>CM060920.1:95855000-98361666 GCA_030737875.1 Allium sativum
TATTCAGTATGTGGTTACTGGCTTTGAAAAATATAAATGTTGAATGAGGCTATATTGTTAAACATATTTTAATGTCTGAGAATGAAGTATTTGAGTTGAGAATAAATTAAAGGTTCAGTTTGTCTCAGGTCCCTAAAAGGTTTCAGAGTTCACATCACATCCCTCCCTTAAATTTCTATCAATTAGGTCTCTAATTTTCGTAAACTCATCAACAAATAAAAAAATCATGAAAGTTCATAATTAAGTTTAGCAACTAATCATCATCAAATTCATGCGTTAAGACTACCAAAAAACGCATCAAAAACAAAAAAAACATGAAACTGTAGTATTATGCATCAAACGATGCACTTATTTGCAATTTATGCATACATTTTTGTATAAATTGCAGTTATGCATCAAACTGCAATATTAATGCAGAAATATATGCAATAGTACTGCAACAAATGCATTGTTTGATGCATTAATTAAATCCTGGCCTGTTTTTCAAGTATACGCCTTTTATGCATGCATTTCAGCATTTATAACAATAAATGCATATATGTCAGCACATATTCATAAGCCTTCATCCGTTTTAACCTTTATGCATATATTTCAGCATATAATACAGAATAAATGCATATATTTCAGCAACAATCCGTAGCCTATGCATATTAGTTCATCTTTATACGCATACATCTCAACAAGTATAAACAACATATGTATACATGTATGCATATATTCAGTATTAGTGTTGAGATATATGCAATTTTTTTCAGGTTGCTTCTGGAATACCTGCGATTTTCTAAAAAAAAAAATTAACAAATAGCGCCTTTTCCTTTGGAAAACACATAAGGTCCAAAAACAGGGACCCGCTTTGCATGTAAAGTTACAGTGGGAGGCCATTTTAATTTCCAAACTTCTTAGGGATGTGTCCCTTACTTTCACTAAATTAAATTCTTAGAAGATGTAAAAACCATCCACATACCCAACTGCTATTACGAAGCAGTTAATTAAGTGAAAACCTATCCAGTTGTAGAAGGCATAATTGAAGATTTCATTCTGTCTCTTCTACTTTCATTAAAGAGATATATTTTACTGTCCTTGTTTTATTTGTTATGTATTGTCTTTATTCAGATATTTCGTTTTTTTATTATAAATTATCATATTAACAAGATATGATTATTTTCCATTGATTGACAACATATCAGGACTAATTCATCTATGTGTATACATGGTAGAGGAAATGCCTCTTTAAGTAATAAGTGACAAAATACCTAGATAAAGTTAGTCTTCTTATTCTAATTACAAGTGGACTCATGGTTCGCCATTTGTACTTTCAACTTGCAATACATTTAGCAATTTAGACTCATCAACATTTACATTTTGCAAACCCAATAATTCAAATTTATCCCTATCTTTTAATCATAAAAAATCATTTTATATATTATGTTGGTTGGGTTCTTGAACTTTATTCAAGGACATTTTTTATTATAACCCCACCCATTTGATGTGTTAGACCTTCACATGTGATAAAGACTATTTTATTTTTCTGTTACTACCTACTGTGACGACCGCCCATACACCCTGCACTAAACAAAAGGGATAATGCGCTGAAAGGTGTGCCGGGCTGCTATGGACGATCATTAGAGTAGGTAAACATAAGTGGAACCTGTCGTATAACTCACGACGCAAGGATAAAATATAATAAAATATATACAACGGGCAGAAATAGTGGAGCATCATATAACAAACTTTTTAGACTTTCATAACTCCTGAAAGATCATCCATGCATCAATTGGAACATCAAACTCTGTACAAGAAGCCTCACCAAAACACTCGTCGAATAGCGGAAACAAAGCACTAGACAATGGCAAAGTAATACACTAGCCTCCAGCTCGTCCCCGTACAACAACATTGTAACACCCCACCTCCGCTAGGGTCATTCACAAAGGGAATGCACTAGCTTTGGTGGAGCATTATCTAGGTAAACATACACAGAAATATTACAAAACAGAACATATAAAACAGCAGAAGAAGAACCAAATTTTATTGCTTTAAAAATCTAGAAAGGTCTAAAGCCTTTTTACATCAAAATGCCATTAAATCCATTACATCGAAATATGTCTTGCAATAGTAAAGAAGCATAAAACCATGGTCATAAATCATTCCCTAAGTAAAACAGTAAAGCAGCCATAACCAAGAAAGGTCCAAGCCATATATGATGATTTTGAAGCAGAAAGAAGTCCAAACTAAATCGTAGTGTTTCCTCCCTGAGAACCTGGGGGGGGGGAACGGAAGAAAAAGAGGCAAAATAAAATGGGTCAGTCATACAGACTGGTAAGTGATAGTGACTTTCAACATAGAAACAAGTAAAGGTAACACGACATGTATAAACTGTAAGTAAACATAAGGATGATGATAAGATAGGCAAGTTAAACTAAGATAACAAGATAAACTATGGTAACAAGATAAACTATGGTAATAAGATAAACTATGCAAACCAGAATAACATTCTCTGCACCAACTGTACTATTACCCCAACCCGTATCATCCTTTCCATGTATATGTACAGTTCCTTGCCGTATATCGTACGGGTTTCATCACGTATTTCTATACTACTTCAACGTAGAGCCACCATTCTTGAAATCGTTTGGACTTCCACCCTTGTTCTGGCTAGGTTTCCTTATTATGAACTATCGCGTGTTCAACTAGGATTTATGCCACCTAGGACCACTAGGGATTATGCTACCTATTGAACGTTTTCTAGATTCAATTAGGGTTTATGCCACCTAGGACCACTAGGGATTATGCTGCCTAATGAACAACACCCTTTTTCCACGTAACGATCTATTAATCGATCGGCTCCCTACAAGTCCTAGCTCGTTCATATGTCTGTGTCATATGGCCCAATCATGAAATATAGTCACCTGTGCTAGGTCCACCATAGGGTATATCATGCCCTAGTGTGCCAACCACCGACACGAATCAAGCACGCACAGTGTAAACCTACCGGTGCCCAATGCCTGCTTTTTCAACTCCGGACTACGTGCACGACCATAGTCTGCCTGAACCTACAATGGCGCACCAACTCAGCCGTCGTTCTAGTCGCTTACAATCAGTCCAGTAAACGTGCCCCACCCTGCCAAGTTCCAGGGTACCGTGATACATCTAGTGGGTTACTGCTGAAAAGGACCGCGTAACTAGGGTTTCCGTCCAGTATGTTAAGTGTTGTCATTTAAATTCGAGACTTAACCCCATCAGTCTAGCATCTCACGTTGGTTAAGTGTTGTCATTCAAGTTCGTGACTTAACCCGCCTACGTGTCATGTCAAATTGGCTAAGTGTTGTCGTTCAAGTTCATGACTTAACCCTACGAATCATGTGTCAAGTTGGTTAAGTATATTCAAGCGGTTCATGACTTAACCCTATTAAATCATCATGTCAAATTGGTTAAGTATATTCAAGCGGTTCATGACTTAACCCTATCAAATCATCGTGTCAAATTGGTTAAGTATATTCAAGCGGTTCATGACTTAACCCTATCAAATCATCGTGTCAAATTGGTTAAGTATATTCAAGTGGTTCATGACTTAACTCTATCATGTGGCATTAATTCATTAATGAACCCAACCTCTCACATCAGACCTGTTGTTGTGGTCACTGGATATGTCGGGCGGTTCCGGGCAGAATTACAACACAACTCAGTCTGACCTCGGGTTTTCAAGTGCGATATGACCAACTGCCCACATTAGATCCTATTGTTTGCAGTAACTGGTTTTGCCGGGCAGTTCCTGGCAGAATTACACTGCAAACTCAACCCAACCTCGAGTTGGCCATTTTCAAGTTCATTCTAAGTGTCATGTCCATGTTCAATTTTCATGTCAAGTTCGTGTCAAGTTTCTAAGCGAGTTTCATATCAAGTTCTCATATCAAGTTTTCGGGTTTCCACTTATGCCTATTATCATGTTCATGATTCATATTCATAACCAATTCATGTTTGCCTAACCTACCCAATTCGTATCCCCATCGCATGTAAACGTAAATCGATCTAAATTACAAGTAGATCCAGGTCCAAAATAAAAGGGAATAACATCCCAACTATGATAGGCAAAAGAACGAGCACAAGGTGATAAATCTGGCATGATATAGCTTGGGATAATTGGTTACAACATCACTGTCATATAGAGAATAACAGGCTTTCAAATCTGGCATAATAAGGTGATAGTCATGATAAAAATTGACATAAAAGAATAGGCATGCAAAAGCAAGCCAAATACAAGGATAACGGATCAATGGTCTTGGTGTACAACATGGCTTTCAAATATAGTGTTATGAACAATCAACTGTAATAGTTAATTGGCCACAGTAGTCATAGTCGTAGTGAATCATAAGCGATTAATCACAATAGTCATGAATTATCCAAAATAGCTCTAGACAACTACCCTAAATAGTCATAGGCAATTAACTATAATAATTTCAAGGTCATAGTCATAGACAATAGTCTTCTGTTCATAATCATAGGCAGTAATTCATAGTCACGAGTCATAGGTGATTAGCCACAATTGTCCTTGTCATAGTCATAGGCAATAGTCTTATGTTCTCAGTTATAGGCATAGTCTTTGGCCATTAACAATAGTTTCAATGCCGTAGGCGTGATAATACTTGATTTACAACATGAATAGGCCCAAATTAATTTTCATAGCAGTATTCCAAAAGTCAAGGTCCAAGAATATGTATAAATCAATTATCATACATGGGTCCAATTCCAATTGATAACATGAATAAGTCCAAACTGATTTCATAGCAATATTCCCAAATTCAAGATTCAAGAGAGGATAGGGTGAAAACTGAATTAACAAGTCTTATCATCAAGTCAAGATCCAAGAATTCATTTTACAATCTAGCGTTTGAATAATAAACTAGGTCCAACATCATGAATGGGCATGATTCCATCGATAAGAAAAAACCCAAAATCATAGATTCAAGAAGAGACAAGAACAGATCCAAATAGATAATCAAGCTTAGGTCCAATCTCATTTTATTCCATGTCCATATTAAATTTAACAAGTTTCAATCTCAAAGTAACTAGAACTTACAGAGTGTGGATCGAGAATTAGAGTGCAGAGATTTGATTCTGAAAACGGTTATTGCAGTTGTTGAATCTCTATTTGTTTAGTCTTGTTCTATTTGAAAACCCCCAATTTGCAATTCCTAGATGTTGTCTTGACGAAGAAGAAGTGGTTTCTTTTAATTTAAATATTATCATTTTGATTTTCACAGAGGTAGCATAAGGACAGAATGAAATGGTGTAGAGAGAATGAGTCTAGGGGCTGTTTATATAGGTTTATAGTCACGAATTTGGTCTAGAAATCGGTCCAGATACGCAGAAATGAACTCAGCCTTGGATCTGGAAATTCGGGGCAGGTCGACTACCTAGTCGACCTGGTCAGGGGGAGGTTGACTACCCAGTCGACCTGGGTCCTGGGCAGGAAATTTACCGCCCAGCCTGCTTCTGGGTTTGAATTCAAATTTCGAGCTATTTTGGTTACTGAAAATTCCTGAAACTTTGGAGGGTCATATCTCCCTCATACGGAATCCGTTTTTCGAAAATTCGGACTCATTTCCATGTAGAATTTCGAGACGAACGCAATGGCACAACCCCTTTCCCTTGATTCTTATTTTTAAATTTAATTACACCCTAATTTCTAGTTTCAACATGTTATTAAAATTCGGGTTGTTACATTCTCCCCTCCTTAAAGGATTTCGTCCCCGAAATCTTCAAGTTAAGAAGAATGTGTCCTATCATCCATCTACTCAATTATCAGTCACAGGCATCCATTGTCCTTAAGAAATTTCTAATGATGTATGATCATATGCAGAAAGTGTGTGTATATGTTCCTTATCTAATGCAAATGATCAGGCCTAATTCATCTTCCTAATGCAAAATATGTCTAGTGTCATGAATCCAACATGTATGCAAATAGTTCTAGTCACATAAACACTATATGTGTGCACAAACATCCATCCATATGCAACATCCACATGATAACATATTCAATTTCATCCATGTACAAGTATAAACATCCATGCATATGCAATATGAGATGTGACTGAGCCGATCTAGTGCCTAATGTGTGTTCATGCATCCACGAGCAACAACTAGCAACCACTTGCAACCATCAACTATAACATGTTTCAAACACATGTTTACATCCATTAGTTCCTACCTAAAGGTATAGCCGAATGATAGAAGCAAGTAAAGAAAAACTTTGTACCCATTAGGCAATGTCTAAACTGGAAATCTTCCTCACATATATGCTGATTAGAAAGAAAAAAAACTCCCCTAAACACCAGCCCAAAACCAATATATATGATTCTAGGAAACCCAACGGACACCCTCAAACCCCAACATATATCACAACCAGATGAGTCATTCTCCTTATAGGGTTTGCAACGGAAATAAGATTGAGAATAGGACCGAGAGGATTTACATAAAAGATAGCATGCAAGTAAGCTCTACAGGAAAAGAGGGATCAAGGATATACTCTTATAAAGAGATATGATGCGCGTATATAGTCTTCAATCTTCTAAGTCGCATTTCCTTGAGCTTAACTCCATTGTGCTTTGTCCGCCTTTAACTTCATAATTTCGTAACTTCTTAATTCTTGTTTCCAAAATATGAGTTGGAACTCATTTCACTGTTGCCTCTCATCCCACATTCCCTTATCCTCCTTCTAGTATACTCGGCTCAAACATAACTGCGTACTCATGGTTTCATGCAAGCTCTCCAAAATTCACTAGTGAATCCTGGATCTTGTTTACTCACTATAGGGTATTCCACACAAAAGAATTATCTCTTGCAAATAAACAGATGTCAGTCATGTAGCCAAATGTACTTACTAAGGGGATTTCCTATAACTCATGCCTAAGCGAAATGAACCATCCACCTTAGCGGTGAACACTACTTGAGATTAACAAATGTATCAAGACATTCTAGGTAACTAAGCATGGCAGAATCCTCAGGGTTACACTAGACTTCGAGGGTATTACCATGGCAAGTCAAGAGTCTAACTACCCTCTTTTCATACTCAAGAATGGCACCAATACTGGATAACCATTCCATCCCTAGAATCGACCCGTAGCCCAAAAACATAAGCATTGCTTAGCATAGACATTCTCAAATCCAAACAAGTCATGAATAAATGAGCTGATTCCCCAACAGGATTTGAGAGAAAAAAATGGGATCCTCTACTATGCTAGTACTAAGGTGCAGAGACTCAATTATCGAAGCAGAAATAAAAAGGATGCGATGTACCATAATCAAAAAGGGTACGGACAGGATAGAAAGATAAACTAGGCTTTCCTACAGAAACATTTCTACCTTCTTATTCTGAGCCTTATTCTCCTTAACCACACTTATCACCTCTTATTTAACGTGTTAATTGGTCTCTCGAGAACTACCTCCATGTAACACCCCACCTCCGCCAAGGTGTCTCTTGCAAGCACTCTGACTTTGGAGGGGCGTTTGAATCAGGGAAACATGCATAATGATATATCAAGGCAGAACAAGAACATATGTATATATGTAAACAGAGTAAATAACATAGATAAAACAGCGGAAGATTTTGAACCATTTCAAAAACAAGTCTGGTACAACATAATGTCAATTTTCCAAATAAACAAGTCTAGATAAAAACAACATCACTGAAAAACTGAAATACATAAGTACTATCCCCAAAATAAGTGATAACCATAGCTAGCTTCATGTCAAGACCGTACATGAGCTAAATCCCACAAGCAAGCGATCAGAAATCCAACTAAGCTCCAATATTCCCTCCCTGAGAACCTGGGGGGGGGGGGAAACGGAAGAAAAGAGGCGAAAGAAAACAGGTCAGTCATAAAGACTGAGTAAGCCCTACAACGATCAATGTAAACTGATAAAGTTAACTGTCATGAGCAGCAGGGATGAACATAAGGATAACAACATACTAGCATGATGATTAACTGACAAGGTAGATAAAGGTGTCATCGCATAATCAGGATTAAGGTTTTGCACCACGGGTGTACTAGCAAACTAACATGACTTGAATAAACAAGTATTGATCCCTTGGCCCAAGCTTTGGCCCAATAACATGAAGTGACCCTCACACGAGGTCCAATAACATGAAGTGACCCAAACACGAGGTCCAATAACATGAAGTGACCCTAACACGAGGTCCAATAACATGAAGTGACCCAAACACGAGGTCCAATAACATGAAGTGGCCCTAACACGAGGTCCAATAACATGAAGTGACCCTAACACGAGGTCCAATAACATGAAGTGACCCTAACACAAGGTCCAATAACATGAAGTGACCCTAACACAAGGTCCAACCAAACGGTCTAGTCGATCGGCTCCCTATAAGCCTAACTCGTCACGTGTTGGTGTCCATACGGCCCAAACATAATTGTAGTCAGACTGTGCAGGGTCTCCCGTCGGGTGTATCAAGCCCTAGGGTGTCAACCCCTGGACACCATAAACATGAGTGCACAGTCTCGATCTACTGGTACCCGTGCATGCTTTTCCCGGCTTCGGACTATGTGCACGACCATAGTCCGCCCGGAACTACACCGGCGTACCCTTCGGCCGTCGCTTTTGGTCGCTTACCTCCAGTCCAGTAATCGCGCCCCCTCCCTAGCCTAGTCCCTAGGGTCTTAATGATACAAACTTGGGATTACTGCTGGAGTGGGCCCCCATTGCTAGGATTTTTCTAGTGGGTTAAGTACGGTTTAACCCTCTTGCTAATCATGGATTAACTTGGTTAAGTGTAACTATGAGTTCACGACTTAACCCTGATTAATCTACCAAGCCCAAATTGGTTAAGTATTAAGTGGACCATGACTTAACCCTAATCATGAGGCATTAATTAATTAATGCGCCTTAATCTCTCACATTAGACTTTGTTGCGGTTACTAGTTAAGCCGGTCGGTTCCGGGTAGCTTTACACCACAACTTGGTCTAACCTCGGGTTCAAGGTACAACATGACCAACTTCTCACATTGGGTCCTATTGTTTGTAGCAACTAGTTAGGCCGGTCGGTTCCGGGTAGGTTTACGCTACAAACTCAACCCAACCTCGAGTTGGTCACACTTATCTTTTCTAAGTGTCATGTCCATCGTGTTTCCAAAACACATTACAAGTTTTCAAGCAATTGGGTAGACCTAACTTAATAGGTAAATTCCCAATGGGTAGACCTAACTTAATAGGTAAATTCCCAAGCTTATGTTTTTATGTCTTTTAAGTTTACCCAACCCCAAACGCAATCCCATCGCTTACATATCGCCATAGCGCATAAAGGATAGAAAGAGGGAACTTGGCATAATCACGACATAAAGGTGTTGAAGCCACAAGTTCAACATGGTGGCATATGAAATGTACATATGTTCATATACTTTGCATATTACATTTTTAGGCCTCAAAAGCATGCATAAAACCAAACTTGGCATATTGGTGATACATGGTGCTAAATGACATGTAGAAATGGCCATAAGTTCGCATCTAGCCTCACATGCAAGTTATCATAAGAGATATGATAACTTACATGTTGCCAAAATGCAACCTTTGGCATAAAGCTTGAAGCTTTATGTTCATAAACCCAAGATAAGCTTGCATAACATGATAGCATGAACAAAATGTTCAACCCAAACTTGCATAACATAACTTGCATATCATATGACAAACTTGCATATCAAACTTGCATAACATAACACGATAAACTTGCATATCATGACATGGCAAACTTGCATAGCATAACATGATGAACTTGCATATCATAACATGGCATACTTGCATAACATAACATGATAAACTTGCATATCATAACATGGCATACTTGCATAACATAACATGATGAACTTGCATATCATAACATGGCAAACTTGCATAACATAACATGGTATACTTGCATATCATGGCAACCTTGCATATCATACATTTAACTTTAGAGTTTAAGTATGAAAGTAGAATAGGGCTTACAAAGCTTATGAAGACTCAAAAATATGACAAAGCCCTTATGCAATCAAATAGACCCAAAATGCAAGCTTCAATAGAAAAACCCTTGAGCAAAAATGATCAAAACCCTTGCTTTATGATGCAAGTATAAAAACTTGACTTGAATGCAAGCTAATGATGCTCATACAAGCTTGAAAACACTTGTATGCATGGAAAATCTCTCATAGAAATGTATTTAGGAATTTATGAATAGAGTGGAGGCCATGAGAGGTAAAATTTTGCCATAGTTTAGTTGTAGGATTGATTAATAATGATTTAGGGCTAGCTTAGGGTCTTATTTATAGATTAGGCAAGTGTTTTAGGCCATAGGATTAAACCCTAGTTGCAATCTCAGCCCTTAAAACCGAATCTGGCCCCCAAGCTCAACACAAACCCAAAATGGTGCACCAGGCAGGACTACCCGGCTGAGCCAAGTCGACAGCCAAGTCGACAGGGCTGTCGACTTGGTCCAACCACGTCGACTCCCAAGTCGACAGGGCTGTCGACTTGGGTGCTCTGGCGGGAATTTTCCCGCCTGGCCCAATCTGCCCTAATTTTCAAATTCAAACTTGAATTTGAAATCTGTTTTTACTTGGAAATTTTCTGAAAACTTCGTTGGGCCTTAATCGGGTCATACGGACTCCGATTTTCGAAAACTCGGACACTATTTCGCGTATTTTTCCGAGACGAACGTAATGGCATAGCCCGTTTCCCTTGATTCAGATTTTAGAATTAAATTCTGCCTCGATGTACATTATTACAGGTTATTGAAAATACGGGTTGTTACATTCTCCCCTCCTTAAAGGATTTCGTCCTCGAAATCTCTAAGTTAGGAAGAACATATCCTACCATCCAACATCCATCTACTCAAAACATCATCCACGAGCAATCATTGTCCTTACAAGATTCTAAATGTTGTATGAACATATGCAAAGGTGTGTGTATATGTACTTATCTAATGCAAATATCATCAATGCGAATTATGTTAGTGAAATGAATCCATATGTATGCAATTCCTAACATAATGTATAACATCTATATGTGTGCACATAACATACATCCATATGCAGCATCCATGTGATAACACAATAATTTTCATCCATGAATAAGCGTAAACACTCATGCATATGCAATATGAGGAGTGTGTGAGCCGATCTAGTGCCTAAGGTGTATAATGCATCCACGAGTAACCACTTGCAAACACTTGCAACCACTTGCAACCATCAAGCATAACATGTTTCAAACACATGTTTCATCCAAAGGGTTTCTACCTAAGGTTCTCATGACAAGATTAACACGATATACTAGATAATCCAGACAAACATGGATAGCAAAAGATATGCTACAAAGAGATCGGGAAGATAAGCAGGATATACTCCTCTTTCGGATTACAAGAAATCCCTTCCAAATCCAACCCATATTCTATAAAAGCCCAAAAGGTTTAGTCAGCCTAACGGACCCCTTCAAACCCTGACATGTATTACTAGCCAATAAGTCATACCTCCCGATAGAAATAGGACCGAGAGGATATACATAAAAAGATAACATGCGAGCAAGTTCCACAGGAAAACAAGGATCAAGGATATACTCTTAGAAAGAGATATGATGCGCGTATCTAGCCTTCAATCTTCTAAGTCACATTTCCTTGAGTTTATCTCCACTGTGCTTTGACCGTCTTTTACCTTATGATTTCTTAGCTTCTTAACTCTTATTTCCAAATATGAGTTGGAACCCATTTCATTGTCGCCTCTCGTCTTCCTTTTTCACTTACTCTTCTATCCTTCTTGGCTTAAACATAACTATGACCTCATGATTTCATGCAAGCTCTCCAAAATTCACTAGTGAATCCTGGATCTCGTTTACTTACGATAAAGTATTCCACGCAGCATAACTCTTCTTGAAAATACCAATCCACGTTGCCAATGAACCATCCGCCTGCGAATGATAGGCCGTGCTTAGATTCAGTCGCTTGCCCACGACTTCCCGTAGACTATCCCAAAGCTGGCTAGTGAGTCATGGTTACAAACTATACTTTTAGGGAACCTCGTGCAACCGCTTTATTTCTTGAAAGTAAACTGTCGCTAGTTATGATGCAGTCCTTTCGCTCTTTACCGGAGTGAAATAAGCACTCTTCGTGAGTCTACCTACTATGACCACATGCTCTTATTCCCTTTCTTGATCTAGGCAGTCCATCCACGAAATCCTTCGTGACGCTTTTCCCTCTCCCATTGCGGGGACCTCTAATGGATATAATAGCCCACCGGGCTTCTATGACTCGGCCTTTAACCTGTTGGCACAACATGCACCTTGGGACAAACTCGGCCACCTCCTCGGGTGATGTGCATCTTCAAGAACCTTCTTTCTCTCATCGTGTCTTAGCCATCCCTTGTCATCTATAGCGAGGTGACTTACCATCTCGCCTCGAGTCAACTTGTCCATGATCTCGACTAACTGCGGGTCTTCTTTCTGTGAAGTCCCTACTTGATCCGGAAGGGTAGGTCTAAACTCAAGGGACGCTAACTGACTAATTAAACTGAGAAAGCTTCTTACTTCAATTTTCCTCATCGGAGCTTTCCGGTCTTGAACCGCGACCACTTTAGCGGGATCCACTACTAAGCCTTGCTTAGAAACTATGTGCCCAAGAAATTTAACTTCTTTTTCTCCAAAATGACATTTGGAGGACTTGGCTTTCAACTGATGCGCTCTAAGCGTATCCATCACCTCCACGAGATGCCTTGCATGCTCTTCCTCATCCTTAGAGAAGATCAAAATATCATCTACGAAGACCACGACATACTTTTCAAGAACTCCCTGAGCACCCTACTCATCAAGTCCACGAAGTAGGTAGGTGCGAATGGCATGACCAGCCATTCTAAGAATCCATCTGGAGTTCTGGACGCAGTCTTGTCTGTACTATCCTCAGCTATTCTGAGCTGATGGAACAGATGTTCCTACAAGCTGATCAAACAAATCATCAATCCTTGGCAATGGTTGTCTATTCTCTTTAACTCACAATAATCAATACAAAGTCGAAGAGAACCATCTGCCTTGGTAGTAAATACTACAGGCGCTCCCCATTCAGATATACTTCATCTAATGAAGTTCTTCTCAAGCAACTCCTTGACTTGATTTCTTAACTCTCATCTTGCGGGGCCATGTGCCTTACCGGCCACGAAACTATCTTGGCATTATCAACCAGATAAATGCGGAAATCTATCCCTCGTTTAGGGGTAACCCCCTTCACTTCACCCAAGATATCAGGATATTCTCGGACCACCCTCACCGATTACAAACTATCGATAGACGAGTTGAGGGATTCAAGATAACACAACATGACGGGACTCATAGGGTTACTAGAAATTTTTAGGGTATCACCGAGGCGAATCATGAGCCTCATAACCATATGCCCAGAAATCAAGGATGGCTCCAAAACTGGACAACCAATCCATGCCCAAAATCAACCCATACCCCATGAAACCGAGAATATAAGCATCACGCGAGAACTCTATACTCAAGATAGAGATTTTCAAATCCACGTAGATAATAGACAAATGGGCGGAACCCCCAATTGGATTTGAAACACACATGGGATCATAAACTAGACTAGTACTTAGGTGCAAACTTTCAACTAGATCAGATGAAATAAACTATGCGATGCACCAAAATCAAACAAGGTACGAACTGGGAAAATCAGAAATATATACAAGGCTTTCAACAGAAATACTACCTCGATCGGGAACTGGAGCGGCGTTGAGAGCATGAACTTGCCCTCCCGAAGGTCCAGCACGCTGAGTCTGACCCTGGCCTTGCCCTTGCTTCTTCGGGCAATCCCTAGTGAAGTGCCCCATTTCTCCACAGTTAAAGCAAGTGCCCTTCCTTTTCCTGCAATCCTTGTTTAGATGAGTCGAGCTTCCACAAGTAAAGCACTTCTTCTTGTCGTTATTGCCCTTGTTGTTGTTCCCCTTGTTGCCTTGACTCTTGTTCTTGTTCTTATTGCCTTGACTGCTCTGACCACTTGGATTACCCTGATTTCCTTTCCACTGGGAATCAGTCTTCTTGGCTTGAGTATCATTCATCTTGATCTCCTTCTTGTCACTCCTATTCTCTTCATTGAGTAGGGCCATATTCACCCAACTTTCGAAAGTTGCCCCCAAGGGTACATGAGTCATGGCTAAACCATGTAATGGCTCGTTTAATCCTAGAGCAAAGTATATGGCCTTCTTCGGAGCTGTGTTAACCGAGTCTAAACCGACCCGAGCCAGTTGATTAAACTTATCTATGTATTCCCTAATAGTCATGTCCCCTTGCTTCAGTGATAGGAACCTTAGTCCAAACTTTCCCCGAAAGTCATCCCAAGTCTCAATTGGCCTAGTAGCGGTGGTGACCACCCACCAACGTGCAGCTTCTTCCTTTAGCAACCACACTGCTAATAAAACCTTCCTACGGTCATCTATATCAAAGAAGGTAAAAAGATCTTCGGTTTCTTTCAACCAATTCCTTGCCTCTACATAAGTCTCGGTTCCAATGAAATTCTTGCAACCCATCGCCTTAAAGTCTTTGCAAATCTCCGCGAAATCCTTTTGTGGATGCTGAGGGGGAGAAGGAAGAGGAACCTCAGCGACAGGAGGAGGAGGAACATTAACTACCGGAGGAGGAGGAACATCTGCGGGGCCGGCTTCGGTCGCCCTAGCCTCCAAAAGTCTCCTATACCAAACTGGTACGTGTACTCCCTCCGGAATAGCAAAGTTATCGGCCATACTAAAAACGAAGAAAAAGACAGATTCAGAATGGAGAGAAAAAAAACGAAGGAATTTTGCTAATGGCTTTTTGGGGAATAGCCTTTACAATAAACTAGACTTTTCTTTGGAAAATACTTTATAGTTGGTTTTGAAAATAGTTTTCCAAAAGTTTTCTAAAAACCTTTTTGTTCCTTCTCGTAAACCATAGGCTCTGATACCAAATGTAACACCCCACCTCCGCCAGGGTGTCTCTTGCAAGCACTCTGACTTTGGAGAGGCGTTTGAATCAGGTAAACATGCATAATGATATATCAAGGCAGAACAAGAACATATGTATATATGTAAACAGAGTAAATAACATAGATAAAACAGCGGAAGATTTTGAACCATTTCAAAAACAAGTCTGGTACAACATAATGTCAATTTTCCAAATAAACAAGTCTAGATAAAAACAACATCACTGAAAAACTGAAATACATAAGTACTATCCCCAAAATAAGTGATAACCATAGCTAGCTTCATGTCAACACCGTACATGAGCTAAATCCCACAAGCAAGCGGTCAGAAATCCAGCTAAGCTCCAATATTCCCTCCCTGAGAACCTGGGGGGGGAACGGAAGAAAAGAGGCGAAAGAAAACAGGTCAGTCAAAAAGACTGAGTAAGCCCTACTACGATCAATGTAAACTGATAAAGTTAACTGTCATGAGCAGCAGGGATGAACATAAGGATAACAACATACTAGCATGATGATTAACTGACAAGGTAGATAAAGGTGTCATCGCATAATCAGGATTAAGGTTTTGCACCACGGGTGTACTAGCAAACTAACATGACTTGAATAAACAAGTATTGATCCCTTGGCCCAAGCTTTGGCCCAATAACATGAAGTGACCCTCACACGAGGTCCAATAACATGAAGTGACCCAAACACGAGGTCCAATAACATGAAGTGACCCTAACACGAGGTCCAATAACATGAAGTGACCCAAACACGAGGTCCAATAACATGAAGTGGCCCCAACACGAGGTCCAATAACATGAAGTGACCCTAACACGAGGTCCAATAACATGAATTGACCCTAACACAAGGTCCAATAACATGAAGTGACCCTAACACAAGGTCCAACCAAACGGTCTAGTCGATCGGCTCCCTATAAGCCTAACTCGTCACGTGTTGGTGTCCATACGGCCCAAACATAATTGTAGTCAGACTGTGCAGGGTCTCCCGTCGGGTGTATCAAGCCCTAGGGTGTCAACCCCTGGACACCATAAACATGAGTGCACAGTCTCGATCTACTGGTACCCGTGCATGCTTTTCCCGGCTTCGGACTATGTGCACGACCATAGTCCGCCCGGAACTACACCGGCGTACCCTTCGGCCGTCGCTTTTGGTCGCTTACCTCCAGTCCAGTAATCGCGCCCCCTCCCTAGCCTAGTCCCTAGGGTCTTAATGATACAAACTTGGGATTACTGCTGGAGTGGGCCCCCATTGCTAGGATTTTTCTAGTGGGTTAAGTACGGTTTAACCCTCTTGCTAATCATGGATTAACTTGGTTAAGTGTAACTATGAGTTCACGACTTAACCCTGATTAATCTACCAAGCCCAAATTGGTTAAGTATTAAGTGGACCATGACTTAACCCTAATCATGAGGCATTAATTAATTAATGCGCCTTAACCTCTCACATTAGACTTTGTTGCGGTTACTAGTTAAGCCGGTCGGTTCCGGGTAGCTTTACACCACAACTTGGTCTAACCTCGGGTTCAAGGTACAACATGACCAACTTCTCACATTGGGTCCTATTGTTTGTAGCAACTAGTTAGGCCGGTCGGTTCCGGGTAGGTTTACGCTACAAACTCAACCCAACCTCGAGTTGGTCACACTTATCTTTTCTAAGTGTCATGTCCATCGTGTTTCCAAAACACATTACAAGTTTTCAAGCAATTGGGTAGACCTAACTTAATAGGTAAATTCCCAATGGGTAGACCTAACTTAATAGGTAAATTCCCAAGCTTATGTTTTTATGTCTTTTAAGTTTACCCAACCCCAAACGCAATCCCATCGCTTACATATCGCCATAGCGCATAAAGGATAGAAAGAGGGAACTTGGCATAATCACGACATAAAGGTGTTGAAGCCACAAGTTCAACATGGTGGCATATGAAATGTACATATGTTCATATACTTTGCATATTACATTTTTAGGCCTCAAAAGCATGCATAAAACCAAACTTGGCATATTGGTGATACATGGTGCTAAATGACATGTAGAAATGGCCATAAGTTCGCATCTAGCCTCACATGCAAGTTATCATAAGAGATATGATAACTTACATGTTGCCAAAATGCAACCTTTGGCATAAAGCTTGAAGCTTTATGTTCATAAACCCAAGATAAGCTTGCATAACATGATAGCATGAACAAAATGTTCAACCCAAACTTGCATAACATAACTTGCATATCATATGACAAACTTGCATATCAAACTTGCATAACATAACACGATAAACTTGCATATCATGACATGGCAAACTTGCATAGCATAACATGATGAACTTGCATATCATAACATGGCATACTTGCATAACATAACATGATAAACTTGCATATCATAACATGGCATACTTGCATAACATAACATGATGAACTTGCATATCATAACATGGCAAACTTGCATAACATAACATGGTATACTTGCATATCATGGCAACCTTGCATATCATACATTTAACTTTAGAGTTTAAGTATGAAAGTAGAATAGGGCTTACAAAGCTTATGAAGACTCAAAAATATGACAAAGCCCTTATGCAATCAAATAGACCCAAAATGCAAGCTTCAATAGAAAAACCCTTGAGCAAAAATGATCAAAACCCTTGCTTTATGATGCAAGTATAAAAACTTGACTTGAATGCAAGCTAATGATGCTCATACAAGCTTGAAAACACTTGTATGCATGGAAAATCTCTCATAGAAATGTATTTAGGAATTTATGAATAGAGTGGAGGCCATGAGAGGTAAAATTTTGCCATAGTTTAGTTGTAGGATTGATTAATAATGATTTAGGGCTAGCTTAGGGTCTTATTTATAGATTAGGCAAGTGTTTTAGGCCATAGGATTAAACCCTAGTTGCAATCTCAGCCCTTAAAACCGAATCTGGCCCCCAAGCTCAACACAAACCCAAAATGGTGCACCAGGCAGGACTACCCGGCTGAGCCAAGTCGACAGCCAAGTCGACAGGGCTGTCGACTTGGTCCAACCACGTCGACTCCCAAGTCGACAGGGCTGTCGACTTGGGTGCTCTGGCGGGAATTTTCCCGCCTGGCCCAATCTGCCCTAATTTTCAAATTCAAACTTGAATTTGAAATCTGTTTTTACTTGGAAATTTTCTAAAAACTTCGTTGGGCCTTAATCGGGTCATACGGACTCCGATTTTCGAAAACTCAGACTCTATTTCGCGTATTTTTCCGAGACGAACGTAATGGCGTAGCCCGTTTCCCTTGATTCAGATTTTAGAATTAAATTCTGCCTCGATTTACATTATTACAGGTTATTGAAAATACGGGTTGTTACACTCCATCGCACAGCAACCCTTCAAAGCTTGAAATAAGGTTAGTCGCAGATGGGACTAATGGGACTACAGATGGAGGAAAGAAAGGAAAAGGGGTTCAAACAAGGAAACAAAGGATAATGCTAATGTCCTTTGGGGAATAGCCTTTAAAAATAAAACTTTTCTTGAAAAATGCTTCTTTGTAAATGGTTTTGAAAATGATTTCAAAAGGTTTTAAAAACTTTTGCCCAGCCTGGTAACCTTCCGCTCTGATACCAAATGTAACACCCCACCTCCGCTAGGGTCACTCACAAAGGGAATGCACTAGCTTTGGTGGAGCATTATCGAGGTAAACATAGACAGAAATATTACAAGACAGAACAAATGAAACAGCAGAAGAAGAACCAAGTTTTATTGCTTTAAAAATCTAGAAAGGTCTAAAGCCCTTTTACATCAAAATGCCATTAAATCCATTACATCGAAATCTGTCTTGCAATAGTAAAGAAGCATAAAACCATGGTCATAAATCATTTCCCAAGTAAAACAGTAAAGCAGCAATAGCCAAGAAAGGTCCAAGCCATATATGATGATCTTGAAGGAGAAAGAAGTCCAAACTAAATCGTAGTGTTTCCTCCCTAAGAACCTGGGGGGAGGGGGGATGGAAGAAAAAGAGGCGAAACAAAACGGGTCAGTCATACAGACTGGTAAGTCCTAGTGAAAGCATAGAAACAAGTAAAGGTAACATGACATGTATAAACTGAAAGTAAACATAAGGATGATGACAAGATAGGCAAGTTAAACTAAGATAACAAGATAAACTATGGTAACAAGATAAACTACGGTATCAAGATAAACTATGCAAACCAGAATAACATTCTCTGCACCAACTGTACTAGTACCCCAACTCGTATCATCCTTTCCATGTATATGTACAGTCCCTTGCCGTATATCATATGGTTTCATCATGTATTTCTATACTACTTCAACGTAGTGCCACCATTCTTGAAATCGTTTGGACTGCCATTGCTAGGTTTCCTTATCATGAACTATCGCGTGTTCAACTAGGATTTATGCCACCTAGGACCACTAGGGATTATGCTACCTATTGAACGTTTTCTAGATTCGATTAGGGTTTATGCCACCTAGGACCACTAGGGATTATGCTACCTAATGAACAACACCCTTTTTCCACGTAACGATCTATTAATCGATCGGCTCCCTACAAGTCCTAGCTCGTTCATGTGTCTGTGTCATATGGCCCAATCACGAAATGTAGTCACATGTGCTAGGTCCACCATAGGGTGTATCAAGCCCGAGGGTGCCAACCATCGACACGAATCAAGCACGCACAGTGTAAACCTACCGGTGCCCAATGCCTGCTTTTTCAACTCCGGACTACGTGCACGACCATAGTCCGCCTGAACCTACAATGGCGCACCAAATCAGTCGTCGTTCTGGTCGCTTACAATCAGCCCAGTAATCGTGCCCCACCCTGCCTAGTTCCAGGGTACCGTGATACATCTAGTGGGTTACTGCTGAAAAGGACCGCGTAACTAGGGTTTTTGTCCAGTAGGTTAAGTGTTGTCATTTAAATTCGAGACTTAACCCCATCAGTCTTACATGTCAAGTTGGTTAAGTGTTGTCATTCAAGTTCGTGACTTAACCCGCCAACGTGTCATGTCAAATTGGCTAAGTTTTGTCGTTCAAGTTCATGACTCAACCCGACGAATCATGTGTCAAGTTGGTTAAGTATGTTCAAGCGGTTCATGACTTAATCCTATCAAATCATCGTGTCAAATTGGTTAAGTATATTCAAGCGGTTCATGACTTAATCCTATCAAATCATTGTGTCAAATTGGTTAAGTATATTCAAGCGGTTCATGACTTAACCCTATCAAATCATCGTGTCAAATTGGTTAAGTATATTCAAGTGGTTCATGACTTAACCCTATCATGTGGCATTAATTCATTAATGCACCCAACCTCTCACATTAGACCTATTGTTGTGGTCACTGGATATGCCAGGCGGTTCCGGACAGAATTACACCACAACTCGGTCAGACCTCGGGTTTTCAAGTGCGATATGACCAACTACCCACATTGGATCCTATTGTTTGCAGTAACTGGATTTGTCGGGCGGCTCCGGGCAGAATTACACTGCAAACTCAACCCAACCTCGAGTTGGCCATTTTCAAGTTCATTCTAAGTGTCATGCCCATGTTCAATTTTCAAGCCAAGTTCGTGTCAAGTTTCTAAGCGAGTTTCATGTTAAGTTCTCATATCAAGTTTTTGGGTTTCCACTTATGCCTATTATCAAGTTCATGATTCATATTCATAACCAATTCATGTTTGCCTAACCTACCCAATTCGTATCCCCATCGCATGAAAACATAAATCGATCTAAATTACAAGTAGATCCAGGTCCAAAATAAAAGGGAATAACATCCCAACTATGCTAGGCAAAAGAACGAGCACAAGGTGATAAATCTGGCATGATATAACTTGGGATAATTGGTTACAACATCACTGGCATATAGAGAATAACAGGCTTTCAAATCTGGCATAATAAGGTGATAGTCACGATAAAAATTGACATAAAAGAATAGGCATGCAAAAGCAAGCCAAATACAAGGATAATGGATCAACGGTCTTGGTGTACAACATGGTTTTCAACTATAGTGTTATGAACAATCAACTGTAATAGTCAATTGGCCACAATAGTCATAGTCGTAGTGAATCATAAGCGATTAATCACAATAGTCATGAATTATCCAAAATAGTACCAGATAACTACCCTAAATATTCATAGGCAATTAACTATAATAGTTTCAAGGTCATGGTCTTAGACAATAGTCTTCTGTTCATAATCATAGGCAGTAATTCATAGTCACGAGTCATAGGTGATTAGCCACAATTGTCCTTGTCATAGTCATAGGTAATAGTCTTATGTTCTCAGTTATAGGCATAGGCATAGTCTTTGGCCATTAACAATAGTTTCAATGCCATAGGCGTGATAATACTTGATTTACAACATGAATAGGCCCAAGTTAATTTTCGTAGCAGTATTCCAAAAGTCAAGGTCCAAAAATAGGTATAAATCAGTTATCATACATGGGTCCAATTCCAATTGATAACATGAATAAGTCCAAATTGATTTCATAGCAATATTCCCAAATTCAAGATTCAAGAAAGGATAGGGTGAAAACTGAATTAACAAGTCTTATCATCAAGTCAAGATCCAAGAATTCATTTTACAATCTAGCGTTTGAATAATAAACTAGGTCCAACATCATGAACGGGCATGATTCCATCGATAAGAAAAACCCAAAATCATAGATTCAAGAAGAGACAAGAACAGATCCAAAAAGATAATCGAGCTTAGGTCCAATTTCATTTTATTCCATGTCCATATTAAATTTAACAAGTTTCAATCTCAAAGTAACTAAAACTTACAGAACGTGGATCGAGAATTAGAGTGCAGAGATTTGATTCTGGAAACGGTTATTGCAGTTGTTGAATCTCTATTTGTTTAGTCTTGTTCTATTTGAAAACCCCCAATTTGCAATTCCTAGATGTTGTCTTGACGAAGAAGAAGTAGTCTCTTTTAATTTAAATATTATCATTTTGATTTTCACAGAGGCAGCATAAGGACAGAATGAAATGGTGTAGATAGAATGAGGCTAGGGGCTGTTTATTTAGGTTTATAGCCACGAATTTGGTCCAGAAATTGGTCCAGATACGCAGAAATGAACTCAGCCTTGGATCTGGAAATTCGAGGCAGGTCGACCCCTAGGTCGACTACCCAGTCGACCTAGTCGGGAGGAGGTCGACTACCCAGTCGACCACCCAGTCGACCTGGGTCCTGGGCGGGAAATTTCCCGCCCAGCCCGCTTCTGGGTTTGAATTCAAATTTCGAGCTGTTTTGGTTTCTGGAAATTCCTGAAACTTTGGAGGGTCATATCTCCCTCATACGAATCCATTTTTCAAAAACTCAGACTCGTTTCCATGCAGAATTTCGAGACGAACGCAATGGCACAACCCGTTTCCCTTGATTCTTATTTTTAAATTTAATTATACCCTGATTTCTAGTTTCAACAAGTTATTAAAATTCGGGTTGTTACAAACATCGTCCTCACTAATCACCTGTCGACTGCCACCTAGTCCGCCCATCCACATCAGGATGAACAACCCAAGGTAATAAGAGGGAAATATAAAACCTTGAGTTAGATAACAATCTTAGTGAGCAATAAAACAACTATCTAACTTCATCAACAAAGTATATGAGAGTAAGTAGATTTAACAACCCAATCTACCACACACCAGAGAAGAACCCAAACCTGCCTTCTCCACATCTGATAGTGGTAGCCTTTACAATCCAGCAATCAAGAAACAATAGTTCAACCATGACAACCGAAAGTAACCAAATAATGTCAAAGCAACTACCATCCAATAGCAATCATAGCAACTAGTTATACCTCACGTAAATCATCCTAACCGAGTTCAATATTCCTTAAGCACAAGCTCCAGAGGCCTAAACCAATATCAGGCGAGCACCCAAGAAACATCTCTTCCAACTACTGACAATCTACATGAGATGGTACAAGAAAACAACCAAACATCCAATACCTGGCTATCACCGCCCTTCCTGCTTCGAAACCATCGTTAATCGTATGACGATCGCCTGCTATATGTCAAGGGCTAATGGTAAACCCCAGTTCTGGTTAAAACACCATATGCCTTCACGACTCTTATATTTGTCTTCTCAATCTCGACAACTAGGCCCTTCACGACCACCCAAGGTACGAGGCCCTTCACAACCACCCAAAGTACCACTGCTTTGAGTCTGTTAGAACTTACGACAACGATAATCTCGCAGCCTTCGCATCTCTAGCTATCAACCCCATGACCGTACAAACACAAATCCCCCTCGAGCAACCATTATCCACAACTCAACACCCTCGAGTTGTCTTCTCATTCGTTGCATTATGACGATCAACAAATACATCACCTCGAACATTCCCACCTGGATATACATCGAAGTCATAACATCACTAAACCAAACAATAATCAAATAGTGACTCATTATAGTCAGGTCGGTTTACCCCAGGTTGCAAACGACCTTACCTAACTCCCTGAGCCACTCCACTCATTTCGATGACCTAACCCCTAGGCCGAACAATGATCCAGTTCCATAACCCTACCCAGGTCGTTAAGTCTCCTGAGCCCATGGTCCATCAAACCGACCCATTGTTACTCCTCTACTCAGGCTGACCCGACCTTATATACCAATGACCTAAGGTCGTTTTACCTTCTTTCTAACCTGATGCCGCAAACGCTTCAACAACCTAAAGTCGTCAATGGCCCGACCTAGAGATGATGGCCCAACCTATCTCAATTACGGCCCGAAGCGCCGATGATTTGACCACATTTCGTTTTCTCTGTTAGACCAAAATCTGGGCTTAACACCCAAATGCAGATCACAGAATGCAGAAAATGATAAATAAGAGGAGACACACGAAGTTTTCATAGTGGTTCGATTGTAGATGTAGCCTGCGTCCACTTTAATAATCTTATTGTTATACTGACAGATTACAAGAAACAGTTACATGCAGACATAATCCGTGTGTTAATTGAGATTACAAGAAGAGAATTTAGATGTAGAAAGGTGCAAAACCCTTGCACTTGGTAATGGCAAAGACTGTGGAGATGTAGGAGAAAGTCCTAGCCAAAAAGTTCGAGAGAATCTTTCCAAAATTCCATGTAGTGGTGTATTTATAGCTGTAGGAGAGCCTCTAGGGAGGTCGGGTTGTGATGAGGAATGTGGCACCCAATCCGGGAAGGTAGGAGTAGGAATAGACGTTAGAATAGGTCAATATCTATGCGTGTATTAACAGGTTCGGTGGTCATGGGGTTGTGATGGCAAACCGAAGGTGGATCGTGATGGAGTTGGTGTTGAGGTCTAGGGGTCGTGACCCATATATGCTCCACGAGTCCGAGGGGTCACGAGTTGAGGAATATTGCAGGAGTAGAAGGTGCATCACGAGCGAGTCGTGGTCCATGGGTGTGTCACGAGCCGAGTGGGAGGGCGAGCCGGTGCCAGGATCCAAGTTCTCAATTCTAGTTTACACCAGTTCACGGAAATGAACATAACTTTCAAAACGTAAGTCCGATTGAGCCAAATGAAAGCTCTACCTGGAGCTAATTCAGAGGGCTACAAGTGTTACTGAGAAAAGCTCCAAAAATGATGTTTTCGAAGCCATAAGAGGTCGTCTGATAGGAGTTTCGGGAAATTCTATGTTTGTGATGCGACTTCAACCAAATCACTTCCTATTTTCAGACGGTGCTCTCAGTTCCTGAGCGTGTTGCTATTTAGAGATTCCATGTGTGACAACTTTGACCAAAAATCATGTCAACAAGTTTGCCCCCCAGAACATATTTTGCTGGTTGAAGGAAGATGTGTTCTGGATAATCTTTGAAATCCATAATCCGTACCTGCAAAAAGATAAGACAAACAATGCAAAAATGGTTCCGAGACGGCCTTACCAGAGTAAGACGACCAAGGAAGTTCTATGGGGTTCCAAGACGGCCTTATCGGGGTAAGATGACCAAGGAAATTCTAATGAAGTTCCAAGACGGCCTTAGCGGGGTAAGACGACCAAGGAAATGCTAATGAAGTTCCAAGATGGCCTTACCGGCGTATGACAACCAAGAAAATGATAAATGAAGTTCCAAGACGGCCTTACCGAGGTAATACGACCAAGGAAATGATAATGCGGTTTGTTTATACTAGACGGATCCAGTTCGGAGCCGTAGCTCATGTCTGTTCATTTTGGACGGATCCAGTTGGGAGCCGGAGCTCAATGTTTATTACTAGTTCATGAAAATGCAGCGGTTGTTAGGCGGACACGACTGGAGACCACTAACCGGTTCCGTGCGTGCGGGATGATGTGACTGTGTTTACTACATGCAGAGAAAACAAAGAGGGGCGAGAACTCGCTTAAAAGCCTAAAAACATGAATTGCGGACCGGAGTTCGGCAAACTGAAGAGATCCACTGAGTGGAATCAGGTAATGATAATCCCGTGATTGCTCGATCCAGGATCGTTCCCTCTTCGGGGAATAGGTGATGGCAGCGTAGGTGTAGGCGCTGTTGGTTGAGTAATATACTCAGGTAGTTCTCCTCGTCTTACCGGATCCTCAATAAGGTCTCGTTAATGTCTGCAGTCGTCAGTGTTATGGCTGTCTATGTCATGAAATATGCATTGTCTTCCGGAGTTACGTTGTGCTAGCGTTGGCTCCCTCTTGGGAGGCCTTGGATAGGAGGTAGCACCCCTTATATCCATGTAGATATTACTCAGAGTGTCATTCAGTTTTGTGTATTTGTCGTATTTGGACGCTCTCCAGGTTTGAGCATTGCGATCATTCTTTGCAGTGGTTTTTCCTTTGCCTTTGTCATTGCCTTTTTCTGAATTAGACGGTGCTCCGCCTTTAATCATGTTGACATCAAGAATAGCCTTTTCGGATTTTTCATCTTCCTCACGTAAAAATCTATCCACTTAAAAGTATAATTCACCGAGATCTTGTAGTGGGTCCCGGTACAAAGAGGTTTTGAACTCCGATGTATCCAAAACACCGGAAACTGCCGCCATCAATACCATAGATGGTTCAACTCTATCTACAGATGCCACTGCAGCGTTGAATCTTTCCAAGAATTAGTGCAGAGTCTCTCCAGACCTCTGCTGGATTGAAGTGAGGAAATGACATTCTTGGGTCGTGCAATGTGGACCTGAAGTTGTTCAATGAACGAGCAACCAACATGTTCCAACTGTTGATTGATTCCGGAGCTGGCGGCCGAATCCACATAGCAGCTATATCAGTTAGAAAGAGAGGAAAGCACTTTGCCATGACATTTTCCGATGCCGTTGGACTTCCATATGCCATTTGTAGCGCGTATGTGCACGGTAGGATCTGTCCTGCCGTTGTAGGGCTCCAGTTGTGGAAGTTTAAAATCCGGGGGATTATTAGAAGTCCTGGTTTCTTGAGTGAAAGGAGTGTAGTTGATGTCATCCATGTCATTCTCAGTGCAACCTCTCGAGAGGCGTTTAATCAGATCTGCTAGCTGATTTCCTTCAAAAAGTTGTTGCAAATTGCCGATATCAGAGTTGGTGCCCCCAGTGTTGAGCGTAGGAGAGTGAGGAAGCTGTTGGTGAGCTGCGGGAGTGGGTCGTGAGGACCGGTTCATGGGTCATAGGGGGCGAGCCGACCAGGTCGTGGGTCCCCATCACGAGCCAGGTCTGGAAACCCATCACGGGCCGAAGTTGGATATCCATCACAAGTCGGGTCTGGAAACCCATCATGGGCCGGAGTTGGATTTCCATCACGAGTCGGGTCCTGGTGTGGAGCGGGAGATTGCATTCTGGTATTCATTTGAATCGGAGCTAAAGATGGTTAAGCCTGATCGTTTCCAAGAGCGAGGGGGTTGCCCCCAAGTCCATGTGATGCATGAGCCGCTTTAGTGGCTTCATTTCCAATTACTTGAGCATTGCTCGGCCTTCCATCCATTCGAGCGAATAATCCATCGATCATCTCCTGTTTTTTTTTTGGGAGAAGATCATCCTGCCTTGCAATTTTGAGCTCTGAATTCAGTGAGAATGCCATCCATATCTTCTCTAGTTAAGTATGTCGACTGATATTCATGTGAGGAAGCCTCATGGTTGTTCTTGTTCCTTATGCCTTCAGTGTTAGCATCCTCAACATGAAAGGAAGTTCTAGTTTTCTTCCTTTTGATTGTCATTGATCCAATAGCCAAATAATCCAAGCTAGAAGGTGAACTTGTCATGTGTCCCCTACTTGGCATGCCAAAATGTTAGACCAAAATCTGGGCCTAACACGCAAATGCAGATCACAGAATGCCGAAATGATATATAAGAGGAGACACACGAAGTTTTTACAGTGGTTCGGCTGTAGATGTAGCCTACGTCCACTTTATAATCTTATTATTATACTTACAGATTACAAGAATCAGTTATATGCAGACATGCAATCCGTGTGTTAATTGAGATAACAATAGGAGATTTTTTTTTTGGACATAACGGTTGTGTAGAGGGACTCTAACACCCGATTAGATAATAATAAACTAACATATTCAGTCAACAAGCCTGACCGATAGCAATAGTACTAGTAATGCATGCAAAAAGCATGCAGGGAGTTTTTAGCGCATGGCGCGATTAATTACATATTGAGCTAATGCACAAACAAAACAAAATTACTTCTAAACACCACAAACTAACACCACTAACACAACTCCTCGCATGATCATGTAAATCATCAGCATCCACAAGCCAAAAAACACAAAAAAGTTTGCCTGTAGCGAGAGAGTGTGCTGCACAAGATGTACTTACCATGGACGAGGGTAGTGACGGCGCTGCTGAGCGTCGCCAGCGTCGGTGCTTCCGTCTGATTCATCCCACACGATGGCGGTATCCAGTAGAGTTGGGATGAAAGGTGCTGGCGGTGTACCTGACCAAAGGTGAGTAATTTTGTGGAAAAGTTGATAATTCGAAGTAAAACGGTTGTTGAAGCAGCGATTATTGCGTTCATTCCAAAGCGTCTAAACAAATGCTGCGAAAAGGGTTTCAAGTTTTGGTTATAGAGGTTCGAACTCCCAGTGATTGAAGTGGTGAAAGAAAGTGGGGGACAACCAAGAATGCTAGTGACAACAGGAGAATTTAGATGTAGAAAGGTGCAAAATCCTTGCACTCGGTAATGGAAGAGACCGTGGAGATGTAGGAGAAATTCCCAGCCAAAAAGTCCCAGAGAATCTTTTCAAAACTCCATGTAGTGGTGTATTTATAGCTGTAGGAGAGCCTCTAGGGAGGCCGGGTCGTGATGAGGCACGTGGCACCCAATCCGGGAAGGTAGGAGTAAGAATAGCCTTTAGAATAGGTCAAGATCTACGCGTGTATTAGCAGGCTCGGTGGTCATGGGTTTGTGATGGCGAGCCGGAGGTGGATCATGATGGAGTTGGTGTTGAGGTCTAGGGGTCGTGTCCCATATATGCTCCATGAGTCGGGGGGTCACGAGCTGAGGAATGGTGCAGGAGCTGAGGGTGCATCATGAGCGAGTCATGGTCCATTGATGTGTCACGAGCCGAGAGGGCAGGCGAGCCCTAGGTGGCGAGCCAGTGCCAGGATCCAAGTTCTCGATGCTAGTTTACACCGGTTCATGGAAACGAGCATAACTTTCAAAACGTAAGTCCGATTGAGCCAAACAAAAACTCTACCTGAAGCTAATTCAGAGGGCTACAAGACTTATTGAGCAAGGCTCCATAACTGATGTTTTCGAGGCCAAAAGAGGTCGTCTAATAGGGGTTTTGGGCGATTCTTTGTTTGTGATGCGACTTCAACCAAATCGCTTCCTGTTTTCAGACGGTGCTCTTAGTGCCTGAGCGTGTTGCTATTTAGAGATTCCATGTGTGACGGTTTTGACCAAAAAGTGTGTCAACATTCTCCAAGCCACGATCCAACACTGCCACGTCAGTACAAACCTTGGCTCCAACGAACTGATTCATGGAAAACGACCTGACTCCCAGATCTGACCAAAACAACTCCAAACTTGACCAAATCTTCGCCAAACGACAATATTGACGAAATCAACTCATCCAATTCATCCATAAACACTATATGAAATCCCCAACATCATAAAAATGACAAATATCATTGGTAATCATATAGAATTCACCAAAATCATGGTAATTAAATGCATAAAGTAAAACAATGGATCTAACTTGCATAAACATATAAATTAACATAAGAATTAGCAGTTTTAAGTTTCTAAATCATATCCTATGATATTTCATATGAAAATATACTTACCATGAGATAGATCAAGGTCAAAACAACTTAAAATGATGTAAATCATTATCATACAACTCATATACTTGATTGAATCCGCGTGAGAGATGCATATCACTCACCAATTCTACAAAACTACACAAAATCACTGACTACTCAATCCGAACAGCGAAGAACACTCTCCAAACTCTTTGAATGGATGAGATTCCTCTTCGATTGGTGTAGATCTAGTTTCCAGTGATGTAGATCTTCGGTTCTCTTATGTACATCTAGAATTTTAACAGTGGAAAGTGTATTTCATTGAGCAAGGAGGATAACGAGCTCAACCAAATGAGAGAATTAAGAAAGCAACCCTCTCTCCATGCCTCTAGCTCCCTATTTATAGCCTCCCACCAACCCACAAATGGGCCTCTCCAAATCAGCCCATTATGGCTCTAAAAACCTAAATAGAAATTGTGAAACACTAAAACATCGATTTCTCCCAAACCGCTGAACCAAATCCTTAATGTGACTACTCTACGGAATTGGCAACACCATTTCCTTTCCAATGTGACTGATCTCAACACCTGAATCGATGCCAGTCAAAAGCTATGCCCTATACAAGACTGTTAGGGGTAAAATGGTCACAATAAAAATTGGTATAAATTATGGACATGTCTCACATCCCCATAAACAACATACCAAAATATGAGAACGATCTAACCCTTAGGAATTAAATAAAAATATTTTACGATCCTCCGATATGTAAAACTTCGTAAAATGCGGGATGTTACATTCTTCCCCCCTTAGGAATTTCACCCCTGAAATTCCAACAACCATCAGCAAACACAGGCAAACAAAACAATTTTGCATGCCTATCTTCCACAAGCAGCCAATTCTATCGTCCAAACTAGCAGCCAACAAACCACACATCCATAGCCTTATCCTAACATGCGGGATTCTAACAACAATGATAATAGTGCAAGTTACAACGGTATAGAATGACACGACACCTATGGGTCATACGGAAGAAGAGTTCTGGATGGGTCACCTTCATACACTCTTCCGTCTCCCACATACAATCGTCATCATCCTCACTCCATTGTACCTTGACTAGCTTAACCATCTTCCTCCTAAGATGTTTCATGTCATTCCCCACAACGCGAAGCAGCTTACAAGGTTTCATAGCTACAATCTCGACATCTAGGTCTTCGTACTGCCTAGGAGATACCACCATATTTGAATCATGCACGCACTTCTGAAGAAACGACACATGGAAAACATTATGCACCTTCAACATCTTCTCGGGTAACTCTAACCTATATGCGAACTTTCCAACTCGCTCGATTGTCGGAAACGGTCCAACAAACCTTTGAGCTAACTTTTCTTTGCTTCTGAACCAAACAACGTGCTTCAATGGCGAAATCTTTGCGAAAACTATATCGCCAACGTCGAATTCCAAATCTTTCCGATGCGTATCAGCGTAACTCTTCTGACGATCTTGGGCTACCTTCATTCGCTGTTGAACGATCTCGATATAATCCGATGTTTCTCTAATCATCTCAGGCCCAAGTATCAACTTATCACCGGTTTCTAACCAACATGCCGGAGAATTACACGGTCTACCGTACACGCTTCGTATGGTGCCATCCCAATGCTCGACTGGTGGCTGTTATTATATGCAAATTCGACTAGATGGTCTTCCCATGATCCTATGAAGTCTAATACCCAAGCTCCTAGGAGATCTTCCAAAACTCGGTTAACCCTCTCTGTTTGACCATCAGTTTGGGGATCATAAGCAGTGCTCAAACACAATTCGGTACCCAAATCTTCTTGTAAACTCTTCCAAAATCCACTCGTGAACAATGGATCTCGATCACCCACCATGCTTTTCAGGATACCATGGAATCAAACTATCTATTTTATATAAAGCTCAGCCAACTTCGATGCCATCCTAGTCGACTTGACAAGAATAAATTTTGCACTCTTGGTCAAGCAATCCACAATGACCCAAATTCCATCAGTTCCTGCCCTAGTTTTAGGTTGTCCATCGGTAAAATCCATTGATATCTGCTCCCTCTTTCGCGTAGGAACTTCCAATGGCTGAAGCAATCCACTAGGCTTCTTCTGTTCAGCTTTTACCAACTAACAGTTCATGCACTTGGAAATAAACTTTCCAATATCCTTTTTCATCCCTTCCCAGTAGTAGACTCGCTTCATGTCCTAATACATCTTATTACCACCAGGATGAATCGTCAATTTCGAATGATGACATTCCCTTAGAACCTCATTCTTAATCCTTCGATATCGGGAATAATCAGTCATCCTTGTTTCCGAAGCCAACCCTCTCGGTTGACCTCGAACTCTTTACCCTCTGGTTCTAACTTCTAGACAATCTCGACAAGCTTCGCATCACGCTTTTGGCCCTTGCCAATCCTTTCGATAAGAGTAGGTCTTATCGACAAGCTTACCAACATTTCAGGTTCGAACTAACACCGTGGCCTGAAATCAAATCCTTCCAAGTGCTCGAGGCTTTTCCATTATGAAAACATCGCTCCCAAATATGCGTGTCTTTTACTCAGCACATCTCCAACTGTGTTACCTTTACCTGGAGTATAAGCTATACCAAAATCATACAATACCAGAAACTCTAACCACTATTGTTGCCGATGATTCAAATCCTTTTAGGAGAAAAGATACTTTAACAACTTGTGATCCGTAAACAACTCGAATTGAAATCCCAATAAGTAATGTCTCTGCATCTTCAAAGCAAGCACAATCGCTACCAACTCCAAATCATGAGTTGGATATTTCCTCCCAAGCGGCTTCAGCTGTCGACTCGCGTAGGCCACAACTCTATCCTTCTGCACCAGCACTGCTCCAAGTCTAGTACCACATGCATCGGTGTATACCACCATCTCTTCATTCCCACTTGGCATGCTCAAAACAGGAGCACTCGTTAGTCTCTCCTTCAGGATTCCGAACGCTTGCTCATGTTTTGCATCCCATGTGAATATTTGGTTCTTTTTCATCAATCCTGTCAACAGTGTAGCTACCATGGAGAAATTCTTGATAAACCACCGGTAATAACCAACCAACCCAAGGAAACTTCTCACGCCCATTGCATTCTTAGGTCTATCCCAGTCCTGAATTGTTGCCACTTTAGCAAGGTCAACCGCTATTCCATTTCCCGAAACAACATGGCCTAAGAACCTCACTTCGCTCTTCCAGAAGTGACATTTAGAAAATTTAGCTCTCAACTGATGCTTTCACAAGATTCCAAAACGACTCTTAAGTGCATCTTATATTCTTCCTCATTATCGAAGTAAACCAGAATATCATCCACGAACACAAGCGCAAACTTGTTCAATTGATCTCTGAAAACTCTAGTCATAAGATCCACAAAATATGCTGGGGCGTTAGTCAACCAAAATGGCATTACCAACCATTAGAAAAAATCAGGTGGTGTCCTAAAAGTAGTCTTTGGCACACTATCCGTCGCCACCCTCAACTAGTGGAACCCCGTTGCCAAATCCATCTAAGAAAACACTTTGGCTTTGTGAAGTTGATCGAACAAATCATCTATCCTTGGCAACGGATACTTGTTCTTTTTGGTCACCTTGTTCATCCCACGATAGTCCGTACACAATCTCAACGAGCCATCAGCGTTGGTTGCAAACAAAACTTGTGACGGTCCGCCCCGCACCAACCGACATTTACTCCAAAAGTGCGCTGTACACATGTCCAGTTAACACGGAATGGATCGTCAGAAGAAAAGGGAAGAAAGAAATGAACTAACAAGGAACCTGTAGAATGTCTCACAGCGCATGGAACAAAATATAATAACAACATACTTGACATAAAACAGGTGAGACAGTGCATAAGCTGAAAACAACTAACATAGCAGCGGAAAATCCAAGTATAGCTTATGGTCCAAAGTTAACATTATTACAACTTTTCAAACTGTCTAAAAGAGCAAAAGCAAGATAAAGGAGGTACACTACTAATGCCCAAGTAGCGACCACCAACGACACAAGGAGAATATCTATATATCATACGTGGAAGCCTTCTGCTCGCCTCCGAATCAGCTACTCGCGCATCACCAGCTAACATGTCTCTAGTCTGCTCGTGTGAGCACCCAGAGTAATAAGAAGAGACATAAAACTTTGGGTCAGACATAAAGCTTGGTATGAGCGATAAGCATCTAAACAGAACAATAACATGTAGACTAAACCATACCTGAACCTGGACCTGCAACCAAAGAGTTAGCACTACATACTGTACAACACTCTAAGGTGCCATTTCAAATGGTGTAAAGATAACGGGGGTGGGGGTGTGCATGTCATAGTGATGGCAAACAATCAAACATGGCATCCATCCTCACATCTCTCACTCAGTGCATAAGCATACGATATTCACCACTTCGATCACCTCAATACTTTGCTATGATCACCTTGCCCCATGAAGTCATAAATGGCTTCACTACACTGATACATAGCCACTAATCCTTCGCTATGTCCAATTTGCCCCATGGAGTCACAATGACCCCACTGCACTGGCTCATAGCCTTACTAATCCTTTACTATGTCCACTCTGCCCCATGGAGTCACGATGACCCCACTGCACTGGCTCATAGTCTTGCTACCATCACTTTGCCCCTCAAGTCATAATGACTCTACTGCACTGATAAGTAGCCCATTATTCATTTTCAGTGGTGAATCAAAGTTATGAACGTCGACAACTCCTTAGCACACGTCCCGCAGCAAGGCCCAACCATGAAGCGAACTCATTGGTTCCCACTGGATCCTGAGCTCTAACTTCCATTTGGACTGCCTTTGCATCTCGGGTTTTGGTCTTCTCCGGATCGGTCTTCATTTGGTTTGTAACCCATGCCTCACGTCCAAGCTTTCATCCAGTCCTGGTTCGATTCATGACTCGTGGATCGCCCCATAGCATCAGCTCATGCTCCCTCCATTGGATCGGATCGCTGGACTCCATCGGATCGCTGGACTTTATCGGATCGCTAGACTTTATCGGATAGCTGGACTTCATCTGATCGCTGGACTTCATCGGATCGCAGGACTTCATCGGATCGCTAGACTTCATCGGATCGCTGGACAGGGGGCTATCCGTTTCCTGCACAATTTCCTGCGACTCTTCCAGCGATTGTTTACGCCATTCGATGGCGTTTTTGACCAATCTAACACTTCTAGACAGTCACAAAGCATACCATACAGTCATAGCAACATGTATAATCATTCACAAATATCAAAACACAAATGTGATAGGATAAAACGGATCAAACATAGCCAAAATCCCATATTTTCCCTAAAACATGTTTAGGTGAAACTAATGATATGATTAGCAAAACTTAACCAAATTAACCCAAATTCATATCAGAGGTCAAAAACATCATTTCTAATCTTATAAATATTTTTCCAGAATTTTATCATGCTTAAATCAGCTAATTAACACTAATTACCCTTAATTAGCCATAATTAGTGAGGAACTACGCAAATCACTCACCTTAGCCACAAATAAAACTTAGATCTGAAATAAATCTCTGATTTGGTGCGAATCCCAATGCTAAACAACAGCTCCAATGTTGATTTGGTGTTAATCTCTCTTGATTTGATGTTGCTAAGCTCAATCTTCAAGTAGAAAGTGATTTGGAGGTGATTTAGAGATTGGAGGCCATTTTTAGGGTTTCTAAGAGGTAAGTGGAGGCTAGAAAACTGAAATGCAATGAAACCCTAACTCATTTCAGCCTCCCCATAACCCTAATCCCGAAATGGGTTATGGGCCCATTCACTAATCACCCTAATTGGCCCGGTTAAGCAGTTTTTCACCTTCCAAACCTTATTTCTGCCATATTTCCCGAAAGGTGAGTCCATTTGGCTATTATGACCACTCTACGGAAAGGCAAACCATCAAACGAATCTAATGGAAGTGGTTTCAGGTCAAAATTCCTTTCCAGTCAAAAGTTATGGCCAAAACAATATCAGCTAGGCGCAAAACGGTCATTTAAAAATCAACAAAAATCATGAACATAGGAAATGACTCTAATGGTTGTTTCCTAAAGTTACATGACCATACGACTTCACATGGGAAAGAAATAAATATTCTACGATCCTCTGGTGCGTAGAATGCGGGTTGTTACATTCTCCCCCCTTAAGAAATTTCGCTCCCGAAATTCCCTAACCAAAACACACAAAGGGTCCCGCATGCCTATCAACCATAAAATAACAATCAAACATGCAAAACAAGCAAAACAAGTCTATCCTAGCATGTAGAATAACTAAATTGCAAAGTAAATCTTACCAGGCAAAGAGTTCTGGATACGTCTTCCTAACGCTCTCCTCTGTCTCCCAAGTACAATCATTCTCGTTCTCGCCCCACTGAACCTTGACTAGCTTCACCGCCTTCCTTTGAAGTTGCTTCGTATCGTGCTCGACGATATGAATCGGCTTGCAGTTCCCAACCGCCTCGGGTTCTACTTCGAAGTCCTCTAACTGATCAGGTGAAATAGTCACATCTGGGTCATGTACGAACTTCCTTAGTTGGGAAACATGAAATACGTTGTGAACTCCCGCCATCTTCTCTGGTAAGTCAACTCTATACGCCAAATTCCCAACTAGTTCAAGAACTGGGAATGGGCCAACAAATCTTGGTGCCAACTTGCCTCTCCTGCCAAATCGTATCACGCTCTTCAACGGAGAAACGTTGACAAACACCAAGTCACCAACGGAGGATTTTAAATCTCTTCTCCTCTTATCAGCATAACTCTTCTGCCTATCATGGGCAGCTTTCATTCGTTGTTGAATGATCTTAATCCTATCTGAAATTTCCCTTACCACATCTGGTCCAAGCATAAACTTCTCACCAGTCTATATCCAACATGATGGTGAGTTGCACGGTCTTTCGTACAAAGCTTCATATGGAGCCATACCGATACTGGATTAGTAGCTATTATTATATGCAAACTCTACTAGATGCAAATGGTCATCCCATGATCCACCAAAATCCAATATACATGCTCTCAAGAGATCTTCCAATATACGATTCACCCTCTTCGTCTGACCGTCGGTCTGAGGATGATATGCGGTACTGAGATGTAATTCTGACCCTAGAGCCTCTTGTAAGCTCTTTCAAAACCCACTAGTAAACAACGGGTCTCGGTCACTCACAATGCTTTTAGGTACTCCATGAAATCTCACTACCCACTTCATATACAATTCTGCTAACTTAGTTGTCGTTCTGGTCGATTTGACAGGTATAAATCTTGCACTCTTAGTCAACCGATCCACAATTACCCAAATGCTATCATGTCCCGATCTAGTCCTTGGTAAACCATCAATGAAATCCATCGAGACTTGCTCCCATTTCCATTCGGGAATTTCTAATGGTTGCAACAAACCACTAGGCTTCTTTTGTTCGGCTTTAACTAGCTGGCAATTCATGCATTTGGATATAAACTTCCCAACGTCTCTTTTCATCCCTTCCTAATAGTAAGTCTGTCTCATGTCTCGATACATCTTATCACTACCGGGGTGTATAGTCAGTTTTGAGTGATGACATTCTCTAAGCACTTCATCTCTCAAACCATTCACGTTGGGTACAACTAGTCTTCCATTCTTTCTAAGCCATCCATCTCGATCAAGCCCATACAAATTCATCTACTCACCGTCGATATTCATCTCTAACCTGGAGATGATTTCCAATAGATTAGGATCGTCCCTCTGGCTGGAACCAATCCGCTCTATCAAAGTGGGTCTGATCGTCAAACTAGCTAGCACTTCTAGATCCAATTCGCACTTTGGTATGAAATCAAACCCTGCGATATACTCCAGTTGCTTCCATTCAAGAAACATAGCCCCTAAACTGGCATGTCTCCTACTTAAGGCATCGGCTACCGCGTTACCCTTCCCAGGTGTGTATGCGATATCAAAATCATACGAAGCCAAGAACTCTAACCATCTCTGCTGACGGAAATTCAGATCCTTCTGGGAGAAGAGATACTTTAACGATTTATGATCGATAAACAACTCAAATCTTTCTCCCAAGAGATAGTGTCTCCACATCTTTAATGCGAACACAATCGCTGCCAGTTCCAAATCATGGGTAGGATACTTCTTCTCATGCGGCTTTAGCTGCCGACTAGCATAAGCTACAACCCCACCTCCTTGCATCAACACAGCACCTAGTCCGGTACCACAAGCATCTGTGTATACCGTCATCTCTTCATTCCCTTTAGGAATGACTAATACTGGCGCAAGTGTCAACTTTTCTTTTAGACTCCTGAATGCATTCTCACACACTCCGTCCCAGACGAAGGACTGATTCTTCTTAGTCAACCGAGTCAACGGTGCTGCTATCTTGGAGAAGTCCTGGATAAACTTACGATAATATCCAGCTAACCCCAAGAAACTTCTTACATCTGTTGCATTCTTGGGCGTAGGCTAATCCTGTACCGTAGCCACCTTCGCAGGGTCCACGGCAATACCATTCTCGGAAACAACATGGCCCAAAAATCTCACTTCCCTCCTCCAGAAATGACACTTAGAGAATTTCGCTTTCAATTGGTGTTTCCTCAACACCTCCATCACTATCCTCAAGTGTCCCTTCTGTTCCTCCTCTGTCCTCGAGTCAACAAGGATATCGTCTACGAACACAAGAACAAACTTATTCAACTGATCTCTGAATACTCGATTCATAAGATCCACAAAGTAGGCTGGTGCATTGGTCAACCCAAATGGCATAACCAACCACTCATAGAATCCAGACGGCGTCCTAAATGCCGTTTTCGGAACACTCTCATCCGCTACTCGAAGCTGATGAAATCCTGTCGCGAGGTCCAACTGGGAGAACACTCTTGCTCCTTCCAGTTGATCAAACAAATCATCTATCCGCGGTAGAGGATACTTATTATTCCTCGTTACCTTATTCAACTCGCGATAGTCCACACACAACCGAAGGGAACCATCTGCCTTAGTGGCAAATACAACTGGTTCTCCCTACTTTGAGACACTTCTTCTAATAAATCCCTTCTTCAAAAGATTGCTGACTTGCACCCCGAGCTCTCGCTGCTCCCTTGGTGCCATACGACGAAGTGGCATCACTATAGGTCTGACATCTTTCACTAAATCAATACGAAACTCAATCTCTCGGTGTGGTGGAAGCCCGGTCACCTCCTCGAAGACGTCCGGATACTGGCCCCCCGGGCACATCTGACAACTCATCATGCGGGATGTCGAGGGAATTTATAAAACTAGTCATTACCCCATCATTAGGTAGACTACCAAACGCTACCCTCCGCCCATCATCCGCCCTAACTGTCACCAAAAAGCCCTCACAGTCTACCACCACTCTGTATCTTTGGAGCCAATCGACCCCCAATATAATGCCATACCCAGTAAAGCCCAAAACAAAGCAATCACAAACAAACATACATCCATGACTCGATAAGACCAAATTTCGGCAAATCATACTAAGGCTAGTCGAACCACCAATTGGGTTCGTCACAACCAACGGTCTATCGACTATCTCGGGTTCCAGTCCCAACCTATCTACCAGGTCACTAGATATGAAGGAACAGGAAGCCCCAATATCAAACAAAACTCGAACTGGTACATCATAAATAGAAATCATACCTTGAATAACGACATTCTTTCCTTTCTTCGCCGCAGTTGGGGCATTCGACGAAGAAGGAACAGCATCAATAGCATATGCTTTCACAATCTGCTTCTCCTTAAGAGGTTGCGGACACTTATCCTTATGATGTCCCACTTGGCCACAGTTGTAGCACTTCCTATCCGCTGGCTTGGCCCGACATTCTTTAGCATAATGGCCCTTCTTACCACAACTGAAGCACTCAACATCTTTCTTGCTCATTTTCTGGCCATCCTTAGATTGGTTCTGCTTCCTCTTATTCTGAGAGTTATTCTTGCCTCTACCGCCTGCTTGCGGCTTCAGCCCTTCTGCAGATGCAGCCTCAGTCTTTGGCTTAGGGTAAAGACTCTCTGATCTCAAAGCTTTCCCCACAATCGATTCAATAGTCTCATCGATGTGGTTGATAAGCCTTTCCCCCAAGTATCCATCCAACCTAGTAATGAACTTCTCATTCTTCTTCTCATGATTATCGATAAGAGATAGTCCATACTTTGACAAAGTGTCGAATTCAGCAATATAGTCAGAGACTACCCTACCATTCTGCTTGAGTTCCAAGAATCTCTTAAACAACACTGACTTCTGGGCAGCTGGAATGAACTTTTCGCTAAAGAGAGCCTTGAACTGATCCCAAGTAATCTGATCTTCTGGAGTAGCTGTTCTAATGGCATTCCACCAATTCATCGCTCACCCTTGCAGCTGACGAGACGCTAGCCTTCTCTTCATCGCATCCTCGATACCTAAGTCGTCGAAGATACGATCACAGCTATCCAACCAATCCTGAACATCTGTGGCCGACTCCGTTCCGTGGAATGGCTTCCCACCAAGGTTAGTATAATCCTTGCACAACTTGGCGAAATCGACCCTAGGCGCCTGCACTACTGGACCACCACCATTTCCGGGATTAGGAACTACTCCCTGAACATCCCTAAGCATCTCCCTCTTGAAGTTAGTGAACATCGTCCTTATGTCAGAAGCATTCCCATTATTGGTCCCTCTACCAGCACCCTCGTGTCTCGACTCATCGTTCAATCTGTAAAGAGAAAACGATTAACAACCCCATAGTGGTGCTAGTGCAGTACAACTTCATCCTTATACTACTAATAGTATATATATATAGCTTTTGAAAACCAAAGTAATCACAAATACGCGCCCTCATATACGTATATTATCTCTCCCTAGTGTCTTTCCCTAGGTTAACTACGCAACCTAGAGCTCTGATACTAAATGTGATGGCCCGCCCCGCGCCAACCAACATTTACTCCAAAAGTGAGCTGTACACAAGTCCAGTTAGCGCGGAACGGATCGTCAGAAGAAAAGGGAAGAAATAAATGAACTAACAAGGAACCTATAAAATATCTCACAGTGCATGGAACAAAATATAATAACAACATACTTGACATAAAACAGGTGAGACAGTGCATAAGCTGAAAACAACTAACATAGCAGCGGAAAATCCAAATACAGCTTATGGTCCAAAGTTAACATTATTACAACTTTTCAAACTGTCTCAAAGAGCAAAAGCAAGATAAAGGAGGTACACTACTAATGCCCAAGTAGCGACCACCAACTACACAGGGAGAATATCTATATATCATACGTGGAAGCATCCTGCTCGCCTTCGAATCAGCTACTCGCGCATCACCAGCTAACCTGTCTCTAGTCTGCTCGTGTGAGCACCCAGAGTAATAAGAAGAGACAAAACTCTGGGTTAGACATAAAGCCTGGTATGAGCGATAAGCATCTAAATAGAACAATAACAGGTAGACTAAACCATACCTGAACCTGGACCTGCAACCAAAGAGTTAGCACTACATACTGTACAACACTCTAAGGTGCCATTTCAAATGGTGTAAAGATAATGGGGGTGGGGGTGTGCATGTCATAGTGATGGCAAACAATTAAACATAGCATCCATCCTCACAACTCTCACTCAGTGCATAAAGCATACGATATTCACCACTTCGATCACCTCAATACTTTGCTATGATCACCTTGCCCCCATGAAGTCATAAATGGCTTCACTGCACTGATACATAGCCACTAATCCTTCGCTATGTCCATTTTGCCCCATGGAGTCACAATGACTCCACTGCACTGGCTCATAGCCTTACTAATCCTTTACTATGTCCACTCTGCCCCATGGAGTCACGATGACCCCACTGCACTGGCTCATAGTCTTGCTACCATCACTTTGCCCCTCGAGTCATAATGACTCTACTGCACTGATAAGTAGCCCATTATTCATTTTCAGTGGTGAATCGAAGTTATGAACGTCGATAACTCCTTAGCACACGTCCCGCAGCAAGGCCCAACCATGAAGCGAACTCATTGGTTCCCACTGGATCCTGAGCTCTAACTTCCATTTGGACTACATTTGCATCTCGGGTTTTGGTCTTCTCCGGATCGGTCTTCATTTGGTTTGTAACCCACGCCTCACGTCCAAGCTTCCATCCAGTCCTGGTTCGATTCATGACTCGTGGATCGCCCATAGCGTCAGCTCATGCTCCCTCCATTGGATCGGATCGCTGGACTCCATCGGATCGCTGGACTTCATCGGATCGCTGGACTTCATCGGATCGCTAGACTTTATCAGATCGCTGGTCTTCATCGGATCGCTGGACTTTATCGGATCGCTAGACTTCATCGGATCGCTGGACAGGGGGGCTATCCGTTTCCTGCACAATTTCCTGCGACTCTTCCAGCGATTGTTTATGCCATTCGACGGCGTTTTTGACCAATCTAACACTTCTAGACAGTCACAAAGCATACCATACAGTCATAGCAACATGTATAATCATTCACAAGCATCAAAACACAAATGTGATAGGATAAAACGGATCAAACATAGCCAAAATCCCATATTTTCCCTAAAACATGTTTAGGTGAAATTAATGATATGATTAGCAAAACTTAACCAAATTAACCCAAATTCATATCAGAGGTCTAAAACATCATTTCGAATTTTATAAATATTTTTCCAAAATTTTATCATGCTTAAATCAGCTAATTAACACTAATTACCCTTAATTAGTGAGGAACTACGCAAATCACTCACCTTAGCCACAAATAAAACTTAGATCTGAAATAAATCTCTGATTTAGTGCGAATCCCAATGCTAAACAGCAACTCCAATTTTGATATGGTGTTAATCTCTCTTGATTTGATGTTGCTAAGCCCAATCTTCAAGTAGAAAGTGATTTAGGGGTGATTTAGAGATTGGAGGCCATTTTTAGGGTTTCTAAGAGGTAAGTGGAGGCTAGAAAACTAAAATGAAATGAAACCCTAACTCATTTCAGCCTCCCCATAACCCTAATCCCGAAATGGGTTATGGACCCATTCACTAATCACCCTATTTGGCCAGGTTAAGCAGTTTTTCACCTTCCAAACCTTATTTCAGCCATATCTCCCAAACGGTGAGTCCGTTTGGCTGTTATGACCACTCTACGGAAAGGCAAACCATCAAACAAACCTAATAAAAGTTGTTTCAGGTCAAAATTCCTTTCCAGTCAAAAGTTATGGCCTAAACAAGATCAGCTAGGGGCAAAACGGTCATTTAAAAATCGACAAAAATCATGAACATAGGAAATGACTCTAATGGTTGTTTCCCAAAGTTACATGACCATACGACTTCATATGGAAAAGAAATAAATATTCTACGATCCTCTGGTGCGTAGAATGCGGGTTGTTACACAACTGGTGCACCTCATTCAAAAATACTTCTCCAAGTGAATCCTTTTTCTAAAAGGTCAGATACCTGCACCTCTAACTCTCGTTATTCCTTAGGTATCATTCGCCTATGAGGCATAGTGATAGGTATAGCACCCTCGACCAAACCAATTCTGAACTCAATCTCATGATGCGACGGCAACCCTTTGTCCTCGTCAAAGACATCATCAAGCTCATTTGCGATCAGCACCGATGACAAGTCTTCCTGTGGAATCACAAGTGAATATAAATGTTCACGAAGACCCCATCTTCGGGCTTACACCAAATCAAAACCTTTCGCCCTTCCATATCTCCGACTCTCACCTCAAGCTTCCCACAATTCACTCTTGTTGCATACCCCTTGAGAAAATCCACGCCCAAGATGATTCCAAACCCAGCGAAGTTCAAAACAAAGCAATCACACACAAAAGAACAACCATGACTCGATAACACGATATATAAAGGCTAGACAAACCCCCAACTGTATTAGTCACAACCAAAGGTTTATCACAAATCTCGGGTTCCAAACACAAGCGGCACACAAGCTCATTACAAATGAAAGAATGCGATGCATCGGTATCAAACAATACATGAACTAAAACACCATTAATTGAAAGAGTACCTTGAACAACGACACCCTTTCCCTTCTCCTCTGCATTAGGAACTCTTGAAGACGATGGCACAACTTTCAAAGCATAAGCCTTCACTATCTGCTTTCCCCTAGCTGCGACAACAGGTTCTTTCTTGGAAAACAGACTTTCATGCCTCAAAGCTTTCTCAACAATCTTCTCATAAATGTCATCTGGTGATCCACAAGATGATTCCCTAAATATTCATCAAAACCCATGACAAACTTTTCGTTCTTTTGATAGGGTGTGATAATATACAAATTAGCATATTTGGACAATGCCTCAAAATCACAAACATATTCTAGTACCGGTCTACTATTTTGTTTCAATACCATGGACTTCTTGAACAGAACAGACTTCTAAGCAGTAGAGACAAACTTCGTCTTGAATTTGACTTGGAATTGCTCCCATGTTATCTCTTCTTCTGATGTCTCAAGCGTAATAGAATTCCACCATTTCATGGCTCTGCCCTGCAGCTGCCTTGATGCAAGCTTTCTCTTAGATCATCTATGCCTAAGTCTAAAAATTACGAATACTAGTATCTAACCAACTCTGAACCTCTTCAGTTGGCTTAGTCCATTTAAACTGCTTTCCTCCCAAAGATGTAAAGTCTTTGCATAGCTTTGCGAAATCCACAACCCTGGGTACCTGCACACCTACATCTACTGTGGCGCCACTGGAGTGGGTACCCTTCTCATGAATGTCTCAATCATGGCTTCAAACATGGCTGGGTAATCTGGTGTCCCACCATTTCCCCCTCTAGGCACAACCTCCTCCCTAGTAGTATGTCTTGAAGTTCATCGACTCATTTAAAATATGCAGTATAAAATGATTGGCCCCTTAAAAGAAAAATTGCTAATGGAGTTCAAACGCTATTACTATACACTAATATATATAGAGAGAGTAAGCATCCAGCAGAAATCTACAAGTACGTCTCTCATACATAATTATGCCTTCGAACTTCGGTTAAAATCGTTGACTAAAAATATGCAACCGAATGTGACGACCGCCCATAAGCCTTGCACTAAACAAAAGGGATAATGCGCTAAAAGGTGTGTCAGGCTGCAATGGACAATCATCAGATAGGTAAACACAAGCGGAACTTGTCGTATAACTCACAACATAAGGATAAAATATAATAGAATGTACACAATGGGAAGAAATAGTGGAGCATCATATAACAAACTTTTTAAACTTTCATAACATCCTGAAAGATCATCCATACATCAATTGGATATAACACCAAAGTTTACATGAAGCCTCACTGCAACACTCATCAAACAATGGAAACAAAGTACTAGATTATAGCAAAGTAATACGTCAGCCTCTAACTCGCCACCATACAGCAACATCATCCTCACTAATCACCCGCCACCTAGTCTGCCCATCCATATCAGGATGAACAACTCAAGGTAATAAGAGAGAAACATAAAACCTTGAGTCAGATAACAGTATTAGTGAGCGATAAACAACTATCTAACATCATCAACAAAGTATATGAGAATAGGTAGATGTAAAAACCCAATCTACCACACACCAAGAAGAACCCATACCTACCTTTCCCATATCTGACGGTGATAGCCTTTACAATCCAGCAATCAAGAAACAACAGTTCAACCATGGCAACCAGAAGTAACCAACTAATGTCAAAGCAACTACCATCCATGTGACAGCCCGCCCCGGACCAGCTGACAATTCCCCGAATTGCGCTGTGCCAATGCCCGACTAGCACGGGATGGTCGTCAAAGAAAAAGGGTTTTGAAACGATGAATCATCAAGAACCTGTATTATATCTCACAGCGCATGGAATAAAATATAATAATAACATAACTTGACATAAAACAGGCGAGATAGTGCATAAGCTGAAAACTAAACCATCATAGCAGCAGAATCCAAGATACAGCTTATGATCCAAACCATTATTACAACTTCAAAATACTGTCTCTAAAGCAAAATAGGAAAGGTACACTACTAATGCCCAAAATAGTGATCGGCAACAACACAGGGAGAATATATGTAAATAGTACGTAGAAGCCTCCTACTCATTTCGAACAGCTACGCGTGCATAACCACCTAACCTGTCTCTAGTCTTCTCATTTAGGAGCACCCAGAGTAATAAGAAGAGACATAAAACTTTGGGTCAAACAAAAGTCTGGTATGAGCGATAGCAGCAAAACAAAACAAGATGTACAGTACTCTAAGGTAACACTAACATAAAGTGAAAAGTTGAAGTGCACATGTCATGGTGATAGTAAACATCAAACATAACAATTATCCTCACATCTCTCACTCAATGCGTAAAGCGTACGATATCCACTACTTTGATCACCCAATCCTTTGCTATGATCAATTTACCTAGGGAGTCACAATGACCCCATTGCACTGATCCATAGCCCATAATCCGTCTCTCAGTGGTGAACGAAAATTATGGATACCGATAACCCCTTTGCACACGTCCCGCAACAAAGCCCAACTCTAAAAGTTAACTCATTGGTTCCTAGCTGGATCCTGAGTAATAACTTCTCACCTGGACCTCCTTTACATCTTGGGTTTTGGTTGAATTAGTTTTGATCTTTATAAGAGTTCACAATTGTCGTCGCGTGATAGAAGTATGAATCCAGTTCGGTTTGGAGTCATCATCTTGGATGAAGTGACAAAGTATAGGAAAGCTCGGATTCCCGCTCTCGGAATCCCGTTCCCGAAATACCGCTCTCGGAATCCTGCTTTTGGAATCCCGCTCTCGGAATCCCACTCTCGAAATCCCGCTCTCGGAATCCTACTCTTGGAATCCCGCTCTCAAAATCCCGCACTTGGAATCCCACTCTCGGAATCTCGTTCTCGAAATCCCGATCCCGCTTTCGGAATCCTGCTCTCGGAGTCCCACTCTCGAAATCCCACCGTCGGTTTGTGGACACCCTATCCCAGCTCCTGACCAGCCCTTCCCGGCTCGTGACACCCTTCCTCGGTTCGTGAGTCCTCATATTGGAGCGGTTCATGACCATCATCTTAGAGCGGTTCGGGACCATCATCTTGGAGCGGTTCATGAGACATACCCCCTTAAGGAATTGAAATTCTCCTGAGCGGTTCGTGAGGCATACCCCCTTCAGGAATCGAAGTTCTCCTGGACGGTTCGTGAAGCAAACCCCTTTAGGAACCAGTTTTCTGCAGTTTTTCCAGCAAGCTAATTTCACCAAACGATGGTGTTTTCAACCATTTCAATCTTATTATGAAGTCACAAAACATACCAAACAATAGTAGTAACATTAGAATCAACCAAAAACAAAAAATATCAATAATATGAAATATTTTAGATCAAACATACCCAAAAAACATGATTTTCCCCTTAATCCCCTTAACCATGTTTTAACTATAAGATTAGCAAACTTAATCCAAATTAACCCAAATTTTCACCAGAGGCATAAGATAATATTAAAGATTTTTTACATATTTTTCCAGAATTGTATGATGCATAATTTCACTAATTATCACTAATCACTCCTAATTAGCCGTAATTAGTGAATAAAAGTGCAAATCACTCACTTTAGCCACAAATAAATTTCAGATCCGAAACTCTAAATGATTTGGCATGGTTCCCAATGTATTCCAGCAGCTCTATCTCGATTTCTATGCTAATCCGCATTAATTTGATGTTGATTTGGCTAATATGTGATTAGAAAGTGATTTAGGATGAATTTAGAAGGTAGAAGCCATTGCTAGGCTTGAAGAAATGTTTATGGCGACTGAGAAAATGAAAAGAAACCATTCTCTAACTCATTTCAGCCCTCCCATAACCCTAGTCCCGAAATAGGTTATGGGTCTAGCTGCTAATTAGCCTATTAAGCCCGGTTAAGCTCTTTTTTCACCTATCAAACCTTATTTCAGCCATGTCTCCTAAACGGTAAGTCCGTTTGATTAATGTGACCACTCCACGGAAAGGTAAACCATCATATGAATCTAATGGAAGTGGTTTTAGATCAAAATTCCTTACCAATCAAAGTTTATAGGCAAAACAATATTCGCTAGGGGTAAAACAGTTATTTAAAAATTGTGAACATGGGAAATGACCCTAATAGTCATTCCCCAAAGTTACACGACCATAGGACTTCGTATGAGAATAAAATAAATATTCTACGTTCCTCTGTACGTAGAATGCGGGTCGTTACACTTCCCCCCCCCCCACTCCCCAAGAAATTTCGCCCCCGAAATTCCTTAACCAAAACATACAAAGGTGGCCCGCATGCCTATCAACCATTTGCAAGTAATCAAACATACATAACAAGCCTATCCTAGCATGCAGTTTACTAACAAGTGAGTATTATCATTATTAAAATCTTACCAGGCAAAAAGCTCTGGATATGACTTCCTTATGTTCTTCACGGTTTCCTAAGTACAGTCATTCTCATTATCATACCCTCGATATTCATCTCTTCCTTAGAGATGATTTCTATTAGGTTAGGATCGTCCCTCTGACTGGAACCAATCTGTTTAATCAAAGTCGGTCTAATCGTCAAACTTGCTAACATCTGTGGACCCAATCCATACTTAGGTCTGAAATCATATCCCGCGATATACTCCAGTTGCTTCCATTCAAGAAACATAACATCTAAACTGGCATGTCCCCTACTCAATGCATCAGCTACCGCATTTAGTCTGATACCACAGGTGTCCATGTATATCGTCATCTCTTCATTTCCCATTGCCAGAATGCTACAGGTGATAGTCTACTCAAGAGAAGGAAATAGGAACAAACATAGCAACTATAGCATCCATCAAACAATTCCTATCTGTCACCTGCTAAAGCCATGAATACGTCGATACCTGTATGACTGGCCCAACCAATATCAAGGGCCAATGGAAGCCCAGGCCCCAAACGGACTACCACATGTCCAACGTACGTTTATCTTCCAAGGATAACTAGATCACGTCCAATGGATCCAAGGTAAATGGGCATCCCTAAATACCCCTGCTTCGAGTCCGCCTAGGAAACTCCAAACTATCGACGATTCCTTGGCACCTCATCGAAAGAGCTATCCATAACTCCATCTTCAACTCGAGTCCAACCCAAGTCAATCCATTATCTTGCAGCCCTCTCGAGTCCCACTCGAGTCATTTCATAGCCCTATCGAGTCCAACTCGGGGCAGTCCACATTATCGAACAGTCTTATCATGTCACAGCTGCCCATCACTCCTCGAGTAAACGAAGACATCATTCAATGGAAATCACAACAACTACTTATATCTCACGCAAACCATCCTAGTCGAACTCGACATTCCCCAAGAACAAGCCCCAAAGGCCTAAACCAATATTAGACAAGCACTCAAGGAACATCTCCTCCAAATCCAGACAATCTATGTGAGATGATATGAACAAAACAATCATACACTCGAGCACTCATAAATAACTCTGGCTATCCTCGCTAATCCTGCTTCGAAACTATCGTTGATCGCATGACGACCCATGCCATATGTCAAGGGTAAATAGAGACCCCAGCACTAGTCATACTACAGCATATCCAACGTACATTTACCTCCCAGAGACTACTAGTACTTACGACAGCGATAATCTCTCTATAACTCTTATCGGCATCGCCGACGACTATCCATAAACTCAGACCCAATGACGAGTATTCATTACCCACAAACTCAAGTCCAACATGAGTCGTCTCCCTAATTATTGCATCTCCAAGATTAAGGAAAAACCATTGTCCCCGAGTTTAATTCCAACTTGAATCGTCCTAACCTTTGTTGCATCCCCACGATCAACGAACACATCTTATTGCTTCGAGATTTCCCCATTGAATTTACTCTGAAGTTATTACCATTCTTGAACCAAAGGGAACATCAGCAAAATGTCCTAAACAATCCATACCAATCACTCATTAACTACGAAATACCACAACGCTCATGCTATTCACACAACGTTTAAAAATGCTTCCAAAGGCCCTTCCTTTACGAGTCGTGGCCGACCCGAATCTCTTTGTTCACCTAATTCCCGTTATTATTGCCATCACTAGGTAGGTACCCAATACCGCCCTATACCCTTGGAGCTCGACTCCCAAAATAATGCCAGTAAAGCCCAAAATAAAGCAATCACAAGCAACATACATTCATGACTCGATAAGATCAAATCACGACAAACCATGCAAAGGCTAGTCGAACCACTGATCGAGCTCATCACAACTAAAGGTCTATCGACTATCTCGGGTTCTAATCCCAACCTATCTACCAGGTCACTAGATACGAAGGAATGGGAAGCCCCGGTATCAAACAATACTCGAACAGGAACATCATAAATAGAAAGCATACCTTGAATAACGACACCCTTTCCCTTCTACGCCACAGTTGGGGCATTCGACGAAGAAGGAACAGCGTTGATAGCATATGCTTTCATGATCTACTTCTCTTTATGGGGTTGCGAGCATTTATTCTTGTAATGTCCCACTTGGCCGCAATTGAAACACTTCCTTTCCCCAGGATTTTCCCGACAATCTCTGGCATAGTGGCCCTTCTTGCCATAACTAAAACACTCACCATCTTTCTTATTCTTCTTTTTCTGACCATCCGTGGTTTGGTTTTGTTTCCTCTTATTCTGGGAATTATTCTTGCCTCCACCGCTTGCCTGCGGCTTTGGCCCCTCTACAGATGTGTTAGAATCTTCGACTTAGGGTAAAGGATCTCAGATCTTAATGCCTTTCCCACAATATATTCGAAAGTCTCATCGATACGGTTTATGAGTCTCTCCCCCAATACTAATCTAGGCCAGTTATGAACTTCTCGTTCTTCTTCTCGACCGTATCGATAAGGGACAATCCATACTTCGATAATGTATCAAATTCAGCAATATATTCCGAGACTGCCCTACCATTCTGCTTAAGCTCCAAGAATTTCCTAAACAATTCCAATTTCTGAGCGGATGGAGTAAACTTATCACTGAATCGGGCCTTAAACTGATTCCAAGTAACTTGATCCTCAAGAGTAGCTGCTTTAATAGCATTCCACCAATTCATTGCCCGTCCTTGAAGCTGACGCGATGCTAGCTTTCTCTTCATCGCATCATCGATTCTCAAATCCTTTGAGATGTGCTCACAACTATCAGGCCAATCTTGAACCTCTGTAGCCGATTCTGTTTCGTGGAACGGCTTCCCACCAAGACTAGTATAATCCTTGCATAGTTTAGTGAAATCAGTTCTAGGCTTCTGCACCGCTGCACCACCACCGTTAGAAGCATGAAGAATTGCTCCCTGAGCATCCCTAAGAATCTCTCGCATGAAGGCAGCAAACATTGTCCTCATATCAGGGACATTCCCATTATTAGCCCGTGAACCCGTACTCCTCGTATATCTGCTCATCGTTCAATCTATAAAGAGAATATGATTAACCATCTCCTTAGTGGTGCCAGTGCAGTGCGACTTCATCCTTAACTATACTAGTAGTGTGTGTATATATATAGCTTTTGTAAACCAAAATATCACAATACGCGCTCTCATATACATATATTATCTCTCCCTGGTGTCTTCCCCTAGGTTAACTGCGCAACCTAGGCTCTGATACCTAGTGTGATAGCCCTCCGCGGACCGGCCGACATTTCCGCAAAATGCGTTGTGCCAATGCCCGACTAGCACGGGATGGTCGTCAAAGAAAAAGGGTTTTGAAACGATGAATCATCAAGAACCTGTAACATATCTCACAGTGCATGGAATAAATTATAATAATAACATAACTTCACATAAAACAAGCCAGATAGTGCATAAGCTGAAAACTAGACCATCATAGCAACGGAATCCAAGATACAGCTTATGATCCAAACCATTATTACAACTTCAAAATACTGTCACTAAAGCAAAATAGGAAAGATATACTACTAATGCCCAAAGTAGTGGCTGGAAACAACACAGGTAGAATATATGTAAATAGTGCGTAGAAGCCTCTTGCTCATCTCCGAACAGCCACTCGTGCATAACCACCTAACCTGTCTCTAGTCTGCTCGTTTAGGAGCACCCACAGTAATAAGAAGAGACATAAAACTCTGGGTCAGACAAAAGTCTGCTATGAGCAATAGAAGCAAAACAAAACAATAACAGGTATAAATAATCATACTTAAACCTGGATCTGCAATCAAAGAGTTAGCACAATAAGGTATACAGTACTCTAAGGTAACACTAACATAAAGTGTAAAGTGGAAGTGCACATGTCCTGGTGATAGCAAACAATAAACATAACAATCATCCTCACATCTCTCACTCAGTGCGTAAACCATACGATGTCCACTACTTCGATCACCCAATCATTTGCTGTGATCACTTTGCCCTTGGGAGTCACAGTGACCCCATTGCACTGATCCACAGCACATAATTTGTCTCTCAGTGGTGAACCAAAATTATGGATATTGATAACCCCTTTGTACACATCCCGCAGCAAAGCCCAACTCTAAAAATTAACTCATTAGCACCCAGCTAGATCCTGAGTAATAACTTTTCACTTAGACCTCCTTTGCATCTCGAGTTTTGGTTGAATTGGTTTGGATTCAGAAGAGTTCACAATTGCCCTCGCATGGTAGAAGTACTAATCCGGTTCAGTTTGGAGTCATCATCTTGGATAAAGTGACAAAGTAAAGGAAAGCTCGGATTCCCACTCTCAGAATCCCGCTCTCAGAATCCTGGTCTCGGTATCCAGCTCTTGGAATCCCACTCTCAAAATCCCTCTCTTCGAATCCCACTCTCGAAATCCCGCTCTCGGAATCCCTCTCTCGGTTCGTGACCACCTCCCCCGGTTCGTGACCACCCCTTACCGGCTCATGACCACCCCCTCCCGGTTCGTGGGTCCTCATATTGGAGCGGTTCGTGACCATCATCTTGGATCGGTTCATGACCATCATCTTGGAGCGGTTCGTGACCATCATCTTAGAGCGGTTCGTGACCATCATCTTAGATCGGTTCGTGACCATCTTCTTTGAGCGGTTCGTGACCATCATCTTGGAGCGGTTCGTGAGACATACCCCCTTCAGTAGTCGAAGTTCTCCTGGCTGCTTCGTGGGTCATACCCCCTTCAGGAATCGAGGTTCTCCTGGGTAGTTCGTGAGGCATACCCCCTTCAGGAACCGGTTTTCTGCGGTTTTTCCAGCAAGCTAATTTCGCCAAACGATGGCATTTTCAACCATTCTAATCTTATTGTGAAGTTACAAAACATACCAAACAACAGTAGTAACATGTAGAATCAACTGAAAACACCAAAATATCAATAACATGAAATATTTTAGATCAACCATACCCAAAAAACATGATTTTCCCCTTAATCCTCTTAACCATGTTTTAACTATAGGATTAGCAAACTTAATCCAAATTAACCCAAATTTTCACCAGAGGCATAAAATAATATTTAAGAATTTTTACATATTTTTATGATGCATAATTCCGATAATTATCACTAACCACCCCTAATTAGCCGTAATTAGTGAATAAAAGTGCAAATCACTCACCTTAGCCACAAATAAATTTTTGATCTGAACCTCTAACAGATTTGGCATGGATTTCAATGTATTCTAGCAGCTCTATCTCGATTTCTATGCTAATCGGCCTTAATTTGATGTTGATTTGGCTAATACGTGATTAGAAAGTGATTTAGGATGAATTTGGAAGGTGGATGCCATTGCTAGGTTTGAAAAAATGTTTATGGTGGTTGAGAAAATGAAAAGGAACCGTTACCTAGCTCATTTCAGCCCTCCCATAACTCTAATCCCGAAATGGGTTATGGGTCTAGCTGCTAATTACCCTATTAAGCCCGGCTAAGCTGTTTTTTCACCTTCCAAACTTTATTTCAGCCATATCTCCCAAACGGTAAGTCCGTTTGATTAATGTGACCACTCTACAGAAAGGTAAACCATCATCCGAATCCAAAAGAAGTGGTTTCAATCAAAACTCCTTACCAATCAAAAGTTATAAGTAAAACAAAATTTTACAGGGGTAAAATAGGCATTTAAAAATCGGCAAAAATCATGAATATGGGAAATGACCCCAATAGTCGTTCCCCAAAGTTACACGACCATACGACTTCGTATGGAAATAAAATAATTATTCTAAGATCCTCCGTACGTAGAATGCGGGTCGTTACAATCCAATGGAAATCATAGAAACTAGTTATACCTCATGTAAATCATCCAAATCGAGTTCAGCATTCCTTAAGCACAAGCCCCAGAGGCCTAAACCAATATGAGACAAGCACCCAAGAAACATCTTTTCCGATTTCAAATAATCTACGTGAGATGGCACAAGCAAACAACCAAACATCCAAGACCTGGCTATCACCTCCCTTCCTGCTTTGAAACCATCATTAATCGTATGACGACCATCTGCCATATGTCAAGGGCTAATGGTAAACCCCGGTTCTAGCTAAAACTCCATACGCCTTCATGACTCATATGTTTATCTTCCCAATCTCGACAACTAGGCCCTTCACGACTGCCTAAGGTACGAGGCCCTTCACGACTGCCCAAAGTACCCTGCTTTGAGTCTGCTAGAACTTACGACAACTATAATCTCTCGGTCTTTGCATCTCTATCCATCGACCCCGATGACCATTCACAAACTTAAATCCCTCTCGAGCAACCATTATCCACAACTCAACAACCTTGAGTTATTTTCTCATTCGTTGCATTACGACGATTAACGAATACATTACATAACCTCGAACATTCCCACCTGGATATACATCAAAGTCATAACATCACTGAACCAAACAACAATCAAATAGTGACCCATCGTCCTTTCCTAGGCCGCAAATGGCCTAAGACCCATGACCTAAATCCCTGAGCCACTCCACTCATTTCGACGACCTAACCCCTAGGCCGAACAATGACCCAGTGCCATAACCCTACCCAGGTCTTCAAGTCTCCTGATCCCATGGTCCATCAAACCGACCCAGCGCTGCTCCTCTACTCAGGCCGACCCGAACTGGTATACCAACGACCTAACTAGGTCGTTCTACCTTCTTTCCAACCTAACACCGCCAATGCTCCAACAACCTAGAGCCATCTATGACCCGACCTAGGGATGATGACCCGACCTATCTCACCATGACCCGAAGCGCGGACGGTCTGACCCATTTCATGTTCTCCAAGCCACGATCCAACACTGCCACGTCAGCATAGACCTTGGCTCCAATGAACTGATTCATGGAAAATGACATGACTCCCAAATCTGACTAAAACAGCTACAAACTTGACCAAATCTTCGCCAAACGACAATATTAACGAAATCAACTCATCCAATTCATCCATAAGCACTTTTTGAAATCCTCAACATCATCAAAATGACAAATATCATTGATAACCATATAGAATTCACAAAAATCATGATAATTCAATGCATAAAGTAAAATAATGGATCGAACTTGCATAAACATATGAATTAACATAAGAATTAACAGTTTTAAGTTTCTAAATCATATCCTATGGTGTCTCATATGAAACTATACTTACTATGAGATAGATCAAGGTGAAAACGACTTACAATGATGAAAAACATGTTCATACAACCCATATACTTAATTGAATCTGTGTGAGAGATGCATATCACTCGCCAATTCTCCAAAACAATACAAAATCACTAACTACTCAATCCAAACAGCGAAGAACACTCTCCAAACACTTTGAATTGATGAGATCCCGCTTCGATTGGTGTAGATCTAACTTCCAACAATGTAGATCTTCGATTCTCTTATGTAAATCTAGAAATTTAATGGAGGAAAGTGTATTTGATTAAGCAAGGAGGATCACGAGCTCAACCAAATTAGAGAATAAAGAAAGTAATCCTCTCTCTATGCCTCTAAACCCCAATTTATAGACTCCCACCAACCCACAAATGGGCATCTCCGAATCAGCCTATTATGGCTCTAAAAAACTGAACAAAATTTGTGAAACACTAAAACAACGTTTTCTCCCAAACCGCTAAACCAAATCCTTAATGTGACCCCTCTATGGAATTGGCAACACCATTTTCTTTCCAACGAGACCAATCTCAGCACCTGATTCGATCCCAGTCAAAAGGTATTCCTTATACAAGACTTATAATGGGAAAATGGTCAAAATAAAAATTGGTAAAAATTATGGACATGTCTCACATCGCCATATACAATGTACCAAAATATGAGAATGATTTAACCCATAAGAAATTAAATAAAAATATTTTATGATCCTCTGATATGTAAAATTCATGTTGTTACACCTATAATCAAAATAAATTTCAACTCTCATTTAATTAATAGTTATGTGTATTATAACATACTTACCTCTTATGTACATGACCTTCTAACCCAATCAAACATTGTATAAAATTTATTATTGAATAATTATCTACTTGACTAAATGATGCTCTTTAAATAACCTAGCCTTCATAACTTATACCCTTTCATGCCTAAAATCATCAATAATATTTTCACTATTTGATGTTTCAATAGTGTTGCCCTATATCTTATTTCATAGATGTTGCCACAATGTTCAGGTCTTTATTAATCTTTCCCTAATATTTCATCATAAATGTGATAAATGATAATTAACTTTAGGGTGAAAAGACATTAATAGTCATGCCTACATAAATTTATTTGTTGGATTCACACTTTATTTTTTTGGTCATTGTTACTCGCACTCTAAAATTGGTTAAGGGTTGGTCAATTATAAGGGCACTATAGTCATATTTAGAATTGTTATGAGGCATACCGAACACAAAAATTAGTATATGAAAGTACCCTTACTTTACCTCTCGGGTGTTGTTATTGACACTACTGTTTTGGTTAAGGGGCGACATGTCCAAAAATGAAAATTCAATATACCCCCACCGTTTTTCATTTCCATCATTTTTGGCGGCTCTTCTCCGATTTTTAGACCAAAATTCGACATATCCTCGCCGAATTCCACCGATAAATTTGGCAGCACCTTGACGAATTTCAACTAAGTCACTCCTTATCAAAAAGTGAAATGCCAGTAATAACTGATAAACACATGCCTCAATTACCAAGGCATGGGTAGTTTGGTTATATTATAATTTATTTTTAAGGGGGATCACTTTTTAATATCCTCTAGTTAGTAAATTTGAAAAACACAAAAGATAGTTCATCCCTTAACCAATTTTGGAGAGCGAATAACAATGCCCTTTTTTTCTTGCTTTCCACCTAATTCAATCATTGTTCTGGCCTTAGAAGGTAATATTACTAGCGACGTTGTCATATATCTTAGTTTAAACAAAATTTACATACTTTGTAATTGCCCATAGAAAAATCACATACTTCGTTGAATTACAAGTTGAAAATACAAAGGAAAAACCATAAGTTTACTTGCAATCATAATAGAGAAGAGGACAAAGTTTATCTAGGGATTTTTCCACTTATTACTTAGAGAGGCAACCATGTATATACAAAGATGAATTGAGCATGATATATTGTCAATCAAAGGAATACAATGACATCTTGTTAATCAGATAATTTATAATTAAAAACAAAATATCCAAACAAAGTCCATACATAATAAACAAATAAACAAAAAACGAGAAAAAAATTACCTCTTTAAAGAAATTATAAGAGATAAAAACGAAATCATCAAAACAGGGAAAACAGAAAAATGCATACCTAAGAGCAGTACATAAGAATGGTGGAGGCAGAATCCAAATTGTTATTGATTAAAAACCATAAATGAAAATAATGTGTGGCTGATCGAAATCAACATCCGAAGTAGAACTGCAAAAATTAAAATTGCTACCTGAAAAACAATAAATGAAAAAAGGTGTATTAAATTGAAATCTGTACCTGACATAGAATTGGAGAAAAAAAATAAAATTGCTACCTAATGTTGATGGATATGCTTGGAAGAAGATGAGAAATAAATCTATAAAGAGCTGAGAAATACATAGGTAAATAGAGGATAAATGTTAAACATGTTAAAGACCGTCCAGAAGTACTGCTTCCATTAAGAAGCAATTAATTTGAGGAAAACATAACATAGGAAGCTGAAGACGTGTAATTAGTTTTATTTGGTATGTGGTCACTGGATTTGAAAAATATAAACGGGGATTTTTAATGGGACTCCAACATTGGTTGGGGCGGTTAATTTTAAGGGGTCTCCTCCGCATTTGTAATTTGTTAAAAGGGGAATTCTATGTAAAAATATATAAAAAGATAGACTAAAATACCCTTATATAAGTTTGAAATAATTAAGAAATCGGTTTAAAAGAATTTTTTGTTATAATGTACTAAATTTAAAGTTTGAAAATACATACATAATTAACTTTCTCTACCTATCTTGTGTATTGTTGTAACCCTCACACTGTTGCTGAACATAGAATCAAACAACAACAATGAGAATGCAAATTCGGTTTCTGTTTCAGCAAAGACAAAGTCCGGTGTAGTGAAGTATGAGAATTTGAGTCTGAGAAAGCTGAAGTCTGCTTACAGGGAAGTGCTTGAAATGAAAAAGCAAGGTAAACTTGAAGTTTGTTTATTCAATTACAGTTGTTGCATTTTCTTTTTCTTTTTTCTTCTTTTCAATTTTTGAACTGGTTAAGGGTCATAAAGTTTGATTTGTCTTGTTTTTATAGGGCGATGAGAAGAGGACCACTTTAAAAGTTGTTAACAAGAACTATATGTGAAAGCTGTTATGACCGATTTATGAACTGGATATCTGACTATATTGATAAAAATTATGTAGATACGCCGAAGGCTATTATAATTAATTTTTACAATTTTTCAGCATGAAACCAAGGTTTCTGGCTACTCTTGTTGTAATTGCCCGAAAAATTCCTGATCCTGATCATCAACACAAATACATATCCTATATCACATATCGACCAACCAAGCACCAAAAATTACCGGATAATTAATATAAAGAAGTTAGAGGGTGAGAAATAGAAAGAAAAGTTAGAATAGCTAGAAGAAAAGAAGATTACAATATTACAAAATCAGAGCAAACACAAATCTCATAGCGAAACGAATAAAATATATTATATAACACAACTTTTGAAATACAAATATGTAACTGCATACACATACCATCATTAGAGTACAACACAACAAATCATAGCGGAAATAAACAAGATCTATCCAACGCTGAGGCCTCCTGCACCAAGCTCCTCCAAGCGTATCTGTAAGATCCCGACTATTTGTTGCCCGTACAAATTTGGGCACCCAGGAGTTTAGGGGAAAAAACAAAACAAACTTTGGGTCAGTCATGAGACTGGTGTGAATAAACTCTAACAACTTGATTTAACTTTTAAAAATCCTTTTTAAAAGGAAGGAAAATCGTAAGACTGATCCACACATAAATATGGATGGTTTTTACCTTACAATAACCCAAAACTTCTTTATATCAGCTAAACAACAACAGTTCTAATATTATAATAGTGTTTAAATCAAATAAATAGCAATCTATCGGAACACTTGCATCTTATGCTCCACATGCATAGTATACAATCAAAAACCACGGGCGCTTATTGGGTAATGGATTTACAACTATGACAAGGTATGAAACCACATTACGATAATGTATCTCTGGAAAATAATACATTGGATTCAACAAGAACATCTTGCAACCTTGCCACATGACCATCCACTCATTTTGCTTGAGTATACCGAATATATTATCACTAACAGTTTTGATCAGCAACCGTTACTGAAAGCATACAACAGCTATAGAAGAAGAAATAAATGAGTTTTCTGTAAATCAGATAATAATACACCGTAATCGGTGCAACCCGCATAACCATGCTTCCTGTCCGATTTATGTCATCTTCCCGGTTGATGAGGCCTAAGGCTACGCCTTCCATTTATAACAACACAACATTATTCACTTTTAATGTCACATCGTCAGGTCCGTCAAATCACTAATGTACATCCTAAAAAATACACTGTGTGTTAAGCTAAGAAAAGTTTCCTTCTCCGCCGCCAACTATGGTGCGTTTGAATAAATCAATGTACATAACCATCAAGGAATACTATGTCAGACACTCGTCCACATACGTTGTCATAGGACATGACAAACTAAAGGCACCATCCCATCAATCCATCTTAGGCAATTTCTACCTACGGTTAACAGAACAACCCTTGTAGTTTACTCCATCTTCAGTCATCTTCAACATAATTTGATTTGCAATGCTTATGCCCATACGGAGTGGTTTTCATATAGTAAACCTGATCCCGGCCCTCCGCATTGACAACTGAATTATAAAATAGGTCAAAACTTTGATAGTCGGTTATTTAACTACCAAAGGAAACATCCATACAATCGATGATCCTATTTCCAAATGGAAATTCTACTAATCAAGCATCAAGCAACACAGAGCCCTTTAAATTAATTTTTATTAATTTATCATTTTCTTATTTCCAGTTTCCCGTTTTCCATATCTTTCCCTAAATATTTCTCAAAACCGTTTGGCCCTTCATGATTCTTGGAAAACTTTTCATTTATCATAAACTATTTATTTTCCATATTTAGAAAATACACGTTATTACCGTTGGAAAACATTTTCATAAGCTCGCTTTCCTGACCTATTCAATTTTATAATTAGAAATATCTGTTACTACAGTTGGAAAACGTTTCCATATATTCACAAAGTCTTATTTTCTATATTTAGAAAACATTACTGATTATATTTGGAAAACGTTTCCAAAACTCATTTATTTGGTTAAACTGATATTGTATAAACCATCGCTTCAATAATTTCAACACTTACACGGGTTAATTCACCACGCTTAATCCAACCCTCGCTATCGAACTCTAACCATTCTTTAGTCAACAAGCTGGGGTATAATTGCCTCTTAGACTTTAACTGAATAACATTTTTAACTTTGAAATGGACAAAGCTCGCAATTTTAATCTTTAACAAACATTGCCAAAGTAATCTTTAACAAACATCGCGTGAAGCCAAAGCCAAGAGTGTCGCCAGGGAGTAAAGAAAATGAGCCAAGCAGGGATCATGCCAACAGGAACCACGTCGCTCCTCCAAAACATTGCCAAACCAACACCTTGAACCCCAGAAAGCCACAAGTCCTAGCCTCAACTCCCCCTTGCTCACTTTGGTATATTCTTCATGCCCTTCGGGTACGAATTTCGTACCCCACGGGGTTCGAAATTCATACCCCAGGGAGGGGTACGAGTTTTTGGGGTGCGCGCACTACGGGGTTCGAGATTCTGGTTGCCGGTTATAGGGAATACGAAATTCCTGGTGTGGTCCCCTATTTCTACCTACTCCTATCTACTCCTACCTAACCACTCCACTATAAATACCCCTTGACCTCACACTTCAAGGGGGTGGGGTTTTGGTGATTTGACACCCCTTGAGAGCTCCAATTAGCCTCTTTAATGGCATCTCCCCTTTAAGGAAGAAGAAGAAGAAGAAGGGAAAAAGTGTCTTTTTCCTAATACATTAATATATGATAATTATGACAACATATAGCTTAGAGATGTATGTAAAGAGATGTCATGAGATGTTCTCAACCTTATAACACTTTGTTATAAATAATATTCGAACAACTCTTCCAAAGTGGACGTAGGTCTCTACCGAGGCTGAACCACTATAAACCGCTTGTGTTATTTACTGCTTTCCGCACTTACTTTTCCATGCGAAACTATAATTCTTAAGTAATAGGAATCTTTGGTGTTTATGACATATTTTGCCATCAACATTTTGGTGCTTTCACTGAGAAAACTCGGATTTGTCTCTTTGTCGCACATTACCATCTCGACTTCGACGAGCTTTAGGTTCCTTTGCTAAACCTGCCGCCAAGTCCGCTCACGATGATAATCGATCAAAGAATGCAATCATCGGCTCTTCTGCTATAGCCAAAGCCGGAACATCCCAACAGCCTCAGCCGGCGGGTATCCCGGCCACTACTAAAACCCTTCCTGCTGTGGACCCCAAAGCTTTTGCGACACAAGTGTAGATCTACGTGCTTAGCGAAAAATATGAAAAATAGCTATCGAACTCAATCGGGCGTTGAGAAATAACATCGACCTTATGTGCTAACTTCAAGAAAGTCAGCACGTCATCGCTCGACTTCAGCTCGCTTAGAACAACGCCCGACCTAGACCTGCTATCTCGGAAACTTCCTCTTTCGAGTCGAGGGGCCCACATAAAAGAAGGAGATTTAGTCTTATCAATGATGTCGTCGTCCTCTCCAACGCCCTGCCAACGACAACGACAATGGTCATGGCAAAGCCAACGGCAATGGAAATGGAAATGGCGACCAAACAACAGTTGCTTATAACGAGGGGGCACAATATCGAGACCACTCCCGACTAATTATCAATGATGAACCCGACCGAGCAACCGATCCCCTCCTCAATAGGACCTGACTTCAGTCGTCCAGGATCAGGGAGCTACTCTCGCAACAGCCCACGCTTTCCCATATCAAGATGCACGTCAACCTGCTCGGCCTCATAGTCCATACCAAAACCCGATCATAAATGTTGATGATATGGAGGAAGAAGACCCATATGTGCATCATAGAAGGCGATCGCGGAACAGAACTCCCGAGGTCCGAAAAACCCATAGATCTAGCCAGAGGATCCGCATTCGACATATCTTCCCAACATGGTCCGAAGGATCATGAGGGAAATGAGAGGCAACGCCAGTGACTCATGATTGCCTCACCTAAGGCGTAATCCCTTCACAAGGATCATGCATGAAGCCGAATGACCTCGATGCTTCAGTATGCCCCCAAATACCACTTTATGATGGCACAACTGACCCATGTGCCTTCCTGAATCGCTATGAATGGTAAATGGATTCTAGTCGGGCTAATGACCTGGTCAAATGCAAGTATTTCCCGGTTTTCTTATCAGGAACAGCCTTATTCTGGTTCTCTCGCCTTCTGCTCGAGTCTGTCAACAACTTCAGCCAAATAGCTACATAATTAGTTAAGCAGTTCAGAATGCATGTGCCAACTCCGAAGAATTCCCGCACTCTGTCTAATTTATACCAGGGTCCTGTCGAGACACTTAAAAGCTACCTCTCGCGATTTAATACCGCCCTTGCTGAGGTAGAGGATCTAGAGCCTTGCACCGTTCTTTTCCAACTTGCAAAAGGAGTTCTCACCACGTCCGAGTTTGGGGCTTGGAATGACAGAAAGAAACCCAAGAGTCTCGGTGCTATCTACGAAAAGGTCGGACAATTCTTATGTCAAGAAGAAGCGCGGTGTAACCAAATCTCCCGGACCAACTCCTCCAACAATCTGCATGCCGATACCACCGGCGATAACACTAAAGGGAAACTAGCCGAAGAACCTTTCGATAAAGACAAGGGGGCAGGTCCCTACAAATCAAAACTAGGTAACGGCAGGCAGGGTGGCCATGACAACAACCAAGTTCCAATGGATCCCAGAAGGACTGGTCGCAACCAAGCTTATGAGACCTACAATCCAATAAATGAAGACTTGGAGACTACCTACTTGGAAATGTGCAACACGCTCCAATATAAGAAGCCGCACTATGGGGAGTCCACTGATCACGAAAAGAACACTGGCAAGTACTATCGGTTCCACAATATGTACGGGTACAACACCAACGAATGCCGCCAACTCAAGGACGCAATCAAAAAGCTTATCCACGAAAACGCCTTGGTAATATGTCCAAGAGCCCTTTCCTCCCAAAGCAAATTCAGATCCTCCTGCACCAACACCCCCAACTCCTACCAAGACGGCTCCTATTCCGTTGAACCCAAGGTGAGGAATTTTGATCAACACTATCTGTGGAGGACCTTACCCCACAAATAAAAGCTTTCGAAAAATGGAGGAGTATGTCAGCTCTATCAAGTACGCCACCTGTGAAGCTTGCTCCACTCTAAACGAGTCCATCCCCGCTAAGCTTCAGAAAACCATGAAGGACGACATCATCTTCCATGAAAGAGAATTGATGGGAATTGAAATCCCGACCATGAATCCTCTTGTGATCATGACCCTGATTAGCGCATCTTCCATTCGAAAGATATTAGTTAACTTGGGAAGCTCAGTTAACATCATCTTCAAAAGCTGCCTACTATCAGATAAAGTTGGAAATCAAGGATTTGAAACCTTGCCATGCCACAATCCACGGCTTCAACAGATCCTCCAATCACCCAGTGGGCATGATCGGCTTACCAGTTGAACTTGGTAGCGGGGATCAGAGCCGGGTCAGAGTCCTCACTTTTGTGGTTATCGAAATTATCTCTCCCCACAATGTCTTCTTCGGATGTCCCTTCCTTACGGAGTTTTTAGTCTGCATGTCCCCATGGTCTTTCCTAATGAAGTTCCTAACCGAAAGCGGGATAGGCACAGTTAAAGGTGACCAAGCAACCGCAAGAGACTGTTACATAATGGAAGAACATGCACAACAAGGACAAGGGAAAGGTTGTGCCTTTGCCTTCTTGCGTTAAAACTGTCTCTGCATAGCAATCAAAGGCGTCTGAGTCATGGCTCAGGCACCACTGTCGTCTTTCCGATGATCGCGATCCGAGGGAGGACGGAGAGCCCGACCATGAAAAGTCTACTCCAAAGGAACCAACGGTGGATGTTTCGATTAGCCCGGATGACTCATCAAAGGTCTTGAAGATTGGATCGCAAGTCCACCCTACAATAAAATATATTGCGTATTTATTAAGAGCCAACTTGATGTGTTCGCTTGGACACACTTAAACATGAGAGGCGTCGACCTGCAAGTGCTTTCCACTGGTTGAACCTCGATCCCACCTTGCTTCCGGTCAAGTAGAAACGCCGCTTCTTAGGACCCGAAGGGTCTAGTGCGCTCAAGGAAGAGGTAGATTGGCTACTCAATAACAACTTCATCCGCGAAGCCTACTATCCTGAATGGGTCTCCAACCCGGTTTTGGTCAAGAAAGCTAATGGCAAGTGGCGAACGTGTATCGGTTTCTCTGATCTAAACAAGGCATGTCACAAGGATAGCTACCCGCTTCCAAATATAGATTAGCTTGTTGATTCAACTGCCGGATACTAGCTCTTATCTTTCATGGATGCTTATTTAGGCTACAATCAGATTCCATTGTATCTTCGCGACCAAGATCATACCTCTTTCATAACCGAGCTCAGGCTCTATTGCAACCACGTCATGCCTTTTGGACTCAAGAATACGAGAGCCACTTATCAACGAATTCTTAACCACCTCTTTAAAGACCAAATTGGAAAATCCATGGAGGCATACCTGGAGGATATGCTGGTAAAATCCAAAATATTGAGCAAGCACATCCATGACCTCTCCGAAATGTTCGATATCCTCCGCCGATATGACATGAAACTCAATCCCTCGAAGTGCTCCTTCGGAGTTGCCTCAGGAAAATTCTTGGGTTTCATCGATAAGTCCCGAGGCATTGAAGCCAATCGAGACAAATCCAAGCAATCCGGGATATCTAAGTCCCTCGGAACATTAAAGATGTCCAAAGTTTAAACGAAATGGTCGCCGCTTTAAGTCAAATCATTTCCAAAGCTACAGACAAATGCATTCCCTTTTTCGACTTGCTTCGAAAGGGGAAGCGCAACTTCAAATGGACCCCAGAATGCATCGCATTCGAGGGCCTCTTGAATCAGTCAGAGCTACCACATGTCCTGTCCAAACCTATCGACCATAAAGACTTATACATTTATTTGGTTGTTTCCATGTAGATAATCAGCTCGGCATTGGTGCGCATCAAAAACCGTGTCTAGCAACCCATCTACTATATCAGCAAACAATTGATGGGGGCAGAAAAGAATTATCTGAAGCTCGAGAAGCTAGCATACTGCCTATTGATTTCCTCTTGGAAGCTTCGACCATACTCCTAGTCTCACCCCATAAAGGTTTATACCGACCAGCCGCTATGATCGATCCTACAATAACCTGAGGCGTTTGGATTACTATTAAAGTGAACTATAGAGATAAGTCAATTTGAGATAACATTCATCCCTCGCCGAGCCATCCATGGACAAGCTCTCGTCGATTCCATAGTAGAATTCACCGCTTCTAAGGAGACTCATACAAAGGACATTGAAGCCCCCAACACTTAATGGAAATTATTCGTGGGCGGGTCCTATAATATCAAATGTTCGGGAGCCCGAATTGTCCTTATCACTCCAAAGGAACGCCCGACATGCTACGCATTTAAGCTCAACTTCTCTGCTACCAACAATGGCACGGAGTATGAGGCCTTGATAGCCGAACTTAGAATTGCAATCAAAATTAAGCTAAAGACCATCCAAATCCACTTCGATTCACAACTCATCTTGCGCCAGGTACATGTAGAATATCAGGCCAATGGAGAATGGCTCGCCTTGTATCTGACCCAGGTTTAGGAATTTCTCACCAACATCGATCACTTTGTCATCATGTACCTTCCCTGAGAACAAAATGAAAAAGCGGATTCGCTAGCTAAGCTAGCAAGCTCCAAGGATTCATACCTCATGGGATTCGCCCCAGTCTAAGTGCTCAACTCACCAAGTATTAAGCAAATGAAAATCAAGGTGGTCACGAATGCCGAAGCCGAACCTGAATCTTGGGTGACACCAATCAAGAATTACCTGCAACACGGGACCCTCCCGGGACGCTACAAGGAAAGACAAGCGCTCACTCGCCAATCAGCTCGCTACATTCTCACGGACGGAGTACTCTATCGTAAAGGCTTCTCTGTCCCATTATTAAGATGTGTAGCCCATAACGACGCCAAAAGAATGTTAACAGATGTACATGAAGGAGAGTGCATTGACCACACCGGAGAGCATACCTTAGCCAGAAATATCATCAGGCATGGCTACTTTTGGCCCACACTCGATCAAGACGCTGTAGACTATGCTTGCAAGTGTGACAATTGCCAGCGCTTCTCAAAGATTCTAAGAGAGCCGCCTACTGAGTTGGCACAAATGGTCAGTCCTTGCTCGTTTTCTATGTGGGGAATTGACATCATTGGAACTCTTCCGATGGCTAGAGGCGGGGAACTTTTTGCTATCGTCGTAGTTGATTACTTTACCAAATGGGCAGAAGTCGAAGCTCTCGCTACGATCACCACCAAGAAGGTAATCAACTTCGTCGTCTACAACATCATCACCCGCTATGGGGTCCCTCAGGCCATCATCTCCGACAATGGAACCCAGTTTAAGAGCGTAGAGTTCAAGACCCTTTGTTAGCAGCACAACATCGAAAAGAGATTCTCAGTGGTAGCTCACCCTCAAGCCAATGGGCAAGTCGAGGTTGTTAACAAATTAATCAAATCCATCATGAAGAAGTGGCCGGAAAAGGCTGGAGGCAGGTGGGCAGATGTGCTCCCTCTGGACCTATGGGCCTACTGGACCATCCACAAGTCTACAACAGGACACACTGCATTCTCCCTTTCCTATGGATCTGAAGCCGTCATCCCCATTGAGTTCAAGCTTCACTCTCATCGAGTCACCTACTATGATCTGAAAACCAATCGAGACTTGCTTAAGGAACCACTCGATTTACTCGAAGAAAAAAGAAACAAAGCAAAACTCAGAGATGTCACCCAGCAACAACAAGTGGCTCGATACTTCATCCCCAGAGTCTGTCCTAAGGACCTCAATATCGGCGACCTCATCCTAAAGTGGGTCTTTCCCCCACCGACTGAACTCGGTCCTCGCTGGGAAGGCCCACATGACATACAACGTAAGCTCACGAATGGAACCTTCAAACTTGCAACCGTGGACATAGCCAAGCTTCCAAGGCATGGAACGGCGAACATCTCTGACGCTACTTCACATAAACTAGTGTATAGTTGTCTGCACTTTTCAACGTTGTTTTCTTTTCTTGTAATTCAAGGCATTGTAAGGGCTATTACTACCAAAGTTACTAGTAGAAAAGATGTCCAGTTTCCTGTCTCCCTTCCATGTTTACTCCTTGCACGATATGTTTGATTGACTATTATGGCTGACTTGTATGCACAAACTCTCGATCGCCACATCGGCACCTTGGGTATGGGAGCCGGTGCCGCCATCCAAACCTCGAGCCAACATCGAGGATAACCACTAGTGGCACTACTCAGCACCTCGAGCACGGGAGCCAGCCTCGCTACTCGAGTCCCTGTCCTGTGAGACGACCAAGTATAAATAACCTCCAACTCGAATCTTGGCCCAGTACCACGACCGACGATAAATCGTTTCGCTCTCAAGTCCCCGGACTTGAGGGCAGCCCACCAGCCAATAAAATGTGATACCAAGCTCTCACATGGCACCGGGCGCCTGTCGAATCTCGGTGCAGTACCGAGACCGATGTTAAATTATTCCCGGTCTTAAACCCTAGGGCTTAGGGGTAGCCCATGGGGACGATTGGACCCTACGGGCTGATGATCCGGGCACCCACAGGCGAATAAATGATGCCTCCGCTCATACCCCGAACGAACAACGGGAGAGCCTCTCATCGGACGAATTGGGACGTCCATGCCTTCAACCTACTTGGACCTCTCCGGGCAGTCTAAGGCAGAAGGCGGCTAACCTGGTTTGCACTACCACAGGATTCCTGAGCTGAGGGGATCCTTCAGAAATCAGCGTTCGATCTCCATAATTGGAAATGCCCTAGAGCGAGATCCCTAGTTGTATTTCTGTTAGTGTAACAATGAGTACGCTTGTGCAAGTACAGGACGCTGGAAAACATGAGATGAACATTCGAACACTTAACACGAAATGCGATTTTTACTAATTCATATTTCATTTTCACACACACATACTGAACAGACTATGTGTCCAACAATTTTCCTTTCTAATGACAGGGTGTACATGAGAACCACACCATGCCTTTAAAAAGCAAAATCGAGGGTCGTACTCGCATATACTATCGGCCTGCATGACCAAAACAGCGGTAATGCCTATAATAGTTACTAATGCTAATCATGCCTCTTCTTCTTGTGCTTCTTCTCTTTTGTAGATTCTGCACTAGACAGCTCTCCACCCATGGTAGGCCTCTTCTTCCTAGATCCGCTCCTTCCTCCTTTGCCCTTTGGAGGGGTTACTGGCTCATGAGAGATCGAGAGGCGCCTTTTGCCTTCACCATCACCACTTGAAATCTCTGTGATCTCAGTAGGAATAGTGTGCAGAAACAGCTTGGGTGCATTCCTCCAGCAAGGGCCACCACAGCGTCACACTTTCCCGGGACCTCATTTGCCTCCCGCTCTGCTTTCACCTTTGCCTCTTTGGTATCCCTTCGGTCAGCCGGCTTCTTGGATTTAAGCTTCACAGCGTCATCGGCCTTGAGCTTCTCAAACGTGTCTACGGCCCCATGCCTGGCATCCTCGGCTTCCTTCTTTCTAGTCCCAGCAGCCACCCTCTCCTTCTTGGCTTCATCGGAAATCTTTTTCTAAGCTTCATCAACAACCCTCCTCTTCTCCACCTCATCATCGTCCTTCTTCTCAGCTATAGCAGTGGCCCTCTCCTTAGCATCCTGCCTGGCCTTTGCCTGGCCTTCTTGCCTAGCAGCCTCGTCTTGCCTACTCTTCTCTTCCATATCCTCGCACTTAGCCATCATCTGAACCTTCAAGTTGTCCACCATAGCCTGCATTGAAGGCGCATCGTATCCATTGGACCCATCGCATGGGCACTCTGGCCATCAACCACCTCCCCTTCTTCAATAAGGCCTTCATAAATCCTGGACCATAGCCTGATATCTGAATAAGTTTCCAACGGACCGCCTCCTTCTCCAAGCTGCATCCCTTGCGGTCCTAGCCTGAATTCCGATGCTTGAGGAAACACAGGGGCAAAGCCCGGTGTTGTAGTAATTCCATGAAGGGATGCACAGTAAAAACATAGCGTTTTAGCCCACAAATTGGTAATCACAACATCACTGGGAATACACGGTAAAGGGAATTTACCTCCGGTCAGGGATGGTGCGGGTATAATGGAGAGTGTGCTCGTCGTAGCAGACAAGGTGAATCCAGTTTCCCCCAATCTCGGGTGCTCAGGGCCATACTCAGCCAAGGCCCGAGCCAAAGCTGCAGGATCACTGGTTATGGCGGGTTCAGGTGCCAACGGCCGATAAGAGCTTCCTCCAGCAAATGACTCCGCTACAACCACACTCTCACTAACAATGGAATTCACCTTTTCCGCGGCGAGCCTCGCCAATATCACATTCCCCTCATCCTCCTGTAACAACTTCCTCCCTTCCTCCAGCGTCTCACGCTCCTCATCATTCAAGAGATCAATCATTAATTGACGCTCATCCAGAGTTCCCATGTCCACTTGACGTAAATAAGCCTCATACGACACCAGTCTATCCTTAGTGCGAGCCAGCTCTTGAGAAAAATCTTCAACCTACGAGAGTCCGCGGAACTTGAGAACTTTAACAAGCATATACCGAATGTGTTCCATTAAGGATGCTTCCACCCGGAACTCAGTATCCTCCATCTCCTCTCTCAACTGTTCCACCTCCCTCAGTTGCTTGGCCTTCAATCCATCCGCCGAGCACAAGACATCTCTGTTGCTAGCCTCGGCATCCTCGTCACCTTTCTCATCACCTCAAGTTGCCTCCTTAGCTCAACAATCTCCGCGTTCTCAACCCTCAGCCTCTCGTTCTTCGCTCTCAAAGCATCATTGTCCTTCTAAAGTCGAGTTACTCGCTCATGGTCTTTTTCCAAATCAACATACGTTTTCTCCATCTCGGCCTTGTCTCTTTTTGAGGTCGTGTTTTTAGTAATCAGAGAGGCCACGGTGTCCTTAAAAGTTGAGTAGGCATGCGCAGCCTCCTTCTTCAGTATCTTGTACGTGTGCTTTATCTCCACCGCAATAGCAATACTAAGAATTAACATTCGCAAGTATAATGACGAATTAGGAAATGCTTACGACACAAGAAGCAGACCTACATATTTCATTCTCCAGATTAACCATGGTGGTCCGCTCACCATCAATAGTTTGCCCCTGATTGATGAGCTCCAAGTTTTTCCTCCTAATTATTTCCGAGAGATGGTATGAATACTTAGTAAGCTCATTAGCCTGATGGTACACAGCCCTCACATGCATCAATATCTCCCCCGAGTCGTTAGGAGGAGGAAGACTAAGATCAGGGAGGAATATCAGTTCGTCGAAATAATGATGAGGGAAATTTTGCTTCAGCAACACCTTCCTTTCATCTATAGAAAGCTCTCGCCTCTCATGCACTGCTAGATCTTGTCTCCTCGCTGTAGTCGTTCCCTTCGGCCTTGGCTGACTAAGAGATGACTCCTTCCCCTTAGAAACTTAGACGGGAGACAAAGACGCTGTGTGTAAGGAATATCCCACAGATACTTGGACATGAGGAGGAGGAGTCGGAGTTTGCTGAGGCCTATCTCGATGACGACTCTTACTGCTGCGATCTTGTGGAAGTGGGGAGTCACCATATAGGCTAGACCCTCTCCTAAATCCTTCAAGAAAAACGGTTCTGGAATATTGGCGGCTTCCATGCTCATAGCCTCATCCTTTGCGTCCTCTTTCCATATCACCAGCCAAAGAAACAAGTATAGAATCAGATACTTGGCATGTACAGGTAATCTCTATGCTATGTAGTGTTTATGAGTGTATGCCCTAAGTGTTCTCTCAAAAGAACAGATTGTGTCAGCTCGAAGGAGTCAACCCTCTACAGCTAAAGTTAGCTCTTCCATACTTGTCGTACCAAGACAAGGGGACAAGTCTATGGGACGTTTATCAGGATTGTCAAACTGACCCTCCGCCTCGAGTGAAACAGTGGTCCTTAAAGAAGTCATGGGAGACTGTGGTCTGACCCACACTTCTACCCCCGCCTCTCTTATCGGAGGCGGGACAGAAGCATCCAACGGGCCCACGTCCCGGGCAACTATCTCCTCGCCACTAGCCTCATCTCCACTATGTCTCCCTGGGGCTTAGCATCCTTTCGCGGTTTGGTCCCAGTAGAGGGCATCCTTCTCTTTTGACCAGAATCCCCTATTTCCTTCCTCGCCTCCTCTTTTTGACTACCGCCCGCAACAGCGGGCCTGATTATAGCCTGATCATCAGGGAGCAACCCTGCGCGACGAAGGCGCTCCTGACTTATAACTTTGTCAGTTTTACGAAACTCCACCGGAATCGCTTGTAGAGCATCAAGGCGTTGTTGATACTCGATGCCGGAAGGCGCCTCCGAATTTCCTGCTATGTCAAAACAAAGTCGAATATAAGGCACCAGTTTCGCAAACTTTATGGTAAAAAGCGGAATTCAAGAATGCTTACTTCCTTCCAGCCATCTCCCTGCAAATCTAGGAGGACAACACACGAAGAACCATTCATACTTGTAGACAGTTGGCTTGGGCCACGTCCCGACAAAGAACATGGTGTTGGGCGAAGCCTGGAGGAAATAATGAGATAGCCATATGTTAGCTCTTCTCTTTAGTTGGAACAAATATCAAATATCCTCTCCGGTAGGTTCGGAATGCAAATATTTCCATTAGAGAACATATATATGTGCCTAAGAGAGAAGCATACACATTCTGATGCAGTTACGACGGTGCAATGCAGAAGTAGTACAACATGTCCCAAATGAAATGTTAGCCGGGGGCATGCACCCAGTCATGCAAACTTGTATGTTCCAAGCAGTAAGACCCTCGGGCGATGCGTGAGCCCTACCACCCTCTCTTGGTGCATGAACATCATCTACAGGAATGTTGAACTGTGGTGTCATTTTCCTAATTGATGTTGCGTCCATGTGCGATGGCACCTAATCCTGCGGATCTTAAAGAATTACTGCATCGGGCAACATATCTGAGGCCACCGGAGCCACCGGTGTGTCCCCCTCGACAATGTCCACATGCTCTTTCTCTTCGTGTACAACCAAAGAGTGTTGTCTTTCAGTTCACTCTCCATGCTCGGACGCTTCGTGAAAACTTGTCATATGAGAAGGGGTAGACCTTTCGATAGTCACGAGCTCGCTGCCTGTCGAGCTAGCATTGCTAATGGAGTCGAATGTATGCGATGACGGCAAAGAAGCCTAGGCTACCGAAGTTTTCTCGGACATAGATCTTATGTGCATTGCTAGCTGTACCTTAACACACTAGTGTTAGACATCGCAGTTGAATAACCTGTACCCCTCGTGTTGGTGCAAACTAATGTGTATGTGCAGTGTTATACAATATATTCAGATAATACGGTTCACAAGTTAGGAGCGCAGAACGCAGCAACAACAATAAGCCTTTTTAGTTCATCGCCGCAATCGATCAACTAGATTCGCACCAACTCGCGATGATTAAGGTGAACAAGAGAAAATCCAAATAATTGGGAAGTTCGATCACAGTTCAAGTATATGCGCTAATCCTATGTGAACGCTAAAACTGTCAACCACATGACCATCAACACATGCATTGGTTCATTCGTGCAAACGACGCAAAGACGATGCGACCAGAAGCGAGCGATCGGGAGTCCAAAGTCTCAGAAGAGATAAGAAACACAAGGGCAAGGGCCCCATAACCTCGAAAAAGTGGAGAGACTTCGTCCCCACGAGGCACGAGCCTCGTACCCCTCAGGGTACGAAGTTCGCACCCAATAGGCCACGAACCTCATACCCTATAGGGTACGAAACTCATATCCCGCGAGGTACAAAGCTCGTACCTCTCATGGTACGAAGTTCGTATCTCAAGGTACAAAATTTCATACCCTGAATAGGTATGAGCTATCGCGACTCCAAGGTCATCAGGGGAAAACCCTCCTCTGCAGTCACTGTTGTACGTCTCTTCGAGCTCCTGCTTCCATTTCCTTCCCTCTCCAGATCCTCTCTTCCTCCAACAAGTAACCACCTCTCCCTTTTTTGGGCCTCCCTTGAGCTTCCCTCAAGCGCGAGACCCGACGCCAGCAAGGAACTCGAATGGAGGTGCACTCGTCGAGGGGGAGAATGAAACCCACCTTCAATGATATCGGGTCCAAAGCTCTGTGTTAAAATCGTGAGCGAAAAAGTAAAGAAGAAGAAGGAAATGAGGGAAGGAGGGGGTACTTATAGAGGAAGAGGCGTCCCCTCATGTCCGAAGACACGCCCCTTCGTGCCCTAGTAGGGTATAAAAGTTCGTACCCCACGGAGGTACAAAAAGTCATACCCTATCAGGGTATGAAATTTCGTACCCAAACCAAGGTACGACAAAAAAAAGAGAAAAGAAAAATATGTATTATATATATTTACAACAATGACATATACGCGTGCACATACGCAGCGCATGTGTACACAAATCGTTGCAAGAAGCAAGCGCGATGCAACGCAAGTATCTAGCGACGTAAATACACCGTCGCGCCCATCACGGCTCGTTTACGGATCTACAGTAAACCAGCTCAACAACTAACATCTATTTTCTTAAGTTTACAAGAAAAGTCGATGACTCGACAACTACTTTAACCAATACAAAGCACATCATGTCAAGACAAGACGTACTTTGGAGGGAAAATGTTAACTGGCTTTTTGGTCTGGTTCCCAAAAGTACGCAGGGCACGCTTAACTCAACGTATCGCGCGAAGCCAAAGCCGAGAGTTTCACCAGGAAATAAAGGAAATGAGTCGAGAAGGGATCATGCTAAGAGGTACCTTGCCACTCCTCCAAAACATTGCCAAACCAACACCTCGAACCCCAGAAAGCCATAAGTGCTAGCCTCGACTCATCCTTGCTCACTTTGGTATATTATTCGTACCCCTCGGGGTATGAATTTCATACTCCATGGGATATGAAATTCGTACCCAATAGGGTACGAAATTCGCACCCCAGGGAAGGGTACGAGTTTTCGGGGTGTGCGCACTACCGGGTCTGAGATTCTGGCGGCCGACTATATGGGATATGAAATTCCTGGTGTGGTCCCTTATTTCTACCGACTCCTACCTACTCCCAACTAACCACTCCACAATAAATATCCCCTGACCTCACTCTACAAGGGGTGGGGATTTGGTGATTTGACACCTCTTGAGAGCTCCAAGTAGCCTCTTTAATGGCATCTCCACTTTGAGGAACAAGAAGGGCAAAAGTGTCTTTTTCCTAATACATTAATATATGATAATTATGAGCTTACAGATGTATGTAAAGAGATGCCATGAGATGTTCTCAGCCGTGTAACACTTTGTTATAAATAATATTCGAATGATTCTTCCAAAGTGGATATAGGTCTCTACCGAGGCCGAACCACTATAAATCTCTTGTGTTATTTACTACTTTCTGTAATTACTTTTCCACGCGAAACTATAATTCTTAAGTAATAAGAATATTGTGTGTTTATGACATATTTTGCCGTCAACGCATAAACATAAGAATCACCATTTTTAAGTTGCTAAATCAGATCCTACGGTGTTTCGTATGAAAATATGCTTACCATGAGATAGATCAAGGTGAAAACGACTTAAAATGATAAAAACATGATCATACAACCCGTACACTTGATTGAATCCGCATGAGAGATGCATGTCACTCACCAATTCTCCAAAACAACAAAAAATCACCAATTACTCAATCCAAAGAATGAATAATACTCTCCAAACTCTTCGAATTGATGAGATCCTGCTTCGATTGGTGCAGATCTAGCTTCCAATGACGTAGATCTTCAATTCTCTTATGTAAATCTAGAATTTTAATGGTGGAAAGTGTATTTGATTGAGAAAGCAGGATCACGAGCTTAACCAAATGAGAGAATGAAGAAAGTATCCTCTCTCCATTTCTCTAACCCCCTATTTATAGCCTCCCACCAACCCACAAATGAGCCTCTTCAAATCAGCCCATTATGGCTATAAAAACCTGAACAAAAATTATGAAACACTAAAACAGCGATTTGTCTCAAACCGCTGAACCAAATCCTTAATGTGACCACTCTATGAAATTGGCAACATCATTCCAATGAGACCAATCTCAGCACTTGATTCGATCCCAGTCAAAATTTATTCCTCGTACAAGACAGATAGGGGGCAAAATGGTCACAATAAAAATTGGTAAAAATTATGGACATGTCTCACATCCCTATAAACAACATACCAAAATATGAGAATGATCCAACCCTCAAGGAATTAAATAAAAATATTTTACAATCCTCTGAAGGCAGTTACTTCTATAATCAAAATAAATTTTAACTCTCATTTAATTAATAGTTATGTGTATTGTAACACACTTACCTCTTGTGTACTTGACCTTCTAACCCAGTTGAACAATATTTAAAATTTATTATTAAATAATTTGCTACTTGACTAAATGATGCTATTTAGATAACCTAGCCTTCGTAACTTATAACCTTTCATACCTAAAATCATCAATAATATTTTCACTATTTGATGTTTCAATGTTGTTGCCATATATCTTATTTCATAAATGTTGCAACAACGTTCAGATCTTTATGAACCTTTTTCTAAAATTTCATCATAAATGTGATAAGTGATAATTAACTTCAAGGTGAAAAGACATTAATAGTCGTGACTACACAAATTTATTTATTTGATTCACACTATAACTTTTTGGGCATTGTTACTCGAACTCTAAAATTGGTTAAGAGGTGGTCCATTTTAAGGGCACTTCAATCAAATTTAGAATTTTTATGCGGCATACCGAACACAAAATTTAGTATACGAAAATACACTTACTTTACCTCTCGGATGTTGTTATTGACATTTCAGTTTTATTTAAGGGGCAACATGTCCAAAAATGAAAATTCATTATACCCCCACCGTTTTTCATTTCCATCATTTTTGGCTGCTCTTCTCCGATTTTTAGACCTAAACTCGACATATCCCCACCGAGTTCCACTGATAAATTTGGCAGCACCTTGATGAATTTCAACTACGTCACCCCCTTAACAAAAAGTGGAGTGTTAGTAATAACTGATAAACACATGCCTCATTTACCAAGGTAAGGGTAGTTTAGTCATATTATAAATTATTTTTAAAGGGGGTCACTTTTTAATGTCCTGCCATTAGTAAATTTAAAAAACACAAAAGATAAGTCATCCCTTAACCAATTTTGGAGTACCGATAACAATGCTTATTTTTTTTCTTTTTTTTTCTCATAATTCAATCATTGTTCTGGCCTTAGAAGGTAATATTACTAGCGATGTTGTCGTATATCTTAGTTTAAACAAAATTTACATATTTTGTAATTGCCTATAGAAAACTCACACAAGTTTATTTCATACTTCGTTGAATTACAAGTTGAAAGTACAAAGGGAAAACCATAAGTTTACTTGCAATCAGAATAGAGAAGTGGACTAATTTTATCTAGGGGTTTTTTCACTTATTACTTAAAGAGGCAATGATGTATATACAAAGCTGAATAGAGCATGGTATTGTGTCAATCAAAGCAATACAATGAGATCATGTTAATCAGATAATTTATAATGAGAAACCAAATATCCAAACAAAGTCCGTACAAAATAAACAAATAAACAAAAAGCAAGTAAAAATACCTCTTTAACGAAATTAGAAGAGAAAAAATGAAATCATCAAAAAAAGAAATATAGAAAAATGCATACCTAAGAACAGTACATAAGAATGGTGGAGGTAGAATCCAAATTGTTATTGATAAAAAACCATAAATTAAAATAATGTGTGGTTGATCGAAATCAACGCCCAAAGTAGAATTGGCAAAAATTAAAATTGCTACCTGAAAAACAATAAATGAAAAAAGGTGTATTAAATTGAAATCAGTAGCTGGCGTAGAACTGGAGAAAAAAAAATTAAAATTGCTACGTAATTATTGATGGATATGCTTGGAAGAAGATGAGAAAAAAAAATCTATAAAGATGCTGAGAAATACATAGGTAAACAGAGGATAAATGTTAAACATGTTAAAGACCGTCATAAGCACTGCTGCCATTAAGAAGTAATTAATTTAAGGAAAACATAACATGGGAAGCTGAAGACGTGTAATTATTTTTATTTGGTATGTGGTTGTTGGATTTGAAAAATATAAAGGGGGGATTTTTAAAGGGACTCCAACATTGGTTAGGGGGTTAATTTTAAGGGGACTCCTCCATATTTGTAATTTGTTAAAAGGGGAATTCTATGTAAAATATATAAAAAGACAGACTGAAATATCCTTATATAAGTTTAAAATAATTTAGAAATGGGTTTAAAAGAATTGTTTATTATAATATATTAAATTTAAAGTTTGAAAATACATATATGATTAACTTTCTCTACCTATCTTGTGTATTGTTGTAACCCTCACACTATTGATGAACACAAAATCAAACAACAACAAAGAGAACGCAAATTCAGTTTCCGTTTCAGCAAAGGCAAAGTCCAGTGTAGTGAAGTATGAGAATTTGAGTCTGAGAAAGTTGAAGTCTGCTTACAGGGAAATGCTTGATATGAAAAAGCAAAGTAAATTTGAAGTTTTTTATTCAAATATTGATGTTGCATTTTCTTTTTCTTTTTCCTTCTTTTCAAATTTCGAACTTGTTAAGCGTCATAAAGTTTGAATTGTCTTGTTTCTGTAGGGTGATGAGAAGAGGACCGTTTTGAAAGTTGTTAACAAGAACTATATGTGAAAGCTGCTACGACTAGTTTATGAACTGGAGATATGACTATATTGATAAAGATTATGTAACTGCACTGAAGGCTGTTATAATTAATTTTTACAATTTCTTCAGCATGAAACCAAAGTTTTTGGCTACTCTCATTGTAACAGCCTGACCAATTCCCGATCTTGATCATCGACACAAATACATATCTATATCACATGTCGACCAACCAAGCACCATAAATTACCGGATCATTAATATAAAGAAGTTAGAGGTTGAGAAATACGGATGGTTTTTACCATATAATAACCCAAAGCTTATTTATATCAGCTAAACAACAACATTTTTGATATTATAATAGTGTTTAAATCAAATAAATAGCAACCTATCGAAACGCTTACTTCTCATGCTCCACATACATAGCACACAATCAAAAACCACGGGCGCTTATTGGGTAATGGATTTCCAACTATCACAAGGTATGGAACAACATTCCGTTAGTGTATCTCTAGAAAATAATACACTGGATTCAACAAGAACATCTTGCAACCCTGCCATACATGACCATCCACTCATTTCGCTTGAGTGTACCAAATATACTATCACTAACGGTTGTGATCAGCAACCGTTACTGAAGCGTACAACAGCTGCAGAAAAAGAGACAAATGAATTTTCTCTATATCAGATAATAATACACCCTAATGGGTACAACCCACATAGCCATGTTTCCTGTCCGATTTTTACCATCTTCTCGGTTGATGAGGCCTGAGGCTACGTCTTACGTTTATAACATCATTATCTTTTAATGCCACATTGTCAGGTTTGTCAAATCACTAATTTACATTCTAAAAAATACACTGGGTGTTAAGATAAGAGAAGTTTCCTTCTCCGCCGCTAACTATGGTACGTTTGAATAAATCAATGTACATGACCATCTGGGGATACTACATCAGACACCCGCCTATATACCTTGTCCTAGAATATAACAAATTGAAGGCACAATCCTATCAATCCATCTTAGACAATTTCTACCTACGATTAACAAAACAGGCCTTGCACTTTACTCCGTCTTCAATCATCTTCAACATAATTTGATTCACAATGCTTATGCCCATAGTGTTTTTCATATAGTAAACATAATCCCGCTCTCTCCTTATTGACAACTAGAATATAAAATAGGTCAAAACTTTGATGGTCGGTTATTTAACTACCAAAGGAAACATCCATACAATCGACGATCCTATTTCCAAATGGAAATTCTACTAATCAAGCATCAAGCAACACTGAGCCCTTTAAATTAATTTTTATTAATTTATCATTTCCCAATTCCCTATTTTCCCATTTTCTATCTCTTTCCCCAGATATTTCTCAAAACTGTTTGGCCCTTCATGATTCTTATAAAACTTTTCCATTTATCATAAACTATTTATTTCCCATATTTAGAAAATATACGTTATTACCATTGGAAAACATTTTCATAAGCTCGCTTTCCCAACCCATTCATTTCTATAATTAGAAATATCTATTACTACGGTTGGAAAACGTTTCCATGTATTCACAAAGTCTTATTTTCTATATTTAGAAAACATTACTGGTTATATTTGGAAAACGTTTCCAAAACTCGTTTATTTGGATTAAACTGATGTTGTATAAATCATTGCTTCGATAATTTCAACACTTACACATGTTAATTCACCATGCTTAATCCAACCCTCGCTATCGAACTTTAACCACTTTTTAGTCAACAATGAAATCAATCAAGCTGGGGTATAATTACCTCTCAGACTTCAACTGAACAACATTTTTAACTTTGAAATGGACAAAGCTCACAGTTTTAATCTTTAACAAACATTGCTAAGTAACCGTTAGATTCAGTTTAAGAATCCACTTCTTTTTCGAAAATGATTATAACAATAGCGTAATAACCCATACTTTGAAATATACTTTTATTCGCTAATTTGAATAAATAATAATTAAATAAATAAATTTATTAATTAATCATTCTTTATTAAAACAAAAAGTAAATAGTACTTTCCCGAATTCGACATAGTCAAATTTCAATGTATAGTTTTCTTTCGAAAAATATCTATTCAATTAATGTTCTTAACTTTGGAATAATTTACCATTCCATGTCAAATCAAAATCCACTTTCATTCTAAATTTACCTTTGAATTTATCACTTCCAAACCCTTACCAATTTCCCTTACAATCATTCCAGACTGCAAAATGTTTGCTTTTAAACTATTTTCCACTTTAAAATGTGAATATTATTCCTTTCTAGAAATCTAGACTCGTTTTATCAAATCAATCCTTATTTTATTTGTAAATACCATTATAGGTTCGAATCATATTTATTGAGATATTTTATGAATCCACATCATATTGCAAATTCAACTTATTTTTGACTATCTCGGAATTAAATATATTATTCCACTATTGATATTAATTAAATATTGAAAATTATTGGCTTTAAGTCATTTAAATTTCCAAATCAACTTTTAAATAATAAAATAAGCTAATTATTCAACGACTAAAAATCCGAGTCATTACACTTGTTATAAATTTTCTACTTGAAATTGTTGGGGAAAACGGAGCTACCGATTAATAGGTGTTGTATTACTATAAATGAATTAATGAGTATTTGGCATTGTATTACTTACAGTTTGTAAGTTCAGAAACTTATAAGGGGTATTGGGTGCTTGCTTGCCGCATTTTGTATATCTGAACTTTCATCCTCGAATATTTGAATTTATTTTTAAAGTTTTTTCATTCAGAGAAGATAGGCAAGACGAATTATTTGAGATGTGTGTATATATACGAAATTGAGTTTAATATCATTTTGGTGCCTATAATATTGGAGATGCAAGTACGAAAGGATAATGATAAATGACTTTCCTGGAATAGTTGCACGAATAACTAATGAATGGTAAATTAATGATAAGACTTTACAAGGATTTGAAAGATTCTCTCTAAGTTATCAAATGTACCTGCCATTTCTCTCAACCTCTTCGTCATTTCTCCAAGTATAATATCGTGTTCGTGATCTACCAGTGCACTATATCTTGAGCACATACATTCCCGATGTCGTTTATAAATATTCGATCAGAATTTACGATAATTCAATTTCAAATTCAACCATCCAATTCCAATACGATATTAGGTTCAATTTACTTACCTGGTCCGATGCATTTTGACCATCAACACAACTTTCGTGTGTTTCCATTACTTTAACAGTATCCCTTTTTTATATTTTATGCACTATTAAAATATAATCATTAATTAGGGTTTAGGTTTTAAGGTTACATTAATGAGGATTATAGGATTAATTTTGCAAATTTTATTAATATATTTAAGAGGGGGTTAATTTATTTTATCTTAACAATTTTACAATAAATTAAAAATGGCACTCACCTTAACCAAAAAATTGGAGTCCATTTAACAATCTTCAAATATAAATAAATGAGGTTATACTCTTAAATGTATTTTAAATATGAAAATAAAGCATTTGAGCTGAGAATAAATTAAATGCTTAGAAGATGCAAAAGGCCATCCATATACAGGACTGCTATTACGAAGCAATTAGTTTAGTGAAAACGTATCCAGTTGTGGAAGGCATAATTGATGATTTCATTTTATTTCTTCAATCATTAAAGAGATATTTTTACTGTGCTTTTTTGTATTTGTTATGTACGGTCTTTGGTCTAATACTTTGTTTTTTTATTATAAATTTATCAAATTAACAAGATATGATTGTATTCCATTGATTGACAAAATATCAGGTCTAACTCAACTATGTATAAACATGGTAGTGAAAATGCCTCTTTAAGTAATAAGTGGCAAAATCCTTAATAAAGTTAGTCATCTTCTTTATCCTGATTACAAGTAAACTCAAGGTTTTCCATTTGTAATTTCAACTTGTAGTACATTTAGCAATTTAGCCTCATCAACATTTACATCTTGCAAACCCTGGAATCCACATTTATCCCTATCTTTTAATCACAAAAAACATTTTATATATTATGTTGGATAGGTTCATGAATTATATTCAAGGAATTTTTTCATTATAACCCCGCACAGTTGATATCTTATTTTATTTTTCTAGTTACTATCTACAATCAAAATAAATATTAACTCTCGATTAATTAATAGTTATGTGTATTATAACCAACACACTTACTTCTTGTGTGCTTGACTTCTAAACCAGAAAAATATTATATAAAATTTATTATTAAATAATTAGCAACTTGACTAAATGATGCTCTCTAAATAGCCTAGTTGCCATAACTTAAACCCTTTCATACATAAAATCATCAATAATATTTTCACTATTTGATGTTTCAATGTTGTTGCCATATATATTATTTCATAGATGTTGCCACAATGTTCAGATCTCTATAAACTTTTATTCTAAATTTCATCATAAATGTGATAAATGATAATTAACTTCAAGGTGAAAATACATGAATAGTCATAACTGCACTTTTTTTTTGTTCACACTATTTTTTTTCTAGTTTTTATCCTAATTCAATCGTTGTACTAGCCTCAGAAGGTATTATTACTAGCGATGGTGTCGTATGTCTTAGTTTAAACAAAATTTACATATTTTTTTAGCAACTCATAGCATACCCTCATCAATTTATTTTATATTTTGATGAATTACAAGTTGAAAATACAAAAGGAAAACCTTGAGTTTACTTGCGATCAATATAAAGAAGAGGACTAAGGTTATCTAGGGATTTTGTCGTTTATTACTTGAAGAGGCATTTCCACTGCCATGCATATACAAAGCTAAATTAAACATGATTTTGTGTCAATTAAAAATTACAATGATATCTTATTAATTTGATAACCTATGATCAAAAAGATGAAACATCTGAAAAAAGACCGTACATAATAAACAAAAAACAAAAAGAAAGTAAAAAAATCTCTTTAAAGAAATTAGAAGAGATAGAAATGAAAGCATCAAAAACAAGAAATATAGCAAAATGAATACCTAAGCAAAGTAGATAATAATGGTGGAGGTAGCATCCAAATTGTTATTGGTAAAAAACAACGAACGGAAAAAAGTGAGTTTTTAATCACAATCAACACCCCAAGTAGAATTGACAAAAATTAAAATTGCCACATGGAAAACAATAAATGAAAAAAGGTGTATTAGATCGAAATCATTAATTGACGCAGAATTCAAAAAAATTAAAATAGCTACCTAATGGTTATGAAGATGCTCAAAAGAAAATGAGAAATAAATCTATGAAGATGCAGTGGAATACTCGGGATAAATGTTGAAGATGTTAAAGACTATCCATAAGCATTGCTGTCATTACGAAGCAATTAATTTGAGGAAAATGTAACATTGGAAGCTAAAGAGATGTAATTAGTTTCATTTAGTATGTTGTTACTGCAATTTAAAAATATGAATGTTAAATGTGGTTGTATTGTTAAATGTATTCTACATGCGCGAGAATGAAGTATTTGAGTTGAGAATAAATTAAATGCTCAGAAGATGCAGAAGACCATCTATATACACTATTGTTATTACGAAGCAATTAATTTAGAGAAAACATATCCGGTTGTCATTGCATAAGAGTTTAAGAGAAAATGAAAAAAATCATGACCTAGCAATGGCGGTAGCGACAACTCATTCTTCTTCTCCTAACTCCTCCTCCTTCGCCACCGATGCCTTTCCACCTCTTCCACCTCGCCCTCCACACCCCAAACCCCCTAATACACCACCTCCCTCTGGAAATCCCTCTTCTTTGATAGATGTTAATCCAGATCTGGCTATTCCATCGCAACCATCTTTTCCAGTGAAATCTGATTATGCATCTATATTCAGATCTTCTCAAAGGAATGTAGGATCATACAAGCCACTCCATTTTGATGTACTGAGAGATGGAAAGAAGCATATGATACCAGATCTTGTCAAGCAGCAAGGTCTTAATTACGGAGTAATTTTCTGATCGGATTTTTCCTTGATGGGAAAAATTCTCAAATCCGATCCCATCTTCATACGTGGTAGGATGTTTATCATATTTGTTCGGGATCCAACCATAGGATGTGCCCAATCTCAAATAAAAAAGTCCCTGTTTGGATTCATTTATATAGGATACCCATGGTTTTATGGACTCTAATAGGCATCAATTGGCTTGTGAATCATGTTGGTAGATTTATTTGTTATGATGTTCGTACTGAAAGGTTAGATAGGGTCATATATGCGAAGGCATTGGTTGAAGTATCACCTGAATTTGAGCTACCAAATGCTATTGAGATTGATGGTTTGGGAGATGCTTGTCCTATTGTAAAGGTTAGCTATGACTGGAAACCAAGGATTTGTGTCAATTGTAAGATATTTGGACATGATTCATCCCACTGTGAATTACATGCCAATAACAATAAGGATAATCAGAATCTGGGTAATGCTAATGGGAGGGATTATTGTCCAACTGAGAATGTGCAAGCACAAAAGCCACATATTAAAATTCATGCAAATGGTAACCAGGAGAAATGGACAAATGTTTACAACAACAAAAAGAAGTATTGGAAGAGAAAGAAGGTAGATACTAATAAGGGTACGACAGATTTTGCAGTTACTACAGGCAATGAAAATGGTAACTCTTCTGCATGCTTAGCTACCGATGATACTGGTCAGAATGTTGATATTAATGCTACTGAGTAGAATATTGATATTGATGGTCATGGTCTTGATGAGCCTAATATTGTTCAATCTAATCTGGTTACCAATGCACATTCAGACTACACAGCTGTTGGAACATTTTATGAATTTATTAAAAAATATTAATTAAGAATAAATACAAATTGAGCCGTTGTAAGTTAATAACGGTAACATATATTTGAGTCATTATTATAATGCAATTAATGTAATAGATCCGTTGAAATTCTCTAACGGTAATATAGTTACATATATGTAAATGTATTTATGAGCCATTACTATAATTGAACAGCAACGGTCATACATGCATGTGACCTTTTATTTTTTATAGAGCTGTTACAAAAAGGAAAAGAAATGGTATTTGAATATTGCATTGAATGATAATAAATCAATATTTATTGTCATTCATTTCATTTGAAATGTACGCAATTTACATGTTAAAAATTGCAATTTTTTGAACGTTTCTTTTATTTTAATAATGGCATTGATTATGGTCCATTCATCCCCCCACTAACGTAGTTTATGTTACTCTCCTTTATAGTCTATATAAAGAATAGGAAAGACCATCAGAAAATAGAACAATCTTTTTCTTTGCTCTCTTCTGATAAAAAGAAACTCCCTCTTTCCTCTTCCATAGAAAGAAAAAATTTATATTTTTCTATCTTCTCCTCCACTATTCTTTTACAAAAAAAAATAAGAAAGAAAAAATAAACTTGAGCAGTATTTTTTTTTGAGTGCAAACTGAATCGGATTCATATGTGCAAATGATTCGATATAGAAAGAAAAACAAGGAAGAGGCTGTTTTATCCCAGAGGCGGCGGCGAATAGTACGAACTACTTTGCACCTTGAGTAGATCGCCGAAACGTCTTCAAGAAAGTGACCTAGTCCACGACTCAGCCGAACCATTGTTTCCAACAATTTGAAGACGTTCCCCGAAAAACAATGGCTTCGACTGCAAATCTTGACGATGATGCCCCTTCATCCAAGTTTCAATTTTTCAATGGTTAGTAGAGATGCATCACATAAGCTTTGAAATAGCTTTTGAGATCATCTCCAAAGGTATGACTTTATATGAACAGTTATATTGCTGTTATAATTGACAAACTGCTCTGAGTTTGAAAAGAATTTATCTATTATTATTATTTTGGATTATGCATCGACATGCTAATTAAGAAAAAACAATTATGAGACTATTGGAAAACAATAGTTAATCTTATAAGTCCGAAAATTGATTTTGAACAGAATAAATTTGGTCAAAGATTGATTGAGATTAAGAAAACAATATAAATATAATTATATTGTTAACTAAAGATTGTGATGTTATATTCATTCATGTTAAGCTAAAACAACTGTTTTAGAGAACCGTGTGAAAGTGCTTGTATGATTTATTAAGGTGCATATTAATAGTTTACTAATTAGTGAAATTAGTAAAAGGAAAAAACTTTTACAAGAAGCATATATTTAGAAATTTGTCATTCTTGTTTAGAGAATTTTAAATGAGGCAATAAAATGTTTGTAATTGAACATTTAATTGTATGATAAATGTTATTAAACAACATTTAATGATATAATGAATGAGAGTAATCACATTTGATCGGTGATTAACATTATAGTAAAACTCAATTAGTGAATTTGAAGTTGTAATAGACTTTAAATATTGGTATAAGATTAATTGTTTACTTTTGATCATATATGATGATTTTGGAAGATTTCTTTTTATTAGAAAATCTGAATTTCAGATTTATTTCATGTGAGAGCTAATTGAAGTAATGAGCTTATACACAAAATCAGTATCATATTACATTTATTGATGATTGTTCCGATGTTGTTATTTACAACTTATGAACAATAGTAATTAAAGGGAATTTTTTTTGAAAGTGTCATTAGAATAAGAACTAATTGAATGCAAATTTTGAAAATGTCTTTATTATAAATTGACATTAATTAAGTGCATACTTATTTGGAAAATGTCATTAAAATTTTGACATTACTGAAATGCATATATTTATTTGGAAATGTCAAAATAAATTGATGCATATATTATTTGAAAATGTCATTAAAAATTTGACATTATTAGAATGCGTATGTTATTTGAAAAATGTCAGTAGGAATTGACATTAATAGAACGCATATATTATTTGGAAATGTCACTAAATATTTGACATTAATAAAATGCGTATGTTATTTGATAATGTCATTGAGAATTGACATTAATTTGATGAACAAGTTTTTGCGTCATAATATATTGACATACTTTATATGCATAAATTTAAAAAAAAAATGTCACTAATAAAAGTTGACATTAATTAAATGCGAATTTAGAAAATGTTACAGGAAATAACATTAATTGAATGACATTTATTTAACAATAAATGCATTTACATTTATAAAGATGTCATTAAATGAAAAAATTTATTGAATGAATAACGAACATTCATTAAGTAGTCATGTAATCAAATGACTTTGGATGAATGTATAGATGAAGAATCATATAGTATAGTTTTTAATTTGAGAAAAATAGTGGGAGTTTCTCTTAATAGTGAGGGTTTCTTTTAATAGTGGGGGTTGCTTTCAACTATTCGAGAATAGCATTTATTTAGGTATTAATCTGACTTGCAAATTTCCTGCTTTTGTAACGCCCTAAATAGATGTTAATTTTTCTTAATAATGAATATAGAAAGAGAAAGAAAGGCAAAAGATCTTGATTCATATTTTTTGTTCTTTTACTCTAAAATAGAATCCCCTAAAACCTCCAAGAGGCCTATCTTACTTAAATGCCAATTCTTTGGCAAGAGGCTATAAATGATGAGTTAGATTCTTTCGAATCTAATAAGACTTGACATTTAGTGAATTTATCACTTGGTGTAAATCTAGAAGAATAAACGAGCGCTTAAAAGGAAATTAAAATATGAAGGCACAATTGATAAATATGTAGCCTATTTAATAGGTAAATGATGTAAGGAAAGATATATAATTTATTGGCATCATTTCTCCTGTAATTGGAACTACATCCATTTGAGCATTACTTCACTTGCATAATTTCGAAGAAGAAAAAATGGATGTAAAAATTGCATTTTTTTAGATGATGAATTGAAACAGGAAATTTATATGGGTCAATTTGAATAATTTATAGTTCATGGTCAAGAACGTAAAATTTGTGAATTAGATAAATCATTATATGGTTTAAAACTAACACATAAGAAATGACATGAAAATTTTGATAACTTCATAATCCCACATGGATTTAAAGTTAATGAAAGTGACAAATGCATTTATTATAAATCTGAAAATGACATTTGTACTATTATATGTTTATATGTAGATGACCAAATTATTTTTGGGTCAAACATTCATGCCATAAACATTGTTAAATCCTTACTAAGTGTCAACATCGATATAAAAGATCTAAGTTAGACGAATGGAATCCATGGTATTAAGATTACTAGATTCAAAAAGGACTTTCTTTGGATCAATCTCATTATTTTGAGAAGATTCTAAAGAAATACAATTACTTCGACTGTAAACCTGCATGAACACCATATGGTCCTAGTGTGAAGCTATTTAAAAAACACTAGTGAAGGTGTAAGACAGTATGATTACGAGAGCATCATTGACAGCCTTCGGTTTGCCAATGATTGTATTAGACCCAACACTGCCAATGTCGTGGTATTATTATGCAGGTTTATCAGTAGACCTAGTATAGAGCATTAACATGTTATTGAGAGGGTCATGAGATACCTAAAATAAACCATGAGCCTTGGATTACAACTAAAATAAATCATGAACATTGGATTACATTATGAAAAGTTTCCAGCTATACTTGAAGGATATTTCGATGCAAACTGGAATACTTAATCTGATGATTAAAAAGTGACCAGTGGCTAAATATTAGCATTGCTGGAGTAGTTGTTTCTTGAAAAAAAAATCAAGGAAACATATTATTTTGACTCAGTATACTATATAGAGACTGAGATAATAGCACTAGCCACAACTAGTGAAGAAGCAGAGAACTAAAGAAATCTGCTAGTGGAGATCTCCATATGGAAAAACTGACACCGTGGTGTAATCTATTGCGATAGTTCCGCGGCTATTGCAAAAATTTCAGAACCGTTATTACAACGGTATAAGACGACAGTCGTAAGTACAATACTGTAAGAGAACATCACATACATAGTGATGAAAATTTGACGACTATTGAAAGAAGGACAAAACCGATATTACAACGGTAAGAAATAACAGTCGTATGCACAGTATTGTTAGAGACCATCACATATGAAGTGATGATAATTTGGCAGATCCTTTGACGAAAGGACTGACGAGAAAGAAAGTCCTTAATGATTCTAAAAGAATGGGACTATTGCCCTGAGATTGTGGAATCACACACAATGGTAACCCAACCTAAATGACTGGAGATCCCAAGAACTAGGTTCAATGGGTAAAAACAAGTTGTGTAGTGATAGTAGATGAACATGCTAAATTTATATATTAAGTAGCATGTATTCCTGAAGTGATTAGAGGATGAGTTAATAGAAACTCTTAATGAGATCTATACTCTATTTGGAGTGGAGTACATACCTTCAGGAGTACTCTTGATAGACTCACCTATGTGAATGTGGAAATGTGGCCGTTTCCTATGGAGTTTTGGGCAAGATTCCTAGAGCGTTCACTAAACTGGGATAGACGTGCATGGCCATAAATGCACGGGCTTATTTGATTGCACTCTAGAAAGGTTGTGTGTGGTTTGATGTCAGGAATAGAGTTCAAGACTACGTGTCACTCTAGTAAAAACTGAATCTTATTCACTATGCAAAGGTTCAAGTCGGATGACAGCTTTGCTTATGCACAATCTTATGTATTTTTAATGAACTGCTCAAAAATATTTTTTAAGAAATTCAAGTGGGGGATTGTTGGAACATTTTATGAATTTATTAAAAAATATTAATTAAGAATAAATACAAATTGAGCCGTTGTAAGTTAATAACGGTAACATATATTTGAGTCATTATTATAATGCAATTAATGTAATAGATCCGTTGAAATTCTCTAACGGTAATATAGTTACATATATGTAAATGTATTTATGAGCCATTACTATAATTGAACAGCAACGGTCATACATGCATGTGACCTTTTATTTTTTATAGAGCTGTTACAAAAAGGAAAAGAAATGGTATTTGAATATTGCATTGAATGATAATAAATCAATATTTATTGTCATTCATTTCATTTGAAATGTACGCAATTTACATGTTAAAAATTGCAATTTTTTGAACGTTTCTTTTATTTTAATAATGGCATTGATTATGGTCCATTCATCCCCCCACTAACGTAGTTTATGTTACTCTCCTTTATAGTCTATATAAAGAATAGGAAAGACCATCAGAAAATAGAACAATCTTTTTCTTTGCTCTCTTCTGATAAAAAGAAACTCCCTCTTTCCTCTTCCATAGAAAGAAAAAATTTATATTTTTCTATCTTCTCCTCCACTATTCTTTTACAAAAAAAAATAAGAAAGAAAAATAAACTTGAGCAGTATTTTTTTTTGAGTGCAAACTGAATCGGATTCATATGTGCAAATGATTCGATATAGAAAGAAAAAACAAGGAAGAGGCTGTTTTATCCCAGAGGCGGCGGCGAATAGTACGAACTACTTTGCACCTTGAGTAGATCGCCGAAACGTCTTCAAGAAAGTGACCTAGTCCACGACTCAGCCGAACCATTGTTTCCAACAAAGCTAACGCTGAGATGCAGATCTTGTTTAGCAATTTGTTTGATGATACAAGAGAACATTTAGAAACTTCAAATAAGGCTACAGGTAATGGAACTATTTCTTGTATTGATTTCTTGGGAACTAGTTCATCCTCTAGTGCCACTATTGTAGATCCTTGTTCAACACTTTCTAGTTCTATGTCATGTTCATCATCTTATACTCAGAGTTCTCCTACATCTTCTTGTATGAATTTTACTTCAGCTTTGATTGGAACTTATTCTTTCAGTGCCAAGCAATCTGCTTCCCTATATGCTAATTAAAAGTCACCTGACCATCTAATTCTTCCTCCTCCAGCAATCAAATCTTCCATGTTATCCTCTGCAGTTTCATTATGTGCCTATCCATCTACAATATCCAAAGGCAAGAAACCTAAGGAAAATTTTGGGCTGAAGTTGACCTTGATGAGGGACATGAGTTCACATTTGAAGACATAATACCCGTTGGTAGCAAGGTGATGTCGTAAAAACGACACATAAGCGCAGTCCTAGCCCCTTTTTTGATAAATTCTACATGTGAGTTTTGACTTGTGCCTTGTGTGAGATCCGAGGGATTAAGGTGCATGCAAGCTTGTCTTAGAGTGTTTTTTTAACCAGATGTGTTAGAAGCAAGAGCAACAAGAATGTAATTTTGATTACTGGAGATTCTTTCTGTAATCACTTGTGGTTAGTGAGTGAGTATTAGTGATTTTGAAGGGTATAGAGAAGGTTGGTTATATATCATAGCATATTTGCATATGCTGATATATGTAATGTAAATATTTTGGTGATTAATAAAATTTACTCTTAACTTTCAAAAAAAAAAAACATATCCGGTTGTAGTGGGCATAATTAATGATTTTGTTCTATCTCTTCTACTTTCGTTAAAGAGATATTTTTATTGTGATTTTTTTATTTGTTATGTACAATCTTTATTCAGATATTTCTTTTTTATTATAAATTATTAGATTAACAAGATATTATTGTATTTCATTTATTGACAAAATATCAGGTCTAATTCAGCTATGTAGATACATAATAAGGGAAATCCCTCTTTAAGTTATAAGTGACAAAATCCCTTGATAAAGTTAGTCTACTTCTTTATTCTGATTATAAGTAATCCCAAGGCTTGCCATTTGTGTTTTCCATATGCAATCAAAATAACGAAGACGACTAAGTTTATCTGGGAATTTCGTCATTTATTACTCAAAGAGGCATTTTCACTGCCATGTATATACAAAGCAAAATTAAACATGATATTGTGTCAACAAAAGGAATACAATAACATCTGGTTAATCAAATTATTAATTAAAAAAATACCCGAACAAAGACCGTACATAATAAACAAAAAACAAAAAGCAAGTAAAAAAGCATATTTTTAAAGAAATTAGAATTGATGGAAACAAAATCATCAAAAACAAGAAATATAGAAAAATGCGTACCAAAGTACAGTACATAAGAATGGTGGAGGTAGCATCCAAATTGTTTTTGATAAAAAACAAAGAATGAAAAAAACACATGTTCAATCAAAATCAACACTCGAAGTAGAATTGACAAAAACTAAAATTGCTACCTGAAAAACAATGAATGAAAAAGGTGTATTAGATCGAAATCAGTACCTGGCGTAGAAATGGAAAAAAGTAAAATTGTTACCAAATGTTGATGAAGAAGCTCGGAAGTAGATGGGAAATAAATCTCTGAAAATGCTGAGGAATACGTAGGAAAATAGAGGATAAATGTTGAATATAACAACCCAGAATTTCAGAACCAATTTAAAATTTTGATTTAAGCTATTTTAAGGAATCTTTCCTTGTTAACATGTTAAGTTGGTTAAGAGTTCCTATGGACTTAACCCTCCCATTCTAGCTTAACCGTTTCTTAGTATGGAAATGTAAATTGGTTATTTTTGCTAAATAATTTGAGAATAAGTTTAGAATTAGTATTTATATTTTATTTGACTTAAAATAAACTCAGTAAAATTATTAAATTGATTTATAAACCTTGTATTTGAAAATTTTGAAAATTCGATTTTCAAAGTCATCGCATAGACCTTAAAAAGTGAAATTTTGCTAGCAAGCTCAGAATTTGATGAAACCAATTTTGTTAGATTCAGAATAATAAGTCATTACTAGATTTCAAATTTCACGCGAAACGGATTTAGTATGTGGGTGTGAGAGGCAAACCCGTTTAGGGCAAAATTGACAGTCAGTTTACAAAGGAACGTTATTAAGACGATCTTATAATTCGGTTACACTTATTTTCTGTATCCTTATCGTCAAATAATAGTACAATCCAAAATTTCATAATTTTTGGAATTAGCGTATGGGCGTGCAAGGAGAAAATGTACGCTAAAATTGCTTTTTTGAAGCAAATTTGAGCATAATTGAGAAATTTAACGGAAGGTCAAACAAACTCGGAATTCGATGAAACTTTATTCGTTGGATTCGTATTCTGTATATTATCTCATGTTGAAATTTAATATCAAAGGGAGATCGTTTGCAGTTGGGCAATTAGAGAGAAAGAGTGACGAAATCTCTTACTAAAACTCTTTTTCTCCATTCCTTCTTCATCATTTTCCTTCTCCTCTCTTCCTCCTTTCTTCACAAAAAATGGCCTCCTTGCTCCATGTCGCTGCCGCAACCCCCACACCCCCTCCCCCCGTCGCCTGCAGCAACCCCTCCCTCCTCTGACGCCGCCACCCCCTTCTACCCTCTCTCTCCCCTCCTCTCCTCCTTCCTCCTTTCAAACCCTAGAAGCCCCCAAACTCCACCAACTGCCTTCCCCCGACCTCACCACCACCAAAAACCACCTTCGCTCCGACCTGCGTTGCTTGGCCTCCGCCTGCAGCATCCCCTCCTCTGGCTGCAGGCCCCATTTTGGCCAAAAACCCCTCTTTTGCCAAAATCCCAATTGCAAATACAGTTGTCTCCTTCCTTGCTCAATAACCGTCAATCCGTGCATTTTTGGCCAAGGCCCCATAAACAAAAGTAGTAGATCTCGTTTTTCTCTACGAAATGCTCATATCAAAATCGAATTTTGGAGTTCGGAGCTGCTCTAAAAATGCGACTGAAATTTGCTAGCACGGAGCTGTTTTCGGCGATTTCTCGCAAATTCGAGCAATTTCGGAAGAAAGTGCATTAGAGAAAAGTTGTCCAGAATGGCGTTCCGTGTTTGTGACTAGGCTTGGTGAAGATTGGAGGTCGTATGCAAACTGTAGAGTCAAAATTGTGAATTCGAGTTGCAAAGAGTGATAACGGCGAGAGCGCGGCGAAAGTTTTATATAACAAGTGTCATGGCATTTGGTTTAGCCATTGGGTGAGAACTCTCACTAAATTATTACTTTTATGTTATTATATCATAATTTGTTATACAGTGTCCGGTAGCTCACATCATAGTTGTTTGCAAACCAATAGATGAATTGTTGATTTATTGTGTTGTGATTTGATTTTGAATTGAAAATATTTAACATGTTTAAAATAATGTTAATATTATTATGGTAGTTGAAATCGGATATAAATATCCATTTATAATTTGAACAGTGAAAATTAGTTAGTTTAAAAAATTATTCGAATTGAATTAGAAATGATTAGATTCATGAATCAGTAATGAATTTAAATTGAATGTTATTGGTTGAAAACCCCACACGAGTCTTGGAATGATATTTGACTCACACATCTCCTTTGTGTGAAATTGCGGTTAATCGATTGACTGATAGATTTATATAAGCATCGATTACATGATTGAAGCTTATATGAAAATAAAATGCACATTGGATGTTATTCTGGATGTTGATAGTTGTTTACATCTTTTGTTGGATATATACGATGAATGGAATCCATATGAATTGATTTATATGGATGTTGGCTAAAATTTTATTCCAATCCGGAATACATATGAATATTTTTATAATATAACGTTCAACAAAAATTGAAGTTTGCCTATAATGACCGATTTTGGGATGGACATGAAAGTATAAAAATATGAAGCCGACTTAAGTCTATAAACGCAATTTCAACTCGAAAGGATTTTTGTATCGATTTTATTCACTTTTAAAAATGAATATCGAAAAGGCTGAATTTCAAAATCTGACATTTTGAAAATATTATACTGTTAAGATCATAACGAAATGCAATGCTCAATCTCTAATTTAATTTTTTTTGAAATGGAAGTTGGAACCGTTTTAAAACGAACTTATAAATGTTTTATAAAACACATTTTGAATATAAATCGACGATATTATATATATATATATATATATATATATATATATATATATATAAATGGCTTGAATAGAACGTGTCGCGCAGCGACCGTTCGCGAATTTCAACCATTTATTTTGAATGGACGTAACGGGAGATAAGACCGTCAGATTCTCCTAAATGCGGAACCGTTGGGTTCGTATCTAAAAGATCTTTCAAATGAATATATGAGATTTAAATATGAACAATTAGATTTTAAAATATGTCCAAAATAGTTTTGGAAAAGGTCGCTATGGATGTAGTTCGGTGACCGATATTGGAAACCGACTATAAGGGCCTTAATAAAATTATTAAGAATATGAAAAAATTATGTAAAATCATAATAAATGGTTTTCAAAGATTTTGGATGAAATATTCCACATTTGAAAAGATAAAAGATATTTTTATTCGAAGGAACTAGTTAATAACTAGAATATTGATCCAATGAATTTTAGAAATAATAAATTGGATTTGCGAATGATTTTTAAATAACCAAAGTTCCAACGTTATAAATTGGAATGGATTTGAAATGGAAATTATCTTCGGATATTTCCTATATTGGATTCCGTGATTATACAGATATAATTGAAGAATTTAAAAGATACTGATATCGTTATTCCAAAATGATATCTATTAATTTCAGAATTTGGTATTGAATATAAGTCGATACGATTTTCATTTAAAGCCTTGTATTTAGTATCAAATTGGATTTGGGTTTGTTGTGAATAATATCTTAAATAATACTGTTCTTAAACCCAGTTATGTAAGGAATAAATCTTTTAATTAAGATTTAAAGAAGTTTTCCAGTTTATTTAATTAAATTGAAATTGAATGAAATTCGAGTTAATAATAATCGAGACGAGCTTCCATGAAGGAAGGCATTTACTATATATTGAATTTAAAAGGCTTCACCACTATTCCACTTATAGTATTAGTCTGATAAAGAACTTTATGTCGATTATAAATTATTCAAATTTTTGTGAAGATTCCATATTAATTGGAAGATAATTTTGGGTTTACTGTGAATGGTGCTTTTACATGACAGTTGTTCTTTAACCTAAGTAAAGACAAGATTAATTTCCAAGGGATGAATAATCATTAAATAATGATTTTTGAGATTAAAACTGAACTAGAGTTTTAATGAATCTTTAATTAGATTGAAACATAAAAGGAGGTAATTAAATTTACCGAATTTTAGAAATGATCAAGATGGAGTACCACTAGTTTTACTACATGCGATAGTAAAATCTTTAATTAGATTTGAAATGTTAAGCGGCAGTTAAATTTACCAATAACACAATGGGTGTTAAATATGGAGTACCACCAGTTTTGCTCCATGTGATGAATAGGTAGGGATTAGGATAATAAATGAATAATTACCTTAGTTAGGCTTGTTAATCCCCACTAGTTGATAAACCTTAACTTGGTTTACACTGTAAAGGGATATAATAAAATCTTTTGAAATGATATCCAAAGGAAGATTTAAACAATAAGTTCGAAAGAATTTATCTTTGATAAAATCAATGGAAGCCTTTCCCCAAAGATATGAATATTTGAATAAAAGTTCTGGATTGGAATGAGATGTGTGATATCTTTGTGTACTTGTCACATGATTATAAAGATGCGCGAGTTATTAGGAAATACCGGATTTAACCCATTCTGAATAAATGTTATGTCGATTAAAAGTTGATGTTGAAGACGGTGGTTGAAGGCCGGAGATCTTCACATCGAATGGATAATTACTGATGTCCTGATTGGGCCAATCCCCCGACACAAGGTAATAAGTGATGGTCGTCCAAACATACTTGGAGATCGACTGGATATGCAAGGACCTCTCTCCTGTATTGGACATATGAGATGAGGAATAAGGTGCCACTGGTTTCGTTCAAACCCAGAACGGACTTGCAAATGGATTGTATGTCTGACATTATGTGCTATATTCATAGATCTTTGCTAAATATATATCTGCTTGGTGGCAGAGAATTTATTCTTTTGCTAAACACCCTTCTCTGAGATGTACGAGCTTAGAGGTTATATATTGATAGACGTTAGTTGTTTGACATGGATTGTCAATGTGGCATGCTAAGATGCAACGATCGAGGTTTTGTTGAAAAGTAGGGCCTTGTGGGTGATGATCAAAGCATGGCTTTGAATAGCACTGCTTTGTGTATAGCATTAATTCGCGAGCCTCACACCCTAGTATGAGTCTAAAACAGAATAAGGGATGCAGGGAGTGCATATGTTTCTTCCTATCTAGAAGTGGTGTCATGGTATGGAGCCCAGACGTTTTACTTATGTGGTTGATGGAATGCAAGGCGCCTCAGATATAGAGTTGACTAAAAGGCTCAAGTGATTGGTCCAATAGGACCGAGAAACGTACTATTCAGGAATAACTAATCCACAAAAGTATGAGTGGACCGGCCCTGCAGGATCCAAGGATCACATGTGCTGATCCTGGGCATCTCCCTAGAGATGGCCTGAAATCGGTAAGGAGAACATCCTTTGCCTTGACTCATGATGGAAACCCAAATTCCAATACACGAATTTCTTTTTTAGTTGTAAACCTCTACAGCGACATAATATATGGTACCTATGCCGTCTATTATTGATACATTTATATTTGAGGTTGTTTCGACACTATGCACTTGTAGTAATATCAAAATTATTTATTTTAAAGCGTATCAAGCATGTTTGGCTGTTATAAGGTAAAATTCTATCCTCCGGCTTGCATTGCATTGTGTTTGGGACATGGGTCTTATAATAGCTTCAATTTCCAAAAAACATTGCCTTGTTTTATGTTTTAAACTAGTGATCATGGGAGTGAACTCGTTCCATGACATACAGCGTGGTCCCGTGATTTACCCTATTTTAAATAAGTAAAGATTTAATAACTGTTTTAAGAAATTCTCACATCAGTCCCATGACTGACTTGGATTTTATTGTTTCTACCTAAACTCTGGGTGCTCATATTTTCCACACGGGCAACTAGTAGTTTTGGTCCTGCAGATTTCTATTTAACATGAGCCTGGTTTACAATTGGAGCTATATTCGAAAAGCTTTGTATCCGTGTATTTCTTTCAGTTGTGTTAATTGATGTGTTTCCACTACACATTGTATTTCACCACAAGAAAAATATCCTATTGCAATTAGCTATTTGCAAGAGGCCTCAAATGTCAGTTGCAGTAAATGATATTTAGAAACAGACCTTTCGTAGCTGTTGCAATAGATAAGATTTAACAACAGGCTTTTCCTTCCTGTTGCGAAAAGCATATTTTTCGCAACAGTGCTTTCATGCCTGTTGCGGAAACATACTTTTAGCAACTGCTCTTTCATTCCTGTTGCAATAGACATATTATTTGCAACTACACTTTCAAACCAGTTGCAAAAGTTATATATTTAGCAACTGTTTTCACCAGGTGCGATAATTGTAATTTTTTTTGCAACAGGTAAAGCCACTTGCGAAAAACGTACTTTTAAAAATTATTTTCCCCCAAGTAATATTCGGTTATAATATAAGAAGTATAAGCATAATAGTTAATATATATATACATATGTACATAAACATACATATATATACACATACATATATATAATTAATAATAGGTAAATATAACTAAAATTATTAAATAACCATCACATAAATTCAAACTTAATTAAATATATTAATAATTATTAAATAATTAATATTGATTATCGAATATATAACAAATAATTAAAAGTAATAATTAATAGCTTAGGCTAATATTTAATAATTGTATTTGATAATTAATATTAATTTGTATTTTTATTACTTAGTATTCAATAATTATAATTGATAATTATATAAATATTCAGTAATTTAAATAATTTTAAACTTACAGCTAAAATATTCATAAAACCTTTAATTTTTTTTTAAAATTTTCATTAAACTAAAAAATTAAAATAATAATATAATACCATAAGAAAAAACATCCATCTTGTAATATTCATAAAATTTAAAAGTAAATTTTTTTATTTTGTATGAGAAGTTGTATTTTAAAATAAAATTTATTGTAATGTGCATTGGAGCCTTATAAATTCGGATTACACAAGGCAATACAAAAATTTTAGCTTAACTTTTTTTTCCCTAAATCTAAATATTTTAATTTCACATAAATTTACAGATAAAAAATATCATTTCTATGCTAATTTGCCGGTTACGTTTGAAGTAACCCTGCCCATTACAAATTTTTTTTAGAGAAGTTTCTAATTGAGTAATACACATACATTCCCGCCCCTATTTTCCTCGATAATTTTGTTTCCCGCTTTTACCCCCGTAACCCTATAATCCAGATACTTCTGAGTTTTGCTCTGCCCCCTTTCTTCGCTTCACATTCAAAGCAACCGCCGTCGCTTATCGGTTTTCAATTATTTACATGCTCATCTACCCTCGGTGTTTTTTATTTGTCCCCAATTCCGCACCTATGCTTTCGATCAGGTTAGCGATGGACTCCGAGAAGAAATCAAATTCGTCTATGGGTGGTAGGAAAGGAAGCGGCGGGTGGGTGCTAGGGGAGTTGGAGGTGATTTTCTCAGAAAAGGAAAAGCAAAGATTGCGGGTGAAGTGGAGGTACTCGATCAGCACAAGCCTTGAAGCAGATAGGGCGCAGATGAGGTAGTGGTTGTTGATGTTTTTGAGATTAGGCAAGGAGTTGGAGGCATTTTGTTTGCTGGAGAGATAACCTTAAATAGCTAATCCTATGGTACGTGTTTTCTTCCAGTACGATTTTTTTTTAAATTCGGCATTCATTTGAGCATAGTGGCAGATACGCTTTCTGTTTCATGATATTTTTGTCATAGATTACCTCTGTGGCGATCAAAGAACTGTTGATTTATCATTTGGAATTAGAATATATATGTAGTTTATGAATTTGGAAGATTGATAAAAATTTCAATTAGACAAGCGTATAACAGCTTATCGAGGTCATAAATGACTGCTAGAAAAGCCATCCAAACTTAAATGTAATAAAAATAACAAAGTATTGGTGTCTCGCGCCACAGAGGTAACCTATGACCGCTCGGTTCAAATAAAAGAGCAGGAAATAGTCTACATGCCTTCATGTTGCTATAACGGACGCTGATACATAAAAAAATTGCAGGAAATAGAGTAACAAATGAATATAAGTTGATCCCCAACTTGTCGAAATAGATAGACAAGGTACAAACTAGATTACCTAAGAATTACTTCATTTTGTAGTTTTGATTCAGTTTTATTGATTTCCCAAAATCACATTACAACACTACCAAATTCTTCTAGAAACAAGTTCCGTAATCCAACATTATTACAAAAGAATATTAGAATAATACATTAACATTGTCAACTAATGATCATATTAAAATAATACATTAACATTGTCGACTAATGATCTTCACTGCAATTATTTAGATGCGTTTCCCCAACAGTACCGAATCCTTTCATTCACGTACCATGTTTGATCCTTATCAGTAACCCAGATCTTAACGTTCAAATAATATTTCAAGCAGTAATATACTGTAAAGCCCATAATGGCACAGATAGATTTTATTTTAGTTTCTTCATTTATCTCTATAAAATAAAATATGCTCATAATTTCTCAAAGAGAGCATACTTCATCTTCCAGCCGCTTGTCACATGATTATACAAAAGCATCAAAACAGAAGTGCAACTTAGTCTTCATCCACTCTGACCTTTGCAGTCCATTCCAGCCCGATTTCAGGTCCATAATAAACATGTTTATCTCTATCTAATATGAAAATCAAATCCAAGCCGAAATGCCAATATTCTGTAAGTCTTCCTTTTGCCCATGGATTTCATCAGATCTGACCAATGCCAAACTGCATGCTCATTTCTTCAGCCTAAATGTTCAGTGTGGATACTTACAGTAGTGCTAGAAGACCGGAAAATTTTAGGTTAAAGAGAGCTGCAAAAACCAAAGGAATTCACCGGCATCCTTTTGCTACATTTTGGTTAATAAGCTACGACCACTGATTTTTCGTTTTGTGGATTTTCCTGCTCCTCTTTCAGACATAATAGCTTTGTCGGATGGTAAATGAAAATAGTTCTATTTTGTTTGCTAGAATAGAACTCTGCAAATTTGTGTTTTCATCTGTACTATCAGTGAAATTTCTTCTCACCTTCACCTTTTGAGAACTACCCTTTTAACCTGGTTCAGTTCGTGGCATAACCTTGGAACATTTAAAGGATTGAGACAATAACACAATTGTGCATAGCAGGTAAAAAGGAAACCATGCAACATTATATTACGCAGAAAATATCTATAACGAAAACTGCTAAAAAAACATATTGCAACAGAAAAGTGTTTCCTAGAAAAAAAAAGCTAATAAACTTGCTCAATTTGTGCAATGGCAATGACATTATACTTAGATGATATAGCTAGTTTTTCTGGGTATTCGGAAAGTAGAACATTGTATTTCAAATTAAAGACCTATTGGATCTAAGATCATTAGTAGCTTAAGCATACCTCAAGTGCATGTAACCATTTACGTTAGTTTGTAAAATTGAATTATCGGCTTAGTGGAATCATTCTATCGAGAAGCACCTGATGTCACTAAATACCTCAAGGCATGTAGACTACGTATGGTTTTTTCTTTCATGATATTTCTTAGTAGTGGTTGTCAATTCGTGCATCGCATGTTTTTTAGTATTTGCAGATGTGTTTTCATCTTAAAAAAAATATCTGCATTTTCCTCTTTTATTTTTTGTTAATATCATTTAAAAAGAATACTATTGTGCTTTTGTTTAGTATTTTGTTATCTTGTTTCATTTCTGTCACTTGGTTCTTATTTCTTTGGTTTGGTTCATGGAAAAAATAATCGTGTATATGTTGACATGAGATATTATTAAAAAAAGGATGTTTCGATTATTCATCTTCAGCGTTCAGGGTTCGGTATTTAGCATTCAGCAGTATTCAACATTTTCAGCCAAACGGAATGTTTCGATTTTTGACCTTTTTCTACTTGGTTCTTCGCTTGCATTTGAAAGATAGAAACCAATGGTGGTGAAGAGGCCAAACTCCCTTTTAAAACAGCAAGAAACTAAAACAGCAAGAAGCAGTATTCAAATGGATATGGTTTTATTTTTTACAAAAGATCTTTTAGCGATCTTCAGTTTGATACAGAGTTAATAGGGGTAATTTCTAGAGGCTAACTTTTTTGTTGTGGCTTAGGCCTCTAGTTTCCTCTCAGTTGTTTTAATTGATTGGCGTCAAGTTCAAAATTTACTTACCACCATTTTATGTTAACAGTTTCCCATTCATTATATGCCAATTTTATTGTTGTGTTTTTCAAATTTTATCATTGTTTTATAATACTGTTTCTCATTCATATTCTATCCTGATTTGCAACACCAAATTGGATCATATATTTTCTTCTGTAAAATACATGCATTTATAGTTTATCTAACTATTCATATTACAAGTCAACAAAGAATAACTATGTTCATCTATTTGTATATCTAACCATGAAGAAGCTATATCTACTTAGCATTTGTAAATTTAACAGGAGTATTTCATGTGATGTATTAAATATGTTATGATGCTATTTGATTGGGGAGGCTAAAATGAACTGATATTCTGTTTCATAGCATGATTCGGTAAACATATTTTTTTGTGACTTCTTCTTTGTGATGAAATCAAATATGTGAGAAGCTAATAAAGTCATACTCCACTCCAGGTTTCAAAATATCAAAGCCAAAGCCTTAGCCTTTTAAAAGAGGTCAGTACTATAAATGAGCACAGATTCTACGTTGTGACTTTCATTGTTGTATACATTTCGCTTGTGCGTTGCTTATTCTTTTTTAATTGCGTTGCTATTTGATAGGTAGAAGAGATTTTCATTTGCACAAGGGCTTGAATGAGAAGAAAAACATCGCCATTTAAGTAGAAATAATATATTTGGAAAATATGATCAGAGAAAATGTATTTTCAGAAAATGTGTTCTAGTAGAGAATATAAATTATTGTATGTGTATAATGTATGAAAATTTTGTGAACTTTTGTTGCAGTCGTATGTAATATTAAATTTCTATTGAAATAAAATATATGTTGTTTCTTGATAGTATATGTTTATTTATTTTTTGATAATATATGCTTTTATTATTACATTATTAAATGCAGATGATGGTGGATTATAGCAGGCAAATGTTTTTTTTTTACTTTGCAACGAGCATGTAGTGTTGCAAATAATCAAATTGCAGCTGTCATAAATAGTTGTAGTATCTCACTTTTTCAATGTCTATTTTAGGTTTGCAAGTGGCATTTGTTGTTTGCAAAAGGTTCTGTTGCAACAACAAAGACCAGTTGCAAAAAAGTATACCGCAACCTCTAATTGCAACGGGCAGAAAATGTTGCAAACCTTTAGCAACTTGGGCTATACAAACGGGCGCTGGCCCGTTGCAATAGGCCTACTGCAACAGATTTTGCCTGTTGCGAAAAGTGTTTTTTGTTGTAGTGTTTATAAATTTTTATTTCCGTTGCTATGTAATTTATTCTATGATATTGTATTTCCGCTGTGTATATTATTTATTTGTACTCTGATATTCTTGTACCCTGATGAAATATTGTTGTAATAGCAATGAAAAGTTCTGTTATTCTGTGTTCTAATGCGTCGTGTTCTCATACAATTCAGGCTTTTCCACCTCTTTGGAGATCGGGGGATTTTAGATCGTAAAATTGAAGATGTTAAATACCGTCCATAAGCATTGCTGCCATTAAGAAGCAATTAATTTGGGGAAAACATAACATAGGAAGTTGAAGAGGTGTAATTAGTTCTATTTAGTACGCGATTACTGGATTTGAAAAATATAAATTTTGAATAAGGCTATATTGTTAAATATATTTTAAATGCGTGAAAATTGAGTGTTTAAGCTGAGAATAAATTAAATGTCTAGAAGATGTGAAAGACGATCCATAGACACTCCTGCTATTACAAAGCAATTAATTTAGTGAAAACATATCCGGTTGTAGAAGGCATAATTAGGTTATATTTAATATGTGGTTACTAGATTTAAAACATTTATATGTTGATGAAGCTAAATTGCTAAAAGTATTTCAAATTCGTGAGAATAAAGTATTTGAGCCGATAATAAATCTGATGTAAAAAGGCATTGTCATTGAGAATAAATTAATTGCCAGAAAGATGTAATAGAATATCCATATACACTGTTGACATTAAAAAGCAATTAATTTGGGGAAAACATTACTAGTTGAGGCGTGCAAATTTAAGAGGCATAAGCAAGTTCTATTTAATATATGATTATTGGATTTTTGAAATATAAACGTTGATGAGGCTAAATTGCTAAATGTATTACAAAGTTGAAAAAACAAAACGCAAACCTTGAGTTTACATGCAATCATACGTGATTATTGGATTTGTGTTGATGCGCTTTTTTGTCAAAGCAGTCACGTTAAGTTCACGCTCAATAGCACGCTCGAAGTCGAGTTAAAACATAATTCACTCCTAGAATCAGCACTCTTTTGATCACTTGTAGGAAATGCTTTTCGATCATTTTGAAAGGCTTGCACGCACCGCATCAATCGCTCAAAACTGAATGCGCAACTTAACCTAACAAAGTCAAGATTCGGCAAGCCAAGTCAAGAATTTTCGCATCCCCAAGGACGCGAAAGTGCGCATTTCGTATCCCACATGGGATGCAAAATATGCATTTCGCATCCCTAGAGATACGAAATCGCAGCCTTCTGGGGATGCGGTTTCGTATCCCTCAGGAGACATGCTCCCATCAAGCTCACATCACAAAGCCTCACCCCCCATCACTTCACACTTCAAATTTCGAATCCCTCCAGGATTCAAGTCCCTCAAACCTCGCATCCGAACAACTTCGCCTTCCACAATTCAACTCACCACACAAAGCTTCGCAGCCCCCAAAACAATCACATCTCCCCTGAAAATCATGTCCCCATACCATACATGCCACACACCCCATTCGTATCCCCAGGGATACAAATTTCATATCCCTCGGGATACCAAAAAATATATCCTAGGGGTATGCACCTCGTATCCCAACGGGAATACGAGATTTCATATCCTCGTAGGTTACAATGTCAATGTATCCCCAAGGGATATGAAATTCCTTGCTGCATAGCAAAGGGATGTGAATTTCCGGGTTTCGCTCTTCAGGGATGCAAAATTCTATAGTGTGGTCCCCAAGGCTCACCTACTCCCACTTAATCCACTTCCTATAAATACCCCCTACTCCACACTTCAAAAGGATTGAATTTTTGACACACTAAAGCTCCAAAAGCATCATTAATGGTTGCCATCTCTTTCTCCATGACTATTGGACATAGATTAGACCACTAAAATGTTGCATATACATTTTCCTTCATCACTTGCACAATCTCTTGGATATTTACACTACTTTTAGACCATTTTGGATATCTTTGGATTTTTCTTAGGCATTGTTGACCAAGTCAACATATTTTTCGCTCAACGGAAAAGAAGAAGGACATTTCAGACAAATTTTAGAATTAGCAAACATTTTTTTGTTCTACTATACAACTTTGTACACTAAAATTATCCGAACTTGTATAAACATTGTAATCGTCAATTATATGATGAATGATTATTATAAAGTGGACGTCAGCGTTAGTGCCGAACCACTATGAAAAACTGTGTTCTCCCTACATTTCATTACTTTGTATTTTAATTCTAAGTTTACGCTAAACATACACTTGGGAGTTGGCATGCGCGAATAGAGACAATTCCCCACATCAACACTTTGGCGTGCCAAGTAAAGGGCGCACCGCTTCAGCTTTAGTCTCAGCTCTCAACTTCAGTTTCCAGCTTTAGTTCTCGACCTTAGCTCTCGACTTTGGTCTTCATATTTTGGAATTCAACTCCAACTGAATTTCAAAAATGATTCTCGCTCGCTTTCCGCCATGGTTAAACAGAAGCAATTAATCTGCTCGGAAGGAGCAGGTGTGGAGGAGGAGCAAGAGCTCTCCTCGACCGACCACCCATCAAACTTTGTTACTCGCGACGACATCGACGGAGTCGTCAAGGATTTAACTAAAGTTATGTGATTGACATAGAAATGTGTTTATTTTTACGCTCATATCTTATCTTTTGTATATAAATAATTATTACTTGGGTATTGTTTTGTTATTTTTACAAATAGTCCAACCCAGCCCGCATGCAACCAGAAATGTAGAGAAATAGAGATGAAATTGATATATATTTACATTTTGAAGAATTGTAGATGAAGATATCACATCTAGTTGCTGTTGGACAAGAAAAGGATTGATAAAAAGGCTTTGAACATCACAAATCAATGAAGAAATGTCAAGGAAGCAAGAGGAAAAAGAGAAAAGGCCCAAATTTGCTTTATTTATCTAAGGCCCATTTATGTTCTCATTGTAACTAATTAGTGGTGTAATGACAAGGCCCATTTACCATTAGGGTTAGGGTTAGGGTTTGGCTATCTACCCTATATATACCCCTGTAATAACCTTGTAGCCACCATCTCATCTCATCTCTTATTCCATTGTTCTAATAAAAGTTCTTCTTTCTCTTTTATTTTCTGCATTTTTTTTGTTTTCTTAGCAACTAGTGTTGTCTATACGATTAGATTCGGTAGAACACTATTTGTATTTTGCACTTATTTGCATTAGTGATTTACCGTCTGATTAGATTCAGCGGAAATCCTAATTTTAATTCTTGTTTGTTATTTCAATTTCTGCAATTTCAATTTCTGCTTTTATTATTTTCTTAGGTCAAATTGGATTTGATTAGATTCAAATCTAATTCATAGTTTTATTTCTTTTCCATTGAAATTGTGATCTGATCGTCGGTTCAGTTAGATCTGTTCTGAATCAAATCACAGTTTTAATTTTGTTTTGTTTTATTTTCAAAATCAACCTCCAAAGTTCGTCTAATACGCCCACGAAACATATAAATAATAAAATTTAACTTTCCTCCCTGTGTTCGACCTGTATGCTACACACCTGTATGCTTGCAGAATTTATTACAAATGTCGCGCTTTTCTAATTCATAGACTAGCGTCGATCAAGTTTTTGGCTTTGCGTTGAGAAGCCTTCTAGGTTCTATTTAAACAAGGGAGGTTCCAGTGATCCCTGGTTTGAAATAAAAAGGGATTGTTCTGAAAATTGGCTCGTTGATTTGATTCCTTTTGAGAGTTCGTGATTTGTGTTGGTCAACCGCCATTTTGAGAAGGGAAGGGCGTGATTTCTGGAAAGTATTTAACTCCAATTTTTCGATTTTGTGAATTACAGTCGTATGGATTATAAAAAGTAAAGAGGCGTGTATTATCTGTTTGGGAACTTGGTAAGGGTGAGCTTGAATTGTCCGAGTCGTGGTATGGTCTACTGTAATTTTTATAACATGAGCGAGCCTTCAGGAAATTGATTGTGGTAGTTTATATTTAGGTGTGTTGAGTCTACTTCTTATTTTATTTTGTTTTTGTTTTTCGTGTTCAGCTTAGTTTTTATCATTTCTTTTAGCTTAGTTTATTTTTACTTTATTTAAAGTTTCATTTCAGTTTTTCTTTTTGTTTGTTTATTTGTTTTCTTAAAAAAAAAATTCAAAACAGGTACAGCTGAAATTTAAAAAAAGGGTCCTGAACCCGTGCCGCAGCGCAGTCAAGCAATTAATAGAAGGGGACAACAACAGAAAGCAGCGGACGATTCAGATGGGTTGGAGCGGTTGCACACCAAGTGGGGTGTGAACGCGCTAGCGCTTCCCAAGTTCACTGGAGGACTGCCGATCAAGGTGAAAACTTTTAAAACTCTACAGGTGCTCGGCTGCAAAGAAAAAAAAATATAGACAATTGTTGTAAAAATTTTCTGCAGGGGCAGCGGCTTGAATGTAAAAATTTTAATCGTTGATTTATATTTCTGTGACTGTTCTCTGTTGTTGTAATTTCTGAATCTATTTGGTGAGGAGCGAATTTCGATAATTAAAATCATCACTTCCATCGTTTTTCAACAGATTAGATATTTCAAATTATTTAACTACAAAAGTGTATTTCATGAAATTGATTTTCTCAACGGTTTGATCGCGGATATATATTAGTTCAATTTATTGAACTTCTAGCAAAAGAGGTTGCATACTACCCGTAAAACATTGGTCGTATCCCTTAGTATTTATACTATACGTGAACGGCCATAAGACCCTCTTCCCCCTTCAAATCGAGATTATCAGTTAATGAGATATACTAGTGTACGTTATTTATTTTGAAGTGAAGCTCATTTTGTCAACCTCGAATCTAAGATTTTCTTTGTTTACATTTGATAACGATAAGTGAAAACAGTGTTAGCCAACATAATTCTCCTAGGGGTTCTCGAGTAAATCAGAACTTTCCAAACGAGTTGGATCAAAACCGAGTAAATCAAAACTTTCAAAATCTCAATTTGGAAATGAATAGACCCTTATCTCTTCGAGAACGTTGTTATCCAAATAGAACCGTTCAACCCTCTGTCATCGTGTTTCCACCAGCTGAAGGAAATTTTGAGCTTAAACATTCTTTCATTCGAGGGGTACCAAAATTCACTGGTTCTGAAAATGCTTATGAATTTTTAAGTGAATTTGAATTGTATTCATCCACAACTCAAATGCAACAATTATCCAATGAATCAATCAAGCTAAGGCTAATTCCATTTGCACTACTTGAAAGCGCTAAACGATGGCTAAATTCTCTTCCCAAACAGTCAATAAGAAGTTGGGATGAATTCGTCAGTGTATTCCTGAAAAAGTTTTTCCCTTTTCACAAAACTCTGCAAATCCGAACTGAGATACATCAATTTTCTCAAAATGAAGGGGAAACTTTTTCAAAATATTTTGATAGGTTCAACCATTTACTGTATAGTTGTCCTCATCATGGAATCATAAAAGATTACTTATGTCAAATTGTATATGAGGGTCTAAACTATCAGACTAGAACTCAACTAGAATCAATGTGTGGGGGAGATTTTATGTCTAAAACGGCCGATGAAGCTTGGAAATTCTTAGAGGATTATTCTGAAAAGGACATGCAATGGGAGTCCATTCGTGTTCCCATCCGTGCTTCCACTAGAGGAGTGCATGTCGTGGATACAATTCATATTCCCTTAGAGACTCAAACTCCTCAATTCAATGGACTACCCCAATATTACCTTCAAGACCAAGTCAATGCCATACCTCAAAATGGTCTTTACTCATCCACATCTGACCCTAGTTGGAGAAATCATTCAAATTTCTCATGGTCTAATCCAAATAATGTCGTAAATCCATCTCACATGATATCAAATTCGAATTACCAAGCTCCTTTTTCTTTTGGTCCTCAAACTTTTCAAGTTTCACCTCAATTCGAGCCTTCGAGTGAACCATATAGACATTCTAACTTTCAATCTACTTCATCTTCTCAATCGTCACCAGAAATTGTGCGTTTAGAGAAACGAATGGAACAAATGATGGATATGATAAAGGAACTAAGAAAAAATAATGGCGAGAATGAAAATTTGCTTAGTCAACCCGAGGTGAATCCAAAATATAATTCTCGTACTGTGAGCTCTTGCAAGGACAAAAACATTAATTCGAACAACTCAGTTATCACCCTCAGATCAGGAAAAACGGTTGACAACAGTGTCGGCAATCCCGATAATCATTCGGTTTCAACCCCAATCGAAATCATTGACACTCATCCAATGACTACTAATGCCCACCATTCTGAACTTTCTAAACTTCCACCGAATGTTGGCAATCCCAACATCTACTCCTCTAATGTCGGCAACCCCGACAACATGTCTTCCCCTAATGTTGGCAATCCCAACAAACCATCTTCTACACCCGTGACTCTTTCACTTCCTATATCGAAACCTTCTTCTTCAAACGATCAAAAGTCTGAAAGAGTCTATAAATCAGTAGCTCCATACCCTCATAGACTTAACAATAAGAAGAAGGATGCGAATTTCGAAAAAATTCTGGAAATCTTCAAACAAGTTCGTGTCAATATTCCACTCTTAGACACTATCCACCAAATTCCACAATACGCAAAGTGTCTCAAAGAGCTATGCACCCAAAAACGAGCCACCAACATTCCCAAAACTGCCTTCTTGACGGCAAATACTAGCTCTGTTTTCTTGAATCCTTCACTAATCAAGTACAAGGATCCCGGTTGCCCTACAATCGGTTGTAAAATAGGAAATACTCACATCAATCACGCCTTACTTGATCTTGGTGCAAGTGTTAACCTTCTTCCCTACACTGTTTATCGTCAACTTGGACTAGGAGAGTTGAAACCTACGAATATCACACTTCAACTAGCTGATCGATCTTTTAAAAAACCCTTAGGCATTGTTGAAGATGTCTTGATTCAAATTGAACAATTTTATTTCCCGGTTGACTTCATAGTTCTTGAAACCGAGCCTGTTTCGAATTCAAATAATCAGATTTCATTGATATTGGGTCGACCATTCTTAGCTACCTCGAATGCCATCATCAATTGTAGGTCCGGCCTACTTCGACTATCATTTGGGCATTTAACCATCGAACTGAATATTTTTCATCAACCCAAAGAAATCGAAATAGGAGAAGTCGACATAATAGAAATAGTTTTGGATGACACGTCTAATTTATCTCCTCAGAAAACTTCACTTTCTTCGATAGACGTGACCACTATGTCTTTTGAAGAATTATTTGAAGATGAACTTAAGCTTTTAAATGGAGAAAATGAATATTTGGGAAGTCTCAAAGATAACCATAATTCCATATCATCAAAAGAAATTATGATTGAAAACTCAAATTTATGGGATTATGATAATCTTCAGTTGAATGATACAAATCATTGGCACGATAAAAAATTTGTTGGAAGGATTTTGATCTCAGAATCCATTGATATGCCTAGGGTACCTCACAAATCAAACATGAAATCATCATGCATCATTTTCGACAAAGGCAAGTGTGGGGGGAAAAGGAAATTTCATTCTTCACAAACCATTCATCATCTTCACAGATTTCGTCTTGCATATGATTTTCATACGCAGATAGTTGCTAAATTGCATTTTATTTTACAAATCATATTGCAATTAATCCATCGCTGGTTTCTATCTTTCACATTCAGAAAAAAATTACAGTGTGGACACTGTTTAGTTCTAGTGTGGGGGAGTCTGCATTGCATTCTTTTGATTTTTCTCTGATTTTTCTTTCTTTTCAATTTCAGCCATTTAAATAGGACCATCATGCATTTTAGACTGCACTAACATGCCATTTTTTTTTTTTGAAACATGACTCATTTTAGATTTGATACAACAAAATAAGTTAACAATTATTAGTCAGTTGATAGTATTTTTCTCTCTCAACTTAGATCGAATAGGAAATATAATGAAAAGTTTAATTTTGAGGGATAATAGTGTAACCAGTACATAGGGAGATTCTTAGGTGATGGCCATGAAATCTATTCTATATTGTAGACTTTGTTTAAATAAGTGGAGGACTTAAAATACTTATATTGGCTTTTCAAATCTTTAAAACTAAGTTGTGTTAAGTTGAATTCGCGTAACTCTCTTTTGTGCTTATATTTTCGATAATAATAATAATAATAGTATTCCAAGGGTATCCAACATTGCTTGTATATCGAGCGTTGGTGTGCAAACCCGCCAAGCTCTATCCGACACGTTGTTAACAAAGTCAAAGTTGGAATATCTTGGTCTCATTTTATGGGATTGGACACCTAAGGATTACCGACACGTTGTTGACAAAGTCAAAGTCGGCCTGCACAATCCGCCAAGCTCTTTACCCACTCTCCGTTAGTCCGCGAGGCAGTGCATGGGTGGTAAACCTTGGTCATTTTAGGTGTATGTACTTAATCATAAATCTTAAAATCTTATAGAATAAAGAATAAGCGTTGATACCCAAACACTTCTTGACCTTATTGATTTGACTAGCCATACATGAGAAAATTAGAATACCACTTTGCAAACTGTGCCAAGCAAACTAAGAATTTATTTCATGGCTGCACTAAGTTATCGACCGAACCAACTGGCCAAACTAGAATTTAACATTTGAAAACTTGATTTATATTGAAAATTTGTGACAAGTTGAGGTATCTAAAATAAAATCAACTGGTTAGAAATTGTTAACTTAATTTGTTGTACCACTTTCCTGAAACAAGTCGTGTTTTCATTATTTTTCGTTTTTATTTGCATATGTCCATTGCATTCATGTAGTTTCATTAGAATCATAGCATACTGCATTTGGATTTTGTGGGTAGTATCCGCTGAAAACCCTCACGAGACACCACTCGTCCTACTAGGGACACCTAGAGGTTTAACGGCTTGTTGCATACGCTCAATGCAATCGTGTCTCCTACGAAAGTGTGACCTATCTAGTTTAGTTTTTCATTTCTTGTTTTACTCGAGGACGAGTAAAAGATAAGTGTGGGGGTGTTTGATTGACATAGAAATGTGTTTATTTTTACGCTCATATCTTATCTTTTGTATATAAATAATTATTACTTGGGTATTGTTTTGTTATTTTTACAAATAGTCCAACCCAGCCCGCATGCAACCAGAAATGTAGAGAAATAGAGATGAAATTGATATATATTTACATTTTGAAGAATTGTAGATGAAGATATCACATCTAGTTGCTGTTGGACAAGAAAAGGATTGATAAAAAGGCTTTGAACATCACAAATCAATGAAGAAATGTCAAGGAAGCAAGAGGAAAAAGAGAAAAGGCCCAAATTTGCTTTATTTATCTAAGGCCCATTTATGTTCTCATTGTAACTAATTAGTGGTGTAATGACAAGGCCCATTTACCATTAGGGTTAGGGTTAGGGTTTGGCTATCTACCCTATATATACCCCTGTAATAACCTTGTAGCCACCATCTCATCTCATCTCTTATTCCATTGTTCTAATAAAAGTTCTTCTTTCTCTTTTATTTTCTGCATTTTTTTTGTTTTCTTAGCAACTAGTGTTGTCTATACGATTAGATTCGGTAGAACACTATTTGTATTTTGCACTTATTTGCATTAGTGATTTACCGTCTGATTAGATTCAGCGGAAATCCTAATTTTAATTCTTGTTTGTTATTTCAATTTCTGCAATTTCAATTTCTGCTTTTATTATTTTCTTAGGTCAAATTGGATTTGATTAGATTCAAATCTAATTCATAGTTTTATTTCTTTTCCATTGAAATTGTGATCTGATCGTCGGTTCAGTTAGATCTGTTCTGAATCAAATCACAGTTTTAATTTTGTTTTGTTTTATTTTCAAAATCAACCTCCAAAGTTCGTCTAATACGCCCACGAAACATATAAATAATAAAATTTAACTTTCCTCCCTGTGTTCGACCTGTATGCTACACACCTGTATGCTTGCAGAATTTATTACAAATGTCGCGCTTTTCTAATTCATAGACTAGCGTCGATCATTATGACTTCTTGCTTGGAACAACAGGAAGAGAACACCCAATTCCAAGAAGCCACCATAACTACTCTTCTCGCCTGACTCAAAGGATTTACAAGGTAGTCGGGCCAAGGAAAGGTGATCATAACAAGCGCTAGTGTTCTGCAAGGATTAGCTCGGGACTTGGGGAAATTCCTGAAGAACAATCCCACGTCGATACCAATATGCAGACAGCTATCAGATTGGCTAGGCTCGGGAGCAAAACCCTCAATCCCATTTAATGTTTAGATCAGGTTGTCATAAATCAGATCTCCGTATCAGGTATTAGATATACTGCTCAAGCGCTAGTGTGCATAGCTTTGGACGCAGGAACTCCCATAGTTCTGAATGTTGGACTGGATGCTAGGGGCGCCGACGTCAATTTGCATAACTTGAATCAGCTTCTCAACATGGACACTGAAAATCAAGTCGTCGATATCATTCGATGCTAACCCCGTGTAAGGGCACCCCGTGCCAATTTGAGTTGTGTTACCTGCAGCCCCTTTCACTCAAGATCTCAGGAACTCTCAAAACCCAGCGGACTTCAAATTGTCGGTTCTAGAAGCTTTCGATGTTTGGAAGGACCCTATCGTTCATCTCATGCGCTACATGCGTCATATGGAATCACATTCGTCTTCAGACAGCGTGATGGCGAAGTGCTTCCCTTTGTACTTACAAACATTGTGTAATGACCCAAGGATTTTCGACGTAGAAAATCAACATAAATACATTTACCGTATAACATGCTGACCTTCAAACGCTGAAAATATCGGAACGCTAATAGAAAGAAGCAAGGGGTGAGAAATAGAAAGAAAGAAAAGTTAGAATAGAAGAAAAAGAAGACATACATAGTAGAATCAGAGTAAACACGAATCTCACAGCGGAATGAATAAAATATATTATATAACATAACTTGAAATATAAAAATGCCTTTTGTACTTACATACCATATCAGAGTACAACATATATACATCACAGCGGAAACAAAATCTATATCTATATAGCGTTGAATCCTTATGCTCCAAGCTCCTTTCAGTGCATTTGTAAAATCTTGAACAACATGGCTTCCCGTACAAGTTTGGGCACCCAAGAGTCTAAGGAAAACATAAAAAAAATAAACTCTAGATCAATCATGGGACTGATGTGAGTAAATGATTTAAAAACAGTTTGAGAAATAAAAGGTATCTCATAAGAACACGCCACAAATAAACACGGAATGAGTTTTTCCCTTATGAGAAACAAAAACACTTTGTATATCGAAAACATATATTATGATAGTGTCTAGGGTTTTCAAAAATAAATTAAAATCTAGTGAAATGCTTGCATCTCACATTTCACTACATAGTATTCAAAAAAATCGCAAGGTGCTTATGGTTAATGGATTTCCAACTATGACAATGTATGGACCCACCTTTCGATAGTGCATCTCTAGAGAAAAACACATTGGGTTCAACAAGAACATATTGCAACCCGGCCACATGTGACCGACCACTCATTTGCTCTGAGTGTACCGAATATATTATCACCAACAGTTGGCCTACCACTGTTTCCGAGAGATATAGAAGTGAGAGAAGTAACAAAAGAATTTTCTCTAGATGGTGATAATACACCCCAATAGGAGCGACACACGTAGCCACACACCCTAAGAAGGACATCTCGGATAAAGTTTAGAATTAGCAAACATTTTGTTGTTCTACTATACTACTATGTACGCTGAAATTATCCCAACTTATACAAACATTGTAATCGTCAATTATATGACAAATGATTACGATAAAATAGATGTAGGCACTAGTGTTGAACCATTGTAGAAAGATGTGTTCTCCTTGCATTTTATTACTTTGGATTTGGATTCCGAGTTTACACTAAACATACACTCGGGAGTTGGCGTGCACGAATAGCGACAATTCGCCGCATAAACAGTTTGCAAAATGTAAATGTTGATGAGACTAAATTGCTAAATGTATTGCAAGTTGAAAGAACAAATGGAAAAATGTGAGTTTACTTGTAATCAAAATAAAGAAGAAGACTAACCTTATCAAGGGATTTTGTCACTTATTACTTAAAGAGGCATTTCCCCTATCATGTATATACATAGCTGAATTAGACTTGATATTTTGTCAATCAAAGGAATATAATGATATCTTGTTAATCCGATAATTTATAATAAAAAACAAAATATTTAACAAAGACTGTACATATCTCTTTAATGTAAGTAGAAGAGATAGAAAGAAATCATTAAAAACATGAAATATAGAAAAAATGCATACCTAAACACAAGGGGTTTTTAGGCACAAGGACAAAATTAGAGAAAAAAATTAGGCACGAGGACAAGATGCCAAAAATTTAGCCATAAGGACACTTTTTAGTGTAAATCAAGGAATTCAAGGGTCTGCCATCATTTTCTATTTCCATTTCATTTCAGGAAAAAATTGTGAAGGACAAAAAAACCAAAAAAATTGCCCAAAACGACAAAGGGCAAAAAACTTTTCCAAAAGGACAAGTTTTAATGCAAAGTGGAAAAACATGGGACCCCCCTGAAATTCACCATTTGCAACTAAAACTTGTCCTTTTGGGCAAGTTTTTTGGTGCTTGTCCTTTTGGGCAAATAATTTGGTGAGTTTGTCCTTGTGGGAAAAAACCCCTTTCTATTTTACGCTAAAAAGTTTCATTGTGGCTAAATTTTTGACCTTTTGTCCTTATGCCTAAATTTTCTTTAATTTTGTTCTTCACACTATTTTCATGTAAACACAATACATATGAATTGTAGACCTAGCATCCAAATTGTTATTGATGAAAAACAACAAATGGAAAAAATACGTGTTAAACCGAAATCAATACCGGACGTAGAATTGACAAAAATTAAAATTGTTGCCTGCAAAATGATGAATGAAAAAAGGCATGTTACATCCAAATTAATACCTGATGTAGAAGTGGAAAAAAAGTCAAATTGCTACCTAATGTCGATGGACACCGAGAAATGCATAGATAGACAGAGGGTAAACGTTGAAGATGTAAAAGACCGTATATATTCACTTCTGCTATTAGGAAAGAGTTAATTTATAGAAAATGAATACACTGCTGACAGTAAGTAGCAATCATTCACTATAAAGATATAACACACCATCTATTTGCACTGATGACAATAACAAGCAATTAATTTGGGGAAAACATCCCTGGTTGAAATGTGAAAAATTAAGAGGCATAAGCAGGTTCAATTTAATATGTGGTAACTGGGTTTGCAAAATGTAAATATTGATGAGGCTAAATTGCTAAACGATCTCAAATGCATAAGGATGAAGTATTTGAGCCGAGAACAAATTGATACAAGAAAAAAGGCAATCTTATATCAGATTTCTTATATATAATAATAGAATAGATTTGTTAATCAATTACCATGTCTTAATTTTTTTTTTAAATATTATATAACTTTCAATAAATTGCATACCTGATTTAATTGTTGTTCCATTATTTTTATAACCTTACTTATTAAAATATTTATTACTTTTGTAAGGTTTTATTTTCATAGCATTACGTTTGAATTTCTTATAACTATAAGTTGTGGAAATTGCGATATAATTTATTCTTAACATGTTAAATAACTGTAAGTTGTGGTAATTGCGATATAATTTATTCTCTGGAATGTTAAGTATATATTGTTGTACACTATTCTATTTAAAAAAAAATCTTATAATACTGAAATTGTGGGATTTACAATAAGCGTGAATATGTTACTGAAATTGTTGTTTAATGACAAATTGGATATATTATAAATCAAATTACATTGAAATTGGGAATAATGGAAAAAGAATATATGTGCCTAATTTGTATGGAAAATTTACAGTGATTTGGAAATTGTAAATAACATCTAATTGAGAAAATAAAAAAGAGAAAATTTATAGTGGACTGTGTTAGATGGATTTGGGAAAAATTGATACATTTTCATAATGGTAAAATTACTAAGAATGTAGTTGCAAGAAAAGAAAGAGATTAGTACGAAATAGTGATTCTTTTACCGTATTGCACACTAATCAAATAAAAAGATATATGTATGCCCATGACGAAAGTAAAAGAAATAGCTTGCAATAACGAATCTTGATTTATATGTGTTATCTAAATGGATATTTATATATTTCCACTGATCAATCTAATGAGGTGTGTGAAATATTTTCCTGAAATAACGAGAATATACAAGATGGTAAATAAATGGATGTTGCAACAGTAAAAGTTTGGTTAATTTTAATGAACCCAGGAAAATGTGATGAATGGGGAATATAACCTATTATAATTAGTTATATGAATGAGAATGTAATATAATAAATAATCTTGTCCTAGAGACAAGTGGAATTATAACATGGGTTATAATAAATGAAAAAGAGAACTTATTAATAAACCTAAGTTAAGAGTACTAAGTTAATAAGTACACAACAACAGGTTGTGATGATAGTGTAAGACAAGGTTATGATTTAATAAGAACAATAAAGTAGACTTATGAAACGAAATAATTTGTACTTAATTATATATTAAGTAACATGCTAATAGAAAACATGTGGATTAGGTTAAGATATACTTAATTATACATTAAGTCAAACATGTTATTGTAACTTGTAAACATGTAACTGGAAAATAAATGACATGGTAATAATGTAAAAAGATTGTAGATTACTTTCGTTAATTACGATCTAGGGAATAACATGTCACAGGCTTATTAATGAACTTAAAACATGTTTAAGTTAAACCTGTGCGATTAATAAGCGAGGAGGGTCCATTCCTTAGGGATACAAGGGGCTTAGGATAACTTTGTAACTTGAATAAAAAGAGAATAATTAGGTAATCAAGTTAATCAGTAATATGATAATATACAGAAAACACTTGATTAAAATATTAGACATAGGGTCTAATAACACGTTTGCGTGATGCGCTTGGACCAGTCCGCACGTACGAAGGTTAAGAATCCAACGTGGTAGATCATTGTGGTGTTTGGAGACACAAGAGGAGCATGTACATCTGATATTATGCTTGATTGCTCCATTTGACTGGAGGGAAGCACGCGGCTACCGGGTATGTGGCAGGGTACTCTGTGGTGCTTCTCTATTGTGGTACATGCTCAGGCTATACTCATAGAGGTGGGGTCTGCGCGATACCACTTAGTGAGTATACTATAACTACAACTGCATTCTTGGTAGTTAGATAGCTATGGCGGATGGCTTTGCGTGATTCGGCGATTGCCTCGGGAAGAGGCTGGGATAGGACCAATAAAGGATAGTAATCGTCGGGTACCTATCATCGACAGTCAGTGGGATGCGGAAAGACTAAAGCTAAACCCAGAGACCATTGATCATTCACTATCGGGACTGTGACACCCCACGTCCGTTAATGTCACTCTTTATCAGAATGCATTAAGTTCCGTGAAGCATTATAGGTAAACAGAAACAGAAACATCACAAGACAGATATAAAATAGTAGCGGAATTTTAAACTTTATTTTTCAAACAGAAAATATCATGGTCCAAGATTCAGTTACAACATAAGTCTGAAATACAGAAAAATCATTATATCAAATTAAAAATATTTGCCTTGTACTAAAATCATCATAATACAGTAATATATAATCATAGTCCCCAAAAAGAGCCATATCAGAGTTGACAAATAGTCAAAGCAGTACATCAAAGCAGCTCGAAGAAGAAACAGAGGAGATAATCCTAATAAAGCCTGAGTATTCCCACCCTGAGAACCTAGGGGGAAAAGGAAGAGAGAGAAAAGGAAACAAAACGGTTCAGACATAAAGTTTGGCGAGTTCAGTGACTTTTAGCATATAAATAAGTAAAAGCATCACGACAGGCATATAAATTTGATGAGAGAGATAAAAGTATCATAAGACAGGTATAACAGACTGAGCAGGATAAGTAGAATGAACAGAACAGAATAGATTACGCTTCCCAAATACTTTTCTCTACACCAATACTAGCATAACTGAAACAATATGATCCCATCTGAAACATAATGGTAGACTTAGGTGTACTTTTAACGACCGATTTTACCCTCAAATGATAATAACAGGCAGCCCAATAGAAATAACGGGTGTTACGCCCAAACGATAATAATGGGAACCTAAACAGGAAGGACTAGATGTACCCTAATTACTACCCCAATCGATCGGCTCCTTAATCTGTAAATACCTTGTGCCAGACCCACAGTAGGATGTATCACTTCCTAAAGTAGCAACACCCAGATAGACATAACCATGTCTACCGGTGCTACAGTGTCTTATTTTCCCGAGCAAGCGGATCCATGCACGCACATGACTCCGTTGGAATGCGCCATTAGACACCTCCACCCATATAAACCTCTTATAATCAGCTCAGTAAGCGTGCCTTTACCCCTACCTAGTTCAGGGTCCCCCTTTGGATAACATTACGAGTTACTGACTGATACGGGTCCCACACAATAGATGATACAAGCCACCCCCTAGGCTTGCATCCCCACTACTAGGATTTTGACACATTATGCCTAACAGATTAACAAGCCTGCATAACCCCAACATATAAAACAGGTTAAGTTTGTCGTGTTCTTATAACCCCCACAAATTTAACAGATTTACTTAACCCACCATTGATTCAAACAAGTTTACTTAACCCTTACACAATTTGACAGGTTCGTATAACCCCCACAGATTTAAACAGGTTAGATATACCATTTCATTACATGTTTTGCTTAATCTATTAATTAAGCCTACGAGTTTTCATGCCCCTACCCTCAAGTCATAAATCATCATATAGGATATGCCCCAAATTAAAGTCTTAGATCACAGTATAGGTTATGCCCCCCCCCCAAATCCCAGTCATGTTTTATAATACAAGTTATGCCCCAATTTATCATTCCTAACCATTCCCAATTTCGTTCGTTCGCATATTTCAACGATAGGCCTAGGCTCGAAGGTTGTCCGACTATAAAAATAAAACAGGGAAAGAAGAGAGCAGAAATAGGCATAATAACAGAATATGCATATGATAATAGAAATAAGCATGTAAGGACTGAACAATAGATCATGTGTACATGTAAAGGCAGATCTGTTTAGTTATGATTCAGGTTGTTAACATGCATAGGTTTATATCCAAACTTATAAACATGTCAGGATTACTTGTTAAATGTTTATATCTAAAAGTAACATGAACTCACAGAGACTGGATCTAAAGAACAGAGAAAAGAATGTTGATGTTGTAGCAGAGATTCTTGAATACGTATAAGTCGTTGTTGCAGAAGAATATGCTAATTCAATCCAAGCGGGGGCAGCATCTCGGTGTCTCCATTGTTTTGGGTGAATAAAACAATAGAAATGTTGTCCTATTTATAGCCTACCGCCAATAAATCTCGTTCAAAAACACGTCCAGGTGCAGGGTAGGAATCAACTCCGGATCTGGGGTGGGTCGACTCTAGGGTCGACACCCCCTTGTGTAGGTCGACCCTAGGGTCGACCCCCACGTGGTGCGGGTCGATCCTCACGTGGTGCAGGTCGACCCCCAACGGGACAGAATCCCGCTTCAATTTCCTGCTCTGATTTTCCAATTATTTTGAATTCTGAACTTGAATTGTTTATATATAATTCTCTTATACGCATACAAACTTCTAAGCTTAATAACTTCCTCAACGATGTCCGTTTTGCGCAAACTCGGAGTCTATCTGAAATAGAATTCTGATACGAACGCAATGGTGCAGTCCATTTTACTTAATTCACAAATATTTAATTACGTATTCTTTAGTTTATCATTATAGTATTCTTTAAAATTACGGGGTGTTACAGAGACCTTGGTTGCAGGACATGCCAAATTGGATGTTAGATTATTTGCCAGGGGCATGTTACTTAGCTCTTGATGTAGTCATTCACTAGTTCAGGGATGAGTCTGGATGAGGCCATAGCCACCATGAAAATGCAGATCATACTTGGATATCTGTATTGTAGGCCTCATGAGGCGGATCTTTACAGATATGGAAAGCTCCCAATCGACTTTCGTGCATTGGATGCATCCCTATTACGGGACTCAGGGTTCAATAGATAATACATATGTGCAAGGGTTTAGATGCATGCACTGGGTGGTGTATCGTTGACGGTAGGGCATTACTCCGTGGTTAGACTTGATTCGACCGAGGAGTTCGAATACGACAGGCTTACGTGGCATAGCGATGATAATTCTGTACGATTACGTGGCGTGATGATTTGGACTTCCATACGTCGTTCGGCGTAGGATACACTTCCATGACATGACGGTGGAGACTGTGCGAGAATGGCACTATGGGTAGTCCTTGATATGTTAAGGGTAGCTACATATATATTATATTAGGTTAACCTACTGAGAAGTAGATGGGTACGACGTGAGTATAGAGCCTTGAGTGTTGTTAACCAAAATAACGTAATAAATAAGAAAACATAACTGAACGGTATATGTAGGGTTATTTCAGAATGCATATTTTGTCCAATCACTGAAACTTTATGTTCTTACCCCCTCCTCATAACACACTCGTAAGTTAGATTTGTGGAAGAGATATGATAGCTTTGGCTACTGGTTATACAATTTTATTACTTCGGTATGGCTATATTTGATTATATTATATTTTATCCATTCCGCTGTAAGATATTTACTGAGCTCTGATATACTTATTATCTCTGTCTTTTCTGCAGGATACCAGACAAGCCGACTCGAGCTTCAATAGATTGAGATTTAAAAAAAAAACCGTCTTTCGAAATTCGTGTTGTTACAACAATGATATGTTGTTAATCTGATAATTTATAATAAAAAACGAAATATCTGAACAATGACCGTACATAAGAAATAAAAATAGCATAGTAAAAATATCTCTTTAACGGAAGTAGAAGAGTTAGAACGAAATCATCAAAAATGGGAAATATTGAAAAATGCATACCTAAACACATTACATATGAATAGTAGAGGTAGCATCCAAATTTTAATTGATGAAAAACAACGAATGGAAAAAATAAGTGCTAAATCGAAATCAATACCTGATGTAGAATTGACAAAAATTAAAACTGTTACTTGAAAAATAATGAATGAAAAAAGGTGTTTTACCTTGAAATCAATACTGATGTAGAATTGAAAACAAAATAAAATTGCTACCTAATGTCGATGGTGATGCTTGGAAGAAGATGAGAAATAAATATGTGGAGGTACCAAGGAATACATAGGCAGATAGAGGGTAAATGTTGAAGTTAAAAAAGACCGTCTATATTCACTGCTGCTATTAGGAAATTGTTGATTTATGTAAAAAGTATACACTACTTAAGAAGCAATTAATTGCTAGAAAGATGTAATAAACCATCCATATACACTGCTGACAGTAAGATGCAATTAATTTGGAGAAAACAATACTGGTTGAAACGTGAATATTGAATAGGCATAAGCGGGTTCAATTTAATATGTGGTAGCTGGGTTTGCAAAATATAAATGTTGATGAGGCTAAGCTGCCAAACATATCTCAAATGCATAAAAATGAAGTATTTGAGCTGAGAACAAATCTAATAGCAGAAAAAAGTCAATTTTATATTGGATTTCTCATATAATAAAATATATTTGTTAATCAATTACCGTGTCTTAAAATTTCTACTTCTCTAATATTATATAACTTTCAATAAATTGTATTAATAGCTGATTTAATTGTTGTTCCATTATTTTTGTAACATAACTTATGAATGTATTTATTAATTTTGTAAGGTTTTATTTTTCATAGCATTACGTTTGGATTTCTTAATTAATTATACTTTAAATTTTTGGATTGTTGCATTGGCTCAAAAGGTGCATTGTATGTGGATCACTTCAAAGGGTCAGACGCAAAAATTGCATTAAAAAGCACCGTAATACAGTAAAAAAGAACATGAATGGTCACTAAAACATTTATCCAAGATCATCAAATAGGGCCTTTTACACCATAGAGGCCTAGCAACGGGCATTTGTGTCATCCTATCCTCAAAGGGCTCAAATGTAATTTTTCATAAAGTCAAGGGGTATAAGGCATTAACCTTTGCTTTTCCATGCTTTCTTCGTTTTGTTCTGGCTAAAGTCGTGGGTTGATCCATTCCCACAACCTATTTAAATCTTCAATTCATATAAGATACATCAAAATCATATCAGAAACGAATTTAGAAATAGATATGCCTCAAACTGTTTCCTTCCATTCAGATTTGCTTCGATAAGTAAGGAACATTTTCATTTATCCTTTCCATTGTTAGACAATAGTAAATAGCATTGTATTCGAAGTCATTGGGGGAGGGGAAAAATTACAATTTTGAATCGGATTAAGAAAGGGTAATTTTATTTATCTATTTATGCAACATTTTTTAGGAAATTTTGCTATACATGTACATACTCTTCATATATGTTACAACATCAAAACTGTATCATTATTAAAAAATAAGTAAAGAAAAGAGAAGAAGTTTGCTAGGGTTTGTCCTTTATCCCTGTCTTTCACTTTTATTGGTAACTATTTACTGTGTACACTTTGATAGTTATGATTGTGTACTCAGTGGTTGTTTAATCATGCTGTTATTTTTTATTGTACATTGGGATATCATGCCTGTTGAATTTTCATACATGTCTGAGTGTTTTTTGTGTTCTGTTATGCATCCATAGAACATTTTGGGTCGGTTCTGATAATTTAGGTCTGTTTTTGGAACTTTCCGCCTCGATTGCATCTGCTAATCTAGAAATAAAAGTTATACCCCCCCCCCCCCCCCCCCCAAACCCACAAAAAGAAAAATAAATGTTGATCAGGTGAAATCTGAATTGACAAGCAATAGCGAATAATTTGTTCAGCAAAACGATTCTTCTCGAGATTTTGAATCGGTGAACAATTATTTATGGTTGAATAATTTTGGTAATTTTCTACCATAGTTCTTAATTCGACACTGTAAAGCTCGATCTAGTTTTATTAATCATGATTTGTTAATTATTTAGTGATGCAAATCTAGCGATCTGACCTATACTTGGTCATAAACTTAATCTGCTCATATTTATTCTCAGGTTCATCTGGATGGCAATTGAATGCAGTGAATTGTTCCAAATTAGGATCAGATCACAAACAAATTAGCTTGTAGAAGAATCCTAATCTAATCGATAAATATAGTCAATTTGCTCAAGGCACGCCTCATAAAGAATTGGATACGAATCATACTATAATGGAGGGTAAAGCTATGAAAGGAAAGAGCAGTGCGAAAAATGCTGCAAACGATGGCAATTTTGACAAGGGTTCTGATTTTGATAAATCTCTGAAGGTATATGTCATTTCTTTTGAATTGTAATCTTACTTTATAAGCATATGGAAATTTACTTAAATTGGACCATCACAGTGTAAATTTACATTGGGCATCATGGCATTACATTTTGTAGAAGTTAACACTTCAGTGTTACTACTTCATGTGATAATGACTCCCCTCTACAGACATATTGCAGGAAACGCTCTAAACAAAGCAGCACTGATAATCCTGGAAGCTCGATACGGTCTAAACTTACTAAGGTAATCAAACCATAAATTGGTTATAATTATGAATTTTACGTCATCTAATATGAATTAGTTAAACAGCAAACTTCTAAATGGTGTCCAGAAGATTCATGTAGGCCTGTAATTGATCAAGCTCCGGTATTTTATCCCAGCGAGGAGGTAAGATTTATTTGTTAGTTACTAATTAATAAATTTATGGAGAAAATGCTGGATTGTTCATGTGGTTGGAAGTATATTATGTTTTGTGCAACAGGAAAAAATAACAAAATTTTGTCAAAATCTGCATTTTCAACCAGTGTCGTCTTTATTTGTGCTAAAAATGATGCTGACTATCTAAACCATCTCATGTATTACATCGAAATTTCTAACTGAAAGTAGAAGATCAATTCAAAAAAGTATGTGTTTACAGCCGAAAATTACGTTACCAGGGATATTTGTAAGTATTACATCAAAGAATAATATTACTTAGTAACACACATATTTACAGGAATTCAAAGATACAATTGGTTTCATTGCTAGCATTCGGGAAGTAGGAGAAAAATATGGTCTATGCCGCATTGTCCCACCATCAACCTGGAAACCTCCATGCCAACTGAGAAAAGAAAACTTCTGGAAAAACACTAAATTTACAACCCGAATACAGGAAGTTAACAAACTGCAAAACAGAGAACCAATGGGAAAAAAGTGTAGAAACCAATGCAAAAGAAAGCGTAAGAGGAGAAAAATCAGATTTGGAATGACTCGAAGACGTTCGGCCAATGCTACGGAAGTTGATGATGATGATGAATTGGATTCAGATGCGAAGTTCGGTTTTCAGGATGGATCAACCTATACATTAGAAACATTTGAGAAATATGCAGATACATTTAGGAATCAATATTTTGGTGTAGATAGTAGAAATAATGAGAGGCCTTCAACCGATGAAATCGAAGGCGAATACTGGCGGATTGTTGAAAAGTCATCAAATGATGTTGAGGTACTACTATGTACGCATAACCCAATGCATCAATTTGGCACTAATATTTTTGCAAATTTAGGTACTTTATGGAGCTGATCTTGAACGAGCAGCATTCGGCAGTGGATTTCCCGTAGTGACATCTTCATCTTCTGAAAACATGGATGAATATGCACTTTCAGGATGGAATTTAAATAATCTTCCCCGTCTTTCTGGATCTGTTCTTTCTTTTGAAAGTGAAGATATATCTGGGGTGCTAGTGCCATGGCTTTACGTAGGGATGTGTTTCTCCTCATTTTGTTGGGTAAGTGACTAGCATATACTTTGAAGTTTGAACTTAAGAATGTTATTCGGTATTTTTAGCTTAGTGTGCCATGTTCTTAAATGTGTGTTCATCAGCATGTGGAGGATCACCATCTATATTCATTAAATTACCTGCATTTCGGTGAACCGAAAGTATGGTATGGAGTTCCATCATATGCTGCTGCTAAATTTGAGGATACCATAAAGAAGCATCTACCTGATCTTTTCGAAGAACAGCCTGGTTTACTACATGATTTGGTATGATATTTTTTTTTTTAACCAATTCTTTACATGCGTGTTCTTTGAAAAAAAACACACACACACACACATCATTATAACAATGCATCATTTTTACTAAACAGCTCTGTTGAATTGATAATCAGGTGACACAACTATCACCGACGGTTTTGAAATCCGAAGGAGTACCTGTTTATAGAGCAATTCAAAAAGAAGGAGAATTTGTTATCACATTTCCAAGAGGATATCATTCAGGATTTAACACCGGATTCAATTGTGCAGAAGCTGTAAATGTAGCTCCTATCGATTGGTTGCCATATGGTCAGTATGCTATTGAGCTTTACAGTGAACAGAAGCGCAAGACTTCCGTATCCCATGATAAACTATTGTTGGGCGCAGCTCGTAAAGCTGTGAAATCTCTTTGGGAGATATCCACACTCCAACAAGGTAATTTGGAGAATATGAAGCGGAGAGAAATTTGTTCAGATGGCGTGCTTACTAGTGCTATCAAGGTAATAATCTTTTTGCCAGAGATCTTAGGCATTCATTAATCCTACTACCCATGTAATTATTTTGTCATATACAACACAGGATTTTCATTTTTCCTCTTACAATTGACGCTATTAGTTCTTTTTATGAAAGTGAATTGATCCGTAGATAAGTATTTTCTTGTTGTACATTAGGTATTTGTCGGACTGCTATGCTTCAGTAATGTTACTTTAACCGAACCTGCATCCAAAATCCCATACGGCATAGATCATGGCCATTGAATCATAGTGGACCCCCTCGTATCCACCATCGATTTCACTTTCGGGTTTTTCGGGTGCTTTTACCTGGGTGGAGTAGCAGCTCCCGCTATGCTTAGGTTACGCTCAGTGTTTTTTTCTTCTTTCTCTTTCAGGCTAATGATTAAAAATTATGTTCTTATTAAAAAAAACCTGTTTGCTGTTTTAATCTGCAATCTCGTTGATGGGTTGTGATTAAAATTTATTTGGATGAATACATTGTTTGATATGAAAAACTCAAGTCTTCAGCAGCACTAAAATGACTTTTTTTAGTGGGGGGGGGGGGGGGGTTGGGAAGGGGGGGGGGGAGGGATGTGTATTTTCCATCAAGCTTACTGTATGTATTTTTTTTGAAAAATAATTCTGTCCCTATCAAAAGAATAAATGAATCTTTGTTAGAGCACATGTAAAGTTATATGACAAAAGATGTGTTTTTTCTCATCACTGATAGCAAGATATTCTCGATGAATTCAAGTTGTAAATCCTGAATTGTAAATTTTAAAATGATTCGGAATTACTCGTGGTAGATAGAGTAACGATTTTATATGCTTGTATGCTAGAACTTTTTTTCTAACGGCAAGTCAAAAAAATATTTATGTATCTAAAAGTATAGATTTTTCTTTTGATTAATAATAGTAATTGATATTTTTGAAATTAATTTTGATGCTTGGGTTTCTAGATTTACACCAAAAATACAACCAAGAAAAAATATCATTTTTATCTTTATTTTTCTATAAAACGCTAAAAAAATGAATTGTATATTGAAACAATTATCTTCATATCTTTAATTCCATCATGAGTTGAATAAATTTTCTCAACTGCAAGTTTTGTTGTATTCTCAATTGAATTTGATTAAATCATGAGACTTTTAGATTTTTGATAATATTGATTTACAGGAGCAGTTTGGATAGTGCGGCAATTAGATTTGTGATTTTTTTTTTCCTCTCAATATTTGGTATTTCTCGCTGAATTATTGTGTAAAATTTCTAAAAGTTGCAGCTTTGCAAAGGAAAATAATTTTTTTACAAACTGCAAGCTGTTACTGTCAATGGTGCACTCTTTAATGTGCCATTCTTAATTTATTTGCTTCTTGTTTATTTTTTCAGGCTCGAGTGGTGATGGAAAGTGAACGGAGAGGGTCTTTGTCTTCTCTATACAGCATGAAAAAATGTAGTAAAAATATAGATTCGATAGATGAGAGAGAATGTTTTTCATGTTTTTACGATCTTGAAATGTCTGCTGTATGCTGCCCTTGTTCTCCAAACCGGTTTTCATGTTTAAGGCATGCTAAAGATCTTTGCTCATGCAATTCGACCCCTAAACACTTGCTCCTCCGATATACATTGGACGAACTTAATAGCTTAGTCCAAGCTTTGGAAGGAGACCCAAGAGCACTCAAAAAATGTATAGAGATTTTTGAAATAGATCCAATTTTAAATTGCAGAAGTTCAGGCAATCAACAATGTGAAATAAGTATGGCTGAGTCTGAACAACTGATTAAGAAAGAGAGGACGGACGCTACAAAACCATATGATAGTAAATCGTCTGTTTCCTCAAGTCATTCCTCGGAAGAATTATCTTCCAGTAAGTCCAGTAGGAAATTATTTGCTGTTGACCTGAACGATTCCAAGATCAACCCATGTAATTTAACTACCCATCAAAATGAAAATGTTGTGAACATAGTGAAGAAGCATCATGTAGAGCCTTTGAACTTCGGAACTATTAAGTCTGGAAAGTATTGGTGCAATAAGGATGCCATATTTCCCGAAGGTACCTTATTTGGTTCGTGATGAGCTAGAAATCATAAATTTTGAAAAAACACAAATATGGCCGACTTCATTGATTCTCTCTCTCTCTCTCTCTCTCTCTCTCTCTTTTTGGAAACTTGGTTAAGACTTCATTGTATTGAATTTGCAGGTTTCAGAAGTCGGGTTCAATTTTATAGCGTGCTGGATCCTGCAAAAACATGCTCTTATATCTCAGAAATACTGGATGGTGGACTCCTTGGACCTATGTTTAAGGTGAGCTTCATGCTATGCATTTTTTATTAACAACAATGAGGGGAAATTTCCAACATTAGGCCACTTTTGGCAAAATGGCAGAAACAGGCCCTTTTTTGAACTAATTATAAACTCAAACCTATTTCTGCCCTGTAGGCTTTTAAGAGGCAAAAATACGACGGGGCTATTTCAAATTGTGCCATTACGCTTTCATTTATAAAAAAAGGGAGAATAAGATCTTTTCGCAATCCTAGACATGGCAGTGGAAATTAAGTAGAAGAAAATATTTTTGAAAATAAATATACGATGACATGGTTTAAAATATTGTCATTATTTAGTGGTCTATTTGACAGAGATAGAATATTTGTAATTAGTTTCAAATCTATGTACTGAACTTTGCTACTCTTAATATGAACATGTAAGTAAAATTAAGTCTCAAGGGATAAATGAGATTGTTGGACCTAAATAACTCCCCCTTTTTTAAGTAAATCTTGGTTACAAGGACCTAAATAATTCCCCCTTTTTTAAGTAAACCGGGTAAAGCAGCACAAAGCAGGAAATTTTCCATAATATAATGATGAGTCTTACAATGATTATAACATTTAGGTAACTTTGGAAGAGCACCCGAATGAGATGTTTGTGGGTTCTTCAGCTATGCAATGTTGGGAATTGGTGCGAGAAAGAGTAAATTCAGAAATCAGCCGACAAGGAAGCTCAAGGGATCAAAACATTTCCTCGCTGCAGTTCTTGGATGGGATTAGCGGGCTTGAAATGTTTGGGCTTTTGTCTTCAGAAATTATCGAGGTTCTTTTTATTTATTTATTTATTTATTTGGGGACTGTTATCTTATATCTACTTTATTCTACCTCTAACGCTTGATGCTTGGTCTACCATAATCCATACTACAGAAATAGGTATTTGACCCTGTTGAGAGTTCTGGTTATATATCCCTACTTGTTAATCACTAGAATTATTTTATACAAACATAATGGAAAATAATTATCACATATTGGAACTATTTAGATAGAAATAATATACTCATTTACACTATGGGGTAGTTAACAGTAGAATAAAATTTTCGAATTCCATAACTATTTTGAAACAATTCTACTTTAAACTCTTCCTTTCCCGATGAAAATTACATGTTTTCCTGTTTTCTGAGACCAAATGTTTTTCTGTTAAGTATTGTGAGCTTTTTGTCATATGTTCAAGCGCCTCCAAAATTTGTACATATTTTAATCAAATATTGGACCCGCAGCAATCCAGGATATCGTACTATTTACATGTTAATCCTTCATGATATTTCTGATTTCTTATACATATTGGACTTCTGTTTATGGTTTTCAACTAAGATTGAAAATCAAAATATGAATATTAAATGTTACTATGGGTAATTTAGTAAATTTCATGAATATAGCAAGAAGATTTTATTTTTTTCTTCTTTTATTTTAACCTTTTGGGATTAATCTGGGTATGAACAGGTGATTGAAGACCTTGATCCAAAGCATGAATGCTTAGAGTATTGGTCATCTAAGACAGAAGCAAAACCAAAAATCATGAAGAAAAAACCCTATATGTTATTTGGTGTTGACATAACTGAATGAAGTTGAATCAGAACCATGGAACTTAGAAGATCCTCTATCTCAAAGGTGATAGTTACACCCCCCCCCCCTCCCCCCACCCCCCAACCTCTCCCCAAACCACCCAATTGGGTCAATCATTTCTTTTTTTTCCTATAGAATACCCAAATAAATACATAAACAAATGTATTTGACTTTTATTGGAGTTCAGATAGTTATAGGGCACATTCTGGAATTTAGATGCCAACAGTTTTGAGTATTTGGTATTTTGTTGTTGTATTTGAATTTTACAGCATCAAGGAGATGTTACTTTGAACCATATTATATTTTTTTTCTCTTGTAACATATTTTAGTTTCTGTCCATGTATACATAATACATGTGTGCAAACGCACATGTAAAATTAATTTGACGAATATATTTGACAATGCACAGGTATATTTACAAGTATGCAGGCCTGTTTCTATGCATACAGATGGAAGTACTTTTTTTTCCAAGGCTAAATACGTGTAGCTGTTGAAACACTTATTTCTTTTATTTAAAAGAGTAGAAGATAGATTTGATCCATGTTTTATATTTTTTGTCAGATTGAGTTTGCTAGGTTTTGGCTGATTGTAAGTATTTGGATAAAAGTCAAAATTTGGTAGCAAGATGAAAGAGATATCATTCTCGGTGTTGAAGTTGGATATCACTCTAGCTGTTGAAGTTTGTAGTGTAGTAATAGTACAAACGCGGAATCTCAGAGTGGATGCGTCCGACGCGTTGGACTTTTCAATACTTAGTTACATTTTCATGACACTGTTGCCTAATTAGAAAATTTTGGGTGCCTTGGTGTTTGACATGTAAGACACTAATGTATTACTAGCCGACACCCTATAAACCAACCTCCTCTCTCTTCTCTTCATCTCCACCGCACCATTCACTTTCTCTTCCTCTCTTCATGTCCACTTTGCTTTACATGTTTTCTCATACATCAATAATGTCTAATTCATAACTAGATTCCAACTATGAAGACGTACAAGATTTGATTATTGTAGCAACATATTCACGTAGAAGCAAGGGTGATATCATTCAAATTCGCACATCAAATCATAGTAGTTTAATGTATATGCAAGATATATTGAATGCGCATCAAAAACGGTGTCAATGAACGAATGAAAAGACTTGTTTTATCTTATTATACGATTTACATTATACATTATACAATATACTATAAAACTATGACATGAGTACAATGTAAGACGTAAGTTTTAGAGAAACAGTTGCTATATTTGCATGCGTTATTGCTGCAATGCTCTCAAAGCGATAAGTGAATGATTTTAAAGGTTAAGTAGCACAATTACAACTTGTATTCGTGTTGTTTTACATGTTGCATAACTACTTGCTTCAGATATTACCAAGCCAATTGCCCCCTTAATTTAATACTGCAGATCATATTAGAACTTCAACCACTTATCCATAATTCAAAAACTGTGTTGATGTTATAAATGATATATAAGTAATGATACATTTACCTTTAAATTGGATAGTTCTATATATAAGACGAAAATGCTATACTACACATTATTTGAGTAACATGCTCATTCAATTTACAGTTTACTTAACTATGCCCCATTGAGACATGACAATATAATTTTTAGTTGTAAACCATAGACACTCTAATGTTCCTTATCCTCTACCCAAACAATATCATGTAGCTAATTCATGATATCAACTTCAAGCTAGTTATTTACCACCATGATGTAATATTAAATATCATATACTCCACATTTTCATGAACCGCAATCAATCGAAACCAATGAATGAGAATGTTGATTTACATTAGTCGAGTTTACGTATGACAATAAAGAGAAATTTTGGAATTTGAAAGGAAAAAAAAAATTATTTTGAAGAATATGTCGACTAAATCATTCGAAACTTAAGTAAAAGTTGTCATATTACAATGTGTATACACAGTTTCATATAAACACAGTAATGGTAATCCATATTTTATGGCTTATGATATTGATGATCTCGATATTATTTCAAAGGAATACCGTCATATGAGAACTTTTCCAACCAAAGTAGTTGAATAGGTACTACAATATGCAGACAATGAAACATTAACAATTCAAAATAACAAAAGAAACAGGAGTATTGCAACAGATCTACACTAACTGATCGTACGATCGTATCATTTTATCTATACCCACTACACTAGAATAGTATAATTAATTTGCATGCATTTGGATTTTTATTTCATTTTAATTAAACATATACTACACGGCAAAATACATGATTTGTTAACTGTAAATCAATTAAATTAAAAATTATAACTTGAATGTCCTGCTCAGATACCATGTATGCAGTCGCAAATACGTTTCTCATTCACTCAATTTTTCCGCTCAAATGCGATCCATTTCCGTCCATTCCAAACACACCCTAATTACTTATATTTGTTGAATTGATATTAACCATTAACCGTTTGACCAAATCCAGCTTAGTGTAATGGTTGTCTTGCATCAGATGGTTAATTGAGGAAAATAAAAAAGATTACATAGATGGCATTGCACCAAAATTCAACAGATGACAAATGTGTCACTGGATGAAATTTAGGATTGAAGTGTCAAATAATGTAAAACAAAATCCAATTAGCCTAAGTAACAAGTGTCCTGCTATTCACACCCCCGTTCTCTCTTCCGGCCACCATGCTCGTTCGGTTGTTCACCGCCGAATGACAATTCCTTGAATTTTACACTGTCCCACGGTCGTTTGCAGCCGACGAACATGAAGGAGATTCGGTTGTTTACAACCGAATGAAATTGCATGGTGGCCGGAAGAGGAAACGGGAGTGTGAATAGCAGGACACAGGTAACAACTAACAAACGTGTTTTCCCACGTCAACGGGACTGGTCACCCTGTGAATTTTTTTCTGTACCGCCTCCTTTTTTTTTAAGCATCTGATTTGTTTCCTCCCTCATTTTCCTACTTCTTTCGCCATCTATATCTAGCTTTTCTTGCTGCTGTGTGATTCGAGTTTTCACTGCTCCCTTCCAGTACTCGCCTTAATTTTCATTGCCCAAATTTGAAACTGGTGACCGCCTCTCCTCCCCTTTCTTTCAGCTTTCACTCGTCTAATCCAATCGATTCCGATTTCCGTAACCCGTGGAGTATCCACGACATTTTTCCTCTTTGGATTTGGCGAATGAAGCTTTCATTATGCGACTTCTTCGTCTCCTTTCCTCCTCAATTTGCATAGCTGTGTTTGGGTTCCCTGGCGCTACCGAAAGGCATGCTTAATAGTTGCGGATCGAGATTCTCCTTCTGCTGGTCGCTGCTACTTGTCTAATCAGGTCTGTTGCTTTTTAAGGCCTTTTGGTTTTGATAGCCTGTTGTTGTCTGTGATTTCGGGTGTAATTGCATATTCTGTGGTTTCGTCTGGGATGAATTCTTCTGTTCCCAAATTGGGTGTGCCCCGTGTGCCCATCCAATGGTAATACCTTGATTTTCATCTTTTGCATTTAATTCCTCCAATTATCACAGGGACCTAAATGCAAAAAGTGGAAATCAGGGGTTCCCCATTGGATGGACACACGAGACACACTCAAATTGGGAACAGAAGAATTGGCCCCGTTTCGACTTGGGTTATTGGCCGATGTTTTTGGTTCTGGGTTATTGCTATTGGTGTGTGAAGTGTCATGGTTGGTTCTTCGACGTCCAATTAACGTCATGCTAAGGAATGTATATCAATTGTAGTTGTGAAGATGTAAAGAAATAAATCATAGAAACTCAGATTCATAGGACATAAAGTAAAAGACAACATAAACATTTATTTCTATAATAATCTTGTTATTTCAAAACAATAATTTTCATACAGTATGTTACAAAACATATGTCTTCCTTAATCTCAGCTTAAATCAGAGTTTACAATAAAATTCCTTATCAAGTACAACTTAGAACAGTAACAGAATAAAATAATGTAAAGGGAATTTTGACAGATAACAGACTGAATCTCAGGTCTCGAAAACTACTCTCTCCAAACTGCCAATATCATTCAATTTCTATCTTGTGAGCCTACTGGGGGAAGGAAATAAGAAAGAAGATGAGTGGGTCAAACATAAAGTCTGATGAGCTGTTATGATTACTAGAACGATGATAGCAAGGAAAACAGATAAAATAGTAGTTCAAGTGTCAGATAAGATAAGTGTCTGTGTACACCTAAAGTGAACATATATGGTAACACAAAAAGATTACAGATAGGGTTAACTTTTCTCATTCCATAGAGCTTGACTATTTTCACTTTCACAATTACAGAACACGATATAGTTAGGAAAATTATCCCTAATACTACCCTTCGATCGGCTCACCATAAAGTGGTAACCTATGCCTACTATGGGTCTTGAGTTTATCAGGCCCAACCCATTAGTAAAAAGACATATCATTAATCACAGGTATCATAGTGTCTTATTTTCCCTCGTCGGCTCAGTCTACACTCATTGACCCGTCGAAACGCACGCGTACCCACCTCAATTTGGATCATTTTACTACCTCCCAAAACATCGTGCGTTCAATCACCTCTTATATGAGACCATATGTGATAAAAAGGGTATGATGTATGGTATTGATCTCCAACAATTAATATTCGGCCCAAATCCCCATTGATTTAGCCTTCCATAATTAACCATACAATTAGGCTTTTAACTTAAACATCACTTTAAGTTCAATATTTAATTAAGCTTAATAGTTTATTCATTTATCATATAATAACGCCTAATCACAAGGCCATCATAGAATATTAGGCTGGTAACTTAGTACCGTGTTCATTGTGTTTGTATTAAAGCCTAATGCCTAATCATAAGGTCACCATAGAATTTTGGGCTCGTAACTTAACACCTTTTAAGTCAATATTTCATATTAAAGCTTAACTATCCTTTCAACCATTCCCTTTCATATTCATATTTGCAAATAAACCATGTTTTTTTATTATGATTTCCAAACTATCATATTTATGTAAATACAGGTTAAAGTTCATTGTTCTGTCACGACCTGTACATAGTCATTTTACAAACTTAATCAAGTTTGGATATTATAAGTTCAATGTTTTCTTTTTACTATAATTTTACAACATCTGTATAATCAGCCTCAAATTTCAATTATCCCAATTTAATAAAATTTCTCCAAACTAATGTGTTCTCCCAATTTCAATTACAAATCTATTCGCTCAATTTCATCATTTTCCAAACCAATGTGTTTTGGTGAAAGAGAGTGGAGCCAAAATGATATTTCAGCTGATGGAAATAGTGATGTCCAAATAATAGATACATTCAAATCAGTGAGTAATGGGGAAAAAGTTATATTACAAGAAGTTCCTAATGAAGCGGAGCAATGTAGTGACAAAGCAAAAACAAACGATAACGACACTGAGAAGCAGGAAGTTGAGCATGTAAGGAATAAAAGTATGGAGCATTTTATATGCATGGATACCGATAATATCAAGATTTAAGCAACAAATGTACTGTCAGTAATAAAAGGAGATGGTTCCAAAAAATGTGAGACAATAAGTGTAGAATTGACCTATTGCGTTTCGAAAGTTATGGATCAAGACAAACGATTTGCATGATGCTACCGATGAAAGGAAGACCATTGGAAATAAAGGGTGTGACACATAGATGAACAATACTACTAACTCGATTATGATTTCACGCATGGAAATGCCACTTAACTCTCATGCAACTGTACCAAATACAGGAGATAATTCAAACATTCAACTTGTTCAAGAAGCTGTGTTGCCTCCATCACTTATGAACCAACTTTCCCCTACTCACCCCTCTATGATCAATGAAAGATTTGATGCAAAAGTGTAAATATTATTATTATTAAATTGTTGGTTTACAATCTAAAGTTGTAATAATAAAACATAAGACGACTTGGTCATATGAAATACTTTGTATTTATAGGCTCTAGGCCTTTGTGATCATTGCACCTTGTTTGGCCTTTGCGGTCCACTTTAATATGTTATGTTGAGTTTGGGCCTTGGCCTGTTCAATATACTTTTTGCTATACTTAGAGTATTTCGGGTAACTTGCTGCAGCTTTATTTCGCCCCTTCAAATCAATGCTAGGGTTAGGTCTTTGAGCTTCATTTTTTAGGCTATTCGATTGATTCTTCCCTTTCCAGTCTTTTGGCTCACAGTAGCTTGAGCAAGTAGCTTTCCTTGTTTGATTTTGAGTTGTTTTGAGCTAATTGTTTTGGTATATATTTCCTAGCATTGGATTTGCTTCATTCGAGCTGATGGCACTGCTTCCCTGAGTTTTATTGAAAATTTCAGAGCTTGGTTTTTCACTTATTGGTTGCAATTGTTTAACTTTAGTTTCTATCTTTATCACTTTCAGTTCTTCCCTGAACTTTGTGAAGTTTGGAGCTGATAATGCCTTGGTAAGAGTGTCTGCTCGTTGGTAAGTTACAAGTATGTGTCTGACTTCAAGGTTTCATTTCATTACTTGTTCTCTGACAAAGTATAAGTCTATCTCTATATGTTTGGTTCTCGAATGCAAAATTGGGTTTGTAGACATGTAGATTGCACTTTGGTTATCACACCATAGTATTGATTTGCTTGTTTGTAGTCCAAGTTATGAAATTACTGATCTAAGCGACATTATTCCAACTATTGCATTAGTTATTCCTCTATATTCTGCTTCAGTGCTTGATCTGGAAATTGTAGATTGTTTCTTTGAGCACCATGACACTATGTTATTTCCCACATAAATGCAATGTCTTGCATCAGGATATGATGCCCAGTCTGCATCTACATATCCGGTGATATTATAGTTGTTGCATGTTTTGATAACAAGTCCATAATCCAGTGTTGCATTTAGCTATATTAGAATACGCTTGACTGCATTCCAGTGAGTGTTTAAAGGTTCCTGCATAAATTGACACACTTTGTTAACACTGAAAGCTATATCTAGTCTTGTAATTATTGCATATTGTAATGCACCAACTACACTTCTATATTCTTTTGAGTTAAGTTTAGGTTCCCCCTGTGTTTGGAATAGTTCTGGTTGTTGATATATATATATATATATATGTATATATATATATATATATATCTTTTGAGATAGTGTTATGCATCCTAGTGAATCTGACTTTACTTCTATTCCAAGGAAGTAGTTTAGCTCTCATAAATTCTTGATTGAGAATTGCTTATTCAGGTGTTGCACCAATTTGTTTATTTCTGTATTGTCATTACCTATAACTATGATATCATCAACATAAATTAAAACATATATTGTAAATTGGTTAGTGATTTTGATGAATAATGAGTTATTTGATTTTGTAGATTGAAAACCCATATTAATTAATGTAGTTTTTAGTCTATCAAACCAGACTCTTGGTGCTTGTTTTAAGCCATATATAGCTTTCTTTAACTTGCACACAAGATTAGAGTTTTGCACATATCATAGTGGCTGCTCCATGTACACTTCTTCTTCGAGTATTCCATTTAGGAAGGCATTATTGACATCCACTTTTCTGAGTTGCCACTTTTTGCTTACAGCATTGGTAAGTATTACCCTGATTGTTGATGGTTTGACTACAGGAGAAAATGTTTCCTTGTAGTCAAATCCATGTTGTTGTGTAAATCCTTTTGCCACTAGTCTAGCCTTGTATCTGTCAATTGATCCATCTGGATTTCTTTTTATTCTGCAAGTGCACTTGTATCCCACTATGTTTTTATTTTGTGGTACTTTAACTAATTCCCATGTTTGGTTCTGCATGAAAGCTCGATATTTTGTGTTCATGGCCTCGATCCAATTTTCATTAGATTTGGTATGGTCATATGCATTGGTCTCTTCGTTATCCAGGTGGGCTGTGTATATTTTTGGCTTGAATATTCCACTCTTATCCTTTGTGATCATTGGATGAGCTGGCTACGTTGGTTGCTGAGTGTTTGGTTGATCTTCTTCTTCTGACATTTCATTGATATTATTGGGCTCATCGTCTTGAGTATTTCTGATACTTTCCTCTTCATTGTTTGTTGCAGGTGATGTTCCACTTTGACTTGATGACTGAACTGTATTATCAGATTGTTGTGTCGTCCACTTATGTATCTTGTTGGCTTCATCTGCACTTAAGTAACCTTCATACACTTGGTGGTATCGATACTCTAGCATCATATAATTTATTGGTAGTTTTTATATTATCAGATTGAAAAGGATAAACTTTTTCATTGAACAACACATGCCTACTTATAAAAATACGACCACTATCATCTAGGCATGTATATCCTTTTTTATTATTTTGAGCATATCCTATGAGTGTGCATGGTTTTGACCTGTAATCAAGCTTGTGTTTAACATATGGTATTAAATAAGGGTAACACAGGCAACCAAATGTCCTTAGGAAGTTGTAATCAGGTTTAACATTAATAGCTTTTGTTGTGGACTGACTCCCTTGAGTAATTTTGTTGGCGGTTTGTTTGTCCAATAGACTGCTGTACTGAAGGAATCAGGAAAAAATTAAGTGGCATTTTAGCTTGGGCTAACAATGTTAAACCTGTTTCTACAATGTGTCTGTGTTTCCTTTCTATCATGCCATTTTGTTCAGATGTGTATGGACATGTAGTTCTATGGATAATTCCTCTTTTAGTAAAGTAATCTTTCAGAGTTTTGTATTCTGCACCTCCATCACTTTGATAGATTTTTGCTTGAGTGTTTGTTTGCTTTTTAACTTGTGTGATGAAGTATAGAAAAGTGTTGCGGGTCTCAGACTTGGATTTTAAGAAGTATATCCATGTGAACCCGCTATAAGAATCTACAAATGAACTATAGTATTTGTACCCATAGTCTGAATTAACTAGTGCAGGACCTCATAAATCAAGAAGTAATAAGATTTAAATGTTCAAAATATTCGGTACATGAATTTGAGAATGGCAGTTTGTGGTTCTTGCCCATCTGACAAAAAGTATAAATATAGGGTAAAGAAATATCCTCATGACTGATGTTATTTTCTACAAGAATTTGTTTAACTATGCTAGTGCTAGGGTGGCCTAATTTACTATCCCAAATGTTAAAAACATTGCTTTCTTTTTCAGTTTTATTTTTTGCATGATTGCAGTTTATTATTCCTCCTCCAGAATTGTTGTAGTTCGTTTGGTTGAATTTGTACAACCCTTTCACTTCGTTGCCCTGCAACAATATATCTGTAGTAAGCATGTCTCTAACTAAGCAGTATCTAGGATAAAATTCCATGTAGACATGATTATCATTAGAAAACTGAGATACACTTAGCAGATTTTTCTTTATGTCTGGTATAATAAGTTATTTAGTAGTAAATGTTTATTACCATTTAAACATCCACTCGAATGATGTTTATTGACTTACCATTTCCCGTGCTAACCAGTTGATTACCTCTGTATTCCTTGCATCCAAGGTTCAAGCTGTCCAGGTTGTTAGTTAAGTGGTTAGTTGCCCCTTAATTTGGATACCATCTTTCATCATTGATGTGTTCAGCCCTAGTAATTTCATCCCTATATTCTGTCTTGTCTTTGCTTTGACTGATCTAATTGTGTTGCACTTGTGCCACATTGGCATATGGATTGTGCCCTCTTTGATTGTTTGTGGTTTGTTTGGGTGTAAAGTTTTGATTGTATCTGTAATAACATTTGAAAAAGGTATGCGCAACCTTCTCACAAATTTGACATTTTGGTCTATTGTTATTGTTTTTGTAACTTTTGCTTCTTCCTCTTGATCTGTTACTGAATCCACTTCTCTGAGTTGGTTTTTTATTTTTTTCCTTTGAATCTTACAGCATAGTTGACTGACATGTTTGTTTCTTGAAGTTTCTTGCTTTCTAACCTTGCTTCATGAGCTAGCAGTATTGAGTGCACTTCATCCATTGGTGGTGTAACTTTTTGAGATGATATTATAGCTCCAGCTTCATATTCATTATTGAGGTCGTTTAGTATAGTTAATACTTATTCAGTTTTTGGCATTTTATTGCCTACAGCTTCAAGTTGATTATATAATGTCTTTATTTTTGACAAGTACTCCCTCATTGTGTTGTTGTCCTTGTGTTTCGCAGCTGCCTTTTGTAATGCATTATTTTTGCAGATGATTGTGAGTTGAAGTTTCTTTAGATATTTACCTAAATTCCATTGGCAGTTTTACACCCAATTATTTGTGAGATCAAGTTATTATTGATTGAGGATAGCAACCAGGCACTAATTACTCTGTCTTGTCTTTGGTATTTCAGGCATTCATCATTATTGACCACATTGTTTTCTTGGTCTGTGATGAAACTGGGGAATAGGAAGGGTGCCATAAATGCGTTCTTCTAGACCATAACCATAAATGGCAGTTTCAATTGGAAACTTCCATAACAGATAGTTGGATTCATCGAGTTTAACTGTGATTAGCTGACCCTGAGGGCTAATGCCAGTTTTTACGAGTTAATCAACAAATGTGGTGACGACAATTGGCTGATTCTATGATGAAGCAAAAGAAGATGTTGGAGATGTATCTCCCATGATTTCAATAGATGCAAACTTCAAAAGGATGTCCAATAAAATGCAGCAGATGAGGATCTTGACAAAAATTCAAAGATCACGTCCTGATTCAGACAAGAGTTGCGACCATAGGACTATCTGGCGATGATGTTGAATCTAATGAATGTCCCTGGTATTGCGACTTTTGAATTGAATTCCTTGGTTTCTTTGCACCTCAGAACCGAACTTCTTGGTCTTCGTTTTGCTATAAAAAGATGATTCAGCGAGTTTTAGATGCAACCAGTGTTTAATTGCTTGGCGTCGCACTAATCTCGATGATCATCAACGACTCTCAGATGATGAGCTCGGCTTAGGTGAGAGGAGGAACCCAGATGATGAGATTTCTCTGATAGGTTTACACCGTCCACTTTCTTCGATTAATGTGAGCAATGCGGTTTTGCAATTGGCTCCGATACCATGAAAGATTTGATGCAAAAGTGGAAATATTATTATTTAATTGTTGGTTTACAATCTGAAGTTGTAACAATAAAACATAAGACAACTTGGTTACATGAAATACTTCATATTTTTAGGCTTTAGGCCTTTGTGACTGTTGCACCTTGTTTGGGCTTTGTGGTCCACTTTAATATGTTAGGTTGAGTTTGGGCCTTGACCTGTTTAATATACTTCCTATTATACTTAGTGTATTTCGGGTAACTTGCTGTAGCTTTATTTAACAAAGAAACATGTGTTCCTCTCCCCTCACCGCACTAGAAATATTCCAGTTTCTAAATGTAAAACTCCCTCCCTCGAAGCAAATCTTAAAAGGCCATACACACATCTTAAACCTCCACATGCTTGGAAAGACATTACACCCCTCAACCTCCAACCCTAACATTTATTCACTCGCCTCCCCTGCTAGTTTTGTACTTAATGCCATTTCTTTTGATAAAACAATCATTGTTTTTCCCAACTCCGCAAGTCCTGCTACCAGGGACAAGAAAAGGAACCTCCTAAGCAATCTTGAGTTTAATCAATGACACTTTTGCTTCATGGAATATATGGGGTGTCCATTGTGTGATCTTAAACTTGATTAATACAAAACCCTAATAAATACATATGACCTATTCTTTCTTGCCATCTTAGAAACCAAGTTAAATTTGCAGTTAACTTTTAGAGCCACTAATTATATATGTCCTTCCTGGAATTTGCTTCACAACCTTTCTGATGCCCCTTACGGACGCATTATGATATTTTATAACCCTTTTATCCACTCCATATAACCCATATCGCTTTGTCTAGACAACACATCCACTGCCATACTACCTTTATTTCCTCCTCAGTTTCCTTCTATATCTCCTTTATTTATGCTGAAAATTCCATCAATGCCAGGGTTTCCCTCTTTTTAACCCTTCCTTTCTTTAGACAAGAAACACATCCTTGAATTTTTACCGATGATTTCAATTGTTACCTAAGACTGGATGATAAAGTCGGTGGCAACCCCCTCTCCAACAATAAAATAATTCCTATTAACCTTGTTATTGCGAACTCTAACCTCCTACAAGTCAAAACTACAGGTGTAGTTTTCACATGGAACAATAAGAGAAAACTTGGTGGACGTACTTTCTTTAAGATTGACTTCACTTTTTGCAACTAGATTATTCTGTCAACCTAGTCTACTATCTCCAATCACCTTCCCAACCTTATCCTCTTTGACCACTTGCCTCAAAATATTTTCCATGGGTGGCCCTATTTGCAGAGGAAAACCTCATTTTAAATTTTTCAATACTTGGGATCTTAAGCCATATTTTTATGATGTAGTTAAAACAATTCAGACTAAAAACTTCTTTGATGGCCCTTTGTTAATCTTGTAGAAAAAACTTCAAGCTGTGAAGGAAGCCCTTACAGCCTGGTCCAAAGCTAAATTTGTTAGAGGAACCAAACTATCTGAGTTAAGATTGAAGCTTGATTGATCCGGAATATGATGCAATCTGACGTTCATAATCCCGATCTTTCTTCTGTGAAATGCGACATTTCTGCTCAATATTAGAAACTTTTATGAAAGAGAGTGACATGATCCAACAAAAATCAAGACTGAAATGGGAGAAAGATGGTAATAGAAACTCTACTTTCTTTCATGCCTCCTTGAAAGCTAAGCATGCAAAAGAAACAATCACTGCTATAATAGATCAGAATGGCCTCCTTAGATCCTCCCTTTCTGATGGTAATGAAGCTTTTCTTTAATATTATACTGACCTCTTTGGTAATGCTGATTTTCTTTAATATGAATTTTGGTGATATTGACCTCATGGTTCTTCCTAAGTTAAGCTCTGCAGACTATGAATACATTAGCACTAAAGTGAATGATGAAGAAATAAAGCAGGTTATGCTCTCCCTCAATAAAACCTCGTATGGAGGCCCAGATGGTTTGAATGCATTCATTTAGTCTACTTGTTGGTCTATAGTTGAAAGTGATATCTGCTGAGCCATAAAGTATTTCTTCATGAAAGCTTAAATGCTTGATTCTATCAACACCACCATCATTGCACTTATCTCGAAGGTTAATAGCGCTGACGCCGTTTATAATTTTCGCCATATATCTTGCTATAATACAATTTATAAGTGCATTTTTAAGATTGTTGCTACTAGAATGAAAAAGGTTCTATCTAACATTATTTGTCCCAACCAAGCTGCGTTTTTACCTAACAGAAGTATACTTGACAGCGTTCACCAATCTCAAAAACTTTTAAATGGTTATATGTAAAAGCCTGCAAATCTGCATCCTTTGAGTCGACTAATTACAACACCCGTCTAACCCAAATTGCACGAAAATACGAATCTTTAGTAAGAAAAAGGTTGGAGGGTGAGAAAAAGAAAGAAACAAATGTTAGAATAGAAGAAGAAGAACATCAACACTGCAGAATCAGAGCAGAATATAATATCACAACGAAACGATTAAAATATAGTATATCATTGCTCTTTACAAAAACAGAAAATTGTATATATATATATATATATATATATGATTACAATATCAAAGTACATGACATAAATGCAACACATACAGTGAAAATAAATTAATATCATAAAATACAAGAATACGTTTCAACTTCGGCTCCTTTCGGAAGTTTTGGTAAAATGCGGCTTAAACTTTCCACTGACCAGGAACGAAAAATGAAGAAGGGTTTAGGATGTTAACGAGATTATATAGGATAAGGTTACTAATACTTTATTCGATTATTTTATTGAATTATATCCTATCGCTATTTGCTTTTGACGTTTCTTTATTCGTACGTTCAATGGGAAATCCAATCATGACGAAAATGGACATACTATTATAGTTTGGCATTCCGGACCCAATGAAACTTGTTTCGTCGAAATCCAAGCCAGTATGCAAAAATAGCGCTATTTTAAATTTTAAATTTTAAATTGTTAATCGATTCACGTTTATTTCTTGTGTGCTCACGTAACAACTCTGATTGGCTCGTAACTTGAAATCCTATAATAACTTAATATTTCAAATACGATGGATCTGGTTTCGTCAAATTCTGATATCATTTGAAAAACTCTTATTTTAATTTCACAACGTGAATTGATACATATTCATATTGCACATGATCACAAAATAACTCCAATTGACTTGAAATTGAAAATCTTACAATAATTAGCCATTACAGATTTTATAAAATTGGTTTCGTTGAAATCCAAGATTGTTTGAAAATTCACTATTCTTAAGTTCCATATTAAATTGATATAATATAAATCGATTCCAAAATAAACAAATCTATTAATAATAAATTATTATTATCATATATATTCAAACAGAATTTTCATATAACTTCCAAATAATCTAGCTTGGATTTTAAACTCGATATTTTCATTTTGAAGTTAAATTGATATTAAATTTATTTAAAATCCTTTTATTTTATTAAATAATCAGAATATCGATTTTTTGAAAATTTGATTTGGACATAACTCAAAATCTACAAGATGAAATCTCAATTTTTCTCTTCCATTAGAAAACTATAATTCAATAGATTCGAAAGAATCTTGTTTCAAAGAATTCCGACTTATATTGGATCTTGTACACTCAATTGAAGTTCAAATCGTAAAACTACAACCTACTACGACACCACATGCTCGTTTTAAATTAATTTATATTAATATGTTCAAACTTCATTTAATTAATAAATTCCTTATTATAAATTCAAATCCGAGCCTAACTTGAACTTAATAAATTATCCAATTCATACTATACCTCAAATCCAATTTATTCTCACTTATTTCATAATTAAATTTATTATTTCACAACTCAAATTGAATTAATACTCAAAAGCGTAGGATTCGAGTTATTTAAATTCCAAAACAACATTTAAAATCAAATTTAAATATTCAACTTAAGGGCTGAAAATGCGGGTCATTACATTATAAATGTCATTATATCTCCCCTAGTGCTATGTTAAATTTTGACATCAAGAAGACTTTTGATACCTTGCAGTGGGACTCAATTGTTAGAATAATGTGTTACATGAAATTTCCCAAACATTTTGTCACATGGATTTTCACATGCATCTCTTTTGTCAGGTTCTCCATTGCAATTAATGGATTAAATGTGGGTTACTTTGGAAGCAAGCAAGGTGTACGATAGGGAGACCTTATGTTAGCCTATTTACTTATCATTGTGACGGAATATTAACTCAACATTTTAACAATCTAGTAAGATAAAGACAATTCCAACTTCATCTGAAATGTAAGAACCCTAAAATTACCTCTTTAATGTTTGCGGAGGATCTTGCTGTTTTTCGTAAACTTGATATTAACACGGTTAAGTCAATTATTCTTGAGCTCGATCACTTGTATGCTAAGACTATCTAAAGATTAATCTTATAGAAATAATAGCAGCAGGATGAATAGGAGATTTGTAATATTATTTGCTAGAAATGAAAGTTGTACAATATAAAGTACACAGAAGATGTATTTGTATATGTACATAGCAACATACGGGCCCAAATCATAATATTAGTATGTACATAACGACATACGGGCCTAAATAATATCGACCCAAAGTCATAATATTAGTATGTGTTAAACATACTGAACGGCAGTGCATTCTTTCATACCCCCCTCCTTCAAACCCAGATGGTAGGTTTGGGGTTTGCGAGAAAAAACTTAAAAATGGCTGCCGTCATGGCGATTCAGCCAATTTTTGAGATGGTTGTAACACCCCGTAATTCTGTAACACTAAGCTTCACAAATTAAAGTATAGTTAATTTTTAGGAGAAGAATTAAGGGAAACAGGTTACGCTATTGCGTTCGTCTCGGAATTCTGCTTGAGATAGAGTCCAAGTTTGCGTAAATCGGACACCGTATGAAGGAGATATGGACGAACGAAGTTAGGCCAGAAAACCAGAAGAAAAAAAAATAGAAATGCACTGGCGCACTTAGGAAGTGCGCCAGTACAAGAATACACTGGCGCACTTGCCAAGTGCGCCCAGGCTGGGCTAAAAACCTGCACAGGTTTCTGGAGTGTTCTGGTCCGAACTGTGAGTCATTGTTGAGTCCTTTCTGACTCCTTACCGAGTCATTAGGGCTGAGGTGTCACCCTATCCTGACTAAATGGTTGTGGTTAACTCTAGGTTCATCCGACGGCTCTAATTAAATTGAAATTCTATATAAACAACCTAATCCTCAACCCTAAATCACACTAATTCATTCCAAGAGCCATCATACCGCCATATTCAGCCTAGGATAGCCACCATTATCTTTCAACTAAAAAGAAAGCTACGAAGTGAATCAAATCTAAATTAAAAGAACGACTAATCTACATCAAAGGAAAGCTATTCAGCTTCAAAAAACACATTTCTGAAAAACAAGACTTGCCTATACTTTGGAAGTACAGTTATATTTTCGATTTAAACATTAATTGGAAGTCATGCCGTGTAAGAAAATGATATTAGAACAGTGCCTATTAGTTTGTCTATATGGATTCATGTTTATTCATGTGATTTTCCTATGTTATATTCTTGTATTGAAACTACTAGATGATACTTATATTTACATGAAATTATCATGTTTTGTAATTTCCCTATGTCATATTCTTGTGATGAAAATAATTGGGATTGATGTTCTCATGTAGTATGTTTGTGGTTTTTATATGTTTACATGAAGCCATCATGTTTGTTGATTTTCCTAAGTTATGCCATATTCAAGTTCATGAGGCTAAGCTATGTTCACATAATCCTATGTGTCTAAATTCACATGACTTTATGATTAGATCTATATATGTTAATTTAAACATGTTTATGTGATAGTTCTAAGTTAGATCTATATATGTTAATTTAAACATGTTTATAGGTTAGATCCAAGTTAGATCTATATCTGTTAATTTAATGTAAGTTACATATTTTTTTATGTTAAATCCAATTTAGATCTACATATGTTCATGGGTATGCAATCTAGATCTGTATATGTTCATGGGTATGTAATTTGGATCTATGCTAGTTCTCGCAATGGTGATTAGTAGATCTAATTTATTCACACTTATATGCCACGTCAAGTTCATACATATATTTATATGTCAAGATTATATTTATATTGTATGCAAATTGTATGACATGATTCCACAAAATGTATAAGAACCTATCATCTTGTGAATTAATCTATCATGGTTAAAACTGGGTGATTCCCTTATGCTATGTTGCACATAAGCTGTTAGGCTAAATAATGTTCGTACAACCTTATATGTTTAGATCTACAACTTTACTTGTTTAGATCTATGTTAAGTAGATCCAATCCCATGCAAGTTCACATTTACATGCCCAAGTCTAGTTTGTGTAGATCTATGTAAAGTTCACATGCTTATGATTCATGCAAGTTTATTATCATATGCCAAATTTATGTGTCGCATTTTTTTTATTCTATTGAAATATTACATGCTCTGTGCTTTTCCCATTTTTATGAGTTAGGCTAAATATCTAGCCTAACACTATATGTAATTTTGCGAACGTACAACGGGGGGTAACGTTGGGGAAAACATGAAATTAAATGTAATTGGCATGTTGTCACATAAGCATGTAAATGAATAGTGGCATGAATTGGTATAATTTATATACCATTAGGCTTGGACATAACTAAATATGTGACTTGAAAACTTGAAGAAAAATTTACATATATACTTGACATAAATGACAAATATGTAAATTTAGTAAAAGACGAATATGCCTAACCCGAGGTTAGACTGAGTTATGATGTAAAACTGCCTGGAACCGACCGGAAGATCTAGTGACCACAACAATACCTGTCTAATGTGGGTGGTTAGTGCATCAAGCCCAGAAAGACCCGAGGTTAGACTGAGTTGTGGTGTAAACCTGCCCGGAACCGACCGGCACATCCAATAACCACAACAATATCTGTCTAATGTGAGTGGTTGGTGCTTTAATTAATTAATTAAAGCTCGTGGACAATCAAGCTAGAATAGTAAGGTTGAGTAATTAAGGGAACACTTAACCAACTTAACATGTTAACAAGACAAGATTTGTGGGGGTTAAGTAACTAAGGAAACACTTGACCATTATACCATGTTAACTAGACAAGTGGGTAAGGTTAAGTAAATGTTTAATTGTTATAACATGTTAACTAGACCAGAAGGTGGGGTTAAGTAAATTTAGAACACTTAACCAATCTAACATGTTGACCAAACCAGAAGATGGGGTTAAGTACACTTAGAACACTTAACCGTTATAGCATGAATATGGTTAAGTTAATGAGAAACGCTTAACCAATATAACCTGATAAACGAGTAAGGTTAAGGAACACTTAAACAATTTAACTTGATATATGGGTGGGTTAAGTCAACGTGAACCGCTAGTTAACACTTAACCAATTTGACTTGATATATGGGTGGGTTAAGTCAACGTAAACTGCTGGATAACACTTAACCAATTCAACATGACAAGTGAATGGATTAAGTTAACTTGAGTTAACTGATGACACTTAACCAATCCAACATGACGAGAAAGAGAACTAAGTAGTAAACCTTAGTTAAGAGGACTAAGTTGTAAACCTTAGTTAAGAAAACGAACGATTCAGGAAACTAAGTAGTAAACCTTAATTAAGAGAACTAAGTAGTAAACCTTAGTCAAGAAAACCAAGTAGAATACGAGGAGGAGCGAACGTCCATCTGATCATGAAGAAAGCTCCAACGAACTGGGTTACGAAGCACGCGGCTTCGAGGGGACGTGAGGGTACTCTTGGTATCCCTCTGTGAGGCTGCAGATGATCCTCCTGGGCTCACAGAGGTTAAGGTCTGCATTAAAAGAGCCAAGGGTATGCCTTGGATGCAATAATAAGGCAACCTAAAGACTAGGATGGACCAGCATGATTCGACGAGACCAGATTTTGCCCTGTGATAGCAACTCGTCGTCTACCTACCATCTTGAGTCAATCGAGTACGTAAAGCGGAAAGATGGAGAACTCCAACAGACCATATACTTGCTATCTAGTTATGGGTGAGGTTTGGCCAATAGGTTTGTGGGGGCATAAAGGGCCTGCGTATAGTTCTCATTCTTGTTTTTCTTGAGCGCCTTTCATTTGTTAGTTGAGGGAGGGGTCTAGTGGCACCGTAGCCACTGTAAAAGCATACCTTAGCATCTGCAATCGGCAGATATCTGCAAGCTCCCGACCGAGTTCCATGTTTCTTGATTAGTCCTGCCACGGGACTCAGGTCGCACATATAGAGGACATGTGCATCTAGACATCGATAACGATTCACGACACATACGTGGGGAAAGTCTAGGAACATATACCGCCCTGGGTAGTGTGTCCTAGACTAGGGGGCATCGTTCGATAGGTAGCATATTCCCTAGTTGGACCTAGGTCGCGTAAACCCTGAATCCGAGAAGCGTTCAATAAGTAGCATAAACCCCAGTGGCCCTGGGTAGCGTAAACCCTGGTTGAATCTAGGAAGCATTCGATAAGTAAACCCTAGTTGGATCTAGGTAACACTCGATGGATAAGGGACTGCATACACAATAAAAAGGGGATCATTTTATCATGAACATACGATGCTAGTTGAAACAGTCCCTAGTGGGTGCAGAGAAATAGAAGTGGGTGCGATAGCCAATTCCGTTAATCTTACCTTGTCTTGTTATAGGATTATCTTATCACTATGGTATGGTTCTAAGTTCAGTTTGTTCATGTCATGGTCTTTTTCTTGTTTACCTGCTGAAGTATAACTGGACTTACCAGACTTATGTCTGACCTAGTTTGTTTTCGCCTCTTTTCTTCCGTCCCCCCCCCCCCCCCCCAGGTAGCCAGGGAGGGGATAGCTCAGCTCATTTTGGACCGTTACTCTTTCTGAGCTTGAAGATTCTTTGACGCATTGCTTTGAACTCCATTTTCTAACGCTATGGCTGGCTCATGCTTTACTGGGGAATATCATTGTCAGTTTATGCTTCTTTATTTTAAACAAGATAGATGCTTTGTTGTAATAAATATTGGTGTTGTAAAACAATCTTTGTACAAGCTGTTTTTAAATCAATAAAGGTTATTTATTTTCCGCTGCTTTATTTGTCTGTCTTGTAATTTTTCTGCAACTTGTACCAAACATGCTCCACCAAAGTTAAGGCATTACCTTTGTGAGTGACCTTAACGGGGGTGGGTTGTTTCAATGGAAGACTTCGATTCTTTAACAGGCTTCTCTTTTGTTTCTTGTTTGCGATCAACATCTCTCTCTGTGGCAGTTCTATCTTTACTGAAGGTAAATCTGTTACAGTTCGTTAGATCCCGTTGATTTTAAGGTTCTGAAGTGACTTTATGAGCATCTGAAGTTGATTCGGTCTAGATAATGACTCGGATCTGAAGTAATTGGTGATGTACAACTTATCCCTAGCGTTTCGAGCCTTTGCTTTGACAGTGGTTTCATTAATATGTTAATGACCTGGTAAGTAGAAGATACGTGGTTTACCAGCAGGTTTCCTTTTAGTACTAGTTCTCGTATGAAATATATATCCGATTCCGTATGCTTTGTTCAGGAATGTAGTACTGGGTTGGATGTTAGTGCAATAACAGTCAAGTTGTCGCAACATATAGTTGCTTTATTGCGTATTTCAATCTTTAGTTCACTTAACAATGGTTGAACCCACATTATTTCTGCTGCGATGCTAGCTGAGCTTCTATATTTTTCTTCTGTACTTGACCTGGAGATAGTGTTTTATTTTTTGCACACCATGAGATGAGATTTTTTCTGAGAAACAAACAATAACTTGTAGTTGATTTTCTATCATCATGATCACTTGCCCAATCAGCACCTAAGTATCAAGTAATGTTAAGCTTGTTACTTGATTTCATGACCAATCTGTGATTAATTGTGCCTATAAGATATCTTAGAATTCTCGTAAGGACTTTCCAGTGTTCACTTAGAAGTCTTGCATAAATTGACTTTCTTTGTTGACACTGTTGGATATATTTGGTCTAGTTATGGTGACGTACTGTAAGGCTCCAACTATGCTTCTATATTGTTTTTCATTATATACCGGTTCACCTTTTTTCTTGCTAAGGTGAACATTTGTTGCCATGGTGTGGAAAGAGGCTTTGCTTTATTCCTTTTTGGTATGTTTAGAACTACTTCTATGCATTTGGATTGATTTAAATGTAGTTCCTTATCAGGAGTTCTGTGCACTTCAATTCCTTGAAAGTAAGACAGCTCTCCTAGGTCTTTGATTGAGTTGTTTAGACACTTGGTTATGTGCATGATTTCATCTTTCTTGTTGCATGTAATCAAGATTTCATCGACATAAATCAACATGTATGTAACAGTATCAGAAATAAATTTAACAAATAATGAGTTATCTGATTTAGTAGGATTGTAGCCAAGCTTGATCAATGTTGATTTGAGTTTATCAAATCACACGTGATGCCTACTTTAGGCCATATATTGCTTTGTTTAGTTTTCAGAAAAGCTCTTCATTTTCTTTCTTTTCAAATCCCTGTGGGTGCTCCGTATACACCTCTTCCTGTAAAACACCATTTAAAAAGGCATTATTCCCATCTAGCTATTTGGTGGTCCAGTTCGTATGCGAGGCAATTTTTATTACAATTCTGATAGATGTTGGTTTTACAACAGTGAGAAAGTTTCATTGGAATCTATTCCATATTGTTGGGAATAACCATTGGCTACCAACCTTGCCTTGTATTTAGACATTGTACCATCAAGATTTTTCTTAATTCTGTATGTCCACTTGCACCAAATAACATGTTTATCTCTGAGAAGTGGTATAAGACACCATGTTTTATTTTTATGACGATTATCCAACTCTTCTTTCATGGCAGACCTCCACTTATCTTCTTGCACTGCTTGGTGATAAGTGGATGGTTCAGTTGAATCAAGAGTGCTACAATAAGCTTTTGGTTTGAAAACACCACTTTTTGCTCTAGTCATTCTATGAATTTTATTTTGAACATGATTATTGTGTGGCTGGTATCCTCCTCTTGATTCTCAGGAACAACACTGTCCTCACTGACATTGTCAGTCTGAGATTTTCACTAATACTTTCAGGTGTTATGCTACATCCTTGACCTGGTCCACTGCTGGATAATGTGTGTTGAGGTGTAGTGTTGTCTAATGGTGCTTGTGTGTGTCATATTGCCTTTTAAATGTGGTACATACACAACATCATCAGTAATTGTTACAATGGGTGTAATAAATAGCTTGGAATTGCATATTTTCTTCGTGGTATTATATTCAGGATTACTAAAAAGAAATATTTTCTCATTGAGTATAACATGTCTATATATATACACACACACCCCTCTACAGTTCTATCCAGACACTTATACCCCTTGTAATTAGTTGAGTATCCTAGGAATGTACAAGAGCGAGATCTGTAATTTAATTTGTGTCTATTAAATGGTCTTAGATAAGGGAAACATAGACATCCAAAAAAATTTAAGCTGTTATAATTTGGTTTGACTTTGGTTAGTACTTCAGTAGGACATTTGTAACTGAAGTACCTTTGTTGGTAACATGTATTAAATGCACTACTGTGATAAAAGCATCAGCCAAATTTTTTGAGGTAGTGATGGTTGTGCAAGCAGTGTTAAACCAGCCTCGACCATGTGCCTATGCATCCTTTCAATAATCTCATTTTTCTCAAAAGTATAAGGATAAGTTAATCTATGAGTAATGCCTTTACTATTAAAGTAATCTTTTAAAGGCAGGAATTCCTTACCCCCATCAGTTTATAATATTTTAACATTATGATTCAGTTGTTTTTCAGCACTAACTATAAATTATTTCATATCATTCAGAGTTTCAGACTTATTTTTCTGAAAGTTTATCCAAACATATCTAGAATAAGCATCAATAAAGGAGATATAGTATTTATATCCATAATCAGTTTCAATCGGCGTTGGACCCCAAAGATCAGTGGCAATCGGTTCTAGGGGAATATTACAGAAAGTTTTAGAGTCAGAAAAAGGTAACTTGTGGCTTTTTCCCATTTAACGATATGAACATATATAAGATTCAAGAATAGTAGTCAAATATTATTATCATTTAAAACTTGCCTAACAATTTTCATGCTTGGATGTCCAAGTTTACAATGCCACAAGTCAAAGGTCGTGCATTCTTCACTTTTGTTTAGTTCACAAGCATTACAACAATTTTCTTCAAATCTTGATTTTCTTAATTTTTCAGTGTCAAATTTGTATAATCCTTTATATTTTCTACCCTACAACAAAGTTTCCTTTGTTAGAATGTCTTTGACAAGACGCTGCTTAGGGTAAAATTCAAAGAACACTTTATTGTCTCTAGCATACTATGACACACTCATTAGATTATTTCTAATGTGAGGTGCTCTTAGAAGATTATTTAAATAGATTTGCTTTGCACCTTTTATATAAACATTACCAGTGTGTGTAATAGAAACAGAATTGCCATAACCCATAAGTATGGACCATGTACCTTTATATTCTTTGTTACCAGGATTGAGATTGTTTAAGCTGCTTGTGACATGATGTGAGGCTCTTGAATCTGGGTACCATGCATCATCTTGAATGTCTTTCAGTTTTGTTGCGTCATAGGTGTTGTCCTGAGAGCCTTTATTGTCATTCATACCATTGATCAGGTTGGCATTTGGTTGATTGTTTTTGTTGTTTATTTGCTGATTCACATTGAAGTTGTTGCCAAACCTGAAATAACATAACATCTGTTAGCAATATGCCCAATTTTATCACATATTTGGCATTTTGGTCTGTTATTGGGATTCCGTCTCCTAGCTCTGCCACTGCCTGACATTCCATCTCTCTGTAATTGTTACTATTATGATTTCTTGGATTATTACCTTTTTCTTGATTTTTGTTTCTGCTATTTGAAGTTTAATTGATAGAAAAATTTGAACTTGATTCTTTCTTTTGTAGCAACCTTCCTTCATGAGCTCATAGTGTAGAGTAGACAGTTTGCAGTAAGGGCGTGGGTTCTGTAGGGGTTATGAAAGCAACAACAAATTCATTCTCGTCTTCTAGCCCACTCACAATGTACAACACCTGTTCACTTTCATCAATTTTGCGACCAACACGGGCTAGTTGATCACACAAATTCTTGACCTTCATAAGGTACTCATTTATGGTTTGATTTTCCTTTTTATTACTTTGAAGTTGTCTTTTGTAATGCAGGACTTTGGCAGTAGATTGAGATGTGAATACTCTCTCCATGGTTGTCCAGATTTCGTTTGATGTTTTATAACAAATGAGTTGAGGCATTGGCGACGGTCTAATTGAGGAAATGTAACAACCCGAAAATCTGGGCCAGTTTAAAATTTTTATTTTGGCAATTTTAGCGAATTTTGATTATTTAAAATGAATTATTTTAAATAATATCGACGAGAAATTTATTTTGAATGGAATTCGAACGTATATATTATATACGTCGTCGTTAGAATATATATAATTATATAAAATTTGGAAAGGAATTGAAAATGACGCGGTAGTTCGATAATTCGATTTCAAACTTCAATTGAATGTACCGGGTGCAAAACAATCCGGATTTTAGTGAAACCAAAAATAATAGGATCTAACTGATGATGTCTTTCCAACTAATCCGACAAATCGAAATTTCATAGCGGTAATCAAAAGATATGTCCAGTTGAAAATTCTGAATAGTCGCTATGGAATTCAGGCCCTTAAAAATGGAAATTTTGCAAACGACCTCGGATTCCGACGAAACCACTTTTGTTGGATCCGTGATGCAAAGTTATTGCTAGATTCCAAATTTCATAATTTTTCGATTCAATATGTGAGCGTGGCAAAGGAAAACGCGTTTGACCAGTTTTAGTTGATTTTAATCGACTGGAAATTGGCCATTTTTCAAACTGTCTCAGAATTCGACGAAACTAGTTCTGTTAGGACCTATCGTCAATACGAAGCTAGAAAATATTTTTATGGGATTTATAGAGTTAGTATGTGACCCCGGTAATTTGAAATGTACGTTTAAAATTCAATATAGCAATTTAAATGTAAATTCAACGGAAACTGATCGAAATAGTCGAATCAGCTTACGATACATATCCCATTGTGTTCGGAATGGGAGTGAAACGCTATGGACGACAGGCGGTGGGCCTCGTTTAGAGGTCGTATGTAAAAGTCAACCTATGGGGATTAAATAAATAATTAAATAAAAAAAATAATATCTTCTCCTATACCTTGGCCCCCCCACCGATTCATCATTCAACAGAAAAGAAAAAGAAAAAAAAAAGAACTAAACCTAAATCGATGCCGCCTCCACCAGGTTCCAGCCGCCACAGACGCTCGTCCCTCCGCCACCGCCACATCTTCCCCTCCTCCATCGATCGCGCGACGCAATCGAAGCCCCCCTATCGCGACCTCCCCCTAACCTCGCATCAGACCCCCCCTCGCCGCAGTCCACCATCGGAGCCCCCCAGCGGCGCCGACCTCGCGACAGCCCCCCCTCGAAGACGAACGTGATACCCCCTCCTCCCCTGCCTACCGCCGCATCAGCCCCCCCCCCTCTGTAAGTTCACTGATTTTTTATTTACTTTAAAACTGATTTTTTATTTACTTTAAAACTGATTTTTTATTTACTTTAAAACTGATTTTTATAAATTTAGATTAGAAAGAAAATACGATTTTAATTGAATATAAAGTTTAGATATTTATTCGTATAAAGAATATATTCTTATTCATATGAAGTATAAATGAGTAATCATATAAAGATTAGATTTTTAACGATGTAAAAGTTAGATTTTTATATTTAGAAAGGTTTGATTTTTTATATGCTAAGAAGATTAAAAATGTGATTTTTATATAGTAGAAATAATAAAGATGTGATCTTTATAGATGTAGCCATGTAAAAATATGTTTTTATTCATGTAGGGTAATAAAAATATAATTTTTATTATAATACTAGCGAGATAAAGATAGAATTTTATCCATATGGAGTGATTGTAAAATTTCGATTTTTTATATATTGAATAACAAAGTAAAAATTCGATTTTTATATATTGAATAGCATAGTAAAAATTCGATTTTTTATATATTGAATAACAAAGTAAAAAATTCGATTTTTATATATTGAAGAACAAAGTAAAAATTCGATTTTTATATATTGAATAGTAAAGTAAAAAATTCGATTTTTACATATGTAGAGAGTACGGGCAAAGAAGGTGACAAAAAGGCGAGGACGATGAAGATTTCTCTAAATGAAGTGTCGTAAAGTTGGATAGCTATAGGTGAGAATTTCTCACCTTTCAAATTCTTTTTCTAGTTATATATATATATACTAGGATGCAGACGGTGCTTAGTAGCACCCGACACAATCGTCCACAGACCATGGACTTGTTTGTTTGATTGCAAAAATTAGTTAGATTATTTGATTGGATTGAATTGTTTGGTGAAATGAAATTGATTTGATTGATGTGTGAATGGCGTGGGCCTTCACTAGACCGGGGATAAGGCTAGGCCTCGTCCCGTTTCTAGTATCGTGCCGTTATGCCGCCGAAATTTTCTAAAATATGTTAGAAAAATAAAAATATCATTTTATTGAATAAATGAACCGAATAAAATATTCATAGGTTGAATAAAATAGTTTGATCGTTAAAAATATAATTTTTAACGTGAATGTGAATAAATAAATATTCATTTACAAACCAGACGGTTTGTTTATGTACACCTATTTGAAGGACATTGATTGGGACGATAAATTTTACACATCGCCCAACTGCACAAATAAAATCTGTGTTTGATTGTTTGAAACCCCACACGGGTATTGGGATAATATTTAAAGTACACTAATCCCGATTGTTTAGTTGTATGTCGATCGATTGATTGACAGACTGTTATAAGCGTTGAATATTTATATTTGATGCTTATACAGTGTAGAATGCACTTTGGATGATGGTTGATTATTCATCGTTGTTGATATATACATGTGTTGTAAAAAATCCATATAATTAACATTATATGGTAATTGATTGGGCCTCATTCCAGTTTTGAAATAGAAATATTTGAATAAAAATATTTGAAATAGAAATATTTGAAGAGAAATATTTGAATAGAAATATTTGGAATAAAAATATTTGAAATAGAAACATTTGAAATAGAATATTTGAAAATAGAAACATATGAAGCCGTGTTGGTTAGATTGACGCCATTTTGACGTGAACGATATTTATATCGATTTTATTCATTTTAGAATGAATAACGAAAGTGATTTCAAAATCTGATTTTTCGAAAAGAATTGAAATTCGAATAGAAATTGAATATAAATAGAAGTGAATTCGAATTGAAATTGAATAAAAATTAATTCGAATTGAATTTAAATATAAATGAATTCGAATTGAAATCGATTTGAAAAGAATTTAAAACGAATTTATATTGGAATATTCAATCTTGATTTGAAATTGAATATGAAGTTAAAACCGTTTTGAAAATGAATTTAAATCGATTTATAAAGAACGTTTTGAATTGAAATCGACGAAATATATATTATATATATTATATATATAATATAATGGCCTGAATAGAACGCGCCGCGCCGCGACAGTTCGTGAATTTCGACCATTTATTTCAAACGGACATTACGGGAGATCCGACCGTCGGATTCTCCTAAAACCGGAACCGTTGGGTTCGTATCGAAAAGAGCTTTCTAATGGATATTTGAAATTTGAAATCTAACGGTTGGATTTGGAATTATGTCCAAATCAAATTTGAAAAAGGTCGCTGTAAGTGCAGTTCGATGGCCGTTGATGGAAATCGACTGTACGGGCCTTGATAAAATTATTAAAAATAGTAATAATTTATGTAAAATCATAAGAAATGATTTAGAAAGAATTGGGATGAAAAACTCCATATTTGAAAAGATAAAAATAGATTTTTATCGAAATGAACTAGTTTTGAACTAGAATTATAATTCTATTTATTTTTAAGTAAATAAATTGAATTTGAAAAGGGTTTTAAAAATAACCAGAATTTCCAATGATTGCATTGGAGTGGATTTGAATCGAAATTGTCTTCGGAATATTTCGATGTTGGAATTCGTGATTATACGGATGTTGTTATGGAAATTTGAAAGATATATATTTATATCGTTATTTCCAATACGACATTTGTTAATCGTAGAATTTGATATTGAATATAAGCCGATATATTTTCTATTCAGAGCCTTGTATTGAATATCAAATGTGATTTGGGTCTGTCGTGAATGGTGTCTTCATTAACACTGTTCTTGAACCCAGTTGAGAAAAGATTAAATCTTTTTATTTAGATTTAATGAAGTGTACCAATTAAATAATATTTAATTGAATTGATATTGATTTTTGGGTTTATCGTGGACAGTGTTTTAAATAACACTCGTTCTTTAACCCGATAATTAATGGAATGTGATTTTAGGTTTATCGTGAACCGTGTTTTTAAATGACACTAATTCTTTAACCCAGTCAAAGATTAAAACTAAGTGGAGTTTTAATGAATCTTTAATTAGATTTGAACGTGAAATGGTAATTGAATTTACCGATAACACCGTGGTGTTAGATATGAAGTATTACCAGTTTTACTTCATGGGATGAATAGGTTGGGATTGGGAAATTAAAACCGATGATTACTTCGGTAAGGTTCGCTAATTCCGACTAGTTGAATCGAAATTCAAAAAAGAAGATTAAAGAATAAATTCAAGGAATTTATCTTAGATAAAATTAATGGGAACCTTTCCCTATGAATGCGAAATTTAGAAACTGACTGTCGGTTAGCCAAGCAGAATGATTTTCTGGATATTGATCTGATGTTGGTTTCGGCCTTCGGGGTTAATATTTGGGAAATTATTCTCTTGATTAATTTACGGTTAGTGACTGATGAATTGGAATGAGGCGTATGTTGGGTTTGTGTAACACTTATTTAAAGCATACGCGAGTTATTCGGGAAGACCGGGTTTATCCCATTCTGAATAACTGATACGACGATAAGTCGAAGATGAAGACGGTGGTTGAAGACCGGAGGTCTTCACGTCGTTTGGATAATTACTGATGATCTTGATTGGGCTGTACACCCAAGAAGATGGAAACAGTTGGTGATCGTCCAGACGTACTTGGAGATCGATGGATATGCGGGGTACAAGGTGCCTCCGGTTTCGTTCAGACCCAGAACGGACTTGTAAATGGACTGTGTGTCTGACATTGGATTTTAGTCCGTGTGATTGATTTCTATTAAATATATATCTGTTTGGTAGCGGAGAATTTATTCTCTTGCTTAACGCCCTTCTCTGAGACGTACGAGCTCAGGGGTTATATATTGATGGATATCAATCGCATGGAGTGAATTGCCTGTGTGGCATGCTAAGATGCAAATGATCAAGGCTTCTGTTGAAAAGCAAAGTCTTGTGGTTGATGATCGAAGCACGACCTTTGTGGCGTAGCTTTGTGTAACGTTTACTTCGCGAGTTTCGCATCCCGGTTGTGAACCAAAAACGGGAGAGGACCTCAGGGAGGGCATGCGTTTCCTTCTAGCTAGGGTGGTGTCAGTGACCTACCAGCCCTGACATTTATATACTTTTCACCTGTGTGGTTGTTGCTGTTGCGAGGTGCCTCGGTTTGATCGGACGATCCGGGTCCGATGGAGTCATTCGTTGGCTCATTTACGCCCCAAAGGGCGGGGAAACGTGGTGTTCAGGCATAATAATCCACATCGGTGGATCGGCCCTGTCGCTCCAAGGCTTGCCTGCGCGCTTGCCTGAGACATGGGCTAGATTGTCTCGAATCGGTAGAGGACGATCCCTGGCCTCGGTTCATAGATGGAAATCCAACTTCCAAATACGCGACATTTGCGGTTTTATTTGTAAACCTAGATATGGCGACATAGTGGCATGGGACGCTCATGTCGCCTATGATTGATACTTATGATTTGAAGTTGTTTTATACACTATGCACTTATCATAGTATCAAATGATTTGTTTTAAAACGTATCAAGCATTCTTTGGCTGTTATTGCATTGTGTGATAGGACCTGGGTCTTATAACAGCTTCATTTTTCTCTATTTAGCATTGCGCTGTTCGTTTTATGCACTGGTATTCTTGGGAGGAAACCCGTTCCGTGTTATACGGCGTGGTCCCTTGATTTACCTAACTTTAAAATCAAGATTTATAACTGTTTTAGTTCTCACACCAGTCACATGACTGACCTGGAGTTTATTGTTTTAACCTAAACTCTGGGTGCCCTTATTTTGACACGGGTAGCTAGTAGTTTTGGTTTTGCAGATCTATATTCACAGGATCCTAGTTTACAGCTGGAACGATATCCGGAAAGCTTTGTATCCGTATATCCCTTCTAGTTGTGTATTGTATTATTTTCCGCTGCTATGTATTTAAATGTAATTTAAATCTCTGATATTTCTATGTAATATTTATTCATTTATACTCTGTATATTCTTGTATTCTGATGCATTGTTGTAATATACAATGAAATGTTCTTTTATATGCGTTCTACTTTGTCGTGTTCTCAAAACGATCAGGCGTTTCGAACGGTCTAGATCGGTTTAGCGACTGGTTCGGACCGAGCGAAATTCCTTGCCGTCACATTTGGTATCAGAGCTTTGGTTTACAAAGCAGAGAACAAGGCACATTAGAACCATACGAAAGAATTCATCAGATATTGGGTTAGTAATATCCAATGGGAATGACTCGTTAGAGATAGGATCAGTAGTATCCTAGAACGAGTGTGAAGAGTATATTTTTAAAATGAAAACAAGTTTTGTTTTGAAAATTTAAATCAATTATTCGTATTTGATTATTTATTTGTATTGATTTGGACAGTCCAGTATATAAAGATTTTGCAAATACGCCTTGCAAACGTGTATTTGAAGTTTTAATATACTGGATAGATATAGAATTACACTCGAATCGCCCGGAGATGATTTTGATGATGGAGCTCCATCATTAGAATTTATGTTCGAGTGACGAAAGTGGGCTTTCTATATATTTCCAATTGACTGGTGTGAGAACCAAAGCTATATAGGATTTATTGTTGTGATTTGGCATCAAAAATGTGATTTTTGACTATGTATCAAAGTTATGAATTTCAAAAGCTAATCAACTAATGGATTGATGTTTGTGTTGTTTGTTTGTTTGATAATTTTGAACCATATAGCCAAATTGGATCAAATAGTGAATTGTATTGAAATTTGGTCGCATTTGCATGTATATACTTGTACTTACATTGAACAGGTCATAGCAAGGAGGCTAGAGCAGAGAATAAAATTTGTTTGCCCGACAAATAGGTACATGTTTACTACCTAATTTACTATTTTGTTTGGGTGATGATGATTTTATGAGCCTATTGGCTAGCCGCTTGGCTTTTTCTTTTTCTTTTTGAGATCTGAAGGCCTATATGGCAATTTCGGGATTTTCCCGTGGCTCCCGGTGCAGGGGAGGTTATGGCGAAATTTTTCGAAAATTTAGGGTGTTAGCCAAATTTTTGAAGAATTTGAAAATTCTCAGAAACTGAAAAGTTGGAGAATGGAAGCCAGATCGAACGTAGAGTTGGTTAATCAAACCACTTTCGACTTTGTTCCTTTTCGAGGACGAAAAGTTTTAAGTGGGGGAGATTGTAACAACCCGAAAATCTGGGCCAGTTTAAAATTTTTATTTTGGCAATTTTAGCGAATTTTGATTATTTAAAATGAATTATTTTAAATAATATCGACGAGAAATTTATTTTGAATGGAATTCGAACGTATATATTATATACGTCGTCGTTAGAATATATATAATTATATAAAATTTGGAAAGGAATTGAAAATGGCGCGGTAGTTCGATAATTCGATTTCAAACTTCAATTGAATGTACCAGGTGCAAAACAATCCGGATTTTAGTGAAACAAAAAATAATAGGATCTAATTGATGATGTCTTTCCAACGAATCCGACAAATCGAAATTTCATAGCGGGAATCAAAAGATATGTCCAGTTGAAAATTCTGAATAGTCGCTATGGAATTCAGGCCCTTAAAAATGGAAATTTTGCAAACGACCTCGGATTTCGACGAAACCACTTTTGTTGGATCCGTGATGTAAAGTTATTGCTAGATTCCAAATTTCATAATTTTTCGATTCAATATGTGAGCGTGGCAAAGGAAAACGCGTTTGACCAGTTTTAGTTGATTTTAATCGACTGGAAATTGGCCATTTTTCAAACGGTCTCAGAATTCGACGAAACTAGTTCTGTTAGGACCGTATCGTCAATACGAAGCTAGAAAATATTATTATGGGATTTATAGAGTTAGTATGTGACCCCGGTAATTTGAAATGTACGTTTAAAATTCAATATAGCAATTTAAATGTAAATTCAACGGAAACTGATCGAAATAGTCGAATCAGCTTATGATACATATCCCATTGTGTTCGGAATGGGGGTGAAACGCTATGGACGACAGGCGGTGGGCCTCGTTTAGAGGTCGTATGTAAAAGTCAACCTATGGGGATTAAATAAATAATTAAATAAAAATAAAAAAATATCTTCTCCTATACCTTGGCCCCCCCACCGATTCATCATTCAACAGAAAAAGAAAAAGAAAAAAAAAGAACTAAACCTAAATCGATGCCGCCTCCACCAGGTTCCAGCCGCCACCGACGCTCGTCCCTCCGCCACCGCCACATCTTCCCCTCCTCCATCGATCGCGCGACGCAATCGAAGCCCCCCCTATCGCGACCTCCCCCTAACCTCGCATCAGACCCCCCCCCCTCGCCGCAGTCCACCATCGGAGCCCCCCAGCGGCGCCGACCTCGCGACAGCCCCCCCTCGAAGACGAATGCGATACCCCCTCCTCCCCTGCCTACCGCCGCATCAGCCCCCCCCCCCCCCTCTGTAAGTTCACTGATTTTTTATTTACTTTAAAACTGATTTTTTATTTACTTTAAAACTGATTTTTTATTTACTTTAAAACTGATTTTTTATTTACTTTAAAACTGATTTTTATAAATTTAGATTAGAAAGAAAATACGATTTTAATTGAATATAAAGTTTAGATATTTATTCGTATAAAGAATATATTCTTATTCATATGAAGTATAAATGAGTAATCATATAAAGATTAGATTTTTAACGATGTAAAAGTTAGATTTTTATATTTAGAAAGGTTTGATTTTTTATATGCTAAGAAGATTAAAAATGTGATTTTTATATAGTAGAAATAATAAAGATGTGATCTTTATAGATGTAGCCATGTAAAAATATGTTTTTATTCATGTAGGGTAATAAAAATATAATTTTTATTATAATACTAGCGAGATAAAGATAGAATTTTATCCATATGGAGTGATTGTAAAATTTCGATTTTTTATATATTGAATAACAAAGTAAAAATTCGATTTTTATATATTGAATAGCATAGTAAAAATTCGATTTTTTATATATTGAATAACAAAGTAAAAATTCGATTTTTATATATTGAAGAACAAAGTAAAAATTCGATTTTTATATATTGAATAGTAAAGTAAAAATTCGATTTTTACATATGTAGAGAGTACGGGCAAAGAAGGTGACAAAAAGGCGAGGACGATGAAGATTTCTCTAAATGAAGTGTCGTAAAGTTGGATAGCTATAGGTGAGAATTTCTCACCTTTCAATTTCTTTTTCTAGTTATATATATATATGCTAGGATGCAGACGGTGCTTAGTAGCACCCGACACAATCGTCCACAGACCATGGACTTGTTTGTTTGATTGCAAAAATTAGTAAGATTATTTGATTGGATTGAATTGTTTGGTGAAATGAAATTGATTTGATTGATGTGTGAATGGCGTGGGCCTTCACTAGACTGGGGATAAGGCTAGGCCTCGTCCCGTTTCTAGTATCGTGCCGTTATGCCGCCGAAATTTTCTAAAATATGTTAGAAAAATAAAAATATCATTTTATTGAATAAATGAACCGAATAGAATATTCATAGGTTGAATAAAATAGTTTGATCGTTAAAAATATAATTTTTAACGTGAATGTGAATAAATAAATATTCATTTACAAACCGGACGGTTTGTTTATGTACACCTATTTGAAGGACATTGATTGGGACGATAAATTTTACACATCGCCCAACTGCACAAATAAAATCTGTGTTTGATTGTTTGAAACCCCACACGGGTATTGGGATGATATTTGAAGTACACTAATCCCGATTGTTTAGTTGTATGTCGATCGATTGATTGACAGACTGTTATAAGCATTGAATATTTATATTTGATGCTTATACAGTGTAGAATGCACTTTGGATGATGGTTGATTATTCATCGTTGTTGATATATACATGTGTTGTAAAAAATCCATATAATTAACATTATATGGTAATTGATTGGGCCTCATTCCAGTTTCGAAATAGAAATATTTGAATAAAAATATTTGAAATAGAAATATTTGAAGAGAAATATTTGAATAGAAATATTTGGAATAAATATATTTGAAATAGAAACATTTGAAATAGAAACATTTGAAATAGAATATTTGAAAATAGAAACATATGAAGCCGTGTTGGTTAGATTGACGCCATTTTGACGTGAACGATATTTATATCGATTTTATTCATTTTAGAATGAATAACGAAAGTGATTTCAAAATCTGATTTTTCGAAAAGAATTCAAATTCGAATAGAAATTGAATATAAATAGAAGTGAATTCGAATTGAAATTGAATAAAAATTAATTCGAATTGAATTTAAATATAAATGAATTCGAATTGAAATCGATTTGAAAAGAATTTAAAACGAATTTATATTGGAATATTCAATCTTGATTTGAAATTGAATATGAAGTTAAAACCGTTTTGAAAATGAATTTAAATCGATTTATAAAGCACGTTTTGAATTGAAATCGACGAAATATATATTATATATATAATATAATGGCCTGAATAGAACGCGCCGCGCCGCGACAGTTCGTGAATTTCGACCATTTATTTCAAACGGACATTACGGGAGATCCGACCGTCGGATTCTCCTAAAACCGGAACCGTTGGGTTCGTATCGAAAAGAGCTTTCTAATGGATATTTGAAATTTGAAATCTAACGGTTGGATTTGGAATTATGTCCAAATCAAAGTTGAAAAAGGTCGCTGTAAGTGCAGTTCGATGGCCGTTGATGGAAATCGATTGTACGGGCCTTGATAAAATTATTAAAAATAGTAATAATTTATGTAAAATCATAAGAAATGATTTAGAAAGAATTGGGATGAAAAACTCCATATTTGAAAAGATAAAAATAGATTTTTATCGAAATGAACTAGTTTTGAACTAGAATTATAATTCTATTTATTTTTAAGTAAATAAATTGAATTTGAAAAGGGTTTTAAAAGTAACCAGAATTTCCAATGATTGCATTGGAGTGGATTTGAATCGAAATTATCTTCGGAATATTTCGATGTTGGAATTCGTGATTATACGGATGTTGTTATGGAAATTTGAAAGATATATATTTATATCGTTATTTCCAATACGACATTTGTTAATCGTAGAATTTGATATTGAATATAAGCCGATATATTTTCTATTCAGAGCCTTGTATTGAATATCAAATGTGATTTGGGTCTGTCGTGAATGGTGTCTTCATTAACACTGTTCTTGAACCCAGTTGAGAAAAGATTAAATCTTTTTATTTAGATTTAATGAAGTGTACCAATTAAATAATATTTAATTGAATTGATATTGATTTTTGGGTTTATCGTGGACAGTGTTTTAAATAACACTCGTTCTTTAACCCGATAATTAATGGAATGTGATTTTAGGTTTATCGTGAACCGTGTTTTTAAATGACACTAATTCTTTAACCCAATCAAAGATTAAAACTAAGTGGAGTTTTAATGAATCTTTAATTAGATTTGAACGTGAAATGGTAATTGAATTTACCGATAACACCGTGGTGTTAGATATGAAGTATTACCAGTTTTACTTCATGGGATGAATAGGTTGGGATTGGGAAATTAAAACCGATGATTACTTCGGTAAGGTTCGCTAATTCCGACTAGTTGAATCGAAATTCAAAAAAGAAGATTAAAGAATAAATTCAAGGAATTTATCTTAGATAAAATTAATGGGAACCTTTCCCTATGAATGCGAAATTTAGAAACTGACTGTCGGTTAGCCAAGCAGAATGATTTTCTGGATATTGATCTGATGTTGGTTTCGGCCTTCGGGGTTAATATTTGGGAAATTATTCTCTTGATTAATTTACGGTTAGTGACTGATGAATTGGAATGAGGCGTATGTTGGGTTTGTGTAACACTTATTTAAAGCATACGCGAGTTATTCGGGAAGACCGGGTTTATCCCATTCTGAATAACTGATACGACGATAAGTCGAAGATGAAGACGGTGGTTGAAGACCGGAGGTCTTCACGTCGTTTGGATAATTACTGATGATCTTGATTGGGTTGTACACCCAAGAAGATGGAAACAGTTGGTGATCGTCCAGACGTACTTGGAGATCGATGGATATGCGGGGTACTAGGTGCCTCCGGTTTCGTTCAGACCCAGAACGGACTTGTAAATGGACTGTGTGTCTGACATTGGATTTTAGTCCGTGTGATTGATTTCTATTAAATATATATCTGTTTGGCGGCGGAGAATTTATTCTCTTGCTTAACGCCCTTCTCTGAGATGTACGAGCTCAGGGGTTATATATTGATGGATATCAATCGCATGGAGTGAATTGCCTGTGTGGCATGCTAAGATGCAAATGATCAAGGCTTCTATTGAAAAGCAAAGTCATGTGGTTGATGATCGAAGCACGGCCTTTGTGGCGTAGCTTTGTGTAACGTTTACTTCGCGAGTTTCGCACCCCGGTTGTGAACCAAAAACGGGAGAGGACCTCAGGGAGGGCATGCGTTTCCTTCTAGCTAGGGTGGTGACATTTATATACTTTTCACCTGTGTGGTTGTTGCTGTTGCGAGGCGCCTCGGTTTGATCAGACGATCCGGGTCCGATGGAGTCATTCGTTGGCTCATTTACGCCCCAAAGGGCGGGGAAACGTAGTGTTCAGGCATAATAATCCACATCGGTGGACCGGCCCTGTCGCTCCAAGGCTTGCCTGAGACATGGGCTAGATTGTCTCGAATCGGTAGAGGACGATCCCTGGCCTCGGTTCATAGATGGAAATCCAACTTCCAAATACGCGACATTTGCGGTTTTATTTGTAAACCTAGATATGGCTACATAGTGGCATGGGACGCTCATGTCGCCTATGATTGATACTTATGATTTGAAGTTGTTTTATACACTATGCACTTATAATAGTATCAAATGATTTGTTTTAAAACGTATCAAGCATTCTTTGGCTGTTATAAGGGAAAACCCTATCCCCCGGCTTGCGTTGCATTGTGTGATAGGACCTGGGTCTTATAACAGCTTCATTTTTCTCTATTTAGCATTGCGCTGTTCGTTTTATGCACTGGTATTCTTGGGAGGAAACCCATTCCGTGTTATACGGCGTGGTCCCTTGATTTACCTAACTTTAAAATCAAGATTTATAACTGTTTTAGTTCTCACACCAGTCACATGACTGACCTGGAGTTTATTGTTTTAACCTAAACTCTGGGTGCCCTTATTTTGACACGGGCAGCTAGCAGTTTTGGTTTTGCAGATCTATATTCACAGGATCCTGGTTTACAGCTGGAACGATATCCGGAAAGCTTTGTATCCGTATATCCCTTCTAGTTGTGTATTGTATTATTTTCCGCTGCTATGTATTTAAATGTAATTTAAATCTCTGATATTTCTGTGTAATATTTATTCATTTATACTCTGTATATTCTTGTATTCTGATGCATTGTTGTAATATACAATGAAATGTTCTTTTATATGCGTTCTACTTTGTCGTGTTCTCAAAACGATCAGGCATTTCGAACGGTTTAGCGACTGGTTCGGACCAAGCGAAATTCCTTGCCGTCACAGGAAATCATTAGGAACTTACCAAGTTATCTTGTCTTTGATAAGATAAGTGCTCTTGATTTGTTATGAGCTTATCCTCACTGTCCCTGATGAACTTTGATGGAATCTTCTTTGTTCCATATATATGGTCTTTGAGACCATATCCTTTCACAGTAGTTTCAATATGTAGTTTCCATAGTAGATAATTCGTCCCATCAAGGTGTCTCCATATCAGTTGATTTTAAGGTTTAATTATAGCCTTGATAAGTTCTTGAGTTTTATCAGAATTTGATTGAACCGTTGGTTTTGCAGATGATACTGGTGGTGAGTTGATATCTCGTTCAACCATCTTGAACAGGCAAGAAGCTAATGATGTAGATTGACAAAAAAGGGAACATATGGATAGGAAAAATAAGAAACCAGATTCAGATAAATTGAATGTTGGATGGCTTCGAAAAGACTGATTGATGGTCGTAGAAGCAACCGTGAAGATCAGAAATGATGGCAACTGAACTATCTTCATAGGATGGCTCACCATCAAATGATGATGTGATCTTGAATATCAAGATTGCTCGATAATAGATAAGGGGGAAGGCATATCTCATGTGATGAAAACTAGAAGAATTCTGATGAGACCAAATAACAGTCTTTCTTCCTTGTCGCTAAGCAACATCGTGCTCCGATACCATGTAGAAATAATGGAAGCGGAATTAAAAGAAGATTTGTAATATTATTTACTAGAAATGAAATTTGTACAATATAGATTACATGATAGCTGTATTTAATTATATATGTACAAGCAACAAAGGGCCCAAATAATATCGGCCCGAGGTCATAATATTAGTATGTGCTAAACATACTGAACGACAACGCATTCATTCACAAATCTGAGATCATGCTTGGAGCAGTGGACGTTTTTCAAGCTAATAGTATTTACAATGCCACTGGTTTATCCCTTTACAATGAAACAGTAACATATTTAGGAATCCCGCTTTCTACTTCTAGGATCACTTACCAGCAATGTTTTCCTCTGCCTACTAGAATTCAGGCTTAAAAGATGAACCAATAAGCACCTATCCCAGACCGAGAGGCTAATCTTAGTGTAGTCTGTCATCTTCTCTATAATGTCTATTGGGTGCAGACATTTGTTCTACCGAATATATAAGTTAATTAAAATGGTTAAATCTGCCATGATAAGATCCTTTCGGAAAGGTACTATCCATGGTAGATTTATTGACATGGTTTCTATAACAACCCGCTTGGAATGCCTAAATTTCGACCTAGAAAAGGCCCATCGAAACTTAGAGCCATTCCAAACGGGTCGTTGGTTCCTGTAAGGATTAGTTTGCACAGATAATATAACATATATTGCGAATGGAATTCTCACACAGCGGAAAGAGAAAATATAATAATGAAATAAGATGTACTACTTATTTAAAAATCACAGAAATACAATAGTCACAGTTACATCTGTTCAATGGGTACATCAAATAGTTCATTCTCACAAGTTTCCAAAAGAAGTAAAGCGATAACTACTACTAATAATAGCGAGACAACTTCGTCTTCTTCTCCAGCTCCAATCATGACTTCGTCCATGGCTTTTGCCCCATCTACTGACCTGTTGGATATGTTAAGAAGAGGGGTCAGAACATGAAGTTCTGTGTGCTTGAAATATGGTTTTACTTAATGTCCATACCCTATATTTTTAGCAGGTTACATATGTCAAGATATGTCTACGCAACACACAAGATTCACATAAGCAACAAGTTTCTAACCAATAGGGTGGATATCCTAGTCAATCGCCAATTAGTATATTTAAGGTAAAGACGCAATGAGATGGGCATTCTCGTTCACTTATGGCCCAATTAAAGGTGGATTCTTATGATCTCTTATAACCTTGAGACGGACCCCTAGCCCCTTAAGACCACGTCCTAATACGTTAACGTTCATAAATTTATACTCTCGCTTGTAATATGAGAAGTAGTATTGCGAACGTTACTACTTAACTGATATTACGGTAGGACACCTATGTCGCTTAAGACTTCCTTTAGATAGTTGGTTAGCTTGCAATGGCCACATATCTTTTATGTACCAAGTCTGTCCCTAGTTGAGCCCTTACAAGCTTCTAAAGGAAGTGGACATCCCCTGTGAACTACCCTACTTATTTACCATTTATGCCTGACCACTTTTAGAGAAGGAGGACCCAAAGACTTACTTCAAATCTAATAAGGATGGGTCCCATGACTTTGGTTCCTTTCCAAGAAGTAAACCTTCGGAGGGATCCTAGTCCTAACCACTTTAGACCCAAAATAGATAAAAAAAATCATCTACTTAAGACCTTCTTAAGGTTTAGTAAACCTACCTATTTTCTCACATAATAGACTTATATATACACACACACTAGACCTCCCACATTAAACCGTATACCTGTAGATGTTGGATATGCCGGTCGGTTCCAGGAAGACTTCTATTACAAGTTGGTTTAACCTCGTGTCTAGTGTACTAACTTTGAATGGTTCATGGCACCCAAACCTCTCACATTAGTTGGGCCTACTTGTGGTTGTTGGATTCGTCGATCGGTTCTGACCAGACTTATACCACAAATGGAAACTAATCTCGTGTCTGTGTGTCATTATTTATATATAAAAAACTGTAACGACCTGGCTTTTTGACCGTCTCAAGTTGGTAATTAAACCAACTCAAACCGTTCAAAATGACAGATTGTTATTGCTTATGAAGTTGAAATACAAATTATCACAGAACAGAACAGAGAATATCACACAACGGAAGTAAAATTTATACAATATTACAAAATTCTTTTAAATTTACATGATATCATAGTACAGAAATAAATATAGATACAGCGGAAGAATGAATATAGAATCATACTAATATTCGGCAATAGGCAGGGATTGTACAACTGCATATGACATAGTAGACGGATGGCTGGATGTCCAACGAATCTCAATCTCTAACATACATATCTCCAAGCTGAAATACTCTGTATGACCCGAGCATTTTGCAAGGAATAAAACAAACAAAATACTCGAGTCAGGATTAATATTCCCATATAAGTGAATTAACTCAAGTGACATGTCTAAATGGAATGCATTCAATAACTCAAAGGATGGTTGGGATTTCCCATCCCTTAGGGATCCGTGAAGCTAATACATATAATAATATACTATTATAATAGTATCTATTCAGTAAAGTAAATATAATGAAAATAGCGTAAGCGAGATTACATTTTTACCCTTACACCGTTTATAATACCGTAGTCTATACAGTATCGTAAACCCACCGTAACCCAATGGCATCGTAGGGCACTCCATAGGTATAATACAAATCAAAATCGTAGGGGGCTCTATAAGGATAATATGACAAGGCACACGAGGAATACCCACTATAGGATTCTACCAGATTGCGACACGAGACGGTGGTAACGACATAGTAGCAACTACTGTCCACCTCGAACAACACTCCCATAATCAAAGGGCACACCCAAATCAATCACAACAGTAATAGAGATGGTATCGAAGAAGCATGTCCGATCAGATGTGCTACCTCAATTAACCCGGGTATGGCTCATGTTTTAGTCATTTTAATTATGACCCGAAGGTCAAGGCCAATCCGTCAGCGTTCTCTTTCTTCAAATCCAGTAATCGCCTCTATACCAACCTACTCAATTCTGGAACTCCACCATGTACATAGTTGTTAAAGTGGTATCGGTATTGGCAGAGAGTATGACATCTACCAACTCCGGTCTCTTCAACAACCAAACGTTTACACTTTTCACACCGTTGTCATTAGATTTAATATCACATTGCAAATCTATTCGTTTCAGATATCGCTTTTAAATCAATTACTCAAATAATTCCCCTTTAATTCAATTAAGATTTCAAATCTGATATTCACAATTATCTATTGTTATACCATTCATGTTCGGATTTCAAATTTCCATAAAATATCGTTATCACCCGAAATCTTTATTTTAAATCACATTGGATTCATTTGCTCGGATGGATCATTTAAATTTATAAAAGTAATTAGAATAGTAAATTGAAAATAATGTAATGTATTAATTTGAAATACATATATGTAGTTGTAAAATAGTATAAAATCCTTAATTGCCAAAACATGTATAAGTCTTGCACTGAATTTATAAAATATATTTAGAAAAGTTAAAATTTAAAAGATTGTTTATGTGTGTGTGTATACATATGCTTATAGTTGAAAACAATTACCAAATAGTTATAAGGTTCGAATAGTCAGGATAGCTATAAAATTGTTTACTATAAGTAATTTGAGAAACTAGGAAAATTTGCTTTTACAAAATATAGCTTGGTTTTAATTATATGATCCAATCCATTTTCCAATAATCCATTAAATTCCTTGAATTCAACTTTGTTTCAAATGGAAATATTCCAAATCATTATTCCAATTTAGATTTTTTTTCATCGATTCTGAGTTACTCAATGTATAGAACTTCAAATAGCTTTGACGAATGGTTATTGTCATCGTTTATTAAATTCCCAAACTTGTTATTTTCTTTCATTAAAAACCTCAGGTCGAGCCTTTGAAGTAACATTTTCTTTCCTTTACTTGGATTAAATCAAGAAATTTCAACTTACATTGACTTCATTTTATTCATGAAGTCGTTATATCAAACCATATATATATATATGTATGTATATATATAAGTAAGATTTTTGTCAAACCATTTCCAAGAAATCTTATATCGAAGAAAACATCTTTAAATTTTTATCATAAGGTTTACAAGAATTCCAATTCCATAAAATCTAGTTCAAATATTAACTTTTCAATACATATCCTTACCACTGTATATTTCAAACATTTCCCTTAACTCAAAATATTACTTAACTTTACCAAAATTTTAATTAGTACAAGGAAAGGCCTTTCAAACATTCCTTTATACGATCTCCAAATTTCATTTGATTCCCTTTGAATTTTAATTCTTATAAGATTTATTAAATTAAACTTTAACTAAAATAATTTATTTTGAATCAATAAATTTAGATAATGAAAGCCTTCACTATATTATAAAACCGAAGTAAGACATAATCTTTCTTATACAACATTAATTCAAATCTTATATCAAGTATATCGAAAGTTTTATCTAAACAAGCATAAAGTCGGAATATTTAAATTTACAAAATCATAAACATTGAAAATCTTATTTTAAACAGTCATAAATCCAAAATACTTGAATTTACAAATCGAATATTTTGAAAGCCTTATTTAAACATAAATCCAAAATTACTTAGATTTACGAAATCACTTTTTATTAAACAAGTTAAGATTGAAATCGAGAAATCTCTCAACATCTTCCTTTATTTCAAAATCTATTTATCAAAATCGACGCATGTTTTATTTAGAAAATCGATTTTTATTGACCACGTTGTCTGTATATAATTTCCTATCCTATGGTCAAGTGATACGGATATATGTCATTTCAGTCGCTTTAAAGGAAAAATTCGAATCCCAGGTGTATATCATTTCAACCCGCATCCCAAATCGATACGAATTTGCAATTCTTCGGGTATTTATCATTTCAACCCACAACGGTTTTCTAATCTATAGGGAACTTGATGAAGACAATAACTACAACATATCACACATCACATACATATTGTGTCATATAAGGGAACAGTGTGTGTCGCATGTGCACAACCATAAAGCAAACAAATCTAAAGCATCCTACCATTTCATTTAACATCTCAAATATTTAATTCACTTAATCGAAAGTTATTATATGAGTGAGGGAACTCACCTTCGATGCGAAGGAGACGAATATGATACTGACAACCAAGCTGAAGTGAACATGAAATCCAACATGACTTCAAATCAATTTATATTAACATACACGTATGTATATGTGTACATAAATATATTTTTTTTAGATTTTTCCCAAGCACAACGAGGTCCGACTTAACAACGAATCCTGGGCTTCCAGTCTTGATTTTTCACAAGCCAGGAAAGCGACAAGGAATTCACCCCAAAATTTAACCCAACAGAGTGTCTGAACCAACTAGCTGTGTTACAGGCATTTGCTCGAGCATCTGAGGCGCACACTGTCTGGAACGATTCTTGTAGCTAGTACGAGGAACTGCTGGTTGCGCATGACGAGGAAGTTAGTTATTAATGAACTGGTAGGAGAAGCACCACCTCCGACCTTTCTCTCCTCATTTTTCTGGGTCATGGGTTTAATTGTTGCGAGGGAGGAGTAACGGTTCCACAAGGCCAGATGAAGACATGGCGTCGCTAGGAAGGTCAACAACAAGGGCCCACAATCGACGGTGGTGTCCGACTCAGGGAGGCACTAGCGTTGAATAGAGGCGTTGGGTTTACTTTCCTTAGGTCACGGATTTTTGGGTTGCGTGCATACTGGAGGTGATTGGCCGCACAAAATGCAGTCCCAGGTGAAGTAGCTATCGCGATGGCCATTGTCGGAGGCCGAATAGGATTACGGCTCAACTGGGTTGAAGAAGACCTTGACCCCTTTTTCCTTTTGTTTGATTTAGGAGGAAGGCAAAATATGAAAATCAATTTTCTTATTTCTGATTTGGGAAGAAACTGATTTCGATTGCCAGATGAAAAGGAGACGAAGACTGTGTAATTATTATAACGTTGCCGCTGCGCAAAAGGAGATTTTTGAGATCTTCTACAATTCATAATCTTTACATTACTGACAGAACAAGATAATGAAATCTTGTACACTTTAGAAGGAGTTGTGCATGACACGGGAAAAGAAAGCAACGTGGAAAAATATTCCAAAGGAAGGAAGAACACTTGTTGGTTTGGTTCAGCATATGGACGAGTGTCAAAGTTGGTTGAATATTTGTTTACAAATGTATCACAAATTGAAAGGAGTAAAGCACGGTAGCAACATTTGGCTGAACGAAGGACCCGGTTAAACGAAGCGTTAGGCTAGAATACAGACTGACAAACAATTTTGTTGTTTTAAACACATTATAAATTCACCAACTACCAGTAATAAATTAAATTTAACGCGAACGCAATAATACGCGAATTTTTTCTACAATTATTTTCTTTGTTTTGTTGCGCTACATGTATTCCAAAAATTGCAGTTATGAAAATTAAATTCATACTTGACAACATGATTTTAAACTAACTTAAAATGAATTGATTCAACTTATACTTTGGATCTACTTTCAACACTAAATAAATTCCTTTCCTCCGACTAAATTTCGTGATTCAAGTTCCAATGTTAAATCCCGATTATTCTAATAAATTCAAATTAGTTAATAACGTTTCTTTAATTGTAAACAACTTCCAACCTTATATTTTGAAATCAATTTTCCTGAAATAAATTGTACTTTAAATTAGATTACAAAAGTGATTTTATTTTCCAATCAAGGATTCATTGTTCTAAATAAATCCAAATCTATTATAATATGTTCGTTTAACAAAACTATTCATACTGAAAATAAATTTACGAAGAGAATTTCACTTAAAAATAAATTCAAACTCGATTCAGTATAAATAAAATTCTAAATTTATATCAGAACCAAGATATAAATATTTATTTCAACGGTTAATTCTTAATTTAATTTATATTAAATGTCAAAATTACCGGTTCGTTAAAAAAACCATTCTACATCCACACACAGGCAATCAATATATATTTACATATATGTGGACAATTCAAATTCAAATTCTATCCTAATCACATTTATTACGCTAGTAAAACATTAATTACGTCGATTACGTTTATATAAGTAAAATAATTATAATGCCTAAATAACGTAAATATTTGTATGAATGAGGAAACGTTCTAATGAGATGGTAATTGTCAAATTTGTCTAAATCAAGGTATGCAAGTTAGTTTTTCCATACTTTTATTGCTGTAACTTAGGCATGATGACATAATAACAATATAAAAAATAGCAGCGAATGGAAAATATACATATATACAAATTTCAACTTACATCCTAGGCATATTGGAATGATTTCAACACTGGATTAAAAATAGAGTATTACATACATTTATACATGTATGTTTATAATTTCCACTTTATCTAATTCACCCTTTTTTTTGTATAATGCACATATAAACTTTTACATTTGACACAATTCAAGTATGAATACGTTTGGATTCAAAACAGAATCCAAACCTAATCAAATCATGAAATACCCAAATCTAAAACTTTTAGGTAAAAATCAAATGTTTACTAAAGGTGAATTGCATAAAATAGAAACAACAGTAGCAACACCCTTTTTCATCTTTAACCCAATATTAAAATCAACAATCCACAAAACCCAAATAATCATAACAATTCATACGCAAATATAAAATAGAGCATTTGGGGGTTTTGGTGTTTTTGTTATCGATCTTCGAATCCTCTTAGGCATATCTATCAACATGATAATCTAATAAAAATATGAATATGCATAAGTAAACGATATTCCACTCATAGATCTAGGGAAGAACAAAGAGGAATCCGTGTAGATCTAAATATGTGCTTAATCTTTGCGGTCGAACATGCTCCAATAATCCTCCTAATATATATATAAGAAACATGTATTATAATTATATATATATATACGCACAAAATTCCAAAGCTCATTCTAAAATCCTATATGAATTATAATAGAAAGGAGATAACAATTAAGGTTGGAGAATTAGAAGAAATCCTTAAACTTTATTTTCTTGGAATTTAGTAATGGCAGAGAGGAAGCATGGAGGCAGTTATAGAGAATGGTTAGGGTTTCATAGTGTGATAGGAGGGGCTATACCTAGTTGCGTAGACCGTTGGATTAGTTTGATTTAATCCAAGCCTTTTATTTATATATATCCTCTCAAGAAACCTAACCACATAGATTTATTGGGCTATCCAACCGCCAGGCGGTCGACCTGAGCAATCGATCGACAGTCGACACCCCTCTTGGGGGAGCGGTCGACCCCTTGGATGTGGAACGCCTAATAAATGTGTTTTGCTGAGGTGTTAGATTTAATTAATACGTTCCTTAATCTCTTAATCTTATTCCTTATATACAATATCCTTTGTCCCTATGATCTTATCTTTAATTCAAATTTCAAATTCTCCCTCTTTATTTTGAATTTATCTCGGGCACACACACACATATGTATATATATATAATCCATTTAGTTATATTTCTGCGTTTTATGGTCCAAATTCATTTGTTCATAACTTCTTCATACATTGACCGTTTTCAGCATTATTATATACGAAAACGATTCAGAATTTCGCCATGAATCCAAATAAAAGGATTCCGTAGTCGAATTCCTATAGATGCAAAATCTCATTTTCCAGCCGTATTATTTAATTGCTTATTTTTAATTATTTATTTATTATTAAAACTTATGTATTTTACGGGGTGTTACATTCTCCCCCCTTAAAATAGATTTTGTACCGAAATCTATTTAAGGAGCGAAAAACACAACTCGCTCGAACACATCCATGTTTTTTTTAAATTCATCCATAAACATCCATGACTCGCAGTGGTTATGAACTGCAGACCCACTAAAGCGAGCTCTATCGTAGGATGTAAGTGTAATAAGTGATGTAATATGTATGCTAACAACCTAATTATGCATATAATTTTACATGAGTGTGTTGTGCAATGATGTTGCATCCATTTCCTAACATCCAATCTAGCAATCACGATGCATCCTTAAACGTTATTTTGAGGAAAAATTATCCGAGAAAAGCTCTGGGTGTTTCTGTCTTATCCTATCCTCGGTCTCCCATGTGCTTTCCGCATGGTCATTTCCCCACTATACTCGGACGAGGCGAACGGTTTTGTTGCGGAGTCTCTTGATTCCATGCTCTATAATTCTTGCAGTGGCATGGGGCACGCTGGACTCCCACTCGGTTTTTTCTACGTCCCTAATTTCATCAAGCTCGAGTCTAATAGCAAAATCATGAAGGCATTTCCTTAGATGAGTTACATGAAAAACATTATGGATCCCCGATCGATGCTCTAGGAGATCGACTCGATAAACCAAATGACATGAAAAGGCCCAATAAATCTGAGAGTCAACTTCCTAGTCTTCCCAGACCGAATAGTCTTCTTAAGAGGGGATACTTTTACTAGTACCAAGTCTCCAACATTAAATTCAAGTTCCCTCCTTTGCTTATCGGCATACGATTTCTGATGGTCTTGGGCTGCCTTCATCCTCTTCCTAATCAAGGTTGTCTTCTCCATGGATTCACGGACGAAGTCTGGTTCGAGCATAACCTTGTCGGTAGTTTCCCACCAACAAGTTGACGATTCGCATGGCCTCCTGTATAGCGCTTCGAAAGGGGCCATACCAATCGTCGTTTGAAAACTACTATTGTAGGTGAACTCCACAAGTGGTAGGTGCTTCTCCCAAACTCCTCCAAAGTCGACGCAAGCTCTAAGTAAGTGTTTCAAGATTCTGTTTACTCTTTCCGTCTTTTCGATGGTCTGTGGATGATAGACTGTGCTTGGATTGAGGGTCGTTCCCAATGTTGTTTGTAGGCTTCTCCAAAATTCACTTATGAACAAGGGTCTCTATCATTCACGATACTTGATGGAATACCATGTAATCTGACTATCTCTTTGATGTATAATTGGGCTAACGAGGCTGCAGTCCTTGTCTTCTCGACTGATATAAAATGGGCACTTTTTGTTAACGATCTACCACAACCCAAATGGCCTCATTCCCCTTTTGGCTTCTAGGAAGTCCATCTATAAAGTCCATGGAAATATGTTCCCACTTCCACGTGTGGATCTCTAAAAGTAATAGCAATCCTTCGGGCTTCCCTTGCTCCGCTTTGACTTTTTGTCACATTAAGCATTTGGCCACGATTTCGGCTACATCTCTCTTCATTCCTTCCCAATGGAGATTCCTCTTCATACCCTTGTACATTTTATCCCCACCGGGGTGTATGGTCAATTTTGACCAATGGCGCTCCTCTAGAATTTTTTCCTAAACCCTTCATTCTTAGGGATGTAAAGTAGTCCATCCCAAAGTAAACTTCCATCATCGCCGATCGAATATCTAACTGAATGGGGAAAGGTCTCCTTCTTTCCCACTTTTTCCTTTATGCTTCTTAATTCCTCGTCAAGGTCTTGTGCGCTTTGGATCCTTTCTCTAAGGGTAGGTCTAATGATCATAGCCCCAAGAAAACTAATAGAGGTGGTTGGCGAGGGTTGCAAATTAAAATTAGAGAGAAACCCTAACTGCTTCCATTCTATCATCGCGTTCAACGTCACATATTTCCTACTTAAAGCATCTGTTGCAACATTCCCCTTTCCCGGGGTATATTGGATCATGAAATCAAATGAGGAAATATATTCCATCCATCGTTGTTGTCTCAAGTTTAGGTCACGTTGATAAAATAAATACTTTGGGGATTTATGGTCAGTAAAAAGTTCAAATTTCTCCCCTAAAAGATAATGCCTCCACATTTTAAGGGAGAACATTACTACGGCTAACTCAAGGTCATGAACTGGGTATCTCTTCTCTGGATCCTTGAGTTGTCTACTAGCGTAAGCAACTACTCTCCCTTCTTGCGTAAGGGCTGCTCCTAAACCGATCCCACATGCATCAGTGTAAATGGTAAACAATTTTGAACCGTTGGGTAAAATTAGGACTTGTGCGCTAGTAAATACTTCCTTTAATTTCTTAAAGGCTATATCACATTTATCACTCCAAGAAAACACCGAATTCTTCTTTGTTAATTGGGTCAAAGAAGTAAAAATCTTTGTAAAGTCTTTTATGAATTTCCTATAATATCCGGCCAATCCAAGGAAGCTTCTCGCTTCCGTAGCATTTCGAGGTATCCTCCATTCTTTGATTGCCTTAATCTTTGCGGGGTCTACGGCTAAGCCTTCACTTGATACAATATGTCCTAAAAATCTTACTTCTTCCCTCCAGAATTGGCACTTCGAGAATTTTGCTTTCAATTGCTTCTTTCTTATTATCCCTAACACTTGTCTCAAGTGATTTTCATTCTCTTTATGGTCTTTTGAAAATATAAGGATATCATCTATGAAGACTACCACAATTTTGTTTAGAATCCCACTAAATACTCTACTCATGAGGTCAACAAAGAAAGCGGGTGCATTCATTAGCCCGAAGGGCATAGCTTCCCATTGAAGCAATCCATCCGGCGCCCTACACGCAGTTTTGTCCCTACTGTCCTTCGCAATTCTTAACTGGTGAAATCCGGTAGCAAGGTCTAATAGGGAAAATACTCGGGCTCCTCCCAAGTGGTCAAAAAGGTCATTGATTCTAGGTAAAGGGTACCAATTCTTCTTGGTCAATTTATTAAGTTCCCAATAGCCCACACAAAGTCTTAAAGATCCGTCTGCTTTGGTGGTAAACACAACAGGTGCACCCCATTTTGAGGTACTTCGTTGAATAAAACCTTTTTGTAATAATTATGAAATCTGCTTATCAACTCTCTTCTTTCCTTAAGCGCCATATGCCTCAAGGGTAGTGCTACAGGTCTAGCGTCCTATAAGTCAATACGAAAGAGATTTTTCTATGGCGTTGAAGTCCCATGACTTCCTCAAAAACATCCAAGAACTCATAAATTATAAGGACCAAAGTTGGTCCTTCAGATATAAGAGATAAGGAATATAAGGCTTTATCCTTGTTTCTAACATTACAAGGAATGCTTAGGCTACGTCCTCCTCGGCTCCTATGGCGAATGATTCTCTTATCACAATCTAGGATGACCCCATAGAATGATAGTCAGTCCATACCTAGGATAAGGTCATACCTCATAAAATCCAATGCATACGCTTCACAATGGAACTCAACATTGTCGACCTCCAATACTAGGTCTTTACACAATAGCTCAAGATACTTAGATCCTCCGATAGGGTTGGCCACCTCTAATGGACTATTAGAGATAGACATGGGAAGATTCAACAGATTTTAAAGTCTCTTAGAGATAAAAGAACGGGTCGCTCCGGAATCGAATAAGGTGTATACATAATTTCCTAAAAGAGAAGTTATACCTTCCAGTGCGGGTTGCCCTTGGTCTTTTCGGGGTCGGCTTTGAATTGGTGCAGCCTCTATTGCATAGTTTAGACCACTTTTGATAACTTTGGGCTTTGGAAAATCCCTAGACATGTTTCCCTCTTCATGGCAGTTGTAACACTTTCCTTTGAATTCCTTCTTCGCCAACGAGGTCCTACAATCTTTGGCCTCATGGCCTTTGCGGTTGCACCTCGTACAAGTCTTTGCTTCCTTTTTGAATTTGTTCTTTTTTTCCACCATTACTTTTTCTTATTTTTGTTGAAACTTCCTTCTCCCTTTTCGCCTTCTTTCTCCTCCTTAGATCCTTCAGCCGTGCAAAGGATAGCTGTCTCTACTAGGGTTTCAAAAGTTGCCCCAAAAGTTACTTGGGCTAATAAAGTTTCCTTCAACGAAGAGTTCAGTCCTTTAACAAATCTCAGGGCTTTGTTCATGGGAGTGTCTATCGATCCTCTTCCAAACTTACTTAATTCGGTAAATTTGGGTACATACACTTTCAAGCTCAAGCTTCCTTGCTTGAGGTGGATGAATTTCTCTAGCTGGATAGTCATTTCTGCCTTTGGCAAAAACTTCGCTTAGAAATAGGTCTTGAATTCGGCCCATGTAAATATCCGGCCCTTGTTTTCCACTGATACTAAGTTCCACTATTCAAGGGCCTCATTCTTCAAATGTTAGGTCGCAATTCTCCTTTTAACTCATCATTCCAGCTAGCAGGTTCGAAGATTCTTTCATAGTCCATTAGCCAAGAGTGGGCATTAGTAAAACTTTATTTTCCAGAAAACGATTTCCCTCCAAGATTCGTAAAGGTCTTACAGTAGCGAGAAAAATCAAAGGCTACCTCAACGGCAGGAGCTGTAGGAGCCGCTGGGGCAGGATTAACAGCAGGGACCTGTTCCACAGTACGAAGGTACTATTGGAACCACTCTGGCAAGTATCGGGGTCTTACCTGGTTACCCTTCTTAGCAGGATTTTCAGCCATTCTACTATCTGAAAAGGAAAGGAAGAATCCTTTATTGGATACTCCTAAGGTAGTATTTAAGTTGAAAAAGGAAGAAAACAATAAAGCTGCCTAGTATAAATGCGTATGCTTATTGGGGTAAATATTTTATATATATATATATATAGTTTGAATTTTTTTTTCAAATTACAAATACGCCTCTCATGTGCATAATTCCCTTATAATCGGGTAACCTATGCTCTGATACCAAATGTAATAACTAGCCCAGAATGGGCCTAAATTTCGACCCAGAAAAGGCCTATCGAAACTTAGAGCCATTCTAAATGGGTCATTGGTTCCTGTAAGGATTACATTTTCACAGATGATAATAACATATACTTCGAATGGAATTCTCACACAGCTGAAAGAGAAAATATAATACTAAAATAAGATGTACCACTTATTTAGAAATCATAGAAATACAACAGTCACAATTAGATCTGTTCAATGGGTACATCAAATAGTTCATTCTCACAAGTTTCCAAAAGAAATAAAGCGATAACTACTAATAATACTGAAATAACTTCGTCTTCTTCTCCAGCTCCAATCATGACTTCGTCCATGGCTTTAACCTCATCTACTGAACTGTTGGATATGTTAAGAATAGGGATCAGAACAAAAAGTTCTGTATGACTAAAATATGGTGTTACTTAATGTCCATACCCTATATTTTTAGTAGGTTACATATGTCAAGGTATCTCTACGCAGTACACAAGTTTCACACAAGCAACAAGTATCTAACCAATGGGGTGGATATCCTAGTCAATCGCCCATTAGTGTTTTTAGGGTAAAGACCCAACGAGTTGGGCATTCTCAGTGACTTATGGCCCTATTAAAGGTGGATTCTTACGATCTCTTATAACCCCGAATTGGACCCCTAGCCACTTGAGACCCTATCGTAATACGTTAACGTTCTTAAATCTATACTCTCACTTGTAGTATGAGAAGTAGTATTGCGAACGTTACTACTTAACTGGTATTACGATAGGACACCTATGTCGCTTAAGACTTCTCTTAGAAAGTTGGTTAGCATACAATGGCCAAATATCTTTTATTTACCAAGTCTGTCCCTAGTTGAGCCCTTACAAGCTTCTAGAGGAAGTGGACATCCCCCATGAACTACCCTACTCCGTTACCATTTATGCCTGACCACTTTTAGAGAAGGAGGACCCAAAGACTTAATTCAAATCTAATAAGGGTGGATCCCATGACTTTGGTTTCTCTCAAAGGAGGAAACCTTCGGAGGGATCCTAGTCCTAACCACTTAAGACCCAAATTAGATAAAAAGAAAACCAATCACTTAAGACCTTCTCAAGGTGTAGTAAACCTACCTATTTTCACACGTAATGGACATATATATTATATATATATATATATAGAGAGAGATACACACAATTGACCTCTCACATTAAACCGTATATCTGTAGATGCTGGATATGTCGGTCGATTCCACGCAAACTTCTATTACAAGTTGGTTTAATCTCGTGTCTAGTGTACTATGTTTGAATGGTTTATGGCACCGAAACCTCTCACATTAGTTGAGCCTAATTATGGTTGCTGAATTTGCCAGTCGCTTCCGGGCAGACTTGTACTACAAATGGCAACTAACCTCGTGTCAATGTGTCATTATTTATATATGTATAACATCATTTGATATGCACACACAAGCAATCAATGTATATTTACATATATGGGGACAATTCAAATTCAAATTCTATCATAATCACATTTATTACGCTAATAAAACGTTAATTGCGTTTATATAAGTAAATTAATTATAACGCCTAAATAACGTAAATATTCATATGAATGAGGAAACGTTCTAACGAAATGATAATTGTCAAATTTGTCTAAATCAAGGTATGCAAGTTAGTTTTTCCATACTTTTACCGCTACAACTTAGGCGTGATGACATTATAACATTATAACAAATAGCAGTGAATGGATAATATACACATACAAATTTCAACTTGCATCCAAGGCCTATTGGAATGATTTCAATACTGGATTAAAAATAGAGTATTACATACATTTATACATGTATGATTATAATTTCCACTTTATCTAATTCACCCCTTTTGTTAAAATCAAATGTTTAATAAAGGTGAATTACATAAAATAGAAACAATAGTAGCAACACCTTTTTTCATCTTTAACCCAATATTAAAATCAACAATCCACAAAACCCAAATAATCATGACAATTCATCAAAAATATAAAATAGAGGATTTGGGGGTTTTGGTTTCCAAATCCTCCTAGGTAATCTATCAACATGATAATCTGATAAAAATATGAATATGCCTAAGTAAACGATATTCCACTCACAGATCTAGGGAAGAAAAAAGAGGAATCTATAGTAGATCTAGGCCTGTGCTTAATCTTTGCGGTCAAACGTGCTCCAATAATCCTCCTAATATATGTATACAATAAACATGTATTAGAATCTTATATATATTTTTATACCAAATTCCAAAGTTCATTCTAAAGACCTATATGAATTAGAATAGAAAGGAGATAAGAAATAAGATTGGATAATTAGAAAAAAAATCCTTAACCTTTATTTTCTTGGAATTTAGTAATGGCAGAGAGGCAGCATGGAGGCAGAGACAGAGAATGATTAGGGTTACATAGTGTGATAGAAAGGGCTATATATTGTTTCCCATGTGAGTGTAGACCTTTGGATTAGTTTGATTTAATTCATGCCTTTTATTTATATATATACTCTAAAAAAATCTAACCATATAGATTTATTGGGCTGTCCAGCCGCCAGGCAGTCGACCTGAGCAATCGACCGATGGTCGACGTCCCTCTTGGGGGGGAGTCAACCCCCTGGGGATGGAACGCCCAATAAACGTGCGTTGCTGAGGTGTTAAATTTAATTAATATGTTCCTTAATTTCTTAATCTTATTCCTTATATACAATATCCTTTATCACCGTGATCTTATCTTTAATTCAAATTTCAAATTCTCCCTCTTTATTTTGAATTTATCTTGGACACATATATATTATCCATTTAGTTATATATATGTATATTTTGCGTTTTACGGTCCAAATTCATTTGTTCATAACTTCTTCATACATTGACCGTTTTCAGCATATTATATTTGTAAACGATTCAGAATTTCGCCACGAATCCAAATAAAAGAATTTCGTAGCCAAATTCCTAAAGCTGTAAAATCTCCTTTTCCATCCTTACTATTTAATTGCTTATTTTTATTTATTTATTATTAATACTTATGTATTTTATGGGGTGTTATAGTTTCTTTTAAAAGCATTGAAAATTCCATCTCCAAATCGGTCTTGGCATTATTAATCTATTACACTAAAATAAAGCGCCTTTTGTTAAACATTTAAACAACTTTATGAACAAAAGCGACAACATTTGGGTTCGTTGATTATAGCAAAATGTGGTACGTTATAAGAATTTTTAGAGCATGCAAATACCCCACCACACAAGCTGGACGTGGCATAGTATTTTCTACCTGAGAGCTAATTTGTGTCCTTATATTGAAAATGTAGTTGGCTTTGGTGGAACTGTTAAGTTATGACACAGTCCTTGGGTTAATTTTGGATGTATTCTAAGCAACCTTGTTAGTTATAAAGAAAGAATGTGAACCAGAATTAACGATATTTCTACAATCTAGGACATGATTCAACATGATGGTATATGTGTGCCTTCTACCTCAAATCATATTACAAGGTTAGTGTGGAAGAAGGTGGAGTCATAACGTGTTGTTTTGGAAGTAGTTGATCGAATTGTGTGGAAGCAAAAAAAGCAAGATGTACTCTATTTCTAAAATGTACTAGTTTCTTTTGAGGCATGATGAACAGGCTGATTGTGTTTGGCATAAACGAACTTGGAGGCGAGACAATAATTAGGGAAATTTTAAGGTGGCGTTTGGTTTATTATTTGTTTTGCATTTTGATTTTTCAACATTAGCTACAAAAAAATGAAGAGAGTAAACGGATGGCGAAGGGGATGGAAGGAACATGGAGGGGACCACGGAAAGGTTGGAGGACGACAGAAGGATGAATTGTTTATCGTTTATCTATTGTTTCAGAAAACATGGAAAATAAAAAAAGTTGTTTTTCGTTTTATGTGTTGGCTTCATTTTCTAAAACGATCATTTTTCATGGTTTATGTATGTCGTTTCTAATTTTGTATTGGTAAAAATTGAAAACTAAAAAGGGTGAATCAAACGCACCCTTATGTTTGGTTTATATTATTTAATTTTGAGTTTCCGTACATACAAATGAACGAATGAGATACATATATCATGGAAAATGATCGTTTTACAAAACGAAGTAATCACACAAAATAAAAAACAACTTTTTATAATTTTCCATATTTTAAGAAACAATGGAAGAATGACAACAATTTATCCATCCATCAAGTCCGTCACCTACGTTATGTTTTAAGTCTTCGTATCTTTTAAAGTTAATGTTGAAAACTAAAAACTTAAAACACAAAATAAACCAAATACTACCGTTGATGAATGAAAAAATATGGGATTATCGGTTGACGAACGGTGCATGTTTTTTGCCCCTAACCTAAATCAGGTGCTCATTTGTTCCATGAGTGCTAGTACTTTATGACAAATGAAAGAAAATAATGCTTGTTATAGAAAGATATTTAATGTGAACCGTGTCAGTGCTATTGAATGGGAGGGGATAGAGCATGACTGTAAACACTCCAGTGCTCAAGTTGTCCTATTTACTGCTAAGACTTTCATAAAAATGGTTTGGACAAAGAGAAACACTATTATATTTGCTACTGGTAGAAGGAAAAGTGAGAGGCAAATAGAATTATTTATTAAGCATCAAAATTGCTAAAGGTTTGAAGAAAGTGAATTTTATTTTGACCTTGCTATTCTTGCCTTCCTTCACTGGTTACCCTTTGTTTGGTCATCGATTTTATTGTATTCCTACTTTGTGTTTTTGTCTTTTGTTTAAGTGTGTTATCCTTCTTTGGGGATTGGTGCACTACGCTCCTTTGTTTTTCCTTCCACAAGTTCCTAAGTTTGTTCAGGCTTCTTTTTCTTTCTGGTTTCACATTCTGACAGTGCATCAATAAACTGGTAGAGTACCAGTTACTTGTCGTACTTGCCAAATAAAATCAAAATATGTAACAGGTGCACGTTCGCATATAAGCATACCCAATGCAACCTAACTTTAGATAGCAAATATGACAACTTCCATACACCTCCGACACCCAAACAGTGTGCTATGATGATACATGACTGATGCAAGGAAATCATAAAGGTTAAGAAAAAATAATCCAAAAACCAAACATTCAAAATACAGTAACTTAAATATAATAAATATACAACAGACGAGACATTAGATAATTGATAATGAATCATAAGCATCAGAGTAATGGATCCATACACCATAAATAAATAGTCATATAAGTGATAATAAATCGACTAAATTGTCTCTAATAAAAAATACTACTAAGTACCATAGTAGCAAACAACGGAAAATAAGAAAGTTCATATAAATAATTAGTGGAATAGCCTCTTGCTCACCTCTTGAATATCAGCTTCTGCTCACTCTAAGCTATTTCTGGTCTACTCAGTTAAGAGTGTCCACGATAATAAGAGTCAATGCATAAAACTCAAGGTCAGACAAAATTTGATGTGAGCCATAGTGATATTAGATACTAAGTTAAAATGATACAATAGGTATGGAGAGCATACCCAACCTGTCCCTGCATCTAAAGACTTAGCACATATGATAATGCAAACTACTTTATGACCATCATGCCATAAGGCGTAGTAGATGTATAAGTAATAAGGTGGTAGTGGACAAATGAACATAACATCCATCATCTATCTTCACATTCACTCACATAGTTCCTTGATTATGCATGCAATTTTCGGTTTTATAGCGGTGACGATGCAAAAAGTTACAGTAGGAATAAAGCAAGAAATAGCAGGGATATAACGGAAGCACAAAAAGTTTAATTAGATGTACATATTTAAAATTATTAATTATTGTTTTCACAACATTTGAATAGCTGGAACTAATATTGTTTAATTTTACATAACAAATCAAAGAATATCCTGGTTATACACATTAGATTAGGTGACGACAATAGATTTTCAACTTATGTTGGTATACTAATGCCTTAAAATTGCCCCTTTACACTAATCTTTTGATTTATTTTGAAAAATAACTAGTCAAATCAATCTTTACACAATATTTCTAAACTGGATACCAAAACTCTTTGATTTAGTAGGTGCGGTGGAAAATAATGAGGCTTAAAGCGGATGTATTTTTCATTAGCGATAAATTGAAATCTGTAGCAGTCGTATGGTGCTATAGGCTATAGTGAGGAATTTTGGGACTTTAGCAATGCTTCAACTTCTCAGTACTCTGGATATACGATAACACTCGGTTTCCATGATACTTGAATCCTTGCCACTCAATTAGCCAAGAACTAGCTTGTATAGATGTGCATAACCTAGATTAAGGACTCGACATAATTTGAGTAGATGCCATATATCTTCATATGAGAAGATAAAATTCCGACCGGCCCTAAATAGACATCACATTCACTACCTTCTCTTAACGAGTAACTACTAAAACTTTGTGCTTCGATCATCCTTTTGCACATATAACAATGTCTATCCTAGGAACTACTCATATGACCCCCAACGGAAATCTCTTTGGTTAGGAATAGGCGTAGACAACCAACATGTTGTCACACTCAATTATGCATGCCTAATCCTTCTCTGGTAGCTTCCTTCATCGACCAATTATCATTGCTATGCATCTTGGAATATAGTTAGTCATTATTATAGTAGGCCTTCATGAAGTAGGATCTTTGTCAAACTAAGTTATCAAGAAATAACCACTTTGTAGTCAATGAACTAGGCTGTATAATAGTACCTCCATAGACCACCCCAACCTCCTTGAGGAGACACGATGATCCATATACAAATTCCCTAAGGATTACACCCTTTATAACCAAGGGAGAGGCCAGGAATCGATATTGATCCCTACCTTGGTGTCCCCCCTTTTAAACCCTCCGCTGATCCCTCTTCAACATCATATATCGATCCACGCATGCCTCCCTTATCGGTATGGAACCAATCACGCCCACCGATCTGAAGCAGACACTAATTAATTATGCAAATCTGATCCTTCCTATCCCAAACATAGTCTTACCGAACTGAAGTCAACAACCTCTACCAATCCAAGACTTAGACAAAATTCAAAACTTCTGAACTGTTGTGCCAATCCGAAGATTGAATGTGTAAACCGGCCTACTCCGAGGCAAAGCTCTATGTCGATCCAAACTCTCTCGCTCCATAATTTGAGCATATAAAGTCTAAGCAAATGGAAAATTGGTGTGTTCCATCATGATGGCTTCCTTGTTGCTTCCTATGCATCACACCGCCAATTGTGGACGATTGGGTCTCATCCTTTGAAATTTATACTTTTTCATCGGTTTACATGTTATATTAGCAAATGGATAGTAAGGTCATCCCCGATCCATGTTTATACTCCTTCCGACAGACCAAAAGTAGGAATTAGTGAATGAACAGTCATGTCACATTCATTCTTAGTTCATACTCCTATGCAAACTTTGGGGACTGGAGTTCATTGAAGAATGACTATATTCACCATGATTTCCACTGTTGCCTTCGACGGAAAAGCTTGATGAATGGATGGTCGAGTCACTTCCATCTTAATTTATACCTCTTCAACGAATCATGGGATGTAATTAATCGATGGTTTAACTGCATCCATTCCATGCTTTATACTCTACTTGTTGGATCTTAGGTAAGAGTTGTTGAGTGGATGGTCGAATCACATCCATTTTGTTTATACTATTCCCTTCTGATCAAAGACGAGAGGTAGTATTTGGACGATCAATCAATTTCAACCATGATTTATAATCCTCATACCAAATCATGGAGTAGAGGTAGTTGATGAATAGATGGTAGGGTTACATCCACTTCAATTTAAACTTCTCTTGTCATGTTAGAGGCAAAGGTTGCGCAATGAATGATCAAATCACATTCGTTTTAGTTTATACATTACTTGTCAGATCTAACGTGGGAGTTGGGTAATGAACGGTTGGGATGGAGTTATTTATTAAATGGTAGTCTCACAACATTTATGTTCATACCCCCCAACACTTTAATTAAGGACAAGATTTTAAGGAACAGACGGTCGAATAATGCCTATTTTGATCAGATTTCCAACCTCACAAAGGCTTATAGAAGACATGAGTGATTAGACAAAATTCAAGCATGAGCTAAAGATTGGATTGTCATGTCGTACCCACGTTGAATCATATTCTTTCCTCCGAGTCAAGGGAAATAGTCAGTTGCTGAATGGTCGAATCATGTTTGTCTTGATTAAATTATGTAGGTCCCTATGTCTCTTTGAGCACCTCTTATTTAACAGTACCACATTCGTCCCTCGATGGCAATCGAACAGCTCCTACATGTCTTTTGGTGGTCCCATCGATCAAGGGCATATGCAAATTGTACTTTCTCCAAGTCGACCTCCGAACCCTAAGCATGTAGGTTTGATACCGTCCCCCTTGATGAGATCAGTATCGATCCTTGTGCCTTAGCTGGAATCAGTTCAGAGTTCTTTCATAAATGATCTTGCTTCATATACGCCTGTTCTTTCTTCCTATTTTCGCTAAAGTGATCTTATGATGAGTAACTTCCTAAGTCCAAGCGTGGAGGATCATTCTCCCTTACTATTTCATTGCATGCATTCAACTGATTCAACAAGTTTATGTTGTCCTAAATCTTCCGTTTCAATTATTCACAGCTATCTAGTAGCTCTCTTATCATGCATTCAAGATTATCTCCCATAATAACATAAGTAGGATTATGAATATCTATAGCACCGTGCTAAAGATTCTCATCGACTTGTTAAAAGTTGGTGTTCTTTGGGTTTTTAGCAATGCAGAAATAGTAGCTTTGTTTCCGGGGACCATTGTTGATAGCTCCCTTTATACTTCACGCAAAATGAGTAGAATGGAGAATGGATCTATCTCATCGGCTTAAGCAATCCACAAATAGATGATGGATCCAATGGAAATGAGAATCTATTTCTTAGTGAAAGCATTAATATGTTTGTATCAAAAGTCACAAACATAAAAAAATACAAAGTAGAGAATAAATTACGAAGAAATTGAATGAAAGAATGGTCAAATATGAATTTATAGTAGTTTGAAGATGATAGCATACGTCTTCTTGAAGCTCTTTTATTGATTTCCTGTTACTTTGTTAATACAAGTAGTTGGGGGTCAATATGGGTCCTCGGAGTACAATAATATTAAGTTCAAATAAAAGAGCAGCAAAAGGGACCCTTAAAACGAAGTATGGACACGGTATTGATAGTTGGAAGCGATTGAATATATCACTGAAAAATTCTTCATCGGAATCACGCTTCCATGACAGAGTTGTTGAAAAAGTTTGAGCTCCAAGTTGCTTAAGGATGGGGATCAGTACTGATCTATAAGTGGGACCAGTATTGATCCCTAAATATGCATTTAGGATCGTCTCATTTCCTTAATTTGGTTCGTTTTATTCTTGGCTTCATGCTTCCATGCTTGTCGATATGGTTAAGTGCTTATTTGTAAATTTAAACAATGAATATGCAGTAAATGGAGTTATTGGCTTTAGGTGCTCTCAAAATTGATAGAGAAATGAATTGAACTAATAAGTTGGAGTTTGAAATCTTGCAGTGATGGAAGTCTACCTTTCACCTAATACGAGACCACCAGAAGACATGATAAGTCTACCTTGGTTTCACTGTTTAGATTACCTTGTTCCTATAATATTGCGGTTAAATAGGATCTATTATTAGTTTGATATCTAAATTATTATTTAGATCTTATCATGCCAGTTATGACATCGCTATTATGTTAAGATTGATCCTAATATCACATGTTCACTAGATCCGTTCATATATGTCCATCCTATCATTATGTCGTTATATGATTATGCCACCACATGTTTATGCCAATCTTGTTAGAATACTCATTTCTGTCACCTTGTCCTTTTATTTTAGGCTGGCTAGTTTCTAGCCTAGGCATGACATTAAATTACACGAATATGTTAAAATGGGAACGAGGGGGAAAATGGTATAAATTGGGCATAATTTGTAAATGGAAAGTTTGGCATAACTTAATGTTTATAAACATGAATTTGGGTATATAATTAATTATGAACATAATTGGGGAAAAAGAGGCATGGACACCTATAAAGACATAGGTATAATTAATTAATAATTGAAATGCCTAGGATTATAGTAATTAGAAACTGTAATGGCACTTATGACACGAGGTTAGATTGCACTTGCGGTGGAAGTCTGCTCGGAACCTACCGGCATATCCAGCGACCGCAAGTGGTGAATCTAATGTGAGATGTCTAACTACACAAATACGAGACGTGATATGACACGAGGTTAAGCCCGACTTGTGGAAGAAGTCTGCCCGGAACCGACCGGCACATCCAGCGTCCACAAGTTGTAGGCCTAATGTGGGAGGTCTAGCACATTTTAACCATAATTGAATATGGTAATAAAGATGAAAACTTAACCTACTTGAATCCATAAGGATTGTATGAGCCTATTGAATCTATGGGGTTAAGTAATCCTATTAAGTATATAGGGTTAAGTAAGCCTGTTAAATCTGTGGGGTTAAGTAAACCTGTTAAATCGGTGGGGTTAAGCAGACCTGTTAAATCTATGAGGCTAAGTAAATCTGTTAAATTGGTAGGGTTAAGATGACCTGTTAAATCTGTGGGGTTGAGTAAACCTGTTAAATCAGTAAGGGTTATACGAACTTGTTAATATAGAAAACTTAACCTATTGAATATGTTGAGGTTATATTGACCCGTTAACTTGTAAAGTTTAACCTATAAATCTGTAGGGGGTTATGTGAATATGTAAAATTTATTAGGCATAACCTGTCAAAATCTTAGTTAGTTGGGGACACAAGATCTGTAAGGGTTGGCTTGTGTCATCTGTTGTGTGGGACCCATATTAGTCAGTAACTCATTCTGGTATTAAAAGGGGGACCCCACACTAGGTAGGGGTCAGGGCACGCTTACTGAACTGATTGTAAGAGGTTCATCTGAGAGGAGGTGTGTACTGGCGCGTTCTGTGACGGCCCGCCCCGCACCAACCGACATTTACTCCAAAAGTGCGTTGTACACATGTCCAGTTAGCACGGAACGGGTCGTCAGAAGGAAAGGGAAGAAGGAAATGAACTAACAAAGAACCTGTAGAATGTCTCACAGCGCATAGAATAAAATATAATAATAACATACTTGACATAAAACAGGTGAGACAGTGCATAAGCTGAAAACCAGAACTAAACATCATAGCAGCGGAAATCCAAAATACAACTTATTACAACTTTTCAAACTGTCTCAAAGCAAAAGTAAGATAAAGGAGGTACACTACTAATGCCCAAGTAGCGACCACCAACGACACAGGGAGAATATATATATATATATATATCATACGTGGAAGCCTCATGCTCGCCTCTGAATCAGCTACTCGCGCATCACCAGCTAACCTGTCTCTAGTCTGCTCGTGTGAGCACCCAGAGTAATAAGAGGAGACATAAAACTCTGGGTCAGACATAAAGCCTGGTATGAGTGATAAGCATCTAAAGTGAACAATAACAGGTAGATAAAACATACCTGGACCTGCAACCAAAGAGTTAGCACTACATACTGTACAACACTCTAAGGTGCCATATCAAACGGTGTAAAGATACAGAGGTGGGGGAGGTGTGCATGTCATAGTGATGGCAAACAATCAAACATAGCATCCATCCTCACATCTCTCACTCAGTGCGTAAAGCATACGATATTCACCACTTTGATCACCCACCCTTGCTACGATCACTTTGCCCCCATGAAGTCATAAATGGCTTCACTGCACTGATAACGTAGCCACTAATCCTTCGCTATGTCCACTTGCCCCATGGAGTTACTCACCCCATCTGCGCTGGCTCATAGCCTTACCAATCCTTACTATGTCCACTTGCCCCATGGAGTTATTCACCCCATCTGCGCTGGCTCATAGTCTTACTATGCATCACCTTGCCCCTCAAGTCATAATGACTCTACTGCACTGATAACGTAGTCTTGCTACCATCACCTTGCTCCTCGAGTCGCAATGACTCTACTGCACTGATAAGTAGCCCATCATTCATTTTTAGTAGTGAATCGAAGTTATGAACGTCGACAACTCCTTAGTATACGTCCTGCAGCAAAGCCCAACCATGAAGTGAACTCATCGGTTCCCAACTGGATCCTGAGCTCTAACTTCCCATATTGGACTACCTTTGCATCTCGGGTTATTGGTCAATACTGGGTCGGGTCGGGTTCCCTTCAAGCCATCGGTTCGGGTCGGGTATCCTCCTTCGGGTCGGGTCGGGTCTTCTTCTGGTACGGTTCGGGTCGTGTGTCCTCCTTCGGGTCGGGTCGGGTCTTCTTCTGGTATGGTTCGGGTCGGGTCGGGTGCCACCTCCCATCCAGTTCGTGCTTCCGCTCTGATCCGCTCCCTTGTTCTTCACGTGCTCCGATCCGATCCCTCCTTCTTTATCTGACCCGATCCCAGTTCAGTTAGCATGGCCTTCCTTTTTGCCAATTTTCTCAAGTGTCAGGTTCCGATCCGATCGAATCCCTTGCCCAGTTCAACTTATCTGATCCGAGCCCCATATCCGATCCGATCCGAAACCTGCACTGTTTCCTAAAGCTTTTCCAGCAAGTGTTTACGCCATTCGTCGACGTTTTCGACCATTATAACTATTGAAATCAATCACAAACCACATCATACAGTCATAACAACATGCATAATCAACAACAAACATCAAAACATAAATATGATAGGTTAAAATGGATCAAACATACCCAAAATACCATATTTCCGCTTAAGCATGTTTAGGTGAAACTAACGATAGGATTAACAAAACTTAACCAAATTAACCCAAATTCATATCAGAGGTCTAAAACATCATTTAAGAATTTATGAATATTTTTCCAAAATTTTATCATGTTTAAATTCGCTAATTAACACTAATTACCCTTAACTAGCCATAATTAGTGTAAAACTATGCAAATCACTCACCTTAACCACAAATAAACTAAGATCTGAAATAAATCTCTGATTTGATGCAAATCCCATTGCTAAATAGCAGCTCCAATGTTGATTTGGTGTAGATCTCCTTTGATTAGAGTTTGCTAAGCTTAATCCTTGACCAAAAGATGATTTGGAGGTGATTTAGAGGTTGGAGGCCATTTTTAGGGTTCCTTGGAGATAAGTGGAGGCTAGAAAACTGAAATGGAATGATTCTCTACTTCATTTCAGCCTCCCCATAACCCTAATCCCGAAATGGGTTATGGGCCTACTCACTAATCACCCTATTTGGCCCAGTTAAGCAGTTTTTCACCCTCCAAACCTTATTTCAGCCATATCTCCCAAACGGTAAGTCCGTTTGGCTATTATGACCACTCTACGGAAAGGTAAACCATCAAACGAATCTAATGGAAGTGGTTTCAGGTCAAAATTCCTTTCCAATCAAAAGTTATGGCCGAAACAAGATCAACTAGGGGCAAAACGGTCATTTAAAAATTGACAAAAATCATGAACATGGGAAATGACTCTAATGGATGTTTCCCAAAGTTACATGACCATACGACTTCACATGGGAAAGAAATAAATATTCTACGATCCTATGATGTGTAGAATATGGGTCGTTACACTCTCCCCCCTCCTTAAGAAATTTCGCCCCCGAAATTCCCTAACCAAAACACCCAAAGGGTCCCGCATGCCTATCAATCATAAAACAACAATCAAACATGCAAAACAAGCAAAACAAGTCTACCCTAGCATGCGGAAAAACTAAATTATGAAGTAAATCTTACCAGGCAAGGAGTTCTGGATAAGCTTTCCTAATGCTCTCCTCTGTCTCCCAAGTACAGTCATCCTCGTTCTCGCCCCACTGAACCTTGACTAGCTTCACCGCCTTCCTTCGAAGTTGCTTCGTATCGTGCCCCACGATACGAATCGGCTTGCGGTTCCCAACCGCCTCGGGTTCTACTTCGAAGTCCTCTAACTGATCAGGTGAAATAGTCATATCTGAGTCGTGAACGAACTTCCTTAATTGGGAAAAATGAAACACATTGTGAACTCCCGCCATTTTCTCTGGTAAGCCAACTCTATATGCCAAATTACCGACTAGTTCAAGAATAGGGAATGGGCCAACAAATCTTGGTGCTAACTTGCCTCTCCTGCCAAATCGTATCACGCTCTTCAACGGAGAAATCTTGACAAACACCAAGTCACCAACGGAGAATTAAGTCTCTTCTCCTCTTATCAGCATAACTCTTCTGCCTATCTTAGGCAGCTTTCATTCGTTGTTGAATGACCTTAATCTTATCTGAAGTTTCCCTCACCACATCTGGTCCAAGCACAAACTTCTCGCCAGTCTCTATCCAACATGATGGTGAGTTGCACGGTCTTCCGTACAAAGCTTCATATGGAGCCATATCAATACTGGATTGGTAGCTATTATTATATGCAAACTCTACTAGATGCAAATAGTCATCCCATGGTCCACCAAAATCCAATATACAAGCTCTCAAGAGATCTTCCAATATACGATTCACCCTCTCCGTCTGACCGTCGGTCTGAGGATGATATGCGGTACTGAGATGTAATCCTGACCCTAGAGCCTCTTATAAGCTCTTCCAAAACCCACTAGTGAACAACGGGTCTCGGTCACTCACAATGCTTTTAGGTACTCCATGAAATCTCACTACCCACTTCATATACAATTCTGCCAACTTGGTTGTCGTTCTGGTCGATTTGACTGGTATAAATCTTGCGCTCTTAGTCAATCGATCCATAATTACCCAAATGCTATCATATCCCAATCTAGTCCTTGGTAAGCCATCGATGAAGTCCATCGTGACTTGCTCCCATTTCCATTCGGGAATTTCTAATGGTTGCAACAAACCACTAGGCTTCTTTTGCTCGGCCTTAACTAGCTGGCAATTCATGCATTTGGATATAAACTTCCCAACGTCTCTTTTCATCCCTTCCCAGTAGTAAGTCTGCTTCATGTCTCGATACATCTTATTACCACCAGGATGTATAGTCAGTTTTGAGTGATGACATTCTCTAAGCACTTCATCCCTCAAACCATTCACGTTGGGTAAAACTAGTCTTCCATTCTTTCTAAGCCACCCGTCTCGATCAAGCCCATACGCATTCATCTCCTCACCGTCGATGTCCATCTCTAACTTGGAGATGATTTCCAATAGATTAGGATCGTCCCTCTGGCTGGAACCAATCCGCTCTATCAAAGTGGGTCTGATCATCAAACTAGCTAGCATAACTGGATCCAATTCGCACTTTGGTCTGAAATCAAACCCCGCGATATACTCCAGTTGCTTCCACTCAAGAAACATAGCCCCTAAGCTGGCATGTCTCCTACTCAAGGCATCGGCTACCGCATTACCTTTCCCAGGTGTGTAAGCGATATCAAAATCATACGAAGCCAAGAACTCTAACCATCTCTGCTGACGGAGATTCAGATCTTTCTGGGAGAAGAGATACTTTAACGATTTATGATCGGTAAACATTCTCCCAAGAGATAGTGTCTCCACATCTTCAATGCGAACATGATCGCTGCTAATTCCAAATCATGGGTAGGATACTTCTTCTCATGCGGCTTTAGCTGTTGATTAGCATAAGCTACAATCCTACCTCCTTGCATCAATATAGCACCCAGTCCGGTACCACAAGCATCCGTGTATACCGTCATCTCTTCATTCCCTTTAGGAATGACTAACACTGGCGCACGCGTCAACCTCTCTTTTAGACTCTTGAATGCATTCTCACACACTCCGTCCCAGACGAAGGACTGGTTCTTCTTAGTCAACAAGGTCAACGGTGCTGCTATCTTGGAGAAGTCCTGGATAAACTTACGATAATATCCAGCTAATCCCAAGAAACTTCTTACATCTGTTGCATTCTTGGGCGTAGGCCAATCCTGTACCGTAGCCACCTTCGCAGGGTCCACGGCAATACCACTCTGAAACAACATGACCCAAGAATCTCACTTCCCTTCTCCAAAAGTGACATTTAGAGAATTTCGCTTTCAATTGGTGTTTCCTTAACACCTCCATCACTATCCTCAAGTGTCCCTTGTGTTCCTCCTCTGTCCTTGAATAAACAAGGATATCATCTACGAACACAAGAACAAACTTATTCAACTGATCTATGAATACTCGATTCATAAGATCCACAAAGTAGGCTAGTGCATTGGTCAACCCAAATGGCATGACCAACCACTCATAAAATCCAGACGGCGTCCTAAATGCCGTTTTCGGAACACTCTCATCCGCTACTCGTAGCTGATGAAATCCTGTCGCGAGGTCCAACTGGGAGAACACTCTTGCTCCTTCCAGTTGATCAAACAAATCATCTATCCGCGGTAGATGATACTTATTCTTCCTCGTTACCTTATTCAACTCGCGATAGTCCACACACAAACGAAGGGAACCATCTGCCTTATTGGGAAACACAACTGGTGCTCCCCACTCGAAGACGCTCTTTCTAATAAGTCCCTTCTTCAAAAGATTGCTGACTTGCACCCCGAGCTCTCGCTGGTCCCTTGGTGCCATACGACGAAGTGGCATCACTATAGGTCTGGCATCTTTCACTAAATCAATACGGAACTCAATCTCTCGGTGTGGTGGAAGCCCGGTCACCTCCTCGAAGACGTCCGGATACTGGCCAACCACGGGCACATTTGACAACTCATCCTGCGGGATGTCGAGGGAATTTACAAAACTGGCCATAACCCCATCACTAGGTAGACTACCAAACACTACCCTCCGCCCATCATCCGCCCTCACTGTCACCAAAAAGCCCTCACAGTCTACCACCACCCCGTATCTTTGGAGCCAATCGACTCCCAATATAATGCCATACCCAGTAAAGCCCAAAACAAAGCAATCACAAATAAACATACATCCATGACTCGATAAGACCAAATTCCTGCAAATCATACTAAGGCTAGTCGAACCACCAATCGGATTCGTCACAACCAATGGTCTATCGACTATCTCGGGTTCCGGTCCCAACCTATCTACCAGGTCACTAGATATGAAGGAACGGGAAGCCCCAGTATCAAACAAAACTCGAACTGGTACATCATAAATAGAAAGCATACCTTGAATAACAACATTCTTTCCTTTCTTCGCCGCAGTTGGGGCATTCGACGAAGAAGGAACAGCATCAATAGCATATGCTTTCACAATCTGCTTCTCCTTAAGAGGTTGCAGACACTTATCCTTGAAATGTCCCACTTGACCACAGTTGAAGCACTTCTTATCCGCTGTCTTGGCCCGACAATCTTTAGCATAACGGCCCTTCTTACCACAGCCGAAGCACTCAACATCCTTCTTGCTCTTTTTCTGGCCACCCTTAGATTGGTCTTGCTTCCTCTTATTCTGAGAATTATTCTTGTCTCCACCACCTGCTTGCGGCTTTGGCCCTTCTGCAGATGCAGCCTCAGTTTTTGACTTAGGGTAAAGACTCTCTGATCTCAAAGCTTTCCCCACAATCGATTCAAAAGTCTTATCGATGTGGTTGATAAGCCTTTCCCCCAAGTATCCATCCAAACCAGTAATGAACTTCTCATTCTTCTTCTCAGGAGTATCAATAAGAGATAGCCCATACTTCGACAAAGTGTCGAACTCAGCAATGTAGTCAGAAACTTCCCTTTCGTTCTGCTTGAGTTCCAAGAACCTCTTGAACAACACTGACTTCTGGGCTGTTGGAATAAACTTCTCGCTAAAGCGAGCCTTGAACTGAACCCAAGTAACCTGATCCTCTGGAGTAGCTGTTCTAATGGCATTCCACCAATTCATCGCTCGCCCTTGCAGCCGACGAGACGCTAGCCTTCTCTTCATCGCATCCTCAAGGCCCAAGTCATCGAAGATACGGTCACAGCTATCCATCCAGTCTTGAACATCTGTGGCCGATTCCGTCCCGTGGAACGACTTCCCACCAAGGTTAGTGTAATCCTTGCACAACTTGGCGAAATCGACCCTCGGTGCCTGCACTACTCGACCACCACCATTTCCGGGATTGGGAGCTGCCCCTTGCACTTCTCTAAGCATGTCTCTCATGAGGTCAGTAAACATCGCCCTCATGTCAGCAGCATTCCCATGGTTGGTCCCTCTACCAGCACCTCTGGTGTCTCTACTCATCGTTCAATCTGTAAAGAGAAAACGATTAACGACCCCATAGTGGTGCTAGTGCAGTGCGACTTCATTCCTATACTACCAATAGTATATATATATAACTTTTGAAAACCAAAGTAATCACAAATACGCGCTCTCATATACGTATTATCTCTCCCTAGTGTCTTTCCCTAGGTTAACTACGCAACCTAGAGCTCTGATACCAAGTGTGACGGCCCGCCCCGCACCAACCGACATTTACTCCAAAAGTGCGCTGTACACATTTCCAGTTAGCATGGAACGGGTTGTCAGAAGGAAAGGGAAGAAGGAAATGAACTAACAAAGAACCTGTAGAATATCTCACAGTGCATAGAATAAAATATAATAATAACATACTTGACATAAAACAGGTGAGACCGTGCATAAGTTGAAAACCAGAACTAAACATCATAGCAGCGGAAATCCAAAATACAGCTTATTACAACTTTTCAAACTGTCTCAAAGCAAAAGTAAGATAAAGGAGTTACACTACTAATGCCCAAGTAGCGACCACCAACGACACAGGGAGAATATATATATATCATACGTGGAAGCCTTCTGCCCGCCTCCGAATCAGCTACTCGCGCATCACCAGCTAACCTGTCTCTAGTCTGCTCGTGTGAGCACCTAGAGTAATAAGAGAAGACATAAAACTCTGGGTCAGACATAAAGCCTGGTATGAGCGATAAGCATCTAAAGTGAACAATAACAGGTAGATAAAACATACCTGAACCTGGACGTGCAACCAAAGAGTTAGCACTACATACTGAACAACACTCTAAGGTGTCATATCAAACGGTGTAAAGATACGGAGGTGGGGGAGGTGTGCATGTCATAGTGATGGCAAACAATCAAACATAGCATCCATCCTCACATCTCTCACTCAGTGCGTAAAGCATACGATATTCACCACTTCGATCACCCACCCTTGCTACGATCACTTTGCCCCATGAAGTCATAAATGGCTTCACTGCACTGATAACGTAGCCACTAATCCTTCGCTATGTCCACTTGCCCCATGGAGTTACTCACCCCATCTGCGCTGGCTCATAGCCTTACCAATCCTTACTATGTCCACTTGCCCCATGGAGTTATTCACCCCATCTGCGCTGGCTCATAGTCTTACTACGCATCACCTTGCCCCTCAAGTCATAATGACTCTACTGCACTGATAACGTAGTCTTGCTACCATCACCTTGCCCCTCGAGTCGCAATGACTCTACTGCACTGATAAGTAGCCCATCATTCATTTTTAGTGGTGAATCGAAGTTATGAACGTCGACAACTCCTTAGCACACGTCCCGCAGCAAAGCCCAACCATGAAGTGAACTCATCGGTTCCCAACTGGATCCTGAGCTCTAACTTCCCATATTGGACTACCTTTGCATCTCGGGTTATTGGTCAATACTGGGTCGGGTCGGGTTCCCTTCAAGCCATCGGTTCGGGTCGGGTGTCCTCCTTCGGGTCGGGTCGGGTCTTCTTCTGGTACGGTCCGTGTCGGGTGTCCCACTTCGGGTCGGGTCGGGTGCCACCTCCCATCCAGTTCGTGCTTCCGATCCGCTCCCTTGTTCTTCACGTGCTCCGATCCGATCCCTCCTTCTCTATCCGATCCGATCCCAGTTCAGTTAGCATGGCCTTCCTTTTTGCCAATTTTCTCAAGTGTCAGGTTCCGATCCGATCGAATCCCTTGCCCAGTTCAACTTATCTGATCCGAGCCCCATATCCGATCCGATCCGAAACCTGCACTGTTTCCTAAAGCTTTTCCAACAAGTGTTTACGCCATTCGACGACGTTTTCGACCATTCTAACTATTGAAATCAATCACAAAGCACATCATACAGTCATAGCAACATGCATAATCAACCACAAACATCAAAACATAAATATGATAGGTTAAAATGGATCAAACATACCCAAAATCCCATATTTCCCCTTAAGCATGTTTAGGTGAAACTAATGATAGGATTAGTAAAACTTAACCAAATTAACCCAAATTCATATCAGAGGTCTAAAACATCATTTAAGAATTTATGAACATTTTTCCATATTTTTATCATGTTTAAATTCGCTAATTAACACTAATTAACCTTAACTAGCCATAATTAGTGTAAAACTATGCAAATCACTCACCTTAGCCACAAATAAACTAAGATCTGAACTAAATCTCTGATTTGATGCAAATCCCAATGCTAAACAGCAGCTCCAATGTTGATTTGGTGTAGATCTCCTTTGATTAGAGGTTGCTAAGCTTAATCCTTGACCAAAAGATGATTTGGAGGTGATTTAGAGGTTAGAGGCCATTTTTAGGGTTCCTTGGAGATAAGTGGAGGCTAGAAAACTGAAATGGAATGATTCTCTACTTCATTTCAGCCTCTCCGTAACCCTAATCCCGAAATGGGTTATGGGCCTACTCACTAATCACCCTATTTGGCCCGGTTAAGCAGTTTTTCACCCTCCAAACCTTATTTCAGCCATATCTCCCAAACGGTAAGTCCGTTTGGCTATTATGACCACTCTACGGAAAGGTAAACCATCAAACGAATCTAATGGAAGTGGTTTCAGGTCAAAATTCCTTTCCAATCAAAAGTTATGGCCGAAACAAGATCAACTAGGGGCAAAACGGTCATTTAAAAATCGACAAAAAGCATGAACATGGGAAATGACTCTAATGGATGTTTCCCCAAAGTTACATGACCATACGACTTCACATGGAAAAGAAATAAATATTCTATGATCCTATGATGTGTAGAATACGGGTCGTTACACGTTCCAACGGACTCATATGCGTGCATGAGTACGGCCTGCATTTGGGAAAATAAGCTGTTGTAGCACCAGTAAACAGGTCTGTGTCCTTCTGTAGGTTTGCCACTTTAGGAAATAATACACCCTACTGTGGAGCCGACACAGGGTATTTACGGAATAGGGGGCCGATCGATTGAGGGGTAGTAAATAGGGTACATCTAGTCATGTCTGTTTCTGTGGGATACCTGTGTTTCTGTCTGCGCTAACACCCGTTATTTCTGTTTAGGTACCGACAAATTCTGTTTCAGTTAAAACCTGTTACTAGAGTACACCTAAAACTACCATTATATTTCTGTTAGGATCATCCTGTTTCTGTTAAGCAATTAGGGAGTATGTAATCCTGTTACATATCTGTTATACAAGTATTGGTTCAGAGAAATCTCTAGAAGCGCAATATACTCTATCATGTTTACCTCGTCATACTTGATGTTATCTTTCTTGTCCATCTTATATGCCTGTCATGATACTTTTACTTATTTACTTGCTAAAAGTAACTGGACTCGCCAGACTTTATGTCTGACCTTTATTGTTTCCTCTTCTTTCTTCCATTCCCCCCTCCCCTCCAAGTTCGTAGGGTGGGAATTCTCAGGCTTAGTCAGGACTCAATTATCATCTTGCTTGGAGCTGCTTTTGAAGTACTGCTCAGTTTCTATCTTTAACTACTATGGCCTTGTCTCTTTTGGGGAATTATGCTTTTTATTTATTTTCTATACTCTTATGGTACAAGACAAAAGTTTTATATTATTGTAATGGGTTTTATGTAGTTTCAGACTTATGCTATTTTGAACTACGATGTTATGATTTATGTTTAAAATAAAATTTAAAATTCCGCTATTGCTTTTATATTTATCTTGTAATATTTCTGTTTCTGTTTACCTATAACGCTTCACGAAACTTAATGCATTCCCTTAGCGAGTGACATTAATAGACGTAGGATGTCACATATGGACTTGTATTTATAACATGAGACAGAGAACAAAGGAAAAAAGGAATGTAAAGGAAAATAAGAATGTGAAATAACAGTAAAGAAATAATCCTGATATGTAGAAAGAAATCATCCTGATATGCAAAAAGAAATTATCCCGATATGCGGCAAGTCATTTAGATAGATTCGGAAAGATATTTATCTGTTATTTCTTACTCCCCCCTCAAACCTGATTACCAAAATTAGGGTTGCAACCGACACCATCAACAATCGTCAAATGAAAGCGATTTCCACCAGATTTGAGCTTGAGACACCAAGCTAACAACAAACTATAGGTGTGAGAGAGAGAGGAAACAAAGCCTCTATTTTGGAAGATAGGCAAGAACAGAGGATCTCAAATTCAATTCCTCCTCATTCTTGTTCAACACATGTTTGATCTTGGTAAAGCTTGATTTCGAGAGCGACTTAGTGAGTATATCCAACATTTGGTGTGTGATTCTCATTTTTTCTTTGATGACTTGTTCTTTGGGTAAGTACAAATCAAGCTCGATATGTTTAGTTTTGGAGTGTAGAATTGGATTGGCTGTGAGGCCATTCGTACTTACGTTGTCACACTGTATGCTTGCTTTATTTTCGATTTTGAATTGTAGTTCATTTAAAAGGGATTGCACCCACAAAACTTCTGCTGCACAACTTGCTACACTTATAAACTCAACTTTTGTGCTCGAACGAGATATTGTATTCTGTTTCTTTGCACACCACGATACTGGATTTTTCCCCCCCAGGAAATACAGTATCCTGATGTTGACTTTTGATCATCATGGTCGGTTCCCCAGTCAGCATCAGCATATGCATTGATATTCAGTGAGTTGCTTGTCTTAATTATCAGTACTTGATTGATAGTTCTTCTTAGATATTGAAGTATCCTTTTTACTGCTTTCCAGTAATCATCCGTAGGACACTGCATGTATTGACTCATTTTATTAACACTGTAAGAGATGTCTGTTCTTGAAATTGTAACATATTGCAGGGATCCCACTATGCTTCTGTAATGTCTTGGGTTTTGATATGCTTGCCCTTTGTGTTTAGATAACTGTGCATTGGTTACCATAGGTGTTAGAAGAGAATTAGCTTTTTCCATTTTTGCGCTTGATAGTATCTCATGAATGTACTTTCTGTGGCTGAGTTGTATTTCAGTGCCATTTGCTCATTTTACTTCAATGCCTAGAAAGTAATTCAACTCTCCAAGATCCTTTATAAAGAACTCAGTGTTCAAAAGTTGAGTAATTCCTTTGATTTCTGCTTCGCTGCTGCCAGTTATAATGAAATCATCAATATAGATTAAAATATGTGTGATGGAATTGTTATAAAATTTTGTAAATATAAAGTTATCTGATTTTGTTGACTGATGGCCATGCTTTACAAGAGTGGACATTAATTTGTCAAACCACACTCTGGGTGTCTGCTTTAATCCATAAATTGATTTGTTGAGTTTGCACACCAATGTCTCTTGTCCTTTGCTAACAAACCCCTGTGGTTGTTTTATAAAAACTTCCTCCTACAAAACACCATTAAAAATGCTTTATTAACATCTAATTGTCTGATGGTCCAATTCTTATATAAGGCTATGGTTAAAATTATTCGAATTGAGGTTGGTTTCACAACAGGTGGAAAAGTTTCTATAAAATCAAATCCACACTATTGTGAATACCCCTTCGCTACAAGTCTAGCCTTATACTTAGATATTGAACCATCTGCATTTTTTGAGTTTATAGACCCATTTGCTCTCTATGATATTTTTATCATTGGGCATTTCAACCAAAGTCCAAGTGTTATTTCTGGTGAGGGCACTGAATTCCTCTTGCATTGCTGCCTTCCATTTTGCATTTTGACTGCTTCCTGATATGACATAGGCTCGACTGAATCCATAACTATGTTGATCACTTTGGGTTTATATATGCCACACTTGGCCCTTGTCATCATTAAATGTTGATTTGCATTGCTTTTGTGTGACAACACCTGTCCAGTGTGTGCATTAGTTGTTGGTTGAGTCTCTGATGTATGATTTTGGCTTTGAATTTCTTGTTCTTCTATGTTGTCATTTTCTTAACAAATGTGAGTAGTTTGAGGAGCCTCTCCTTGGCTTGTGCCTTCCCTTGTGGTACTGTGTTGAGTGAGATTACCAATGCAACATGGTTCATGTTGTACCAGTTGAATTATTACTTCATCATCTTGCATACCAGTCTTGTATTGTCTTGCATTCTACACCTTGTTTGTTGTCTTAATTTTTGATGTACTATACGAGAAAACGTCTTCATTGAATACCACACGCCTGGAAACATAGATTCTTCCCTTGTTGCCTATGCATTTGTTTCCCTTTTGATTATTGAGGTACCCCAAAATGTACATGAAGTAGACCTGTAATCAAGTTTGTGTGTGTTGTATGATTTTATCTAAGGAAAACACTGACACCTAAATACCTTTAAATGATTATAGTCTAGTCTAACCCCTTTTAGCACTTCATGTGGACACTTTAAATTAAGAACCTTTGTTGGCATTATGTTAATTAAGTGTACAGCAGTGTTAAATGCCTCTGGCCAAAATTTCAATGGCATAGAGGCCTTAGCAAGAAGGGTTAAACCAGTCCCAACGATGTGTCTGTGTTTGCGTTCGATAAAATCATTTTGTTCTGAGGTATATGGACACATTATTCTATGTTCAATTCCCTTCTTAGAAAAAAATGTTTTAAAAGAAAATTTTCAAATCCACCATCTATTTGGATCTTTTTTACCTGACTGTCTATTTGATTTTCAACATTTGTGATGAATTGTATTGTGACATTACTAACATCTGCTTTAGATTTCAGAAAATATATCCAAATGAATCTAGAGTATACATCAATAAATGAGATATAGTATCTATGCCCATAATCTGAAGTTATGGGTGCTGGACCCCAAACATCAGTGGCAATTAATTCATGTGGTGAGTTATGAGTAGTTTCAGAATCTGGAAATGCAAGTTTATGGCTTTTTCCCATTTGACATAATTCGCACACATATTTAGTTTGGAAATTATCAGTAAAACATTATTGTAATTACAAACAGTTTTAGCAATTTTCAAACTAGGATATCCCAGTTTATTATACCAAAGATTAAATTTTTTACTGCTACCAGAAATACTATCAATGTTCAAAATACAATTTCTTTTATTAAACTCAGATTGTCTAGGTTCTGCAGAGTGAAATTTGTATAGACCATTACATTCTTGACCCTGCAAAATGACATCTTGAGTTAGTATATCTTTAATTAAGCATATATTTGCGTAGAACTCAAAAAATACATTATTATCTTTGTCAAATTGAGAAACACTTATTAGATTTCTCTTAACAGATGGTACCCTTTGTAGATTTTTAAGATATAACTTTTTTGGTTCCATTTATGCTTGTGTTTCCAGTATGTGTGATATGAACATTTTTACCATTACCAACAAGTAAGTTTTGCGTACCTTTATACTCTTTGTTCCCAAGATTCAAGTTGCTCAAGTTGTTTGTCACATAATTTGTAGCAACTGAGTCAGGATACCAATACTCATCATTAATATCTTCAGGCCTTGTTGTAGTATTATTTTGTGCCTCTACTTGTCCCTGATTATCCTTTTGAATGCTGACATTGTTGATGTTTGTACCGATATTGTTTTGATCTGACACATAGTTGGTATTAAACCTAAAGTAGCACTTATTGGCATTATGTCCATGCTTTTCACATATCTGACAACATATTCGGTTGTTGTTGTTGAATCTGCCTCCTCTTCCTCTTGACCTTTTGCTTTGACCACCTCTTTGATTGTTGTAAAATTTCTGCCTTGGCACATAATTTCTTTCCTGTTGCTTGCCTTTGAAGTTAGAGGTATAATTGATAGTGAGTTCTGGGTTGACAGTGCGTTTTTGTTTAATTCTTCCTTCGTGTGCCAAGAGTGTGGAATATACATACTAGAGGGTTAGGGTAGGCTCAATAGATGAAATAATTGCTACCACAGCTTCAAAACTGTCATCAAGGCCACTGATAATTAGAAGAACTTGTTCTGACTCACTTACTTTTTGTCCAGTAGATGCAAGTTGATCACAGGTACCTTTAATCTTGGGTATATACTCATTCATTGATATGTTATCTTTTCTCATGCTTTGTAATTGTCATCTAAAGGGCAGAATTCTTGTGGAAGACTGTGATATGAAGTTTCTCTCCATAATTTTTGTAACAAACCAAAATCGTCATCTTTGTTGTTTTGGTTGAAATAGAGTAGTTAAGTCAAAATATACATTTTGTCAAAATATTCATTTTTGACAAAATAGATTAGTTAAAGCAAACCATATATTTTTGTCAATATATATACTTTTGTCAAAGTAGACAAGTTGAATCAAAATACCCATTTTGGACAAATAGCTTAGTTGAACCAAAATAATCATTTCTGTTAAAAATATTTACTTTTGTTAAAAATATAATGATTGAAACAAAAATTACCTTTTGTTAATTAGATTTGAATCAAGACAAAATTTACATTTTTGTCAACTGAAAGAGTTAAACACAAATAGAATTTTTGTGAAATAGGTTTGTGTTACCATAGCAATATCCATTTTGATTAAAATAGAATTGTCAGCAAAATGAAACATCTTATACATTTTGTTGAGATAGAATTTATATGCAAATAAAATAATCATTTTTATTTGCATAACATACAATAGAATTTATTTGTAAATATAAAAATCATTTACATTTGCAAACTCACATTAGAATTTATATTCAAATATAAAAATCATTTTTTTGGTATAAACATAGATTAGAATGTATAGGTGAGATAAAAGGACATCTTTATATGTTAATGCATACATTAGAATTTGTATGCAATTTAAAATAAACATTTCATGTCTTGAGTTATACCTTAAAATATATACAAATGAGATTATTTCTTTTACCTTAAGAATAATTACATACAAATTAAGTATAATGAAAATTATCCTTTTTAATGTCATATAAATAAATTACATTCTATTAATGCGATTCAAATATAATTTATTTCGACATTAGGATTAAAATATCATTTTGTCCATCATTATCAACATGTTGGTAGTATCAAAGTTGGTTAAATTCATTAACCAAATAATTATTTATATGTACTGTTGTTGGCTGAAAACCCCACACGGGTATTGGGATGTTATTGATATACACTAGTCCCAATATTTATTCTTCTATCAATCGATAGATTGACAGGCTGCGATGAGCGTTATTATTTCATTTTAATGCTCACACAGTTGAGAACTTCACTTTGGATGTTGAATGGATGGTTTGATGATTATTTATTATTATCGTCATTTACATACGATGTATGAAATCCATATAAACAAAGTTATATGGTAAATGATTGAGTCGCTTTCCGATTCAGAATATCTTTTATATAAAGAATATTTTTTTTAAACAAAGGATTTCTTTTAAATAAAGAATAAATCTTTCGACTAAGATTATTGGTATTTCAATTTATATTTATTTATTGGAAAATGATTTTGGGTTTACCGTGAACAATGTTTTTAAATGACATTGATTCTTTAACCCAATTAAATATAAGTTTTAGTTCTTAAATTTGGAATAATTGTAAAGTAGTGATTTTTGATATTAAAACTGAATTGGAATTTTAACAAATCTTTGAAAATAAGATTTAAGAATAAATTTAAAGGATTTTATCCTTGATAAAATTAATGGGAACCTTTCCCTAATAATATAAATATTTTATTTAAAGAATATTCTGAATTGGATAGAGGCGTTAGATGTATCCTTATAACACTTGATTTTTAATTATAAAAATACGCGAGTTATTCGGAATGACCGAGTTTAACCCATTCTGGATAATTACTACGATGATTAAAAGTCGAAGATGAAGACGGTGGTTGAAGACCGGCGATCTTCACATCGAATGGATGAGGACTACTGATGCCTTTGATTGGATTTGCTGCCTTGAAAAGGTTCCAATGGTGGTTGTCCGGACGTATTGTTGATTGTTCGGATATGCGAGGTATAAGGTGCCTTCGGTTTCGTTCAGATACAGAACGGACTTGTAAATGGATGTGTGTCTGACATTGGATTTCATTCCATGTAAATTGATTTCTATTTAATATATATATATATGTTGGTGGCAGAGAATTTATTCTCTTGCTTAACACCCTTCTTTGAGACGCATGAGCTCAGAGGTTATATATTAGTAGTTATCGATCACATGGTGTGGACTGTTAATGTGGCATGCCAAGATGCAATTGATCAAGGCTTTTGTTGAAAAGCAGAGCCTTGTGGATGATGATCAAAGCATAGCCTATTTAGGCATAGCTTTGTGTATTTCGTTGCCTCGCGAGCCTCACACCCCGGTATGAGTCAAAAACGGAGCAAGGGAACACAGGGAGTGCACACGTTTCTTTCTAGCTAACATGGCCCGACATTTTACTAATGTGGTTGATGGATTTTGAGGCGCCTCTGATTTTATTGGTCGTAGTGGCCAATTTATAGGTCCAATAGGATCAGGAAGCGTGTGTTCAGGCATAACTAATCAAACCCATTGCACTATTGGGGGATCGGCCCTGCAGGATCCAAGGGTTCGCCAGCGTCCGAATCCTGAGACATTGCTAGAGTGTCTCGAATCGGTCAAGGGATCGTTCCTATCCTTGACTCTTGATGGAAATCCAACCTCCAATACGACATCCTGCGGTTTTGATTGTAGACCTATATATGGCGACATATTACGATGGGATACTATGCCGTCTATGATTAATACATTATGATTGAAAGGTTTTTAAGACATATATACACTAGTAATAATATCAAATCCGTTTTTATCGTATCAAGCATTTTTGACCATTATAAGGTAAAACTCTATCCTCCGGCTTGCGTTGCATTGTGTGATGGGACCTGAGTCTTATAATGGTTTCATTTTCCTAAAAAGCATTGCGTTGTTTTAACGATTTACTTTATTTATGCACTGGCAATCCAATGGAGTAAACCCATTCCGCGATAGCGGCGTGGTCCTGGGATTAGCCTTATTATTAGTTAAGTTAAGTAAAGATTTCTCACACCAGTCCCATGACTGACCCGTAGTCTGTTTCACTTCGCAAACTCGGGTGCCCTCTTTTCCACACGGGCAGTCGTGTAGCTTATTTTGCAGATATATTGAGCAGGATTCTGGATCGAAGCTTAGAGTTGTGTCCAGAGCATTGATGGTCTTCCGCTGTGATTAAATTAATTATTCCGTTGCATTGTATTAGTTTTGTTGTAATTAAATCTTCCGCTGTATTATTTATCAATGTACTCTGATATATTTTGTACTCTGATGTAACATTATTATAATGTTTATAAAAGTCTGTTGTTATTTGTTCTGATGTGTTGTATGCCCAAAGTTAACGTATTCGGATTTTGAACGGTCTTGGTCGATCTAGCGATCGACTAAGGTCGGGCGAAATGCGGGTCATTACAATTTCCCTAACATTGTGAGCCGTCTTGCATCCAATGATTTGTGGAAGCAAGGCAAGACTGATTGATGACTTTACCCACGAGCAAATTTGTTGTCTTGCCGTTGATGGATGCAGTAATCTTGATTTAATATCAAGTTTTCATTATTGTCCTTAACGAACTTTCCTTGAAATTGCTTTGTTCCAAGCACATAATCTTCTAAGTTATATCCTCTAACAGCAGCTTCAATTTGTAATTTCCATAGCAGGTAATTTGAATCATCCAGTTGTGCAGAAATCAAGTTGGTTTTAGGCTTGATGATGACTTTGATTAGATCAAGGGTTGATTCTTGTAAACTATGAGAGATCCTTGATGCGGGGTCTGGAGAAGGGTTTCATCACCCATTTTGATACAAAGAGTGCAAAAGCAGAGCTGATGGGATGCTGCGAGCACAATAACTCTGATACCAAGTTTGAAATCTTGCAGTGATGCAACAGAAAATGAAGATGATAATGTTTTTAATATTTCGGCATTGTGCCTTATTCAGATCTTTGAATACATTGTTGAATCCAAAATACATAGGTATGAACATGTATTTATAACATTAGACAGAGAACAAAGGAAAATGGGAATGTAAATGAAAATAATAATGTAAAAAAATTGTTAAGAAACCATCCTGATATGCAGAAAGAAATCATCTTGATATGCGGCAAGTCATTCGGATATATTCAGCAAGATATTTATCTATTATTTCTTACTGTTGGCACTTGGAGTAGGGTCTTGACATCATGGTGATTGGGTTGGTGGAGTGGAGGCCACTTTGGATGTGACCATGGGATCAGAGTCGATCGTTGAGATGGATTCATACCAATTCCATGCTTACTAAATTCCGGTCATGTGTTCTCTTGAGATGGTCCGATCTCTATCTCATAGATTTGATTATACTTTGATCATGGACTCTAGGATTTTCTCTTTGGATCGTCTTCCTTCACAATCTTCAAATTTAAGTTGTCTAGTCAGTTCGAATATAACAAGCCAAAATATCGAATAATAATTACTAAGCAATTTCTTTTCATAAAATATCCATTATTATCAGGTTTTACTTATTTTCTCACTTAGCATTATAGAATATTTTTTAGGATTTTCTAACCAATATAGTTAATTGATTGAATATTTTTTCTTATATATAAAGGTTGCAGGATTGAAGATCATGCAACTGTAATAGGTGTGCTTGTGTGTATGTGTGTGAGTATGTATGTATGTGAGTGTGCGCAAAGGAAAACGGTTCCAAGCCCACCATCCCATCCCATGAAATAACTGGTAACATGCTTGGGAGAGAAGCATCATATCTCAAATATGAATATCCAATCAACACATTCAAATAAAGGAGAAACCAAGGATTGCACACGTGAAAGCAAAAAATATAAATAGAATTCCAAATTTAGAAAATCTAAATCCCGGTGTAATGTATGAATCATCCAAAAATCTCAGGGAACAAACTCGAGGAATGAGAAGAGAAGATAAAATCTATATTTCAATCCTTAACATCATAGGTTTCCTCATTATTGGCTCTATACTGCTTTCCTTGCACAACACTAACTTAGCATCCAAGAGCCCATAATATAATTTTTGTTTATCCTTTTCATTGTGCGAAATCCATTTTGAAAAGGTCTTCCAACAAGTGTGATAGAAAAGACATTTAACTAGATAAGTCAGGGTTTCATCTTTATAGGAACAGACATATGAGATTCCTTCTAACAGCTTAACAGCTGGCCCTCGAGAAATACTCTTGAAACATGGGTGCCTGATAAAATGGCAGCTACAGGTTGTTTGTTGAGGGTGGTAACATGGAGTCAATGAAAGGGGTACATATGAACTCTTAAGTGAAGTCAGAGATGCTAGTGATGATGGTTCATGTGAAGAAACCGAAGTGAAAGTAGATTGGGATGCAATTGAAGGTTTAAGGGAGGAGAAAGGATGGTGATCATTGAGGTGGCCCAATTATTAGATGTCGAGAATTAGATCTTGTCACATGGAAGAATGTGAGGAGAGATCTTGGAGAAGACAATACTTGCCAATAAAGAACATGAGGTTTGAGGAGAGTGGTTTTAAGGGGTAGGGAAGAGGTATGAAAGGGAGCACGTTGAGCTAAGATGCCTGAAGGAATGACAAACATCACATACAAAGGCTTTCCTTGTAAGTTATCTTCACATTTATAGATCATATCTCGGCTATAAGGATGGGAATAACATAAGGCAATTCCCAAAAAAGAGAAATTCCAATTAGGGATTTGGCATACTTTAGTCGGTATTGCTTTCCATAAAGACATCAAAAAAGATCAAATAACCAATATGTACACAATCTAATTTATGCCCTCTAAGGATTGAAAAACTGAAGAAATATTTGAAAGTGTAACCAGGTAGAAATAGAAAAGACTTCTTCATGATCCAAATCAAAAGAGGAATATTATTGGGTAATAATAGACATTCTCCCATCAATAATAAAGGGATTAGCTTCTATAATTCAACCTCTCTTTCGTGGACACGTGATCTAAAAGAATACATATACTAGCCACATTTAAAATCCAATGATCCACAAAGTTTCCAAGTCTTAAGGACATAGAACTTAATAACAAAGAACGAGGGAGGATCATTTAAGTAAAAACTAACACGGTGGTCATTCTAAAAAGAAAAGCGACATTAATAATCTCTCGTGGAGGAGGGACAAGTTTGTCCAGAAATTCAGCCACAAACTATTTAGGCTTATATCTACCAGCATTTCCTGTCTTCCACTTAAATAAAGATGACTAATTTATTAGATCAAAATTAAAAAAATTAGAACTATTCGGGGTTAAAATAGTTTTCAAAGTGTAATAATTCAAAGCAACTTCGATAAATAAAGGAGATACCTGAATATTTGACCCTAGTGACTTAACCAACATGACACTAGAAATCAAATCACCAATCCCTAAACTCGATGTCAACCAAAATAAATCGCGACCATGCTAAACTAGAGAAGAGACCGCGGTCAAATTTAAAGGAGGCGAGGGAGGAGCCGATCTTCCTTTCCTTGATTTTCCTCTTCTCTTTTTTCGCAAAATGATGGCGGTCTTGTTGTTTTACTTAGGAGTTTATTTTGTTGATTAATGAGGGAACGAAAGGGAAATGGAAAAGAAATATGGAAAATTATTAATTTTGGGATTTGGACTAAGACCAATTCTAACATGGTCTCAATAGATTCCTAGCCCTTCTTCCTCCAGTAATCCATCTAATGTTTAATTCATCACATAGCTTAATTTTAATTTATTTCCTTAAGTTATGCTACTTAAAAAGAGGTTGCTACATTAGGGTAGTCTGGCACCGGTTGTTAAGATTATAAAAATGTTTATATCACCCGTGGAAGGTTAGTTGTTATAGTAGCATTTTGTATGGATTACATGATTTGGCATATGATTAAATATTTGAAGTAGTATAAAATCTCTTGTTGTCATTTACTTTATTTCTATTTTACATTTATTTATATAATTATACGTCTATATTTTGGGTTACTAGTAACTAACATTTGTAACTATAAGGTAGCTGTAAATTAATACATATACATTATTCATCCATCTTTCGTTTGTTTGTAACCTTAAAGATTTATTTTGGATAGGTATGTTAACATAACTGGTATATCATATAAAAGCAAAGTGATAACATATTTGGATAAGATATTAATTGAACGTATTTGAAACTAAAATGCATGTACACTACCTTCAACTACAAAATAATTGACTGTTGCTTACGAAGATAATGCAAATTACATAAATCAAATTCAAGCAGGTTTCATTAAAAGCACAAGGACAAGAGTATCTCTCCTTAATTTTTCTTTACATGAACTTAGCATAATAGATGTGAAGCATATTCAAATCAGAAAAAACCGTAGTAATCGTCTCATAAAGGCGCTTTTCAAATCAATGTTTCATAGAACGGTGTGCAAAATTGGTATACGTCAGTCATGTGATAAGAAAATGCCCTGTGGTTCAAGGGCGCATCCACAAATATATTGTAATATTTTGCTTAAACTTTATTGATGTTTTCCAATTATGTTTTCCCCCATCATTTTTAAATTTAGGATACTGCTAGTGATAGTACAAAAATAAATAAGAATATTATTTTATTTTCACTTTATTAAAAAAACCTATTACGAGGAGTACACACATTATAAAATAAAACCCACTTTTTCTAGTTTACCCATCTTCCATTCTACCCCAATTAAATATTATCATCTCTTCCAACTTCAAAAGATGATTCAAACAAAAAAAGGCACTTACTCTAATTCAAAAAGAAAATCAAACCTTACAAATAAATCCGAAAAGGAGAATTAAACACTATCCATAAATCCAAAGATAATTTTTTTCTCTTCGTTGATTTGTTAAACAAATTATACATTATGTGCACTTTTAGGTGAGAACTAATCTGTATTCTTTTAATTGAAGCAATTTCATTTGCTTTTGATTGCTCCATAAATTATTGATTATTGATTTGCATCATGGATTGAAGAGGAAAATGACCGGAAATTACAGAAGTTAGGGTTAAAAATAACAAGTTACATTGGTTAATTTATAATTTAATCGTAAGAGGGGATTATTTTCATTAGTATCTCTCACAATAAAAGAATCATCTAAAAGATTTGGCTCCTCATATCCATTTTGTGCAAATAACAGTGCTCTAAATTTATATATTTACTCGAATGTTAAAGGGCATTGTTAATGACACCTCGTTTTTGTGTAAGGGGTGTCATATTTTAAGTTCACACCCGTCCAATATTTGAGTGTTAAGGGGCAACACCAGTTATATTTTTAAGGGACAAAAATAACCCTGTAAAAACGGCAAGAGTATACCGTTTTTATTTAATAAAAACGGTATCATTAGACCATCTTTTCTGCCTCTATAACATACTTAAAAAACAACGAAAACGGTAAGTGTGTACCGTTTTTAGATTAAGGGTATTTTTGTTTTATTATTGTGTATTGTTAAGAGATGTTCAGACTGTAGTGTACTCCCCTTAACAAAATTTTAAAAACTAAAATTTCATGACATCTCATACCCAAAAAGGTGGCGTCATTAACAAAGCCCATGTTAAAACCCAGAAACGAAAATTTTGGCCCATCCGTAGTTTGAGCCCATTAAGTGAAAAAGCCAACGTTGTTAGGTTTCCTGATAAGATAGCCATCGTCTCCCTGGTTCCATCACCCAAGGCTTTGACGGAAAATCACTGGACGCAAAGCCCCAAAAAGCATAGGAAATTCGAAATCGGAGCTTTAGACTAGCCAGGTGTTCGTGACACCATGAGGGCGAAGGTTAGTCTTAACCTTTTTGCTTTTGTTTCATCGTTTCATCAGTGTAACCTGATTTATAGGAATAATTGATGTATCTATTGTTCTAGTTTAATCATTTTATTTACGTCTTGATTTTGTGTGATCCGTGTTACATAGCGATCATTTTCGCAGATCTAGATTTCCAATAATTCAAATTTACTGCAAATGTACGGTCCAAGTGAACTTAACTCTAATGAGATGTCAATGTTACAACGACTTCCAGTTATTGTAGTTTTTAGATGTGGGTACACACGAGGTTGTTGTCTTCAATGCTAATACATGAATTTGGTGCTGCTGAAGCAATTCAGTCAGCAATTTACGCTCCTGATCGATTTAAGTTTGTTTAAATGATGTCGAATTAGTATTTTAGGAGCTGTCTCCATTTCGATTAGCGTTACATTTGAATCATGTGAACAATTTGTGCTGAAATCAAACTAGAACTCTTGGAAATTGAACACAGGTACCACTAAATGTTCATTTATGCAATGTTCGAAAATATCATGATATTACCACAGTATATGTTATTATGTTTGTTACTCAGATACAAAAGTATTATAATTTCAAAATATGCAAATATGTAATTTATTTTTGCATCTTAGACAATACTGTTAGTGTATTCTATGAAAAAAGAGTAATATGGTGTAGACAGAATATTTTTTTTCTTAGTTTGTGTATCAAGGTTGTAAAAATTGCTAGACGGATTCTAGGCGGTAAGCATAGATTAAGAATTAATAACTAAGGCGGGGGTTAATTGTGGATTAACTGGAGTTAAGCGTTTTTGAAAAGCTCATGCATTTTGGATGAAATTTTAGTATTTTGATTAGTGTCAACTTATCCATGATGGTATATTAGGGATTTGGTGGATCTTGGAGCAACCATTAAGGCAAAATTGCAAGAAATTAACATTTTGATGCTTTTGAGAGAAATTAAGCCTAAATTGGTGCATGAATGATGTTCATAAACCTGTTTTTATGTTTATATAATGTATTAAGTATCATCTAAGTGGATTAGTCAAAAATCGAGGTGGTTGGGTTTGGCTAGAGTCTAGAAGGATTTTTACAATATTTGTGTGTGCTGAGAGAGAAGCAGCCAACAACACCCCCAACAGCGTAACACTCCGAAGCCCTTTGATTTACACCATAAGTTCTGAATAAAATTATAGCAGTAGCTGACAGAGAGAGAAACTATTATTTTGCAGTTGGGACCTTGTGATGGAGATCAGAGGTATTTGGGTGTGTTGCACTGTTAGGGACAATATTTTGAAAACCAAACCATGAGCTCAACCATGATGATTTAATGTCGAAGATTTTGAAGGTTGGATCTGTTGAACTGTCATAATCGTGCACTGTTTTCGAAGGTGATGAGGCGATCATTTTTATGGTAGATATAACACCTCTTCTCACTGCTAATGCACTGATTTTTATAGTGACTACTCTCTCCGTAATTAAAGCAAGCCACCTCGGGCCTAACATTCTTCTTTAGTCCTTATTATGAGATGGCTTCATCTTGTTCCATTTTTTCTTGCCTGTCCCGCTCGCCCTGCGGCTTTGGCTCATCCTTCGAAGCAACATTAGGTACAGTTTGGACTTAGGATAGTTATTCTCATGTCTGAGCGTCTTCCCAATATTTGCCTCGAAGGTCTCATCAATATGATTCAAGAGTTTCTCTCCAAAATTGTCCTTTAAACCAAGTATAAACTTCTCATTCTTCTTTTGTGGGTTGTCAATGGAAGACTTCGTACTTCTGCAAAACGTTGAATTAGTCACATAATTGGAGGCAGTCATGTCTCCTTGCTTCAATTTTGAAAACTTCCTAAACAACGCCAATTTATAAGCAACCATAATGAGCTTCTTGTTGAAATGAATATTAAACCGATCCCATGTAAATCTGTCCTCTAATAGATCAACCTTCGCTGAAATTCACCAATTCGTTGCTCGTTCTTGGAGTTGAGGCGAGGCCAACCACCTCTTTGTTCCATTATTCAGATTAAGATCACCAAAGATTCACTCCCAAGCGTCGAGCCAATCTTAGACCTCTATTGCCGATTTCATTCCTAGAAAATGTTTGCCTCTCAAGCTAACAAAATCCTTATTAAGCTTGGTGAAATTAGCTGTGGTCTCTTGTGGTTAAGCACCACCCTCAGCGGTAGCATTGGAAGCAGCTACCTGGGCGTTCTGTAGCATATCCCTGATGAAGTTATCTAACATGGTTTGCAAGTCGGGCTTAGTAGCCCTTGAATCATTCCCTTCTACATTTCGTTCCTATAAAATGTTTGCCTCTCAAGCTAACAAAATCTTTATTAAGCTTGGCGAAATCAAATGTGGGCTCTTGTGGTTAAGCACCACCCTCAGCGGTAGCGTTAGAAGCAACTACTTGGACATTCTGTAGCATATCCCCGATGAAGTTATCTAACATGGTTTGCAAGTCGGGCTTAGTAGCCCTTGAATCATTCCCTTCCAGCATTCCCAGTGTGGTCATCTCAGGTAATTTAATTATTCATACGAAATAAATACAATTGCAGTATAAATACACAACATATTGTAAGCTCACGTATCATATTAATGGATACTAAGGTAGCAAACCTCATCACAAATCCAATTGTTTTATTGTCTCATAAACTATATATTATCAATATCGCTGATGTTATCGATCAATTACATTATTGATACAAATAAATTAGTAAGAACAACAAAACATTCTGTCAATCAAATTGACTATGGTTTTATCTAGCAGTTAATCCACATGCAAACAAACACCTTGCTTATACAACTTGCTCTGGATTTATTAAACGTTCATTATAAGTTGAGTTGTTCCAACTTCGTACTGTCTTCTTTGGTTCAGGAGGCTTTTTGTTATTTATTGAAGATGGAGCATAAGCTTGTAGCGCAGATATGGTTTCTTGATTTTCATTTCTGTATCAGAAACAACATAGAACTAAAAGTAAATAGAAGCGAAAATTAAATATACCTGCAAAGCTTTCGACAATGCAACAAGAAAGGTTGATGTAACAGCTAAAATCCAAGGCAGTTATGGAAGAGGGTTGAGATGGGGATGGCGGTTGCAGTGGGTGCATTGTAGGTGTTAGGGTTTCTCAATCTAGGGTAAAATAACAAGAATAATCAAGATGCAGTTCTAAGGAAAGAGTTTTAGGACACACTTGAATCGTGGTTTCAAGGTCCAACTGATGATTTCTGAATAAAGATGATTTGATTAAACTCCGAGCTTGCGAAGCCCACGATCGATGGTTTTTGATGGTTGAACATCGGTCCACTTCGGTTCCCAAAACCGTAGTTAGTATTTATGTTGAGTGTTACACTACATATGTAGGTAGACACACGTCTATATATATATATATATATATATATATATATATATATATATATATATATATATATATATGAGGAGGGTTCCGCTACACCTCTTATATTGCATGTGAACTCTCCCCTTAATTTCCACCACTCATTTTCCCATTCATTCTCTCTCTTCCCACGAAGAAATAATATTGAAATGAGAAGAGAGAGAATGAGTGGTGGAGATTAAGGGGGAAAACTCACGTGATATATATATATATATATATATATATATATATATATGCGAGCGTTCAATGGCACCCCAGAAATGGAGCACCCCTCTGTTATCCACCTCTCATTTATATCAATTAAAGTTAGTGGGAGGTGAGAGAGTTAGTGGAAGGAGAAAGGGAGGAAATGTGGTGGAAAAGTGGTAGGCTAAAGGGTTGCTCCAATTTTGGGGTGTCATTGAACCTGCCTCATATTGGCAAGCGTTCAGTGACACCCAAAAAATGGAGCACCCCTCTGTTTTCCACCTCTCATTTATATTAATTAAAGTTAGTGGGAGGTGAGAGAGTTGGTGGAAGGAGAGAGGGAGAAAATGTGGTGGAAAAGTGGTAGACTAAAGGGGTGCTCCATTTTTGGGGTGCCATTGAACCTGCCTCATATATATAATAATAATAATAATAATAATAATAATAATAAATGAGTGAAAAGCAAAGTCAATGTGATAACATGTATATTATTGACCGTGATGAGTAAAGTTATCGAAGTCAATGTAATAACATGTATATTTAAAAAAATAAAATTCAAGGAATGAAAAGCAGAGTCAAATGTAATAACATGTATGTTATTGACCGTGATGAAAAAAGTCATTGAAATCCAATCAACTCATGTAAAATTGTCAGTATATTAGAAAGATTCAAAGGAGAAGAATGTGGTAGATACCATGATGCTAACACTCATATATTAGCTTAGCACCTCTAATCTTTTTCATATATGGTACTGAATTTCATAGTATATTATGTTAAATGCTATGTTATAGAAGTTAAAGTTCTTATAGTATTTTATCGTAGAAGATGACACCACCTTAAACTTTTCTTTTGGTAAATGCGTCACTGTAAAGTGTTATTTTATTAAATACTTCACCACACTAGAGTTTTATGTGATATTTTCAAAAAAATGTTAATTTTTTTGTTAGTATCATGGCTTATCTCCTTTGACCGCCTTGTGTGCTTCCTCCCTTATTCTTTGAAGCTGGTTGAAAATTATTTGAAAAAAAAAAGAAAAAGAAAAAAGGAAGGGGGACTAATGGATAACATGGCTATTATTGTCATTTCTTTTATAACGTGTTGGGGTTCTCTAAAATAAATTTCAGTACAGTAACATCCATCTCAAATCCCCTCTCTTCCTCCGCAATCTCTTAAACCCCATGCAAAATGATATTTTATTATATTCACCTATAGTTGTATCAGATATTGGGCTGATATTGCTACATGTAGTTAAATATCATTCTCATGTCACAAACGTATCTCTAATTGAAATAATTACCGATAATATGATAAAATATTTTAGAAAACGCAGTGTATGATACTTGATACATAATTGATATTTTGTTATATTCACCTATGGTTGTACCAGTCATTGTTCTGATATTGCTGTATGTAGTTAAATATCATTCTTATGTCACAAATGTATCATTAATTGAAATAGTTACTGATAATATGATAAAATATTTTAGAAAACGCGATATATGATACATTATTGATATATCATATAGTGTTTGATATCACTATACAAGTTCAACATTTGATATTCAGAATTATTATTATTACTATTTGTCGGGGTGGGAGAGAGAGTGTGTGTTTTGGGGGGAGGGAAAGGGGGGTTGGGGAGGTTGGTTGAAAAGATATCTCCATTCCCCTCTGTCATATAAATTAGTTCTTTACAATTTATGTAGACAGTAAAATTTTCTAATATCTTGTTTAAAAAACCTATTCCAGTATGATCATGTTTCCTTTTGGGTTGTATTTTGAAATAAAAACACTGTGGACGTTGGTCTAAAAATAACCATTGTTGCTTTATCTTCAGTCTAGAAGCAAAATCTAGAATTTTGAACACCATTCTTGTTGGTTACCCTAAAAAAATTTGGGATTCCATATATAAGTGCCAGATATGAAATAATGAGAGTTTCTCGTTTGTTTTGTATAAACCAAGGGATTTGTACACAAGGGACGGAGCTATGTCTATGAGACCCTGGGCTATAGCCCGGGTAAAATTTGAAGACATGCGTTATCCATAATGATAGACTCATCAAGTAATCTTGGTCCAATTGTACTATTGGTATTCATTCTCCCCAGTAAAACCAGTGTATCATTTATTTTTGGATTAGTTCCGCTATTTAGGAGCGTAAACCGATTGGATCAAATTATGTCTTATTCCTCTTTTATAAGAGATTTGTACGAATGCAGAGAGCATAAGTATTAAGCACGGACATTGTTTGTACAAGCCGGATGATTGACGATGATGTTCGAAAAATAAATATAAAAATAAAAACATCAAACAATCTTGAATGAATATGTTTCATATATTTTTCTTATTTTAATCCGTGTCTTCAATGAGAATCACGCAAATATGGATTAGATGTCTTTCAATTTCGGGCCAAGTAGGACATTGGACAATCATACAAAATTTAAAGCTTTATCATTATTGGGTTTATATTCATGCTATTATAACACTTAATTATAAAGGACGACAATTGCGTCAATAATAAACTAATGCATTAGCAATACCATTTTGGCGATTTACATTTAATTTCATTTTTCATAAGTGCACACTTAGCCCTGGGCGATCTAAAATCCTGGCTCCGTCCCTGTTTGTACACATTTAAGGGAACATTTAATGGATTTGTACACACTTTCAAATTCAACCTTTTTTTATATAGAAAAATAACCATTGCGAATAATAGACTGAGAAGTTACTGTAATAAAACGAAGATTAGTGGCGAGCGAGTGTAGTATCCTTATCATGATAGAAATTTGTGTCGAAATCCCTAAATTTAAGGAAATGCAAGTTTGTTATTTGGGTTGTTTTCCTATTGAAAGTTTTTGATTTTATCAAAAAAGAGTCAGGATCCCTTAAAGTTATACACAAGGTTTGAAATCCCGCTTTTCGGTTCCGTTCCGGTCACGTGGAAAATTTAAAATTCCTTGCTGTTCTGGAAATTCCGGAAGTTGCGGTTTAATTCCGATTTGATAATTCCTGTATATGTTTTTATAAATACATAAATAAATATGCAATATTAATCAAGATTTAGAATTTCGCTTTATGTTTTCGTCTCCGTCATAGATAAATTTTGATATTTCGGTCTGATCACCGTCGAAATCGGACTGAAATGAGCGGGATAACGACATTCCGGTCGAAACTTCGAACCGTGTTAATTTCTTTCCTATATGCATCAAGATTGGAAGAAATGATTTCAATTTATTCATACAAAAAGTTGAATATAATACAGATTGGGAGAAATGATTTGTTAAACTTCTATATGTTAGCAGTTCACATTGTTTTCAGTTCAAAATATGTGGCCCAGCCCAATAAAATGTAAGTCAATACCCAAATAAAACACACAGCAGTACAACGCTCTGTCTTTCTTCCAGAATAGCTTCCTTCTACCCCAAAACCTAATTGACAGAAAATCTCCAAACTGAAATATCATCACCTCCCTTTAGTTCACTGCATGCGTCTTTCTTTCTAGAGTATATGCCTCTCTTTCCATCTCTGTATCTCTTCAAGTTATTAATGCAAGTAAATCATGCTATTATATGAAATCATCGCTGGAACCGGAGTTTTGAGGAGATTCCGACCTGGTCACTACCGGATCTTGAACGGAATGGCCGAAATTCCAATGTTCCTGCCGGAATCTCGAACCGTGGTGTTATCCAGTGTTTATGTAAATGCCTGTCAATCAAATATTCACCAAAATAACCATGAATGATGCCCTGAAATTTGGTTTGTATTTTGTTTCATAAAGGGTTTTCACTGTTATGCCTCATTCTGTGAATAGTTGAGATTTTTGTTTTTTCCTTTCTTTTAATGTAATTAAATTCAATTTTGTCCTTTATTTTTTTTCTTCGGTTCAATTTTGTCATAAAAATTTGACTAGTGCAAGAAAATTTTGGTGTATCATATTTACATACATTGCACGATTTTGTTTTGGAAGTGGTTTTAATGATAATTTGAATGCAGTGGAAGAAGAAGCGGATGAGGAGGTTGAAGAGGAAACGACGGAAGATGAGACAAAGATCAAAGTAATACCTGTCTTGGAGTTTTTTCATATATTTGTTGGAACTTTATATTATGTTTTATATTTGGCTCAGATCATCTTTAGAATTTTTCTTTGTTGCTATGAGGTTATTTGCAGTGCTAAATGCTGAATATTCGAACTTATAAATTTTGTTTGACATCTTACATCAATAAGTTGAACTATGCATAACAAAACCCGTGCTATTAGATTGTTTTATGGAACGTGGTTAAGGAAAATGTGTTGTTGATTACATTGTGAACGTTGTGCTTAAAAATCGATGAATATGATGTTTAGTCCAATCAGAGATTTTTGTTGTTGTGTTTGGAGTGTCAAATAATAATGTTTATTAACAGTTGTTTGTAAACACAAATTTTTTGTTTGACCGTGAATTTTAAACTTGCCTTTTATTACCCTTTTTTAATTTTTTGCTTTTATAATTTATACTGAAGTATCTTATTCATATGACTCACTTAAAACACCATCACCAAATACTTTTTGGTGTAAGCATTAACACCATTTTATATGTATTACAACTACTAATATCTATTAAACATAAAAAGTTTAAAATTGAACTCTTTTTGCAAATTTGGTGCGTTCATCTAAAAATATCACATTGTCTTTATTAATTCGTTTTTACAGATTAATGGTATAAATAAAAAGAAATTAAAATAAAAAAAGTTAGATGTTAAGACTTTAAAATAAAGAAATCAGATTAAATATTCATAATTTTAACATAGAAATTACAGTTAATTTTTGTGGAATCCACTTCCTTTTGAATGAGTGGAACTGCAGAAGCAGTAGCTTAATATGCTATACCACTAAATTTTGGGGCTTGCTTTTTCCATAATATTATTTCAGTTCCTTTTAATGTTTAACAAGGTGTTCTCATTTGGAGTGAATTGTGTCAAATGCCGTTTTTGATCCAAGGCTATCAGATGTGTTTGATGATATACCGCCGAAGCTTTTTAAATGCATTCTGTAGTGCATTACCGGACGAAAGGCTGAATAAAACGGACCTCGCGGTATTTAACATGACCCTTTCCAATTGCTGAAAACGGTGAATATAGGACAAATAGATCAAACTCCCTCCAAAATGATCTATTTACGCCTAGAGATCGAAGGACATAATGTAGTATTATGTTGTTAAAATCACTGCAAGTGTTGGGTACTTTGTTGAAAAGAGTCTGAATTTTGAAAACCTGGCTCTCGTTAGGTTGAATGTTTGGAAATCAAAGTGTTTTTCCCCAGTGATAAAATGAACTGTTACTGTCTTTGATGCGTCCGATGAATCCGGATGCATCGGACGCATAATTCATTTTGTACCTCTTTTCCACAAATGCTAAAGACATCAATGGTTTTTTCTTTCTATAAAATCGCGGTCAAGAATCCCTTTTTTACCGATTCAACCGAACTTTCCTCCTCTCTGTTTTACCCTCATTTGGTCAAGCCTATGGTATTTTTTCATATTTTTTTTCCATTTATTCATTGAATCATATCTACCGCATGTTCTTTTTCTTTAGATTTTTTAAATGATACTGAAATTGTCTTTTTTTTTGGTGAAATTGGTACTTCATATACAAGTTTAGATAGTATACAACATACTACATGACAAGTGAGCTTGATCCTGCTAGATGAGAATCGAACACACGACCATTTGCACGATGTCCAAGCATCCCAACTGGTTTGGATGAAAGCGTTTGTTGTTGGTTTTTTTTGTTTTGTTTTTGTTTTTTGTTTTTTGTGGTCTTCTCACTGTTATAACGCACACTCGTCTAGCTTTGATTTTGCTGCTTCTTCATCTATGCCCATCGCGAATTGGACACGTGAACGAAGCGAAGCATTATTGACATATGCGTCAGTCACGGTAACCTAAGAGGAGACACTAGCTCTTTTTTATCAACTATAATGGCGAATTTCAATAATCAGCTTAATGATAGTTGGATTGAGACAGTGATGAAGAATAAATGAGACAATCTGAAATGTCTTTGGAATGATTGGAACAGACAGTTAGAGATTTTAAGGAATGAACAAAATGTTCAAACAAAAAAGAAAAAATCTTCGACAAATATGAGAAATAGTGAAACAATGTTGCGCAGAGGGTACAAAAACTTAAAAGAAAAGCTCCGTAGAGATTCAGAGAGCTAGATGAGATGTTTGCCGGATGCATAGGAAAGAGCACTTGCCAAATTGATACCGGTTCTACCGCTTAGTCCTAGCCTTACATTATCACCGATATATCTTTGTACGACGATTGGATGACTGATTCCTTCAAATCCGCTCGGTTCAGATGGTCCTCCTCCAGCAAACATGTGAGTTCAAACGGACCATGGCCTTTTGTGTAAATAGACTGTTTCGTCGAGACGACGACGTGTTATTCTCTTATGTCTGCTATTACTATCATTCAAAGATGATAGATTATGGAGATTTTTCGCATCAACCATTTAGTCTGGGATATATTGGAGGTGTTATCTGATGAAGAACTACTTGGGTATATTAGTTATCAATTAAACAGGTTATGCGATTGTCAGTAGTATATTTCTAGTTTGTTGGAGTTGATATAGTTTGTTTTTCTAGTTTGTTCTGTGTGTTTTCTTATTTGTTTAGTTCGCTGGTATTTGAAATAACAGTGTATTGTTGTGATTGAATGGAATGTCGAGTTTATTTTTGTGTTTCATTTACAGTTATTAAATGCATATTGCACAAAAACACATATAATTAACTAGGAATAAATCAATGAAATCATAAATTATAATACTTCGCTTAAATATCTTGTTTGAACGTACAAACACATACATCGTTTAAACTTTCAACTCTATTTAAATACTCCATTTAAATGACTCAGTAGAGTTACGCGTAAACGCATCTTTTTCTCACTGTGGCGGTGGATAGGGCAAATAGATCATTTTTTTGTTTGCTTTTGTTATTTTTTAAAACACGAAGAACAGAATATGTTGGTGCAACATTCGTATGTTAACTTTATTTTTACAGTGATTGTTTCTCAAAAAATATATTCGATATACGCAAATTTTTTTGATGGATATTCAAAAGTAAATAGAATCAAATGAAGCTTTATGTGGTGTTCGGTTTATTTTAAATAGCGTTTGGTTTACGAATATTAGTTTCGTGTTTTCGACCATATCAAAGTGTGAACGGTCCATGTTTATAGTGAAAAACCAACCATTTTAAAAAAAAAAACATAGTTATTCCACAAAACAAAAAGAACAACATTTTCTTATTTTTTGTGTTTTGGGAAATAACAGAGAAGAGCGTTGTCATCCCTCCATTTCATTCGTCGTTTCCTTATCCTCCTTCCACCCTTTTGTTGTCTCTTCATTTTTTTTTACCTTTCAGATTTTGTAATTAACGTTGAAAACTCAAATAAAACACAAAGTAAGCATCAAAAATTTATATTTAAATGTAATGTTTCACCCGACACCCACTCTAATGGAGAGCATTACAAAGTAATACCGTCTATCAGAGTGGAGAGTAAACTGGTTAGGAACGACCATCTATAATTTTGTATTAGACAAGTATCGAATATGTTGATAGGGTGTATAAAATTTTCTTTTCTTATCTCGAGTTAATCGGCGCTCAATACATCTAATATAAAACTACGATGGCTAAGGATTGCATTCAGAATAAATTACAATACATCACATATAATAGATCACAGAGTAGATACATATAAGTACAACATCATAATACAATATATACATGTGCTACACAGTCGAATGATTTGCATATGATCATTTACATATACAACAAGTCTCAAAAGAATAAATATACAAAAGACACGAACACACGAATGGGTAATAGCTTCAAGTGAGGTAGTCCAAAGGTGAAATTGCTAAACCCAAATCAACAACAAGCAAAATCTGAAACAACTCGGTCGGACCCGAGTATAAATACATGGGTCAGTCTAGCTTAAACATATCAGTTATAATATGACAGACGAATATAAAGTCATACGAGGATACCTTTTTATAGAAAAGGATTAGACGAAGTATAAGTCAACATTTTATGAGATAATTACGACTAAGCAACCCACATAATCTCATGAACAACACAAGCAATCACACAGAGAATTCACTACATTCAACAAGTGTTAGCTTTAAGCTAAACACGTGTATCGTCTTTTAAATTCCAAAGTCATCAAACACATATACCAAAAATATCACTAAAATGTTTCAAATAGTGCATGGTAAACTCATAAGAGTTCAATTCCACAAAGTGATCACAAATCTTAAATTCTCAAATTAGCCATAAGGCTATAAGGGAAATTTACCATAATATACACCAAAGATAAATCCAACACATCACAAAAACCAAAATCACCAAAATTAAAAAATGGATTTGAAACATCAGAAATTACTGCGTGTGCAACACAAATGAAAACTACCTTGCCAAGTACTATGTACGTATTTAACATCTATTATTATGACTCGTCTCGGCCTAGTATATTTCACTATTCCTCGTCCTGGTCGAATGCACTTCACTATGACCTGCCTCGGTTAAATGTAATCTTACTACAACCCGTCTAGATCGAATATAGCCTCAATACAGCCTGTCTCAGTCGAATATTTTTACTGCTGCCTGTCTCGATCGACTATCTTTACTACGACCCGTCTCTGTTGAGTATAACTTCACCACTACCCGTCTCAGTCGGGTGTACTTTGACCACTTCGATCAAATGAGTACATATATATAAGACTCTACCGAGTCTAGCTTCTGTAACAACCCAGATTTTCAAAACCAATTTAATTTTTTTTATTTTAGCTATTTTAATGGATTTTGGATATTTAAAATGATTTATTTTAAATAATAACGACTAAAATTTATTTTAATTGAAGTTAGAACATATAAATTTATTTTAATTATAAAACGAGCCTGAAATGGCACGGTAGTTTGAAAATTCGATTTTAAATTTCAACTGAATGTACATGATTCAAAATAAATCGGATTTCAGTGAAACCAGAAATATTTGAATCTATTTAATTATATCTTTCTAATGAATGTGAAAAATCCAAATTTCATAACGATAATAAAAAGTTATGTCTAGTTTAAAATTCAAAATAGTCGCTGTGGAATTTGTATATTTTTTATATAATATATAGCCCTTAAAAATAGCCATTTTGCAAACAAACCTCGTTTTCGATGAAACCACTTTTGTTGGATCCAGAATATCAAATTATTGCTAGATTCCAATTTTTATAATTTTTGGAATCGATATGTGAGCGTGGTGAATTTAAACGTGTTTGGTAATTTCAGTTTGAATTTAATCGACTAGAAAATGACCCTTTTTCAAACAGTCTCCAAATTCGATGAAATTAGTTTTGTTAGGACCGTATCGTCAAAATATAGCTAGCTTTATTTTTTGAAATTTTTGGAGTCAGTATGTGGCACCGGTAAATTAAAATGTATGTTTAAAATCAATATATATTGATTTATATTTTAATTTTGATAAAAACTGATCGTAACAGTCGAATCGGCTTGCGGGACATATCCCATTGTGTTCGGAATTGAGGTGTTTAGATAGGGGCGACAGTCGTTGGGTTTGATTTGGGGATAACATGAAGAAAAAAATAACTTTTTGGAATTTAGATTTAATTTAATTATTTATATTTATATATATACCCCTCTCCCCATTATTTTCTAAACCTAAATCAGAAACCCGCCCCCCTTTTTAAAAATTGAAACCTGTCGCTCCTTCCTCCTCCAGACCGCCGCCGCAACCCCCAACTTAGCTGCACCCTGGCCCGCCGCCGCACCACCCCAGCCCCCCTTCTGACGATCCCCCGCCTCCCCTCTTTCTCTCCTCCTCCCAAAAACCCTAAACTGCAATAATCAGCAACCGTGTACCCCCTGAACTCCGCCGCCACTGGCCTGAGGCCAGTTTCGTCCATCACCGTAGCCCCCTGGCTCCTGTTCCAATCAAGTATGGCGTCACGCAGGCAGAAGTCAAACTTGACTTCAGGTTTGATTTTCTAGATGATGAAGTAGTGATTAGTTTTGGCATGGTTGGGTTAAACGGGTTCGAATATCATTAGAAAGTAGAAGGTGAGTTCACTGATTATATATATATATATATATATATATATATATATATATATATATGAAAACATCAGTTTAAAAATCAGATTTTTTATATAAGAACCATTATTTTAAAAATCAGATTTTTATATGAGAACATCAGTTTAAAAATCAGATTTTTAATATATATATAGCGTTGTAAAAGTATGATTTTTAATTATATATATAGTGATGTTAGAAATGTGATTTTTAAAATAATACAAACAACTTTGTTGTTTTTGAAATATAAACAATTTTGTTTTTTCAATAAATAAAAATAGCATGATTTTAAAAATATAAAAATATGATTTTATATATACAACATGGAAATAAAAATATGATTTTTATTACATAAATAGCATTATAAAAATATGATTTTTATTATATAAATAGCGTTATAAAAATAAGATTTTTAATGTAAACATCGTTGTTTAAAAATGTGATTTTAATTTATAAAGATCGTTGTTAAAAATGTGATTTTTAACATAAACCGCATAAAGCAGATTGCGATGGAACCGACCGGAAGCAAAACGGAATCCAAACCGTCCAATAAAGAATGACAGAGTGGAAACCAAAAGTGAGAGCTCCTTCTCACTTAATTTATTTTACAGTTCAAATATTTTAGGTTGTAGACAGGGCTTGGAAGCCCCCGACACTATTTATTGTACAAACTATGTTGTTTGATTTGAATTATATGGAGTTCAACACTCGAATTCGCACAATCACATAAATTGAAAGAGAGTTTGGATATTACCGACACACGGATTCCATACTCCGCGAATAGCCACTTATGGCGCCGTAAATGGCATTGAGGTAGTTGAGTATTTATTTATTTGGATGTTCTGCGTGATTTAATTGTGGTTGTGAAAACCGATTTATTTGTTTAGATTTTATTTGGGTGTAAATTGGATTGAAATTGGTTTTTGTATGGCGCGAGCCAGTATTAGGCGAGGGATAAGGCTAGACCTTATTCCTGTTCTAGAATCGCGCCGTTATGCTGCCGAAATTTTCTAAAAATTGTTAGAAAAATTTAGTTAGTTGAAAATATTATTTTTAGCTTATAACCGCGATAAATAAAATAATTATTGAGTAGTTAAAAATAATTTTACACATCCATTTGCAAGTCGGACGACTTGTTTATGCCCGCCTATTTTTGTGATATCGATTGGGACGATAATTTTTACACATCGCCCAAGTGCACAAATTATTATTATTATTTCATGGTTGAAACCCCACACAGGTATTGGGATGATATTTGACGTACATTAATCCCAATTGTTTAGTTGTATGTCAATCGATTGGTTGACAAGCTGTTGCAAGCGTTAATTATTTATATTTGATGCTTATGCAGTTGAGTAGTGCACTCTGGATGATGGCTGACTGTGTATAATTATTATTGTGTACATGTGTGTATGAAATCCATATAAATAACATTATATGGTAATTGACTGTGTCTGATTCCAATTTAGAAATAACGAATATTTTAAAATAATATTCCGTAAAGGATTAAAACGTGAAGCCATGTTGATTTGATTTGCGCCATTTTAACGCGAATGATATTTATATCGATTTTATTCATTTTTATAATGAATATCGAAAATGAAATGATTTCAAAATCATATATTTTGAAAATATTACCATTTAAATATTATAATGATAAGGAGTATTCAATTTTGATGTAGAATTGAAAATGAAACTAGAATCGTTTTAAAATGAATTTATAAACGATTTATAAAATACGTTTCAAATGCAAATCGACGAAATATATATAATATATATATTTAATGGCCTGAATAGAACGCGCCGCGCCGCGACCATTCGCGAATTTCGACTATTGACTTCGAATGGACATTACGGGAGATCCGACCGTCGGATTCTCCAAAAACCGGAACCTTGGGTTCGTATCGGAAAGAGCTTTCCAAATAATATAAGAGATTTGAAATCTAACGGTTGGATTTGGAATTATGTCCAAATCAAATTTGGAAAAGGTCGTCGTAAGTGCAGTTCAATGACCGTTTTTGGAAATTGACTGAAAGGGCCTTAATAAAATTATTAAAAATATTAATAATTTGTGTAAAATCATAATAAATGATTTGGAAAGAATTGGGATGAAAAATTCCACATTTGTAAAGATAAAAATATATTTTTATCAAAATGAACTAGTTATTAACTAGATTTGAAATCCAATAATTTTTAAATAAAATAAATTGGATTTGTGAATGGTTTTAATATAACCAAAAATTTCCAACAGACTATTTGGAATGGATTTGGAATGGGAATAATCTTCGGAATATTTCGATTTTGGATTCCGTGATTATACGGATATTGTTATGGAAATTTGGAAGATATATTTATATCGTTATTTCCAATATGATATTTGTTTGTTTTAGAATTTGATATTGAATATAAGCCGATATAATTTCTATTCAGAGCCTTGTATTTAATATCAAATGGGATTTCTGATTTGTCGTGAATGCTGTCTTTAGTAACACGGTTCTTAAACCCAGTTGAGAAAAGAATAAATCTTTTAATTAAGATTTAGAGAAATTTTCCAATTAGTTAATGTTTAATTGGAATTGAATTAAGAATTGGATTTTTGGGTTTATCGTGAATAGTGTTTGTAAATAACACTTGTTCTTTAACCCGATTAAAAGTGAAGTTAAGATTTGGAATTTATAAATATTTGTTCTAAGATTTAATGAAATTTTCCAAAGTATAATTTTCTAATTTAATATATTAAATTGGGATTGAATGGAATTCGATTTGATAATAATGGAAGTGAGCTTCTGCGGAGGAAGACTGTTAATATATATGGAACTTAAAAGGCTTTGTCGTTATTCCATTTATATTATTAGTCGGATACATAAATTGATATCCATTATATATATCGATATGTTTTTCCGTGAAGATTCCATAATTAATGGAATGTGATTTTGGGTTTATCCTGAACTGTGTTTTAAATAACAATGGCTCTCTAACCTAGTTAAAGGCAGGATTACATGTCTAACATTGTATTTCGAAGTGTATTGTTGATCTATGCTAAATATATCGGTTTGGTGGCTGAGAATTTATTATCTTGCTTAACACCCTTCTCTAAGACGTACGAGCTTAGAGGTTATATATAGGAAAAAAGCAATGGTACGGTGTAGATTGTCGATGCGGCATGTTTGTGTTTCCAAAGTTAAATAATCATTAATAATGATTGTTGGTAAATTAAACCTAAATGGAGTTTTAATGAATATTTAATTAGATTAAAATGTGAATGTGGTCATTTAAATTATCAAATTTGGGAAATGATCGAGAATGGAGTATCACTGGTTTTACTCCAAGCGATAGTTAAATCTTTAACTAGATTTGAACGTAAAATGGTAATTAAATTTACCAATAACACCGTGGTGTTAGATATGGAGTATTACTAGTTTTTCTCCATGGTATGATTAGGTTGGGATTGGGAAATAAAACAAATGATTACTTCGGTAAGGTGCACTAATCCCGACTAGTTTGGATAAACCTTAATTTGGTTTAGAATTGATATCCAAAGGAAGATTAAAGAATAAATTTAAAGAATTTATCTTTGATAAAATTAATGGGAACCTTTCCCTAATGATGTGAATATTTGAATAAAAGAATATTCAGAATTGGAATGAGGCGCATGTTGTATTTTTATAGCACTTAATTATAAGATACGTGAAGTATTCAGAAAGGTCGGGTTTATACCCATTCTGAATAATTAATTCGACGATAAGTCGACGATGAAGACGGTTGTTACGACCCGAACTTCCCCGGTAAGGAAAGCACGGATAGAATTGAGGACACGACACAAAGGAACCAGATAGAAGAACATTTCATTGTTAATTACAACAATTCATCAGAATACAGGAATATACAGAGTATAAACAAATAATATACATTATAAAATATCAGAGATTACAATACATTACATAGCAGCGGAAAAATAATACAATACACAACTGAAAGAGGTATACGGATACAAAGCTTTCCGGATATCATTCCAGCTATAAACCAGGTTCCTGTGAATATAAATCTGCAAAACCAAAACTACTGGCTGCCCGTGTCAAAATAAGGGCACCCAGAGTTTAGGTTAAAACAATAAATTCCAGGTCAGTCATGGGACTGGTGTGAGAACTAAAACAATTATTAATCTTTATTTTTAAAGTTAGGTAAATCAAGGGACCACGCCGTATAACACGGAACGGGTTTCCTCCCAAGAACACCAGTGCATAAAACAATAGCGCAATGCTAAATAAAGAACAATGAAGCTATTATAAGACCCAGGTCCCATTACATAATGCAACATAAGCCGGAGGATAGGGTTTTTACCTTATAATAGCCAAGAATGCTTGGTACATTTAAAACAAATCATTTGATACTATTATAAGTGCATAGTGTATAAAACAACTTCAAATCATAAGTATCAATCATAGACGGCATAAGTGCCCCATACCACTACGTCGTCATACTAGGCTCTACAGTCAAAACCACAAGGTCACGTATTGGAAGTTGGATTTCCATCTGTGAATCGAGGCAAAAGATAGTCCTCTATCGAATTCGAGACTCTCTAGCCCGAGCCTCAGGCAAGTACTCTGTCAAGCCTTAGGAGCCACATGGCCGGTCCACCGATGTGGATTAAAATGTCTGAACACTGCGTTTCCCCGCCCTTTGGGGGCGTAAATGAGTCCAATGACCCCATCGGTCCCGGATCGACCGATATATCCGAGGCGCCTCGCAACAGCAACAACCACATAAGTCAAACTCGTCAGGGCGTGTAAAACCACTGACGCCACTTCTAGCTAGAAAGAAACGCATGCCCTCTCTGGATCCTTCTCCCGTTTTTGGTTCACAACCGGGGTGTGAGGCTCGCGAATTCACGTTACACAGAGCTATGCCACACAGGCGGTGCTTTGATCATCAACCACAAGACTTTGCTTTTCAACAGAAGCCTTGATCAATTGCCACTTAGGCATGCCACACAGGCAATTCACTCCATGCGTTTGATATCCATCAATATATAACCTCTGAGCTCGTACGTCTCAGAGAAGGGTGTTAAGCAAGAGAATAAATTCTCCGCCGCCAAACAGATATATATTTAATAGAAATCAACCACACAGAATAAAATCCAATGTCAGACACACAGTCCATTTACAAGTTCGTTCTGGGTCTGAACGAAACCGGAGGCACCTAGTACCCCGCATATCCATCGATCTCCAAGTACGTCTGGACGATCACTAACTGATTCCCTCCTCTTGGGTGTACGGCCCAATCAAGATCATCAGTAATCACCCAAACAACGTGAAGACCTCCGGTCTTCAACCACCGTCTTCATCTTCGACACCACGTCGAATTTGTTATTCAGAATGGGATAAACCCGGTCTTTCTGAACAGCTCGCGTATATAATAAACAAGTGTTACACTAACACAACATATGCCTCATTCCAATTTAGAATATTCTTTTATTCCAATATTCTAATACTTTGAGAAAGGTTCCCATTAATTTTATCAAAGATAAATTCTTTAAATTTATTCTTTAATCTTCTTTTGAATATCAATTCAAACTAGTCGGGATTAGCGAACCACACCGAAGTAATCATTTATTTTATTTTCCAATCCCAACCTATTTATCTCATGAAGTAAAACTGGTAATACTTCATATCTAACACAACAGTGTTATCGGTAAATTCAATTACCATTTCACGTTCAAATCTAACTAAAGATTTGACTATCGCCTGGAGCAAAACTGGTGATATTCCATTCTCGATCTTTTCAATCTAATTAAAGATTCATTAAAACTCCACTTAGTTTTAATCTTTAACTGGGTTAAAGTATCAGTGTCATTTTAAAACACGGTTCACGATAAACCCAAAATCACATTCCATTAATTATCGGGTTAAAGAACAAGTGTTATTTAAAACACTGTTGACGATAAACCCAAAAATCAATACCGATTCAATTCCAATTAACTATTATTTAATTGGCACACTTCATTAAATCGAAATACAAGATTTAATCTTTTTCTCAACTGGGCTTAAGAACAGTGTTAATGAAGACACCATTCACGACAAACCCAAATCACATTTGATATTAAATATAAGGCTCTGAATAGAAAATATACCGGCTTATATTCAATATCAAATTCTACGGCCAACAAATATCGTATTGGAAATAGTGATATATATATATATATATATATATATATCTTTCAAATTTCCATAACAATATCTGTATAATCACGAAATACAACATCGAAATATTCCGAAGACAATTTCGATTCAAATCCATTCCAATGCATTTATTAGAAATTCTGGTTATTTTCAAAACCATTTCAAATCCAATTTATTTATTTTAAAAATAAATAAATTATTATTCTAGTTCAAAACTAGATCATTTCGATAAAAATCTATTTTTATCTTTTCAAATATGGTGTTTTTCATCCCAATTCTTCACAAATCATTTCTTATGATTTTACACAAATTATTGATATTTTTAATAATTTTATCCAGGCCCGTACAGTCGATTTCCATCAACGACCATCGAACTGCACTTACAGCGACCTTTTCCAAATTTGATTTGGACATAATTCCAAATCCAACCGTTAGATCTCAGATTTCTAATATTAGTTAGAAAGCTCTTTTCGATACGAACCCAACGGTTCCAGTTTTAGGAGAATCCGATGGTCGGATCTCCCGTAATATCCGTTCGAAGTCAATGGTCGAAATTCGCGAACTGCCGCGGCGCGGCGCGTTCTATTCAGGCCATTATATTATATATATACTTCGTCGACTTCCTTTTAAAACATATTTCCTAAATCGTTTTAAATTCGTTTTCAAAACGATTTCAACTTCCATCTCAAATTCAAATCAAAATTGAATTTTCCCTTACAAATTCGTTTTAAATTGATTTCAAATTGATTTCAATTCAAATTGATTTTCAGTTCAATTTCAATACGTTTTAAACTCAATTCAAAACGATTTCAATTCTATTTCAATCTAATTCGAATTTCAATTCTATTCAGTTTTATTCGAATTTCAATTCTTTTCAATTTAATTCGAATTTCTATTCTTTTCAATATAATTCGAATTTCTATTCTTTTCAATATAATTCGAATTTCTATTCTTTTCAATATAATTCGAATTTCATTTCAAAATATTCGATTTTGAAATCACTTTTCAATATTCATTATAAAAACGAATATAATCGATATAAATATCGTTCACGTCAAAATGGCGTCAATCTAATCAACATGGCTTCATATATTCTATTTTCAAATATTCTATTTTAAATATTTCTTTTTCAAATATTTCTATTCAAATATTTCTTTTTCAAAACTGGAATGAGGCCCAATCAATTACCATATAATGTTAATTATATGGATTTTCTACAACACATGTATTCAATAACAACGATGAATAATCAACCATCATCCAAAGTGCATTTTACACTGTATAAGCATCAAATATAAATATTTAACGTTCATAACAGTCTGTCAATCAATCGATAGACATATAACTAATTATTGGGATTAGTGTATGTCATATATCACCCCAATACCCGTGTGGGGTTTTCAAACAATCAAACACATATTTTATTTGTGCAGTTGGGCGATGTGTAAAATTTATCGTCCCAATCAATATCAGTCAAATGTGTGTATATAAACAAATCGTACGATTCGTTTATAAATATTTATTTTATATATACGTTAAAAATTATATTTTTAACTATAAAATATTTTCCACTATAAAATATTTCATTTCATTTCACAACACATCACACAATCAACTACACATCAAAATCAAACAAACAAGCATACAAGCCGTCCATGGTCTGTGGACGAAGGGTGTCGGGTGCTACTAAACACTGTCTGCATCCTAGTATATATTTCAAACTAGAAATAGATTAAAAGTGAGGAGTTCTCACACAGAGGGTTCCACTCCGCCGTGCTTTGCTGTTTGAACTGCTGAACCGTCCGAATCTGTCTGAAATTCCAATGCAGTTCTTTTCACGCTGTTAATAATAAAAAATATATTTTTATCACTTCATTCAATAAATAAAATTCGTATTTTTATTTCTACTTCATCTATTTTTACAACGCTTCTTTCTATATAAAAATTATATTTTTATATTTCTACTTCATATATAAAGATCGAATTTTTACTATCTATATAATATAAAAATCGTATTTTTGTTACTTCTACTTTATAAAAAACATATTTTTAATATGCCATTAGCATAAAATTTATATTTTTTAACCTTTACATATAATAAAAATTATATTTTTAACCTTTACATTTAATAAAAATTATATTTTTATCGCCTTATCATACGAATAAAAATCATAGCTTTATCTTTCATTCGTATGAAGAAAAATTCAATCTTTTCTGTTATGAATTAAAAATCAAATCTTTGTTACTTTAAAAATCAAGCTTTTGCTTGTATGATAAAAATCATTCCTTTTATTTATTTATTTTTAAAATCACTACTTTTATTTTTAAAAATCTCTACGTTTTATTATCAAAAAGAATCTCGCATAAAGAAAATCCGAATTTTATCTACACATAAATAAATAGAATAAAAATATAAAAGAAAATTAGAACTTACAGATGGTTTCGGGTGGGGGGGGGGGGAGTGTTTACGCCGGAGTTGGTGTCAGCAGCAGCCGTGGGGCCTGACGGCGGTGGAGGTGGCGTCCACGGGGTCTGGAGGGGGTACGGTGGTGGTCTCCAGTCGAATGGGGTTTGGGGGTCTTCTCGTTCGAATCGGACAGGGAGGGGGAACGGAGCGGGGCGCCGTCGGTTGGAGAGGAGAGGGAAGCAGCGAGGTGGAGGCAGATCGAAGAAGGAGGGAAACGGGGGCTTCGTGGGTGGCTTGCGAGGTTGGTGACGGCCTCGAGATGGAGGGAACGGAGGTGCTGACCTCGGTCTTTAGATGGAGGAGGAGAAGTCGAAGGAGGAGCGGAGGATAGAGGCGGAGGGGGGAGCGATCGCCAGGCGGCTAGGGCTGAGGATCGACGGTGAATCTGGGGAAGCGGGTTTGAAAATAAAAGAAAGGGGTTGACCGCTAATGAAGGGAGAGGGAGGTAGTTAAAGGGGAAAATAAATATTTAATTTAAAATTATTTTATCTCCTCAAAAGTAGCTTTCTAACACGAACTCGAAATCAAACCCACCGACTGTCGCCCCTAGCTAATTACCACCATTCCGAACACAATGGGATATGTATCGTGAGCCAATTCTATCATTTCAATAGGTTTTTATTCAAATTTACATTTAAATCATTATATTGAATTTTAAACGTACATATCAATTTACCGGGGCCGCATACGGATCCCAAAAATTACAGAAAAAATATTTCTAGCTTCGTATTGACGATACGGTCCTAACAAAACTAGTTTCGTCAAATTCTGAGACCGTTTGAAAAATGGTCATTTTCCAGTCGATTAAAATCAACTGAAACTGGTCAAACGTGTTTTCCTTTGCCAATCTCACATATTGAATCGAAAAATTTATGAAAATTGGAATCTAGCAATAATTTGACATCGCGGATCCAATAAAAGTGGTTTCTTCGAAATCCGAGGTCGTTTGCAAAATGGCTATTTTTAATGGCCGAAATTCCATAGCGACTATTCTGAATTTTCAACTGGACATTACTTTTTATTCCCGCTATGAAATTTCAATTTTTCTGATTCGTTGGAAAGATATTCTCAATTAGATTCAAATATTTTTGGTTTCACTAAAATCTGGTTTATTTTGAATCCTGTACATTCATTTGAAGTTTGAAATCGAATTATCGAACTACCGTGCCATTTTCAATTCCTTTTATATATATAATGATTATTTATATTCAAACGACGATCTATATAAATATATTCATTCGAATTCCATTCAAAATAAATTTCTCATCGTTATTATTTAAAATAATTCATTTTAAATATTCAAAATCCGCTAAAATTGCCAAAATAATTTTTTTAAATTGGCTCGCATTTCCGGGTTGTTACAATCTCCCCCACTTAAAACTTTTCGTCCCCGAAAAGGAACGAAGCCGAAAGTTGTTTCACAAATCAACTCAACTTTCATTGTTTTCTTTACGGCTTAAGTTCTTCAACTTTTCAGTTTCTAAGAACTTTTCAAATTTTTCAAAAATTTGGCTAACACCCTAAATTTTTGAAAAATTTCGCCATAACCTCCCTTGCACCGGGAGCACCGGGAAAATCCCGAAATCGACATACAGGCCTTCTGATCTCAAAAAGAAAAAGAAAAAGCCAAGCGGCTAGCCAATCGGCTCATAAAATCATCATCACCCAAAGAAATGCAATAAACATGTACCTATTTGTCGAGCAAACAATTTTATTCCTCTTCTCTAGCTTCCTTGCTATGACCTGTTCAATGTAAGTACATGTATATGCATGCGAATGCGACTAATTTTCAATACAACTCAATATTTGGTTCAATTTGGCTAAAGGTTCAACGTTTTAATTAATCAAACTATAATCAAATAACACAATCAGCAATCAATTTGTTGATTATCATTTCAAATTCATAACTTTGATATATAGTCAAAAATCACATTTTTGGTGCCAAATCACAACAATAAGCCATATCTAATTTTGGTTCTCACACCAGCCATTTGGAAATATATAGAAACCTCACTTTCGTCACTCGAACATAAATTCTAATGATGGAGCTCCATCATCAAAATCATCTCTAGGCGATTAGAGTGTAATTCTATATCTATCCAGCATATTGAAATTTCAAATACACATGGATCAGACGTATACGCAAATTCTTTATATACTGGACTGTCCAAATCAATATAAATAAATAATCAAATACGAATAATTGATTTAAATTTCAAAACAAAATTTGTTTTCATTTTAAAAATATACTCTTCACACTCGTTCTAGGATACTACTGATCCCATCTCTAACGAGTCATTCCCATTGGATGTTACTAATCCAATCTCTGATGAATTCTTTCGTATGGTTCTAAGGTGCCTTATTCTCTGACCTTTGTAAACCAAAGCTCTGATACCAATCTGTTACGACCCGAACTTCCCCGGAAAGGAAAGCACGGATAGAATTGAGGACACGACACAAAGGAACCAGACAGAAGAACATTTCATTGTTAATTACAACAATTCATCAGAATACAGGAATATACAGAGTATAAACAAATAATATACGTTATAAAATATCAGAGATTACAATACATTACATAGCAGCGGAAAAATAATACAATACACAACTGAAAGAGGTATACGGATACAAAGCTTTCCGGATATCATTCCAGCTGTAAACCAGGTTCCTGTGAATATAAATCTGCAAAACCAAAACTACTAGCTGCCCATGTCAAAATAAGGGCACCCAGAGTTTAGGTTAAAACAATAAACTCCAGGTCAGTCATGGGACTGGTGTGAGAACTAAAACAGTTATTAATCTTTATTTTTAAAGTTAGGTAAATCAAGGGACCACGTCGTATAACACGGAACGGGTTTCCTCCCAAGAACACCAGTGCATAAAACAACAACGCAATGCTAAATAAAGAACAATGAAGCTATTATAAGACCCAGGTCCCATCACACAATGCAACACAAGCCGAAGGATAGGGTTTTTACCATATAATAGCCAAGAATGCTTGGTACGTTTAAAACAAATCATTTGATACTATTATAAATGCATAGTGTATAAAACAACTTCAAATCATAAGTATCAATCATAGACGGCATAAGTGCCCCATACCACTATGTCGTCATACTAGGCTCTACAATCAAAACCGCAAGGTCACGTATTGGAAGTTGGATTTCCATCTGTGAACCGAGGCAAAAGATAGTCCTCTACCGAATTCGAGACTCTCTAGCTCGAGCCTCAGGCAAGTACTCTGTCAAGCCTTAGGAGCCACATGGCCGGTCCACCGATGTGGATTAAAATGCCTGAACACTGCGTTTCCCCGCCCTTTGGGGCGTAAATGAGTCCAATGACCCTATCGGTCCCGGATCGACCGATATATCCGAGGCGCCTCGCAACAGCAGCAACCACATAAGTCAAACTCGTCAGGGCGTGTAAAACCACTGTCGCCACTTCTAGCTATAAAGAAATGCATGCCCTCCCTGGATCCTTCTCCCGTTTTTGGTTCACAACCGGGGTGTGAGGCTCGCGAATTCACGTTACACAAAGCTATGCCACACAGGCGGTGCTTTGATCATCAACCACGAGACTTTGCTTTTCAACAGAAGCCTTGATCAATTGTCACTTAGGCATGCCACATAGGCAATTCACTCCATGCATTTGATATCCGTCAATATATAACCTCTGAGCTCGTACGTCTCAGAGAAGGGTGTTAAGCAAGAGAATTAATTCTCCGCCGCCAAACAGATATATATTTAATAGAAATCAACCACACAGAATAAAATCCAATGTCAGACACACAGTCCATTTACAAGTTCGTTCTGGGTCTGAACGAAACTGAAGGCACCTAGTACCCCGCATATCCATCGATCTCCAAGTACGTTTGGACGATCACTAACTGATTCCCTCCTCTAGGGTGTACGACCCAATCAAGATCATCAGTAATCACCCAAACAACGTGAAGACCTCCGGTCTTCAACCACCGTCTTCATCTTCGACACCACGTCGAATTTGTTATTCAGAATGGGATAAACCCGGTCTTTCTGAATAGCTCGCGTATATAATAAACAAGTGTTACACTAACACAACATACGCCTCATTCCAATTCAGAATATTCTTTTATTCCAATATTCTTATACTTTGAGAAAGGTTCCCATTAATTTTACCAAAGATAAATTCTTTAAATTTATTCTTTAATCTTCTTTTGAATATCAATTCAAACTAGTCGGGATTAGCGAACCACACCGAAGTAATCATTTATTTTATTTCCCAATCCCAAGCTATTTATCTCATGAAGTAAAACTGGTAATACTTCATATCTAACACCACGGTGTTATCGGTAAATTCAATTACCATTTCACGTTCAAATCTAATTAAAGATATAACTATCGCCTGGAGCAAAACTGGTGACACTCCATTCTCGATCTTTTCAATCTAATTAAAGATTCATTAAAACTCCACTTAGTTTTAATCTTTAACTGGGTTAAAGAATCAGTGTCATTTTAAAACACGGTTCACGATAAACCCAAAATCACATTCCATTAATTATCGGTTTAAAGAACAAGTGTTATTTAAAACACTGTTCACGATAAACCCAAAAATCAATACCGATTCAATTCCAATTAACTATTATTTAATTGGCACACTTCATTAAATCGAAATAAAAGATTTAATCTTTTTCTCAACTGGGCTTAAGAACAGTGTTAATGAAGACACCATTCACGACAAACCCAAATCACATTTGATATTAAATACAAGGCTCTGAATAGAAAATATACCGACTTATATTCAATATCAAATTCTACGGCCAACAAATATCATATTGGAAATAACGATATATATATATATATATATATCTTTCAAATTTCCATAACAATATCTGTATAATCACGAAATACAACATCGAAATATTCCGAAGACAATTTCGATTCAAATCCATTCCAATGCATTTATTGGAAATTTTGGTTATTTTCAAAACCATTTCAAATCCAATTTATTTATTTTGAAAATAAATAAATTATTATTCTAGTTCAAAACTAGTTCATTTCGATAAAAATCTATTTTTATCTTTTCAAATATGGAGTTTTTCATCCCAATTCTTCACAAATCATTTCTTACGATTTTACACAAATTTTTGATTTTTTTAATAATTTTATCCAGGCCCGTACAGTCGATTTCCATCAACAGCCATCGAACTGCACTTACAGCGACCTTTTCCAAATTTGATTTGGACATAATTCCAAATCCAACCGTTAGATCTTAGATTTCTAATATTCGTTAGAAAGATCTTTTCGATACAAACCCAACAGTTCCGGTTTTAGGAGAATCCGATGGTCGGATCTCCCGTAATATCCGTTCGAAGTCAATGGTCGAAATTCGCGAACTGCCGCGGCGCGGCGCGTTCTATTCAGGCCATTATATTATATATATACTTTGTCGATTTCCTTTTAAAACATATTTTATAAATCGTTTTATATTCGTTTTCAAAACGATTTCAACTTCCATCTCAAATTCAAATCAAAATTGAATTTTCCCTTACAAATTCGTTTTAAATTAATTTCAAATTGATTTCAATTCAAATCGATTTTCAGTTCAATTTCAATACGTTTTAAACTCAATTCAAAACGATTTCAATTCTATTTCAATCTAATACGAATTTCAATTCTATTCAGTTTTATTCGAATTTCAATTCTTTTCAATTTAATTCGAATTTCTATTCTTTTCAATATAATTCGGATTTTTATTCTCTTCAATATAATTCGAATTTCTATTCTTTTCAATATAATTCGAATTTCTATTCTTTTCAATATAATTCGAATTTCATTTCAAAATATTCGATTTTGAAATCACTTTTCAATATTCATTATAAAAACGAATATAATGGATATAAATATCGTTCACGTCAAAATGGCGTCAATCTAATCAACACGGCTTCATATATTCTATTTTCAAATATTCTATTTTAAATATTTCCTTTTCAAATATTTCTTTTTCAAAATTGGAATGAGGCACAATCAATTACCATATAATGTTAATTGTATGGATTTTCTGCAACACATGTATTCAATAACAACGATGAATAATCAACCATCATCCAAAGTGCATTTTACACTGTATAAGCATCAAATATAAATATTTAACGCTATAACAGTCTGTCAATCAATCGATCGACATATAACTAATAATTAGGATTAGTGTATGTCATATATCACCCCAATACCCATGTGGGGTTTTCAAACAATCAAACACAGATTTTATTTGTGCAGTTGGGCGATGTGTAAAATTTATCGTCCCAATCAATATTAGTCAAATGTGTGTATATAAACAAATCGTCTGATTCGTTTATAAATATTTATTTTATATATACGTTAAAAATTATATTTTTAACTATAAAATATTTTCCACTGTAAAATATTCCATTTCATTTCATAACACATCACACAATCAACTACACATCAAAATCAAACAAACAAGCATACAAGCCGTCCATGGTCTGTGGACAACGGGTGTCGGGTGCTACTAAACACCGTCTTCATCCTAGTATATATTTCAAACTAGAAATAGATTAAAAGTGAGGAGTTCTCACACAGAGGGTTCCACTCCGCCGTGCTTTGCTGTCTGAACTGCTGAACCGTCTGGATCTGTCTGAAATTCCAATGCAGTTCTTTTCACGCAGTTAATAATAAAAATTATATTTTTATCACTTCATTCAATAAATAAAAATCGTATTTTTATTTCTACTTCATCTATTTTTACAACGCTTCTTTCTATGTAAAAATTATATTTTTATATTTCTACTTCATATATAAAGATCGAATTTTTACTATCTATATAATATAAAAATCGTATTTTTATTACTTTTACTTTATAAAAATCATATTTTTAATATGCCATTAGCATAAAATTTATATTTTTTAACCTTTACATATAATAAAAATTATATTTTTAACCTTTACATATAATAAAAATTATATTTTTATCGCCTTATCATACGAATAAAAATCATAGCTTTATCTTTCATTCGTATGAAGAAAAATTCAATCTTTTCTGTTATGAATTAAAAATCAAATCTTTGTTACTTTAAAAGTCAAGTTTTTTCTTGTATGATAAAAATCATTCCTTTTATTTATTTATTTATTTATTTTTAAAATCACTACTTTTATTTTTTAAAATCTCTACGTTTTATTATAAAAAAGAATCTCGCATAAAGAAAATCATAATTTTATCTACACATAAATAAATAGATTAAAAATATAAAAGAAAATTAGAACTTACAGATGGATTCGGGGAGGGGGGAGGGGGGTGGGAGTGTTTGCGTCGGAGTTGGTGTCAGCAGCAGCCGTGGGGCCTGACGGCGGTGGCGTCCACGGGGTCTGGATGGGGTACGGTGGTGGTCTCCAGTCGAATGGGGTTTGGGGTCTTCTCGTTCGAATCAGACAGGGAGGGGGAACGGAGTAGGGCGCCGTCGGTTGGAGAGGAGAGGGAAGCAGCGAGGTGGAGGCAGATCGGAGAAAGAGGGAAACGGGGGCTTCGTGGGTGGCTTGTGAGGTTGGTGATGGCCTCGAGATGGAGGGAACGGAGGTGCTGACCTCGGTCTTGAGATGGAGGAGGAGAAGTCGAAGGAGGAGCGGAGGATAGAGGCGGAGGGGGGAGCGATCGCCAGGCGGCTAGGGCTGAGGATCGACGGTGAATTTGGGGAAGCGGGTTTGAAAATAAAAGAAAGGGGTTGACCGCTAATGAAGGGAGAGGGAGGTAGTTAAAGGGGAAAATAAATATTTAATTTAAAATTATTTTATCTCCTCAAAAGTAGCTTTCTAACACAAACTCGAAATCAAACCCACCGACTGTTGCCCCTAGCTGATTACCCCCATCCCGAACATAATGGGATATGTATCGTGAGCCAATTCTATCGTTTTGATAAGTTTTTATTCAAATTTACATTTAAATCATTATATTAAATTTTAAACGTACATTTCAATTTACCGGGGCCACATACGGATCCCAAAAATTACAGAAAAATTATTTCTAGCTTCGTATTGACGATACGGTCCTAACAAAACTAGTTTCGTCAAATTCTGAGACCGTTTGAAAAATGGTCATTTTCCAGTCGATTAAAATCAACTGAAACTGGTCAAACGCGTTTTCCTTTGCCACGCTCACATATTGAATCGAAAAATTTATGAAAATTGGAATCTAGCAATAATTTGACATCGTGGATCCAACAAAAGTGGTTTCGTCGAAATCCGAGGTCGTTTGCAAAATGGCTATTTTTAATGGCCGAAATTCCATAACGACTATTCTGAATTTTCAACTGGACATAACTTTTTATCCCCGCTATGGAATTTCAATTTTTCTGATTTGCTGGAAAGATATTCTCAATTAGATTCAAATATTTTTGGTTTCACTAAAATCCGGTTTATTTTGAATCCTGTACATTCATTTGAAGTTTGAAATCGAATTATCGAACTACCGCGTCATTTTCAATTACTTTTATATATATAAAAAATATTTATATTCAAACGACGATCTATACAAATATATTCGTTCGAATTCCATTCAAAATAAATTTCTCGTCATTATTATTTAAAATAATTCATTTTAAATATTCAAAATCCGCTAAAATTGCCAAAATAAAAATTTTAAATTGGCTCGCATTTCCAGGTTGTTACAACGGTGGTTGAAGACCAGAGTTCTTCACATCGTTGAGATGATTTCTGATGTCTTGATTGGGCTGTACACCCAAGACAAGGTAATAAGTGGTGATCGTCCAGACATACTTTGAGATCGACCGGATATGTGAGGACCTCTCTCTTGTATTGGACTTATGGGACGAGGAATAAGGTGTCTCTGGTTTCGTTCAGACCCAAAACGAACTAGTAAATGGATGTGTGTCTGACATTGAATTTTATTCTGTGTTGATTGATCTGTATTAAATATATATCTGTTTGGTGGCGGAGAATTTATTCTCTTGCTTAACACCCTTCTCTGAGACGTACGAGCTCAGTGGTTATATATCGATAGACATTAGTCGCATGGCATGAACTGCCTGTGTGGCATGCTGAGATGCAAATGATCAAGGCTTCCGTTGAAAAGAAGAGTCTTGTGGTTGATGATCAAAGCACGACTTTAAATAGCATAGCTTTGTGTATAGCGTTAATTCATGAGCCTCACACCTCAGTATGAGTCAAAAACGGGATAAGGGACTCAAGGAGTGCATGACGTTTCCTTCTAGCTATGGGTGGTATCATGGTATGGGGCCCAAAAATTTATTATATTTTTACCTATGTGAATGATGGATTACAAGGCGCCTCAGATATATCGGTTACTACGGAGCCGATGGATAGGTCCTATAGGACTGGGAAACGTGTGTTCAGGTATAACTTATCCTCTAAGTGTGGACCGGCCTTAGAGGATCCAAGGGTTCGCCAGCGTCCGAACCCTGAGGCATTTGCTAGAGTGTCTCGAAGCCAGCGAGGAGTACATCCCTTGCCTCGACTCATGACGGAAATCCAATTTCCAATCCGTGACATTTTGGTTTTGATTGTAGAGCCTAATATGGCGACATAGTAGCACGGGATACTATGCCGTCTATGATTGATACATTTATACTTGAAGTGATTTTGACACTGTATACTTATAATAATATCAAAATTATTTGTTTTAAACGTACCAAGCATGTTTGGTTTTTATAAGGGAAAAATCTATCCTCCGGCTTGCGTTGCATTATGTGATGGGACCTGAGTCTTATAATAGCTTCATTTTTTCAAAAAGCATTGCGCTATTTAAAAACTGTTTTATGCACTGGTATTCTTGGGAGGAAACCTGTCCCGTGTTATACGGCGTGGTCCCTTGATTTACTTTATTTTAAAGTAAAGATTCAATAATTGTTTTAGTTCTGACACCAATCCCATAACTGACCTGGAATTTATTGTTTTAATCTAAACTCTTGGTGCCCCTATTTTTCACACGGGCAACTAGTAATTTTGGTTTTGCAGATATTATATTCACAGGATCCTGGTTTGCTGCAGGAGCTATATTCGGAAAGCTCTGTATCCGTGTATTTCTTTAGTTGTGTTATGCATTGTTTTTCTGCTGCATTGTAATTTGAATCTATGATATTTATTAAATGTATATTGTTTATTCATACTTTGTTATATTCTTGTACTCTGATGTAAATTGTTGTAACATCAATGAAATGTTCTTCTGTTTGTGTTCTGAGTGGTCGTGTTCTCAACTCAATCCGGGCTTTCCCGTAAGGGCAAGTTCGGGTCGTTTCAGCTTCACTTCGAAGCAAGTACTAGCACTACAAAAGCGTGTCATAGACTTCCAAATAGTAAATCGAAAGGTGAAACAATACATCCCATACAACACGTTTAACAAATCGATTCATTACAGTTTAGTCCACTTCACATTGGAAAACAACAATAATAACTTTAATCAACGAGTCTGGAAATAATGGACATAATATATCTTCATGTCCCATACCATGAGGTTTACTAAATCATTTAATTAAAAGCTCGTCTTCTCGAAGTGTGCAAAATCGTGTGATTTTATACATAGAAAATACTTACTTTGTAAAACGATTCAGAAACAACTTGATTATTTCTTTAAAATTTGTGTAGTTCGAAAATAGTATTTTGACTATTTCCTTGGGATGATTTAATTAATAAAACCCAAAATAAAGAAATCTTATTTGTCTCGAATCTTGTGAGACACAAACATACACATATGTATGTATATATAAGAAAATCCCTTTTCAAAACCGTTATAAAATCGTGCACTTGTCACAAGGAAACACACGAAATTCACAGGGAATCAACACTAGAAATCGACATAAAATTCCTGATCTAAATTACATATTTTTATATATACTTTTAGCTTGCCTTAGGATAAGATCAAGCTTCAATAACAATGTCCAAAAATTCACATCAAAATCCATCAAAACGCTTACGAAATGTATAGAAATGGGGCTCAGGCACATAACACAAAAGCATAAGATTGCTTGCGTAATCTCCTCTGCCTTTGTCGGCACAGGTATGGCCTGCAGCAACACAAGGCATGCGGGAGGCCCAGGCAATCTCTGCCTATTCGTCCTCAACTTCGAGCTCATTTTCAGATCAAATTCCGACCTTTTCAATTCTTGCAAATGGATATATATGAAGTATATAACTCAGGTAACATAAGTAAACAAAACATTTATGGTTTAGATCAAAGGTAAAAGGGATATCATGCTTCAAAGTTTCACTTAGAGACTGTTGTGTACATGAGCCTTTTACGATTGACTAAACTTAGTTACAATAAACAAAATTTCAATGTTTATTTCAATCAAACCCCACATATATCCAATTAAAAGTACAAGCTAGGATGTGTGAGTTGTTCAAACTTACCTTGGTCAAATTTCTCTTGGATTTGGCCTCAAATTGTTGCATCTGATGGTTTTTGAGGGTTGGCTTTTTTCTGTTTAGAAACAACATAAACATACTGTAAGTGGAACAAAACTGACAGGCAACTTAGAAGTTTTACAGTAACTTTGATTTTGCATCCACCAAGATTTGAAATGATTTATTTCCTTACTAAAGCTTAACCTAATGAAGAGAGGAGGAAAACAAGCTCTCTTGAAGAGAGATTGGCATTTGAAACCAAAGGGAAGAGGACGACCATGATTCTCTCTATTTTTTCCAGGAAAAAGAAGAGTGTAATGAACCGACTTTTCTGTACCCTTTGAGTTGACTAATTACACCTCCATGCAACCCAAATTGCAATAAAAAGCAGATAATTAGGAGAAAGAAATTAGAGGATGAGAAAAGAAGGAAAGAAATATTATAATAGAAGAATAAGAATATCAGAGTCTCGTAGCGGAACGGACAAAATATAATATATCAACAATACTTTATTCAAAAGAAACCGTATATATATATATATATATATATGATTACAATATCAAAGTACAACACAGATCAATACAACTCACACAGCGGAATAATTTGTTACCAGAGAATACGGAATTACGTCTCTACTCCAGCTCCTCTCCTGAAGCTCCAAGCACATCCTACTGTAACCTGGAAATGTACTTGGCCTAACAGAGCCCATTTGCAACACGCAAATCATACGCATTGTCAGTCTGGAAGACTTCAGTGATAAAACTCATACACCAACCAAATTGCTTAACTTTAGAAAATCCTTTGAAAGAAAAGCATAATCGTAAGATCAGTCCACACATAAACACAGATAGTTTTTACCTTACGATAACCCAAAACATTTTTATCAAAAGCCAATGATATTATAATAATGTCTACCAATCCAGAAATAAATAACCATCTAGCAGAACGTTTGCATCTCACGCTCTACATATTTAGTATATAATTAAAAACCGCATGACACTTATTGAAGATTGGATTTCCAACTATGACAAGGTATGTAACAACCCGTATTTTTGAATAACATGTTATAACATAAATGGAGGCAGAATTAAACTGTAAAATCTGAATCAAGGGAAACGGGCTATGCCATTGCGTTCGTCTCGGAAAAATACGCGAAATAGAGTCCGAGTTTTCGAAAATCGGAGTCCGTATGACCAAGATATGGCCTCGCGAAGTTTCACGAAAAATTCCCAAATTAAAGTATACTTAATTAAGTGAAATGGGTTGCGCAGAGAAATATGTATATATTGATATATATATATATAATTGAAAATTAAATAAATAAATATGCAAAAATGTTCAAAACAGCGAATTGGGAGAGGGGAATAACCGAACCGGCCGATTTTTGAGGTCGACCCGAGCTCGCTGGGTCGACTAGGGGTTAATCCAGGGTGTTTGGCTGTCAACCCGTGGGCCGATTCGCTCAAATGCAGATTTTACATTTGGATGGTTCTCATGGTTCATCTTTAATCTAAAGGCCCTAGATGGTTCCTACACTTGACTTCTTCCCCAAGACATGCTTTGATGGCTTGGATTGAATCTAGGTTTAATCCTATGGCCTAAAACACTTGCCTAATCTATAAATAAGACCCTAACCTACCCTAAATCATAATTATTCATTCATACAACTAAACTATGGCAAAATCAATACTCTCATGGCCTCCACTCTCTTCATAAAATTCCTAAATAAATTCCTAAGTGATTTTCCATGCATACAAGTGTTTTCAAACTTGTATGAGCATCATTAGCTTGCATTCAAGTCAAGTTTATATATTTGCATCATAAAGAAAGAGTCTTGATCATTTTGGCTCAAGGGTTTTGCTTGCATTTTGGGTTTAATTGATTTCATAAGGGCTTTGTCATATTTTTGTGACTTCTTAAGCATAGTAAGCCCTATTCTACTTTCATACTTAAACTCTAAAGTTAAATGTATGATATGCAAGTTTATATGCAAGTTTATCATGTTGTGATATGCAAGTTTATATGCAAGTTTATCATGTTGTGATATGCAAGTTTATATGCAAGTTTATCATGTTGTGATATGCAAGTTTATATGCAAGTATGCCAAGTTATGTTATGCAAGTTTGGGTTGAACATTTTGTTCATGCTATCATGTTATGCAAGCTTATTTTGGGTTTATGAACATAAAGCTTTAAGCTTTATGCCAAAGGTTGCATTTTAGCAACATGTAAGTTATCATATCTCTTATGATAACTTGCATGTGAGGCTAAATGCAAACTTATGGCCATCTCTACATGTCATTTAGCACCATGTATCACCAATATGCTAAGTTTGGTTTTATGCATGCTTTTGAGGCCTAAAAATGTAATATGCAAGTGTATGAACATATGAACATTTCATATGCCACCATGTTAAGCTTGTGGCTTCAATACCTTTATGCCATGATTATGCCAAGTTCCCTCTTTCTATCCTTTATGCGCTATTGCGATATGTAAGCGATGGGATTGCGTTTGGGGTTGGGTAAACTTAAAAGACATAAAACATAAGCTTGGGAATTTACCTATTAAGTTAGGTCTACCCATTGGGAATTTACCTATTAAGTTAGGTCTACCCAATTGCTTGAAAACTTGTAACATGTTTTGGAAACATGATGGACATGACACTTAGAAAATATAAGTGTGGCCAACTCGAGGTTAGGTTGAGTTTGTAGCGTAAACCTACCCGGAACCGACCGGCTTAACTAGTTGCTACAAACAATAGGACCCAATGTGAGAAGTTGGTCATGTTGTACCTTGAACCCGAGGTTAGACCAAGTTGTGGTGTAAAGCTACCCGGACCCGCCCGACTTAACTAGTAACCACAACAAGGTCTAATGTGAGAGGTTAAGGCGCATTAAATTAATTAATGCCTCGTGATTAGGGTTAAGTCATGGTCCACTTAATACTTAACCAATTTGGGCTTGGTAGATTAATCGGGGTTAAGTCGTGAACTCATCGTTACACTTAACCAAGTTAATCCAGGATTAGCAAGAGGGTTAAACCGTACTTAACCCACTAGAAAAATCCTAGCAATGGGGGCCCACTCCAGCAGTAATCCCAAGTTAGTATCATCATGACCCTAGGGACTAGGCTAGGGAGGGGGCACGATTACTGGACTGGAGGTAAGTGACCAAAAGCGACGGCAGAGGGTACGCCGGTGTAGTTCCGAGCGGACTCTGGTCGTGCACATAGTCCGTAGCCGGAGAAAACATGCACGGGTACCAGTAGATCGGGACTGTGCACTCATGTTCATGGTGTCCAGGGGTTGACACCCTAGGGCTTGATACACCCGAAGGGTGGACCCGGCACAGTTCGACTACAATTATGTTTGGGCCGTATTGACACCAACACGTGACGAGTTAGGCTTAGGGAGCCGATCGACTAGACCGTTTGGTTGGACCTCGTATTAAGGTCATTTCATGTTATTGGACCGCGGGTTAGGGTCACTTCATGTTATTGGGCCAAAGCTTGGGCCAAGGGATCAATACTTGTTTATTCAAGTCATGTTAGTTTGCTAGTACACCTGTGGTGCAAAACCTTAATCCTGATTATGCGATGACACCTTTATCTACCTTGTTAGTTAATCATCATGCTAGTATATTGTTATCCTTATGTTCATCCCTGCTGCTCATGCCAGTTAACTTTATCAGTTTACATTGATTGTAGTAGGGCTTACTCAGTCTTTTTGACTGACCTGTTTTCTTTCGCCTCTTTTCTTCCGTTCCCCCCCCAGGTTCTCAGGGAGGGAATACTGGAGCTTAGCTTGGATTTCGGACTGCTTGCTTGTGGGATTTAGCTCATGTACGGTTTGACATGAAGCTAGCTGAGGCTATCACTTCTTTTGGGGATTAGTATTTATGTATTTCAGTTTTCAGTTGATGATGTTTTATCTAGACTGGTTTATTGGGAAAGTTGACATTATGATGTAACAGACTTGTTTTGAAATGGTTTAAAATCTTCCGCTGTTTTATCTATGATATTTACTCTGTTTACCTATATACATATGTTCTTGTTCTGCCTTGATATATCATTATGCATGTTTACCTGATTCAAACGCCCTTCCAAAGTCAGAGTGCTTGCAAGAGCCACCCTGGTGGAGGTGGGGTGTTACATTTGGTATCAGAGCATATGGTTTACGAGAAGGAACAAAAAGGTTTTTAAAACTTTTGGAAAACTATTTTCAAAACCAAGTATAAAGTATTTTCCAAAGAAAAGTCTAGTTTATTTTAAAGGCTATTCCCCAAAAAGCCATTAGCAAAATTCCTTCGTTTTTCTCCATTCTGAATCTGTCTTTTTCTTCGTTTTCAGTATGGCCGATAACTTTGCTATTCCGGAGGGAGTACACGTACCTGTTTGGTATAGGAGACTTTTGGAGGCTAGGGCGACCGAAGCCGGCCCCGCAGATGTTCCTCCTCCTCCTCCTCCGGTAGTTAATGTTCCTCCTCCTCCTCCGGTGGTTAATGTTCCTCCTCCTCCTGTCGCTGAGGTTCCTCTTCCTCCTCCCCTCAGCATCCTCAAGCTGACTTCGCAAAGACTTGCAAAGATTTCAAAGCAATGGGTGGCAAGAACTTTCAAGGCACTGAGACTTTTGTAGAGGCCAGAAATTGGTTGAAAGAGACCGAGGATTTATTTGCTATCTTTGGGATAGACGATCAGAGGAAGCTCTTGTTGGCGGTTTGGCTTATGAAGGATGAAGCCGCTTATTGGTGGGAAGTCACCAATGGTACTAGGCCTGTTGGGACTTGGGCCGATTTCAGGGCAAGGTTCATGCTTAAGTTTCTATCTTCTGCTGAGGAGAATCTGCAAATGGAGAGGTTCATAACTTTGAAACAAGGAGATATGTCTGTCAAAGAATATGTGAACAAGTTCAATCAGTTAGCTCGTTTTGGCTTGGATATGGTGAATACTCCTCAGAAGAAGGCTCTTCGTTTTGCTAGAGGATTGAATGAGCCGTTGCAGGGATTGGCTATGTCACATATTCCCCATGGGGCCACGTTTGAGAGTTTGGTTGATATGGCGTTACTTCAGGGAGATGTTGTAACACCCCACGTCCGCTAAGGTCACTCATACCAGGGGAATGCCTTAGTTTCGGTGAAGTATTTTAAGTGAATATAGAACAGTAAAATTACAACAAGACAGATATAAGTAATACTTGAAAATTTAAAACATCATTTCATTGCAGCGGAAAGTAATACATGTTTGGTTACATCACAAAACCATAAACCAAAGTCAAGTACATAATATCCATCTTGATAAAATAGAAGTACATAATCCCACTACATAACTAATAGCCATAAAAGAAAAGATGAACTGGGCTTCACTTCAATGGTCCAAGCTCCAAAGAATAGATACAGCAATCCGATCAAAGCCCACTAGCACCAGGCCCACTCTAATAACCTGGGGTTGGGGAAAAAGATAAAAACAACGGGGTCAGACATAAGTCTGAGTGAGTCCTATAACCCTAATAATACAATCATTAAAATAACCAGAGAAGACATAAGTCGATATACGGTAACGCCTGGGGATGCATGGCTACACCAAGCAGCTTGGCAAATTTAGGATAAACTAAGATAACCGTAAAGACGCATTTACCCACCCAAGGATAATTACTAAATTACACCGCCCCAGACCTACTCAAAGATAATTCCTACACTGCACCACACCAGTTTTACCTACCTAAGATTAATTCCTACTTAAAGGTTGATCCCACTAAATGTACTTAGTAATTTTTACCCAGTAGTTTCTGGTACCCCTACATAGGTGCCGTCTGCCCCTATCATTACTAGGTGTACCCACTACTCCCAAGCGATCGGCTCCCTAACGTAGATACCCGTGCTGGTCCCACAATGGGGTGTATCATTTCCCCAAGTGGCAACCTGATAATATCAACGGTGCACGGCTTTATACCTACACGATGCAACAACGATTTACTAACCAGCCCGGGTCCACACACGCATATGAAACCCGTTGGTCCTACGTTGCCACCGCTAACCCGTTTTTGGCCTCTTATAGTCAAGCCCAATATGCGTGTCCCGTCACTCGACTTGGGTCGAGCCCACAAAGATACGTTTGGGATATTGGTTGAGATGGGCCCCCACAAGCTACCACCTAAGCTTGTTATTTTTTTCTAGTGTATCCCACTTAACCCCTTTAACCATGTCTACTTACATGTTATAAATACTTTGGTTAAGTCATTAATCATATTTTAATTACCTTTCAAGGCACCCACTAGATTTCCACATGACACCCAAGTCCTTTACTTAATTCCCACATGCCACCCGAGGCACTTACTTAACCCCTTAATCATGTTTAATTACATGTTCCACTTTGGTTAAGTATTCTAATCGTGTTTTCTATTGCCACCCAAGGCAACCCACTAGTTTTCTCATGCCACCCAAGGCACCCACTTAACCCTCAAGCCCCACTACATGCTTATATGGTTAAGTGTTTCTTAATTAATTAAGACCGTGATCCTCATAAAGACCTCTCACATTAGACTATCTTTTATGACCGCTGGTTAAGCCGGTTGGGTCCGGGCAGCCTTATGTCATAACCGAGTCTAACCTCGTGTCTTTACATTAATCACGTATTTAGTTTGTGCCTAAGACCTCTCACATTGGGCTAACATTTGTAGCAACTGGTTAAGCCGGTTGGGTCCGGGCAGTTTTACGCTACAACTGAGTCCAACCTCGTGTCTTAGTCGATTAATTACACCTAATTAATCACCCCCATAATTTATATTAATTATCCCTAATTAATATTAAGTTTTCTTAACATGGGTAGACCTAACTCAATAGGTAAATTCCCATGGGGTAGACCTAACTCAATAGGTAAATTCCCACTTATGTTAATTTATTTATTTTTATGGTATGCTTAATCATACCCAATCATACTTTAATTAACATATTTATTAACCCCATCGTTCCCCACGCAAATCGGTCTCATTTCACGACATAATAAAAGGGAAGATCCATCACAAATATCATGGGTTTTAACCAAATCTTAGCATATAACTTTGTCATGGGTTAAGAGGATGTCAACTTGCATATATGAGCATATATTAACCCAACTACATTTAACCCAAACTTGCATATTATCATACACATATCTTGCATAACATGTTAAACATGCATTTAAGCATACACATAACTTGCATAAGCATTCACATACTTGCATATTAATCAAACATGTAACTTGCATAGCATATCTTGCATATTAACATACATGTAACTTGCATATTAACAAACATGTAACTTGCATAGCATATCTTGCATATTAACATACATGTAACTTGCATAGCATATATTATCATACATGTAACTTGCATAGCATATATTATCATACATGTAACTTGCATATGAACTTGTTAAACATGCATAAACCCACTTGTTAAATATGCATAAAACAACTTATTAAACATGCATATTATCACATACTTAGCATGCATAGAATCACATACTAAACTTGCATAATATCATATACTTAGCATGCATAGAATCACATACTAAACTTGCATAATATCATATACTTAGCATGCATAGAATCACATACTAAACTTGCATAATATCATATACTTAGCATGCATAGAATCACATACTCATCATGCATAAAACCACATACTTAACTTGCATAAAATCAATTACTTATTATGCATAAACCCAAATATCCAACTTGCATAAACTTACATATTCAACATGCATAAACTCACATATTCAACTTGCATAAACTTTCATATTCAACATGCATAAACTTACATATTCAACTTACATAATCTTTCATATTCAACATGCATAAACTTACATATTCAACTTAGGATTAATATTATACATAGATTAGCATATCATTACAAATGATTCAAACTCACAAATCCGCATTCAAGACCATAAGTCTCATTACACCTAATCTACTTATCTTAACAATTGATCATCAAAGTGATAGAAACTCACCACTAGCAATTTGCACTCCAAATGAAGAAGATTAAGATGCTTAGAATGGATTAGAAGTTGATTAGAGAGGTTGATTAGCTTGCTTTCCTCTTCATTGATTTGTGGAGGCCATGACCAAGTTTCATTTTGCCATAGTTTAGTTACTAGGTTTAATTATGAATGAATTAGGGTAGGGTTGTGGTCTTATTTATAGGATTAGGTTGCATTTTAGACCCTTAGATTAACCCTAGATTAGATTAGGACCCTTAGATCTCGGAACTCTCCAGAAATCAGCCCTAAGACCAAGCCCAAACCCCAAACTGGTGCACCCAACCACAGAACTCTCTAGAAACTGTGCAGGTTTCCTGGCTCGGCACGGGCGCACTTCCCAAGTGCGCCAGTCTATTTTTGTACTGGCGCACTTCACAAGTGCGCCAGTGCATTTTTGTTCTGGCGCACTTCACAAGTGCGCCAGTGCATTTCTGGCCTGTTCCGGGTTCTTCTGCCTAACTTCGTTCGTCCATATCTCTTTCATACGGACTCCAATTCTCGAAAACTCGGACTCTATTTCGCGTATTTTTCCGAGACGAACGCAATGACGCAACCCGTTACCCTTGATAACCACATCTGGGATTAGTTATTCTGTAATTAGTGAATTTTAGCATTAACCGAAATTCGGGGTGTTACAGATGTCAAGAAAGAAACCAAGATGAATGATACTCAAGCCAAGAAGACTGATTCCCAGGGAAAAGGAAATCAGGGTAATCCAAGTGATCAGAGCAGTCAAGGCAATCAGAACAAGAACAAGAGTCAAGGCAACAAGGGGAACAACAACAAGGGCAATAACAACAAGGGCAAGAACAACAAGGGGAAGTGCCATTATTGCGGTTCAGTTGGGCATCTTATTAAGGATTGTAAGAAGAGGAAAAGGAAGAATGGTGAATGCTTTTTCTGCGGTGAGACTGGACATTTCAGTAAGGATTGCCCGAGGAAGCAAGGGCAAGGCCAGGGTCAGACTCAGCGTGCTGGACCTTCAGGAGGGCAAGTTCATGCTCTCAATGTCGCTCCAGTTCCCGATCGAGGTAGTATTTCTGTTGAGAGCCTTGTATATATTTCTGATTTTCCAGTTCGTACCTTGTTTGATTCTGGTGCATCGCATAGCTTTATCTCATCTGATCTTGTTGATAGTTTGCACCTTAGTACTAGCTTGGTAGATGATCCCGTCTGTGTCTCAAATCCTATTGGGGGTTCCGCCCATCTGTCTATGATATGTGGGGATTTGAGGATCTCTATACTGAGTGTAGAGTTCTTGTGCAGTGCTTATGTTCTTGGTTTTAGGGGATACGGATTGATATTGGGCATGGATTGGCTGTCCAGATATGGAGCCATTCTTGATTGTGAGCATAGGGTTGTGAGGCTCGTGACTCGCCTCGGAAACACCCTAGAAATTTCTTGTGATCCGAGAGGTCCCGTCATGTTGTGCTATCTGGAATCACTCGACTCGTGAATGGAAACTCTTCAGTCTGTGAGAGTGGTTCGAGAGTATCCGGATGTTTTCGATGAAGTTAGGGGGTTGCCCCCTAAGCGAGAGATTGATTTCCGCATTTATCTGGTGGATAATGCAAAGTCGGTTTCTTTGCCCGTTCGGCACATGGCTCCGCGTGAAAGGCGGGAGCTAAGTAAGCAAGTGAAAGAGTTGCTTGAGAAGAACTTCATTAGACGAAGTATATCTGAATGGGGAGCGCCTGTGGTATTTGCTACCAAGGCGGATGGTTCTCTCCGACTTTGCGTTGACTATCGAGAGTTGAATAAGCTGACTAAGAAGAACAGACACCCGTTACCGAGGATTGATGATCTCTTTGACCAGCTTGTCGGTGCTTCTGTTTTCTCTCAGCTTGATCTTGCTACGGGGTTCCATCAGCTCAGGGTAGCTGAAGATAGTATAGACAAGACTGCGTTCAGAACTCCAGATGGATTCTTCGAATGGCTTGTCATGCCGTTCGGCTTGACTAATGCACCCGCATATTTCGTGGACTTGATGAGTAGGGTGTTCAGGGAGTTCTTGAACAAGTTTTTCGTGGTCTTCGTAGATGATATTCTGATCTTCTCTAAGGATGAGGAAGAGCACGCAAGGCATCTCATGGAGGTGATGGATACGCTTAGAGCGCATCAGTTGAAGGCCAAGTTCTCCAAGTGTCACTTTTGGAGAAGGGAAGTTAGATTCCTTGGGCATATAGTATCTAAGCAAGGCTTAGCGGTGGATCCCGCTAAGGTAGTGGCAGTTCAGGATTGGAAGACTCCAAGGAATGCAACCGAAGTGAGAAGTTTTCTAGGTCTTGCGGGTTTCTACCGGAAGTTCATCAAGGACTTCGCAAAGATATCCGCTCCTCTCACTAAATTGACGAAGAAGAATTTAGTTTTTGCTTGGAGCATAGAATGCGAGCTTGCTTTTCAGAAGCTCAAGAGAGCCCTCACATCAGCACCTGTTCTAGCTTTGCCCGATGGAGGGAAGTTATTTACCGTATACACCGATGCATGTGGCACGGGGTTAGGAGCTGTTCTTATGCAAGGAAGAGTGATATGCTTTGGCGGTAGACAACTCAAAGTGCATGATAAGAATTATCCCACTCATGACTTAGAGTTGGCAGCAATAGTATATGCACTCAAGGCTTGGCGCCATTATCTTCTGGGAGAAAGATTTGAGCTTTATACCGATCAAAAGTCATTGAAGTATCTCTTTTCTCAGAAGGATCTGAATCTGAGGCAACAAAGATGGATGGAATTCTTGGCGTCCTACGATTTTGAGATAGCTTATACCCCTGGCAAGGGGAATGTGGTAGCAGATGCATTGAGTAGAAGAAGGTTGACCCTAAGTCCTCTATTCGTTGAGATGAAGAATTTAGAGTATGTGGCAACCTTTGATTTCTCTTTGGCGATTGAGTCGATGACCGGTTCTTTAGCATCTCTGGAACTCAGACCTACCCTTCTTGATCAAGTTGGGGCTTCGCAGAGAGAAGACCCTCAGATAGTTGAGATTATGGATAAGCTAATTTGAGGAGAGACGTCTAGTCATCTCGCTCGATATTCTATTGATGACAAGGGTTGGCTGAGGAGAGACGGAAGGTTATGTGTTCCAATGGTAGAAGATCTAGTAAGAAGAGTTCTTGAGGAAGCGCATCGCTCTAAGTTGACTATACATCCGGGCGGAGATAAGATGTATAAAGATATGAAGCGCATTTTCTTTTGGCCTGGGATGAAGAAGGATGTGGCAGAATTTGTCTCTAGATGTATCATTTGCCAGCAAGTTAAGGCCGAGTCGAAGAAGCCCGGTGGGCTATTGCATCCTCTAGACGTTCCACTATGGAAGTGGGAGAGTATTTCCATGGATTTTATCGATGGGCTACCAAGGTCAAGGAAAGGGAATACGAGCATTTGGGTTATTGTGGATAGACTTACGAAGAGTGCTCATTTCATTCCGGTGAAGAGCAAGAGGACCGCATCTTGGCTAGCGTCTGTATATCTTCGTGAGATTGTGAGACTACATGGAGTCCCTTCTAGTATAGTCAGTGACCGTGACCCAATCTTTACAAGTCAATTCTGGAATAGCTTGCAAGAAGCTGTGGGCACAAGGTTGAATCTAAGTACGGCTTATCACCCACAGACGGACGGTCAAACTGAAAGGGTGAATAGGGTACTCGAGGATCTGTTGAGGCTTTGTATTCTGGATTTTGGTGGTACTTGGGAAGACCATCTTCCTCTTGTTGAGTTTGCATATAATAACAGTTATCAGGCAAGCATAGGGATGGCACCATTTGAAGCTTTATATGGGAGGCCGTGCAAGTCGCCTACATGTTGGTGGGAGACTACAGATGAGCTTATACTTGGGCCTGATATGATCAGAGATACATCCGAGAAGATCGAGTTGATTCGGAGACGGATGAAAGCGGCCCAAGACCGACAGAAATCCTATGCTGATAAGCGAAGAACGGATTTGGAGTTTGATGTTGGGGATATGGTTTTCGTGAAGGTTTCTCCTTTGCGGAATGTGGTCCGATTTGGAGCTGTTGGGAAGTTGGCACCGAGGTTTGTTGGACCATTCCCTATTATAGAGAGGATCGGGCAGATGGCTTATAGAGTGAAGTTGCCCGAGAAGCTTGCTGGAGTACACGATGTTTTTCATGTCTCGCATCTCCGGAAGTGTTTACATGAATCAGCAGAGGTTGTTGAGCCAAGTGTTCTAAAAGATGTAGAAGTGGAGAAAGAGGCTACCTTGAGGAGAGCTCCGATTCGTATCTTGGGGACGGAGACCAAGAAGCTAAGGAATCGAGAGGTCAAATTGGTGAAGGTTCAATGGGGTGAAGCCGAAGAAGACGCAACTTAGGAAACCGAGGAGAAGATGCGTGGGCTTTATCCATTCCTTTTTGAGGGTACACTCTCAATCTCTTTTCTTTGTTAGCATATCTTTCTCTTTTCTATCCATGTTTATCTAGTTTATCGTGTTAATCTTGTCATGAGAACCTTAGGTAGAAACCCTTTGGATGAAACATGTGTTTGAAACATGTTATGCTTGATGGTTGCAAGTGGTTGCAAGTGTTTGCAAGTGGATACTCGTGGATGCATAATACACGTAAGGCACTAAGATCGGCTCACACACTTTCATACCGCATATGCATGAGTGTTTATGCTTATTCATGGATGAAAACTTGTTATGCTATCACGTGGATGTTGCATATGGATGAATGTTATGTGCACTCATGTAGAGATTATAAATTATGTTAGGAATTTTCATACATATGGACTCATTTCACTAACATATTTTGCATTAAGGGGGTTTACTGAATCAGTAACCTCCTGATTTTCGCATTAGATAAGTACATATACACACACCTTTGCATATGATCATACAACATTTAAACCTTTTAAGGACAATGATTGCTCGTGGATGATGTTTTGAGTAGATGGATGATGGATGGTAGGATACGTTCTTCCTAACTTGGAGATTTCGGGGACGAAATCCTTTAAGGAGGGAAGAATGTAACAACCCGGATTTTTGAATAACATGTTATAACATAAATGGAGGCAGAATTAAACTGTAAAATCTGAATCAAGGGAAACGGGCTGTGCCATTGCGTTCGTCTCGGAAAAATACGCGAAATAGAGTCCGAGTTTTCGAAAATCGGAGTCCGTATGACCAAGATATGGCCTCGCGAAGTTTCACGAAAAATTCCCGAATTAAAGTATACTTAATTAAGTGAAATGGGTTGCGCAGAGAAATATATATATATTGATATATATATATATATAATTGAAAATTAAATAAATAAATATGCAAAAATGTTCAAAACAGCGAATTGGGAGAGGGGAATAACCGAACCGGCCGATTTTTGAGGTCGACCCGAGCTCGCTCGGTCGACTAGGGGTTAATCCAGGGTGTTTGGCTGTCAACCCGTGGGCCAATTCGCTCAAATGCAGATTTTGCATTTGGATGGTTCTCATGGTTCATCTTTAATCTAAAGGCCCTAGATGGTTCCTACACTTGACTTCTTCCCCAAGACATGCTTTGATGGCTTGGATTGAATCTAGGTTTAATCCTATGGCCTAAAACACTTGCCTAATCTATAAATAAGACCCTAACCTACCCTAAATCATCATTATTCATTCATACAGCTAAACTATGGCAAAATCAATCCTCTCATGGCCTCCACTCTCTTCATAAAATTCCTAAATAAATTCCTAAGTGATTTTCCATGCATACAAGTGTTTTCAAACTTGTATGAGCATCATTAGCTTGCATTCAAGTCAAGTTTATATATTTGCATCATAAAGAAAGAGTCTTGATCATTTTGGCTCAAGGGTTTTGCTTGCATTTTGGGTTTAATTGTTTTCATAAGGGCTTTGTCATATTTTTGTGACTTCTTAAGCATAGTAAGCCCTATTCTACTTTCATACTTAAACTCTAAAGTTAAATGTATGATATGCAAGTTTATATGCAAGTTTATCATGTTGTGATATGCAAGTTTATATGCAAGTTTATCATGTTGTGATATGCAAGTTTATATGCAAGTTTATCATGTTGTGATGTGCAAGTTTATATGCAAGTATGCCAAGTTATGTTATGCAAGTTTGGGTTGAACATTTTGTTCATGCTATCATGTTATGCAAGCTTATTTTGGGTTTATGAACATAAAGCTTTAAGCTTTATGCCAAAGGTTGCATTTTAGCAACATGTAAGTTATCATATCTCTTATGATAACTTGCATGTGAGGCTAAATGCGAACTTATGGCCATCTCTACATGTCATTTAGCACCATGTATCACCAATATGCTAAGTTTGGTTTTATGCATGCTTTTGAGGCCTAAAAATGTAATATGCAAGTGTATGAACATATGAACATTTCATATGCCACCATGTTAAGCTTGTGGCTTCAATACCTTTATGCCATGATTATGCCAAGTTCCCTCTTTCTATCCTTTATGCGCTATTGCGATATGTAAGCGATGGGATTGCGTTTGGGGTTGGGTAAACTTAAAAGACATAAAACATAAGCTTGGGAAATGACCTATTAAGTTAGGTCTACCCATTGGGAATTTACCTATTAAGTTAGGTCTACCCAATTGCTTGAAAACTTGTAACATGTTTTGGAAACATGATGGACATGGCACTTAGAAAAGATAAGTGTGGCCAACTCGAGGTTGGGTTGAGTTTGTAGCGTAAACCTACCCGTAACCGACCGGCTTAACTAGTTGCTACAAACAATAGGACCCAATGTGAGAAGTTGGTCATGTTGTACCTTGAACCCGAGGTTAGACCAAGTTGTGGTGTAAAGCTACCCGGACCCGCCCGGCTTAACTAGTAACCACAACAAGGTCTAATGTGAGAGGTTAAGGCGCATTAAATTAATTAATGCCTCGTGATTAGGGTTAAGTCATGGTCTACTTAATACTTAACCAATTTGGGCTTGGTAGATTAATCGGGGTTAAGTCGTGAACTCATCGTTACACTTAACCAAGTTAATCCAGGATTAACAAGAGGGTTAAACCGTACTTAACCCACTAGAAAAATCCTAGCAATGGGGGCCCACTCCAGCAGTAATCCCAAGTTAGTATCATCATGACCCTAGGGACTAAGCTATGGAGGGGGCACAATTACTGGACTGGAGGTAAGTGACCAAAAGCGACGGCAGAGGGTACGCCGGTGTAGTTCCGGGCGGACTCTGGTCGTGCACATAGTCCGTAGCCGGAGAAAACATGCACGGGTACCAGTAGATCGGGACTGTGCACTCATGTTCATGGTGTCCAGGGGTTGACACCCTAGGGCTTGATACACCCGAAGGGTGGACCCGGCACAGTTCGACTACAATTATGTTTGGGCCGTATTGACACCAACACGTGACGAGTTAGGCTTAGGGAGCCGATCGACTAGTATTAGGGTCATTTCATGTTATTGGACCGCGGGTTAGGGTCACTTCATGTTATTGGGCCAAAGCTTGGGCCAAGGGATCAATACTTGTTTATTCAAGTCATGTTAGTTTGCTAGTACACCTGTGGTGCAAAACCTTAATCCTGATTATGCGATGACACCTTTATCTACCTTGTTAGTTAATCATCATGCTAGTATATTGTTATCCTTATGTTCATCCCTGCTGCTCATGCCAGTTAACTTTATCAGTTTACATTGATTGTAGTAGGGCTTACTCAGTCTTTTTGACTGACCAGTTTTCTTTCGCCTATTTTCTTCCGTTCCCCCCCCCCCAAGGTTCTCAGGGGAATACTGGAGCTTAGCTTGGATTTCAGACTGCTTGCTTGTGGGATTTAGCTCATGTACGGTTTGACATGAAGCTAGCTGAGGCTATCACTTCTTTTGGGGATTAGTATTTATGTATTTCAGTTTTCAGTTGATGATGTTTTATCTAGACTGGTTTATTGGGAAAGTTGACATTATGATGTAACAGACTTGTTTTGAAATGGTTTAAAATCTTCCGCTGTTTTATCTATGATATTTACTCTGTTTACCTATATACATATGTTCTTGTTCTGCCTTGATATATCATTATGCATGTTTACCTGATTCAAACGCCTCTCCAAAGTCAGAGTGCTTGCAAGAGCCACCCTGGTGGAGGTGGGGTGTTACAAGGTATGAGACCACCTTCCGAAAGTGTACCTCTAGAGAGCAATATACCAGGGTTCAACAAGAGGATCTTGCAATCCGGCCACTCATGACCGGCCACTCATTCAACTTGAGTGTATCAAATATATTGTCACCCTAAGGCTGCATCCACCTTATTCCGCGGAGATACAGAAATGAAAGAAGAAACAAAAGAATTTTCTCTATATGGTGACAATACACGCTTATGGGAATGACCCACATAGCCATACTGCTTGCCGATTTCTGTTATTTCCCGATTGATGAGGCTTGAGGTCACGATTTATCTTTTTGAGAACATCACATCAATTCTTTGAATGCTACATCGTTAGATTCTTCAAACATACCATAGTTGGCAGAGAATGGCCGTTCTCTTAGCTTAACAACTAGAGTATTTTTTAGAATGTCAGTTAGTGATTTTCTGGTGGATCTGACGATGTGGCATTCAGAGTGAATGGTGGCCAAATATTCTAGAAAGAGATTTATAACCTCAAGCCTCACAACTGGGAAATGGTATAAAATCGGGTAGGTCGCATGGCTATGTGGGTTGCTCCTATTAGGGTGTATTTTCATCATCTAGAGATTATTCATATTTGTTATTCTTTCGCTTCTGTATCTCCCGGGAACGGTTATGTTGGTACCAACCGTATGTGACAATTTATTTGGAATACTCAAGCAAAGTGAAAGTCCATCAGATCACTTATTGACATCCACAAATATACGCTGGGTGTTATGCTAAGAGGAGGTGTTTGTAAAAATCACTGTACATGACCCTTAGGAAATACTTTGTCTGACATTCGTCCATACAAGTCATCCAAGAACAGGATAAACCGAAGGCACCCTCCTACTGCATCCTATGGAGGAATCACCCTAAGGATCAATAGCGAGAAGTCCTTGCAATCCATAGATTTCAACCACGATAGAACCACAGTTTATCTTTGGGCGCGGACCGGAGATTATGAGTAGTTCTTCCATTTTATGAATATCTATGGTCTTCAGTGCTCCATCTTAATACGTATTCCTACAGATTAGTTTCGAACACAACGTTGGTTCGAAGTAGTGTTGGGTCTAGTTCTCATCCCGATCTCTTCAGAATAATACGTCAAAGGTCCAATTATAATATTTCATTGATAGTCAGGTTTTTAACTATCAATTCAAAATTGTACAGTTAAATACATTGGCAGCTCAGACCTTATCTGTAATGTCCCATATTTTTGGCAGCCAAATATTTAATTTAATTTATTATTTTAAATATTTTATTTGGAATATTATTGGTTTTTAATATTTAATTCATTTATTAAAAAAGAGTTTTAGCGTTAATATTTATATAATTTAAAACGAGCTTGTAATGGCACGGTAGTTCATAATATTATGTTTTGAACTTCAAGTGAATATACATAATCCGTTTTAAGTCGGATTTCTGTGAAACAAGAAACTTTGGAATCTTGTTGATTATAATTTTCTAATAAAAGTGAAAAATCCAGATTTCGTGTTATAAATTGTTAGTTATGTCTATTAATTAAAATAATAGAGTTTAATATAATTTGGATGCCGTCTTGACTCAAAATTGATGATTTTGAGTTGTAAAATCCATATTGTTTATATCTGAAGCTATATGATAATTTTATTTGGATATTTACAATAATAATAATTTATTATTATTTAATTCGATTATTTTATAATTTATATAATATTTCATTTATATTATATATAAGCCTTAAAAATGACCATTTTGCAAACGGGCACAGTTTTTGATGAGATTTGTTTCATTGAAGCCGTAATGCCAAATTATTGTACGATATAAAATTTCATGGCAAACCGTTGTCGTATGTGACAACGGTAGCTAAAAACACTCAAACATTGTGCATAGCGCGTAATTAAATTTATTTAATTTAATAGAGAGAAATTTGAGTGTAGCTTGAGCAAACGATCAAAATAAGTTGCAAAACTAATTCCATTGAATTCTTATCGTCGATTAGAGTCGGGATATGTATATAGTTTGTTATTTTTTAAGACCGGGTAATTTGGTATCCAAAATAGCATTGTGGTGCGTATAAAAATAGTGTACCGGGAAATAGTCGCGGAATGCAACGAAACTTGTGCCGTTGGATTCATATTAATTAATTATTATAAGATTTCAAACTTCATATCAATCGGGCTTACCGTTTGATCGTGGCAACGATAAACGCCTCTATTTTTATATAATCAATTATATCTTTAGACAGGGGTAACTTTAAAAGAATAAACGACTGGGCAAACGAACTCCAATTTTAACGAAAAATTTTTTATTGGATCCGTAAGGTAAAGTTCTAGCAGATTTTCAAAGTTTCAAGTTGATTGGGATTATTTTGTGATCATGAGAAATTTGAACACGTGATTTTTAGCCTATGAATTATAAAGGACGTTTTACAAACGACCTCCGAATTCGACGAAACCTGTCCCACCGTGTCTGGAATATTTTTCGATGCTAAAGTTAGGAGTTTCATAATGATTAGAGGTTGTATGAGCTCGTTTACACGTGATTCTTCACCGTGAGGTTTTTAAATAATATTTTATTATTTGGTCTATAAATAATCCATTAGTTACCCTAAAACACGTCAAACAAAAGGCCTTCATGGTCAAACTTTCCTGAGCCGCCACCCTTAATGAAACCGACGATCTGGAAACACCCAACTTCCTCCTTTAATAACTCAAAATCCATCATTCATTTGTGAAAACTTTTAACTATGAAAAGGCCAAGCTCTTCGAGCTTCTCCGATCAACCAGCGATGATGAACTTTAGCGAGTTGTGGTGGTCAAAATTGGCATTGTAATGCATGGCATTTGAAGAGGAACTGCGACTAGGTAGGGACTTCGAGCTTTGAACCGTCTCAGCTGGGGGTAGGCGATGGAACGACGCAAGTATTAGCGACTCCTGATCGGTGTTCAGGTGACGATCTGAGGTGCAACATTGATGGAGAGGTTTCGAACGTGGGGTTTCTATTTGCTTCAGCTTGGAACGAGAAGTAGTGAGGAAGTAGCAATAACTCGTGAATGAAGGGGAAAAGGGCAGGTGTTACACGTGCCGGCTGACATTGGTGATGGTGTGTGTGTTAGATCCAAATTTAGCTCTAACACCCAAATTGTTCAGAATTGCAGGGAATAGTATCTAGAAATGAAGAAAAAAGCAGAAAACACACCAAATTTATAGTGGTTCGGCGTTAACGAGCCTACGTCCACTTTATATATCTTAGATTATACGTTGAATGGAAGTACAATCAATGATTTCTCTCAATCTCGCTCTTACAATTATGATTCTCTCAGTAATTTCGAGATAATACTGATAAGAAATAATGAAGAAACAATAACGGTGGAAATAATACTCAGAACTGCCAAAAGATCCCAAAAATACCAAGTATAGGGCTATTTATAGGCGATATTTATAGGCGGTTCGTGGTAACACGTGGCACGGATCCCGAGGTTCTCGGAATGGTTCATGGCTTAATGGAGAAGTGGTCAAAATGGCGGTTATGGACAGGTGTCACCAAATCCTGAACTTGCGAATCGTGGAGGACTTGGTCATGGTCACCATCTCTTCGGTTCGTGCACGGTTCACGGTGAGGATTCACGAGCGGGTCGGTCTTGGAGCTTCACGAGACGGATGTGAAGGGGAGTCACGAGCGGGTTGCTGTGATTCATGAGCCATAGTGCATTCATCTCGTGTATGGATACATGGCTCTCCATTTTATTGAATTATGAATCGCTTGTACTCTTGGTGGCTTGGTTACAAAGCTAGCCAACATTTTGCCCCCTCGAAGTATGTTTTATCAGGGATGGAGCATGCTTCGAAATTGCTGAACCATCCTTTCATGAAACGATGCAAATCAATAGCCGTGTTTGTTTGTAACGTCGCACTGCTTCAGAGGATCGCATTCTCTGACGAGTATAATTATCAGGCTGGACTTCCAATTATTTCTTTATTCATCGGTCAATTTTCATTTTAGATTCTGGAACATATCGCGATTAACTTGTTCGGTTAGCTTTAAATTCCATAGGTATTTTAAAGAAACTTATCGCTCCTATAAGTAAGGAGTCTCGATTTCTCGATTTAATAATCATTCTGGAATCCCCGTCGTTAAAACATTCCCTGGTCCATGCTTCTGATCGTGAGTCAAGAATTGATGTTGGAGCAGGCCTTAACACGAGCCAGGTGGGCTCTTGTTCGTGGCCCATGGGTTTTCATGGATCCGAATGGGACAAAAACGAGAAGACCAAAGGCCATGGAAATGGCTATATAACTCGAACCCTTCACCTCTTTTTACCCTTCGTTCTTTCTTCCTCTGCCTTTACCACTGCCACCCGGTTCCACAAATTGATACCCTAATTTGTTTTTTTTAGAATCATCATCACCCCATAATCTAGAAAGGTAATGATACTAGGATCACCTCTAATTTTGCGTCGTTTCATTCTCGTTTTTCTTTAATTTGCACGAGTTTTCACTGGCCATGAGACCGTCGCTGCCACGAGCGGTGATGGTGGCGGAATCCACGAAGTTGGGGGTTTAAAGGAGGAGTCGCGCTAGGTAAATGGAGAAGCGAGGAGGAGAAACCGAGGAGCTCGAGAACGCCCCACTATCGTAGACCGGCTCGCGTGAGTGACTGGAAGAAGACGGAGCTTCAATCTTATGAAAGGGAGCAAGGAATTGGATTCGTGGAAAGGGATGGAGAGAAATGAAACCTCAGCTCATATTATTAATGAAATAGAATGGTGGGTCGGGTCGTGTAGATGGCTCACGAGCCTCTCGTTCACGAGTGGGTGGCAGATCGGCCCAGAAACTGAATTTAGATTGCGCCCGGGGGATCCCTTCACGATCCACACTAGCTCATGAGCCGTCCTCTAATCACGATCCGAGCTTTATTTCACGAGCCGGTTCTTAGGTCGTGAGCCGCCTTATGAAGCTTTAACGAACCAACTTAACCAACGATCTGATTTACATATTGACTAAAGTACATGATGCAATCTTGATATTCCAATGGACAGTTAGGTTAGGGCCTCCCGGATGAACTCTTTTGAATAGACAACAACATAACTCAGCAGCATACAATGACCAATATAACGCTTATCTAATTATCTTTGTGATTTTTCTTTCCCAGTGTTACACACACCATACACACCAGCACTTGCACACACACTGGGTTCACATGAAATCGTATTCTAATCTTTCATGCTTACTCACCAACACAGCCATGTCTGATAGACACTCAACTAGAATGCCAGAGAAGAATACAGATCTAGAGTTGTCAAATTACAATAATATTGACATACTTCCGTCAGATCCAGACTGGAGTAACTCTGATCCCAACTATAATTCAAGTCTTGATACAGAGTCAACTTTTTCTGAAGGCACATCACTTGAGGAAGAAGAGGATGATCGGGCTCCTGATGAGATTCCGGGTGCTAAAGAAATGGAAAAAGAGAAACTAAGTGATTCCATAGCTTCCAAATTGGATAAGTTAAAGCTAGAGAAGATTTGTCTAAGGCACGGAATTCCTTGGGATGATGTGAAAGTTCCGGAGGAAGGAGATATGCCATATTCTGCTCAGGAAGGGTACATGGCCATCAACAGGATCATGTGCTGGGTAGGCGCTATTACTCCATTTCTTCCGATTGTCGTTGATCTTCCAAGACGACTATGCATCGCTCCCATGCAACTCCATACCAATGCCTAATGTGTACACTTTGTATATCGCATACGCGGAGATTTTAGGGATCGAGCTCACCTTCAAAGATTTAAGCTTCTATTACTACTTCAAGCATCGCTCCTCGGGGACTCCAAACTTCATTTTCTTTGAATCAATCCCCTCCAAGAAGGTATTGTTGGACGTACACAGTAATATAAGAGAAGCTAAGTTTGACTGGTTTTACATAAAGCATCAAGCGGGATGTACGAGGAAGTGGCTACAGTCAAGTAGGTTTCAAATCCTTTAATGCGTATTCCAATTGCATAATTTAATGTGCTGATGTGTTCTTTTTTCTATCCAGCTCATAACTTTGAGAAAATAGAGGGTTATGTGTATAAAGATCGATTATCCCGCCTCTTAGCAAGCAAGTCGGATTTTTGTAGAATCAAGAAGTGCATCATCGATGAGAGCCTTCACAAACACCACCTTCTGGATGTAAGATTCGGGCTTGGTATGGCCGACAAGCCTTACAAGTATGTGCCCTCGGCTGAGGGAGAAGGGACTTCAGGGGTCACGAAAACAACCGAGTTTCATAAGAGTCCTTCACCGATGATTGATCAGGATAATGAGGATTTGAATGTATATAAAGGAGATGAAACCCGAGTTAATGAGCCAAAGGAGGATTTAGTTTCCAAGGGTCAGTCTCCCTCGAGGACTCAACCACCAGTTGATCCTACGCTCATGATGAATTAACAGAGTAGCAGATATTTGGGGAGTTAAGCAAGATCCCCCTGCCAGATGAGATGTACACACCCAAAGACTTCGGAGGGGAGTCATTCTTTCCTATCTCTGAGGAAGAAATTTCTCCAGTTAAAGAGAAAGATATCGTACAAACGAGCCAATCTTCGGGACCTGGTCTGTTGGGGGGGATCACACGGGATACACAAATCACATGGACCACTTGCCACAGCACTTATACACTAATTGTATTCATGATCTTGACACCCGTTTGTTATTTTCTGCAGGAAAAATGCCTCGTCGTTATTCTTATTCTGTAACACCCCACCTCCGCCAGGGTCACTCGCAAAGGAATGCACTAGCTTCGGAGGGGCATTATTGGTAAACATGCATAATGATATAGCAAGGCAGGACATGACATATATATATGTAAATAAACAGAGTAAGTAAATAAAACAGCGGAAGATTTAAAAACCATTTCAAAACACAAGTCTGGTACATCAAAATGTCAATTTCCCAAAATTACAAGTCTAGATAAATACATCATCTGATAAACTGAAATACATAAGTGCTATCCCCAAATAAGAGTGATAAACCATAGCGGCTCAAGTCCAAAGCATACTTGAGCTATCCAAGGAAGCAGCTAAAATCCAAGCTAGGCTCCAGTATTCCCTCCCTGAGAACCTGGGGGGGGGGGGGAAACGGAAGAAAAGAGGCGAAACAAAACGGGTCAGTCAAAAAGACTGAGTAAGCCCTGCTACGATCAGTCTATAAACTAATAAAGTTAACATCATGATGGAAACTGAGATGATCATAGATAACAACATACTGGCATGATAAATCAACTACAAGACAGATAGAGGTGTCATCGCATAAAACAAGGTTAAGTTTTGCACCACGGTGTACTAGCAAACCAACGTAACAGGTATTGATCCCTTAGCCCAAACTTTGGCCCAATAACATGAAGTGACCTTAATAAAAGGTCCAGCCACGGTCTAGTCGATCGGCTCCCTATAAACCTAACACGTCAAGTGTTGGTGTCCATATGGCCCGCATATGGTTGTAGATAGTCTGTGCTGGGTCCCCCTTTGGGTGTATCAAGCCCTCGGGTGTCAACCCCGGACACTTAAGCAATAATGCACAGCCCTAACCTACTGGTACCCGTGCCTCGAGTTTGTCCAACATCGGACTACGTGCACGTCCGTAGCCCGCCGGACCCGCACCGCTGTACCACTCGGCCATCGCCCTTTGGTCGCTTATATCTGTCCAGTAATCGTGCCCCGCCCTAGCCTAGCTTCTAGGGTTGTAAATGATACCAAACTGGGATTACTGTTAGAACAGACCACGCTGCTAGGGTTTCCTAAGAGGGTTAAGTGTGATTTAACCCTTCACTAATCCTGGATTAAACTGGTTAAGTGTGGCTTAACCCCATTCTAATCCCTTGAACTCCCAAATGGATTAAACTAGTTAAGTGTAATCAACGGTTCACAACCTAACCACATTCTAATCCCTCGAATCCCCAAATTGGTTAAGTATTAGTGGACCCTGACTTAACCCTAATCATGAGGCATTAATTAACTTAATGCACCTTAACCTCTCACATTAGACCTTGTTGTGGTTACTAGTTAGGCCGGGCGGGTCCGGGTAGCTTTACACCACAACTTGGTCTAACCTCGGGTCTTGGCACCCCATGACCAACTTCTCACATTGGGTCCTATTGTTTGTAGCCACTAGTTAAGCCGGTCGGTTCCGGGTAGAATTACGCTACAAACTCAACCCAACCTCGAGTTGGCCACACTTATGTTTTCTAAGTGTCATGTCCACTTCATTTCAAAGCATAATTACAAGCCAATAGTTACTTGGGTAGACCTAACTTAATAGGTAAATTCCCAAGGGGTAGACCTAACTTAATAGGTAAATTCCCAATCTTATATTTTCATGTATTTTAAGTTTACCCAAAACCCCCAACGTCATTCTATCGCTTACATATTCGTAATAACGCATAAAGGATAGGGAGAGGGAACTTGGCACAACATACATGATAAACTTGCACAACAACCATGCATAACATGTTAGACTTGTACAACTTAGCATAGTGAACTTGCATATTGCCATAAACATGCATAACGTGTTAAACTTGCATAACTTAGCAAAGTGAACTTGCATATTACCATAAACATGCATAACATGTAAAATATGCACAACTTGTCATTTTTAAACTTGCATAAGCATGCATAACTAAATAAACTTGCAAATCATGGCTTAGTAAACTTGCATAAACATGCATGACTCAATTAACTTGTAAATCATGACTTAGCAAACATGCATAAACATGCATAACTCAATTATCTTGTAAATCATGACTTAGCAAACATGCATAAACATGCATAACTCAATTAACTTGTAAATCATGACTTAGCAAACATGCATAAACATGCATAACTCAATTAACTTGTAAATCATGACTTAGCAAACATGCATAAACATGCATAACTCATTTAACTTGTAAATCATGACTTAGCAAACATGCATAAACATGCATAACTCAATTAACTTGTAAATCATGACTTAGCAAACATGCATAAACATGCATAACTCATTTAACTTGTAAATCATGACTTAGCAAACATGCATAAACATGCATAACTCATTTAACTTGTAAATCATGGCTTAGCAAACATGCATAAACATGCATAACTCATTTAACTTGCAAATCAAGGCTTAGCAAACTTGCATAAACATGCATAACTCATTTAACTTGCAAATCAAGGCTTAGCAAACTTGCATAAACATGCATAACTCATTTAACTTGCAAATCAAGGCTTAGCAAACTTGCATAAACATGCATAACTCAATAAATATACATAAATCCCAACTTGCATCACATATTAACTTTAGAGTTTCTAAAATGAAGGTAAGAGGGCTTACAATGCTTATGCGGACTCAAATAACTATAGCAAATGTAAAGAACCCCTTATGCAACTAATTAAAAACCCCAAATGCAAGCAAACTTGATCAAGACTCCTCCTTTATGATGCCAATAGAGAAACAAGCCTTTAATGCAAGCTAAGTAGGATCATACAAGCCTAAATATGCTTGTATGCATGGAAAATCACTTAGGAATTAATTTAGGAATTGTATGAAGAGGGTGGAGGCCATGAGAGTTTGGATTTTGGCATAGTTTTGTTGCAAGAGTGAATAATGAATGATTTAGGGTAGGTTAGGGCCTTATTTATAGATTATGGTAGTGTTTTTAGGCCATAGGATTAACCCTAGATTCAATTAGGTCCATCAGATCCCGGAACTCTCTAGAAACAAGCCCCCCCCAATCAAGCCAAGATCAAAATGGTGCGCCATGCCAGTTAGCCCGGCCACACCCTGTCGACAGGGCTGTCGACAGGGCAGTCGACTCCCTGGGGACCCTGTCGACAGGCCTGTCGACATGGGGCCCCTGGCGGGATTTTTCCCGCCTTGGCCCAGCTGGCCCAAACCCTTGTCTCTAATTCTAAATTTAAATCTGTTTTTACTTAGAAATTTTCTGCAAACTTCCATGGGCCTTAACTGGGTCATACGGACTCCAATCTTCGAAAACTCGGACTCTATTTCGCGTATTTTTCCGAGACGAACGCAATGGCATAGCCCGTTTCCCTTGATTCAGATTTTAGAATTAAATTCTGCCTCAATTTACATTATTACAGGTTATTGAAAATACGGGTTGTCACATTCTCCCCTCCTTAAAGGATTTCGTCCCCGAAATCTTCAAGTTAGGAAGAACGTATCCTACCATCCAATCATCCATCTACTCAAAGCATCATCCACGAGCAATCATTGTCCTTACAAGATTCTAAATGCTGGATGAACATATGCAAAAGTGTGTGTGTATATGTACTTACCTAATGCAAAAAAATCAGGCGGTTACTGATACAGTAAACCTCCTTAATGCATATGTATGTAAATCAGGCGGTTACTGATACAGTAAACCTCCTTAATGCATATGTATGTCAGTGAAATGAATCCATATGTATGCAAATTCCTAACATAATGTATAATATCTACATGCGTGCTCAATCATACGTCCATATGCAACATCCATGTGATAGCATACGAATTTCATCCAAGAATAAGCATAAACACTCATGCACATGCAATATGAGGAGTGTGTGAGCCGATCTAGTGCCTAATCGTGTACAATGCATCCACGGGCAACCACTTGCAAACACTTGCAACCACTTGCAACCATCAAGCATAACATGTTTCAAATACATGTTTCATCCAAAGGGTTTCTACCTAAGGTTCTCATGACAAGATAAACACGATAAACTAGATAAACTCCTTTTTGGATTACAAGAAATCCATTCAAACTTTGACATATAGTACTAACCGATGAGTCTTAACCCCCTTATGGAGCTTACAACAGAAATAAGATCGAAAATGGGACCGAGAGGATATATACAAAAGATAACTTGCAAGCAAGTTCCACCGGAAAACAAGGATCAAGGATGCACTCTTAAAAAGAGATATGATGCGCGTATCTAGTCTTCACTCCTTTTAGTCACGTTTCCTTGAGTTTAGCTCCACTGGGCTTTGACTATCTTTCACTTCCTGATTCCTTGGCTTCCTAACTCCTATTTCCCAAATTCGAGTTGGAACTCATTTCATTATTGCCTCTCGTCTTTCTTTCCCACTTATTCTTCCTTCTGTATTCTTGGCTTAAACATACTATAACCTCATGATCTCATGCCAGCTCTCCAAAATTCACTAGTGAATCCCGGGTCTCGTCTACTTACTATAAAGTATTCTATGCAGCAGAACTTTCTCTTGAAAATACCAATCCACGTTGCCAATTGCCCTATAAACGTGCTTTTCTATAACTCATGCTTAATCGAAATGAGCCATCTGCCTATGAGTAACAGGCCATACCTAGATTCAGTTGCCTACCCATGGCTTCCTGTAGGCTATTTCAAAACTGGCCAACTTCTTGAGGGTAAACCGCTGTTAACCATGATGTAGTCCTCTCGCTCTTCACCGGACGGAAATGAGCACTCTCCGTGAGTCTACCCACATACCCGTATTCCCTTTCTAGTCTATCCACATAATCTATCGAGATGTTTTCGCACTTCCCCTGCGGAACCCTCAATAGAGGTAATGGCCCACTGGGCTTCTATGACTTGGCCTTGACCTGGTGGCACAACATGCATCCCGAAACAAACTCGGCCACCTCCTCGAGTGATGCGCATCTTCAAGAACCTTCTTTACCAAGTCTTCCACTCGAGGAACACATAATCTCTCATCGCGCCTTAGTCATCCCTTGTCATCAATAATATAACTAACGAGGTGACTTAACATCTTGCCTCGAATCAACTGGTCCATGTTCTTGACTAACTGCGGGTCTTCTTCCTGCGAAACCCCCTTTCTTGATCCAGAAGAGTAAGTCTAAACTCCGGGAATGCTAATTAACTAGCCAAACGGAGGAGGCTTCTTACTTCAATTGCCCTCCTCAGAGTTTTCCGGTTTTAAACCGCAACCACTTTAGCAGAATCCACCGCTAAGCCTTACTTAGGACTATGTTCCCAAGAAATCCAATTTTTTTCGTCCAAAGTGACATTTGGAGAACTTGACCTTCCACTGGTGGCTCTAAGCGTATCCATCTCCTCCTTGAGATGTATAGCATGTTCTTCCTCGTTCTTTTGGGGAGATCAAAATATCGTCTACGACGACCATGACAAACTTGTTCAAGGACTCCCTAAACACCCTACCCATCCAGTTTACGTAATATGCGGGTGCATTAGTCGAACCAAATAGTATGACTAGCCATTCTAAAACCCATCCAGAGTCCTAAACGCAGTCTTGTCAATTCCATCCTCAGCCATCCTAAGCTGATGGAATCCGGTAGCTAGATCAAAAGAAAACAGATGCTCCTACAAGCTGATCAAACAAATCATTGATCCTTGGTAACGGTTATCTTACGATAATCAACACATAAGCGAAACAAACTGTCCACATCAGTAACGAATACTACTAGAGCACCCTACTCGAAAATGCTTCGCCTCAGGAAGTTCTTCTCAAGCAACTCCTTGACTTGCTTTCTTAACTCTCATTTCGTGAGGTCATGTGCCTAATCGGCCACGAAACTGGCTTGGCCTTACCAACCAGATAATACGGAAATCTATCCCCAGATATCAGGATATTCTCGGACCACCCTCACAGATTGCAAACTATCGATAGACGAGTTGAGGGATTCAAGATAACATAACATGACGGGACCCATAGGGTTGCTAGAAATTTCTAGGGTATTACCGAGGAGAGTCATGAGCCCCACACCCTATATACAAAAACCCAGAATGGCCCAAAACAGGACGACCATTCCATGCCCAAAACCAACCCATATCCCCTGAAACCGAGAATATAAACATCCCACAAGAATTCTATACTCAAGATAGAAATTTCCAAATCCACTCAGACTACGGACGAACGGGCAGAACCCCCAATTGGATTTGAAACTTATACGGGATCATCAACCAGACTAGTACTTAGGTGCAAAACTTTCAACTAGATCAAGTGAAATAAAACTATGCGATGTGCCAGAATCGAACAAAGTTCGAACAGGAAAAATCAGAAAATGTAAACAAGATTTTCAACAGAAACACTACCTCTATCATGAGCTGGAAGAACGGGGTTGAGGGGATGAATTCGCCCTCCAGATAGTCCTGTACACTGAGTCTGACCTTGCCCTTGTTTCCTCGGGCAATCCTTGCTGAAATGTCCAAACTCACCACAAATGAAGCATTCGCCCCGCTTTCTCTTCTCCTTCTTCCTACATTCCCTGGCTATATGTCCAACTTTACCACAGAAGTTACATTTCATATTCTTGCCCCGTTTCCCGGAATTTACTCTCTTGCCTTGAGACTCATTCGCCTTGACCTCTTTCTTGTCATTGCTACCTTCTTCTTGAAGTAGGGCCAAATTCACTAAACTCTCGAAAGTCGCCCCCAAGGGTATATGAGACAGGGCCAAATCACGTAATGGTTCATTTAATCCTAGAGCAAAGTGTAGGGCCTTCTTCTGAGCTGTATTAGCCAAGTCTAAATCGTCCTGAGCCAGTTGATTAAACTTATCTATGTATTCCCTAATGGTCATGTCCCCTTGCTTCAGTGATAAGAATCTCAGTCCAAACCTTCCTTTAAAGTCATCCCAAGTCTCAATTGGCCTAGTAGCGGTGGTGACTACCCACCAACGTGCAGCTTCTTCCTTTAGCAACCATACTGCCAATAAAACCTTCCTGCGGTCACCTATATCAAAGGTGGCTAAAAGATCTTCGGTCTCTTTCAACCAATTCCTTGCCTCTACTAAAGTCTCGGTTCCAAAGAAATTCTTGCAACCCATCATCTTAAAGTTCTTGCAAGTTTCCGCGAAATCCGCTTGTGGAGGCTGAGGGGGAAGAGGAACATCAGCTACGGGAGGAGGAGGAGGAACAGCGGCCTCGACTGGGGAGACAACATTAGGGACACCCGGGACCGGTGCCGTGACTTCCAAGTACCGACGAAACCAATCGGGTATCGTTACTCCTTCGGGCAAGATGAGATTATCAGACATGCTGGAAACGAAAAGAAAAGAGTTTAAACGAGGAGTCAAAGGATAGTGCTGATGGCTTTTGGGGAATAGCCTTTTTAAAACAACTAGACTTTTCTTTGAAAAATACTTTATACTTGGTTTTGAAAATAGTTTTTTTCAAAAGTTTTTTTTTTAAAACCTTTTTATCCCTTCTCGTAAACCATATGCTCTGATACCAAATGTAACACCCCACCTCCGCCAGGGTCACTCGCAAAGGAATGCACTAGCTTCGGAGGGGCATTATTGGTAAACATGCATAATGATATAGCAAGGCAGGACATGACATATATATATGTAAATAAACAGAGTAAGTAAATAAAACAGCGGAAGATTTAAAAACCATTTCAAAACACAAGTCTGGTACATCAAAATGTCAATTTCCCAAAATTACAAGTCTAGATAAATACATCATCTGATAAACTGAAATACATAAGTGCTATCCCCAAATAAGAGTGATAAACCATAGCGGCTCAAGTCCAAAGCATACTTGAGCTATCCAAGGAAGCAGCTAAAATCCAAGCTAGGCTCCAGTATTCCCTCCCTGAGAACCTGGGGGGGGGGGGGGGAAACGGAAGAAAAGAGGCGAAACAAAACGGGTCAGTCAAAAAGACTGAGTAAGCCCTGCTACGATCAGTCTATAAACTAATAAAGTTAACATCATGATGGAAACTGAGATGATCATAGATAACAACATACTGGCATGATAAATCAACTACAAGACAGATAGAGGTGTCATCGCATAAAACAAGGTTAAGTTTTGCACCACGGTGTACTAGCAAACCAACGTAACAGGTATTGATCCCTTAGCCCAAACTTTGGCCCAATAACATGAAGTGACCTTAATAAAAGGTCCAGCCACGGTCTAGTCGATCGGCTCCCTATAAACCTAACACGTCAAGTGTTGGTGTCCATATGGCCCGCATATGGTTGTAGATAGTCTGTGCTGGGTCCCCCTTTGGGTGTATCAAGCCCTCGGGTGTCAACCCCGGACACTTAAGCAATAATGCACAGCCCTAACCTACTGGTACCCGTGCCTCGAGTTTGTCCAACATCGGACTACGTGCACGTCCGTAGCCCGCCGGACCCGCACCGCTGTACCACTCGGCCATCGCCCTTTGGTCGCTTATATTTGTCCAGTAATCGTGCCCCGCCCTAGCCTAGCTTCTAGGGTTGTAAATGATACCAAACTGGGATTACTGTTAGAACAGACCACGCTGCTAGGGTTTCCTAAGAGGGTTAAGTGTGATTTAACCCTTCACTAATCCTGGATTAAACTGGTTAAGTGTGGCTTAACCCCATTCTAATCCCTTGAACTCCCAAATGGATTAAACTAGTTAAGTGTAATCAACGGTTCACAACCTAACCACATTCTAATCCCTCGAATCCCCAAATTGGTTAAGTATTAGTGGACCCTGACTTAACCCTAATCATGAGGCATTAATTAACTTAATGCACCTTAACCTCTCACATTAGACCTTGTTGTGGTTACTAGTTAGGCCGGGCGGGTCCGGGTAGCTTTACACCACAACTTGGTCTAACCTCGGGTCTTGGCACCCCATGACCAACTTCTCACATTGGGTCCTATTGTTTGTAGCCACTAGTTAAGCCGGTCGGTTCCGGGTAGAATTACGCTACAAACTCAACCCAACCTCGAGTTGGCCACACTTATGTTTTCTAAGTGTCATGTCCACTTCATTTCAAAGCATAATTACAAGCCAATAGTTACTTGGGTAGACCTAACTTAATAGGTAAATTCCCAAGGGGTAGACCTAACTTAATAGGTAAATTCCCAATCTTATATTTTCATGTATTTTAAGTTTACCCAAAACCCCCAACGTCATTCTATCGCTTACATATTCGTAATAACGCATAAAGGATAGGGAGAGGGAACTTGGCACAACATACATGATAAACTTGCACAACAACCATGCATAACATGTTAGACTTGTACAACTTAGCATAGTGAACTTGCATATTGCCATAAACATGCATAACGTGTTAAACTTGCATAACTTAGCAAAGTGAACTTGCATATTACCATAAACATGCATAACATGTAAAATATGCACAACTTGTCATTTTTAAACTTGCATAAGCATGCATAACTAAATAAACTTGCAAATCATGGCTTAGTAAACTTGCATAAACATGCATGACTCAATTAACTTGTAAATCATGACTTAGCAAACATGCATAAACATGCATAACTCAATTATCTTGTAAATCATGACTTAGCAAACATGCATAAACATGCATAACTCAATTAACTTGTAAATCATGACTTAGCAAACATGCATAAACATGCATAACTCAATTAACTTGTAAATCATGACTTAGCAAACATGCATAAACATGCATAACTCATTTAACTTGTAAATCATGACTTAGCAAACATGCATAAACATGCATAACTCAATTAACTTGTAAATCATGACTTAGCAAACATGCATAAACATGCATAACTCATTTAACTTGTAAATCATGACTTAGCAAACATGCATAAACATGCATAACTCATTTAACTTGTAAATCATGGCTTAGCAAACATGCATAAACATGCATAACTCATTTAACTTGCAAATCAAGGCTTAGCAAACTTGCATAAACATGCATAACTCATTTAACTTGCAAATCAAGGCTTAGCAAACTTGCATAAACATGCATAACTCATTTAACTTGCAAATCAAGGCTTAGCAAACTTGCATAAACATGCATAACTCAATAAATATACATAAATCCCAACTTGCATCACATATTAACTTTAGAGTTTCTAAAATGAAGGTAAGAGGGCTTACAATGCTTATGCGGACTCAAATAACTATAGCAAATGTAAAGAACCCCTTATGCAACTAATTAAAAACCCCAAATGCAAGCAAACTTGATCAAGACTCCTCCTTTATGATGCCAATAGAGAAACAAGCCTTTAATGCAAGCTAAGTAGGATCATACAAGCCTAAATATGCTTGTATGCATGGAAAATCACTTAGGAATTAATTTAGGAATTGTATGAAGAGGGTGGAGGCCATGAGAGTTTGGATTTTGGCATAGTTTTGTTGCAAGAGTGAATAATGAATGATTTAGGGTAGGTTAGGGCCTTATTTATAGATTAGGGTAGTGTTTTTAGGCCATAGGATTAACCCTAGATTCAATTAGGTCCATCAGATCCCGGAACTCTCTAGAAACAAGCCCCCCCCCCAATCAAGCCAAGATCAAAATGGTGCGCCAGGCCAGTTAGCCCGGCCACACCCTGTCGATAGGGCTGTCGACAGGGCAGTCGACTCCCTGGGGACCCTATCGACAGGCCTGTCGACATGGGGCCCCTGGCGGGATTTTTCCCGCCTTGGCCCAGCTGGCCCAAACCCTTGTCTCTAATTCTAAATTTAAATCTGTTTTTACTTAGAAATTTTCTGCAAACTTCCATGGGCCTTAACTGGGTCATACGGACTCCGATCTTCGAAAACTCGGACTCTATTTCGCGTATTTTTCCGAGACGAACGCAATGGCATAGCCCGTTTCCCTTGATTCAGATTTTAGAATTAAATTCTGCCTCAATTTACATTATTACAGGTTATTGAAAATACGGGTTGTCACATATTCTTTCCGTGATCTTCGCGAGAACACTCCCAGGCTGTCCTCTGAACATGATCGCAGTGATAGTCGAGGAAGGGATAACCAATGGCGCCATGATTCTTATCAGTCTCACTCCACGCGCTCTCGCTCTCCCTCGAGGCAGGATCCCGCGAAGTCTCACGGTCGCCAAGTATCACATACGGAGGGCAAAGAATTCTCTAAGGCCCCGACTCCCCCGAAAGGCTTACCTCCCCCAAGAAAATCCTCTAAGAAGCATCATGAACCCAAAGATAAACAAAAGCAGTTGAGCAAAGATAAAGAAAAAGCAGCTCTTATTCCCTGTGACCAACACATCTTTGACACTACTAGGGTACAGGAGGGTGTCATTCCTCCTGTTAATCAGGAAAAGTTAGAGCGCTTACGGAAGGAATTTACCGATATTAATTTTAAGAGGTTGCATTTTGTCCCAGATCTCGAACTAATTTCTGATGAATGGGATGTAGAGGTTGTAGGTCAGATCGGCCACGTGGCTAAACAATATAGGGCAATGAAAAAGCATGCCAAGAATTTGTCAGATGTGATACGCCGTTTAGAAGTAGATGCTGCCAGGGCCAGAGTGAAGATTGATCACGATGCTAAGGCCAGAAGTAAGGCGGAGAAAGATCTTGAGGATGCACAAGCCCAGCTCACCTTAGCTCGGCGGGATGCTGAAAATTACAAAACCGAACTAGACAATGCCAAGAAACGCTTCCACCTCGAGCTCGATTCACAAGGCCAAGAACGCGTAGCTCTGAAGAAAGAGATAGAGGATCTCAGGACAGCTAACACTGAGCTAAAGGCATCGGGGAACTGTATTTCCACAGAGAGAGCTGATTGGGAAAAGGAAAAAAGCAAGCTTAAAGGACAATCTCACTCGTATTGAAAAGGAAAATGCGGACTTGAACAACAAACTTGCTCATGCTGAGGAAAGGGCAGCTCTTGCCGAATGTAATGCCAATACTGCTCTCGAGTCGGCCTCCACTGCCACTGCTAATCTTACCGCTGTCGAAAAAGAGATAGAAGGGTTCGAGGAGCTACTAATGGACTTCTTCGCCCAAGTCATTCGAACTCGAGACATCTCTTGGATTAAATACTATCACACCACCTTGGTTAATGTATGTGATATGATTGTCGAGGGAGAAAAGCAGCGCTTAAAGGTTGAGGAAATCGACAAAGGCCAACTTATGCATACTTTCCTCAGGGGAGGAGAGCTCGAGGCTTTAGAAGAGGGTAGGCGTCAGATCCAAGAGGCCATGGAGAAAGAGAAACTTGAACTCAAGGGTAAGAGCAAGATTGACGAAGGTTCAAGCTCAGCACCGGAACCCAAAACTTTTGAAGTTGAGGAGTATAGTCCAGATGATCCACTGATCCCTAGGGTTCCGGTTCCTCCTACTATCAGGGTTTCTGCTGTAGCTTCAACCGAAGAGTCAGCGGAAGGTATCTCCACATTTTCCCCACAATTTGTTAAAGCTGTCGTAACTTGTCGTCACACCGTGGATCAAACAGTTGAGAAAACCATGTTTTCTCCCAAACTAATAACAGTTGCTTCTCGTAATATATGTGTCAAGTCTACCGAAGAGGTTGTGGAAAAGCTGGCTGAGGCTGAGAAGGTCAGCATGCCTCCAATCACTGAGGTCATCCTCGAAGCTCCTAAGCATACTGGGGCTGAGACAGCTAAGGGGACCATTGATGTATCAGGCACAGATGTCCCAAAAAATGCCGAAATCATTGGTGCTTTGCAGGATATCGATGAGGGTCATGGGGATGACGTAGATGAAGTAGACATCATGGGAGAGAACAAGGATGATGATAGTGTGACTCTGGCTGATATGAAGGTAGAGAGAGATAAGTAGCTGGTCTTAAAAATGGAGGAGCAAAAGCCTCTAAATGTAGCACCTATTACCGCAGCTAACCCCAAGACTGGATTAATCATAAAGTTGTCTGGTAAATCAATAACCACGCAGCTTGCAACACAATCTTCTGATCCTCCACAAAATCTTCCTTCCGATAAGAAGAAGAAGAGAAAGAAGGACCAATACGATGCCGACAAGGAGGAATCGGAGAAAAAGAAAAAAGAGAAGAGGCCAAGGTCATCCTCGAAGCCCAAGTAGATCCAGCTTGCTTATGTTTTTTTATCTTTTTAGTTATTCCACTGGCCTTATGATGTAGTTGCGAGTATGGCCTTCGTCTTTTGTCTAGTCTTGTTTTATAAATCTGCACTTGGTAAATGAAAATCCGTTTCTTTTGCATCATTACGCACTTGTAAGTTCATTATGAATATAATCAACTAATTTAGAATTATATGTGATGAACATTACAAACTTCCAATACTGTACATAAATGTGTAATGTGTATAAGTATGCCCCCAATCAATCATTAATATGATGCCTGGCCAGGGCTCGTTGAGGATTGATTAGAGTCACATATGTGTTGCCCCCCATGCCTGGACATAAAGGGTGCGGGCTCAGCTTTCAATCTTTCCCTAAATACTACGACGAGGTAGGAGCCATTTAATGGCATTTAGTCGATATGTCTTTATACTCTCCTATTGTATGCTCAGGATAGAGTTCGAACTCAGCTTTCAGTTTGCCCCATGTTCCTTCAGCGAGGTAGGAGTTCTTTCATAGCGCCCAGTCTCTAGCGCTTTTATACTCTTCCGTCGAATACCAAGGGTAGAGTGTTTGTAACACCCCGTATTTTCCGTGAACGTCAAACTAACAAATTAAAGAATACTTATTTTTAAAGTGAGAATTAAGGGAAACAGTTTACGCCATTGCGTTTGTCTCGAAATTCTGCTTGGAATAGAGTCCAAGTTTTCGTAAATCAGACTTCATATGAGGAAGTTATGGCCCTTAGAAGTTTCAGGAATTTAAATAAATTAAAACAGCTCAGATCTAAATTCAAAATTCAACTGAAAATAAAGAAGCCATGTCGACTACGGGGTCGACCAAGGGGTCGACTTCCCCTATATAGGTCGACCTGGTGGTCGACCTACCCCCTCGGGAAGATTCGAACTATGACGATTTCTGACTTGTGGTTGAGTCACTAGGGCATAGGTGGTTATTTTTGGATAACTCTATCTGGTCTGGAAGGTCTTGATTGCTCCTAGGTTGATCTAACGGCATACATTAGTTTAAACTTCTATATAAACAACTGATGCCCTCAACCCTAAATCACACAAAAATTCATTCCAAGAGCCGTAATGCTGTACATGGTCAACCTAGAGTATCCGCCACTCTTCTCCAATTAGAAAGCAAATTAGAAGCTACGAATCATATCTAAATTAGAGAATCAATAGTCTACTCCAAGGGAGAGCTATTCAGTTTCAGAAAACAGATTCCAGATATACAAGAATCATTCTCTTTATGTAAGTTCAAGTTACTTTCAGATGTGAATTCTTAATTGAAATTCTTGGCATGTGATAATCTGGATCTAAGCTATACTTGATTATGAGATAATCCTTTCAGATTTATCAAATCTAATCTATTAGATTTATGCCTGCGATGTTATTCAAATCTAATCCATTAGATTTATGCCTGATGTAAGTAATCCTTTCAATTGAATTCGTGCAAGTATATTCCTTTGGGAACCATTATTGACTATGAAATTGGTCCAATCATATCTATCCTTGTTGTTTATCAGAATCGTAATCATGTTTAAGTTCATGATATAACTCTTGTCAAACCTATAGGCCAGTGACGGTTCACGATGATATTCATATCATATCTATATGCCTGCAATGTATTCAATGCAACTTGTCAATTTGGCATATCAAATTTATTGGACCAATAGTTCTTATTGTCATATGCCTATTCTTATGCCTCTTATGTTCCATATTGTTTCTCCGCTTATTTTATGAATCTTGAGTTGAATCTCAAAATGCGTACGTTATGAATGCCGGGGTAATTGGTTATAACTTAAAATTTACATTATTTGGCATGATTTGGAACTTGTATTATGGCATGACTGTTAAGATGCAATTTGGGGTAATTTGACATGAATTATGGAATATGTAATTTGACATATTGAACCTAGAATTGGCATGAACGACAAAGTATGTAATTTGGCGTGAAAAAACTAGTTTTGGGAATAAGCTGTAAAATAGAATATTAAATTTAGATTGGGCATAACTGTTACTTGGAACGCCAAGCATAGTGTATATTATTATTTTGGAGCATGACTATTATTGTAAATTTAGGGAAGATTGGGTATAGCCAATTTCGATTAATAACTTGAAATCGGAAATTTGTTGGGCATAACTTGGGAATTGGAACATGACTAGTTTTGGTGAATTTGGTAATTAGCATGTAAAATCTAAATTTGGGTATATATGGTAAATGTGTAAAATAAAGATGAACATGCCTAACCCGAGGTTAGATTGAGTTGTGGTGTAAAACTGCCCGGAACCGCCCGGCACATCCATTTACCACAACAATACCTATCTAATATGAGAGGTTAGTGCATCATGCCTAAGAAAAACCCGAGGTTAGATTGAGTTATGGTGTAAAACTGCCCGGAATAGCCCAGCACATCCAGTAACCACAACAACACATATCTAATGTGAGAGGTTGGTGCATTAATAAATAAATTAATGCTAATGAACAAGACATGCTAAGAAATGACTAGGGTTAAGTTAATAGGAAACACTTAACCAATATAGCATGATAAATGGGTAGGGTTAAGTTAACAAGAAACACTTAACCAATATAACAAGATGAATGACTAAGGTTAAGTTAATAGGAAACACTTAACCAGTATAGCATGATAAATGGGTAGGGTTAAGTTAATAAGAAACATTTAACCAATATAACTTGATTTGTGGTAAGGTTAAGTTAAAACAAGAGGGCAACACTTAACCAATCCAACATGATAAGTGAGGAGGGTTAACTTAATAAGAAACACTTAACCAACATGACACAATGAATGGGAAGGGTTAAGTTAACACGAGAGGGCAACACTTAACCAATATAACTTGATTTGTGGTAGGGTTAAGTTAACACAAGAAGGCAACACTTAATCAAAGTAACATGACAAGTAGGTGGGTTAAGTTAACTTGAATTGATTGATGACGCTTAACTAATACAACATGATGAACACGTGGGGTTAAGTTGAGAAGAAACACTTAACCAATCCAAGACGATAAGTGAGGAGGGTTAAGTTAATAAGAAACACTTAACCAACATGACATGATGAATGGGTGGGTTAAGTTAACGTGAAAGGACAACACTTAACCAATATGACATAATGTGTAGGAGGGTTAAGTACATATCGGGTTGGTGGGATATATTAGTAAATATAGGCCCACAAAACTTAACCGTTAAATAAACATGCTTGAATCGGTGGGAGGGTTAAGTACATCTCGTGTAGGTGGGTAATATTAGTATATATAGGCCCACAAACTTAACCATTAAATAAACATGCTCGAATCAGTGGGAGGGTTAAGTACATCTTATGTAGGTGGGTAATATTTGTATATATAGGCCTATAAACTTAACCAGTAGGAAACCCTAGAAACGAGGACCCATTTCAGCAGTAACCCACATAGATGTATCATGGTACCCTGAACTAGGCAGGGTGGGGCACGATTACTGGGCTGATTATAAGCAGTCAAAATAGCGGCAGAGGCTACATCAGTGTAGGTTCCGACGGATTACGGGCGTGCATGTACTCCGAAGTGGGAAAAAAGCAGGCACTGGGTACTAGTAGTTATACACTGTGCATCTTGAATCGTGTCGGGTTGCTGTTATAGGGACTGATACACTGTAACACCCCGTATTTTCTATGAACGTATAAGTAACAAATCAGAGGATAATTAATTTTTAAAATAAGAATCAAGGGAAACGGGTTGCGCCATTGCATTCGTCTTGGAATTCTGCTTGGAAACGAGTTCGAGTTTGCAAGAATCGGAGTCCGTATGAGGGAGATATGACCCTCCGAAGTTTCAGGAATTTTCAGAATCGAAAACAGCTCGAAATTCGAATTCAAAATTCGAATTCAAACCCAGAAGCGGGCTGGACGGGAAATTTCCCGCCCAGGACCCAGGTCGACTGGGGAGTCGACTGGGTAGTTGACCCCCCCCCCCCCGACCAGGTCGACTGGGTAGTCGACCCCACCTGACCAGGTCGACTGGGTAGTCGACCTGGGGGTCGACCTGCACCCGAAATCCAGTTTTTGAACCTAGTTCGTTCTGATGTATTTGGTCACATTTTCTGCCTAGGTTCGTCCGCCTAACCCTATATAAACAGCCCTCTAGCCTCATTCTCTCTACACCATTTCATTCTGCCTATACCCTGCCTCTGTTCAAATTTAATAAAATAATGGCGTCGCTACTCTGCTGAAATCTGAACTAGAACTAGGACTAAAGCACCTTCTTCCAACCTGATTAGAATTAAAAGCTAAATCAAATCTCAAATCAGAGTTTAGAGGTACGACAACAATTAAAGAAGAGTAATTCAGCCTTTCTGCATCAACACCAGTTTATTTCCTTTCTTAAACCACGAAAGGCAAGTGCAGTTATTTTCCGATATAAACTTTAATCATAATTGTGACATGATTGTAAATCTGAATTTGAGATTGTGTATGTTCTGTTCTGATCTATTTTATTCTGTATCTCTTCTTCTTTCTGTTCTGTAGCCAGGCTAATACGAGCCTGCGCCAATATCCTAAGAGATTAACGCACGAACGGTAAAATGTTTGGGACAAATAATGAATGTGGCATAATTGGACATGGCTAATCTGTGACTGATTTAAGAAAAAGAACATTGGTTGTAAACTAGATTTAGATCTATGCATATTCTGTGAATTGGAAGAAGAGGAACCATGGTATGTTAACATGTGACTTGAGACATTGGACATAACACATATTTTGAATTAAGATATGTTATAACTAGATTGTTGGGCATATTGTTTATATAACAATTCATGATTTGAAAGAGAATATGACTTAGGTGTGAAGATCTATATTAAGATTTGATAACTATCAAATGTGAATAACACCTAAGTAGGAGATTTTTGAATATATGACATGCATTGAAATCGATGGCTATATTTGGTATAATTTATATGTGAATCTTTTGTACTAGGCAAGTTGAACTAAATTGGGACAAGTAAATTATGACCATAATCTGTGACATGTAAATTCAATGCAAACGTGGGGTATATGATCATAGTGTGAATCATGACAACTATTTAGGCATGCAAACTTAGGCCAAATTTATAATTAGGCAAGATATGTTTGTGAAACTTTAAGGAATGATTAAATCTGTTATATTTGCCTAATTTGCTAGTTCCGCTATATTTGCCTAATCTGCTAGTTCTGTTATATTGCCTAATCTGCTAGTTCTGTTATATTGCTTAATCTGCTAGTTCTGCTCTACTGCCTAGTCTGCTAGATCTGTTCATCTGCCAAATCTGTCATCTGCTAAGTCTGCTGAAAATGCCAAATCTGTTATATGCTAAATCTGCTAAATTACTTAATCTGCTGAATCCGTTAAGTCGCCTAATCTGCGAAAATCTGTTATCTGCTATATCTGTTAAGTTGATATATTCAGTCTATTATTGACATAATCTGAATTAGCTATGAATAATTCACATGTATATTAGGCGTGGGCATAAATGGTAAATTATTAATTAATTGGCCGCAAAGATAAACATGGATGACTCGAGGTTAGAATGAGTTTGCGGCGTAATTCTGCCCAGAACCGCCCGGCACATCCAGTGGCCGCAAACAATAGGTTCTAATGTGAGAAGTTAGTCATAACGTGCTTGAAACCCGAGGTTAGACTCAGTTTGCGGCAGAAATCTGCCCGGAACCAACCGGCCTAACCAGTAGCCGCAAACTGTCAGTCTAATGTGAGAGGTCTGGGCATTAATATTTAATTAATGAAAATCTGAGATAAATATGATGTCTAAAACGTGTTGGGCGGATAGGATTAAACCCACTAGACTGATGAATTTAATTAATCTGTTCCGTGAATCTGTAGGCCCAACTGCAAAGTTAGACAAATCTGTAAATCTGTTAAATCCGTATATCTGATCCGTTAAGTCTGAAAACTTATCTGATCTGTGAACTAGTTGATCTGAATTCTGTATGTCTGAAACTTGTAAACAAGTTAATATGAAATCTGTTAGTCTGGGGACACAAGGTTAGGAGGGGAATTACTTGTGTCATCTGTTGTTTGGGACCCATATTAGTCAGTAACCCTTTCTGGTATCAAAACTTTGACCCAACAGTAGGTAGGGTCCGGACATGCTTACTGAACTAATTATGAGCGGTTCATTCTGATAATGGCGAGGGATCTTGATGGTGCGTTCCAACCGGGTCATGTGCGTGCATGGATCCCGGTCTGCCTCTGAGGATGAAAGACGCCGTGACATCTGTAAATAGGTCTGTGTCATTTAAAGGTTGCCACTTTGGGAAGTGATACACCCTTTTGTGGGGCTGGCACAGGGCATTTATGTATTCGGGAGCCGATCGCTTGGGGTAGGGTTTTAGGGTACACTTAGTTCTGTCTGTTTCTGTTGGGTGGTAACACCTGTCTATTTCTGAGTGGTACCGTTTGTTCGGGTGGTAATGACCCATTACTAGTGTACACCTAATTCTACATTCTGTTTCCATAGGGATTAATCTGTTTCTGTCCGTTTCTGCTGGGGTGGTAAAGGCCCATTATTAGCATTCCATTTCTGTCTGTTTCTGTTGGGGTGGTAAAGGCCCATTACTAGCATTCTCTTCTGTGGAAATTATTCTGTACCCGTTTCTGTTTCAGTTTAGACATTAGGGTGACACCTAATTCTGTTATACTAGTATTAGTGCAGAGAAGTGTAAAGCAATAGCTTATATCATTCTGTTCTTCTGTTATATCTGCTACACCTGTTACAGTTATCTCTCATCCAGTTTTATTTTCATGTCGTGTTATTATTATCTGTTCATAACTGAATATCACTGGACTTGCCAGACTTTTTGTCTGACCCTTGTTGTTTCGCCTCCTTTCTTCCGTCCCCCCCAGGTTTTGTAGAAGGGAATACTCTAGCTTGATCCAGATTTCTTCTGCTTGAAGTGCTTAAAGTATGGCTTGTCTTCTTCTGTGGGGATTATGATTTTAAACTATGCATTCTGAAGGCTTTTGTACAAGACTGATATTTTGTACTTGAATTCTGATATTGTGATATGAAAGGATGTAACCAAGCTTATTTCGGTTTCTGTTGTAATAAAGTTATAAATTTTTCAAGTACTGTTTTATCTGTCTTGTAAGTTTCTGTTTACTAAAATGCTCCACCAAAGTTAAGGCATTCCCTTTGTGAGTGACCTTAACGGAGGTGGGGTGTTACATACACCTTATGGTGGGACTAGTACAGGGTATCTACACGCAAGAGAGGGCCGATTGACACAGACACAAGGAAAAATTCACCAAAGCCATATGCACTATCTTTTGATCCTCTATTTGAATCCTTGTTTCCTTCTTTCCTGAGTCTCCGGGGCTCCTGGCTTTCTGGGAGGTAACCTCATCGCGGCATGGTTCCGTGGGCTTGATGAGACTACGACACTTGTCAAAGGGAAAATAAGCGCCCAACTTCCATCTATAGCCGTAGTAGTTTCACCTACGGCTAATTTTCTTTCGAGCTTTGTAGTATTTTCCGTGCCATGGAGGCAGCTTCCGAGAGACTTGTCAACATGTTACACAAGGATAGTAAAGATGTGAATGAGGGAGTTTGGTTAAGGACCACAACCCAAGGATGAGAAACTCATGGATATGGACTTGGTTCACAAAGGAGGCAAAAAGGAAGAGGTGTAAGTGGAAGAATCACAGGACAAGAAGGGAGGAAAGAATAATAAAACCTAAGACAAGAGGAAGTGTCTTTACTATGGTATAACAGGTCATATAATTAAGGACAAGGGCAAGAACAAAGAACAGGATTTTCAGAAGGGCAAGTGCATGCTCTCACCGCCAGCATACCTGAGAGAGAGAGGTAATAAAGTTTTTGTTGAAAAAACAAAGGTTTAGCTTTTCTTTCTGATCCTCCTGTTAGTACTTTTTTTTTTTAGCACTTCACATTCGATTGTATCTGCTTCCATACTTGAGTCTCTGCACCTTAGTACTTGTATAGTAGAAGATCCCATTATTGTCTCAAATCCAATTAGTGGTTCGGCTCATTTATCTTTGGTTTGTAAGGATTTGAGAATATCTATATTAAGGATTGAGTTTAAGTATAATGCTTATGTTTTTGGTTCCATGGGTTATGGGTTGATTCTAGGCATGAGTTGGTTAGCTAGTAATTGCGAAAGGAAGGTAGTTAGAATTTTTACTTGCCTCGGGAATACCCTCGAGATTTCGTGCGATCCTGAGGGGATCAGGTAGGCTTAGCTACCTAGAATCACTTGATGCATCTATCGACAATTTTCTATCTGTTAAAATAGTCCATGAGTACGCAGATGTTTTTGATTAGGTTAGGGGTTTTCCCCCTAAAACTCGAGATAGACTTCCGCATGTATCTAGTTGACAATGCAAAGCCAGTTATGCGATCAACGATAGTTTTGGAGCAAGATTGGCGAGGATAGCCAGAGTCGGTTAAGTGCTCAATTATTTGGTTGTTTTGCTAGTACCATCTCACATAGATCGTCAAAATTCGGAGAGTGTATTCCTTGGTTGCTTGTCTGATATTGGTTTAGGCCTTTGGGGCTTGTACTTGAGGGATGTCGAGTTCGACTAGGATTGTTTGCGTGAGAAATAAATGGTTGTGGCAGGCGCTTTAAGTAAGATTGACCTTAAGAGAGGTAAAAAGTACGTAGCAACCTTTAGCTTTAGACCCTCAGATTTGTGACATGATGGATAAGCTAAGTAGAGGAGAGACCTCTAATCATCTTAGTATATACACTTGGTATCATGGTTAACACCTGTTTATCTTGGAAAGATAGTTCGACTACATCGGATACCTTCTAGCATAGTAAGTGATCGAGGCCCTATCTTTACTAGTGGGTTTTGGAAATGGAGGTCAAGAAGCTTCGCAATTGGGAAGTTAAATTAGTTAAGGTACAGTGGAGTGAAGCTCAAGAAGATGCGACTTAGAAGACTGAAGACTAGATACGTGCATCATACCCTTTTTGAGGGTATATCCTTGATTCCACTTTTTTTGTAATGTTTATTTGTTTGCTAGTCTTTATCGTTTAAATATATCCTCTAGATAATATCTTCGATCCTTAGGTAGAAGCCAATGGATGTAAACATGTATTTGAAACATGTTATGATTGATGGTTGCAAGTGGTTGCAACTGGTTGCTAGTGGATGCTCGTGGATGCATATACACACACATTAGGCACTAGATCGGCTCAGTTACTTTCATATTGCATATGCATATGAATGTATTTGTATATGGATTGAAACTCAATGTGTTATCATATGGATGTTGCATATGGATGAGTGAAATGCACACATATAGTATTTACATGATTAGGGATATTTGCATACACATTGGATGCATGACGCTCTCATGATTCGCATTAAGGAGGTCAACAGGATCAGTAGACCACCTAATTTTGCATTAGATAAGAAACATATACACACACTCTGCATATGTTCATACGGCATTAGAAACCTTTTAAGGACAATGGATGCCTGTGTTTGATGGTTGAATAGATGGACGGTTGGATGCTAGGATATACGTTCTTCTTAACTTGAAGATTTCGGGGACGAAATCCTTTAAGGAGGGGAGAATGTAACACCCTGTATTTTCTATGAACGTCAAACTAACAAATTAAAGAATACTTAATTTTTAAAGTGAGAATTAAGGAAAACGGGTTACGCCATTGCATTCATCTCGAAATTCTGCTTGGAATAGAGTCCAACTTTTCGTAAATCGGACATCGAAGTTATGCCCCTCAGAATTTTCAGGAATTTGAATAAATTAAAACAGCTCAGATTTATATTCAAAATTCAAATGAAAATAAAGAAGCCAGGTTGGCCAGGGAGTCGACCTTCCCTATACAGGTCGACCTAGGGGGTCGACCTACCCCCTCGGGCAGATCCGAACTGTCATGATTTCAGACTTGTAGCTGAGTCACTAGGGCATATGTGGCTGTTTCTGGATAACTCTATCTGGTCTGTATGGTCTTGATTGCTCCTAGGTTGATCTAATGGATTACATTAGTTTAAACTTCTATATAAACAACCGATGCCCTCAACCCTAAATCACACAAAAATTCATTCCAAAAGCAATCATGTTGTCCATGGTCAACCTAGAGTAGCCGCCACTCTTCTCCTATTAGAAAGAAAATTAGAAGCAACGAATCAAATCGAATCAAATCTAAATTAGAGAATTGATTGTCTACTTCAAGGGAGAGATATTCAGTTTTAGAAAACAGAATCCAGAAATACAAGAATCATTCTCTTTTTGTAAGTTCAAGTTACTTCCAGATGTGAATTCTTAATTTAAATTCTTAGCATGTAATAATCTGGATCTAAGCTATACTTGATCATGAGATAATCCTTTCAGATTTATCAAATCTAATCTATCAGATTTATGCCTGTGATGTTATTCAAATCTAATCCATTAGATTTATGCCTGATGTAAGTAACCCTTTCAATTGAATCTGTGCTTGTATATGCCTTTGGGAACCATTGTTGACTATGGAATTAGTCCAATCATATCAATCCTTGTTGTTTATCGGAATCGTAATCCTGTTTAAGTTCATGATATAACTCTTGTCAAACCTATAAGTCTGTGACGGTTCACGATGATATTCATGTCATATCTATATGCCTGCAATGTATTCAATGCAAAACTTCTCAATTTGACATATCAAATTTATTGGACCAATAGTTCTTATCGTCGTATGCCTATTTTTATGCCTTTTATGTTCCATACTGTTTCTCCTCTTTTTTTATGAATCTTGAGTTGAATCTCAAAATACGTATGTTATGAATGCGGGGGTAATTGGGTATAACATAAAATTTTCATTATTTGGCATAATTTGGAACTTGTATTATGGCATGACTATTAAGATGCAATTTGGGGTAATTTGACATGAATTATGGAATATGTAATTTGACATATTGAACCTAGAATTGGCATGAACGACAAAGTATGTAATTTGGCGTGAAAAACCTAGTTTTGGGCATAAGCTGTAAAATAGAATATTAAATCTATATTGGGCATAACTGTTAGTTGGAACGCCAAGCATAGTGTATATTGTGATTTTGGAGCATGACTATTATTATAAATTTAGGGAAGATTGGGTATAGCCAATTTTGATTAATAACTTGAAATTAGAAATTTGTTTTGCATAACTTGGGAATTGGAACATGACTAATTTTGGTGAATTTAGTAATTAGCATGTAAAATCTAGATTTGGGTATATATGGTAAATGTGTAAAATAAAGATGAACATGCCTAACCCGAGGTTAGATTGAGTTGTGGTGTAAAACTGCCCGGAACCGCCTGGCACATCAAGTAACCATAACAATACAAATCTAATGAGAGAGGTTAGTGCATCATGCCCAAGAAAAACCCGAGGTTAGATTGAGTTGTGACGTAAAACTGCCCGGAACCGCTCGGCACATCCAGTAACCGCAACTACGCATATCTAATGTGAGAGGTTGGTGCATTAATAAATAAATTAATGCTAATGAACAAGAAATGCTAAGAAATGACTAGGGTTAAGTTAATAGGAAACACTTAACCAGTATAGCAAGATAAATGGGTAGGGTTAAGTTAATAAGAAACACTTAACCAATATAACAAGATGAATGACTAGGATTAAGTTAATAGGAAACACTTAACCAGTATAGCATGATAAATGGGTAGGGTTAAGTTAATAAGAAACATTTAACCAATATAACTTGATTTGTTGTAAGGTTAAGTTAAAACAAGAGGGCAACACTTAACCAATCCAACATGATAAGTGAGGAGGGTTAACTTAATAAGAAACACTTAACCGACATGACACAATGAATGGGAAGGGTTAAGCTAACACGAGAGGGCAACACTTAACCAATATAACTTGATTTGTGGTAGGGTTAAGTTAACACAAGAAGGCAACACTTAACCAAAGTAACATGACAAGTAGGTGGGTTGAGTTAACTTGAATTGATTGATGACTCTTAACCAATACAACATGATGAACACGTAGGGTTAAGTTGACAAGAAACACTTAACCAATCCAACATGGTTAGTAAAGAGGGTTAAATTAGTAAGAAACACTTAACAAACATGACATGATGAATGGGTGGGTTAAGTTAACATGAAAGGACAACACTTAACCAATATGACATAATGTGTAGGAGGGTTAAGTACATATTGGGTTGGTGGGTAATATTAGTAAATATAGTCCCACAAAACTTAACCGTTAAATAAACATGCTTGAATCGGTGGGAGGGTTAAGTACATCTCGTGTAGGTGGGTAATATTAGTATATATAGGCCCACAAACTTAACCATTAAATAAACATGCTTGAATCAGTGAGAGGGTTAAGTACATCTCGTGTAGGTGTGTAATATTTGTATATATAGGCCCACAAACTTAACCAGTAGGAAGCCCTAGTAATAGGGACCCATTTCAGCAGTAACCCACATAGATGTATCATGGTACCCTGAACTAGGCAGGGTGGGGCACGATTACTGGGCTGATTATAAGCGGTCAAAATAGCGGCAGGGGGTACGTCAGTGTAGGTTCCGACGGATTACGGGCATGCAAATACACCGGAGTGGGAAAAAAGCAGGCATTGGGTACTAGTAGTTATACACTGTGCATCTTGAGTCGTGTCGGGTTGCTACCATAGGGATTGATACACCTTATCGTGGGACCGGCACGAGGTATCTACACGCAGGAGAGGGCCGATTGACACAAACACAAGGAAAAATTAATACGAGTAAGGAGCCGATCGATAGGGTAGTAAGGGAACATCTAACATGTTCATGGCAATTAGGCAAATTGAGGTGGAATCCTCTTGATGGATGTAAACCTAAAGGCTAGCACAGTTGTGGGGATTGGGATCACATTGCAGTATGATCATTTTATATAGATTACTAGTTGGGACACTAGTTAGGTGGTGCAGAGATATAAAAATGAGAATAACAGGGTAGTAGCGAAGTAGAGAAAGAGTAGAAGCGCATTCAGTTTATCTTGTCTTATCATACCTTATGCTTATCTTATGTTATCATGTTATCCCTGTTATCACGGTATTGTCTTATATTCAATTTATTCATGTCATGTTGCTTTTACCTGTTTACATGCTGAAAGTCACCGAGCTTACTAGACTTATGTCTGACCTAGTTTGTTTTGCCTGTTTTCTTCCATCCCCCCCAGGTTCACAGGGAGGAAATGTTGCCACTTAGCTCAGTTTTCTTTCCAAGCTCGAAGATAGTCAATGTATTGCTTTGGACTCTCTCTTCCACTACTATGGCTGGTTCATGCTTTATTGGGAATATCATTGTTATTTTTTTGCTTCTTTTATATTTGGAAGTTTTTAAATCAAGACAGAAGTTCTATGTATTACTTTTAAGTATGATTGAGACAACTATTTTAAAAGCTTGACTGAACCACATTGTTTATAAAATGACTTTATTTTCCACTGCTTTATTTGTCTGTCTTGTAATTTATCTGCATCTTTTACCTAAAATGCTCCACCGAAGTTAAGGCATTCCCTTTGTGAGTGACCTTAACGGAGGTGGGGTGTTTCTGTGTTGTTGAGACGGTATTTTGGATCATGGTGCACCTTCACATCTCGTGGACAATCCATGTCCTTGTCTTTTGTACTCTTTCTCAAGTCTTGAGAAATAGAGTGTCGGTTACTGTGTTATTTGCTTTATTGCATCCTCGGTATTCTTCATACTGTTGATCTTCTAATCTTATAGAAGGCACTTTGAATTATGTGTTTTGAGATTGTTGCAAAGCTCATAGCAAATTTTAAAGATTGTCATGATTCATATGAGTAAAGAATGACAGAATGGATAAGAAATCGTGCAGTAAAAGTAAATGACACATGATATTTTATAGTGGTTCGATCGAATCATGATCTACATCCACTTTATAATCTTTTACTTATATAATCGGACTGTTCTAGGTAAGTCGTGCCTTTTTACATGTTCCTGAAAACAAAAGAATAAAACTGACAATTTCATGTTAGGTAATGTTGCAAATGCTGGGCATTCCACACTTTGGGGATTTCATCTCCATCCACGGTTGCTAGCTAGAAGGCTCCATTATCAAGCCTCCGTAGGATGGCATAAGGTCCTTCCCATTTCAGACCCAAGTATACTGGGGGTGGAAGGGCACACTTTAGAACCAAGTCTCCGGGTTCAAATGTTCGAGCTCGGACCCTTTTGTCGTAGTAACGAGCGACTTGCTATTTGTATCTCAGGGCACACAGATCCGCTTCGTCCCTTTTCTCTTCTACCATATTCAGGGATTCAAGGAGCAGTTCTTTGTTAGTCATTGGGTCATAGTAAGTGACCCTGTGAGATGGTATTTCTAACTCAACCGGGATAACCGCTTCAAATCCAAAAGCAAGGGAAAAGGGCATATGCCCGGTGGCTGACTTGAAGGTTGTTGTTTAGGCCCATAATGCCATAGGTAGTTCATCAACCCACATGGCTTTGGCCCGCTTCAATCGCTTTTTCAAAATGTACTTGATTACTTTGTTTGCCGCTTCTACCTGCCCATTTGATTGCGGATGCGCCACAACTGTGAATCTCTTCTCGATACGGTATCTTTAGCAAAAGTCCCGGAACTCGGTGCTGTCAAATTGGGTCCCATTATCTGTTATGATGTCTTTCGGGATTCCAAATTGATATATAATGTTTCTCACAATGAAGTTGATCATCCTCTTGGTTGTGATCTTGGTCAATGGCTCCGCTTCGACCCACTTTGTGAAGTAATCTACGGCTACGATGGCGTACTTAGCTCCACCCTTAGCAATAGGAGGCTTCCAATAATGTCAACTCCCCATATAGCGAAGGGCCACAGGCTCATCATTGTTGTTAACCGGTTAGGAGGTGCTCTGGGGATCTTGGAGAATTTCTGGCAGCTGTCGCAACGCCGCGCATATTTAGCTGCATCTTTATTCACGGTGGGCCAAAAATAGTCGTATCGTAGTATCTTCATCGCCATTGCTTGGCCTCCAGTGTGGTCACCACATTCACCTTCATGAACTTCCCTTAACACTCTTTCGATGTCGTCTTGGGCTATACACCGGAGGAGCGGCATCAAGAATCCTTGTCGGTACAAAATTTCACCTTGCATGACATATCTGGAGACTTTACAAATGATAGCATGCCTTTCCCTCTTTTTGGTGGGAAGTGCCCCATTTATCAAGAAGTTTTTTATGGGTATCATCCATGACTCCTTTTCTGGCTCAGTCTCCAGTAGGTCAATTCCAAAAAAGAGTTGTTTCTCTGTCTACAATATGCTATGCTCGAACCTTGACGACATGATCAATTTCCATCTGATCGATACTTGGAGACTGCAGTATCTCTATCGGGACTATCTCTGTGTCCTCAGGGTTATCGGAACTTGCCATCTTGGCCAACTTATCCTCCCTCTAGTTATCTGATAGGGGGATGTGTGTTATGTTGTAGTGTTCCAAGCTACCCGACAATTTTCTTACTTCCCTCAAGTATGATACAAGCCTTGGTCCTTTGGCCTGAAACTCTTTATTAACCTGGTTCGCCACTATCTTCGAATCGTAAAAGATATCCAGCTTCGCTATTCCTAGCTCCCTCGCAAGCTTAAGCCCGGCATCCAGGGCTTCATACTCCGAGTCGTTGTTGGTGGTGTGGGACTCTAATCTCAAAGCATAATGTACTAATCATTCTTTGGGAGTTACCAATACCACCTAGCACCAGATCGTTTGTCATTCCTGGCTCCGTCGGTATACAGTTTCCAGGCATTAGGGTCAACAAGTTGTTTTGGAGGATCAACTTCTTCGCTCACCACATCGTCCTCCAGGATGGTAAACTCTGCTATGAAATCTGCCAATACTTACCCCCTTATCGATTTTCGGGGCTGAAAGTTCAGGTTGAACTGACTCAACTCGATATTCCATTTGAGTAGCCTTCCCGATGCCTCTGGTCTTTGCAACACTTGCCGTAGCAGGTGATCGGTGTACATAATGATAGGATGAGCCTGAAAATAGTGGCGGAGCTTTCTAGATGTGATCAGCAAACTGTACGCAAGAGTTTCTATCTTTGGGTAGTTCCATTCCGCCGCCGCTAGTTTCTTACTTACATAGTACACCGGTCTCTGGACTTTATCTTCTTCCCTTGCCAGGGCTGAACTTATTGCGTGGGTCGATACTGCCAAGTACACGAACAAATCCTCATGATCTACCAGCTTGGACAATATCAGAGGCTTTTCCAGATGATTCAGGAGGTTCTGGAACATTTCTACACAATCAGGAGTCCACTTGAAATTGCACTTCCCTCGCTTTATCAAATCGAAAAATGGAATGAACTTATCCGTAGCTTTGGGGATGAATCTACTTAATGCGGCTACTTTCCCAATGAGGCTCTGCACATCTTTGATTTGCCTTGGTTCTTGAATATTCCTGATCGTTGCAATCTGATTTGGATTGATTTTAATTCCATGCGAGCAAACGATAAAGCCCAAGAAATTTCCAGAGGCTACTCCAAATGAACACTTTAAAGGGTTGAGCTTCATCCCGTATCGCCTAAGGATGTCAAACATTTCTGCTAAATCAGTAGTATGGTTGGAAGATTATTTGGATTTCACAAGCATATTATCAACGTACACTTCCATCGTCTTCCCAATCTGATTGTAGAACATCCAGTTTACAATCGTTGATATGTAGCTCTGGCGTTCTTTAAGCCAAAAGGCATCACTACATAGCAGTACAATCCCAAATCTGTGATGAAGCTGGTATGCTCCTGTTCCAGGTCATGCATAGGTATTCGGTTATATCCGGAATACGCATCCATGAAGGAGAGGAGTTCGCGACCCGCCGTCGAATCCACCAATTGATCAATTCTAGGAAGTGGGAAACTGTCTTTCGGATAGGCCTTGTTCAAATCTGAAAAATCAATGCAAGTGCGTCATTTCCCACTGGCCTTCTTCACCAAAACTGGGTTTGAAATCTATTCTAGGTAAGTTGAATCTCTAATGAATCCATTGCTCCTTAACTTCTCAACTTCCTCTTTCAAGGCAGGGGACCACTCCGGGCCAAGCATTCGCCTTTTCTATTTAACAGGTGGATGCTTTGGGTTGATGCTTAATGAATGGCGCATAACTGACGGGGATATCCCACACATGTCAGCATGAGTCCAGGCAAACACATCCAGGTTGTCTTTTAAGAAGTCATTCAATTCCTTTGTACGGAGGGGGTCTAACTGGTATCCAATTTTCAGGACCTGCGCTGGGTCATTATCGTCAATTGGAATATCCACAGTCGTTTCGTTTGGAGTCGCCATTCTGCCCCCAGGTTCCTCGTTCTCTCTGGGATCTATATCCTCGGGCAGTTCTCTGGGCGGCTCCTTCTGGGCCATCTTTATTTATTGTGTTGTGTCCTCCTTTTCGGGTGTACCCTTTGGTTCTATATTTAATCCTTTGAGCAACAATTTCAACTCTGCTATATAGCAAGCTCGTTCTACGACCTGATCGCCTCTAACTACTCTCACTCCTGCATCCGTCAGGAACTTTAATAATAAACACCAAGGTGCAATACAAGCTCTAAATTCTGCTAGGGCCGATCGACCCACGAAGGCGTTATAAGGTGACTCAATATCCAATACAACAAATAGAAGATTCCTCACTCTCTGGCGATCTTCTTTTCCGAAAGTTACTGATAATTCCACATATCCAGTCGGGGCTGTTGAGGCACTATTAAAGCCACGTATCCAACCCTCATAGGGCTTCAAATCTTTCGCCTCAAGCTTCATCTGATCAAAGGCTTTCTTAAACAGGATGTTTACTGAACTTCCATTATCTACCAAAACCTTATGGACCAAAGCGGGGCCGATGGTTGCCGTGATCGCTAAAGGGTCTTTAGTAGGTGCGTGAACTTCAATACAGTCTCTATCACGAAAGACGATATCATCAAACATTGTCTTATGCTGCTTCGTCGGGGCAGCGATTTCAGGATTGCTGCATTCTCCTACTTTAAGATGTTTAGTCGCATTCACATACTAATCAATTGCCCTAAAGATGTTCTCAATAGGATGAGGTCCTCCTATTATAGTATTGATGACAATGTTCTTTCCTTTCTGCTGAGCGGTTGGCCTAGCTGTGGGTTGGTTTTGTTTTGGGGCCTGCCCCTATCTCTTGGTGCAACCTTGTATTCGTCCAACTTTCCTTCATGGAGCAACTTTTCGACTATGTCTCTCAAATGACGGCATTCATTGGTGGAATGTCCATGTGTCGGATAAAAAAGACAAAACTTTCATGTCTCGCGTTCTTATTCTGTTAAAGGTGGAGGTCTCTTATACTGAAGGATGTTATAGGTATCCAGGAAAATGTTTTCTAATGTATCATTCAATGGCATGAAGTTTTCATATGGCTTGAATCAAGGCCTCTTCTCTGAGTCGTTTCCTCGATTTCTTCTCTTGTTGTCATTCCCTGACTGGTGACCATTCCCTTGGTTTTTGTTCCCAATGTTGACCTCTACCTTTCCAGAACTATCCCTAGATTATTTGATGGCCACATTGCTCTGTATATCCTCTTTGTCGGCAGCCTTCCTCTTCCTATTGGCATATATCTCTTCCTAACGTAAGCATATATTAGCTTTTCCATAGAATATTTCTCTAGTCAACGACGGCTTGCCGGCTAAATATCTCCCAAACTCAGTATCATTGTCCATTCCGTCAATTAGGGCCATCAAAACAGTTTGTTCGTGAGGGTCCCTTACCTCCATGACTGCTAAATTAAAATGGTCTAGATAGGACCTCAAAGATTCGTCGGGGCATTGTTTAATGAGGGATAACTCAATGACATCCTTAGACCTCTGAGCTTGAAGTCGGAACTGATTTATGAATTGTTCACTCAACTCCCTGAAACTGGAGATTGATCGTGCCGACAGGCGGTTAAACCACATTAGTGTCATATCCTCCAGGCATATCGAGAACGCTTTACATTTTACTGCGTCAGGAGCAACAGCGACATTCATGTACCATGAATACCTCATCAGATGCTGAACTGGATCTGTCCTGCCTGCATAACGATTCATGGTGGGAATAGTGAATTGTCTCAGGAAGCGGACATCTAGTGTATCATCTGTAAAGGGCGTATGACTGCAGCCTATACCACAATCCTCGTTCCACTATCCACAGCTATCTACCATGATCTTCCTAATCATTGCTTCAACATCAGCATGAGTCAGTGCAGATTCAGGATCAGCACTTCTTGCCCTGCGGGGCCCTCCAACATCTCTTCGATGTGCTGCCGCGAAGTTTAGGGCTTGAGTAGAACTTCTTTGTCCACTGTTTCCACGGTCAGTCACGTGGCGAGGGGGTTGTAGTGGTGCTGATCATCATTAATTTGAGCTCTAGGAAGTGTTGCAGAATTATTCAGATTGCGGTTGGCGGGCCCGAAGTTAAGTGTCGCCTCTTCTCGAGAAGGAAGCGATCCAAATCGAAGTTGTTCTATATTTTCAGCCCTTTACAATGGTCATGGTGGAAGTCTCTGAGATTCCCCAATCGAAGACGAGTAATATAGAGTTAGAGGATGGGCTGGCGGAGGTGTCCTCTGCCTCTAAAGATCATCAATTCTTCTGTCCAACGCAGTAATGTTCAGTCGTAACAGGGAACTTTCTTGCTATTGGGTTGCCAGCTCATCATTCGTCCTCCCCAACATATCGAGGATGCGAGAAAGATCACCTTCAGTTGCTGGGGCAGAAGGGTTGAAATGATCATCAATATTCTCTCTTATACACAAAGAACTCGAACCAGGTCGGATTGGGGCACCAGCATGAGCCATAATTTCCTTTTCGGGACGAGTCATAGTCCTATGAGCAGGGCGGTTCATGACCCCCTTTGGTGACCGGTTCGTGATGGCTTCAGGTTGGCTCGTGATGAGCTTGGCAGGACGGCTCGTAGGTCCTTCAAGTGGGCGGCTCTTGGCACCTCCAAGTGAGCGATTCGTGGCGGCGTCCTGCGATCTGGTCATGATCCCTTCCTGGGGTCGGTTCGCCCCCCGCGAGCCGCGAGCCGGGGACTCCACTTCAGCCTGCTCGTGAACGCTTTCTTCAACGGCTTCGTTTGCAGCTTCGTTTGCTCGCAAAGCTCGTAAATCCTTAGTCTTCTTTCCAGCTATGAAATCTCGACTTTGTTGAAATCTTCAAAAATCAAAACAGTGAAGATTCAGACTATTTTCTTCGGATTTGAATGTCCAAACAATAGAGCAATAATCCGATATGCTGAGATTTCAACTCTCGGTGAAAGCACTAGAATATTAGATACAAATTTGGCTCTAACACCCAAATTGTTCAGAATTGCAGGGAATAATATCTAGAAATGAAGAAAAAAGCAGCAAACACACCAAATTTATAGTGGTTCGGAGTTAACGAGCCTACGTTCACTTTATATATCTTAGAATATACGTTGAATGCAAGTACAATCAATGGTTTCTCTCAATCTCGCGCTTACAATTATGATTCTCTCAATAATTTCGAGATAATACTGATAAGAAATAATGAAGAAACAATAATGGTGGAAATAATACACAGAACTGCCAAAAGATCCCCAAATATTCCAAGTATAGGGCTATCCGATATTTGCAGGTGGTTCGTGGTAATACGTGGCATGGATCCCCAGGATCTCGGACTAGTTCGTGGCTTGATGGAGAAGTGGTCAAAATGGCGGTTATGGGTAGGTGCCACCAAATCCTGAACTTGCAGATCGTGGAGGACTTAGTCTTGGTCACCATCTCTTCGGCTCGTGGACGGTTCGCGGTGAGGATTCACGAGCGAGTCCATCTTGGAGCTTCACGAGACAGATGTGATGGGGAGTCACGAGCGGGGTGCTGTGATTCACGAGCTAGAGTGCATTCATCTCGTGTGTGGATATGTAGCTCTCCATCTTACTGAATTATGAATAGCTTGTACTCTTGGTGGCTTGGTTATAAAGCTAGCCAATAGTGTGCGAGCTGAATGCCGGTGCGAGGAGATGTGCGGTAACAGTGCAGATAGAAATGTTTGGTCTGGAAGGTATGGACGAACGTGAAAATGAGGAAGGTGCTGGTATAAACAACGAAAGGGAGAGGTGCAGATTTTTAAGAATGAAGTTTGGGGAATGGGAGACAGTACTATAGCACATTGGAAAAAGGTGAGGATGATGAAGACGAGAACATCTTCAGACCATTTAAATCGCAAACATAAATATATTTTTTAAACTAAGGGAATTTATGATTGTTTGTTTATTTAATCGAACTATATATGATAAAACGTTTGTTAACATCAGCAGGTGATTGTTGAAGATGGTCTAGTGCGTACTGGGTATCAAATGTTAACAAAGGAACTACATCGACCAATAATCTAAGTAATGAAGTAATTAAACATTTTTATTAGTTATTTAGTTATAATTAGGGGATTATCATTCTAATTAAATCATATAACAATAATAATTTCAATTCGTGCAGTGCTAACGTGACAACGTGCGCGATATCTGTTGTTCGAGCAGAAGCTTAAAGAAAGAAATTTATTCGACCCCGGGTTATACTAATTAAAGGTTAATAATTATTAATTAAGGAAAATAACTAGTTTAATTTAAACCAGGAAATTGCTATATTTATAATTATAGTATATGTTGTCAGAATTGGACCAGAAAAGAGACGTTGAAACCATATGGACGAGCTCGACATTGTGGAACAAATTTGGACAGAAATGGATATTACTAGAATTTATCATTAAACTAAACGATGTTTAATTTAACAGGAACTGCTTAAACAACAAATGGAAATTAGGTGAGTTAAACTATCTCAGTTCTTCCCACTTATATTTTATATAAGTCGGGTTTTATAAATGTGTGCTATGGTTGCTAATAATTGATTGTTTATTAATATATATTCATATGTTGATTGAACTAATAAAATTAAACGTTGTTTAATTTCGGTGAAAAACCAAATCGTTATTTTAACGATTGGATCCAATGAAGGTAACTTACCTTGTTGGTCACGTTCATTAAATAAACGTGTTTAGTTGTTTGAATTGTTAAATAAATTGGTTGATGTTAAATAGTCGTTATTTATTGTTATAGAAATCATTAGCTAAATTGAATGATTTCATTTGAGATAATCTATTTTGATACAGGGTAGAACAGGTTAGAGGGATCTAACTAGATTCCTTAAATATATTTGATGTTATTTATTCTCGTATTATCATCATATTAACTGCTCGGATTGGATGATTAATTTGGTTGTTGATCGTTGACCTGAATTTCAATATTTGTTTTGTTTAAACCAATGGGTAATATTGGTTGAGTAATTGGCAGTACATAGCCTATAAATTATCTTTTCTAAATATTGATTTACCGTCAGGTGATCCGATAGAACTGAAGTTATAAAATTTATTTTATAACTGAAGATAGAATTTCAAATCTGTTATTTTGAATAGAAGTTTATTAAAAGAAAATAAATAGTTATTATTTATATGTTTTTAAGTAATTATTAAATGATTTTCTAAAAGAAAAATTCTGATGTTAATCAGATTTATGAGCAATGGCGTAGAAATTAACCGAACGGTTAAGAGTTGAATAATTATTCTTAAGAAAACAATTAAATTTGAATTATTTAAATTAATTTTATTATAAATTAATTTAAAGGGAGAACTAATTGGAATCGGTAAACGAAATAACTATGTTTTGGGTTGCCAAAGTCAACAGTTTTAAGCAAGAATGATTATTAATTAATTTGTTTTTGAATTAATCTAATGTAGTAATTTAACAAATTTTTGTTTTAATTTTAATAAATTTTTAAAAAGGAATTTGCTATTTATTTTAGTTATCTACTAATACTATAGTTAATGATTGAAGTAAATTATTATTTTAAATAATATTAATCTAGGAGATTACTTTTTATTTGAAATTAATTTTAAAAGTGATTGAAATTGAAATGAAATCTAATTGAAATGTGAAAGGAGCTATGAATAGTTTCTATATTAAAAACCCGAGTTTTGTAATGAAGCTATAAAAGGGATTTTAAGCGAATATGATAACTTAAATTAAACGTCTACTTAATATTTGAATTAAGTAAAGGAAATAAAGGTAAAAAGGGGTTTTATATTAAACCCGAGTTTTATAGACAAGGTTTATAAAAGAGATGTGAAGTTAAAGCGTTAATTTTAAATTAACACTATTAAATAATAGAATTGAGAGAAATAAATGGAATCAAAATGAAATATTCAAAAAGAAAGGACTAGAAAGGGTTTTGCAATTGAAATTGGTAAAGGATTAGAAATGGGATTCATTAATAATGATTCGAGTTAAAAAATGAATTCTTTGAAAGTGGTTAATGTTAAGAAGTAATTTCATTAAGTAGTTACTTAATCAATATATTAAGTAATAATACATTATACTTAAAGAGAGATATTTCCAAAAGTAAGAGGGTTTTATAAACCATTTTTTAAATAAAATAGTTTAAAGAGATTTGTTGATATTAAAATAAATATCGGTTTTTGAATTACAACTCATATCTATCTTAAGATAAGAATGTTGCTCATCAAGGTCCGAGAGGTAAATAAATACCCTAACTTGAACGACTTCAGGATTATCTGAAGATGTTATTAGTTTGTAATGGGAAAGAGGTTAAGAATAATTTATTATTTCCATATATGAAATAATAACGCAATGTTAATCACAAGATTTGAAAAAAAAATTGAGATTTCCAAAGAAACAGAAATGAATAGGATTTAAGAATATATATAACGTAATTTCTAAGGTAACGAAAATGAGAAGAATCGAGAATATATAAAATAATGTTCCCAAGGTAAAGGAAATAAAAGGCGATGGTGTGAAATTATAACGGTACTTTCGAGGTAAAAGGAGATGGCATATAGAGTTTGGGAATGAGTTTATTCTAAAAGAATAAGGGTTGGTTATTGTTTTTAAATAATGAAACAAAAGAGATTTCGTAACGAGAGATAATATGAATTGATTTCCAATTAAAGATAATAGGAAATGCCATACCAAATGTTTTTGAAAATGACAGTTAATTAGAATATTGGATACGATTAGGGGGTATTTTCCTAAATATTTGAATAAAATAGTTTGAAAATAACCTTATGTTAAATAAGGAATGAAAAGTTATATTCGTAATGTTGAAATATTTAAGACTTTAAGATTAATTATCATTAATCTTTATTAATTAAAAAGGCTATGCAATGGTGGTAGTGAACTAGTAAACTGATTTTATTCTCATGATTATTTATTTGATAGTTAAATAACTGACTATCAAATCTGACCCATACGATTATTGGTACGGAATGACGGGGATCAAATTATATTCCAAAACCATTCCGAACCAGCAAATACATGAAGATGCAGATTAGAGATGGCGCAGTTGAAGATCGTTGATCTTCATAAGTGGAAAAGCTACTTGTTTAATTACGCTAGTGGCCGCTAGAGATATTATGACTTGTGATTCCATCGTAAGTGAAATCTACAGATTGTAAGGACTACTCGCTACTGATCTATAGGATGATAACTAGGATGTGGTAGGAGGGTGCCTTCGGTCATCCTGTTCCTGGATGACTTGTATGGACGAGTGTCTGACAGAGTATTTCCAAAGGAATCATGTCGATTGATTTCTTCAAACGTACCATAGTTGTAGTAGAGAATGTCCCTCTCTTAACAACTAGAATATTTTTGGAGACGTCAATTAGTGATTTCTAGCGGATCTGACGATGTGGCATTCAAGGTGAATGGTGGCCAGATGTTCAAAAAGATGTATAACCTCAAGCCTCATCTACCGGGGAATGGCACAAAATCGGGTAGGTCGCATGACTATGTGGGTCGCACCCATCAAAAGGGTATATCATTACCTGAGCTGAAGAAGTCAAATGCCTTCTTTTGTCCCTTTTTATTTTTGTATGTGTGCTATTGGTTTTGTTGGCTGGGCCCCAACCGTGGTAATGATATATTTGGTACTCTCACTGAGGTGGTGGGTCGGTCATGTTTTGTCTTGGTTGCAAGATGTTCTTGTTGAACCCCCGATGTATTCATATCTAGAGGTACATTGTTCGGAAGGTGGTCCCGCACCTTGCCAGGAAATTCATTCTCTAATAAGAGCCCGCAGTTTTGATTGTGTACTATGTATATAGACCGTGAGATGCAAGTGTTCCGCTAGATTGATATTTATTTGTATTTAGACACTATTATAATATCAGAAAAGATATTGATTTCAAAAACGTTTTGAGTTATCGTAAGGTAAAAACCGTCTATATTTATGTGTGGATTTGGTCTTACGATTATCCTTTTCTTTCGAAAAGATTTTGACTTTAAAATCAAGTTGTGTGATACCCATAAACTTAGTGTGTTTTTCTCACTCTGGTTCACCAAACTGATCTGGCGTTTGAAATGCTCGGGTTAGACCGGGTTGTACAAGTTAAGGTTATTGGATGCTGTGAAGAGACGAGTTGGAAGTGTTCAGACGTATGATATTATATAGATATTATTTCGCTGTGTGATTGCATATGAGGACATGTTAATATAACTATACAGATGTGTTGATATACTCTGATGATTGTAAGTATTTTTAAAGCTCACATTAAAGATTTATTTCTATATTATATTTTTCTCTGCTGCGATGTGAGACTCTTTGTTGTGTTGGTTCTTCTTCTACTCCTATTCTAATATTTCTTTCTTTCTTATCTCACCCTCTAACTTCTTTCTACTAATGTTCTGGTGTTTCTCGATGCTTGAATAATCGAGATGAGGTTGTTGTGTCGATTTTCGGGTTCGAAAATCTCATGAGCCGTTACATTGCCATCAGAGCTATTGGTTTAGTAGTAACCTTGGCCATGTGGCGTAACTCGATAGAGGTGGGGTTAATAATACCCTAGATCGAGATTGAGTGTACATATATGAGAGCGTATTTGTAAATTTTATATACAAATGTTTTATATTGTGTTGTTTAACCGGTTCAAGTGTTGAGAAGCGTTGAACTGGCAATGGATACAATATTATTTTATAAAGGGGGTAAATGAAATAATTTTACCTGAAATATATTTTTGTATAGAAAATAAATAGTTTTATCAAATTTTTTCTGATGTTGGTGTGTTTGGTTGATTTGAATGATATTCAAATTGGATTAAAATACAGTTTAATGAATTGGAAAATAAATCCTCATATCATAAAACTAAAATAAAACTGCATATGAGTTGAAATTAAAGATTTAATTATGTGTTTCCAAATGAATTGATGCTTCATGTTTAATTTTGTAATTGGTGTAATTATACTAGTTAATCAATGAAATATTATCTAAGAATTTCATGTAATTGTTACTTACATGTTGAATTGAGTTAAGTACAGGTGCTAGAATGCTAGGCAAATTGATTTTGGTTGCGTAGATTACACGTAAATTGAGCAAGTATGTAGTGCTCGTAAAAGGTACACCAACGCGAAAATATAAATTTTGGGTTTTGGTTTTTGTTTTCCGACCATGTAGGCCAACGTATATATATTATTTGTTCCTGCGATATCACAGATGTCACACCGTACAGAGGAGACACTACCGAATTTTTCCAGCAATTTAAGGTGTTAGAAAATTTTCGATATTTTTGAAATTTATATTTTACCATAATGAATTGGTTTCTGATTTAAAATAAATTGGGTATTGAAAATCTACGGGTTTGTGGCATTTTGCTCATCTTAGTAATTTCGGGGACGAAATTCTATTAAGTGGGGAATGTCCCGTATTTTTGATAGCCAAATATTTAATTTAATTTATTATTTTAAATATTTTATTTGGAATATTATTGGTTTTTAATATTTAATTCGTTTATTAAAATGAAGTTTTAAATTTAGTATATATATAAACGAGCTCGTAATGGCGCGATAGTTCATAATATTGAGTTTTGAACTTCAACTGAATATACAGAATCCGTTTTAAATCGGATTTCTGTAAAACAAGAAATGTTGGAATCTTGTTGATTATAATTTTCTAATGAAAAAGTAAAATCCAGATTCCGGATTATAGATTGTTAGTTATGTCTAAATCAAATTTTAAAATAGTCGCTATGGAAATCGTTATTAAAATATAACGTTTACTAATTAAAATAATAGAGTATTAATATAATCTGGATACCGTCTTGAGTCAAAATTGATGATTTTGAGTTGTAAAATCAATGTTACTTATATTTGAAGCTATATGATAATTGTATTAGGATATTTACAATAATAATAATTTATTATTATTTAGTTGGATTATTTTGGAATTTATAAAATATTTTATTTATATTATACATAAGCCTTAAAAATGATTATTTTGCAAATGGGCTTAGTTTTCGATGAAATTAGTTTCATTGAAACCGTAATGTCAAATTATTGTACGATATAAAATTTCATGGCAAATCGATGTCGTATGTGATAATGGTAACCAAAAACGCTCAAACGTTGTGTATAGCGTGTAATTATATTTATTTAATTTAATAGAGACATTTGAGTGTAACTTGAGCAGACGATCAAATTAAGCTATGAAACCAATTCCATTGAATTTTTATCGTCGATTAGAGTCGGGATATGTATATAGTTTATTATTTTTGAAGACCAGGTAATTTGGTGTCTTATATATATATATAGTTTATTATTTTTGAAGACCAGATAATTTGGTGTCCAAAATAACATTGTGGTGCGTGTAAAAATAGCGTATCGGGAAACAGTCTCGGAATGCGACGAAACTTGTGTCGTTGGATTCGTATTAATTAATTATTATAAAATTTCAAATTTCTTATCGATCGGACTTACGTTTGATTGTGGTAATGATAAACGCCTCTGTTTTTATTTAATCATTTATATCTTTAGACATGGGTAACTTTAAAGGAATGGACGACTAGACAAATGATATCCGATTTTAACGAAACAAAATTTGTTGGATCCGTAAGGTAAAGGTCTAGCAGAATTTCAAAGTTTCAAGTTGATTGGGATTATTTTTTTATCATGGGAAATTTGAAAGCGTGATTTTTAGCATGTGAATTATAAAGGACTTTTTACAAACGACCTCGGAATTCGACGAAACCTGTCCCATCGTGTCCGGAATGTTTTTCTTTGCCAGAATTAGGAGTTTCATCATGATTGGAGGCCGTATGAGCTCGTTTTCACATGATACTTCACCATGAAGTTTCAATATAATATTTTATTATTTGGTCTATAAATAATCCATTGGTAACCCTAAAATGCATCAAACAAAAGGCCTTCGTGGTCAAACTTTCCTGAGTCGCCAGCCTTAATGAAACTGACATTCTGGAAACACCCACCTTCCTCCTTTAATAACTCAAAATCCGTCATTCATTTGTGAAAACTTTTAACTATGAAAAGGTCAGGCTCTTCAAGCTCCTCCGATAAACCAGTGATGATGAACCTTAGCGAGTTGTGGTGGTCAAAATTGGAACTATAATGCATGGCGTTTGAAGACGAATTACGTCCAGGTGGGGACTTCGAGCTTTGAACCGTCTCAGCTATGGGTAGGCGAAGGAACGACACAAGTATTGGCAGCTCCTGATTGGTGTTCAGGTGATGTTCTGAGGTGCAACATTGATGGAAGGTTTCGAACGTGGGGTTTCTATTTGCTACAGATTAGAACGAGATGGAACAAGTATTGGGGAAGTAGCATTAACTCGTGAATGAAGGGGAAGTGGTAGGTGTTACACGCGCCGGCTGACATTGGTGATGAGGTGCAAGCTGAATGCCGGTGCGAGGAGATGTGCGTGAACAATGCGGTTAGGAATGTTTGGTTTGAAAGGTATGAACGAACGTGAAAATGGGGAAGGTGCTGGTATAAATAACGAAAGGGAGAGGTGCAGATTTTTAAGAATGAAGTTTGGGGAAAGGGAGACAGTACTGTAGCACATTGGAAAAAGGTGAGGAAGATGAATACGAGAACTATTTCGGACCATTTTAAATCACAAACGTAAATATTTTTTTCAACTAAGGGAATTTACGATTCTTTGTTTATTTAATCAAACTATATATACTAAAACGTTTGTTGACATCAACAGGTGATTGTTGAAGATGGTCTAGTGCGTACTGGGTATCACATGTTAACAAAGGAACTACATCGGCAAATAATCTATGTAATGAAGTGATTAAACATTTTTATTAGTTATTTAATTATAATTAGTGGATTTTCATTCTAATTAAATCCTATAACAATAATATTTTCAATTTGTGCAGCACTAACGAGACAACGTGCATGATATCTGCTGTTCGACAGAAGCGTAAAGAAAGAAATTTAATCGACCCCGGGTTATACTACTTAAAGGTTATTAATTATTAATTAAGGAAAATAATTAGTTTAATTTAAACAAGAAATTATAATATTTATAATTATTGTACATGTTATCAGAATTGGACCAGAAAAGAGAGGTTGTGACTATATAGACGAACTCGACATTGCGGAACAGATTTGGACAGAAATGGATACAATTGGAATTTATCGTTAAATTAAACGCTATTTAATTTAACAGGAACTGCTTAAACGATAAATAGAAATTAGGTGATTTAAACTATCTCAGTTCTTCCCACTTATATTTTTTATAAGTCGGGTTTTATAATTGTGTGCTATGGTTGCTAATAATTGACTGTTTGTTAATATATATATATAATATGTTGATTAAACCGATAAAATTAAATGTTGTTTAATTTTGGTGAAAAACGAAATCGTTATTTTAACGATTGGATCCAATGAACGTAACTTACCTTATTGGTCACATTTATAAAATAAATATGTTTAGTTGTTTGAATTATTTGAATTGTTAAATAAACTGGTTGATGTTAAATAGTCGTTATTTACTATTATAGAAATCATCAGTTAAATTGGATTTAATGATTTTATTTGTGATAATCTATTTTGATACAGGGAAGAACAGGTTGGAGGGATCCAACTTGTGACAACAAGGAATTTCGCTCGATCCGAATCAGTCGCTAAACCGATCTAGACCGTTTGAAACGCCTGATTGTTTTGAGAACACGACAAAATAGAACGCAGACGGAAGAACATTTCATTGTATAATACAACAATTCCATCAGAATACAAGAATATACAGAGTATAAATCAATATTACACATACGATAAATATCAGAGATTACAATACATTACATAGCAGCGGAAATAATACAAAACACAACTAGAAGGAGATATACGGATACAAAGCTTTCCGGATATCGTTCCAGCTGTAAACCAGGATCCTGTGAATATAAATCTGCAAAACCAAAACTACTAGCTGCCCGTGTCAAAATAGGGGCACCCAGAGTTTAGGTCAAAACAATAAACTCCAGGTCAGTCATGGGACTGGTGTGAGAACTAAAACAGTTATTTAAAACTTTACTTTAGTTCATATATATCAAGGGACCACGCCGTATAACACGGAACGGGTTTACTCCCAAGAATACCAGTGCATATAACAAAACAACGCAATGCTTTTTGAAAAAATGAAGCTATTATAAGACCCAGGTCCTATCACACAATGCAACGCAAGCCGGGGGATAGGGTTTTCCCTTATAATAGCCAAACATGCTTAGTACGTTTTAAACAAATCATTTGATACTATTATAAGTGCATAGTGTATAAAACAACTTCAAATCATAAGTATCAATCATAGACGGCATGGGTACCATATATCATGTCGCCATACTAGGCTCTACAATCAAAACCGCAAATGTCACGTATTTGGAAATTGGATTTCCATCTATGAACCGAGGCAAAAGACAGTCCTCAACCGATTCGAGACTCTCTAGCCCGAGCCTCAGGACCCAGACTCAGGTGGGCCCTTAGAGCGACAGGGCCGGTACACCGATGTGGATTAAAATGCCTGAACACTGCGTTTCCCCGCCCTTTGGGGCGTAAATGAGCCAACGAATGGCTCTATCGGACCCGGATCGTCCGATCTAACCGAGGCACCTCGCAACAGCAACAACCACATAAGTCAAACTCGTCAGGGCGTGTAAAACCACTGACGCCACTTCTAACTAGAAAGAAACGCATGCCCTCCCTGAGGTCCTTCTCCCGTTTTTGGTTTATACCGGGTGTAAAGCTCGCGAATCAACATTACACAAAGCTACGCCACACAGGCCGTGCTTTGATCATCAACCACAAGACTTTGCTTTTCAACAGAAGCCTTGATCATTTGCCACTTAGGAATGCCACACAGGCAATTCACTCCATGCGTTTGATATCCATCAATATATAACCTCTGAGCTCGTACGTCTCAGAGAAGGGCGTTAAGCAAGAGAATAAATTCTCCGCCGCCAAACAGATATATATTTAATAGAAATCAATCACACAGACTAAAATCCAATGTCAGACACACAGTCCATTTACAAGTCCGTTCTGGGTCTGAACGAAACCGGAGGCACCTAGTACCCCGCATATCCATCGATCTCCAAGTACGTCTGGACGATCACCAACTGTTTCCATCTTCTTGGGTGTACATCCCAATCAAGATCATCAGTAATCACCCAAACGACGTGAAGACCTCTGGTCTTCGACCACCGTCTTCATCCTCGACACCACGTCGAATCAGTTATTCAGAATGGGATAAACCCGGTCTTTCTGAACAACTCGCGTATATAATAAACACGTGTGACACAAACACAACATACGCCTCAATCCAATTCAGAATATTCTTCTATTCAAATATTCTTATACTTTGGGAAAGTTTCCCATTAATTTTATCAAAGATAAATTCTTTTAAATTTATTCTTTAATCTTCCTTTTGAAAATTACTTCAAACTAGTCGGGATTAACGAACCACACCGAAGTAATTATTTATTTTATTTCCCAATCCCAACCTATTTATCCCATGAAGTAAAACTGGTTATACTTCATATCTAACACCACGGTGTTGTCGGTAAATTCAATTACCATTTCACTTTCAATTCTAATTAAAGATTTAACTATCGCCTGGAGCAAAACTGGTGATACTCCATTCTCGATCTTTTCAATCTAATTAAAGATCCATTAAAACTCCACTTAGTTTTAATCTTCACAGAAATCAATATCCTGTCTTTAACTGGGTTAAAGAACCAATGTCATTTAAAACACGGCTCACTATAAACCCAAAATCCAATTCACTATAAACATCGAAATATTCCAAAGACAATTCCAATTCAAATCCATTCCAATTCAATTATTGAAAATTCTGGTTACTTTTAAAACCCCTTTCAAATTCAATTTATTTATTTTAAAAATAAATAAATTATTATTCTAGTTCAAAACTAGTTCAATTCGATAAAAATCTATTTTTATCATTTCAAATATGGAGTTTTTCATCCCAATTTTTCCCAAATCATTTCTAATGATTTTACACAAATTATTACTATTTTTAATAATTTTATCAAGGTCCGTACAGTCGATTTCCATCAACAGCCATCGAACTGCACTTATAGCGACCTTTTCCAAATTTGATTTGGACATAATTCCAAATCCAACCGTTATATTTCAAATCTCTAATATTCGTTAGAAAGCTCTTTTCAATATGAACCCAACGGTTCTAGTTTCAGGAGAATCCGACGGTCGGATCTCCCGTAATGTCCGTTCGAAGTCAATGGTCGAAATTCGCGAACTGCCGCGGCGCAGCGCGTTCTATTCAGGCCATTATATTATATATATAATATATATAATATATACTTCGTCGATTTCAATTCAAAACGTGCTTTATAAATCGTTTAAAATTCATTTTCAAAACGGTTTCAACTTCATATTCAATTTCAAATCAAAATTGAATATTCCAATATAAATTCGTTTTAAATTCATTTCAAATCAATTTCAATTCAATTTCAATTTAATTTGAATTTCTTTTCAATTCGAATTCAATTCCTTTCGATTTCAATTCGGATTCAATTCTATTCAATTTAATTCGGATTCAATTCTATTCGAATTTCAAATCACTTCAATGTATTTCGAATTTCAAATCAATTCAGTTTAATTCGAATTTCAATTCACTTTAAATGTAATTCGAAATTCAATTCATTTCAATATAATTCGAATTTCAAATCTATTCAATTTAATTCGAATTTCAAATCTATTTCAATATTCATTGAAAAATGAATAAAATCGATATAAATATCGTTCACGTCAAAATGGCGCCAATCTAATCAACACGGCTTCATATATTTCTATTTTCAAATATTCTATTTCAAATATTTCTTTTTTAAATATTTCTTTTTCAAATATTTCTTTTTCAAATATTTCTATTTCAAATATTTCTTTTTCAAAACTGGAATGAGGCCCAATCAATTACCATATAATGTTAATTATATGGATTTTCTACCACACGTGTATAAAATAACAATGGTGAATAATCAACCATCATCCAAAGTGCATTCTACACTGTATAAGCATCAAATATAAATATTCAACGCATATAATAGTCTGTCAATCAATCGATCGACATATAACTAAACAATCGGGATTAGTGTACGTCAAATATCATCTCAATACCCGTGTGGGGTTTCAAACAATCAAACACAGATTTTATTTGTGCAGTTGGGCGATGTGTAAAATTTATCGTCCCAATCAATATCAGTCAAATATGTGTATATAAACAAATCGCCGATCTATTTATTTTTATTTCATTTTACATACACGTTAAAAATTCTATTTTCAACCATAAAATATTTTAACTATATAAATATTTTATTTCATTTCACATCACATCACACAATCAACTACACATCAAAATCAAACAAACAAGCATACAAACCATCCATGGTCTGTGGACGACGGGTGTCGGGTGCTACTAAACACCGTCTGCATCCTAGTATATATTTCAACTAGAAAAATAAAATTAAAAGGTGAGAAGTTCTCACAGATTAGCTAATCGAATCCCACGACTCTTCTTATGTAGAAATCTTCGCCGTTCTTGCCTCTTGTCACTTTCGTTGCCCGTAGCCACTACATATATAAAAATCACAATTTTATATTCTTGCTATGTATATAAAAATTATATTTTTACTTCGCTGTTCAATATATAAAAATCGAATTTTTACTTCGCTATTCAATATATAAAAATCGAATTTTTACTTCGCTATACATTATATAAAAAACGAATTTTTACCTCGCTATTCAATATATAAAAATCGAATTTTTATCGCATTAAAAATCATATTTTTATATTGTTCACTTCACAATAAAGATCATACTTTAATATTCTTCTCTATACGATAAAAATTATATTTTTATTCTACCGCTTCATACATAAGAAAGTTCATATTTTTCTTCTAATCAAAATCGAATCTTTCTATTTTAAAAATATAATCTTTTTGCTATAAAAATCAATTCTTTAACTAATTAAAAATCAGAAATTTAACTAATGAAAAATCAGTAATTGAACTAATGAAGAATCAGTAATTTAACTAATTAAAAATCAGAAATTTAACTAATCAAATAAACCGCAAAAACTCACCTTTTGTTGAACGAAGGGGGAGGAGGAAGGAGGGAAGAAGAAGTAGCGGCCGCAGCAGCAGGAGGAGGGGGGTATCGCGCGGCGCAGCAGGAGAGGGGGGGGGGGTATCGCGCGGCACAGCAGGAGAGGGGGGTGGCGATCGGTTTTCTCGTAGAGGGAGGGGGTGCGAGGCTGGAGGAGGAGGAGGAGAAGCGGTGAGAGGAGGAGGGTGCGGTGGGGGAACCGCGCCTCGGCGGCGGCGGTCGGCAGCGCAGCAGCCGCCGCTGCTCTTTTTTTCTTTCTTTTTTTGGATCGGGTTTGGGGAAATTGGGGGGGGGGGGCTTTGACTGATGTAAAGGAGAAGGGGGGGGGGGGGGGTTATTTAATTTATATATTTATAGTTAATTATTTTATTTCAAAAAGTAACTTTTTCATTTGACCTCTAAACGAGGCCCACCGCCTGTCGTCCATAGCTAATTACCGCCATTCCGAACACAATAGGATATGTATCGTAGGCTGATTCGATCGTTTCGATTAGTTTCCGTCAAAATCAACATATAACTCTATATATTGAATTTGAACGCGCATTTCACTTTACCGGGGTCACATACTAACTCGAAAAATTCCAAAAAAATATTCTCTAGCTTCGTACTAACGATACAGTCCTAACAAAACTAGTTTCGTCGAATTCTGAGACCGTTTGAAAAATTGCCATTTTCCAGTCGATTAAAATCAACTAAAACTGGTCAAACGCGTTTTCCTTTAACACGCTCACATATTGATTCGAAAAATTACGAAAATTGAAACCTAGCAATAACTTGACATCATGGATCCAACAAAAGTAGTTTCGTCGAAATCCGAGGTCGTTTGCAAAATTCCCATTTTTAAGGGCCTGAATTTCATAGCGACTATTCAGAATTTTCAACTGGACATATCTTTTGATTCCCGCTATGAAATTTCAATCTTTCGGATTCGTTGGAAAGATATTCTCAAATAGATTCTAATATTTTTGGTTTCACTAAAATCCGGTTTATTTTGCATCCGTATGTTCAATTGAAATTTGAAATCGAATTATCGAACTACCGCGCCATTTTCAATTCCTTTTATAAATATAAATAAATATTTATATTCTATCGTCGATACAAACGAATATATACGTTCGAATTATATTCAAAATAAATTTCTCGTCATTATTATTTAAAATATTTCATTTTAAATAATCAAAATTCGCTAAAATTGCCAAAATAAAAAATTTAAACTGGCCCAGATTTTTGGGTTATTACACAACTGGATTCCTCAAATATATTAGATGTTAATTATTCTCATATAAATTGTTCAGATTGGATGATTGATTCGGTTGTTGACCGTTGACCTAAAATTCAATATTTGTTTCGTTTAAACCAATGGTTAATATTGGTTGAGTAATTGGCAGTATATGGCCTATAAATCATCGTTTTCTAAATATTGATTTACCATCAAGTGAATCGATAGAACTGAAGTTATACAATTTATTTTATAACTGAAGATAGATTTTCAAATCTATTATTTTGAATAAAAGTTTATTAAAAGAAAATAAATATTTATTATTTATTATTTAACTTTTTAAGTAATTATTAAATGATTTTCCAAAAGAAAATTTCTGATGTTAATCAGATTTATGAGCAATGGCGTAGAAATTAACCGAACGGTTAAGAGTTGAATAATTGTTCATAAGAAAACAATTAAATTAGAATTATTTAAATTAATTATATTATAAATTAATTTAAAGGGAGAACTAATTGGAATCGGTAAACGAAATAATTATGTTTTGGGTTGACAAAGTCAACAGTTTTAAGCAAGAATGATTATTAATTAATTTGTTTTTGAATTAATCTAATAGTAATTTAACAAATTTTTGTTTTAATTTTAATAAATTTTAAAAAAGGAATTTGCTAATTTTTTTAATTAATTAAGAAGTTAACTACTAATACTATAGTTAATGATTGAAGTAAATTTTTATTTTAAATAATATTAATTTAGGAGATTACTTTTTATTTGAAATTCATTTGAAAAGTGATCGAAGTTGAAATGAAATCTAATTGAATTGTGAAAGGAGTTATGAACGGTTTCTATATTAGAAACCTGAGTTTTGTAACGAAGTTATAAAAGGGATTTTTAAGCGAATACGATAGCTTAAATTAAATGTTTACTTAATGTTTGAATTAAGTAAATGAAATGAAGGTAAAAAGGGGTTTTATATTGAACCCGAGTTCTATAAACAAGGTTTATAAAAGAGATGTGAAGTTAAAGCGTTAATTTTGAATTAACATTATTAAATAATAGAATTGAAAGAAATGAATGGAATCGAAATGAGATTTTCAAAAAGAAAGGACTAGAAAGGGATTTGTAATTGAAATTGGTAAAGGATTAGAAATGAGATTTGGTAATAATGATTCGAGTTTATAAAATGAATTCTTTGAAAGAGGTTAATGTTAAGAAGTGATTTCATTAAGGAGTTACTTAATCAACGTATTAAGTAATAATATGTTATACTTAAAAAGAGATATTTCCAAATGTAAAAGGGTTTTATAAACCATATTTTAAATAAAATAGTTTAAAGAGATTTGTTGATATTAAAATAAATATTGGTTTTTGAATTACAACTCATATCTATCTTAAGATAAGAATGTTGTTGATCAAGGTCTGAGAGGTAAATAAATACCCCAACTTGAACGACTTCAGGATTATATGAAGAAGTTATTAGTTTGTAATAGGAAAGAGGTTAAGAATAATTTATTATTTCTATATGTGAAATAATAACGCAATGTTAATCGCAAGATTTGAAAATATATATTGAGATTTACAAAGAAACAGAAATGAAAAGGATTTGAGAATATACATAACGTAATTGCCAAGGTAATGGAAATGACAAAATCGAGAATATATATAATATTATTCCCGAGGTAAAGGAAATAAAAGGAGATGGTGTGAAATTATAACGGTACTTTCGAGGTGAAAGGAGATGACATATGGAGTTTTGGAATGAGTTTATTCTAAAAGAATAAGGGTTGTTTATTGTTTATAAATAATGAAACAAAAGAGATTTCGTAACGAGCGATAATATGAATTGATTTCCAATAAAAGATAATAAGAAATGTCGTAGCAAATGTTTTTGAAAATGATAGTAAATTAGAATATCAGATATGATTATAGGGTATTTTCCTAAGTATTTAAATAAAATAGTTTGAAAATAACCTTATGTTAAATAAGAAATTAAAAGTTATATTCGTAATGTTGAAATATTTAAGAGTTTTAGATTAACTATCGTTAATCGCTTTTAATTAAAGAGGTCGAGTAATGCTAGTACTGAACTAGTAAACTCATTTTATTCCCATTATTACTTATTTGATAGTTAAATAACCGACTATCAAATCTGACCCATACGATTGTTGGTACAGAAATACCAGGATCAAATTATATTCAAAAACCATTCCGAACCAATAAATACATGAAGATGCTGATAGGAGATGGCGCAATTGAAGACCTTTGATCTTTGTGTGCGGAAAAGCTACTTATTTAATTTCTCTGGTGGACACTAGAGATATTATGACTTGGGATTCTGTCGTAAGTGAAATCTACGGATTGCAAAAACTGCTCGCTGCTGATCTATAGGGTGATGATACCTAGGATGTGGTAGGACGACGCCTTTGGTCATCCTGTTCCTGGATGACTTGTATGAACAAGTGTCTGAAAGAGTATTTCCAAAGGAATCACACACGTTGATTTCTTCAAATATACCATAGTTGTGGCAGCCCTCTCTTAACAAATAGAATATTTTTGGAGACGTCAATTAGTGATTTCTAGCGGATCTAACGATGTGGCATTCAAAGTGAATGGTGGCCAGATGTTCCAAAAGATGTATCACCTCAAGCCCCATTAGCCGGGAAATGGCACAAAATCGGGTAGGTCGCATGGCTATGTGGGTCCACCCATCAAAAACGGTATATCATTACCTGATCTGGAGAAATCAAATGCCTTCGGTTGTCTTTTTTTATTTTCATATGTATGCTATCGGTTCTGTTGGCTGGCCCCCAAGCGCGGTAATGATATATTCGGTACTCTCAAGAGAGGTGAGGAGCCGGTCATGTTTAACATAGGTTGCATGATGTTCTTGTTGAACCCCAATGTATTCATCTCCAAAGGTACATTGTCGGGGAAGGTGGTCCCATACATTGCTAGGAAATCCATTCTCCAATAAAAGCCCTCGGTTTTGATTGTATACTATGTATGTAGAGAGTGAGATGCAAGTGTTCTGCTAGATTGATATTTATTTGTACTTAGACACTATTATAATATCATAAAAGATATTGATTTCAAAAATGTTTTAGGTTATCGTAAGGTAAATACCGTCTGTATTTAAGTGTGGATTTGGTCTCATGATTATCCTTTTCTTTCGAAAAGATTTTGACTTTAAAATCAAGTTGTGTGACACCCATGAACTTAATGTGTTTTTCTCACTCTGGTTTACCAGACTGATCTGGCGTTTGAAATGCCCGGGTTAGACCGGGTTGTATAGGTTAAGGTTATCAGATGCTATGAAGAGACGAGCTGGAAGTGTTTAGACGTATGATATTATATAGATATTATTCCGCTGTGTGATTGTATATGACGACAGGTTAGTATAACTGTTCAGATGTGTTGATGTACTCTAATGATTGTAAGTATTTTTTAAGCTCTCATTAAAGATTTATTTCTATATTATATTTTGTTCCGCTGCGATGTGTGACTCTTTGTTGTGTTGATTATTCTTCTTCTCCTATTCTAATATTTCTTTCTTATCTCACCCACTATCTTCTTTCTATTAACGTTCAGGTGTTTTTCGATGCTTGAATAGTCGACATGAGGTAGTTGGGTCGATTTTGGGGGTCGAAAATCTCGTAGGCCATTACATTGTCATTTAAAATCATTCGTTAAAACTCTATCGATCTTTTAAAAATCACTTTATCGATTAAAAATCAATTCCATCTACTTATCTTGACAAATCATTTTTTGTTTTCATCATTTGAAAACAATAACTCTTCTTAATTTTCTCTGAAATAACGTACTTACCATATTCCATTTTATTTCCTTTACTTCGGAAATATCGCTATATTCCCATAAAAACCCTTTACACTTCCTTTACTTTGGAAATATTATCATATTCACAAAATTTTCTTTGTATTCCTTTAACTTTAAAAATATATCTGAATATTCAAATCTGTATAAGTTAAATCACCAATCTTATATAGGCCAGACGATGTCATCCAACACATTATTTAAAATACAAAAATATAGTTTCATTTAACTTTAACTTTTAAAGTTTACAACTTTAATATCCCAACATCATATATACACTTCCATTCAAAATCTGTAAAACTATTGATTTCCTTTCCCGAAAATCTTGCTTTATTCACTTAACCAAGTGGTATAAATCAAATTTCCAATCTTATATGGGTTTAACAATGCCAAGTGACATATTTATTTATTAAATAACCCAAATGGCTTTATCAAACTTCAATTTCGAAGATTTCAATTTAATATCGACACTTGTGGAAATATATGATTAAACCTCTAATATTTATCTTCGTTTCCAACCTAAAATAACCCTTTTCCATTTCTTCGGAAAAACCCATCACCATTTACTTATTATTTAGAATAATTGTATTCAGACCATACCATTTCCAATTTCTAGAAAATAGTGTTATATATTTAACCAAATGATATAAATATAATCACATTTCCAGTTTGGGCCAAACAATGTTTAAATTATACATTGTTTACTTTAGAACCCAATAGTTTAATTTACGTTTCAAAATCTTGCAAATAACATTGCATTATTATTTCTAATGGAAATAATAAACTAATTTCAACATCCTTTACCATTACAAACTCGTATCATCCCTTGAAAATAGTGAAGTCGTTCAAGTTGGGGTATTTTATTTACCTTTGAGACCTTGATCCACATTGTTCTTATCTCGAGATAGATAGGAGTCTACAACTCAAAACTCATATTACTTATAATACCAACCAAATCTTATTTTATTTAAAATATGGTTTGTAAACCATATTCTTACTTTTGTAAATCTTGGACGATTATAACCATTTTTACTTAATTCGTCGATTAAGTAAATTATTCACTAACCCTTCGCTTTAAATCTTTTTATGCAATTCCATTTATAACTTGGAATTATATTACGATAATCCATTTACCAAATATTTTACCCAAAACCATTTAATATCATATTATAAAACTAAATTCTTGGATTTTAAGCTAAAATCCTTTTGTCAATCTCTTTTACCCAAACCATTACATCTTATTATATCGTAACTTATGGATTATAATAACAACCCTTTAAACCATCTTTTTACTCGAATCCGATAAGTATCTTCGCATTCTCAGAAACCTTCTTTTAATCTCAATTCTTTTTTACTCAATTCAAATATTAAATAGAATATTTATTATAAATTATCACATTAGCTTAAATCTCTTTTATAACTTCATTTATGAAACTTGAATTTTAAAACTAAAATCCATTTAATTAAAAAAACACTTCTTTAAATTTATTACTTTAGCTTTGCATTCTTTTTATAAACCCTTCACATAACATTTGGATTTTTGTAATAAAATATTTTTACAAAAATTTTACGAATATCCATTTAAAATCCTATTACAAACTCGGTTACCATCTTAATCCCTTTTATCTCAAAGATATTTGTTTTAAACCACGTATTAACTTAAATTACTTTGTTTATAGGACTCGGATTTTAATATGAAATCCCTTCATAATTTTTTTCTCCAAATCAACTACATTACATTACATACTTGGCTACTTCTTAAATAAATTTGGTTTCAGAAATAATTACTCTAAATATAATGAACTTCATCATTTACTGAGGTAAAGCTACTTTACTTCTTCATTAACTAAAATAGATTAGTTAATCACCACATTAATTCAATAATCATCATTGAACATCGAAAAAAGGTAATTAATATCTAAGAAATCTAATTAATTTAAAATAATTATTTGCTAAATTGTTTTCATTAGATTAATTGAAGACCAATTAATCTAATAAGCAATTGAACAGTTGATTTAGTCAACTTTAAACCATCAGTTAACTCATTATATGATTTTAATTAACTCTTCATCCTAGATTAATATAATTAATATAATAATATTACTTAATTATTTTCTTTAAAACACCTATTCCAAATTATTAAACCCGAAGGATAATTGCTGCTTTATTTGCTTATAAAATTTATTTAAGCATAAAATTCTTATTATATAATCATTTTACAAAACTTTTACGAAATCAATTTATAAGTATCAATTTACTTCTAAAAATTCATATATAAAATATAATTGAAAATCTTGTTTAGTTATAAATATAAATTTATAACTAAACTACTTCAATTCACCTGACAACAAATCAATGTCCTAACAAAAAGGTGGATTTTTGGCTATCTACTGCTAATCCCTTAATTAATACCGTTTATTGATTAAAATCACAATAACATTGAATTTCAATTCATGGTTCAACATTCAAACAGGTTTTCAATATCACTTGGATTTAACATTTCACATGTAAATAATATAAAAATAAAAACACACATAATATTTGAGGAATCCGGTTGGATCCCTTCAACCTATTCTTCCCTGCATCACAACTCATGATATCATTCTACAATAACAAATGAGACAGAATTTTAATCCAGTGCATTTAAACTACATAAATATAATTAACGTCAACCAATAACAACCAAATAGCATTCAAAGCACCCAATTAACCAATTTATACTATTAACGATGAACTGTACGAGTTTTATCACATCATAGGATTTCAAAAAGAGTGAGATAACTCACATCTAATTTTGATTCGACGATTGTCACATTATTTCATTTTATTTTAAACAGACGTTTAAAATTAAATGAAATCACAGTTGCTTCCAAACCCTTTCGTATTAGCTCAGCATCGTGGTATTTTCGTTTACGATCCCTATACCTCATGTTTTGTCCAATTCTGATAAAGTATGCATGAGTTATACCAATTATAAGTTCAACAATTTTATTAAATAATAAATTTCTTAATTATGGTTAATCAGTAAGCAATTACTTAGTTTAACAAATCAGGCCTATGCTTTTCTTCCATCTTCCCGCTGTTTTCTTCTGTACACACGACTTTACCGCACTGATTGCCTACTCCGCCCAAAATACGATCACCGGACGATGGTCGGTGAGCACCAAAATCAACGCCTCATTGTCCTCTACCAACACCATAAGCCATGACCACCTCGACCCTTCCCACTACCACTAGTTTGGCTTCGAACGGCAGCGCCAATAGCCCCCTTTCCGGCCACCACAGGGCTTGAGACCTGATTATAGCTGTTGAAGTTATGGATCTCGATGAGCCGAAGATAATTGTAGTTGAACATTTTTTATTTTAATCAGTGTATTTCAAGATAATTGGAGGAGGAAATCATGAAATTCTGGCCATTGGACGGTTTGAGTGGCGGATTGACATGTGTTGACAACGCATTATGAAGATTAGTGTTGTTGGGGGTTTTATATCGAGAATTTATTATTATTTTAATATTTATTAAACTTACTCCCTAAGTTTCACGCAAAAAAACTACTATATACGACCTCCGATTAAAATAAAAATTAAAATCCTAGCATAATTAAGTGGGTGCATTTGGCACAGGTCCTTATTAAGTTTCAAAATTAGGCTCAGGTCTGGACCAAAACTTATTATAAAATACATCCCTATTTTTCAAAAATAGGTCAAAAATATTAAAAAAAATCACATAAATTCATACTAAAATAAACGACGAAAACACAAAAAAAAATCAAATAAAAAACCATAAAAAATACGTCAAAAACCAAAATTACAGAAAAACAATGAAAGTGGAGCTAATTACATAATGGTATGCACTTATTTTGAATTTCATGCATACATCCGTGCAATTATTTCAGTCATGCATCTGTATTGGTTTTCTTGCGTATAGGCATGCAAGTATTACATAAATCTTGCATACAAGTATGCAAAAATTCACGTGCATGCAAATCATTTCATATTAATTTACATACATGCATGTAGGTATTTCAGAATACTTACACACATGTGTGCAACAATACGCAGGCATATTTTTCAATGTGAAACCTTCATGCAATATTTGCATACATGTGTGCAAATATATTAAAATAGTTGCACACATGTATGCAAGAATTCTTGAAGATTTCCAATGTGAACTGCTTCGTCAATACTTGCATACATGTATGCAACTATTATGAATAGTTGCACACATGTATGCAAGTTGTTTTTGTTTCCGTGGTCTTCTGGGAATATTTGTAGAATTTAGAATTATTTTTTTATTGAATAGTTTTTTTTTTGAAAAACACGTAACTTAAATTCTAGGGACCCGCTTTATATTATAAAGTTACTGTGGATGTCGTTCTTATTAAGTTTCAAAATAGGGATGTTAGCCTGATTTCCCCTAATTAAGTATTCCGAACACGATGGAACAGTTTTTGTCGAATTCCCAGATCATTTGTGAAAGTTCCTTTATAATGTCACAATGTTAATTGATGCGTGTTTAAATTGCGCATGATCACGTATTAACTCCAATTGACATGAAACTTGAAATATTACAATAATTAAGTACTACGGATTTAATAAAATTATTTTCACTGAAATCCAAGTCTATTTGAAAATTGGTTATTCTTAAGTTACATATTAAATCGATAAAACGATTAAATAAAAAATCTCGGCGTTTACCCTTTGTACGATTAAATGGTAAGTCTGATCGATACAAAAATCGAAATCGTATAATAAATTACTAATACAGATCCGATGACACAAGTTTTATCGTATCCCGAGATTGTTCTCCCAAAATGATATTTTATACGTAAAACGACACTATTTTAGACACCAACTCACCTAGCCTCCAAAATAATGATATATATAGACACACACACACGCATTTCCTGACTCTAAACTTCAATACAAATTCAATGGAATAGGTCTCGCATCTTAATTCGGTTGTTAGTTCAAGTTATCAACAAAGTTCTTCTAATTAAATTAAATTCATATAGTTAATTGCAATGCAAACTAGCTGCATATTTAAGGCTACCAAGGTGACATACGATATCGGATTGCCATGAAAATTATTTTCATACAATAATTTAACATTACATATCCAATGAGACTAATTTCACTGAAATACATGACTTTTTTCAGAAGTGGCTATTTTAACCATATTATATTAATATAAAATTCTCATTTTTTCCAAATCAACAATAAACTAAGTATTTTAAAACTCTGTTAACCCCCATTATACTCTAGTAGCATATATAACTATTCAAAAACCATTTTTTATAAAATTCCAAGTTATAACAATATCCAATTTATTAAAAACCCTTTTATTTTTATTAAATAAAACATTATGGTTAATAAACGATCCATAGTGACTTTCTGAAAATTTGATTTGGACATGACTCAAAATATACAATATGTTCTTGATTTTTCTCTTTCACTAGAAAATAATTATCCAGTAGATTTGGACTATTCTTGTTTCAAAGAATTCTGACTTAGATTGGATTTTGTATATTCAATTAAAATTCAAAACGTAATATTACGAACTAGCACGACATTACGAGCTCGTTTTATAATTAAATTATAAATTATACGTTATTCATTTAATAAATAAATAAAAATTCTTTTGATATTTCCAAATTAACATTTAAAACCAAACTTAACGGTAAAATATGTCGGCCATTACAAAGAGGGAAGAGAAATATGCATAGTGGAAGAATTTTCCAAATCCCCCCTTCCTTAAACTATCGTTTGAGCCTAGAGATTAATTAATTAGGCCTAAGTGTAATTAATTAGGCTAAGTTATTCAAATAGGGTCTTAGTTACAAAAACTATCCAATTTGCTTATGGTTTACCTCTTATAACGCATAAACACACCACTTAACCAAGTTTTAGGTCTATTAAATTTATGTAACATGTTAAAATTCTTTTTAACAAAGTTTGGCACATATTTTAATATGTTAACACCAAAATTTCACAATTTCAATCCAAATTATACGTTTTTTTATTTTATGAACAAACGCACATTCTCTATTTTAAAAGTTGTACAAATTATATTATTTTGACCCAAAAGATTTGTACAATAATACTAAAATAAATTTGACATAGAATATTGATTTCAATCAATATTTTATATTTCTTATTTTTCTAGCAATACAAAATTATAAAAATATTGTTAAAACAAAACACTTCATATTGAAAATACATTTCCACTTGAATATTGATCTACAATAATATTTTATATTTTAAATATTCTTTTAATTCTTCAAAGAAAAATTTACAATAACAGTTTAGAAAAATTTCTCTTGTTATATTAAATGTATTTAATTTCTCTCAATACACACAATTCTATAAATCACAAATTCTTTATTTTCACATCTTAAATTGTTATATTATTTAGGCTCATGAACTCGTATTTTATACTTTTTGGTTTTAAATTCACAAAACACATTAAAATATGTTTACTCCAAATACTCAAAAACCCGGGTTGTTACATTAAAGCTTACGGATAATTCTAAATTTATTTTATTGAACTCCAAAATTGCAATTTTTTTGAAAAATACATATTAAGTATAGTTATAATTATTACATATTAGGTACTAAATGATAAATATCACTTCTTAATGTTAATAATCATTAACTATTAAAAATAAATTTTATTAAATTATAAATATTTGGTTTTAACTATTAATTATTACCTATTAATAATTTTTAGCAATTATTAATTGGAGATTTTCCCTCAAAGGGCTTATTTGTTTAGAGTAATTGGTTTTAAGGGCAACACTTCTGGAACATTAGTTTTAAAGACAATTTGCAAGAAAAATACAAATGAATTTATCATTTTGAGTTATATTGAAATAATGATAAATGAATTTAGAATTTTCATTTATAATTTAAAAGGATTAAAGAATTTATCGTTTTCTTGTAAAATTATTTTTAGAACTAATCATTCGTAAGTGCTTCCCTTGAACTAATTATCCAAGATATGGAAGTCCTTTAACCTGATTTCCACTTATTAATTAATCAATATTAAGTATTAAGTATTATATAAAATTTATTTATTCTTTAATTTTAGTTATTAATTAATAGTGATTATTATATGTTTATTATTAATTGTCAATTGTTTAGTGATAATTATTAATTAATAAAATCAATTGTTAAATGTAAAATCTTAACTATTAATCATTAATGAGTAATTATTAAATACGTATACTGCTGATTTCGTCACATTAAAATTGGACAAACCTAGAAAAAATTTATCTTTAAAAGTAGGCATCCCTTGCATTATCCTTGGAACTCCACCGCAAAATAGCTCTGAAATGCTAGTGTTGGTAATCAACCTATATTTACAATGGAATTTAACTTCAAAATGTATGTTGATAAATTGACATGATTTGCAATGGTTCAGTGGCAGATACGAAAAGCAATTGAATATAATTAAAAAAAGAAAGAACTATATATTTTTCCCTGCAAATCACCTGTAAAGTCATCGCAAATCTAACATTGTCGCTATTTTCATTTTTTTGTAGTGTAAGTCATTGAAAGGAAATTTTTCCATGACTTTCTTTTGAATACCAAGAAAATTTTGATTGTCATGAAATTAAAGCCTAACTTTTAAATAAAGAAATTTTTAAAATGGAAAACTAGTTTACTCCTATTTGAAAATCGAATTCTTGGCAAAAGCTTTTAAGCTTATATTTCAAGGATGGAGATTTTAAATTCCGTATTTAATATTGGTGAATTTTTAAGTTCTATAAGAAATGAAGTAGTTAAATGCATATTCTAAAATCAATGAAGCAAAATTATTTACATTTAAAACTATTATGTATGTTTGCAAAAATTATGGCTCCATAAAAAATAAAATTTATGGAGTAGATATGGATCATGACAAGGTAGGATAAACTAAGATTTTTAGGAGGCGAATAAGATAGGAATAAAGCGTACAACCTGATCTAAAAATTTGAAATTACTCACAACTTATATTTGAAGTAATTGGTAAAGCATAAACATATTCAAGACTTATATTTAGGTGGTAAATTAAGTTTTCCTAGATAGCTTATGATATAAGTTTTTATATTTTAATTTATTTGGAGTGGTTTCCATATGGTTTCCTTAAATTACCACATTCGAAAAAAAAGTGTTGCTCGAATCTAAAGGAGGCACTAAAACAAGAAAATATGTGTAATATAAGGATACCCTTTTCGTTGTTCACCCTATCGCTTTGAATGAAAATAAAAGAAATAATCATTTGTAATTTCAAACAAAATATAATTCCCAATTATGGTTAATTTATGGAGATTATAACAGTAGTCCTTTCCAAAAAAATTTTAAATGAATTAAAAATATGTGAAGCATTCTAGATTAAAAAGTAAGTGTATACGTATAATCATTAGCAACTAGAAATGTATATAGATATAACATAAGTTACGGTCATGTAACAACCCGGAAAATCTGAACAAATTTAAATTTTTTAATTTGGCTACTTTAGTGGATTTTGAATATTTAAAATAAATTATTTTAAATAATAACAGCCAAAAATCTATTTGGATTGACGTTATAGCAAATATATTTATTTTAATTATAAAACAAGGCCTGAAATGGCGCGATAGTTTGAATATTTGAATTTGAACTTTGACTGACTATACCGGATGCAAAATAAAACGGATTTTAGTGAAACCAAAAATATTTATAACTGTTTATGAATATCTTTCTAACGAATCAGGAAAATCAAAATTTCATAGCGGGAATCAAAAGTTATGGCCAAATGAATTTTCAGAAAGGTCGCTATGGAGTTTATATAGCTCTTGAAAATAGACATTTTGCAAACGACCTCCTTTTTTTCAATGAAACCACTTTTGTTGGATCCAGGATGTAGAATTATTGCTAGATTCCAAATTCCGTAATTTTTGGACTTAATATGTGATCGTGGCAAAGGAAAATGTATTTGGTTCATTTCAGTCAAATTGGATCGACCAGAAAATGACCATTTATCAAACGGTCTCAGAATTCGACGAAATCAGTTTTGTTCAGACCCTATCTCCTAACATAGCCAGATTAATTTTTCTGGAATTTTTGGGATCAGTATGTGGCCCCGACAAATTGAAATGTACGTTCAAATCCATATTTGAATATTTTATATTTTGATTTGAAGAATAACTGACTGAAACAGTCCAATGGGCTTACGAAACATATTCCAATGTGTCCGGGATGTGGGTATTTAGCTATGGGCGACAATCGTTGGGTTTGAATTGGAGTTCGTATGAAGGAAGGGGTATTTTTGGGATTTAATTAAATAAAAAATTAAAATATAATACCTTGGCCAATAGAATTCGAGCTCACTTTCTGCCACACCCGACAACAGCTGAAACGAATGGCAGAAGTAGTCCTTTTCTTCTCTCCTCCGTATCTCTTCAACCACGTAACAAAACGCATCACTCCAGTTAGGGATTTCAGAGATATCATCTCAATCTTCAAATCCATCCTGGTCTCGCCCTCCCTCGCCTCGTCTTCATCGAAAATCGCGTCAGAGAAGTCTCGAACTTTAACTCACCGCCGCACCCTCCTGTGTAGATCGAAGTGGGCCCCTCCCCTAGGCGCGGGTGCACGACTCCAAGCTCATCGAGGTAATGAAGGCTGATCGTAACATCATGCTTCAGATTGATTGAAAAACTGAAACCTAGTTTCGAGCTGTTTGCTGAGGTAGCGGCAGGTATATATTTAACTATTTTAAACACTTAAAAGCGTTGCAAACTATGATTAACTTATAAAAATCATATCTTTATGCTGTGTGGTCGAAATCCAGTGAAACAAGAGACACCGGGATCGTGAGGACGTCTTCTACATTCTAGAAGAGACCGGAGAATTTTTAGAGCTTGCTACAATTTTTGGCAACGCGAAAAGCAATGTGAGATTTCTAAATTATAAACGATATGGAATGACGATGTATAAATTATACAATAGATATATGAGTTATATACGCACTGTACACCTCCTGTATAAGCATTGTATAAGTTGTATGTGCAATGTATAAGTTATATATGCATTGTAAAAATTATATGTGAGTGGAAATGAAATTGAAATTAAAGTGAAATATATTTATATACGTATATCTATATATATATATATTCCCCTCGTCCACAGACCATGGACGATATATATTGGTTATGATTGTTTGGATTTTGGTTGACATGAAATTTGGTGAATATTATGAATGGTTGATTTGATTATGGTTGTTTGTGGTTGAAAACAAATAGGATTAGTTTGTGGGAAAAAATCGTCTGCGTACGAACTAGATTTTTAAAATCCCCATTGTCAAAAGCTGCGAGGCTTTAAGGTAGAGCGAGGAGCAGTACTCAGGACGGTGCCAGTTTTAACTACCCTGCCGTTATGCTGCCAAAATTTTCTGAATATTCATATGTTTGATTAATATTCATGTATTGAAATAGATTCATGTGTTGTAAAAATATTCCTTTTTGAAATAAAATGTTAGAATGATAAAAATCACATTTTTATTAAATGTATGCAATGAAATGGTTTGAACGATAAAAATAACATTTTTATAGTATGTACAAAGTTTATAAAGTATTCAAGTTTGAAATAAATTGTTTAAACAATAAAAATCACATTTTTATAATATATATGAGTCGCTAAAAATCTTCATTTTTAAAATAAATTGTTTTAACAAAAAAATCACATTTTTATCTATATATGAAGTGTTAAAGATAGTCATATGTTGAAATGAGTATTTGTTGGCTAAAAATATTATTTTTATCACATATATGAAATGAAATGGTGTAGAAATCGAAGAACGGATTATATATATACATACATACATATATATATATATATATAATTAAAATAGATCGAATAACGCAGCTGCAGTTCGTATTTTGAAACTGTGATTTTAAACGATTATTGCGGGAGATCCGACCATCGGATTTTCCCGAAACTGAAACCGTTGGATTCGCTTTGGAAATATCTTTCCAACGACACCAAATTTGTAAAGATACAACGGTTAGATTTTGGGAAATATTAAATTCAAATCTGAATGAAAACAGTGCCAAAATGGATTATATTAATATATATATATATAATTAAATTAAATCGAATAACGACGCTGTAGTTCATATTTTGAAATCGTAACTCCAAATGATTGTACCATGAGATCCGACCATCGGATTTTCCCAAAACTGGAATCGCTGGGTCCGCTTTGAAAAGATCTTTCCAATGATATAAAATATGTAAAGATCCAATGGTTAGATTTTCAGATATGTGTACCGCGTTATGGCTGAAGCGTCGTTTGAATAAATTGGCTATATTTAAAGAAATAAAAATAGCGATAAATCGTTATAAAATATTATAAAAGATGTGGAATGGAAATAAACTGAATTTACTCGGTTTATAGGATATTTGATGGTTGAATGTGTTTGACGTGAAAATTACATTAATGAACTGAATTATGGATGTCAGGTAATTTAACCATTGAAGTGAATTGATTTGAAATTCTAAATATACATGAATTATTTGAAAAGGCCGAGTTAATTCTCATTTCAAATAATTGGTCGACGGTTAGAAGTCGAAGAATGAAGACGGTGTCAGACCGATGATCTTCACATCAAATGGATGGCTACTGATGCCTTTGATGGGAGTTGCTGCCCTGAAGGGGTTACAGTGGTGGTCGTCCGGACATACTTGTTGATCGTTCGGATGTGCTAGGACCTCTTTCCTATATTGGACATACGGGAGAGGCATAAGGTGCCTCCGGTTTCGTTCAGACCTAGAACGGAATTGTAAATAAATGTGTGTCTGACGTTGTAGATTGACAACGTGGCATACAGAGATGTTGTGATCAAGGCTTTTGTTGAAAAGAAGAGTTATGATCAAACCAGGGCTTTAAATAGCTAGCTTTGTGTTTAGCGTTTATTCGAGAGCCTCACACCCCGGTATGGACCAGAAACGGGAGAGGACTTCAGGGAGGACATGCGTTTCTTTCTAGCTAGGAGTGGTGTTTTGGGTTTTTCACGCCCAGACAATTTACTTATGTGGATGATGGATAGCGAGACGCCTCGGTTATATCGGTCGCTCCGGCGCCGATGGTTTGGTCGGTGTATGACCAATTTACGCCCCGTAGGGCAAGGAAACACAATGTTTAGACATTTTAATCCAATTCGTATGGACCGGCCCTGACGATCCAAGGGCCCACCTGAGTCTGGACCCTGAGACATGGTAGGCTAGATTGTCTCGAAGCGGTAAGGACGATCCCTTGCCTTGGTTCATGACGGAAATCCAATTTCCAAATACGACATCATGCGGTTTTGATTGTATGCCTATATATGGCGACATAGTGGTATGGGGCATTTATGCCGTCTATGATTGATACTTATGATTGAAATTGTTTTTGAAACATATAAACACTAGTAATGATATCAAATGCTTTTGTTTTATTCGTATCAAGCATATTTTGGCCATTATAAGGTAAAACTCTATCCTCCGGTTTGCGTTGCATTGTGTGATGGGAACTGAGTCTTATAATGGCTTCATTTTTTATAAAAAGCATTGCGATGTTTAAACGATTTACTTGTTTCAAGCACTGGAAATCCAGTGGAGTAAACCCGTTCCGCATTAGCGGCGTGGTCCTGTGATTGGCCTTATTATAAAATAAGTTAAGTAGATTTCTCATACCAGTCCCATGACTGACTCGTAGTTTGTTTCACTTGCAAACTCGGGTGCCCTATTTTCTACATAGGCAGCCTTGTATTCAGGCTTTAGTAGGCTCTTTCTGGATGGCTATGGAGCTGAAGATGGATTCCATCACTTCTTTCTTTTTATGCTGTTCAGCTCCTGTTGTACATATTATGTTTTGATTCTGCTGTAGACATCTTATGTAAAGATGAAACTGTATTTTGTACTAAGTATGATCCTGTATACTGTGTAACTTTGATGATTATGTTTATCCAGTGTATTCTGTTGTACATTATCTGGTGTATTTATATATTTCTGTTCTGCTGTTATCTGTTTATGTGTTACATTCCAATGATTACCCTTGCCACCGTGGAACGGGGGTTTGGGGTCGTCACAGGTCATGTGCATATTACAAAGCATTTATGAAATTAGGAGTATGGAAATTAATTGTAAATATAGCAGGTAATAAATTTGTAATTGACAAGACAAGAAAAAAATTATAAGGACATATTAAGGAAACTTAACGTGGAATTCATTGAAGAGATAAATTCAAGTGATGGATATATAATGAAACCCGATGAAGGTAAATATGAATAGCTAAGGATTAACTAGGAACTAATTTTGATTGTTATTGATAAAGTAATAGAAGAAGTGGATGGTTCACATTTATTAGAACATAAAGGAATATTAGGGAAAATGAGAAATAATAAATGACATATTAAAGATACTCATCTTGATTTTGCAAGGAGTGTTTGAAATTCAACATGATTTATATCACTTGACTATTAGTGGAAGCTGCCAAAAGAAATTTCCTTTTAAATGTTTGGGTTGTGATCGGTAGTTGTGCTCCTAATGTTTCAGAAAAAGGGTTATGATGTGGTATAAGAGACATGTCCCTATTTCGTGCTTATGTTCGCTTTAGAAATTTGAAACCACTTGATGTGTGTGTATGTGTATTGGGAAGCAAAGTAAATAGGAAAATTTTCATGGTAAAACTTAACTAGCGATAAACTATAATAAGGCTGAAAGTTACTAAGAAAATTAGGTTATTATTCTATAGTGAATAAATGTTTTAATCTCGTAAATTTAGAATTTCAAAAAAGATTAAGTTTAGCTCAAAGAATGTCACCATCCAAGAGGAAGATAGTACATGTAGGAATGTAAAGAAAATCTCCTACTCAACAATGAAGATAAGGTAGAAAACATATGAAGCTACAACTTCACAGCGTCTCCAATACAATTTCATGGAGTTGCAGTTAAAATCATTAGTTATAAGGACCCTTAGTCTACTAGCAATCTTTGGAGAAGTTTGCCGGTAGCTTTAGGAATTTGCTTTAGAAACTTCGTAAAATCTTAAGATTGCTTTTCAATAGAACAATGATGGACAAATTGAAGGAATGCCTTGAACTTGAAGGATTTGTTAAGAGCTTATGTCATGAAATTTGGAGGATGTTTAGAGCTGTGTACTTAAAGCGCTTGGCGATTATACAACGGCTGTGATGCAAAAAGTTGTATATTGATATAGTAGGTATTAGTAGATGTCCTTAAATATTCATTAGACATAAAACCAAATATTTAAAGTTAATATATTATCATCCTCACATCATTTATGTAGCAGAAACTAATATTTTTTAATATTAAATAAGATATGTTCTATTTGGTTATCTGGTAGATTTAGGTTATTTGGACACTTATTTCACTTTGATTGTTATAGATATGTTCTATTTTGTGTATTATTGCTATTATGGACGCTCGTATGCTAGTTTAGGTATTTGTTTGATTATTGGTGTATGGTTGAATTGTTTGTTTAGTTTATCTTAAATGTCGTTCATAGGCGATCTAGTATTAGGAAATATTTCGTACATTAGAGTTCAGTGTGCTTATCGATCAAATGCTCATGTTTGTGGATATTGATTGAACGCATAAGGATGGTAGAATCGAACGAGCGATATATATTTTCAATGGAGCTTCTGAATGCTTGGATGGATTCGGCGATAGAGCAGCATTGGAACTTGTTGACGAATTTGGAGATAGAGCGATGCTGGAGCTTGGTAAGAGATGTGAAGATGGGATGATACTGGAGCTTGGCAATAGATTTAAAGACGGAGGGATACTGGAGATTGGTAGCCGACCCAAAGAAAAAGGATGGGCTAGGAAACGGTTGGATTTCACAACGAATGCCAGACGTTTTCCCTGGATGCGTATTTAACCAATTTTGGTAAAATAGGTGATCCGATTAGTTGTTGTCGATTACTATGAAGAAGTCAATGTCGACTACTATTGTTATTAAACATTGTCAATTTAACAAGACGATTTCAAGAAGCAGGATATGCTGGTTCTTTCAATAGCGATTTCGATACGATGGCTCTTCGATCAGAGGTTTTGGCTTGACACAAGGATGTGTTGCTTCTATGTAGTGATTTGTCATTCGACGAAGATAATTCCAGGATGGACAGCAAGGTTGCTGCAATGGATTGGTTTTCTATGAGATGCAAAAAAGACATCGTATTGAGATGACTATCATATGAAGGTGGAATGACATGTAGTTGTTACGACTTGGAGGGCAGTCAATAAGGTCTCACGGCATTGATGTTCGCCGAGGATAACCCACTTGTTAGATGACTTCGGATGGGAGTTTGTGTTGACACTCTAGACATCGATTCTACTGCAGAAAACATGTGCAAAGGGGTTATTGGTATTCGTGACTTCAGTGCACTTTTGAAAGAGAGGAACAAGGACGGAATAGTGCCAATGGCACGGTGTGGATTGGTCGGCCCGAACACTCGAGAAAATGCAGTGTGGGCAGGGTAGGGTTTTCGACTACAGTCCATGTAGTGGGAAATAGCGACATTTTGGTGGAGCTCATGGGACTTCTAGTGCCTTAATTGACTGGGTGATCGAAGTACCGAATACCATATGCTTTATGCACTAAGTGAATGAAGGTAAGGATGATTGATGAATACTATGGTTGTTTAATTATTTATCGGCCTTAAGTGTTAGGCATCTACCAGTTTATATGATGTTTATCATAGTGTAGCGAATATCGATTGTTATGTGCTAACTCTGTGGATTCGGGGACATGGCAGGTACGATTCCCATACACTCCGTGCCATATTTACTATTATGACTTTTACAGTACGTTAGGATTTAGCTCTCTCTCTCATGTAAGACCGACCCAAGGTTTTATTTCCCTCTTATTAGCTTGGGTGCTCATCGACGATGATGATGAGAATACTAGGTGAAAAGTACATGTATTATTTGGAGCTGCGCGGGTGGGTTAGCAAGAGGCGACGTTTTACTTATTCATACTTATATTCTTATTATGCATTCTGATGTACAGCATTATGGAGCCTTGATTGTTATGTATTCTTATTAGAGACAGTTTGTCAGTTTGAATTTATTTATCTCATGTATAAACTTTATTATTGTTCTGTATAACTATATGAGCCTGTATGCTCTGATAATATGGTTTATATAGTTATTACTGTCTCCTCTGTTTTATATCTGTGAATGCTACTATGAGATATATGACATATTCTATGATTGTGTTTATGTTCTCTCATTTCTTCTATTTTCTTCTTCCCTTTCTCTTTTCTCTTCTTTTTCTACTATTTCTTTCTCTTGATCACTGCTTTACATCGATCGGGTGCTTGTAAAACGTGAAATTTAAATTCTAGGCACCAATAGTGTATGGAGGGTCGTCATACAACCCCAATATAGGAGAAATTAAAGCGTTTGAGGAACACTGATCACTGGCACTAGCATGAACCAAAACAATGTTTACAATAGAATCAACGTTAATGACTAAACAATGTTCATAAGTATGGGAAGCAATGGCCAGCATAGGAGAATATGCAACTCCAACATGTCTGCAACAAATGAAGCACAACACCTGCTCGGTTATGCAATGGAACCGAAGTGTAGAGGTGCAAGACCACCATAAGAAGTAAAAAAATACTAAACACACAAGCATCTTAAAATAAGATTGTTAGGGGTGAGCAATATTCGGTTCAAGCCGAATTAACTGGCCAACTAGTCCATTTCGATCGCTTCAGTTCGATTTTAAAACTAAATCGTTTTGTAAAACATTTTTTTGGTTATCGGTTTATCTGAATTAACCGTACTTTTAAGTTATTATCTAATTTAACAATACTATAGTACTTTAAATAATTATTTTAGTGATGAAATAGAAATGAATTTGTTGCAAGTAGATCAAATTTTATTATAAACTTAAAACTAACTATGTAAAATTTCTCCAAACATGAAGTTGTGTTTTACTTTGTGTGAAATCATTATATGAATAATAATACATCCTTCAATTTCAGTTAAATCGGTTATCGACCGAACTAACCGAAATTAATTCAGTTCGATTCGGTTTGTTTTTGAAAATTTTCAGTTCTAATTGAGTTTGAATTTTTATACCTCAAAGCAAACCAAACCGACCGAATGCTCACCCCTAACCATGGTCAGCAGACAATAAGGCAGAAGCATGATGATCTAAGGTACAAATTTGTTTATTCCCCTAAATAGAATCTGAAAGATCACTGGGATTGAGACCACTGTCATGTGCATGCCCCGATAATGCATTGAGAAATAAAGGATTGTCAAGAGCCCGCCCTAAATCTAGAGCTGAGCATTCGGTCGGTTCGGTTGGTTTTGAGGTCAAAAAATCTCAAACTGAATTAGAACCGAAGATTTTGCAAATCGAGTCGAACCGATTTAGTTTCGGTTAATTCGTTCGATAATCTATTTAACCAAAGTTGAAGGATGTGTTATTATTCAAACGATGATTTCACTCAAAGTAAAAGATAAATTCATGCTTGGAGAAATTTTATATAGTTAATTTTATGTTTATAATAAATTTGATCTATTTGTAAAAAATGCATTTGTATTTCACCACTAAACTAATTATTTAAAGTACTCCAATATCCTAAAATTAGATAATAACTTAAAAGTTTGGTTAATTCGTTTAAACCAATAACCAAGTTTTGTATTTTACAAACCGAATTCAAACTGATTTAGTTTTAAAGTCGAACCGAGCCGACCGAAATGGACAGGTTTGGTCGGTAAATTCGGTTTGAACCGAATATTGCTCACCCCTACCTGAAATAGCAGCCATTGAATGTTGAGCAACAACAATATCAATAGAGTGCCATGAAACAATAGTCTCCAACAAACGAGCATCACTAGGTTGGCCATTGGCTTGACCATCATCAACATCAGTTGTAATTATTGAAACACCAAACGCAATGCAAGACATGCAGCCGAAACTGGTTTAGGCTGTCAAACACTTGGCGGATCCTTACAATTATTTTTGGAGTGACCAAAAACAACACATTTATCACCAGAGGAGGAGTAAGTTTATACACAATCGGAACTAACTGCAAGTATCTGTTTCAGATATCGATAATGACCAATTTAGGAAAATTTTGTCATGCATTTCGACCATAACCCTTGTGAATTCCATTCTAGTAAAATCTTACACTTATCCATCATAATTGGATTGCCGATAACATTACAAATTGCATTAATGATATCGGGTTCCCAAATTTCCGCTTTAAGTTCCGAACGAACCCAAATAGGCAATGTGGCGGAAAATTCCTTGGAGAACCATGACTTGCCTCCCACTTTCGAACTAGGATCAAGCGAGAGTCGAATAAAAATGGACCACCCTTTGAAAAATGCAAGTAATCCTCAACCAACTCAAATTCCAAAAAAAACCCCATCTTTCTTAGAAACTAATTCAAATTTTCCTACCTACCTCCACATCCGACGAACGTAAATTAAATAATCTATTCAAGAAAAATTAGACGTAAACTTACAATTAAATTTTATACTACACTAATCAAAAAGTTTCTTATTTAAACATATCAAAAATTTATAATTAAATATATATACATGTATGCATAAGTCTCAAATAACGACAAAATGACAAGAAAATTCAAAAAACACATTTTGGCCAAAAAAAAGTAAAATGATTTGGTCTAGTTTTTTATTACTTTATTAATATAAGATGTCAGAAGGGATTCATCAATCTATGTTCCATGATTTAGATATCAATTAAACAATCACAATAAGCTACAAAGTGATAACAAGGATATAATTAAGTTGTGCATATATCATCATAATAACATCAATTCATAATTGCCTACCAGCCAACACATCCAATTCAAATTTATAACATGTTAGGTGCCAACTAGCAATGTTGTCAAGTTAAGTGTTAATTTCAATTAAATGTCAATTAGAAAACATCAATCAATAAAATTTATCGCATCGCGATTTGTTTCAACGTGCATAATAATTTTTTAGTACTGAGTGAGTTTAAACGCCCACTTTACATGCAAATCTGAAAATCCTTGAAATACAAAAAGACCAGCTGTGGTCGACGCATTCAAAAGTTCCAAACATGGATGGACGAACATAATATGATATACCAGCAATGAATATGTCGGGTTGTTGCTGGTTGATGGAAGGTTATAGGAGGGATGACGGAGGAGCAGAGTAGATGGGCTCTGGTGTAGGCAGGTGGCGGGTCTGGTTGATGGCAGCGACGGAAATGAGGAAGGCAGTGGTTGCTGGAAGTGCTCGAATGGCGGCAGAGGCGAAGAAGAGGAACATTGACGCAAAGAGCCTTAGGGTGGAGTTAGGATCGAAAATATTCATCTCTTTTTTATATGAAGGTGGTTTTGATCAAGTGGTGGGGTACGAAAAACCGATGAGGAAGTGAAAACAATGATGGCCTTGTAAGAAAAAGATGGCATCTGGTTTGAATTAAGATTCTTTTTTTAAGATGATAACTAGCAGTTGAATGGAACCTACAACAATCCGAATCAAATCCAGATGCCAATCCAATGAGTTCGATTTCCCGTAGCTGGAAGTCAAGCTAGCAGCGTAATAGCCGACAGAGAAAGAGAAGACTAGATCTTGGACTTGCAAACTCTTTCGAGGGAATCACTTTTATCAAGCTTTCGAGAAAGGCTACACACCTCGAATTAGAGTTTATTATGTCTGATTCAGGATGATTGGATCACCAAATTACCTTCCTTCAATACACAGCACTTTTCAATGGCTCTTAGGCACAAGATTTCAGATTCTCGGTCTACCCTTCTTCATTCGACCTGACCTCTTCAATTGTGTCAGTTAAGCGGAACCCAAGGCTAGTGAATCTCTTTTGCCAGGGCCCTTTGGCCAGTCTTTCAGTTATGGCAGTCATAGCGAACCCTTACCGTATGTGCAATTCTCACCTTCTATTCTTAACAAACTGACCTTAGGTCGGGAACTGCCTCTCCGCCATTGTCCTTACCAGCAGGGGAAGATTTTGAAGAAAAAAAAGATCTCGGAAGCACTCCTAAATGGAATGGACCTAGCCCCGTATTCACTTAGTTTATTAAACAATCTGTCTCATATTATAACAACCAAAGACTATAGACGGTCACAAGGTGGTTCAATATCTCTAGATAATTCATATGCTAATATTTGGGATGCAATCAAAAAGAGAATGTACATTCAAGTAGAGAAATATGGTGATTCTACACTTCGAAGTTCGAATAAGGAAGAATGGTAAGAGCAGGCTAAAAGTGATGAATGTGATGAATAGTGCTCACATATTTATGTCAGTTCAAAAAGCTCAGATCCGATTAAAAGAAATTAAAAACAAGAACTAAGGACTATGAAGGCTCAAAGATATCAGAGGACGTAGTAATACTAGTTACCACAGTTTCAAGGTACATGCATAATAGTGTACGAGTCTAAACTCGAACTGTAACCATACCGCGAAAACGCCGGTTTTAAACCTTTACAATCACACCCCGATTTCGAAAACAAAAAAAAATATGGTTATTTTCAGTGAGACGAGACAAATAAAATGATAGTTAAATAACCGTGTTATGACGAACATATCAAAAATTAACTATCAAGACACTACTTAAAACCTACGATTATTGTCATTTTATAGCAAAAAGAGCTAGAAAACTCACAATTTAACGAAATGAACTTTGCCACTTACTCAGAAAAATCTCTGTATTACATTTAAGAAAAAATATCTGCATTTCAAAAAAAAAAAATCACTTAAATACTAACTAGCTTCGAACTGAATTTGAAATAAAACAAATTTTCTAAAATGTGGAAAAAAATTAAATTCATAAGTTTTCAAGTTAAACTTTAATTTAAAATAAGTTTAACGTTAAAATCAATTTTGTATCGTCTATGACTGTTATTTAATTATCGTGAAATATTTTTTTTGAATTTTTTTCCTCTTATAAAAGTATGCTTATGTCCAAAATGAAAACGTTTATTTTTATTTTCCATAAATTTGCTTTCAATGTTATTAAAATGCTCTATAAATTTAACACAAAATGCAAGTTTCTAATATAAACTCATTATTTATAATTTACATCTATTTTTTGGTAAGACCGATGGAGTTGAATGGTCATGTACCATTTTATTGACACACTAATATTTACAAATTAACAATAAAAAACCATAATAGACATAATGGCAACGTATGAAAGAGAAAACACAAAGACAAGTAAATCAATACACTAGATAAAGTACAATAAAAGAAACACAGAAACACAAACAAAACCAGAAATCGGCCAAATAACATGAAGACCAAACTGGAACACACAGGGAAAATATAGGAGAGAGTTGGCTACCAAAAAGGGTCGTGAAATAGAAGGTAGCATCCATCTTACATATCAAATTAAATACATGCATTACATCAAGAAAACTTGCCACCTGTCTGTTCACTTGACTGAGAGCACAATACCCACTGATTACTTCGAATACCATATTCTGCCGAGGAGGATCTGTAACGCCCAGATTTTTAACGGTTGAATAATTAATTTATTTAATTATTTAAAGTTGATTTGGAAATTTAAATGATTTAATTCAATAATTTTGAATATTTAATTAATATAAATAGTGTAACAATAAATTTAAATTCCAAAATAGTCGGAAATAAGTTGAATTTGCAATATTGTGTGAATTGAATAATTTAAGAGATTTGATTGAGTTTAGATTTGAGTTATAATAACGCATTTATTTATAAAACGACATTTGAGCATATAATTTATAATAAAAATTAAAACGAGCTAGTTACGTCGCGGTGGTTCGTAATTTAATGTTTGAACTTTAAATGAATGTATGGGATTCATTATAAGTCGGATTTCTTTGAAATAAAAAACATTCGAATCTATTGAACTATAATTTTCTAATGGAAATGAAAATCAAGATTTCGTCTTGTAGATTGTGAGTTATATCCAAATCAAATTTTCAGAAAGTCGCTATGGAATCTGTGACGACAAGGAATTTCTCTCGATCCGAATCAGTCGCTAAACCGATCTAGACCGTTCGAAACCCCTGATCGTTTGAGAATAGGACAAATCAGGACACAAACAGAAGAACATTTCATTGTTATTACAACAATTCCATCAGATACAAGAATATACAGAGTATAAATGAATAAATTACATTCGATAAATATCAGAGATTACAATAAATTACATAGCATGGAAAATAATACAAGCACAACTGAAGGTGATATACGGATACAGAGCTTTCCGGATATCATTCCAGCTGTAAATCAGGATCCTGTGAATATAAATCTGCAAAACCAAAACTACTAGCTGCCCGTGTCGAAAATAGGGGCACCCAGAGTTTAGGTTAAAACAATAAACTCCAGGTCAGTCATGTGACTGGTGTGAGAACTAAAACAGTTATTTAAAACTACTTTAAGAGAGAGAGTAATTCAAGGGACCACGCCGTATAACACGGAATGGGTTTCCTCCCAAGAATACCAGTGCATAGAATAAACAACGCAATGCTTTTTCGAAAAATGAAGCTATTATAAGACCCAGGTCCCATCACACAATGCAACGCAAGCCGGAGGATAGGGTTTTACCTTATAACAGCCAAACATTCTTGGTACGTTTAAAACAAATCATTTGATACTATAATAAGTGTATAGTGTCACAACATTTTCAATCATAAATATCAATCATAGACGGCATAACATCCCATGCTACTATGTCGCCATACTAGGCTCTACAAATAAAGCCGCAATGTCACGTATTGGAAATTGGATTTCCGTCATGAGTCGAGGCAAGGGGCAAGCTCCTCTCCGCTTTCGAGACACTCTAGCAAATGTCTCAGGACTACACACTCTAGGCAATCCTGGATGCTTCAGGGCCGGTCCTCACTTACGTTAGAGGATTAGTTATGCCTGAACACACGTTTCCCGGTCTTACAGACCTAAAATCGAGGCGCCTCATCCAACAACCACATAGGTGAAAAGTATATAAATGTCAGGGCTGGTAAGTCACTGACACCACCAAAGCTAGAAAGAAACGTCGTGCTCTCCCTGCAGTCCATATCCCGTTTTTGACTCATACCGAGGTGTGAGGCTCGCGAATTCACGTTATACACAAAGCTGCCACGTAGGCCGTGCTTTGATCATCAACCACAAGACTCTGCTTTTCAACAGAAGCCTTGATCCATGCAACTCAGCGTGCCACACAGGCAATTCATGCGATTGATATCTATAGATATATAACCTCTAAGCTCGTACGTCTCAGAGAAAGGGTGTTAAGCAAGAGAATAAATTCCCCGCCGCCAAACAGATATATATTTAACAGAAATCAATCAACACAGAATAAAATCCAATGTCAGACACACAATCCATTTACAAGTACGTTCTGGGTCTGAACGAAGCCGGAGGCACTTTCCTCGCATATCCATCCATTTCCAAGTACGTCTGGACGACCACCAACTATTTCCATCCTCTTGGGTGTACAGCCCAATCAGGATCATCAGTAATCACCCAAACGATGTGAAGACTTCCGGTCTTCAACCACCGTCTTCATCTTCGACATATCGTCGAATCGGTTGTTCAGAATGGGTATAAACCCGGCCTTTCCGAACAACCCGCGTATATTAAAACGAATGTTACACAAACACAACATACGCCTCATTCCAATCCAGAATATTCTTTTATTCACAAAATCACATTCCTAGGGGAAAGGTTCCCATTAATTTTATCCATGATAAATTCTTTAAAATTTATCCTTTAATCTTCCTTTGGATGTCATTTCAAACCAAATTATGGTTTTCTAAACTAGTCGAGATTAGCGAACCACACCGAAGTAATTATTTATTTTATTTCCCAATCCCAATCTATTCATCCCATGAAGCAAAATTGGTAATACTCCATATCTAACACCATGGTGTTATCGGTAAAATTAATTACCATTTCACGTTCAAATCTAATTAAAGATTTAACTATCGCTTTGGAGCAAAACTGGTAATACTCCATTCTCGCTCATTTGCCAAATTTGATAATTTAAATTATCAATTCACATTTTAATTTAATTGCAGATTCATTAAAACTCCTTTTACTGGGTTAAAGAACTAGTGTCATTTAAAACACCCTTCACGATAAACCCAAATCACATTCTATTTATTATCGGGTTAAAGAACTAGTGTTATTTAAAACACAGTTCACGATAAACCCATGAATCGATTCTATTTAAACCCATTTCAAATCCAATTTATTTATTTAAAAATAAATGGGTTTTAATTTCAGTTCAAAACTAGTTCATTTTGATATAAATCTATTTTTATCTTTTCAAATATGGAGTTTTTCATCCCGATTTTTCCCAAATTATTTCTTATGATTTTACACAAATTATTGATATTTTTAATAATTTTATCAAGGCCCGTACAGTCGATTTCCGACAACGGCCATCGAACTGCACCTATAGCGACCTTTTTCGAATTTGATTTGGACATAACTCCAAATCCAACCGTTAGATTTCAAATTTCTAATATTCGTTAGAAAGCACTTTTTGATACGAACCCAACGGTTCCGGTTTTAGGAGAATCCGTCGGTCGGATCTCCCGTAATGTCCGTTTGAAATAAATGGTCGAAATTCACGAACTGCCGCAGCGCGGCGCGTTCTATTCAGGCCATTATATTATATATATAATATATATTTCGTCGATTACTATTTAAAATGAATTTTATAAATAGTTTTAAATTCGTTTCAAAAACAATTTCAACTTCCATTTCAATTCAATTCAAAATTGAATTCTTCCTTATAAATTCGTTTTAAAATTCATTTCTATTCAATTCAAATTTCAATTCAATTTGAATTCATTTCAATTCGTTTTCAGTTCAATTCGAATTCGTTTTCTATTCAATTCAATTTGAATTCGTTTTATATTCAATTAAATTTGAATTCGTTTTCAATTCAATTCAATTTGGTTTTCTATTCAATTCAATTCAAATTGGTTTTCTATTCGATTCAATTCAAATTGGTTTTCTATTCGATTCAATTCAAATTGGTTTTCTATTCGATTCAATTCAAATTGGTTTTCTATTCGATTCAATTCAAATTGGTTTTCTATTCGATTCAATTCAAATTGGTTTTCTATTCGATTCAATTCAAATTGGTTTTCTATTCGATTCAATTCAAATTGGTTTTCTATTCGATTCAATTCAAATTGGTTTTCTATTCGATTCAATTCAAATTGGTTTTCTATTCGATTCAATTCAAATTGGTTTTCTATTCGATTCAATTCAAATTTGTTATATATTCAATTGAAATCAAATTCGTTTTCTAATCAATTGAAATCAAATTCGTTTTCTAATCAATTGAAATCAAATTCGTTTCAAAATATTCGATTTCGAAATCACTTTTCAATATTCATTTTAAATGAATAAAATCGATATAAATATCGTTCACGTCAAAATGGCGTCAATCTAATCAACACGGCTTCATATATTTCTATTTTCAAATATTCTATTTCAAATATTTCTTATTCAAATATTCCCTATTCAAATATTTATATTTCAAAATATTTCGTTCAACACATGACTAATCTCAACGGATGAGTACTGTCAACACATGAACCTTTATTTTATATTGATAAAGATGTAAATTATTATTAAAATATTTCGTTCAACACATGACTAACCTCAACGGATGAGTACTGTCAACACATGAACCTTTATTTTATAATATTCATTATTTTTCCGATTGGAATGAGGCCCAATCAATTACCATATAAAGTTAATTATATGGATTCCATACAACAAATGTATATAATAGCAACGATAAATAATCAACCATCATCCAAAAGTGCACTACACTGTATAAGCATCAAATATAGATATCTAACGCTTATAACAGCCTGTCAATCAATCGATCGACATACAACTAATTATTGGGATTAGTGTATACCGTATTTTATCCCAATACCCGTGTGGGGTTTCAAACAATCAAACACAGATTTTTATTTGTGCAGTTGGGCGATGTGTAAAATTTATCGTCCCAATCAATGTCAGTCAAATCAGTGTACATAAACAAACCGTCCGGTTTGTAAATGAATATTTATTTATTCACATTCACTATATTCATATTCACGTTAAAAATTATATTTTTAACGATAAAACATTTTATTTTAACATATGAATTTCTATTCAATTCATTCTTTAAATAAAATGATATTTTTATTTTTCTAACTTATTTTAGAAAATTTCGGCGGCATAACGGCACGATACTAGAAACGGGACGAGGCCTAGCCTTATCCCCGGTCTAGTGAAGGCCCACGCCATTCACACATCAATCAAATCAATTTCATTTCACCAAACAATTCAATTCAAACCAACTAATCTAACCAACTACATAACCAAACAGTTAAACAAACAAGCCATCCATGGTCTGTGGATGACGGGTGTCGGGTGCTACTAAACACCGTCTGCATCCTAGTATATATATATAACTAGAAAAAGAAATTTAAGAGTGAGAAGTTCTCACCGATAGCTATTCCAATCATCTCGACACATCATTTGGAGAAATCATTGCCATTCTCGCCTTTTGTCGCTTTCGTTGCTCGTAGCCACTACATATATAAAAATCACATTTTTATTTCGTTATTCAATATATAAAAATCGAACTTTTACTTCGCTATTCAATATATAAAAATCGAATTTTTACTTCGTTATTCAATATATAAAAATCGAATTTTTACTTCGCTATACAATATATAAAAATCGAATTTTTACTTCGTTATTCAATATATAAAAATCAGTTTTTAAACACTTTAAAAATCAGTTTTTAAACACTTTAAAAATCAGTTTTTAAACACTTTAAAAATCATAAAAAGGACTCACCGAAATTCGGTTTTGTTCGAATTCGTCTTCATATTCATGTTCGACTCCAGACCGTTCGAAGTGCTCAAATCCACATCATCGCCCTAGGATTCAGCTCGCAGGTGGGAGGCGGGCTCCTGGCAGTTCAGGCGGAGGGCTTGGTGCGGTGGAATGGAGGTGCGGAAGGAGGAACAGTAGGTGGCGGGGCTCGGTGCGGTTGCATTAGGGTTTCGGGGGGGGGGGGGGTTTCTGTGCGATTTGGGGTTTTCGAGCGAGGTGGCAGAACGGAGAGGAGGGGGGTCGACGGAGGTGAGGCGATGGCGTCGGGGAAGGCGCGGTGGTGGCGATGGCGGAAGGCGCCATCGATTTGAAGAATCGGTCGTGTTTTTTTCTTCCTTTCTGCTGAACGAAGAATAAAGGGGGGGCCAGAGGGAATTAAGGGGAGGGAGAGAGAATTTTTAATTTTAAATTTATTTAATTATTTTATTTACTAGAAGTTGACTTTTTATTTCGACCTCGAAACGAGGCCCACCGCCTGTCGTCCATAGCGTTTTACCCCCATTCCGAACACAATGGGATATGTATCGCAAGCTGATTCGATCGTTTCGATCAGTTTTCATCAAAATCAACATATAACTCTATATATTGAATTTGAACGCGCATTTCAATTTACTGGGGTCACATACGAACTTTAAAAATTCCAGAAAAATATTTTCTAGCTTCGTATTGACGATACGGTCCTAACAAAACTAGTTTCGTCGAATTCCGAGACCGTTAGAAAAATGGCCATTTTCCAGTCGATTAAAATCAACTAAAACTGGTCAAACGCGTTTTCCTTCGCTCCGCTCACATATTGATTCGAAAAATTATGAAATTTGGAATCTAGCAATTATTTGACATCACGGACCCAACAAAAGTGGTTTCGTCGAAATCCGAGGTCGTTTGCAAAATTCCCATTTTTAAGGGCCTAAATTTCATAGCGACTATTCAGAATTTTCAACTGGACATATCTTTTGATTCCCGCTATGAAATTTTGATTTTTCAGATTCGTTGGAAAGATATTATCATATAAATCCTAATGTTTTTGGTTTCGCTAAAATCCGGTTTGTTTTGCACCCGGTACATTCAATTGAAGTTTGAAATCGAATTATCGAACTACCGCGCCATTTTCAATTCTATTTATAATTATATATAAATATTTATATACTAATGACGACGCGTATAAATATATACGTTCTAATTATATTCAAAATAAATTTCTCGTCGATATTATTTAAAATAATCTATTTTAAATATTCAAAATTCACTAAAATTGCCAAAATAAAAATTTTAAACTGGCTCAGAATTTCCGGGTTATTACAATCTCCCCCACTTAAAACTTTTCATCCCCGAAAAGGAACAAAGTTGAAAGTGGTTTGATTAATCAACTCTACGTTCGATCTGGCTTTCATTCTCCAACTTTTCAGTTTCTGAGAATTTTCAAATTCTTCAAAAATTTGGCTAACATCCTAAATTTTCGAAAAAATTTCGCCATAACCTCCCCTGCATCGGGAGCCACAGGAAAATCCCGAAATTTCCATATTGGCCTTCTGATCTCAAAAACAAAAAGAAAAAGCCAAGCGGCTAGCCAATAGGCTCATAAAATCATCATCACCCAAACAAAACAGTAAATTATAGTAAACATGTACCTATTTGTCGGGCAAACAAATTTTATTCTCTGCTCTAGCCTCCTTGCTATGACCTGTTCAATGTAAGTACATGTATATGCAAGCAAATGCGACCAATTTTCAATACAGTTTAATATTTGATACAATTAGGCATAATGGTTCAAAATTATCAAACAAATAAACAAACAACACAAACATCAATCAATTAGTGAATTAGAGTTTCAAATTCATAACTTTGATATATATATACTGAAAATCTTGTTTTTGATGCCAATTCACAATAATGTATTCTAGCTATATTGGTTTTGGTTCTCACACCAGTCTAATGGAAATATATAGATATCAAACATTCGTCACTCGAATATAAATTCTGACGACGAGTACTCAACCATCAGAATCATCTTCGGGCCACTAGAGTATGATTCTATATCTATCCAGTATATTAAAACTTCGAATATACGTTCATGACGCGTATATGCAAAACCTTTATATACTCGATTGTCCATATTCAAAATAAATAAATAATCAAATACGTTTAAAACGATTTAAATTTTCAAAACAAAATTGTTTTCACTTGAAAAATATACTCTTCACACTCGTTCTAGGATACTACTGATCCTATCTCTAACGTGTCATTCTAATTGGATATTACTAATCCAATATCTGATGAATTCTTTCGTTCGGTTCTAATGTGTCTTGTTCTCGAGCTCTGTAAACCAAAGCTCTGATACCAAATGTGACGACAAGCGAAATCCGGTAGGCTTTGCAACCATCCCTTCATCCCCTAAGCAGCAGGTAATACTCACCGCGGCTCACACTGGTCCCCCAATTCCTTGTTTTACGGCGACCCTCTCGAGTCTCGCGCCTACTGGCGAGCCAACGCTCTACCCAGCGACATGTAGGGGTAAGAGTCTCCCGTTCGCCACCAAACCGCGAAGCGAGAACCCCCTATCATGCGTACCCGGCCTACTCAGGGCCAGCAACAAGAACTGGTAATACTCCATATCTAACACCATGGTGTTATCGGTAAAATTAATTACCATTTCACGTTCAAATCTAATTAAAGATTTAACTATCGCTTTGGAGCAAAACTGGTAATACTCCATTCTCGCTCATTTGCCAAATTTGATAATTTAAATTATCAATTCACATTTTAATTTAATTGCAGATTCATTAAAACTCCTTTTACTGGGTTAAAGAACTAGTGTCATTTAAAACACCCTTCACGATAAACCCAAATCACATTCTATTTATTATCGGGTTAAAGAACTAGTGTTATTTAAAACACAGTTCACGATAAACCCATGAATCGATTCTATTTAAACCCATTTCAAATCCAATTTATTTATTTAAAAATAAATGGGTTTTAATTTCAGTTCAAAACTAGTTCATTTTGATAAAAATCTATTTTTATCTTTTCAAATATGGAGTTTTTCATCCCAATTTTTCCCAAATCATTTCTTATGATTTTACACAAATTATTGATATTTTTAATAATTTTATCAAGGCCCGTACAGTCGATTTCCGACAACGGCCATCGAACTGCACCTATAGCGACCTTTTTCGAATTTGATTTGGACATAACTCCAAATCCTACCGTTAGATTTCAAATTTCTAATATTCGTTAGAAAGATCTTTTCGATACGAACCCAACGGTTCCGGTTTTAGGAGAATCCGTCGGTCGGATCTCCCGTAATGTCCGTTTGAAATAAATGGTCGAAATTCACGAACTGCCGCGGCGCGGCGCGTTCTATTCAGGCCATTATATTATATATATAATATATATTTCGTCGATTACTATTTAAAACGAATTTTATAAATAGTTTTAAATTCGTTTCAAAAACAATTTCAACTTCCATTTCAATTCAAATCAAAATTGAATTCTTCCTTATAAATTCGTTTTAAAATTCATTTCTATTCAATTCAAATTTCAATTCAATTTGAATTCATTTCAATTCGTTTTCAGTTCAATTCGAATTCATTTTCTATTCAATTCAATTTGAATTCGTTTTATATTCAATTAAATTCGAATTCGTTTTCAATTCAATTCAATTTGGTTTTCTATTCAATTCAATTCAAATTGGTTTTCTATTCGATTCAATTCAAATTGGTTTTCTATTCGATTCAATTCAAATTGGTTTTCTATTCGATTCAATTCAAATTGGTTTTCTATTCGATTCAATTCAAATTGGTTTTCTATTCGATTCAATTCAAATTGGTTTTCTATTCGATTCAATTCAAATTGGTTTTCTATTCGATTCAATTCAAATTGGTTTTCTATTCGATTCAATTCAAATTGGTTTTCTATTCGATTCAATTCAAATTGGTTTTCTATTCGATTCAATTCAAATTGGTTTTCTATTCGATTCAATTCAAATTGGTTTTCTATTCGATTCAATTCAAATTGGTTTTCTATTCGATTCAATTCAAATTTGTTATATATTCAATTGAAATCAAATTCGTTTTCTAATCAACTGAAATCAAATTCGTTTTCTAATCAATTGAAATCAAATTCGTTTCAAAATATTCTATTTCGAAATCACTTTTAAATATCCATTTTAAATGAATAAAATCGATATAAATATCGTTCACGTCAAAATGGCGTCAATCTAATCAACACGGCTTCATATATTTCTATTTTCAAATATTCTATTTCAAATATTTCTTATTCAAATATTCCCTATTCAAATATTTATATTTCAAAATATTTCGTTCAACACATGACTAATCTCAACGGATGAGTACTGTCAACACATGAACCTTTATTTTATATTGATAAAATGTAAATTATTATTAAAATATTTCGTTCAACACATGACTAACCTCAACGGATGAGTACTGTCAACACATGAACCTTTATTTTATAATATTCTTTATTTTTCCGATTGGAATGAGGCCCAATCAATTACCATATAAAGTTAATTATATGGATTCCATACAACAAATGTATATAATAGCAACGATAAATAATCAACCATCATCCAAAGTGCACTACACTGTATAAGCATCAAATATAGATATCTAACGCTTATAACAGCCTGTAAATCAATCGATCGACATACAACTAATTATTGGGATTAGTGTATACCGTATTTTATCCCAATACCCATGTGGGGTTTCAAACAATCAAACACAGATTTTTATTTGTGCAGTTGGGCGATGTGTAAAATTTATCGTCCTAATCAATGTCAGTCAAATCAGTGTACATAAACAAACCGTCCGGTTTGTAAATGAATATTTATTATTCACATTCACTATATTCATATTCACGTTAAAAATTATATTTTTAATGATAAAACATTTTATTTTAACATATGAATTTCTATTCAGTTCATTCTTTAAATAAAATGATATTTTTATTTTTCTAACTTATTTTAGAAAATTTCGGCGGCATAACGACACGATACTAGAAACGGGACGAGGCCTAGCCTTATCCCCGGTCTAGTGAAGGCCCACGCCATTCACACATCAATCAAATCAATTTCATTTCACCAAACAATTCAATTCAAACCAACTAATCTAACCAACTACACAACCAAACAGTTAAACAAACAAGCCATCCATGGTCTGTGGATGACGGGTGTCGGGTGCTACTAAACACCGTCTGCATCCTAGTATATATATATATAACTAGAAAAAGAAATTTAAAAGTGAGAAGTTCTAACCGATAGCTATTCCAATCATCTCAACACTTCATTTAGAGAAATCATCGCCATTCTCGCCTTTTGTCGCTTTCGTTGCCCGTAGCCACTACATATATAAAAATCACATTTTTATTTCGCTATTCAATATATAAAAATCGAATTTTTACTTTGCTATTCAATATATAAAAATCGAATTTTTTACTTCGTTATTCAATATATAAAAATCGAATTTTTACTTCGCTATACAATATATAAAAATCGAATTTTTACTTCGTTATTCAGTATATAAAAATTAGTTTTTAAACACTTTAAAAATCAGTTTTTAAACACTTTAAAAATCAGTTTTTAAACACTTTAAAAATCATAAAAAGGACTCACCGAAATTCGGTTTTGTTCGAATTCGTCTTCATATTCATGTTCGACTCCAGACCGTTCGAAGTGCTCAAATCCACATCATCGCCCTAGGCTTCAGCTCGCAGGTGGGAGGCGGGCTCCTGGCAGTTCAGGCGGAGGGCTTGGTGCGGTGGAATGGAGGTGCGGAAGGAGGAACTGTCGGTGGCGGGGCTCGGTGCGGTTGCATTAGGGTTTCGGGGGGGGTCTGTGCGATTTGGGGTTTTCGAGCGAGGTGGCAGAACGGAGAGGAGGGGGGTCGACGGAGGTGAGGCGATGGCGTCGGGGAAGGCGCGGTGGTGGCGATGGAGTCAGGCGCCATCGATTTGAAGAATCGGTCGTGTTTTTTTTTTCTTTCTGCTGAACGAAGAATAAAGGGGGGGCCAGAGGGAATTAAGGGGAGGGAGAGAGAATTTTTAATTTTAAATTTATTTAATTATTTTATTTACTAGAAGTTGACTTTTTATTTCGACCTCGAAACGAGGCCCACCGTCTGTCGTCCATAGCGTTTTACCCCTATTCCGAACACAATGGGATATGTATCGCAAGCTGATTCGATCGTTTCGATCAGTTTTCGTCAAAATCAACATATAACTCTATATATTGAATTTGAACGCGCATTTCAATTTACTGGGGTCACATACGAACTTTAAAAATTCCAGAAAAATATTTTCTAGCTTCGTATTGACGATACGGTCCTAACAAAACAAGTTTCGTCGAATTCCGAGACCGTTAGAAAAATGGCCATTTTCCAGTCGATTAAAATCAACTAAAACTGGTCAAACGCGTTTTCCTTCGCTCCGCTCACATATTGATTCGAAAAATTATGAAATTTGGAATCTAGCAATTATTTGACATCACGGACCCAACAAAAGTAGTTTCGTCGAAATCCGAGGTCGTTTTCAAAATTCCCATTTTTAAGGGCCTAAATTTCATAACGACTATTCAGAATTTTCAACTGGACATATCTTTTGATTCCCGCTATGAAATTTTGATTTTTCAGATTCGTTGGAAAGATATTATCAAATAGATCCTAATGTTTTTGGTTTCGCTAAAATCCGGTTTATTTTGCACCCGATACATTCAATTGAAGTTTGAAATCGAATTATCGAACTACCGCGCCATTTTCAATTCTATTTATAATTATATATAAATATTTATATTCTAATGACGGCGCGTATAAATATATACGTTCTAATTATATTCAAAATAAATTTCTTGTCGATGTTATTTAAAATAATCTATTTTAAATATTCAAAATTCACTAAAATTGCCAAAATAAAAATTTTAAACTGGCTCAGAATTTCCGGGTTATTACAGAATCGTTTATAAATCATAACGATTTATTTATAAAATAAAAGGATTTTAATATAAATTAAATAACAATTTAGTGATCAAAATTTTATAATGTTGAGTTTATAATCCAAACCTGTTTATTTTGAAGCTATATGATATTCTATTTGGATATATATGATAATATTAGTTTATTCTTATTAAATTGAATTATTTCTAAATTTACTTCATATTTTATTAGTTTATTTAAGCCTTAAAAATAGCCATTTTGCAAACAATCTCCGTTTTCAATAAAGCGAATTTTAATAAATCCTAATGACTAATTGTTGCTAGATTTCAAATTTTGCGCCAAATGGAGTTGTTTTGTGACCGTGCGAAATTAAAATGTGAATCAATCAATAATTTGAATTTAAAATAACATTGTTTGTGCAAACGGACTCGGATTCCGACGAAACAAGTTTCATTGGGTCAGTAATGTCAAACTATTGTTATATGTCCATTTTCATCGAAATTGGATATCTTATGTGACCATACGAATTTTTAAACGGCAAACGTAAACAACAACTAAATACAAAATTAAAAAATATTAAACTTCCCTATAAATATCCCCACCACCCTAACCCTCATAACCCTAAATTTTTCTCTGGTCAATGAAGTTATGGCCGTCTGTTATTCTCCTCAAAGCAAAAACATGGTCTTTGAAAAATCATAGGAATTGAAATAAATTCCTATAAATCAGGATATATATATATATACTTGTGAACCTTGAGAGCTCCTCTTCACCCTCATATGCATTTTACTGAGTTCAATGAAAAAAATATTCGCATCCTATTCGTACAGCATGCTTAGGGATGGAATTTACAGGAAAAAGAGGAAGCTTGGCAATGTTTGGAGTATGTATTCGTATTCGTAGCATCAAATAGAGTTTGTATGCAAAGTTTTGGGTGAATGCATGGAAGTTTGTGATGCATATTTCCTGGTAGTGCATAAGAATGAGTCTAAGAACAGGATTTAAGAATGAGGATCAAGTGTTGCATTTTGGGTTAGGGTGAATGAGATTTTGAAGAGCATGACAATGGTAATTTTTGTGTGATTTATAGTGAAGTGGAGAGGAAGAATTGTTGATGCATAATAGTTTGGCCATGGGAAAGAGAAGTTGTACGTAATGGGTTCGAGCGTTTTGCGTGGAAGAAGAAGTTTAAGAGGAAGGGAAAATGTGATTAAGAATTTTGGTAATTATATATATATATATATATATATATATATATATATATATATATATATATATATAAAGCTAATGACATTGTAATGTATACAAACTTACAAAATATATAGCTTTGTCATACATTATCATAATCTGATGAAGCAGGATCCGTTAGGATCATATCAACGCAGTCTACACAATGGAACTAATTTGGAGTATGTGAGAATTGTTGACGAAATAAAACGCCTGATCAGATTTATTGACAGTTTATCGTTATTCAACAATTAATAACCTAAGTGAGTAAACTCACTAACTCTGTCCAGTTTATAATTTTATAAATGTAATTTAGAGTTGATAAATGATGAGTGAATGTTGTGTGATGGTTGTTTGGATGAATTGATATATTATTATCAATTTTTGCTATTATATATATGTACACACATATATATTAGTTATATTTAAGGTTGGTAGTTGGATATTCCCGCATATTTTAGCAGATGAGACCCTATGCACTCCACATAATAGCGAATGACCGTCTAAAAGGTGATATCCCGCCTCGAAGCGAGATTGGTATTGTTTATATTGTCTAACATATGTGGATGTAGGAAAAACAGGTTGGAGGGATCCAACTGGACTTCTCAAAATTATTATTGTTTGTTTCCATATATATTGTGATCTATGATGTGTTAGATGTTTTGTGATATATTTTGTTGTGCTTGGATGTTTGGAAAGCACTTGCCCTAAATATTGATATTTGAAATACCGTAAGAAGGGATTTTGAAATTTTGAAGTAAAATCTATTTTTCCAAAATAGAAATTGAATTTCCAATGGGCTTGAATATAATAACTTGTATTTAACAATAAAAACAAGTAGTTTAATTTATAAACAATGTTTATAAATGATGCGAAATAATTATCATTGGATAATTTAGGAATGTAAATTCAAGAGTGAATTTAAAAAGGGAAATTGGAAATCATTTAAAAAGGAAATAATGAAATTTTTTCCGAGTTCGGAATGCGAATGGAATTGAAATAAATCCATAAGGATTTATAATTGGAATTCGACTATGTAGAATTTTATAAAAATAATTTATTTTTGAAAATTATATATTATATAAAGTAGAACTTGATAAGGAAATTTATATTTGGTTCATAAACAATAATGTATATTTGAACGTGAAGTCGATATAAAGTTACAAACTTGTTAGATAAAATCAATTAGAAAGTTGACATGTAAATAAAGTTGATAATGAATTAGAATCTGGATCTGAGTGTACAAAGCGACTCGATAAATAGGATTTGAACCTATGTTAGTACTTGCAAATAAAATCCAAGATTTATTTGGTAAAACGAGTTTAGATTTCTATAAAGGAATAATATTCACATTTCAAATGGTAATGGTTTAAAAACAAACGTTTTGCAAATTGGATTAGTTATAAGGGAAATTATTAAGGATTTGGAAGTGATAAATTCAAAGGTGAAGTTGGAATAAAAGAGGAAATTGAGTTGACAGGAAATGGTAAATTTATTCCGAAGTCCAGAATGTTAATCGAATAGAAATTATTAGAAAGAGAGTTATGCATTGAAATTTGACAATGTCAAATTCAGGAAAGTACTATTTACTTTCCGTTTTTATTAAATATTAATTAATTTTTTATTATAAATTCAAATTAACGAATAAAAGTTATATTTTAAGATTTAATATCTCGGAGCATGGATTGTAAAACTATTGTCATAATCAATGACTTCTGTTAAAAGAAGTGGATTCTTAAATTGAATCTAAGAGTTGCATGAGCAATGTTTTGTTGGTATTTGAAGTTATGAACTTTGTCTATTTCGAAGTTATGAATGTTGTTCAATTAAGGTCTGAGTGGTAATTGTACCCCAACTTAATTAACTTCATTGTTGACTAAGGAATGATTAAGGTTCGATGACGAAGATTGTTTAGAGATACGGTTTGTTAACAAGTGATTATTAGATGAGTAGTCGTAATGATGTTTTATACAATGTTCGTTCAAATCCACATAAATGGATTTTGGAAACGTTTTTCAAATATAATCAGAGATGTTGTCAAAGTATCGAAAATGAAATGAGTTGGTTGATTAAAATAAGAAATGAAAATATATGGAAATGCTTTCCGATGTTAATAACATATATTTTCTGAATATAGAAAATAAGAAATGTGAATATATGGAAATGTTTTCCAACTGTGATAAGAGATATTTTTTGAATATAAAAAATAAATAGTTTATGATAGATGGAAATGATTTCCAAAAATCCTGAGAGGCCAAGCGGATTTTGAGAAATACCCTGGGAAAGATATGGAAAACGTAAAAATGAGATATTGGAAAGTTATAAATTAATATGAAATTAATTTAGAAGGGCTCAGTGTTGCTTGATGCTTGATCAATGGAATTTCCAGTTGGAAATATGATCGTTGGTTGTATGGATGTTTCCTTTGATAGATAAATAACAGGCTATCAAAGTTTTAGCCTGTTTTATATTTCACTGTGAATACAGAGAGACCAGGATCAAGTTAATTATCCGAAAACCAATCCGTATGGGCATAAGCATTGCGAATCAAATTATGCTGAAGATAATTGAAGATGGAGTAAAATGCAAGGGTTGTTCTATCAATCCTACGTAGAAATTGCCTAAGATGGATTGATGGGGTAGTGCCTTCGGTTTGTCCAGTCCCAAGACAACGTATATGAAAGGATGTATGACAGAGTATTTCCAAATGGTCATGTACATTGATTTCTTCAAACGTACCATAGTTGGTGGCGGAAAAGCAAACTTCTGTTAGCCTAACACCCAAGGTATTTTTGAGGGTGTCAGTTAGTGATTTGACGGATCTGACAATGTGACATTCAAAGTGAATGATTCTATGAGGTTATAAAGGTTAGACGTAGCCTTAAGCCTCATCAACCGGAAAGATGATAAAAATTAGGCAAGTGACATGGCTATGTGGGTCACACCCATTAGTGTGTATTATCACCCGATCTAGAGAAAATTTAATTGCTTTTTATTCTATCACTGTTCATTCTTTCGGAAACGGTTGTTGATCACAACCATTGGTGATAATATACTCGGTACACTCTAGCAAAATGAGTGGTCGATCATGTGTAGCTTGGGTTACAAGATATTGTTGTTGAACCCAGTGTATTCCTCTGTAGATATACACTATCGGAAGGTGGTTCCGTACTATGTCATAGTTGGAAATACATCAACGAATAAGCATCCACGATTTTGATTGTATACTATGTATGTGGTGCATGAGATGCAAGCATTCCGCTAGATTGCTATTGATTTGATTAGCCACTATTATAATATCAGAATAGTGTTGATGCGAAGAATATTTTGGGTTATCATAAGGTAAAAACCATCTGTGTTTATGTGTGGATCGGTTTTACAATAATCCTTTATTCGAAAAGGATTTTAAAAAGTTATACCAAGTGGTTAGAGTTTACTTACGCCAGTCCCATTACTGACCCAGAGTTTAATTTGTTTTTTTTTTTTACCCGAAACTCTTGGGTGCCCAAATTTGTGCAGGCAGCCAAGTAATCAGGATTTTACAGATATACTTGGAGGAGCTTGAGCAGGAGGCTTCATCATTAGATAGCTGCTATGTATTTTCGTTGTGTTGTATATGTTGTACTATGATGATGGTATGTGTATACAGTTACAGACTGTATTTCAAAAGTTGTGCTATATAATATATTTTATTCGTTCCGCTGTGAGATTTGTGTCTGCTCTGATTTTGTGATCTTTTTTCTTTTTTTTTCTACTATTTTCTTTCTTATTTCTTCTCACCCTTTAATTTCTTTCTTTGACATCTGGGTTTTAGTACACTTTAGGTTGGACTTTTGTTGTATTTGGTTGACTTAAAGTGTACTGAAATTTAGGTCATCATACGATCCATTGTACGTTAATCATTTCTTGCTTAATGCGATGTGTGACCGACTTTTTAATGCTATGATAGCGATGAATAGAAGCAGCTAAGGCAGTGTCATAGCTTGTTTCATTGGCATGAAGTTCATTGGAAGTGTCACTGGAAACAACCATCGGATTAACTGTACCTCCAGTATCTAAAATAGGAGGAGTTTCATATGCAGCAGGCGGCTGTATATGGTCGTAATATTGTAGTTTGAGAGGAGTGCTGACTGTGTTTGGGACTTTATAAGTGATGGGTTTGTTATTTTTGGGATTAGGCAGAGAGATAGGCCTACTACCAAGAATACCACTATCACATGCACGCTCGACAATTGCATGATTTGTCGCTGTAACTTTAAAGCTGGCTTCCACATTACCTATAGGCAACCAACATTACCAACATGATAATAATTGTTACTTTGTTTCCCTAAGTCACCTTTATGATCACCACTACTGACATCGATGTCAGCCAAGTGTTGCTGACCATCAGGCACCGAATTCCACAAACCACTGTAATGTTCACCAACAAGAGATTTTGGTTGTTGGTCATTCCCTAAGTCGTTGCCTTGATCACAACTCTAACCATTTTTAGTACTATCAATTGAAGGAACATCAACACTTTTTTGACATATCATTTACAAAATATATATAATCAAAATGAAGTGCCTCCTTTTATATCAAAATAAATATATATAACAAAAAGGTTAATCTAATCATTCTCCAACGGCTCAAGAAAAAGATTATGTAGAAATGGCTACGTAATCTATGCACACACATAAGCAAGAATAGACTAGAATCTAGAATACAACAGATACAGCAGCTAAAGCCAAATAATACAAATAGTATGAGAACTAATGGAAATCTAAAAACAAGCAGAGGCTTAGCTATCGCTCGCCAAAGCTGACGAAGATGCCAAAGCTATTCGGAGACCAAAGAAACACGACTGTGAATCTCGACAATCCCCAGCACTAGGCCAAAAGAACGAAACTAGAAGAGAAAATTTCCACATCGAGCCATGTGGAAAGTCCAGCTGAAAGTTCCATCTAGTGTATCAAAGCTCCAACTCCTGAATGGTCCAAAAAGATCCAGTGATATATCGCCTTCCTATTCCTGAAAAACTTCTGAGAGCTCCGGCAAGCTCCAACAGCAGACTGAAGGGAGACAATCCTGCACCTTATAAAAACCTGGCTCTACATTAGTAGAAAACAACATAAAATAAAAAGGGGGGTTGGTGTGTAAGGGGTGGGGGGTAGGTGAGAAAACAAAAGAAAGAAAAGGAGAATCCGCCCGAGCTCATAAAACTACAAGCAACTACAGCCGATCCTAGCCCTGAAGTGCCTCCTGCTATCCTACTTCTTGTGACAAGTTAATCATCCCACTTACATGACTATGCACTATGAACATTGTTCGATCAGCCTTAAAATTGTATGCTGCAGCTAACACACTATCACTAGTTTGTTTATGTTCATTCACTTCAGATTGCATAAAAGCCAGGCTGTTGTTCCCAAGTTCAACCCCAGCTACCTTGCTTTGACTCAAACTTGTTTCTTCACTTGGTTTCTCACTACAATCGACCATTAATGCCTTACCCTTGTCAGTTCCAGTAGGACAAACACTATGAATAACATAACGTCTTTTATTTAGATTTAAGGAGATATTGGTAGGATTATTGGCACAATCTAACTTATTACCTATGGCTTTATTTAAGCTAGGAACAATTTCACCCTCCTCTAAAAAGAAACTTGTTTTTTGTTGCCACGTTCCAATATTTTGTGTTGCTAAACAAAAGGGAGTTGGCAACACTAATTTCTATGTCATTAGCCAAAGTTTTCTTTAAAATGTGCTTATTATTTCATTGATTGTCAGTAGTAGCATTTCTAATATAGTAGTTCACTCTGTTCGGCGGTATACTTCTTTTCTTACCAACTATATGGCATTTCATCAATTTCTTACCTCTCTCTATTTACTTTCTTCTTAGTAACCATTTCATCCTTAGCCGAATTATCATCTGCAACCTCATTAACAAGCAATTTACCATTGTTTTTTTAACATGTCATCACCACTTTCACATACTGACTCACACTTCTCTTTAGCATTATCGAAACACTTACAAGTAACACAAATATCAGGTTTCTACAAGTAGTTAAGACTAATTTTCAGTCTTCCTCCATTTATCAACTAAACATAAAACTCATCAACAAGTACACGGTTGGGCTCTATCTCTATGAAGCACTTAGCATATTCAAGTCTGTCAAGTTTTCCAGTACTCTCATCTAAACAAATTATATTTTGTAACCTACTGGCTAGCTAATTTATCCCTAAATGAGACCAATTGAATAAAGGAATATTTCCTATTTGGATCCATATTAGAACCGACTTTATTACCACAAATATTGTTAATCATATGGTCATAAGCCTTAACAATGAATGACTTATTTCGCATAACAGTGGGGTCTCCCTGGAGTATTTTAGTCCTATCCTCTTGACTAGAGAAAAGAATGATAAGAAGTTGACAATCAGATCTTACTTTTATGTCTCCTTTTAACTTCCAAACGCTTTTTAGTTTATGACGCACAATAGAGTACACCAAAGGACTATCGAGAAAGAAACCCACGAGCGCCTCAAACTATACTTCCGATCCAGCAGCTACTATGTCTTTCATAGGTTGCCCATCGAAGGAGGGAGAGTAATTGCCTGCAGTTTGTGGTTTGTTTCGAAAGATGGGAGCAAAGCTTAGATTAGTGTTAGGTATATGAGGGAAATCACAGAAGGATGGGATAGAGGGGGCTTGAAGCGGAAGGAGGAGGATCCAACGGGATGTGCGGATCTAGTAGAGGAGGAAGCGTAGAGGAAATCGAAATAGGATTAGGTTGTGTGTGGCTCGAGGAGAGAAGGACGGAATGATTTGGAAGTAAGATGCGAGGCGATGACACTGATGAAACTAAGAATATATAAAATATGATAATTTACGTATATTACTTAAAGATAAAAATTTCGCATTCGATTAGTAGAAATTTAAATTCAGTATTAAATTTTAACAAGGATTTTAATTTAGGGATTTTATTATGAAAGACAAATTTCATAAACTTGTCGAGTCCATTGACAACCCACCAAAAATTCATTCCTAAGAACAATACATACTGTAAAAATGATACCATACACACCGTAAAACTGATACTTAAAAACAAATAGCTAAATTTTGATACCATACACATAATAAAACGGATACGTAAAGGCTAGTAGTCAAGTTTTGATACCATGCATAGTGTAAAACCAATACCTAAAATCTAATGCTTTGTTTTTTTTGAATAAAATTTCTGCAGGCCCTCGTCACAGCTGAAAAAACTCATAACTTTGTTCTTGACACTATGTTCCAATTTTAATTACTAAGAAAATGAATAACAATTTTGTTAGTTTATTATACTCCAAGCATATTCACAAAATGATTGCATAAAGACAAAATTTATAAAATACTATTTTAATAATGATTTTCATATTACTTCAATTAGACTTATCTAAAATACATTTTAGATCAATAAAATTTTAGATTTTAACAATTTCATTCAAAAAATATATTTAATGAAATATATTTAATGGTTGAAATACATGTCGTTACAGTTTTTATCTCCTAGTTATACTAATCCACCTAGAATGTATCTCCATACGGATAACAACGAATGTTATTTGGTTATCGTTCATTCATGGGTTATCAACAAAATATCTAATTTAGCTATTCATATCTAATGCATGTTAGTTTTGTACACATGATTCGAAGTAAGACATATTTGCTAAAAATTTGAAATAGTTTACTATCGTTGATATGATACCATTTATTTGTCATGTGCGGCAATATTCCGCCGCAACATCCAACACATACCAGTGTTGGACTATCAAACAGTCGTAGATCTCATCCTATGTTGTTCATACCATCTGAGTTATATCATTTTTCATAATTTTAAGTTTTGAAGAGTTGGAAAGGTGAAGAGGAAGAGAAGGGAGATGCTTCGTTTGAGCATGTAACACGACTGGATGACATTTGAGATGCCGCAAATTGGTAACATTTCAAATGTTGCCAGTGCCTGTGAGATGCTTCGTTTGAGCATGTAACACGACTGGATGACATTTGAGATGCCGCAAATTGGTAACATTTCAAATGTTGCCAGTGCCTGTGTCTCCCGATGTTTATAAAACAAACCCTCATTTACTGTGGTGTCATTTCAAATAGCTTCTATATGAAAAAAAAACTTTGTTTACACTGATAACATTTCAAATAGTGCGAGTGTAAACAGCCAAATGAACAGAAAAACTAATACGTTAGCATTATTTGGAATGACGTCAGTGTATTTTGAGTCTTTAACCAGTTTTTAACTCCGAATTGATCAAAATAGAAATAATATATTAAATAATATTAAAACAGAAGAATTAAAAGTCCTTTCATTAATTTTATGAGTTTTCTCTCTTCTCCTTACTTCTTCTTAGATATTTTACTTTCAAATTAGTTTACCACAAAACATTTATTTACTTATTGTTTCACATCACTTTCCATTTTACACTTTGGTATGGACATCTTAAAGTTTATATAATTATTTACGTAAACTTAGCAATTAGCTTTATCATTTACATTTAGGCCCACATATTTGAATTAATTACATAACCCAAAATTTTAAATAATTTAAATTAATTAATATTTATTACGAATACCAAAAAATGATAAAATTATGTTTTTTAACTTCAAATACCTACATTTTAAAATTTATATAATCATTTACAAAGCTTCTCTTAATTCTTTTCTGCTGTTTTACATTTATGGTCACATATTATGATTAGTTACATAATACTAAAACTATTTAAATAATTTTACCAAACTATTATTCATTTATTCGTCTAATAAATCACATTAATGGTAACCATATTCATATTAACATAAATAAGAAAAATTAAATCATTCACTTATACAAATATGTCAATCACATAACATAAATTATATACGTGAATAATAATAACAAATTCAAAGTTTAATTCATTTATAACAATATATTTACCCTATAATACATTCTTATATTGTCGTAAAAGTATTCTTCATTTCAAAATTTGTTTAGTTATTTACAAAACATCCTATAATATCACTTAACATTTACATTCAAGGTAATATATCTCAACTAATTATATGACCATAAACTTAATAAATATATTCAATAAATAAATAGTTGTTTGTTCATCCAATTAATGCTATATATGATGTTTTAAATGTATACCATGTCATATTAACAAAGGCAATAAAATTAGTTTTCCATTCAAATACGATGTTAAATAAGTCATACAATATAGATATACATAAAACAATAACAAGGAATTCAATATATTATTCATTTATCTTAATAAATTTATTATACACCAAAGCAACAAAAAAAATCTTGCTTCAATTATCAAAAATTTGACATTTCCACAATTATTTACTGAACCATCTTAATTATTTCTTGATACTTTATATTTTAATCAATATGTTTAAACTACTAATGAAATCTAAAATTCAAATTATTTAAATACATTTAGTGAGTATTAGCTCATTTTCTAACAGGTTTGGAAAACAAGCCAATACTATATATGTGTGTGTGTGTGTGTGTGTACAGTCTAGGGGTGGGCGCAGGTCAGTTCGGTCCGGTTTGAAGCTCAAACCATAACCGGACCACAACAAATGGTTAACCAAAAATGAAGACCATAATATTATATTCTACCATGTCCGACTTCCGTTCGTTTTCAAATGCATTTGGTCCGGTTTTGGTTCGGTCCGGTTTGATTTTGAAACATACATCTTTGCATACATTATATATACATAACACACTAAAACTAATGAATAAGCCACATGCAACCAATTTCTGATATGTACAGGAAGACCTAATGTGTACAGTCTTTTGTTTGCTCATTGGATAGTCTATACTGCCTCTTAAACCAACAGGAAATGTATTTCCCAATCATGACTCAAAACCAAGAAATGCTAGACTGGTCCGCGTTAGAGTACAGGATATCATATAATTTGAATAACAAGTGGATGGAATTTGATCTAAGAATTTGAATTCAAACCTAATGGTTAATTTCCTTCCTACGACAAAAAAAACAGTCGTTCCAAAACTGTTGATCAAAATTACATCTCACTTTACCATTATATTTGACCTAGCTACTTAACAAATGACCATCAAAGATTACAATATTGTGAATCTCGTCAAAGGACACTTTACTGACTAGGCATAAAGCTATATAAATGGAGCTTTGATAGTGAAATGATACATAGTCGTACAACAACATATTCTTATCTTGTGTATTAAAGCATGATTATCTTCCCGCTAAAGTGTAACAACCCGAATTTTCAGAACCAATTAATTTTTTTTATTTTAGCTATTTTAATGGATTTTGAATATATAAAATGATATATTTTAATTAATAATGACTAAAAATTTATTTTTATTGAAGTTAGAACGAATAAATTCATTTTAATTATAAAATGAGCCTGAAAGGGCGCGATAGTTTGAAAATTTGATTTTAAATTTCAATTGAATGTACATGATTCAAAATAAATCGGATTTTAGTAAAACCAGAAACATTTGAATCTGTTCAATAATATCTTTCTAAGGAATGTGAAAATTTGAGATTTTATAATATAAATTGAAAGTTATGTTTAGCTTAAAATTCAAAATAGTCGCTACGGAATTTATATATATTTTATATAATATACAGCCCTTAAAATAGCCATTTTGCAAACGACCTCCGTTTTCGACGAAACCACTTTTGTTGGATTCAGAATGTCAAATTATTGCTAGATTCCAATTTTTATAATTTCTGGAATTAATATGTGAGCGTGGTAAATTAAAACGCATTTGGTATTTTCAGTTTTTAATTTAATCGATTGGAAAATGACCATTTTTCAAATGATCTCCAAATTTGACGAAATTAGTTTTGTTAGGACCGTATCATCAAAATATAGCCAGATTTATTTTTTCTGGAATTTTTGGAGTCAGTGTTTGGCCCCGGTAAATTAAAATGTACGTTGAAATCAATTTTGAACGTTATATTAATTTATATTTTAATTTTGATGAAAACTGACTGAAATAGTCGAATTGGCTTATGAAACATATCTCATTGTGTTCGGAATAGGGATATTTAGTTAGGAGCTATAGTCATTGGGTCCTGTTTGGAGTTCGAATGCAAATTCTAACATTTTGGAAATTAAAATAATATTAAATATATTAATATAATAAGGGGCCCTAACCCTAAATTGCTCGGAAAATAAAAACCGCCCCTTTTCCTTGAAACCCGTCATTCAACCAACTGCTCCCCATTCCTCCCTCAATGAACGCACCACCGCCTCTCCAGGCCTGCCGCCGCCGTCGCCTCCTCCCCTCCTTCCTCCTCTCTCCTACCTCCTCTCTCCATCTCGTAAACCCCAGCCTTAAACCACTCCAAACCACCGCTGTTTCACCATAAATTCTGGTGCCTCCAGGACCTCGAGCTGCTCGCCTTTCAGGGTAGTGGAAGAGGGAATGGGCGGCTACAACGTGGAGCGTTCAGATGGAATTTCGATTGCTTATGGGCGGCGTTTGATTCAAGCGTTCGGTGCGTGTTTTGGGGTTCATCGACGTCAGAAGGAGACGAAGAAGAAACACTGCAGAAGATTTACAGTGAGCTTTTCTAATTTTTTTTTATAAATAACAATGTTTTTAAATTTCAGTTTTTTTTATAAAATTTGACATTGATTTATTTTAGTTTTTGAAATAGCAATTTATGTAATTAGTTTCATTAATGTGGTAATTAAAATGTAATTAAACTTATTTATATAATAGCATAATAAATATATGATTTTTAATTGAATAAATATATGATTTTTAATTATATAAAGATATGATTTTTAATTATATAAAGTTATGATTTTAATTACATAAACTCATGATTTTTAGTTATGTAAAAATATCATTTTTAGTTTGTTAAAAATAGGATTTTTATCATAGGAAGAAAATAGTTTTGGAAAGTTAAAAATATAATTTTTATTATATGAATATCAATATAAAAATATGATTTTTATAATATGAATAACGATATAAAAATATGATTTTTATATATATAGAAGCAATATAAAAATATGATTTTTGTAAATATGGTAGCGATATAAAAATATAATTTTTATCTATATCATTTTAGAACAGAAATTTGATTTTTATATATATAACAGCATTATAAAAATTTGATTTGTATATATATATATATATAGTTGCGTTATGAGAATGTGATTTTTAATTATATATAGCAATGTTATAATTGTGATTTTTAATTATATATAGTAAGATAAAATGTGATATATATATATATAGCGTTGTTAAAAAGTATGATTTTTAATATAAATCGCGTGAAACAGATTGCATTGGAATCACGGTGAAGTACACTACGCACTGGAAGAAAACCCAAATCCAAACCATTCAATTAAAGAATGACGGAGTGGAAACCAAAGGTGAGAACTCCTTCTCACTTAATTTATTTTACGGTTAAATTTTTTTAGGTTGCAGACGAGGCTTAGAAGCCCCCGACACTATTTATTGTACAAACCATATTGTTTGATTTGAATTATATGGAGTTCAACACTCGAATTCACACAATCACATAAATTGAAAGCGATGTATGGATATTACAGACACACGGATTTCATACTCCGCGAATAGCCGCTTATGGCACCGTAAATGACATTGGGGTAGTTGAGTATTTATTTGAATGTTTTGTGTGGTTTGATTGTGGTTGTGGTAATTTGATTGTATTGTGGTTTAGTTGATTGGATTGAATATTTTGTATGGCGCGGGCCAAGATCAGGAGAGGGGTAATGCAAGACATTACTCCGATTTTAATATCGCGCCGTTATAATGCCGAAATTTTCTGAAATAAATATTTATTCATTAAAATATGATTTTTAATGTGTATATGAACTGTATAAAATATTCATGTGTTGAATAAAATATTTGAACAATAAAAATATAATTTTTATTGAATATATGAACTATTAAAAATAGTGAAGTGTTGAAATAAATATTTTATCATTAAAAATATAATTTTTAACGTATATATGAGCGACGTGAGATTCTCCTGAAATGAAAATAAATATTCATTTATGTTGACGCCAAAAAGTGGTCATCAACGGCCAAAAGTCGAATTTGAGCATGATTTATGAAGAAATATCCGAAAAAGCGAGAAAAAGGAAAAAAAAAAGATAACAACATTTTTATAGTGCTTCGACGTTAACGAGCCTACGTCCACTTTATAATCTCACAATAATATCATAATGTCGGAGATACAATAAATGTGATCGTCATGATCTCCATTACATAGTCGTTCTTGATGAATATAGCAAGTATTTTTGAGGTGAAAGTAGTTGGCAGCCATGATTGAGTTGTAGAGGGCATGCATGAACTATAAAGTAGGGCTTAGATCTCATCCAAAAATCCTCTTCTTTGTTATGCAACATGGTGTATTTATAGATGGTAGGCTTCAACAATTCGAGTTGGCATGTGTCTGTTGATCCATGTGAGTAACAGATTATGGAACTGAGTCTTGATTTACGTGGAGAGGTCCCCTCCAATATGTGGCAGCATAAGTATAGCTTGATCCAAGTTTATATGTTTTAGAAAAGGCTGTTGGACCAAGTAAGTAGGCTATGAAATAGATCTCATTACCAAGTCAGCGCTGTAGTGTAAGCTGATCTCAAGACCATCTAGCCCAGGTCTTTTGCGCAAAAGTGCTTCTATCCAAGAGCCGTTGAGTCAACGAGCCCCAAGCCAAGAATGCCCGGGCTTGTCCAAGTCCATGCTCGAGTCCTGAGCGATCCTATTATGGGTCCATGAGTTGGCGGCCTTGCCAAAAGGCGTGTCAACACTTTGCCCCCCAAAGTACATCGTGCGGCAAATGGGGTGTACTTTGAATAAGTCGAGCTGCGACTCTTTGGAATTTCATTCATCTTCAAGAAAGCAATGCTGAATTGTCATGTATTTGCGAATAGTCCTGATGCTTGGATTCTTTTTTCTTTTCTCGCTTGTCGAGTCAAGAGGTCGAATGATATCATCATAAGTAAAGCTGGGCCGCTTGTTTCTGTACATGGTCGTTCATAAAGAGTCTTCACCAAATGGTGTCATCTTCTTATGCAAGTCGAGAGCATGGTCAAGTGTAAGGTCAAGTCAGACCATTAGTCACACACAAGTCAGTGCATGGTTTGGTTATCCAAGTCATGAGATAGTGTAGAAAAACAGAAATGGCATGTGAACTTGACATCGCATATGGGTTTCTACTTCCCGAGTCATTGGAATAGTAGGCTAGGAATCCATGATCGCACCATATCTTACCAATATAAAGCCAGAAACCACGATCACTCCGAATCGTATTAACAGAATACTAGAAATCCACGGTCACTTAAAACCACATTTAGAGAAATCCACGATTGTTCCGGATTGTTTTTATGGTCCAGTGATCACGTAAGAGTCAGGGCAAGATGTTGTTGAAATCATGTGAGCCAATGTCTATTATGATTGTCAAAATCATAAGCCATTGGAAAAGTTAGTCTCACTCGCCATTTAATGTACTTGCAATTTGGTTCTTCAACGTCATGCCTAAGTCATAAGTTGTCTCGCTTGAATAAGTAAGCCAAATCATGTCGAACTCATAAGCAGTCTCGCTTGAATGAGTAAGTCAAGTCCTATCGAACTCATAAGCTGTCTCGCTTGGATGAGTTAGACAAGTTGAGTCATGGTCCAAAGGTATAGTATATATCCTTTGAATCACGTGTCAAGGACGTGTTCAAAGTCGATTTATAAGCTGACTCTCATGCCTATATCATCGATGGGTGACAAACGAAGCCAGTGCTCATGCCCCCAACGTCAGTGGGGGTCGAGCTAAGACAGTTGGACATCCAGCCCTTAAGCCTTTATACTCTTCGTCGTTGTTTTAGGCTAGAGTAGCGGGTCTGGCGATCTTAGACAACCCAAGTCACTTTATACTCTCTCCCGAGTCAGCGAGAGTTAGAGTTGAACACGAAAACAGTAGAATCACATTTGTCTAGGCATTGTTCCTTCACTTTAATCGGAAAGTGAGGATCATTTCATCAAGCATCAACGAACTTAGTTACTTTTATCTGATTAGTCACAGACTTGAGTAAGCTCATAAAAAATACAAGAGAATGAACGTCATTAGGAAAATAGTCGACCTCCCTTTGTACATGTTTCAGCATAGTCCAAAATAGTCATCTTACTCTTGTTGAGTTTGTTCTTTATGCTCGGTTCCATTGAGGTCATCATTTTTGCTGTAGTTTGGGATCCTACGAAATTTTAAGAAGTTGAAAATGTGCATAGAGTAGTCGAGTAGTAGATTTATGCTTTTCATGGATCACACTCATCGTCCCTAGTCATTAGGAGCTTGACTGAGTGGCGGACTTCAAATCCATGTCTTCTCAGGATTCATACTTCCTCATCATGCCATCATTTAGAGTTGGATGCAAAATGATTTGTTGGTACTCAACACATACTGGTTTCTGCTCTCCCATCCAAGCTCTGAGGATCTAAGTTGGTCTATGAGAGATCAAATTGTAGTCACTTAGAATGCTCTGATTCTTCCCCTTCCAATTAGGAAGTACACTACACCAAAAATGCCAATTTGGCACAGCGGGATGAGGGGATTTGATACGGCTTAAAGCCGTATCAAATTTGATTGTGCTCACACCCGTATTAAATTCACTTGGCACAACCGATTGCGATCCACACCACCTCAACAATTAAAATCTGGCCCTCCATCTTAAAGTCGCGGATCACTACATTTTTAACAAGGTTTTGACCCGTATCAAAATTTTCATCTCCCACAACAGCTAAAACTTACTTTCACTCCCTGCTATTTTATCATTTCCGCAATCCCTAATATTATAAAATCCCTAAATCCACTCGCTCCCCTTCCTTCGTGGATTTTGATTGCCTCGCATGCTCCCATTCATCGGCCGTCCGCAGCATCCTGTTTCTGTTCTCCTTCTATTGTTTAGCTATTTCTCTCGTTTACTTCTCTTTCCAATTTCCTATTGATTAAGAAATTTTGATTCGAGAAATCAGCTAAGGAATTTGAATTTAGTGATAGGGGAGCCTGAAAGGTATAAATCTTTTATCTGCGTTTCAATCTTTTTTAAACCTTTACTTCTAGTTAGTTCCATTCTATGTGGAAAGATTAGGGTTTTATGCTATGACCTAAAATTTTGATGATTTTGGAGATATTTGACCTGAGTTTCTACTGCGTTTCATAGATTAGTGACATCAAGCATGCTTAATTCAGTGTGTGTTTCTGATTGATTAGGAGAGTTTGGGTTGACAATAGCTTATGAATTTTTATTTGAGGATTAATCCCCAATCCACTCTTTAGAATTTGTTGATCTAATAAGATGATGTGAATTAAGATGTCTATGTTGGGTATATAGTCAATATTATAGGGATAAAGTAACATGACAATAATTTTTAACTGATAATGTTTTATTGATCTATTATAAACGAAATAATGTGTTTAAATGTGGCAGGATGATGTGAATTTTCAGCTGCAAGGATTCAAGTGCATGATGGAGAATTTCGGACTTTCATTCTTAACGATTATAAAGAAGTGTTTGCATTCTAAAGACTGAAGGACAAATGTGCAGGTAAGTGTATACTTGAGCAGTTGTGCATAATTTTGCACTTTATAGCAGTATTAGGGACATGGTATGATAATTTTATACAATTTAATCAGTTTAGTTGATATTTTATCAGCTTTATAATGTTGGGCATTATTTATATAATGAAGAAAATCATTCATATCCCCATTGATCTATTAGGAAATTAAAAAATGAGAAACTACTTCAGACAAATTGTGGCTCTTGGTTTAAATTCGATCAATTCTGCTGGCCTTCAGCAATTAATGTACTACTTGATTCGCAATAGTGTGCTACTTTTAACTATTTATGTGTTCAAATTTAAGTTAGACATTCACCAGTAATGTTTTCTACACTTGATGGGTACATTTCAACTTGATATCAAGATTTTCGAAGCAACTTATATTATCAATATTTGCTACGCAGTGAGTATACAAATAAAGCCAAAGAATGTGGTTTAATTGATGGTGTGATCATAAATCCATTCAAAGCACTTCAGCCAGTGCCTGAAAATGCATAAAGAGGATTCAGTTTTAGCTGCTTCTTTGTTTTGTTTGTGGGCAAAAATCAAAACCGAGTGTCTATTTTTTTGGGGTGTTTGATCCACTGTAATAGAAGTAGATATAATTGTTTATTGATAGCTTAGTAAATCTTATCAAGGTAGAATAGGGTGCTGTATTACTTTATTTATGTGACAACGGTTATAAACTTATAATGCTTCAGTGAAGTATTCATTTGATTATGGTGCTGGCCCTGTTAGTCCAGAAACTTATATACATTTTTTTCAGGACAAGGAATGTCCAGAAATATCAAGGAAGACATCCAAAGTGTGTGGGTTGCTGATAACATCAAGGAAGACTGCTTTAAACGTGTTCTTGCTAATGGTTTTCTGAAGCATGCACAGGTTAGTGGTTTTTCTTAGGTTGTCCTTGACTTTATTTAATTTCTTGGCCCTACTGCATTCTGAATTGTATTCGTCTTCCTCGTGAAAACGATTAGCTCTGCCAATATCATTTGTGTAGTCCGATTTTTCCTGCAGACAGGCTTCTTTGAAAGTCTTGAGTTCTTCAACTTCTTCCTTCCTAGAATCAACCACATTTTCTAACTGAACACCTGTATCTGACATTTTCAGGCTATTCTCACTTTCACATGACAGGAAGGTTGGAGAAAGCACCTTCTCGTTATCAGAACATTCCCAAGCCTCTTCAACTGCATGTAACTCAATTGTTTCTTCATTGTGTATCGATACTGACATATAAATTGTTGAACAAGAGAACGAACTGCTTTATGAAAATTTTGAACAGTTTGGAGAAGCTTCATCGTGATGTGGTACTCTTTCATTTACTCTTAATGTTTTTTAGAGTCATTTCGACTTCTTTCAGTAAGGTCTTACATAAATTCCACGCCTAGATAACTAAATGATTAAAATCTGTATGTTTTAAGATCTTACTAAGAACTAACCTTGTTACTTCGGTGGAAGTAAACCCAGATAGGTACATTAGTTACTTAGAAGTGGAGTAGCTTGGACATAGTATACACACAAGAGTGGTATGCTTTTTTTTATTTTGTCTATGTGTTGGTTGTTTGGCAAAATGATCTAAACACATATCGACCATTAACTGTTTGAGTTGGCATAGCAACCTTTTTGATGTTGATTCTAAGTAATTCTCATGTCCGTATATCCTGCAGCTTCACAAAATGATCTGAAGGGCACTGTTTGGGAGGATGGAAAAAAGGTATAACTGCTGATACACACCTTTTGCTGTAAGTAAGCCGATTTAATTTCAGTTTTGGGCCATTGATGGTTAACTAGAATCAATATATTTTTTTTGGTATTTATCTATGTGTGTTACATTTAGTGCAAAATTTGTATGTTAATATGACATGCACATTTGCGGGTTTGTTGTATTCAAAAGTACTTGCTATGTAAGCATGATGCGTTTAACATTGAAGTAATTTTAGTGCAGTCATTTTGGAGTACACTGATTTTTTTTTTTGATGGGATCCAAATGATCTATTAATTAATAGAGGGCAACATTTTGGAGTACACTGCAATTGCTTGCTGTTCCGAATAGCAAGCTCTTAGGCTTGCTGTTCGGAACAGCAATGGCTTGCTGTTCTGGAACAGCAAGCCTAAGAGCTTGCTGTTCGTAACAGCAAGCAATTGCAGTTCCGAACAGCAATTGATTATGGTACCTACGGTTCAAATTAGAGTTTTTTTTTAAATATATATAAAAAACTAGAACACCGATTAGTTATGTATGGGAGAAGGTGCAACGAAATTTTAAAATTAGATGAGTTCCCCGAACAAAAATGTAAAGAAGTACAAAGCTCGATGCATTTACGAGTGACGACAACATATACAATGCAATAGATGTGTTTAAGTAATTCTTGAAAATACAAGAAATCAAGAAAGTAATTCTGAAAAATATTCCAAAAAAAAGCAGTAATAAAAATTAAAAAATAATGCAAAAAATGCATAACCTGCTATGCTTTTTTAAGGAAGAGAATACTGAGGAAAAAATGGAACAGCACTTGTGTTTTGCTTTCAAATGATGTGCAGGTTGACTAGGAGAAATTAGTGTAGACCACCTGGTTTGATGTTGTGATTCGGGGAACTCTCTTTATATCATAAAATTTGATATATCTGTTCAAGTAGTTTTAAAGCTGTTTTGGCTTGGTCAGAATGTGGGTTTGAGTTTGTATATGTCAACATAATCATCCAAAAACAGCTTCACATTTTTAGTGGCATTTTAAAAGAATTGAAACGTAACGAACATTGATTTTGGAATTTTTCTTAAACTACACAACTATAGATATTTGATATAAGTTTTTTATTTCATGATTTTATTCATATTGTGCAGATACAAATTTAATTGATAAAAATTTGTTTAATCTGCATTTTAGTTAAAGTTTAATTTCAAATCATTGATACCATGACTAAGAAACAATAAAATGTCAGTTTATGAAATGAAATATTATAAGTTCTTAATGTCCTTGAATAGCAATTTTCTATATCATGATTGCATGCCTTCAGCATGGCAGGTATTATAGTTCTTAATGTTCTTGAATTTCTGCTTATCAAAATTTGATGATCCCATATTTATATCTTCATCAAGTTTACTTGCATTTAGCATTGACTGTCATTTACTTGAAAATAGCATTTTTCAAGTAACAAGTTTTTTTTTTGGCAGTCACTTGTGACAGACACGATACATCTGGGATCCTTAGATGACATTGAATGAAGTTATATAGCGAAATGGATTTAGCCTGCACTCAATATCATGGACAAGTTTGGTTATAATGTAAGGTTGCTTAGTGTATTATTTTCCAAATAACATGATAGTTTTTCTTTTTCTGATTTATTGAATTATCATCTTAGAGTGGCATTTGTATGATATCGTAGAACTGTCCAAAGCATTTGCATCAGAGTATTATGTCCTGCGACTTTTATCTAAATGATGGTCGGACTTAGTGTGGAAAAAAAAGATGAATCTCTATCAAGTGGATTTCAAGCAAAGTTTTGAAGCTGTCATGTATTTTGTTGGACCAGAAGCTACAGGGTAAAGTCTTTGTTGATGAATTATGTAAGCTATAGGGCTTTAGGGTAAAGTTTTGAAGCTGTCATGAATTATGTAAGCTGAGTTTATGAATGACTGGTCTTGTTACAATATTGTATGATGATGAAAGCAGAATTGATGCATGCCAACAAATTATAATTTTTTTATATATTTTTTTAAATTTGATAAGGTCTAAAGCCTTATCAAATTATCAAATTGATACGGTCTAAAGCCGTATCAAATTATCAATTTGATACGGCTTTAGGCCGTATCAATTCGATAATTTGATAAGGCTTTAGACCGTATCAATTTATCAATTTAATACGGTTTTAGACCGTATCAATTTTTTAATTTGATACGGTTTTAACCGTATCAAAGCAACAGAGACGCCATTTTTTGATACGGCTTAAAACCGTATCAAATCCATTTTGATACGGCCATAAACACTGCCAAATTGGCATTTTTGGTGTAGTGGTAGGTTGGGATCAGTCAATGGATGGTCACTCTGCACCCCTTTCATGGTCCACATGCGGCCATGTGAAACTCATCGTTGCACTTGGGCTATAATCAGCCACATATGGGAATGTGTGTTGATTCTAGATATCACTCTCAAGGCCCTCTTTCAGTCGTTGCCTTATGTTATGTGATGTGTTATTGAACATCTCACTCTGAATGTCTCCTTTCGGTCATTGCATTAAGTCATGTGGGAAGTTTAGCATTAGAAGTCGACGTCAGTCCTTCGAACACGACCCGTTTGTTATTGTATGCGAGTGTCTCCCTCGTGTCTTTGCTTTATATCTGTACATAATCTTGCAATCTGAATAGAATAATTCATTTAATTTGCAAGTTACTAAGTCAACCTTTATGTCACAAGGAAGTCTTGCTTGAAATGAAAATGTGTTTAAGTGCTAAGCTAACTAACATAGAACTATTAAATGTCAAAGTGTTGGGAGTCGTAGTTTGGAGGTATAGTGTCTGTAGCCTCCATTTAACTTTGAAACACGGGTCACGTCTGATGCATGTTTGAAGTTAATTCAGAAATCTATGCCCGTGCCCCCAGCGTTGGTGGGAACCGAGTTAAGTCCTTCGGACGTTCTATCCGCCCTCCTTTATAATCCTATCCTCAGTCGGAGGGGGATGAAGACTGCATGCACATCGCAGCATTGTCCTTTATACTCTCTCCTAAGTCATGAGAGTTGGAGTTATGGGTTTAGTGATCTTAAGTCGTGGCGGAGCATTCACACTAATCTATAGATTTATACTCTCTCTCAAGTCATGAGAGTTAGAGGTATGGACGTCGTGGCTCGTCCTTTATACTCTCCCAAAGTCAGTTTGGGTTAGAGTTGTGGATCGAGTGGTTTTAAATCTTGGCGCGCCTGTGACACTCATCCTAAGTATATACTCATATCCTAGCTCTAAGGATTAGAGTTAGTCGGACAAACAGTTGGATCATATTTGCCTTGGCATCGTCCCTTTGCTCCAACGTCAAGGGAAAAGGTCGCCATCAGGGGTGGTCAGTTCACGCCCCTATTGAGTTTATACTCCTTCCATTGAAGTCATGGGAAAGAGTTAGAGACGTTGCTGGAGAGCGGTCAAGTCATACTCATCCTCGTCTTAACATTTCTCCTTTTCCATCACGTCGAAAGAAAAACTTGTTATGTTGTTTGTGGGATCGTTCCCTTGTCATTGTTGCACTCTTCCCATCGGATTAAGGAATGGAGTCGTCGATCAACTGAATGGTTATGTCACACCCGAATACATCTCTATGTCTTGCCTGGCGAATCGAAGTCTAGATGCTGAGGATGTCTCATTAATATGCCCATGCATAGATAGCTCACGACGAACTCATGTGCGTATATTCTCTTTCCCCATACTTCAAGGGAAAAAATCAGTAAATGAATGGGCGAACTTCAATTATGTCAGATTGTTGACGTCAGGCCAAGAGTAAGCTGGTGAATAGTCGAATCACGTTCGCCCAAGCTTTTCATTCCTCTTATCATAATATGGAAGGAGTTGTTGGTACCAAACATCGTGTACTGCCTCTATTTGGATTCACGCAATCCGATGGCGTCAAGCATAGAATCCATCCATATGGACTGTCGAACTGCATCCATTTTGAGTTAGATTCGGACTTTGAAATGCAAAAGTCGATGCACAATTGTCTTGAGTCATGCCATGCATGAGCCGAGTAGTGGATGGTTATGTCAGATCCACCTTGAGCTGTATAACTTTCCTCGGATGGGGGCATGGTTTTTTAAATGAGTGGTTCAGTCAGGCTCGTTATGGCAATGCCCTGTAGTTCTGTATGCAAGTGTTGGAAGTTTGATTAGTACCAGACTCTGGGTACCTATATCATTCACACATAAATTTATATGAGGTAGTCACATCAGTAACTCATAAAGCATGCTAGGATAAGAGATATGGGTAAAAAATAATCATGTTCAAGGAATGAGTATTATTCGGAATCGGAATGGTGTCACATATCCTTTGCTAATCCATTCCAATTTGTCCCATCTCGACGGGTGATGACCGCTGAAGTTCTAGTTGATGAAAGAAGTCTTTTCAACTCCTCCTGGAGTGGCAATGCCAAGAACGATCAGACCTTGATTGGGGTATGGGATAATAAAGGAAATCAGGCGGCCTTTGTAGGTGAATGATGAGGGTTGTTTCCTTTGAGTCGCCTTCTTTCCCCTATGGCAAGGGCAGGGAATAAGAGTCAGGTAGTCATGGTGGCATCTTATCTTGTCGGTGCTAAGACGATGATCAGCATGAGATCAGTGGATCCATGCTTATAGAAGCTTTGCCTTTTCCATGCAGGAAGTGGGATACAGAGGCTAGGAATGTAGACATGTCTCGTTTATCCACCGCTATGTCTTTGATCCCGCTACGGGGAATGAGAGCTAATGTATAAATGATTAATCAACCTCATGGCTTGAGTGTTTCAAACTTTTAACTCGTCGATCTTTGGACAAGACTGAAGCAGTTGATAGGATTGAATAACCTCAGTAAATAAGGGTGATGGATCTTGGAAGAGTCCCAGTTGCTGCTATCTTGTTGTAGATATTCTCGGGCCATCCGTCGAGGATGATAAGTCTTTATGATTATTATTGGCCAAAATATATGCCGAGCCGAAGGTGAGCCGTCAAGCGGGTCCGGGTGTAGCGCTGGTGGGGGTCTGGGGCCCCACAGTCCCGGCGGCGATCGACCTAACCAATTAGGTAACAGGTAGGTACCGCCCAAGTCATTCGATTTCATAAGATCGAGCCTTCTTTGAAACGATCAAAAAATGCATTTTTTCTGAAAATGACCTGTCTCGGGTCGATGCGCAGGCTTTAGAAATGGCTAGTAATATGGGTTGGTATATCTGGAAGAGTTGGTCGACCTGGATAGTTTCATAAGAGTCGATCGATTTGTAGTTGGTAAAGCTGGGCTTGAACATCATCATAACGATGGTTGTTCGAACCAATCTCACCCCGACCCAATACCTGCTTCGGGCCAGGCTGCATACTAGGAGCCATCCAAAGTGCAATTTCCACCGACTAGTCGTTTGGTCAGGTCGATGTCGACCCGAGAAGGATCGACCCGACCGGGGTCAAAACCAGAACCGGGACAGAATTGGTATTTGCTGGCGATGCAGATGTTGTTATTTCTGCTTTCCAAAGAATGTGCAGAAATATTGGAAAGCAGGGCTACTGAAGATGACTGAAACTAGGATTTTGTCCTGGACTTTATGATCCAAAAGTAGAGCAAAACCCTTAAGATGTTGAGGCACCAAACTATTGACGCCAAAAAGTGGTCATCAACGGTCGAAAGTCGAATTTGAGCGTGATTTATGAAGAAATATCTGAAAAAGTGAGAAAAAGGAAGAAAAAGCAAGACAACAACATTTTTATTGTGGTTCGGCGTTAACGAGCCTTCATCCACTTTGTAATCCATAAAGTCGGAGATACAATAAATGAGATCGTCATGATCTCCAGTACATAGCCGTTTTTGATTAATATAGCAAGTATTTTTTAGGTAAAAGTGGTTGGCATCCATGATTGAGTTGTGGAGGGCATGCATGAGCTATAAAGTCAGGCTCAGATCTCGGCCAAAAGTCATCTTCTTTGTTATGTAGCATAGTGTATTTATAGGCGGTAGGCTTCAGCAATTCAAGTTGCCATGTGTCAGTTGATCCATGTGAATAGCAGATGATGGAGCTGAGTCTTGATTACGTGGAGAGGTCCCCTCTACTATATGGCAGCATAAGTATAGCTTGATCCAAGTTTATATGCTTTAGAATAGGTAGTTGGACCAAATAAGTAGGCTATGAAATAGACCTCATGACCAAGTTATCGCTGTAGTGTAAGCTGATCTCATGACTGTCTAGCCTGGATCTTTTAGGCTGAAGTGCTTCTATACAAGAGCCCTCGAGTCAAGGAGCCTCAAGCCAAGAATGTCCAGGCTTGTCTAAGTCCATGCTCGAGTCCTGAGCGATCTTGTGATGGGTCCATGAGTTGATGGCCTTACCAAAAGGTGGGTCATCAATTTACAAATTGGACGATTTGTTTATATATACACATTTAACTAATATTGATCGAGACGATAAATTTTACACATCGTCCAATTGCACCAATAATATTCAGTATTTGTTGGTTGAAACCCCACATGGGTATTTGGATGATATTTGACGTACAATAATCCCAATTGTTTAGCTGTATGTCAATCGATTGGTTAATAGACTGTTGTAAGCGTTAACTATTTATATTTAATGCTTATGCAGTTGTGTTAATGCACTCTGGATGATGGTTGATTGTATATCATGATTGTTGTGTACATGTGTTATGTGAAATCCATATAAATAAATTATATAGTAACTGACTGTGTCTGATTCCAATTCAAAAAGGAACAAATATTTTAAAATAAGGAAATATTTAAAATAATATTCAGTGAAGGATTAAAATGTGAATTTGATGTCCGATTTTGGATGGACATGAAAATAATGAAATAAACGAAGCCGTGTTGTTTAGATTTGTGCCATTTTAACATGAATGATATTTATATCGATTTTATTCATTTTTATAATGAATATCGAAAAGGAAATGATTTCAAAATCTAATATTTTGGAAATATTATCATTTAAATATTATAATGATAAATAGTATTCAATTTTGATTTAAAATTGAAATAGAAGTGGAATCGTTTTAAAACGAATTTATAAATGATTTATAAAATACGTTTTAAATGGAAATCGATGAAATATATATAATATATATATTATATATATTTAATGGCCTGAACAGAACGCGTCGCGACTGTTCGTGAATTTCGACCATTGACTTCGAATTGACATTACGGGAGATCCGACCATCGGATTCTCCTAAAACCGAAACTGTTGGGTTCGTATCGGAAAGAGCTTTTTAATGAATACAAGAGATTTGAAATCTAGTGGCTGGATTTGGAATTATGTCCAAATCAAATTTGGAAAAGTTCGCTGTAAGTGCAGTGTGATGATCGTTCACGGAAATCGACTAAAAGGGCCTTAATAAAATTATTAAAAATATCAATAATTTATGTAAAATCATAACAAATGATTTGAAAAGAATTTGGATGAAAAATTCCCTATTTGTAAAGATAAAAATATATTTTTATCAAAATGAACTAGTTATTAACTAGATTTGAAATCCAATAATTTTTAAATAAAATGAATTGGATTTATGAATGGTTTTAATATAACTAGAAATTTCCAACGAATAAATTGGAATGGATTTCAAATGGAAATATTCTTTGAAATATTTCGATACTGGATTCCGTGATTATATAGATATTGTTATGGAAATTTGGAAGATATATTTATATCGTTATTTCCAATATGATATTTGTTGGTTTCCGAATTCGATATTGAATATAAGCCAATATAATTTCTATTCAGAGCCTTGTATTTAATATCAAATGGGATTTTGGGTTTGTCGTGAATGATGTCTTCAGTAACACTATTCTTTGATCTAGTTGAGAAAAGAATAAATCTTTTAGTTAGGATTTAGTGAAGTTTACCAATTCATTAATATTTAATTGGAATTAAATAAAAGAACTGGATTTTGGGTTTATCATGAACGGTGTTTTAAATAACATTTGTTCTTTAACCCAATTAACAGTGAGGATATGATTTGGAATTTATAAATCTTTTAACTAAGATTTAATGGAAAATTTTCAAAGTAAAGTTTTCCATATTAAATTGGAATTGAATGGAATTCGATTTAGTAATAATCGAAGTGAGCTTCTGTGGAGGAAGACTGTTACTATATATGGAATTTAAAGGCTTTGTCGTTATTCCATATACATTATTAGTCAGATACGGAAATTTATATCGATTATATATATATATATATATTGATCTGTTTTCCATGAAGATTCCATAATTAATGGAATGTGATTTTGGGTTTATCATGAACTGTTTTTAAATGGCATTGGTTCTTTAACCCAGTTAAAGATAGGATTACATGTCTAACATTGTATTTCAAACTGCATTGTTGATCTCTGCTAAATATATTTTTGTTTGGTGGTGGAGAATTTATTCTCTTTCTTAACACCCTTCTCTAAGACGTACAAGCTTAGAGGTTATATATCGGCAGAAATCAATGGTACAGTGTAGATTTTCTATGCGACATGTTTGACTTCCCAAAGTTAAATAATCATTAATATTAATTTTTGGGAAGATTAAAACTAATTGGAATTTTAATGAATCTTTAATTAGATTGAAATGGGAATGTGATAATTTAAATTATCAAATTTGGGAAATGATCGAGAATGGAGTACCACCAGTTTTACTCTAGGTGATAGTTAAATCTTTAATTAGATTTGAACGAGAAACGGTAATTAATTTTACCGATAACACTATGGCGTTAGATATGGAGTATTACCAGTTTTGCTCCATGGGACGAATAGGTTGGGATTGGGAAATAAAATAAATAATTTCTTCGGTAAGGTTCGTTAATCCCGACTAGTTTGGAAAACCTTAATTTGGTTTAAATTGTTAAAAGAATATTTGAACAAAAGAATATTCTGGATTGGAATGAGGCGTATGTTGTGTTTTTATGGCACTCGTTTATAAGATACGCGTACTATTTAGAAAGACTGGGTTTATCCCATTCTGAATAATTGATTTGATGATAAGTCGACGATGAAGATGGTGGTTGAAGACCAAAGATCTTCACATCGTTTGGATGATTACTGATATCCTGATTGGGGTGTACACCCAAGACAAGGTAATAAGTGGTGATCGTTCAGACGTACTTAGAGATCGACAGATATGTGAGGACCTCTCTCCTGTGTTGGACATATGGGACGAGGAATAAGGTCCTCCGGTTTCGTTCAGACCCAGAACGAACTGGTAAATGGATGTGTGTCTGACATTGGATTTTATTCTGTGTTGATTGATCTCTATTAAATATATATCTGTTTGGTGGCGGAGAATTTATTCTCTTGCTTTGCACCCTTCTTTGAGACGTACGAGCTTAGAGGTTATATATCGATAGACATCAGTCGCATAGCGTGAATTGTCAGTGTGGCATGCCGAGATGCAAATGATCAGGGCTTCTGTTGAAAAGCAAAGTCTTGTGGTTGATGATCAAAGCACGGCTTTAAATAGCATAGCTTTGTGTATAACGTTAATTCACGAGCCTCACACCCCGGTTTGAACCAGAAATGGGAGAGGACCTCAAGGAGGACATGCGTTTCTTTCGAGCTAGGAGTGGTGTCATGGTATGGAGCCCAGACATTTTACTCATGTGGATATTGCATATTATTTGATGGATAGCGAGGCGCCTCAGTTATATCGGTCACTACGGGGCCGATGGATGATATGGTCGACATATTGACCATTATGCCCCATAGGACGGGGGAACGCATTGTTCAGGAATTATAATCCACTAACGTAAGTATGGACCGGCCCTGACGCTCCAGGTGCAGTTACGGCTGTATCCTGAGACAAGGTAGGCTAGATTGTCTTGAATTCGGTAAGGATAATCCCTTGCCTTGGTTCACAGACGGAAATCCAATTTCCAATACGTGACATTTCGGTTTTGATTGTAGAGCCTAGTATGGCGACATAGCAGCACGGGATACTATGTCATCTATGATTGATACATTTATATTTGAAGTGATTTTGACACTATACACTTATAATGATATCAAAATGATTTGTTTTAAACGTACCAAGCATGTTTGGCTATTATAAGGGAAAACTCTATCCTCCGGCTTGCGTTGCATTGTGTGATGGGACCTGAGTCTTATAATAGCTTCATTTTTCAAAAGGCATTGCGCTGTTTATAAACTGTTTTATGCACTTGTATTCTTGGGAGAAAATCCGTTCCGTGTTATATGGCGTGGTCCCTTGATTTACTTTATTTTTATAGTAAAGTTTAATAACAATTTTAGCTCTCACAACAGTCACAAGACTGACCTAGAGTTTATTGTTTTAACCTAAACTCTGGGTTCCCCTATTTTCCACACGGGCAGCTAGTAGTTTTGGTTTTGCAGATATTATATTCACAGGATCCTGTATTTACAGCTGGAACTATACTCGGAAAGCTCTATATCCGTATATTTCATGTATTATTTTTTTAATGTTGCATTGTAATTTTTAATCTCTGATATTTTTCTAATGTATATTATTTATTCATACTCTGTTATATTCTTGTACTCTGATGTAATTGTTGTAATAGCAATGAAATGTTGTATCGTTTGTATTCTGATTAGTCTTGTTCTCAAACCAGTTCGCCTTCTTGTTCGGTTTAGGCTGGCTGGGAAGTTCAGGTCGCTACAGTTGGTATCAGAGCTTGGGTTTACAGAGCTCGAGAATAAGACACATTGGAACCGAACAAAGGAATTCATCAAAGATTAGAAATTTCCAATAAGAATGACTCGTTAGAGATAGGATCGGTAGTATCCTAGAACGAGTGTAAAGAGTGTTATTTTTAAAATAAAAATGAAAACAAACTTTGTTTTGAAAATTTAAACTTTATTATACGTATTTGAGTATTTTATATTAAATTGATTTTGGACAATCTAGTATATGAAGATTTTGCATATACGCCTTGCAAACGTGTATACAAAGCCTCAAATATACTGGATAGATATAGAATCACAATCTAGTCGCCCGGAGATGATTGATGATCAGTCGACCATCATCAGAATTTATGTTCGAGTTTCGGAAGTTGGGATATCTATACATTTCCAATAGACTGGTGTGAGAACAAAAACCTTAGATAGGGTTATTGTTGTGAATAGGCATCAAAAACATGATTTTTCAGTATATAAAAATTATGAATTTGAAAAATTAATCAACCAATTGATTGTTGGTTTATGGGTTGATTATTAGTTTAACTAATAAAATAATTGAAACCAAATTGTAAATGAAAGGCAAATTTAGCCAATCGAGCGAATATTGAACTGAATTGAAAATTGATTGGAATTGCATACATGTACATATATATGTGTGAACAGGTCATAGCATGGAAGCTAAGAAGAGAAACAAAATTGTATGCCCGACAAATAGGTACATGTTTATTGTACTTATTGGGTTTTGATAATTTATGAGCCGATTGGCTAGCCGCTTGGCTTTTTCTTTTTCTTTTGGATTGGTGATTGGCCTGTGAGGCTAGTTGCGGTTTTAAGGTCTCCCCATACAAAGGAGGTTATGGCAAAAAAATTCGAAAATTTAGGGCGTTAGCCAAATTTTTGAAAAATTAGAAAATTCTTATAAACTGAAAAGTTGAAGAATGAAAGTTGAGTTGGTTAGTTAAACAACTTTCAGCTCCATTCCTTTTTGAGGACGAAAAGATTTTAAGTAGGGGAGATTGTAACAACTGGGATTTTCAAAACCAATTTAATTTTTTTATTTTAGCTATTTTAATGAACTTTGAACATTTAAAATGATTTGTTTCAAATAATAATGACTAAAAATTTATTTTAATCAAAGTTGGAACAAATAAATTTATTTTAACTATAAAACAAGCTTGAAAGGGCGCAACAGTTTGAAAATCGATTTTAAATTTCAATTTAATGTACAAGATTCTAATTAAATCGGATTTTAGTAAAACCAAAAACATTTGAATATGTTCCGTAATATCTTTCTAATGAATGTGAAAATATGAGATTTCATAATATATATTGAAAGTTATGTCCAGTTTAAAATTCAAAATAGTCGCTATGGAATTTATATATATTTTATATAATATATAGCCCTTAAAAATAGCCATTTTGCAAACGACCTCCATTTCGATGAAACCACTTTTGTTGGATTCAGAATTTCAAATTATTGCTAGATTCCAATTTTCATAATTTTTGGAATTAATATGTGAGCGTGGTAAATTAAAACGCGTTTGAAATTTTCAATTTGAATTTAATCAACTGGAAAATGACCATTTTTCAAATGGTCTTCACGAAATTAGTTTTGTTAGGACCGTATCGTCAAAACATAGCTAGATTTATTTTTCTAAATTTTTGGAGTCAGTGTGTGGCCCCTGTAAATTAAAATGTATGTTGAAATCAATTTTGAACATTATATTAGTTTATATTTTAATTTTGACGAAAACTGACTGAAATAGTCGAATTGGCTTATGAAACAAATCTCATTGTGTTGGGAATAGGGGTATTTAGTTAGGAGCTACAATCGTTGGGTCTCGTTTGGAGTTCGAATGATAATTCTAACATTTTGGAAATTAAAATAATATTAAATATATTTATATAATAAGGGGCCCTAACCCTAAATTGCTCAGAAAATAAAAACCGCCCCTTTTCTTTGAAACCCATCGTTCAACCAACTGCTCCCCATTCCTTCGTCGATGAATGAGCCACCGCCTCTCCAGGCCTGCTGCCGTCGTCGCCTCCTCTCCTCCTTCCTCCTCTCTTCTCCATCCTCTTTCCATCTCGCAAACCCCAACCTTAAACCACTCCAAACCGCCGTTGTTTCAGCATAAATTCTGGCACCTCTAGGACCTCGATCTGCGCACCTTTCTGGGTGGTGGAAGAGGGCATGGGTGGCTACAACATGGAGTGTTCAGATGGAATTCCGATTGCTTATATGAGGTGTTTAATTCAAGGGTTCGGTGCGTGTTTTGGGGTTCATCGACGTTAGAAGGAAATGAAGAAGAAACACTGCAGAATATTTACAGTGAGCTTTTCTTATTATTTTTATAAATAAAAATGTTTTTAAATTTCAAATTTTTTTTAATAAAATATGACATTGATTTGTTTTCAGTTTTCAAAATAGCAATTTATGTAATTAGTTTAATTAATGTGGTAATTAAATTGTAATTAAGTTTATTTATATAATAGCGTAATAAAGATATGATTTTTAAATATATAAAGATATGATTTTTAATTATATAAAGATATGATTTTTAATTACATAAAGTTATGATTTTTAGTTATGTAAAAATATCAATTTTAGTTAGTTAAAAATTGGATTTTTATCGTTGGAAGAAAATATTTTCGGCAAGTTAAAAATATGATTTGTATTATATTAATAGCAATATAAAAATATGACTTTTATTATATGAATAGCGATATAAAAATATGATTTTTATATATATATAAGCAATATAAAAATATGATTTTTGTGTATGTGGTTGCGATATAAAAATATAATTTTTATATATATCATTTTAGAATAGAAATTTGATTCTTATATATATAATTGCATTATAAAAATTTGATTTATATATATATAGTTGCGTTATGAGAATGTGATTTTTAATTATGTATAGCGATGTCAAAAATGTGATTTTTAATTATATATAGCGATGTTAAAAATGTGATTTTTAATTATATATAGCAAGATAAAAATGTGATTTATATATATATATATAAACATAGCATTGTTAAAAATATGATTTTTAATATAAATCGCGTGGAATAGATTGCGTTGGAATCACGGTGAAGTACACTACGCACTGGAAGCAAATCCAAATCCAAATCGTTCAATTAAAGAATGATGGAGTGGAAACCAATGGTAAGAACTCCTTCTCACTTAATTTATTTTATGGTTAAAAATATTTAGGTTGCAGACGGGGCTCGAAAACCTCTGACATTATTTATTGTACAAACCATATTGTTTGATTTGAATTATATGGAGTTCAACATTCGAATTCACAAGTCACATAAATTGAAAGCGATGTATGAATATTACCAACACATGGATTTCATACTCCGCGAATAGCCACTTATGGCGCCGTAAATGGCATTGGCGTAGTTGAGTATTTATTTATTTGGATGTTCTGTGTGATTTGTTTGTGGTTGTGGAAATTCGATTGTATTGTGGTTCGGTTGATTGGATCGAATATTTCGTATGGCGCGACCAGGATCAGAAGAGGGGTAATGCTAGACATTACTCCAGTTTTAATATCGTAATACCGAAATTTTCTAAAATAAATATTTATCATTAAAAATATGATTTTTAATGTGTATATTAACTGTATAAAATATTCATGTGTTAAATAAAATATTTGAATAATAAAAATATTATTTTTATTGAATGTATGAACTATTAAAAATAGTGAAGTGTTGAAATATATATATATAAATACTGTTGTACACACATTTAACTGGTATTGATTGGGACGATAAATTTTACACATCGCCCAACTGGACAAATAGTATTCAGCATTTGTTGGTTGACACCCCACACGGGTATTGGGATGATATTTGACGTACACTCATCCCAATTGTTTAGCTGTATGTCAATCGATTGGCTGACAGACTGTTGTAAGCGTTAATTATTTATATTTAATGCTTATGCAGTTGTGTAATGCACTCTGGAAGTTAGATGATAGTATATCATGATTGTTGTGTACATGTGTTGTGTAAAATCCATATAAATAAATTATACAGTAATTGATTGTGTCTGATTCCAATTCAAAATGGAACAAATATTTTAAAATAACGAATATTTTAAAATAACGAATATTCAGTGAAGGATTAAAATGTGAATTTGATGTCCGATTTTGGATGGACACGAAACTACTGAAATATATGAAGCCGTGTTGTTTAGATTTGTGCCATTTTAACATGAACAATATTTATATCGATTTTATTCATTTTTATAATGAATATCGAAAAGGAAATGATTTCAAAATCTAATATTTGGAAATATTATCATTTAAATATTATAATGATAAGGAGTATTCAATTTTGATTTAAAATCGAAATGGAAGTGGGAATCGTTTTAAAACGAATTTATAAACGATATATAAAATAAGTTTTAAATGGAATTTGACGAAATATATATTATATATATTATATATATTTAATGGCCTAAAACCGTTGGGTTTATATCGGAAAGCGCTTTCCAATGAATATAAGAGATTTGAAATCTAACGGTTGAATTGGGAATTATTTCCAAATCAAATTTGAAAAAGGTCATTGTAAGTGCAGTTCGATGATCGTTTATGGAAATCGACTGAAAGGGCCTTAATAAAATTATTAAAAATATTAATAATTTGTGTAAAATCATAATAAATGATTTGGAAAGAATTTGTATGAAAAATTCCATATTTGTAAAGATAAAAATTTATTTTTATCAAAATGAACTAGTTATTAACTAGATTTGAAATTTAATAATTTTTAAATAAAATAAATTGGATTTATGGATGGTTTTAATATAACCACAAATTTCCAACCAATAAATTGGAATGGATTTGGAATGGAAATAATCTTTGAAATATTTCGATATTGGATTCCGTGATTATACAGATATTGTTATGGAAATTGGAAGATGTATTTATATCGTTATTTCCAATACGATATTTGTTGGTTTCCGAATTTGATATTGAGTATAAGCTGATATAATTTCTATTCAGAGCCTTGTATTTAATATCAAATGGAATTTTGGGTTTGTCGTGAATGGTGTCTTCAGTAACACTATTCTTAAACCCAGTTAAGAGAAGAATAAATCTTTTAATTAAGATTTAGTAAAGTTTACCAATTAATTAATGTTTAATTGGAATTGAATAAAAGAACTGGATTTTTGGGTTTATCGTGAACAGTTTTTTGAATAACACTTGTTCTTTAACCCAATTAACAGTGAGGATATGATTTGGAATTTATAAATCTTTTAACTAAGATTTAATGGAAATTTTCCAAAGTAAAGTTTTTCCAATTTAATAATTGAATGGAATTCGATTTAGTAATAATCGAAGTGAGCTTCTATGGAGGAAGACAGTTACTATATATGGAATTTAAAAGGCTTTGCCGTTATTCCATATACATTATTAGTCGGATACGGAAATTTATATCGATTATATATATACTGATCTGTTTTCCGTGAAGATCCCATAATTAATGGAATGTGATTTTGGGTTTATCGTGAATTGTGTTTTAAATGACATTGGTTCTTTAATCCAGTTAAAGACAGGATTACATGCCTAACATTGTATTTCGAAATGTATCGTTGATCTCTACCAAATATATATCTGTTTGGTGGCGGAGAATTTATTCTCTCTTATTTAACACCCTTCTCTGAGATGTACGAGCTTAGAGGTTATATATCGGCAGAAATCTGTGGTACAATGTAGATTGTCGATGCGGCATGTTTGACTTCCCTAAGTTAAATAATCATTAATATTGATTTTTGGGAAGATTAAAACTAAGGGGAGTTTTAATGAATCTTTAATTAGATTGAAATGGGAATGTGATAATTTAAATTATCAAATTTGGGATACGATGGTTTTCTCAATAGAGTTTTCGATACGATGACTTTTAGATCAGAGGTTTTGCCTTGACAAGAGGATGTGATGCTTCTATGTAGTGATCTGTCATTCAACGAGATGATTCCAGGATGGATAACAAGATTGCTGCGGTGGATTAGTATTCTCCAAGATGCAGAAAAGATGTCATTTTGAGATGACTATCATATGAGGGTGGAATAATACGTAGTTGTTACGACTTGGAGGGCAGTCAATGAGGTCTCACTACATTTTCGTTCTCCGAGGATAGCCTACTTGTTAAATGACTTCAGATGGGAGTTTGTGTTGACAATCTAAACATGGATTCTACTGCGGAGAACATGTGCAAAGGTGTTATTGGTATTAGTGACTTCGGCACACTTTTGAGAGAGTGGCACAAGGACGGATCAGAGCCAATGCGGTGTGGATTGGTCAGCTCGAACACCAGAGAAAATGCAGTGTATAGTGGGTTGGGTTTTCGACTATAGCACATGCAGTGGGAAATAACAATATTTTGGTGGAGCTTATGCGGTGGGGTCTTCTAGTGCCTTAATTGATTTGGTGATCGGAGTACCGGATACCATATGCTTTATGTACTGAGTGAATGAAGGTGAGGATAATTGATGAATGCTATGAATGTTTAATTATTTATCTCCATTTAGTGTTAGACGTCTATCAAACCCTGTTTATATGATGTTTATCATAGTGTAGCATATATCGACTATTACGTGTTAACTCTGTAGATGCAGGGACATGGCAGGTAAGATTACCATACCCTCCGTGCTATATTTACTATTATGACTTTTACAATACTTTAAGACTTAGTTATCTCTCACACCAGGCAACATGCTCATCGACGATGATGATGAGCAGACTAGGTGACAAGTACATGTATTATTCAGAGCTAGCAGGTGGGTTGGTAAGAGGCTACGTTTACCTATTCATATGGGTATTCTTATTGTGCATTCCTCTGTACAACACTATGGAGCCTTGATAGTGTTATGTATTCTTATTATTGGATCAAGATTAACCCTAGAGGGGGGTGAATAGGGTTTATTAAATTTTAGCGAGATATTAAAAATTATCAGATCAAAGAATGAAGCAGAAATAAAAATACAGAAAGTAAATAACACACAGATATACCCAGCTTCGGCAAAATCCTGCTTATTGCTGCATTTCTAAGGTTTTTACTAGGTATTAGAATAGATCCCGCTTACAAGGCCATGTGAACTCGTGAACCCTGGCTCCTATTCTAATCCTACGCTCAAAACCCTAGACTGGTCTATATCCCCTAGATCATATTTTCCCCTCGTTTTACAGACTCTAGTAAACTGTCTAGTTTTACAGACGAAATTAGAAACCCACCTAGATTTTACAGACTCTAGAAACTGCCAGATAAACCCCTAACTGGATCCCCTAGAATTTTACGGACTTTAGAAACTGTTCAGATACAAATTGAATTCAAAAAACAAAACACAATAAAACAATAAAATCTAAAAACAAAGAAAATCCCTTTATAACAACTAGGAACTAGGCTTAGCCCATGAAGAATATGCCGGCCCCATTTCATTTGTTATTTCCAAATATGGTCGGTCTCTCCGGTTTGTTAATGGCCATCGAGATAAAAATTAGGGTTTTCCCTTTTTGCCCCCAATCGAAGGTTCAACTCATTGATTTGATACTTTCAATGCTTTGAATAAGATGTGTTCCCTTCGTCTTCAATTGACAACACTGATGACTTGCGATCGAAACCCTAGAAGCTGTAAGCTCTCTAAATTTTGAACTTTGGTTGCTTGAATTGATTTTGTTGGTTTTCGATACTGCCTTGATGAATATCGTGTTTAAAATAGGATTATATAATCCTATAAAACTATCTGATTTCGTGTATGATGACTTGATCTAATTTTTCGAGTTTCCCCTTTTGTTGTGAACCCTTGCGAGATTTCCTCTTTTGCGATTTCCTTCTTTGTTGAATAGCACGATGGATGTATCTAGACATAACCTTTTCCCTTCTTGCCGGATTGTCCCTGGAAACTTTGAATTGATTTATTCCTGGAAAGACTAGCACAATTTCTAGAATTAAAAATTCTTGCATGTCTATACTTGATTGACACATGAATGAATTCATTGCCAAAATTGCTTGATAAATTTCTTGTCATTTAACTTTGTTTCATCTCAAAACTGATTTCTGGAAAACAATATAAAATTGTTTGCATGCCATAAGTAACTTGCTTAAATATGATTTGCCGAATTGATACTTGCCCATTTTTGTTCTTCTAAAAACATGAATTCCTTTGGTCCCATGCATAATTGAAACTCTGGAAGGAAATTTTGATTTTGGAAAAAAAAACCATTCATTATACACTTGCTAGAAAAGTTGAACCTGTCACTTTGGTTGAGCATCTTTGTACACATGTAACTGCATTTGTTCGAACCCTTGTGTAGCCATGTTCATTTGTTGAAACTTTTATGCTCTTTTAAAACCATGAATTAATCTTTCCAAAACAACTTCTGAAAGGCTGGAAACAAAAAAAAATGTTTCTTGCCAAAAAATATTGGGATGCACTTTTCTGGTGAATTAACTTGAACCATGAAGTTGTGTAGTGTTGGACCATCCTTGTTGTTGCACACTGTCCTTAACAGTTGCACAAACAATCTTTGTTGTAGCATGAAAACCGGATTATTTTGACATCTTCCTATCTCATTTTATATGTTGTGCGTGAAACCAAAAGAGCTTAACAAATTTGCACTTGAGAAATGACAGTGAATACGTACCCAAAAAAATGTTGAAAATAATTTGTTGATTTCATGTATGCTCTGTTATGATGCTCTGTTGTATTTTGTGCATACACACTGCTATACTCCATTTCTCTTTGGCACTTCTCCTGGCTTGTTATTCACTGATTTGTTGCATATTTATCATCCATGACATTTGGTTATGCATGTATGTATTGCCTTTTGATCACTCTTGATTACACTGTTTGCATCATATCACCATATGTACACACTGAATTTCTCAAATGTCATGATCTTCCATATAACAATGGACATTTCTAACTTGAATATGAAACTATTGCTTCCATTCGCTTGGACTTCCCATCGTTTTGGGTAACACAGATGAACATCACTTGTTTCTGCCTTGATATTTGTTCATGCTGTGTAAATATGAACTTGTGAATATGGTTGTGTGTCACTGTTTGGACTTGCACCTGAAAAATGACCTGCTTGACCTTGAACCATACTGTTGCACCATGAATTCTGTCTTGAGCATGTTACCATTTATATTGACATGTTGAAACTGATTTTTGCACACACCATGCACATGCTGTTTGACTCGGCATTTCTGTTTCATTGTTGTTGTTATGTCACTTGAACATATACTGCCATGATCATCTTGAATTTGCCGAAAGTTTTCATGCTCCATAAACACACATTTATGTCCACTTGAGCTTGACCATTTCATGTTTGAGTTTGTTGAAACCACATGAATACACGCTTTATTGAATCTGCCCCCATTTGTATATTGCTGCTTGCATATGGCTTGTTTTGACCATGGTCTTCAGATCTATGCTTCTTTGACATTGTATATGTACATTTATATATGTGTATATATACACAGCAGTGTGTGTGTGTCTATATATATATATGCACGTGTGAATTATTTATCAACATACTGCTGCATGTGTTGTGGCTGTTAAGAATCAACTGGTTCTGATCAGCAAACCAGTGTAGTACGTTGAGGCTAATCAATATGTACATACATATCAGATCAAGTTATGAAAAATGATGAGAAACACACCAAAAATCTGAGGCAAATAAAATTTTAAAATAAAAATTTATATTGTATGTATTCAATTTTATTTCTATTACAGTGTACTGTGTGTGTATGTTTCATGTGACAGGTAAGCAGACGATGACTGGACTGACAGTGAAGATGCTGTGAAGACTATAGATTGAAGACAAGAACAGTATGAAAATGTGTATATGAGTGAATGTCTGTATAACTGAGTACGAGTGTTATAGAGGGGAACTGTGTACTGAAATTGAATGTATTGAAATGTATATCAGTGATGTATATGCAAATAGTGGAGTTGTAAATCTGTACTGCTTAAATATTGAAATAAAATATTCTATTTAAATAAAATACTGTGAATATTTGAATTTCTGTACACTCGTATTTTATTTGAATATAAATATTATATTCTTGTCTGTGATGTAATACAACAGTACAATAACAAACACATTTAAAATAATATTTATTTGGTTGTTATCATCAAACAAAAATCATATAATTGTGTATACAACTACGTCATATACAACACTTATTAGAGAAAATTTGTCAATTTGAGTTTATTTATCTCATGTATAACCTCTATTATTGTTCTGTATAACTGTATGGTTTTATAGTTATTACTATCTCATCTATTTTATATATGTGATTGTTACAATTATATGTTATCAGATGCACTATGATATATATGATAGATTTTGTCATTGTGTTTATGTTCTCTTATTTCTCTTATTTCTCTTATCTTCTATTTTCTTCTTTCCTTTCTCTTTTCTCTTCTTCTCTACTATTTCTTTCTCTTGATGATCGCTTTACATCGTTCGGGTGCTTGTAAAATGCGAATTTTTTATTCTAAGCACTGATGGTGTATGGCAGGTTATCACACAACCCCTCTATAGGAGAAATTAAAGCGTCTGTAGAACACTTATCTCTAGCATAAGCATGAACCAAAACAGCCTTTTCAATAGAATCGGCAATAATTACTCAACAATGTTGATAAGTATAGGAAGCAATGGCCTAAATAGAAGAATATGCAACTCTGGCACGTCTGCACTAGATGAAACAGTAGCACCTACTTGAGGATGTGATGGAACCTGTAACAACCCGTATTTTAAAACAACACGTTATAACTTAAAACAGGGCAGAATTAAATGTTAAAGTCTGAATCAGGGGAAACGGGCTATGCCATTGCGTTCTTCTTGGAAAAATACGCGAAATAGAGTCCGAAATTTCGTAAATCGGAGTCCGTATGATCAAGATATGGCCTCGCAAAGTTTCACGAAAAATTCAAATTCAAAAACAGATTCAAATTTTCAGAATTCAGGGTAGGCGGGAAAAATCCCGCCTAGGCAGGGTCGACACTAGTGTCGACCCCCCCCCCAATGGTTCGACACCCATGTCGACCCATGGGTCGACACCCATGTCGACCCAGGGGTCGACCCCCCTGTCGGACCAGTTTTTCTGGTGCACCTGTTTTGGCTCCTGGGTCTTGTTTTGGGGGCTTGTGACGATTTTAGATGGCTCAGATCTATCCTAGGGTTTATCCTATGGCTAAAACAAATCCTAAACACTATAAAAAGACCCTAAGACCTAGCTTAAATCATACTATTTCATTTTAGCCTCATGCAGTCGCCATTAAACCTAGAACTCTAAATTAAAAATACAAAGAACAAAATTAAAGAAGACGAAGGATGATTCATGAAGGCTACAACAACTACGACGCTTTAGACAACGTATTTGGGGCTATTTGATTTAAAGTTTTGATTTGGATTGCTTGCTTCATATTGTAAGTTCTATGTCACTTTTTAGGCAAAAACGCTGAAATAACATGGACATGCTATGAATTGAAACCGGATTTAGGAACTATTATTAATCCATGTTTATATTGTTTAACTTTGAATCAAAATTTGGGAATATTTCTATGTTAATGTTGCAAGTTAAACTTATCATGATGTTGATGTTATTATGAATCACTTGGGCTTAATTTTATTGCAAGTTGAACAAATACATGTCCATGGAATCATTATGTTCATTGAAATCCTCATGTTGATTAAACCATGCCTATGATGCTAATTAAACCATGTCTATGATATTAATGAAACTATGCCTGTGATGTTAATATACCTATCAGGTTAAGGACAAATTGGGAATTGCTAGGTTATGATGAAAAGTTGGAATCATTATGTTTATAATGCTAGACGAGAATCATTATGTTAAAAATGCTAAATTGGAATCCACTATGCCTATTAGAATTACCATGCCTTTAATGTTTCATGTTTGTAATAAAACTATTATTATGCCCGCAATGATTATTATGCCTATGATGTAAAGTTGAAATCATCATGTTAAACCAAGTAGGAACCATTATTATGCCATGTTATCGTCATGTTAGTATTGAAACCATGTGATATGTTATAGCCTGTTTATTATGCAAGTAATGTTGGAATTGTCACATATGCCTATCACATGTTTGGTGTTATTCCCCTTTATCTCTTGAATTGTTTATGCTTGCGAACGAAGTACGTTTATATACGTTGGGGATACGATTGGGTAGAATAGGCAAAACTTGAATTGGTTATAATCATAAACCGTGAAATTTGGCATAAGTAGAACATGAAATATGGCACGAAAACTTGACTTGAACATTCCATAACTTGACTTGAAATATGCCTTAGTTGGGCACGAAATTGACATATGAACATAGCACGAATTTGATAAGAACATGGGCATGACTTTAGAAAACAAGAAAGTGGCCAACTCGAGGTTGGGTTGAGTTTGTAGTGTAAATCTGCCCGGAACCGCCCGGCAAATCCAGTTGCTACAAACAATAGGATCCAATGTGGGTAGTTGGTCACATCGCGCTTGAAACCCGAGGTTGGGTTGAGTTCGTAGCGTAAACCTGCCTGGAACCGCCCGGCAAATCCAGTGGCTACGAACAATAAGATCCAATGTGAGTGGTTCGGTGCATTAACGAATCAATTAATGCCAATTAGGGTTAAGTCATGAACATGAAAAGACAGCTTAACCAACTTGAACACGATTTGTAGGGCTAAGTCATGAACTTGAAACGACAACACTTAGCCAGATTGACATGACACGTAAGCGGGTTAAGTCATGAATTTAAATGACATACTTAACCATCTTGACATGACTAGACTGGAAAAGGATTAAGTCACGAATTACATGACTTAATCGGTTAGGCGGGTTAGGTCACGAATTACATGACCTAATCTGTTAGGCGAAACCCTAGACACGACCCTTTTCAGCAGTAACCCTCTAGATGTATCAAGGTACCCTGGGGCTAGGCCGGGTGGGGCACGATTACTGGGCTGATTGTAAGAGGTGAACGACGGTAGTGGGGTATGCCAGTGTAGGTTCGGTGGACTACGGTCGTGCACGTATTCCGGGGCAGGCACTGGGTATCTGTAGATTTATCTGTGCATCTTGAATCGTGTCAGGGGTTGACACCCTAGGTGTAACACCCCGCCTCCGCTAGGGTCACTCGCAAAGGAATGCACTAGCTTTAGAGGGGCATTATTGTTAAACATGCACAGAAATATCACAAGACAGAACATATAAAATAGCGGAAGTAAAATCAAACTTTCATAACATGAATAAATAAGGTCTAAAGCCTTTTACATCAGAGTACATCAAAACCTGTCTTGCAATAGTAAAGAAGCATAAAGACATTTTCATAAATTATTCCCCAAGTAAAAACAGTAAAGTAGCCATTAGCCAAGAAAAGTCCAAGCCATCCATGATGACCTTCAAGCAGAAGAAGTCCGAACTAAACAACAGTATTTCCTCCCTGTAACCTGGGGGGGAAACGGAAGAAAAGAGACGAAACAAAACGGGTCAGTCAAAAAGACTGAGTAAGCCCTATCTACTATTAGCATAAAAACTAGTAAAGTTAACTGACATGAGAAACTGAGATGAACATAAGCATGATAACAAGATAGATAAGCTAAATCAAAATAACAGGATGAACTACTGAACTCAGATAAACTAAGGTGTCATGATAAATTACGATGTCAAGATAAAACAAGGTATCACATCGTCAGGTTTCTATCAAGTATAATATCCCCAAGATATCTGTCACGTATAACGCCCCGTGATATCTATCCTGTATTTTAGCTCTGCACCTACCGTACTAGTATCCCCACCGTGTCATGTGTTAACCAAGAATGACCCTCACTCAAAAGTCGTGTAATGGTCCATGTCAACCTAATATATCGCATATATAGGTTACTCAACTTGTATGTTTTATTCCATGTAAATGTTCAGTCCCTTGCCGTAGACCATACGGGCTTTCCCATGAGATTCTACATTACTTTAACATAGTTCCATGATCCTTAAGATCGGTTTGGACTGTTACCCTAAACCTAGCTAGGGTCTTCCAACATGAATTATCGTTTGTACAACTAGGACTTATGCTACCTAGGGCCACTAGGGATTACGCTTACCTATTGCACGTTTTCGTATCTCGGTTTTGGTTCAACCACCCAGGGCCACTGGGATTTACGCTAACCGTCAACCGCGCCCTTTTTCCCACACATTCATCGTGAATCGTTTTCCATGACTGTATGCACATGTATCACATCGTGCCATCCGAGTCCTGTCATAGGGCAGATCGAGAAATACAGGACTCGGTCGGGAGCTTTCGATTTATCTGCCGATGCAGATGCTAAGGTCTATTTTTCTATACGTGGCTATGGTCCCACGCGACCCCTCCCTCAACTAGTGAAAGACAAGACAGGATAAATCCTGTATGAGAACACACTACTGGCCAACCCACAATCCTAGCCTTACCGCAACCATAATTAGATAGCAATTATGGTCTATTGGGTGTTCTCTGCCTTTCCGTACGTACACGCTTGACCAAAGATGGTAGGTAGTCTGACGAAATGCTATCTAGGGTACGACCGTGTATCGTCGACTATCCCCTATCCATCCCCGTATTTAGGTCGCTCGCATAGCAACCAAGGCATACTCTTGGTTCTTCTAACGCAGACCTTAACCTCTCATGAGCCTAGTATAATCACCTGGCAGCTCATAGAGGGATACCAAGAATACCCTCACGTTCCCCGAAGCCGCTGCTTCGTTACCCAGTTCGCTGGAGCCTTTATCTAAATCAGATACTTGCTCCTACTCGTATACTTAAACGATGACCTACCGTATCAGGTTACTCATCTATCTATGAACTGGTCTAAATTTCCTTGACTAAGAATCATTACTTAGTTATTCATCAACTAAGGTTTACCACTTAGCCTTATTCCCGTTATCCTTGTTAACTACGGTTATCCCCTATCCTCAGAACTAGGGTTTACATAATGGATTAAGTGTCACTTAAGTTCATGACTTAACCCGTCTACCAATCATGTCAAAATTGGCTAAGTATCCAAGTCCAAGACTTAACCCGTCTTCAAATCATGTCAAAATTGGCTAAGTATCCAAGTCCAAGACTTAACCCTACAAACCATGCTCACGTTGGTTAAGTTTGTATTAAGCAATTCACGACTTAACCTCGTCCAATTATCATTCTAGATTGGTTAAGTATATATTAACTTGACCCTATCAATTTACTCAGTCAAATCGGTCAAGTGTATTCAAGCGATTCATGACTTAGCCTTATCATGTTTTCACGTTATATTGGTTAAGTATTGGTTAACTTAACCACAATAAATTAACGAGTTAGATTGGATAAGTATAGGTCACTTAACCACATCAATTCATCATGTTTAGATTAGTTAAGTGTTTAACTTAACCCCATTAAACTACCAAGTGGGATTAATTAAGTCTAGGCTAACTTAACCCCATCCGATTTCCATGTTTAGACTAGTTGAGTCTAATCTTAACCCCATTCGTTAACCGTATTTTTCGGTTAAGCGTCATTAAGAAAACTTGCTTAACCTTACCAAGTTATCGCGTTGGATTGATTAAGTGTTGGTTAACTTAACCCCATCCACTAGTCATATAAAAATGGTTAAGTGTCATTAGGCAAATCAAGTTACTTAACCTACCCAACCTTGTCATGTTTTGTTAAGTATCATTAGCCTAATCAAATTACTTAACCCATTTGTCCATGTCATATTTTGTTAAGAGTCATTAATCAAATTAACTTAACCCTATAATGTGGCATTAATTACTTAATGCACCTTCACCTCTCACATTAGACTTTGTTGTGGTTACTAGTTAAGCCGGTCGGTTCCGGGTAGCTTTACACCACAACTTGGTCTAACCTCGGGTTCAAGCACAACATGACCAACTTCTCACATTGGGTCCTAGTGTTTGCAACTACTAGTTAGGCCGGTCGGTTCCGGGTAGTTTTACGTTGCAAACTCAACCCAACCTCGAGTTGGCCACACTTATATTATCTAAGTGTCATGTCCATCATGTTTCCCAAAACATGTTACAAGTTTTCAAGCATTTTGGTAGACCTAACTTAATAGGTAAATTCCCAAAGGGTAGACCTAACTTAACAGGTAAATTCCCAAGTTTATGTTTTTATGCATACTTACATGTCAACTTCCATGTTATATTTCAAGTCATGTTTTCAAGTTGTATTTTCATGTCATTAGAAATTACCCATAACATAACCCAACGCTTTTAAACTCGCATATACGTTCGCGACAACGTAATGGATTAAAAGAAGAGACTTGGCAAAGGCATGACAAAAATGGATATTAAGCCACAAGTTAATCATGGTGGCAAATGAGGCACAAATGTGTTCATTAACTTGCATGTTACATTCTTAAGCCTCAAAACATGCATAAACCCAAACTTGGCACATAAGCGAATCATGGTGACAAAAGATATGGAATGATGACTAGTAACTCGCATATATCATCATATAAGGGTTATGACTTCATATGAAAGTTGACATAAAGGTTATGAGGGTTCTCATGTTGCCTAATGCAACATTTCAACATAAAGGTTGTAGCTTTTAGCTCACAAGATCAAGATAATGACTTCATAAACTTGCATGACATGATAGCATGTATCATACTCAATGATCAAACCCAAACTTGCAACATGAACATTTAACTTCATAGTTAATATCTAAGAGTAGGGAAAGGGCTTACATTGCTATGAAGGCACAAAAGATATGACAAAGCCCTTATGCAATCAAATAGACCCAAAATGCAAGCTCTAACATAAAAACCCTTGAGCCAAAATGATCAAAACCCTTGCTTTATGATGCAAAGATAGAAACTTGACTTGAATGCAAGCTAATGACACTCATACAAGCTTGAAAACACTTGTATGCATGGAAAATCTCTCATAGAAACCATTTAGAAATTTTATGAAGAGAGTGGAGGCCATGAGAGGTAAAATTTTGCCATAGTTTAGTTACATGAATGAATAATGAGGATTTAGGATAGGTTAGGGTCTTATTTATAGATTAGGCAAGTGTTTTAGGCCATAGGATTAAACCTAGATTCAATCCAAGCCATCAAAGCATGTCTTGGGGAAGAAGTCAAGTGTAGGAACCATCTAGGGCCTTTAGATTAAAGATGAACCATGAGAACCATCCAAATGCAAAATCTGCATTTGAGCGAATCGGCCCACGGGTTGACAGCCAAACACCCTGGATTAACCCCTAGTCGACCCAGCGGGCTTGGGTCGACCTCAAAAATCGGCCGGTTCGGTTATTCCCCTCTCCCAATTCGCTGTTTTGAACATTTTTGCATATTTATTTATTTAATTTTCAATTATATATATATATATATCAATATATATATATATTTCTCTGCGCAACCCATTTCACTTAATTAAGTATACTTTAATTTAGGAATTTTTCGTGAAACTTCGCGAGGCCATATCTTGGTCATACGGACTCCGATTCTCGAAAACTCAGACTCTATTTCGCGTATTTTTCCGAGACGAACGCAATGGCATAGCCCGTTTTACTTGATTCAGAATTTAAAATTAAATTCTGCCTTGATTCTCGTCTTAACACGTTATCGAAAAATACGGGTTGTTACATTCTCCCCACCTTTTAGGATTTCGTCCCCGAAATCTCCAAGTTAGGAAGAACATATCCTACCATCCATCATCCATCTACTCAAAACATCATCCACAAGCAACCATCGTCCTTAGATGATTTCTAATGCTGTATGAATATATGCAAAACGTGTGTGTACATGTTCCTTAGCTAATGCTAATGATCAGGCCTGAATAATCTTTCTAATGCAAAATATGTATAGTGCCATGAATCCAACATGTATGCAAATAGTCCTAGTCATATAGATACTATATGCGTGCACAATCATTCATTCATGTGCAACAACCGCATGATAATACATTCGATTTCATCCATAAACAAGTATAAATACTCGTGCATATGCAATATGAAATGTGACCGAGTCGAGCTAGTATCTAATGTGTATTCGCACATCCACGAGCAACCACTTGCAACCATATCAATCATAACATGTTTCAAATACATGTTTACATCCATAGGGTTCTACCTAGAATTCCCTGAAACAGGGTCGAGAAGATAAACAGGACAAACTCCTTACAGGGTTTGTAACGGAGAATAGGACCGAGAGGATGTCCACAAAAGATAGCCTACAAGTAAGCTCTAAAGAAAACAGGGATCAAGGATATACTCCCAAAAAGAGATATCATGTGCGTATCTAGTCTTTGACCATCAAAGTCGTCTTTTAACTTCGCGATTTTGTAGCTTCTTATTCCTGTTTCCATAACATGAGCTGGAACTCATTTCTTCGTCGCCTCTCGTTCCACTTGCACTTATACTTTTTCTAGAATACTTGGCGCAAACATGACTGCGTACTCATGATCTCATGCAAGCTTTCCAAAATTCACTAGTGAATCTTGGATCTCGTTTATATACTATAAGGCATTCCATGTAGAAGAACTTTCTCTTGAAAGTAAACAGATGTCAATCAGGTTATCATGCGCACTTACTAGGGTGATCTCTATTACCCATGCATAAATGAAGTAAACCATCCGTCTTATTGGCGAACACCACTCGATCGGGCTTCAAATTTCCAATAAAGGCATCAAGGGATTCTAAGTAACTAGTCATGACAGAACCTCAAAAAGGTTACCCGATACTTCGAGGGCATTACCAAGGCTAGTCAAAAGGTCTAACTACCCTCCTATCAAAACCGAGAGTGGCACCCCCTACTGGATAACCACTTCATCCCTAGAATCCATCCATAGCTTATAAACATAAGCATTATTTCCAAACTCAACACTTGGCATAGACATTCCCAAATCCAAACAAGTCATGTATAAATGGACTGATTCTCCAATAGGACTTTGAGACAAAAATGGGATTCTCTATTACGCTGGTACTTAAGGTGCAGAGACTCAACTACCGAAGCGGACTTAAATGATGCGGGGATCAAAACAAAGTCTTGGCGGGATGATAGAAAAGAATAACTAGATCTTCAACAAGGATGTTATCCCCCTACTCAGGTACTCTAGTGAGGGTATACAACGATGATCTTGTCCTTGTCCCACAATACTTAACTATCCGTCCCGTTTCACCATACCAAAGATACTTTCTCATCATGGGTTTCATTGTCCATCTTTCTCCCTCCTTTGAGGACTAAGCCATACCAACAAGTTGCTCATCCTTAAGCTCGTATCCTTTATCCTCTTTCTCACTATCCTTTCTTATAACGCGGCCACTGGTCTCTTGAAAACCACCTCCATCGCATGGAAAGCACTTTCGTAGATAGAAAAGACTAGTCGCAGTTAAAACCACTGTGACTACAGATGGAGGAAAGAAAGGAGAAGAGATTCAATTAAGGAAACAAGGATAGTGCTAATGGCCTTTGGGGAATAGCCTTTTTCTTTTAAAAGAAAATTTTCTTGAAAAAAATGCTTCTTTGTAAACGATTTTCAAATAGTTTTCAGAAGGTCTTTAAAAACTTTTGCCCAGTCTGGTAACCTTCTGCTCTGATACCACGTGTAACACCCCGCCTCCGCTAGGGTCACTCGCAAAGGAATGCACTAGCTTTAGAGGGGCATTATTGGTAAACATGCACAGAAATATCACAAGACAGAACATATAAAATAGCGGAAGTAAAATCAAACTTTCATAACATGAATAAATAAGGTCTAAAGCCTTTTACATCAGAGTACATCAAAACCTGTCTTGCAATAGTAAAGAAGCATAAAGACATTTTCATAAATTATTCCCCAAGTAAAAACAGTAAAGTAGCCATTAGCCAAGAAAAGTCCAAGCCATCCATGATGACCTTCAAGCAGAAGAAGTCCGAACTAAACAACAGTATTTCCTCCCTGTAACCTGGGGGGGAAACGGAAGAAAAGAGGCGAAACAAAACGGGTCAGTCAAAAAGACTGAGTAAACCCTATCTACTATTAGCATAAAAACTAGTAAAGTTAACTGACATGAGAAACTGAGATGAACATAAGCATGATAACAAGATAGATAAGCTAAATCAAAATAACAGGATGAACTACTGAACTCAGATAAACTAAGGTGTCATGATAAATTACGATGTCAAGATAAAACAAGGTATCACATCGTCAGGTTTCTATCAAGTATAATATCCCCAAGATATCTGTCACGTATAACGCCCCGTGATATCTATCCTGTATTTTAGCTCTGCACCTACCGTACTAGTATCCCCACCGTGTCATGTGTTAACCAAGAATGACCCTCACTCAAAAGTCGTGTAATGGTCCATGTCAACCTAATATATCGCATATATAGGTTACTCAACTTGTATGTTTTATTCCATGTAAATGTTCAGTCCCTTGCCGTAGACCATACGGGCTTTCCCATGAGATTCTACATTACTTTAACATAGTTCCATGATCCTTAAGATCGGTTTGTACTGTTACCCTAAACCTAGCTAGGGTCCTCCAACATGAATTATCGTTTGTACAACTAGGACTTATGCTACCTAGGGCCACTAGGGATTACGCTTACCTATTGCACGTTTTCGTATCTCGGTTTTGGTTCAACCACCCAGGGCCACTGGGATTTACGCTAACCGTCAACCGCGCCCTTTTTCCCACGCATTCATCGTGAATCGTTTTCCATGACTGTATGCACATGTATCACATCGTGCCATCCGAGTCCTGTCATAGGGCAGATCGAGAAATACAGGACTCGGTCGGGAGCTTTCGATTTATCTGCCGATGCAGATGCTAAGGTCTGTTTTTCTATACGTGGCTATGGTCCCACGCGACCCCTCCCTCAACTAGTGAAAGACAAGATAGGATAAATCCTGTATGAGAACACACTACTGGCCAACCCACAATCCTAGCCTTACCGCAACCATAATTAGATAGCAATTATGGTCTATTGGGTGTTCTCTGCCTTTCCGTACGTACACGCTTGACCAAAGATGGTAGGTAGTCTGACGAAATGCTATCTAGGGTACGACCGTGTATCGTCGACTATCCCCTATCCATCCCCGTCTTTAGGTCGCTCGCATAGCAACTAAGGCATACTCTTGGTTCTTCTAACGCAGACCTTAACCTCTCATGAGCCTAGTATAATCACCTGGCAGCTCATAGAGGGATACCAAGAATACCCTCACGTTCCCCGAAGCCGCTGCTTCGTTACCCAGTTCGCTGGAGCCTTTATCTAAATCAGATACTTGCTCCTACTCGTATACTTAAACGATGACCTACCGTATCAGGTTACTCATCTATCTATGAACTGGTCTAAATTTCCTTGACTAAGAATCATTACTTAGTTATTCCTCAACTAAGGTTTACCACTTAGCCTTATTCCCGTTATCCTTGTTAACTACGGTTATCCCCTATCCTCAGAACTAGGGTTTACATAATGGATTAAGTGTCACTTAAGTTCATGACTTAACCCGTCTACCAATCATGTCAAAATTGGCTAAGTATCCAAGTCCAAGACTTAACCCGTCTTCAAATCATGTCAAAATTGGCTAAGTATCCAAGTCCAAGACTTAACCCTACAAACCATGCTCATGTTGGTTAAGTATGTATTAAGCAATTCACGACTTAACCTCGTCCAATTATCATTCTAGATTGGTTAAGTATATATTAACTTGACCCTATCAATTTACTCAGTCAAATCGGTCAAGTGTATTCAAGCGATTCGTGACTTAGCCTTATCATGTTTTCACGTTATATTGGTTAAGTATTGGTTAACTTAACCACAATAAATTAACGAGTTAGATTGGATAAGTATAGGTCACTTAACCACATCAATTCATCATGTTTAGATTAGTTAAGTGTTTAACTTAACCCCATTAAACTACCAAGTGGGATTAATTAAGTCTAGGCTAACTTAACCCCATCCGATTTCCATGTTTAGACTAGTTGAGTCTAATCTTAACCCCATTCGTTAACCGTATTTTTCGGTTAAGCGTCATTAAGAAAACTTACTTAACCTTACCAAGTTATCGCGTTGGATTGATTAAGTGTTGGTTAACTTAACCCCATCCACTAGTCATATAAAAATGGTTAAGTGTCATTAGGCAAATCAAGTTACTTAACCTACCCAACCTTGTCATGTTTTGTTAAGTATCATTAGCCTAATCAAATTACTTAACCCATTTGTCCATGTCATATTTGGTTAAGAGTCATTAATCAAATTAACTTAACCCTATCATGTGGCATTAATTACTTAATGCACCTTCACCTCTCACATTAGACTTTGTTGTGGTTACTAGTTAAGCCGGTCGGTTCCGGGTAGCTTTACACCACAACTTGGTCTAACCTCGGGTTCAAGCACAACATGACCAACTTCTCACATTGGGTCCCATTGTTTGCAACTACTAGTTAGGCCGGTCGGTTCCGGGTAGTTTTACGTTGCAAACTCAACCCAACCTCGAGTTGGCCACACTTATATTATCTAAGTGTCATGTCCATCATGTTTCCCAAAACATGTTACAAGTTTTCAAGCATTTGGGTAGACCTAACTTAATAGGTAAATTCCCAAAGGGTAGACCTAACTTAATAGGTAAATTCCCAAGCTTATGTTTTTATGCATACTTACATGTCAACTTCCATGTTATATTTCAAGTCATGTTTTCAAGTTGTATTTTCATGTCATTAGAAATTACCCATAACATAACCCAATGCTTTTAAACTCGCATATACGTTCGCGACAACGTAATGGATTAAAAGAAGAGACTTGGCAAAGGCATGACAAAAATGGATATTAAGCCACAAGTTAATCATGGTGGCAAATGAGGCACAAATGTGTTCATTAACTTGCATGTTACATTCTTAAGCCTCAAAACATGCATAAACCCAAACTTGGCACATAAGCGAATCATGGTGACAAAAGATATGGAATGATGACTAGTAACTCGCATATATCATCATATAAGGGTTATGACTTCATATGAAAGTTGACATAAAGGTTATGAGGGTTCTCATGTTGCCTAATGCAACATTTCAACATAAAGGTTGTAGCTTTTAGCTCACAAGATCAAGATAATGACTTCATAAACTTGCATGACATGATAGCATGTATCATACTCAATGATCAAACCCAAACTTGCAACATGAACATTTAACTTCATAGTTAATATCTAAGAGTAGGGAAAGGGCTTACATTGCTATGAAGGCACAAAAGATATGACAAAGCCCTTATGCAATCAAATAGACCCAAAATGCAAGCTCTAACATAAAAACCCTTGAGCCAAAATGATCAAAACCCTTGCTTTATGATGCAAAGATAGAAACTTGACTTGAATGCAAGCTAATGACACTCATACAAGCTTGAAAACACTTGTATGCATGGAAAATCTCTCATAGAAACCATTTAGAAATTTTATGAAGAGAGTGGAGGCCATGAGAGGTAAAATTTTGCCATAGTTTAGTTACATGAATGAATAATGAGGATTTAGGATAGGTTAGGGTCTTATTTATAGATTAGGCAAGTGTTTTAGGCCATAGGATTAAACCTAGATTCAATCCAAGCCATCAAAGCATGTCTTGGGGAAGAAGTCAAGTGTAGGAACCATCTAGGGCCTTTAAATTAAAGATGAACCATGAGAACCATCCAAATGCAAAATCTGCATTTGAGCGAATCGGCCCACGGGTTGACAGCCAAACACCCTGGATTAACCCCTAGTCGACCCAGCGGGCTTGGGTCGACCTCAAAAATCGGCCGGTTCGGTTATTCCCCTCTCCCAATTCGCTGTTTTGAACATTTTTGCATATTTATTTATTTAATTTTCAATTATATATATATATATCAATATATATATATTTCTCTGCGCAACCCATTTCACTTAATTAAGTATACTTTAATTTGGGAATTTTTCGTGAAACTTCGCGAGGCCATATCTTGGTCATACGGACTCCGATTCTCGAAAACTCAGACTCTATTTCGCGTATTTTTCCGAGACGAACGCAATGGCATAGCCCGTTTTACTTGATTCAGAATTTAAAATTAAATTCTGCCTTGATTCTCGTCTTAACACGTTATCGAAAAATACGGGTTGTTACATTCTCCCCACCTTTTAGGATTTCGTCCCCGAAATCTCCAAGTTAGGAAGAACATATCCTACCATCCATCATCCATCTACTCAAAACATCATCCACAAGCAACCATTGTCCTTAGATGATTTCTAATGCTGTATGAATATATGCAAAACGTGTGTGTACATGTTCCTTAGCTAATGCTAATGATCAGGCCTGAATAATCTTTCTAATGCAAAATATGTATAGTGCCATGAATCCAACATGTATGCAAATAGTCCTAGTCATATAGATACTATATGCGTGCACAATCATTCATTCATATGCAACAACCGCATGATAATACATTCGATTTCAACCATAAACAAGTATAAATACTCGTGCATATGCAATATGAAATGTGACCGAGTCGAGCTAGTATCTAATGTGTATTCGCGCATCCACGAGCAACCACTTGCAACCACTTGCAACCATATCAATCATAACATGTTTCAAATACATGTTTACATCCATAGGGTTCTACCTAGAATTCCCTGAAACAGGGTCGAGAAGATAAACAAGACAAACTCCTTACAGGGTTTGTAACGGAGAATAGGACCGAGAGGATGTCCACAAAAGATAGCCTACAAGTAAGCTCTACAGAAAACAGGGATCAAGGATATACTCCCAAAAAGAGATATCATGTGCGTATCTAGTCTTTGACCATCAAAGTCGTCTTTTAACTTCGCGATTTTGTAGCTTCTTATTCCTGTTTCCATAACATGAGCTGGAACTCATTTCTTCGTCGCCTCTCGTTCCACTTGCACTTATCCTTTTTCTAGAATACTTGGCGCAAACATGACTGCGTACTCATGATCTCATGCAAGCTTTCCAAAATTCACTAGTGAATCTTGGATCTCGTTTATATACTATAAGGCATTCCATGTAGAAGAACTTTCTCTTGAAAGTAAACAGATGTCAATCAGGTTATCATGCGCACTTACTAGGGTGATCTCTATAACCCATGCATAAATGAAGTAAACCATCCGTCTTATTGGCGAACACCACTCGATCGGGCTTCAAATTTCCAATAAAGGCATCAAGGGATTCTAAGTAACTAGTCATGACAGAACCTCAAAAAGGTTACCCGATACTTCGAGGGCATTACCAAGGCTAGTCAAAAAGTCTAACTACCCTCCTATCAAAACCGAGAGTGGCACCCCCTACTGGATAACCACTTCATCCCTAAAATCCATCCATAGCTTATAAACATAAGCATTATTTCCAAACTCAACACTTGGCATAGACATTCCCAAATCCAAACAAGTCATGTATAAATGGACTGATTCTCCAATAGGACTTTGAGACAAAAATGGGATTCTCTATTACGCTAGTACTTAAGGTGCAGAGACTCAACTACCGAAGCGGACTTAAATGATGCGGGGATGAAAACAAAGTCTTGGCGGGATGATAGAAAAGAATAACTAGATCTTCAACAAGGATGTTATCCCCCTACTCAGGTACTCTAGTGAGGGTATACAACGATGATCTTTTCCTTGTCCCACAATACTTAACTATCCGTCCCGTTTCACCATACCAAAGATACTTTCTCATCATGGGTTTCATTGTTCATCTTTCTCCCTCCTTTGAGGACTAAGCCATACCAACAAGTTGCTCATCCTTAAGCTCGTATCCTTTATCCTCTTTCTCACTATCCTTTCTTATAACGCGGCCACTGGTCTCTTGAAAACCACCTCCATCGCATGGAAAGCACTTTCGTAGATAGAAAAGACTAGTCGCAGTTAAAACCACTGTGACTACAGATGGAGGAAAGAAAGGAGAAGAGATTCAATTAAGGAAACAAGGATAGTGCTAATGGCCTTTGGGGAATAGCCTTTTTCTTTTAAAAGAAAATTTTCTTGAAAAAAATGCTTCTTTGTAAACGATTTTCAAATAGTTTTCAGAAGGTCTTTAAAAACTTTTGCCCAGTCTGGTAACCTTCTACTCTGATACCACGTGTAACACCCCGCCTCCGCTAGGGTCACTCGCAAAGGAATGCACTAGCTTTTGAGGGGCATTATTGGTAAACATGCACAGAAATATCACAAGACAGAACATATAAAATAGCGGAAGTAAAATCAAACTTTCATAACATGAATAAATAAGGTCTAAAGCCTTTTACATCAGAGTACATCAAAACCTGTCTTGCAATAGTAAAGAAGCATAAAGACATTTTCATAAATTATTCCCCAAGTAAAAACAGTAAAGTAGCCATTAGCCAAGAAAAGTCCAAGCCATCCATGATGACCTTCAAGCAGAAGAAGTCCGAACTAAACAACAGTATTTCCTCCCTGTAACCTGGGGGGAAACGGAAGAAAAGAGGCGAAACAAAACGGGTCAGTCAAAAAGACTGAGTAAACCCTATCTACTATTAGCATAAAAACTAGTAAAGTTAACTGACATGAGAAACTGAGATGAACATAAGCATGATAACAAGATAGATAAGCTAAATCAAAATAACAGGATGAACTACTGAACTCAGATAAACTAAGGTGTCATGATAAATTACGATGTCAAGATAAAACAAGGTATCACATCGTCAGGTTTCTATCAAGTATAATATCCCCAAGATATCTGTCACGTATAACGCCCCGTGATATCTATCCTGTATTTTAGCTCTGCACCTACCGTACTAGTATCCCCACCGTGTCATGTGTTAACCAAGAATGACCCTCACTCAAAAGTCGTGTAATGGTGCATGTCAACCTAATATATCGCATATATAGGTTACTCAACTTGTATGTTTTATTCCATGTAAATGTTCAGTCCCTTGCCGTAGACCATACGGGCTTTCCCATGAGATTCTACATTACTTTAACATAGTTCCACGATCCTTAAGATCGGTTTGGACTGTTACCCTAAACCTAGCTAGGGTCTTCCGACATGAATTATCGTTTGTACAACTAGGACTTATGCTACCTAGGGCCACTAGGGATTACGCTTACCTATTGCACGTTTTCGTATCTCGGTTTTGGTTCAACCACCCAGGGCCACTGGGATTTACGCTAACCGTCAACCGCGCCCTTTTTCCCACGCATTCATCGTGAATCGTTTTCCATGACTGTATGCACATGTATCACATCGTGCCATCCGAGTCCTGTCATAGGGCAGATCGAGAAATACAGGACTCGGTCAGGAGCTTTCGATTTATCTGCCGATGCAGATGCTAAGGTCTGTTTTTCTATACGTGGCTATGGTCCCACGCGACCCCTCCCTCAACTAGTGAAAGACAAGACAGGATAAATCCTGTATGAGAACACACTACTGGCCAACCCACAATCCTAGCCTTACCGCAACCATAATTAGATAGCAATTATGGTCTATTGGGTGTTCTCTGCCTTTCCGTACGTACACGCTTGACCAAAGATGGTAGGTAGTCTGACGAAATCCTATCTAGGGTACGACCGTGTATCGTCGACTATCCCCTATCCATCCCCGTCTTTAGGTCGCTCGCATAGCAACCAAGGCATACTCTTGGTTCTTCTAACGCAGACCTTAACCTCTCATGAGCCTAGTATAATCACCTGGCAGCTCATAGAGGGATACCAAGAATACCCTCACGTTCCCCGAAGCCGCTGCTTCGTTACCGAGTTCGCTGGAGCCTTTATCTAAATCAGATACTTGCTCCTACTCGTATACTTAAACGATGACCTACCGTATCAGGTTACTCATCTATCTATGAACTGGTCTAAATTTCCTTGACTAAGAATCATTACTTAGTTATTCCTCAACTAAGGTTTACCACTTAGCCTTATTCCCGTTATCCTTGTTAACTACGGTTATCCCCTATCCTCAGAACTAGGGTTTACATAATGGATTAAGTGTCACTTAAGTTCATGACTTAACCCGTCTACCAATCATGTCAAAATTGGCTAAGTATCCAAGTCCAAGACTTAACCCGTCTTCAAATCATGTCAAAATTGGCTAAGTATCCAAGTCCAAGACTTAACCCTACAAACCATGCTCATGTTGGTTAAGTATGTATTAAGCAATTCACGACTTAACCTCGTCCAATTATCATTCTAGATTGGTTAAGTATATATTAACTTGACCCTATCAATTTACTCAGTCAAATCGGTCAAGTGTATTCAAGCGATTCGTGACTTAGCCTTATCATGTTTTCACGTTATATTGGTTAAGTATTGGTTAACTTAACCACAATAAATTAACGAGTTAGATTGGATAAGTATAGGTCACTTAACCACATCAATTCATCATGTTTAGATTAGTTAAGTGTTTAACTTAACCCCATTAAACTACCAAGTGGGATTAATTAAGTCTAGGCTAACTTAACCCCATCCGATTTCCATGTTTAGACTAGTTGAGTCTAATCTTAACCCCATTCGTTAACCGTATTTTTCGGTTAAGCGTCATTAAGAAAACTTACTTAACCTTACCAAGTTATCGCGTTGGATTGATTAAGTGTTGGTTAACTTAACCCCATCCACTAGTCATATAAAAATGGTTAAGTGTCATTAGGCAAATCAAGTTACTTAACCTACCCAACCTTGTCATGTTTTGTTAAGTATCATTAGCCTAATCAAATTACTTAACCCATTTGTCCATGTCATATTTGGTTAAGAGTCATTAATCAAATTAACTTAACCCTATCATGTGGCATTAATTACTTAATGCACCTTCACCTCTCACATTAGACTTTGTTGTGGTTACTAGTTAAGCCGGTCGGTTCCGGGTAGCTTTACACCACAACTTGGTCTAACCTCGGGTTCAAGCACAACATGACCAACTTCTCACATTGGGTCCCATTGTTTGCAACTACTAGTTAGGCCGGTCGGTTCCGGGTAGTTTTACGTTGCAAACTCAACCCAACCTCGAGTTGGCCACACTTATATTATCTAAGTGTCATGTCCATCATGTTTCCCAAAACATGTTACAAGTTTTCAAGCATTTGGGTAGACCTAACTTAATAGGTAAATTCCCAAAGGGTAGACCTAACTTAATAGGTAAATTCCCAAGCTTATGTTTTTATGCATACTTACATGTCAACTTCCATGTTATATTTCAAGTCATGTTTTCAAGTTGTATTTTCATGTCATTAGAAATTACCCATAACATAACCCAATGCTTTTAAACTCGCATATACGTTCGCGACAACGTAATGGATTAAAAGAAGAGACTTGGCAAAGGCATGACAAAAATGGATATTAAGCCACAAGTTAATCATGGTGGCAAATGAGGCACAAATGTGTTCATTAACTTGCATGTTACATTCTTAAGCCTCAAAACATGCATAAACCCAAACTTGGCACATAAGCGAATCATGGTGATAAAAGATATGGAATGATGACTAGTAACTCGCATATATCATCATATAAGGGTTATGACTTCATATGAAAGTTGACATAAAGGTTATGAGGGTTCTCATGTTGCCTAATGCAACATTTCAACATAAAGGTTGTAGCTTTTAGCTCACAAGATCAAGATAATGACTTCATAAACTTGCATGACATGATAGCATGTATCATACTCAATGATCAAACCCAAACTTGCAACATGAACATTTAACTTCATAGTTAATATCTAAGAGTAGGGAAAGGGCTTACATTGCTATGAAGGCACAAAAGATATGACAAAGCCCTTATGCAATCAAATAGACCCAAAATGCAAGCTCTAACATAAAAACCCTTGAGCCAAAATGATCAAAACCCTTGCTTTATGATGCAAAGATAGAAACTTGACTTGAATGCAAGCTAATGACACTCATACAAGCTTGAAAACACTTGTATGCATGGAAAATCTCTCATAGAAACCATTTAGAAATTTTATGAAGAGAGTGGAGGCCATGAGAGGTAAAATTTTGCCATAGTTTAGTTGCATGAATGAATAATGAGGATTTAGGATAGGTTAGGGTCTTATTTATAGATTAGGCAAGTGTTTTAGGCCATAGGATTAAACCTAGATTCAATCCAAGCCATCAAAGCATGTCTTGGGGAAGAAGTCAAGTGTAGGAACCATCTAGGGCCTTTAGATTAAAGATGAACCATGAGAACCATCCAAATGCAAAATCTGCATTTGAGCGAATCGGCCCACGGGTTGACAGCCAAACACCCTGGATTAACCCCTAGTCGACCCAGCGGGCTCGGGTCGACCTCAAAAATCGGCCGGTTCGGTTATTCCCCTCTCCCAATTCGCTGTTTTGAACATTTTTGCATATTTATTTATTTAATTTTCAATTATATATATATATATATCAATATATATATATATATTTCTCTGCGCAACCCATTTCACTTAATTAAGTATACTTTAATTTGGGAATTTTTCGTGAAACTTCGCGAGGCCATATCTTGGTCATACGGACTCCGATTCTCGAAAACTCAGACTCTATTTCGCGTATTTTTCCGAGACGAACGCAATGGCATAGCCCGTTTTACTTGATTCAGAATTTAAAATTAAATTCTGCCTTGATTCTCGTCTTAACACGTTATCGAAAAATACGGGTTGTTACACTAGGGCTGATACACCCGAAGGTGGACCCAGCACAGGTGACTACATTCGTGATTAGTCGTATGACACAGACACTTGACGAGCTAGAACTTGTAGGGAGCCGATGGACTAGATAATCGCTCCGTAGGACCCCGTACTTGGGTCAGACCCCGTTTCAGGGTCATTTCATGATATTGGGCCGTGGGATTTATTTCGTGATTAACTAGTGACATGGGCTTAGTATACTAGTACAGTCAATGCAACGAATCTTGAACATGTGATGCTTTATTTGACTTGTCTTGACTTATCATGATCACCTTAGTCTATCTTGTCCACCTTGACACCATTCTCAAGTTTAGTTCCAGTTCATACATGACAGGTTGTTTTAACCGTTTTTACACTGAAAGTCACTAGGACTTACTCAGTCTTTATGACTGACCCTTTTCCTTTCGCCTCTTTTTCTTTCGTTCCCCCCCCCAGGTTCTCAGGGAGGAAACACTAGCTCTTAGCTTGGATATCACTTGCTTTGGCTCAGCATGTACGGTTTGCTATGGCTTCTTCTTCTTACTGCACTTGGGGAATAAGCTGTTTTTCTGTTTTTAAGTTGTTGCTTCTTTGGCTATGATTACAAGACAGTTGTAATGAAGTTATTTGAAATGTTTGTAAGAGACATGGTTTATTTTCGAATAAAATGAAGTTCTGTTTTGCTCATAAATTCTTCCGCTGTTTACTTAACTATTTATTAATGTTCTGTCTTGTGATAATTCTGTGATGTTATCTCGATAATACCCCTCCAAAACTAGTGCATTCCCTTTTGTGAGTGACTCTAGCGGAGGGTGGGTGTTACAGAACCGTAGCGTAGCAGGTGCAAAACCACCAGATGAAGTAAAAATACAAAACCCCCAACCGTCTTGAAAGGAATAACCATTGTTAGGGGTGAGCAATATTCGGTTCAAACTGAATAAACCGACCAAACCGGTTCATTTCAATCGGTTCAGTTTTAAAACTAAATTAATTTATAAAATAAAAAAATTTGGTTATCAGTTTAACCGAATTAACCGAACTTTCAAGTTATTATTTAATTTTACGATATTGTTGTACTTTAAATTGTTAGCTTAGTGATGAAATACAAATGCATTTGTTGTAAATAGATCAAATTTTATTATAAACATAAAATTTACTATATAAAATTTCTTCATACATGAATTTATGCTTTATTTTGTATGAAATCATTATCTGAATAATAATACATCCTTCAACTTCGGTTAAATCGGTTACTGGCCAAACGAACCGATATTTGGTTCGATTTAGTTTGATTTGGAAACTTTTTTGTTCTAATTCAGTTTGAGATTTTTTACCTCATAGCCAACCAAACCGACCGAATACTCACTAATAACCACGGTCAGCAGCCAATAAGGCAGAAGCAGATCGATATGAGGCACAAATTTGTTTTTACCCCTAAATAGCATTTGAAAGATCGCTGGGATGCAGACCACTATCATGTGCATGCCTCGACAATGCATTGAGAAGTCGAGCATTGTCAAGATCCCGCTCTGAAACTACAGGCGAATATTCGGTCGGTTCGGTTGGTTTTGAGGTAAAAAAAACTCAAACTGAATTAGAACCGAAAATTTTCCAAATCGAGCCGAACTGAATTAATTTTGGTTAGTTCGTTCGGTAACCGATTTAACCAAAGTTGAAGAATGTATTATTGTTCAAACGGTGATTTCACTCAAAGTAAAAGATAAATTCATATTTGGGGAAATTTTATATAGTAAATTTTATATTTATAATAAAATTTGATCTATTTGCCAAAATGCATTTGTATTTCATCACTAAACTAATTATTTAAAGTACTACAACATCGTAAAAATAGATAATAACTTAAAATTTTGGTTAATTCGTTTAGACCAATAAATAATTAATTTTTTATTTTACAAACCGAACCGATCTAGTTTTAAAGATGAACCGAACCGACTGAAATAGACCGGTTTGATCGGTTAATTTGGTTTGAACCGAATATTGCACACCCCTACCTGAAATGGAAGTCGCTGAATGTTGAGCCACAACAATATTAATAGAATGCCATGAAACAGTAATCTCTAACAAACGAGCATCACCAGGATGGTCATTGGCTTGACCACCATTAACATCAGCTGCAATTGTTGAAACACCAGACGCAATGTAAGACATGCAACCGAAACCAGTTTAGGTTGTCAAACAACTGGCAGGGCCTTACAATTATTATGGGAGTGACCAAAAACAACACATTTATCACCAGAGGAGGAGTAAATTCAAACGAAATCAGAACTAACTGCAATTGTCTATTACAATTATCGATCGTGATCAATTTAGGAAAATTTGGTCATGCATTTCCATCATAACCCTTGTGAATTCCATTCTAGTATAATCTTACACTTATCCATCGTAATTGGATTGCAAATAACACTACAAACTGAACTAATGATCTCAGGTTCTCAAAATTCTGATTCAAGTTCCAAACAAACCCAAATAGGCAACGTGGTGAAAGATTCCTTAGAGATAGGGGTGTAAACGGGTCAGACTGGACCGGACGGAGGTGTGTCCAAGCTCTGTCCTATAAAAATTCAGACTGATACGGACCGGGCATCATATAGCCTCGGACCGAGCCGGACAACGGACTGTCCTGTCCGATATAGCCTTGGATAATAGAAAAACATCGAACATTTTATATCGGACCGAACACTAGTGTGTCCAAGCTCTATCCTATAAGAGAATCGAACGGACATGGACTGGACACCTTAAAGCTTCGGATCGAGCTAGACAATGGACTGTCATGTCCAATATACAGCCCTACTTAGAGAACCCGGGCCTGCCTCCTACTTTTGAACTAGGATCAAGCGCGAGTCAAATAAAAATGGACCACCCTTCGAAAAATGCTAGTAATCCTAAACCAACTCAAATTTCACAAAGAAAAACGCATCTTTCTTAGAGACTAATTCAAATTTTCCTACCGACCTCCACATCCGACGAATGTAAATTAAATAATCTATTCAAGAAAATTTAGACATGCACTTACAATCAAATTTTATACTACACTAATCAAAATTTTGCTTATTTAAACATATCAAAAATTTATAATTAAATACATACATGCATGCAAAAGTCTCAAATAAGGACAAAATGATAAAAGGAAATTCAAAGAACACATTTTGGCCAAAAAAATGTAAAATGATTTGTACTAGTTTTTTATTACCTTACTAATATAAATATCAGAAGGGATTCACCAATCTATATTCAATGATTTAGATATCAATTAAACAATCACAATCAGCTAAAAGGTGACAACAAGGATATAATTAAGTTGTGCATATATCATCATAATAACATCAATTCATAATAGCCTACAAGCCAACACATCCAGTTCAAATTCATAACATGTTAGGTGCCAACTAGCCATGGTGTCAAGTTAAGTGTCAATTTCAATTAAATGTCAATTACAAAACATCAATTAATAAATTTATCGCATCGCGATTTATTTCAACTTGCATAATAATTTTTTAGTACTAAGTGAGTTTAAACGCTCACTTTACATGCGAATATGAAGGCCAATGGTAGTCGATGCATTCAAACATTCCAAACATGGATCGATGAACATAATGTGATGTACCAACAATAATTATGTTGTGATACTGCTGGTTGATGGAAGGTTACAGGAGGGTTGACGGAGGAGCAGTGTAGATGGGCTCTTGTGTAGGCAGGTGGCGGGTCTGGTGGTTGGCAGCGGCGAAGATGAAGAAGGCGGTGGTAGCTCGAAGTGCTCGAACGATGGAAGAGGTGAATAAGAGGAATAATGACGCAAAGAGTAGGGTGGAGTTAGGATCGAAAACATTCATCTCTTTTTGATATAAAGGTGGTTTTGATCAAGTGGCGGGGTACGAAAAATCGATGAGCAAGTGAAAACAATGATGGCCTTGTAAGAAAAAGATGACATCTGGTTTGAATTAAATTCTTTTTTTTTTAAGATGATAACTAGACTTTGAAAGTTTGAAGAAGGAAGAATGGTAAAAGCAGGCTAAAAGTGATGAATGCGATGAATAGTGCTCGCATATTTATATGTCTTTTCAGAAAGCTTGGATTCGATAAAAAGAAATTGAAAACAAAATCTAGGGAATACGAAGGCTCAAAGATATCAGAGGACGTAGAATACTAGTTACCACCATTTCAAGGTACATATATAACATTTTACGAGTCTAAACCTGAACTGTACGCGTACCGCTAAAACGCTAGTTTTAAGCCTTTACAATCACAACCGGCATTTCAAAGATTAAAATAAAAATACGGTCATTGTCAGTGAGACGAGACAGATAAAATGATAGTCAGATAACGGTGTTACGACGAACGGATTAAAACTTAACTATCAAGACACTACTTAAAGCATATGATTATTGTCAATTTATAGCAAAAAGAGCTAGAAAACTCATAATATAACGAAATGAACTTTGACTCTTACTCAGAAAAATCTCTGTATTACATTTAAGAAAAAATATTTGCATTTCGAAAAACAATATTTTTCACTTAAATATTAACTGGCTTCGAACTGAATTTGAAATATAAAAGATTTTTATGAAATTTGAAAAAAAAAAACTAAATTCATATCTTTTCAAGTTAAACTTTAATTTATATTAAGTTTAGTGTTAAAACAAATTTTGCATCGTCTACGAATGTTATTTAATTATCGTGAAATATTGTTTTTGAATTCCATTTTTTTTTCTTTTATAAAAGTATACTTATGTCCAAAATGAAAACATATATTTTTATTTTTCAGAAATATGCTTTTAATGCTATTAAAATGCTCTTTAAATTTAATGCAAAATGCAAGTTTCTGACATAAACTCATTATTTATAATTTACATCTATTTTATAGCAAGACCGATGGGGTTGAATGGTCCCGTACCATTTTATTGACATACTAATATATAGAAATTAACACAAACCATAATAGATACAATGCCAATGTATGGAAGAGAAAACACAAAGACAAGTATATCAATACACCAGATAAAGTACAACAAAAGAAAGACAGAAACACAAACAAAACTAAAAAACAGCCAAATAACATGAAGACCAAACTGGAACACATAGGGAAAATATAGTCCAGAGTTGGCAACCAAAAAGTGTCTTGACATAAAAGGTAGCATCCATCTTACATACCAAATTAAATACATGCATTACATTCAGAAAACCTTCCACCTATCTGTTCACTTGACTAAGAGCACAACAACCACTGATTACTTCAAATACCACATTCGGTCGAGGAGGATCCGCAACGTCCCAGATTTTTAACGGTTGAATAATTAGTTAATTTAATTATTTAAAGTTGATTTGGAAATTTAAATGATTTAGTTAATAATTTTGAATATTTAATTAATATAAATAGTGTAATAATAAATTTAAATTTCAAAATAGTCGGAAATAAGTTGAATTTGCAATATTGTGTGAGTTGGATAATTTAAGAGATATAATTGAGTTTAGATTTGAGTTATAATAACGAATTTACTTATAAAACGACATTTGAGCATATAATTTATAATAAAAATTAAAACGAGCTTGTAACGTCACGGTAGTTCGTAATTTGATGTTTGAACTTTAAATGAATGTATGAGATTCATTATAAGTTGGTTTTCTTTGAAATAAAAAATGTTCTAATCTATTGAACTATAATTTTCTAATGGAAATGAAAAACAAGATTTCGTCTTGTAGATTGTGAATTGGAAAATACTAATTGCAAAATCAAAATAATGATCAGGTAATGGAATTTAACAAGAAAATTAATGACTACGAATTTGTACTAAGTACATGAATTAGAACTGGAAAGGAAATGGCATTACATTGTTAACAAATGAAAGAAGTTTGCTTCTGATTTTCAATATTCTACAATGGCTATAAACATGCCTATTTATACTAGTTGATGTCAATCATCAAACCAATGCCAAGCAAACCAAACCACATGAATCGATCAGTTTCTCTGATGCAATACATCACAACACACCCATAATACATGGCCACAAACTCCTAGATAAATCTGACCCTATAATGAAATTTACACTTGCACACATGCATACTTAAATAACACATGCATTAGTGACACAATCTCCCTTTAACTCCTCAAGCCATGGTTTTCCAACCTGCTACTTCTGACAACACCTGACAACTGTCCAGTAACTTCTCCGATGAGCTGGCATGTTCTTTGACGAACTTTGGCCATGATCATCTATATTATGATGTCTAACCTGCATTTCAACCTGTTTATGCCCGGATATTCATGCAACCATGGTTTGATTGTTACAAGGTCGGGTAAGGCCTAAATGCTAGGTGGTTCAGGTAGTGTGACAGTTCGTTCTTTATAGGTTCATGTGTGTGTGTGTGTGTGTATATATATATATATATATATATAAAGCTAATGACATTGTAATGTATACAAACTTACAAAATATATAGCTTTGTCATACGTTATCAGAATCTAACAAAGCAGGATTCATTAGAATCATATCAACGCAGGCTATGCAATAAAACTAATTTGGAGCTCATGAGAAATATTGACGAAATAAAATGCTTGATCGGATTTATCGATAATTTATCGTTATTCAACAATTAATAACCAAAGTGAGTAAACTCGCTAATCCAGTTTATAATTTATAAACATAATTCAGCGTTGATAAATGATGATTGAATGTAGTGTGATGGTTGTTTGGATGAATTGATATATTATTATCAATTGTTGCTATTATATATATTAGTTATATTTAAGGTTGATAGTTAGATATTCCCGCATATTTTAGCAGATGAGACCCTATGCACTCCACATAATAGCGAATGACCTTATAAATCGTGATATCCTGACTCGAAGAAGGATTGGTATTATTTATATCGTTTAACATCTGTGGATGCAGGAAAAACAGGTTGGAGGCATCCAATTGGATTTCTCAAAATTATTATTGTTTATTTCCATATATTCAGTGAAGGCAAAACAAACACTAGAGGGGGGGAGCGGGGTGAATTGTGTTTGTGAGAATTTAAACAAAATTTAAAACTTATGTGAATAACAGAATGAATCAAACACGACAAACACAATCACAGATAAAGATTCAAACAAATATACAAAATAAATAGAAACAAAAAAATGCAGAAAATGAAAGAACACACCGGATTTTATACTGGTTCAGATTACTTCTACGTCCAGACCCACGCAACGCTGGATTGCGCAGAGTTTTATTATTATATCAAAATCCAATTACAACCTCCTTGATTTCACGGCTTCAAGGGTTACCACCGATTCCAACCTCCTTAATTTCACGGCTACAAGGGATACCACCGATTACGCATCCTTGATTTCATGGCTACAAGGAATACCACCGGTTACACGTCCTTGATTTCATGGCTACAAGGGATACCACCTATTCCTTAACACAACCCAAACTTTTACAAATAGCCCTATAACTCTTCAATAGCACTTAATTCAGAGAGAGATGAAAAGAGAGTGTAGAGAGAAGAAGTTTGATCAAAACAGAATTGAAATCGGCAGAGTATAAGTGTAGAAATCATAAAAATGATTAAGAATGATTATAGAATGAGGATGAAAGTGGAGAAGAAGATATGTTTAAAAATTTGGTTTTAACCCCTTTCTATAGTGTATGAAAGGTTATAACGTTTCTGAAACGTTTCAAATAGTGAAAAGACATTTCCTTTCAAATTTAAATTTCTGACAGTTATATGTCAACATACCCTTTTTGTTATGTCGACATACTTATCATTTTTATGATTTTTTAAGTATTTAAATCAATATTAAAATTCTGGAAATTCATGGAACAAAACTAGTTTCTAAAACATTATTTTTCAAGTATAAAAACATAAGAAAATATTAATTTAACATATGATTAAAAACTTAATATACATGCGATATAAAAACTATATATAATATAATTATAAACATATATACTATAACTATAAATATATATATATATATGATTTATGAAGAAATATTTATAAACTATATATAAACAAAAGGTTATATGAAAACTTTAGAGTTTAAATTATAATCAAATATAAACTTAGTAAAACATATTTAATAAAACTATAAAAATAAGAATACTTATAAATTAGGAAATAAATTTGAAATCATAAGTTTGAAATTCTTGGAAGATTAACATTATTTTGAGAGAAGTTTGAAATCAATTTGAAAATAGTTTTGAATTTGAAAACAGATAATTTGAAAAACAGAATTTGAACCTGGAGTGCTATTCAAAGTCTTACATAACTAGACTCTATTACTATATTTATCTTGAACTCTTGAAATCTTGAAAGCTTGATAACTCTTGAGTCTTGAATCTATCTTGAATTCTGAATCTCTTGAAACTCTAAAACTGTACAGTCTTCAGTACTTAAGTCCTGTATACAAATCCTGCATATATATATATATATATATATATATATATATATATATATATATATATATATATATATATATATATTCTTAATAGAGATGTTAGTATATAGTTTATAATCAATGATGATTGAAATAAGGTTGTTGTCATCAAAACTCCATTCTCTAACAAAATGAAGACCGTAATATTATATTTTGCTACGGTCCGGTTTTGGTTCGGTTTCAAATGCATTCGGTCTGGTTTTCGTTCGGTCCTGTTTGATTTTGAAACATACATCTTTGCATACATTGTATATACATAACATACTAAAAAAAACTAATGAATAAGCAACATGTAACCAATTGCTGATATGTACAGGAAGGCATAATGTGTACAGTCTTCTATTTGCTCATTGGATAGTCTATACCGCTTCTTAAACCAACAGGAAATATATTTCCCAATCATGATTCAAAACGGAGAAATGCTAGACTGGTCCGCTTTAGAGTACAGGATATAATTTGAATAACAAGAGGGTTGAACTTGATCTAAGAATTTGAATTCAAACCTAATGGTTAATTTCCTTCACACGGCAAAAAAAAAAAAAAAAGTCGTTTCAGGACTATTGATCAAAATTGCATCTCATTTTACCATTATATTTGGCCCTGTTACTTAACAAATGATCATCAAATATTACAATATTGTGAATCTCGTCAAAGGACACTTTATTGACTAGGCATAAAGTTATATAAATGGAGCTTCGATGGCGAAATGGTACATAGTCTTACAACAACATATTCTTATCTTATATATTAAAGCATTATTATCTTCCCACTAAAGTCTACTAAGTGCAAACATATTAATCTAAAGTGCATTCTGATCAACAAAATGATACAAGCATATAGTGGATATGCAAGTACAACAAGAAACCGAAATATTGTGCTTTGTTCTTGGTGGATTGAATATGCTGGCATAAAAGAATAGCTCCATACACTTTGACTTTTTTGCTAGGTAGATAAAGGCTGTAGGTAAGTGGGCTTAGACGGAAACAAAAATAAATGGATTTACGGTTAGCAGTGGGGTTGGGGTTGGGCTGTAGAGCGTGGATCAGGTTAATATCTTTTTTTAGTTTTTATACAAAGCAATCTGATCCGATTTAATGCGGTGTTCTGAACCCTCAAACCGCACCGGACCATAATGAAACGGTTATTCGGTCTAGGGAGATAATACAGAGCGGTTTTCCGCACCGTTTCATAAGTTTATGTTGAGCGGTTTCCGTTTAACGGTGCAGTTTATGCCCACCCCTAGTATAGACACACACACACACATTAAGAAAAACTAATATTTTTTCCATTCAATTATAAAAATATATAAACCACATAACATAAATTATGTACATCAACAGTTGATTTGTAAATCAATTATAATTCGTTTATAACAAGAACTTATCACACATCATATCAATAATTCTTTTTAAATATTAATCACTCAAGAATAAGTTTAGGGGATTGTTAGTGGGATTCAATTTTGGTTAAAAGGGTTATAATTTTAATTTATTTTAAAATTGTTATGGGGAAGACAAAATAAATTATCCACTCTTTAAAACAATAAATAAAAATTCCAATAGTAACATTATAATTCCAACGTTTTTCATCAATATATACTGCAACCCTTCATCGTTTTCCTTTTTTTACCACAAACATTATAATCCCAACGTTTTTGCATAAATATACGTTGTGTAACCCTTCATCATTTTTTTTACCACAACAGTCGATTTCAAAAAAGATAAAAAAAGATTAAACTAACCTTTTCAAAATTTGCGATATTACATTGGGATCTGATTGCTTTCTCTTCGTCATCTTCGTTCGAACGTAGGTTTAGGCATGCAATTTAATTTGGTTTTTAAAGCAACGTGGTTTCCTATCGATTGATTTTTTTAGAATAAAGTTAGGTTTATATACGTAGAGAATGGTAGTTTTGTCTCTTTTTATTTTTATTTTTTTATATCCAGCCCCCCATTTAACAAATGATAGATAAGAATGAGTCTCTGTAAAATTCTCTTTTCCCCCTTCAAACCAAACTTGGGTTTCCATTAACAATCCCTTAAATTTATACCTACTTTTCGTAGATTTCTTCTCGATTCTTCCTACTATAAGTCCTTATATTTGAAATTAATTTTAAAATTTTGAATTTAGCTTATTTAAGCAAATTACATTAAATAATATCTATTAATTCATTAACACATTGAAGGAGTGAGATACAAATAACAGTTGGTAGATACGTAACAATATGGATTCCTTTTGTTTCGAACGTCATTACATAACATTAATAATGATATCGTCACACTAGTTTATAAGTAGTTTTAAAATTGAGATATTGATATAATAAGTTTTTTAAACAAGATAAAAACAGAAAGGAGAAAGAAATCTAAATTCTCGTTAACATGGAAATCAATATCGTTTGAATGTAACTCATGTCAAGCAGTCCTTGGGACCTAATGGATGCAGTGGTCTATTTCACTGACAGTTGTGTTGCTAAATACAGTTGTACTTTAGCATCTAATATCCCAACAATTTATTTGCACTTATCCCAATAATAATGCATACTATACATGTACAGATGTACTCATAAGAACAAATATCTCCACATTATGCTTAGCCATGCCCCCATCCTTTCTTATAATTCATACGCTTTTGATTCAAATGATAATTTCAAAGTGTTTGACGTTCCTGGAATCGAATAATTTAAATTTTGAATAGCAAAAGGCATCTTTTAGAGCAAATATCGGATCAATAATTCATTCATATCAGAAGCGTAAAAAGAAACCTTTTCTGACATGCACATTATTTGAATTTTCTGACATGCACATTATTTCTACATGTGCATCACATAAAACAGTTGCACCGTTCAACATAAAATACTATATATACATCAAACTTAAAAGCAACATGTAAATATGATTAAACTAAACTAACCCAAAGAATATCATCAAAATATATATGAATTTCACCTAAAAGTTCACTCCACATGCCATATGATCTTTCTCTTTATTTTTCTAAAAAGGTTCCCAATTATGTTAATCTCAACACTGTCTTTGAATAATTCCAAAACATTAGTGTACTTTAATAAAGCAAGAACCAACAACAACAACTAACTGATTTTGACCTCAATCATCCAAAATCCATACCATGATTATATCCATGAAAACAGTAATTAAATCAAGGGATGTTGATTAACTTGACAAAGTAACTTAAAAGTACACTAAAAAATTGATTATTTATACTGTAGAAAAAAAGAGATTATAAGTTACTCCATAATAAAGGCTAAGCACATGTTTCTATGCTTTAGGAAATTAAAAATATTGCTACCAAAGCATCTTGCTCCCTCAACTGCAGGCAGTATTTCAGACTTTACAGTCTACAGAAATCAATACACATTTTCCTCGGATTGTATTCTTGTTTAATCTATAAAATCAAATGAAATCAGTAGTAGTATATTTTTATATGTTACCTGCATATGAACAAGATGCAGCCTGTAAACAGTAAACTCATCATCAATTCATTTTTCATTTAATTCAAATTCGGTCAATACAGCGCGGAAAACTAAAAATATAGAGAAATTGTCAAAACAACCCCAGCTTTTACGAAATTAAACATGACCTATGTCATCATTTATTATTTACAAAAGCTAATTTATTTGGAGAAGAACAATGCAAAAAAGGCCAAAAGGCCAAAACTTACTGCGAAAAGTTAATCAGGAAACAATCATCTTCACTTTTTGTGACCGCCTGCGGTTTTTGAACCCGAACCGGAAAAGAGCTGACCGAACCCGAAGCCCTTGGACCCGCCGCGTAGGGAGGAGACGGGAACGTTGAGGACAGGTGTCACCCTCACGCTGGCCGAGTACGACCGCTCCATCCCGGCCCTGTTATGCTGCTTCGAGCGTGCACCGCACGTGCTAGGGCTGCTGGAGCTTCGGCCGAGCCCGTTAAACACAACCTTGCCTGAGGCGTTCATCCTCGGACTGTCTACCAGAGTCTGCGGCGTAACGGGTGCGGGCTTCGTTGACTGAGCCCGGTTCTGGTTTTTTGGTGGGTTCCGATTCAGCAGAATCGGGTTCTGATTCGGCATGTGCTCTGAATCGAGAGATTCCACGGACAGGCGATGCAAATGCGGATCGTCTGAATCGGATGCGCGTCTGTTCGATTTCGGATTCGGGTTGGAACCTTTTGAAGCTGGATCCGGCTTGGTCTGCTGCTGGCGTTTTCGGCGGAGAAGCTCGCGCCAGCGGATGGAGCAAGTGGGGGCTTTGGGGGAAAGTGCAAAATGATCCGACCTGGATCCGATATCGCCCTTAGCAGCCGGGTTCAAAGGCGTTTCGGGCATGCGAGTATCGGATGTGAGTGGTTCGGGGCAGGGATCTGAGGGCTTGGAGAGGTGAAGAGGGACGAGCTTGCCGCCGGAAAAGAGTTCGTCTGCGGTAAGCATGCCGACGGGGTCGTTGTGGTAGAACTCGAAGTCGATGAAGTCGTTGAGGTTGGGATCGGAGCTTCGATCGGGGAAGGAGTGAGGGAGAGCGAGGTTGTTGATGCATGCAGACGCCATTGTGGGACGGAAAAAGGCGTTCACGGGGTCGGTTTGGCGATGTGGGATTTGAGTGAGGGAGATTACTGTTATGGTTGGGTTCTTTATATTGTGGGTAAATGTGTTCTTCTCTGCCTCAGCGGCAACTTTTGATTGCAAGCGGCTACGTGTACGAATTAATTAGCTGAATTTAATTAATTATTTATATTTTTTTCCATTAAAGTTGTATTAGTTCTATATTTTAAATAGTCCATGCGTTATACACAGTAGTATTATCAAAAATAATATTTATTATTTTAGTGTTAAAATAAGAACTTTGTTATTCAATACAAGATAAATTTTGTTGTGAAATGCATAAACTATTACTAAGATTATTATTATTGTTTGTGTGTAATTAATGTTCTACTTCTATAGTTTACACAAATAATATGTAGATGTTTGTATTTGGGAATTTTGTAAACATTTTTGTTAATATAGATATACATATTGAAATTGATATGTTAGTAATTTATTCAATAAATTAGCAAATATTATTTAATAGAATTTGTTTTAATAAGTTAAATGTAAAATTACGAAATTAGTTATACTATATAACTTAGCAGGAAAAATTGAAAAGATATTGCAAAAAAAGTGTAAATTATTGTGGAGTTATTGATGTTTAAAAAGAATTTTATGATATAATATATGGTAAATTCTTGATATAATTGGATCATAACTAGTTTACAAATTAACTTTGTAATTATTGTTGAAATACGTAGTTCATATTATGTGATTTATACATCTTTATAGCTGCATGGAAAATATCCTTTTTTAATATGAATATACATAGTAAAATTGGCATATATTTTTAAGAGCTATTTGAAAAATGGACAAAATACTCTTTAAGATTATTAAAATAATCCTACTTCGGCTAGAGATTATGAGTTTTGAAGTCCTAACCAATGTTATGTTCCAAATCATGTTGTACTTTTTAAGGAGTACATCAATATTTTAGGTAGTGATAGTTCTAGTTGTTCCTCCTTTGTTGGGGAATAATTAAATGACATTAGTAGTTGAGATACTCTACTTCACTCCTGATTATATTTTGTATCCTAGCACTTCAAACCAGGTTTTAGTATTGAAGCACTATGCTTCAATCCTGTTGTATATTGTATAGTGAACTGTTCGCTTCAACCAGTCGTTTTCATTAATTGTTATAATGAAAATGGTTGCAGCCACTATAAAAAAACCGACTTAGCTTTGCTAAAAAAAAAAAAAAATAGAATTTAAGATTTTATGACTAGTTTGAACATATGGATTGAAATATAAAATATCACGAAAAAATTGAGGAAGTTCAACAAATAATTGTAGAAATGTTAAAATGTAAGTATTTAAAGCAGAAATTGTTCTGTTTGATTTATGATAAATTTATTGAGGTAAGTGTATATTATTTTTTTGGTTATTATTTACATATATTATTCAAACTGCGTGACGTATTTAACCTTATATTTCGAAGAAAAACTAATTTTGCCATTTTTGTTTGATATGAACATGATGTACATTTTAAAACATCACATTTAGCGTTAATTAGATTAATTAACAATAATTTATTTATTAAATTCATTTGTTAAATTCAACATCACATAATTAATTTAAATATATAAACTTAAATGTACAACGTTAAGTGAGACCGTGCAGTTTTCTATAAATAACTAAATGAATGTTAACATGTTGGCGTTGGACATTAATATTACAATGTAATACATGGTAAATATATTGAAGTAAATGAGTTTAACTTTGAATAGTGACAGTTATTTGTGTATAATTTATGTTATTGGACGACTTGTTTATACATTTGATTATTCTTACATTTTTGTTAATATGGATATGGTTAATCTTGATGTGATTTAGTAGACGATAAAATGAATAATAATTTGCTAAAATTATTTAAATAGCTTTAATATCATGTATTTAATTGTAAATATGGTACGAAATGTAAAATATTAGAAAAGAATTGAGCGAGACTTAAAATGATTATAGAAAATTTGAAGTATAACTATTTAAAGCTAAAAACATAATTTTGTCATTTTAGTATTTAAAAGGAATATTAGTTAATTAAATTTATTTAAATTACTTTAAATTTGGGTTTTGCTAGTAATTTAAATATGTGGACTTAAATATAAAATGTTAGGAGCTAATTATTAATAAAAAATATGTGAACTTTGAAATGTTTATATCAAAACGTAAAATGATAGAAGAAGTAAAATAATGTAAGAGAAACAATTCTTGTTGGTGCATCAATATGTGAATATACAAGCATTTTTGGTAGATCTAATGATGTTAGCTTTGCTTTGGAGAATAATTATATTTTTGACCTAGAGACTATTAAAGGATTAGATGGAAGAGAGAGAGACTCCCTGTGTTTGACAATCTAGAAGGTAACGATGACGTTGAATTTTGCATTGATGTTGGTCGGGTTGGTAATGTTGAATTCTCCAAATATGGTTGGATGTAACCATGGATTTCTAGTCTTCTGTTAATATGATCCAGAGTGATCGTGGTATTCTGGCTTTATATTGGTATGATATGGCGCGATCATGGATTCCTAGCCTACTATTCCAATGACTCGGGAAGTAAAAACCAATATGCGATGTCAAGTTCACATGCCATTTTTTATTTTCTACACTATCTCATGACTTGGATTACCAAGCCATGCACTGACTTGTGTGTGACGAATGGTTTGACTTGACCTTACGTTTGACCATGCTCTCAACTTGCATAAAAAGATGACACCATTTGACGAAGATTCTTTATGAACGACCATGTGCAGAAGCCAACGGCCCAGCTTGACTTATCATGATATCGTTCGATCTCTTGACTCGACGAGGCGTAAATGATTACCTATTCATCTCAGCTACTCCAGCCGCGAACTTTGGCTCAATAGGTACCACAAGTGGCGTTGTAATACATGACATGCTGTTTCCACAGAGAAAAGAAAAAAGAATGCAAGCTTTAGGACTACTCCCAAAGACATAACAATTCAACATTGCGTTCTGGAAGATGAATGACATTCCGAAGAGACACAGTTTGACTTACTCAAAGTACATCATGTCTTACACACGATGTACTTTAGGGGGCAAAGTGTTGACCCGCCTATTGGCAAGGCCGTCGACCCACGGACCCATTGTAGGATCGCTCAGGACTCGAGCATGGACTTGGACAAGCCTGAACATTCTTGGCTTGAGGCTCCTTGGATCGAGGGCTCTTGGATAGAAGCACTTCAGCCCAAAAGACCTGGGCTAGAAGGTCTTGAGATCAGCTTACACTACAGCGATAACTTGGTAATGAGATTTATTTCATAGCCTACTTACTTGTTCAACTACCTATTCTAAAGCATATAAACTTGGATCAAGCTATACTTATGCTACCACATATTGGAGGGGACCTCTCCACGTAATCAAGACTCAGCTCCATCATCTGCTATTCACATGGATTAACCGACACATGGCAACTCGAATTGTTGAAGCCTACAGCCTATAAATACACCATGCTACATAACAAAATGGAGGACTTTTGGCTGAGATCCGAACCTGACTTCAGGGTCGTGGCAGCCATCAACATCAATTCCTCAAAATACTTGCTATGTTCATCAAAAAGGACTATTTAATGGAGATTTCGACATTCTCATTTATTGTATCTCCAACTTTATGACATTATTGTGAGATCATAAAGTGGACATAGGCTCGTTAACGCCGAGCCACTGTAAAACGTTGTTGCCTTGCTTTTTCATGATTTTTTCAGATATTTCTTCATAAATCACACTCAAATTCGATTTTTGGCCGTTGATGTCCACTTTTTGGTGTCAACAGTACATGTACTTAATTGATTTGTCCCTACTTTGTCAAACTTCCCCCACTTCTTAAACTGCCTCACTTTGTTATTCTGTCCATACTTGTACAACTTCAAAGATACCCCTACTTTCCTCGGAAGACCATATTTCCACATCAAAACTTTGGGTATGAAACAAAAAATAGTCATCAGCAAATTGTCTCTTATAAACTGCAGTGGAATTTAAAATAATTATGTCAGTCCTTGGTTAAGAAATTAAACAAAAATTTACTTGCCTTATTCGTTTAAAATGCTGAATTCAAAATTACGAAGTCTGAATGTTGACTGATTAATGCTAATTATAAATAATCGTATACTTTTTTGTTTGCATTCAATATTCAGCATCCCAAACAATAATTGAGCACTAAAATAGTTTTGAATTATTTCGTCTAAGAAATATTTTTATTCATTTCTTTTTATTAGAAACAAACAAAGCAAGTTAATGCTTACCAGAAAAGTTGGACTTTCTTTATGTAGTATAACATTGTTATTCAATCGTAAAAAATAATTATGTAAAGTATTACATGGGAAACGTCAGTAAATGCATGCATCGGGGAACTCTCTTTGTGCAATATGTCTAGTACGCGGAACGATATATACTAATACACCATTCACATCAAAAACAAGAAGATTTCTTCTTGGACAATCTGATATCAAAGGCCTACTTCGTTATAATACCCATACTTAGTCCCAACTACCCCTACTTCATAGAAAAACTCCTACTTTACTGATCTTCTCCTACCTCCTTGGACTACCCTTACTTCGATAAACCACACCTACTTAATTGAATAGTCCCACTTCTTTGCGGTACACTTACTTCATCAAACAACCCCTGCTTTATTAAATTACCACTACTATAACTTTATTGCGCTACCCCTACTTCGTTAAAAAGCCCTACTTCTTATTAATACCCTACTTCATTGACCTGCCCCAACTTTGTTAAACTTCTCCTACTTCTTTGAACTATCCCTACTTCTATAACTTCGCAGATACTCCTACTTCTATAACTTCGTAGATACTCCTACTTCTTTGAGCTACCCTTACTTCTTTCAAATCCACCACTTAATACTAATATACTTGCTTCATTTCCTAGAATACCCCCTACTTCATTGAACTGACCCTACTTCCTTAAACTAGCACAACTTCGATAAACAACACCTACTTAATTGAACAACCCCTACTTTGTTAAACTATCCCTACTTCTACTGCTTCAAAGATTCCCCTGTTTCATTAAACTACCCTTACTTATTATAACTATCCCTACTTCGTCGAACTTCCGCTAATTTGTTTAAGCTACACCTACTTCCCTAGACTACCCCTACTTTGATAAACCACGCCTACTTAATTGAACAACTCCTAATTCTTTGTGGTATTCCTACTTCTTTAAACAACTCCTAATTTACTAAATTACCCCTACTTTAACTTCTTTGTGCTACCCCTTCTTCAGTAAACTTCTCTTACTTCTTATTAGTACTTGTACTTCATTGACCTGCCCCTACTTTGTCAAACTTCCCCTACTTCTTAAACCACCTCTACTTATTTTACGGCCCATACTTTGTTATTATATCCCTAATTCTACAACAACAACAAAGATGCTCCTACTTCTTTGAGCTACTCATATTCTTTGCAACTGCCCTTACTTCATTCAACTACCCCTACTTCGATAAACTCTACCTATTTAGTTTAACAACCCCTACTTCTTTGTGTTACCCGTATTTCTTTAAACATCCTCTACTTCATTAAACTACCCCTTCTTCAACTAAAAATACGAATATGCATGTTTGCCAAATTACTCGAGAACTAGAATGCAGCGGTGGGAAAAAAAATTGGTTCCTATTGATATAAAAGAGACCACAAAATAATATACATTTCCTTGGAAGACCAGATTTCCACATCAAACCTTTGGGTACGAAAAAAAAAGTCATCAATAAATGGTCTCTTATAAACTATAGTGGAATTTAAAAAATTATGTCAGATCTTGGTTAAGGAATTAAACAAAAATTTACTAGGCTTATTTGTTTAAAATGCTAGGTTCTAAGTATTGAAGTCTGAATGTTGAATTTTGAATAATCATTTACTTGTTTGTTTGTATTCAACATTCATACCAAAAAACAACATTCAGCATTCAAAGTAGTAATTAAGCACTAAAATAGTTTTGAATTATTTTGTCCGAGAAAATGTTTTATTCGGTACTTTTTATTGAAAATAAACAAAGCAAGTTGATGCTTACTAGAAAAAGTTGGTCTACCTAAACAGTATCTTTCTACCATGCCACTCTCACTTCCATTATTATGACTTGGTTAAACAGTGATAAATAACAAATAATAAAATCATTGTCAATTAATCGTAAAGAATACACAATATAAGTTATTACAAGAGAAAAAATTGTAAATGTATGCAACGGGGAACTCTCTTTGTGAAGTATACCCAGTACGCGGATGGATATTTTCTAATACACTGTTCACATAAAAAACAAGAAGCTTTCTTCTTGGACAATCTGACATCAAAGGCCTACTTCGTAACAATGCCCCACTTAGACCCGACTACCTCTAATTTCTAAACTTATTAAAGGCAATTATCCATCCTTTATTCTTGTAGATTCTAATACTAAATATTATGGGATTATTGATTTAGTGTTCAATAATCATTCTCTTAACTTGTTGGTACCCAATGAACTTTGTTTATCCTTTTCAGAACATAAGTTAGGTTTTCATTAAGGATGATCAACCTTCATTCACAGACCTTAGTCCTACTTGCTTTGAATTTATAAAAACCATTTCCTTTGGAAGATTCTTTATGAACGGGTCAACCTAATTTTTCTCTGTTTCTACGTAGTGAACAGTAATCACTCCACTTTTGAGTAACTATCTTACCATTTGAAATCTTACACTCACATGTCTAGACTTACCATTATATGATTTATTAGAGACGTTGTGTATTGTCGCTTGGTTGTCATAGTTGATCAAGAATGCTAAGGATGGCTTCTTCCATTATGAGATTTCGGTTGACAAATATCTAGGCATTATGCTTCCTTATATACATCTGCTAATGCAATCAATTCTGACAAAATTGTGGATTCAAATATACAGGTTTGTTACTTGGAATCCCGAGATACAACGACAGTTCCTAATGTAAATATCTATCCAGTCGTAGACTCAGATTTGGATTCAACATTGTTCCACATTTCATCACTATATCCTTCTATTGTAGTAGGATATCCTTTATAAGATAAACAACAGGTAATGGTTCCTTTCAAATGAGCTAAAAATATCGAAATAGGTTTCTAATGTTTAAAACCTAGATTACTCGTAAATCAACAAAATATGCATATAGCATGTGCGATGTCGAGTCTAGTGCGATGCATAGCATACATAAGACTATAAATAACATTGGAGTACTTTAGTTAAAAAATGGTATCTCCAGTGTTCTTTTCCAGTTTAATACTAGGATCTAAAGGAGTTGGTGCTGATTTGTTATTATAATGGCTATATTTCTATAGGAACTTCTCAATGTATTGAGATTGATTTGGTAAAACTCCTCCTCTTTTCTAATGATTTTAATTCCAGGAATTATGTCAGCCTCTCTATGGTCTTCCATATAAAATTTAGAAGATAGAAACTTTTTAGTTTCATTCGTACAAGATATATATTAGAACTAAATATCAACAAGCCATCAACATATAAATATATTATAACATAACCGTTGTTATCCAATTTGCTATAAATACATTTATCAGCATCATTAACAATGAATCCATATGGAGGTGCTACTTAATCAAATTTCTCAAGCCATTGCGTGGGAGCTTGCTTCAGGTCATAAAGAGATTTTATTAATTTGCAAACTTTCTTTTCTTGGCCTGGGGTTTTGATACCTTTAGGTTCTTCCATATATATCTCTACTTTCGAATCTCCAATTAGAAAAAATAGTCTTTACATCCATTTGATGTATGACCAAATTAGGAATTAATTCAAGTGTTATTAAACAATTTATAGAAATATTCGATCAACTAGAGCAGATGTATCAAAATAATGTACTCCGTGCCTTTTCTTATATCCCTTATCAATTAATCTAGCTTAAAACTTTTTCAATGTATTCGTTTGTATTCAACTTTTTCTTAATTATCCATTTACATCCTATAGGGTAAATCGGTTAAAACCCCAGTTTAGTTTAACATTATGAAATTCACTTCATCATTAATAGCTTCTTTCCAAATAATAGAATCTCTAGAACTCATAGCCTCGGAATAAGTTTTGAGATCGTCATTGACGTTGATTACATATCTTGTCACATCAGTTTTTCATCCTTACTGCATTCTACAAGATATGCTATGAAGTCATGACCATAATTCTTCTATATTCTTGCTCTTTTACTTCTCCTTTGTTCAGTTTTATTATCTGGTACAGATACTTCCTTGTTATTTTTGAGTAGGAGCATAGTTATATCATCAGTCATATTAGGTCTTGGACTAGATGATCTAAATGGAATCTCAGCAGATTGATTTTCAAAGTATTCCAGATCTACAAAATCTTTAACCTTTAATGTGTTAAGAATAAGGAACCAATAAGTTATACTATTAAGTGAACATCATATGAAAACACATCTAAATGACCCGTTTCCTAACTTTGGTTGTTTGGAGTCTGGTTTTCTAGCATATGCTAAGCAACCCCAAGCTTTAAGTCTAGTAAGGTTTGGTAATCTATTAAACCATAATTCATAAGAGGAAATATTATTCTTTTTAAGTGGAACTCCATCAAAATGTAACATGCAGATAACATAGCATCACAGCATAGTTATGAGGTAAATTTGAACTTTGAGCATGACATTAACCATTTCTACTAAAGTTATATTTTTCCTCTCAGCGACACTATTTTGTTAGGGTGTATATGGGGCAGTGCAGTAGTGAACTATGCCACGTTGTTTACAAAACAAAGTGAATTCAGTTGAAAAATATGCACCACTACGATCTAAATGTAACATTTTAATTTCTCTGCTTTGTAAATTTTGAATTTATCAAAAGCGTTATCTTTAGTTTTCATTAGACATACATATGCATATCTAGTATAATCATCAATAAATATTATATAGTATGATTTGACTTTTTAAGTCACCTACATCACTATATACCAAATCAAGCAAATTAATTTTCCTTTGTACAGATTTAAAGGATTTCTTGAACACATATTTCACATTTAGAGATAGTGTCGAAATCACAATCAGAATTAATCCTAATTTATGCATATTTTTAAGGGATATATAATTGAGATGTCCAAATCTACCATGCCATAAACTCATAGGATCAACAATGTGAATAAAAGATTTCGTTATTTGATTCAACCTAACCATGTCGTTGCAAGAGTATCCCTTTCCAATGAATTTTTTGTTCTTGGACAACACTAACTTATCAGATATCCCTTTCCAATGAATTTTTTGTTCTTGGACAACACTAACTTATCAGACTCATACAAAATCATGAATCCTCTTTTGTTTAGAAGGTATATAGAAACCAAATTCTAACACATATCGGGTACATAAAATGCATTGACTAATGGAATAACTTCCCCAGAGGTGAATGAAAGTTCTATATTTCCCAGCACTTTGCCTATAACCTTTTTTACGCCAGTAATTTTGTCTGCTTCTCCATTATTCTCTTCAACGTCTTTAACAGATTGCATTCTTTGCAAATGTGAATGCTTGCTCCATCATCAAGCAAACAGTCACTATCAATGCCACTAACGGAGTTCACTTTTGCTTCTTGTTCTATAACTATAAGTGAGTCTTCGACTGTATTCACCCTTTGTTGTTTATTCTATAAACAACAGTCTTAGGCATGGTGGTCGGGCTTGTTACAATAGTAATATACACCTTTCTTTTTGTTGTTCTTGGAATGATTTTTCTTCTTGAATTGTGTCTCATTCTTAGACTTTAACTTTTCAGTAATTTCAACCTTGCTTGCTATAGAATGAGACTCGGTTTGCGGATTATCATCTAGTTCACGTTTATGGGAATCCTCTTCAACACGAAGACGACACTGTATATTGTCTATTCATAACCCGTTTCCGTGTGCTTTAATTTTTTCTTATAATCATTCCATGAATGTGAGTCTTGAAATTATAAATTCAACAACAAAAGATTCTGGATGATCTATTCCAGCATCTTTAAGTTGATTCACCAATAGTAATATTTCGCTTACTTCTCCAACTCTGAAATTGCTGGCGACCATTTTGAAATCCCTGAAATTACAAATAGAAAATCGTCCTCTTTGCACTTTGCATATTTTTCCTTTAGAGCAGCATTATCCTTGTTAGTTTCATCTGTATCACTTTTAACCCATCTTCCAAAATATAGAATAATTTGACTGTGATTAAAAGGAATTTTATCGTCTCTTGCCAATGAGTTAAATTGTCTCTATCAAACTGCTACCATCGAATTAAATGTTAATTCATAACTTGTTGTGCGCTCGAACCTTCCACAGTTGATGAATATTATCTGAAATATTTTTGAAAATTTTGCGGTTCGAGACGACTTTGACAAAGACAATGCCGTACTTCAAATTTCATGGATATATGGAATATATTTTTTTAGATAATAGTTCAACCCACCAAGTACAAATAAGCTATCGAACTATCGACTTTTAGAATTTAATGGAGCCTTAAAACAATATAATCGAATTCAAAATTTGTATGACGTTGATCAAAACAAGAACACTCTAAAATTTGATTTTTAATGATGCAAAATTGAGAATAGAATGAAACAAGAGAAAATAATAAGGGTTAATGCTATCTGAATTTGCAATGCCTTGGAGGCATAAGAAAATAGCATAATGGTAGTGCATTGTTTTGTAACACCTTCTAGCCTTGCAAATTGCTTTCTCAAAAATAAGAACTTTCAATTGATTTGCAATGCTTTCTAGCATTGCTATTTATAGAAGTGTTAGGAAAAACGTTTACACCCAGCGTCGTGATTGTTGAAAACGACCATACCCATTTAAACTTAAATTGACGCGTCCCTACATTTCCAACGATCACAAAACGTTGCAAATATTCCTATCTTTATTTAAATGCAGTTCTGGCTTCATAAGGGATTGGATATGTGGCACATTACTATTCATGTTTGATTCAAAATTCTTTAGTGGATTTGAAAGCCCAAACCCATACCAGTACCTGACCCGTCCCGGTTCACTTGGAAGGACGACAGCGTCGCGCACATGTGTGGTAGTGATGTATGACTTCCCCCCTCACAACAATGCAAAGATTTGGGAGCCTCAATCTCCTCATGAGAAAGCCATACTTAGTACAAGTATAGTCCTCAAATTCCCATAATGTAGACTATTCTTTTCTTCCCTCTTCGAAGAACAAACTCCATAATCCAAACCATTTTGAAAAAATTCGACAACTTCCTCATGATACTTAACAAGAATTAGGCTTATGTGCATATTAATTATTTTGGCTCTTAGGACATAATCTTACTTCAACGATACAAAACTGCCTCGATAGTTAACCCCATACAAGAAAGTACTCAGTATATAACCTGTAAACCTATAAATATGTGTGGTTACTGAATGTATCCGACAGTGGTGTAACAATAATATGTTTTTAGAAAAGGAATTTTTTTTTGGCATGAACTCTCTCAATTGTCTTGTGTTGTTAACAAAGCATAATCATGCATAAATACATGTCGTGAAGCTGCTTCTCAGAGGAAACATTAAAGAAATCAAAATCATACGTACGTAACTATTATTAGGCATAGATTAGAATCTTTATACTGGAGCAGATTGCAAAAAGCAGGAACAGGGTTCGTTACAAATATGGAGCGATCAATGTTAGTTCCTTACAGATATCTTCAGCAGTGGATGCATCTCCCCGTTACCATAACAAAAATAGAGAGTAGGATGATTATCTAATACAACAACAATAACTAATTAAAATGGGGGTGAGAAAATTATTGGTTTACTTGGGTACCTTAACGCTTTCGTTACTGCCCCTACACACGACACCAACGGACATCCATAACTCATAAGTTTCTTCGAATATAACAGATCAACGTCCTACGAACTTTAAATGAATACTTATGGGTACGAGAGTAAGATGCAACACATAATAAATACCTTTTACAAACTATTGGTGAAGTTAAAATTGAGCTAATCCGCGAATAGCTAATGATGGAGGCATTCATCACCAATGGCGACACCTGTGGTTTTCATCGACTATAGTGGTTTTTAATGTTTTGTTCATGGATTTGGGATCTTTAAGTGATTTATGATTTATCATTTTGGGAGTAAGTTCAGGCAATAAATGAAAATAAACGGGGGAGTAAGATATTTTGTGCGACCATTAAAAAATCAAGTCTTATCTTTAATTTTTGTTCCTTTTATTGGTTACACTTAGATAAACATGGTTTCATAGAATATATTGGTTTCACTTAGATAGCTTTTTATGTACTTGATCATAAATGCTGCTATTTATTGCAACCAATAATAAATATTATTGTGGTGATGGATTAGTGATTTTCATGGACTGGTGACACAGATTGTATAACAATTTTGAGGCTCCATATACATTTCTCATGTTCTAATAGATGTTACTTTGAGACATTTCAGATTGTCTTCGGTTCCACATAGTCAAGCGTGCTTCAAGTCATGCATCAAATTTTCAAGTTGCAACTAAACCATAGGTTTCAATAATTAGTTCCAACGATGATGACACATGATTCAAAGATGATGATGATTCTATAATGAAAACTTATGACTTTAACGATGGATGTATTTACTTCAAGATGTAGATAGACGACTACGAGTTGGATTAAAGGATCTGTTGGAGGAAAGTTATAGGATATATGATGATATTCTATTACTAATGATGGTTGTCTAGAATAGTTCCCAAGCTTGAGAACTTCTGATAGGAGTCATAAGGGTAACTCTGAATGAGCTCTATTATTTATGGCTTATGCAAAGTGATGTTTAATACTCATAATTTTTGTATGAGCTCTACTACTAATGGCATATGAAAATTAATGTTTACTATTCATAGGTTTCATTGTGTACTCAAAAAGAAGAGGCATGTGAGGACCCTCACTTTGAACTGTGAGGTGCCCTAGATCACACGATGTTTTGATATGTTTTACCATGGACTAAGTGTAACGACTATCAAGTTTTAGTAAAACTTAGTGGCATTGATTCAATACCGAGAAACTTGGGCTAACTTTGTGATTGGGTCATAAAAGTATGAGATATGCAATCCACTAGGTGAGTGAATGTGATGATGGATGATGGGGGCTATGTTTTCTTTAACTTCTTATCACACTAGAATTCATACGACATAGATAACATCGATGCAGATGTCTAGACACCCATTAGCACTTAGATGTATAGTAGACAAGATGATCGCAATACAAAGTTGAATATATCTTATGTACATGTCTGTTGGATCTGGATTAACCTATTGCAAAAGTTATGAATGATCTTAAAAAAGTTTTCTTGCTAGATCAATTTGAGCCAATGAAGTTTAGTTTATTTAGGGTACTTCAAAATATTACTTAATTATTTTTTATTTTATTTAAATTCATAGAATATGCATTATATATATATATATATATGTGTGTGTGTGTGTGTGTGTGTGTGTGTGTGTGTGCGTGTGTATGTCATACGTGCATATGTGTGCGCGCGTGTGCAATATACCAACACGTGCATGGTTTGACATGTCTGCGCATAGATGTTGGGATTTACATTGCAACAGGCATATTAGCTTGTGAAAACCCGTAACTTCCCCGTAAAGGAAAGCGTCGGATAGTTCGAGAACAAACCACAACAGAACGCATACAGAAGAACGTTTCATTGTATATTACAACAATGCATCAGATTACAAGAATATACAGAGTATAAAAGAATATTACACAGAAATATCAGAGATTTAAATTACATTTAAATACATAGCAGCGGAAAATAATACAATACACAACTAGAATGAGATATACGGATACAAAGCTTTCCGGATATCGTTCCAGCTGTAAACCAGGATCCTGTGAATATAAATCTGCAAAACCAAAACTACTAGCTGCCCGTGTCGAAAATAGGGGCACCCAGAGTTTAGGTTAAAACAATAAACTCCAGGTCAGTCATGTGACTGGTGTGAAAACTAAAACAGTTATTAATCTTTATTTTCAAAGCTAGGTAAATCAAGGGACCACGCCGTATAACACGGAACGGGTTTCCTCCCAAGAATACCAGTGCATAAAACAAACAGCGCAATGCTAAATAAAGAAAAATGAAGCTGTTATAAGACCCAGGTCCCATCACACAATGCAACGCAGTCGAGGATAGGGTTTTCCCTTATAACAGCCAAAGAATGCTTGATACGTTTTAAAACAAATCATTTGATACTATTATAAGTGCATAGTGCATAAAACAACTTCAAATCATAAGTATCAATCATAGGCGGCATGGGTACCATATATCATGTCGCCATATATAGGTTTACAAATAAAACCACAAAGTCACGTATTTGGAAATTGGATTTCCTTCTATGAACCGAGGCAAAAGATAGTCCTCAACCGATTCGAGACGCTCTAGTCCGTGTCTCAGGCAAGCGCGCAGGCAAGCCTTGGAGCGACAGGGCCGGTCCACCGATGTGGATTATTATGCCTGAACACTACGTTTCCCCACCCTATGGGGTGTCAGTCTGGTCCGTCAGCCGACCAGAAGCATCGGCCGAAACCGATATAACCGAGGCGCCTCGCAACAGCAACAACCACATAAGTCAAACTCGTCAGGGCGTGTAAAACCACTGACGCCACTTCTAACTAGAAAGAAACGCAAGTCCTCCCTGAGGTCCGTCTCCCGTTTTGGTTCATACCTGGTGTGAAACACGCGAGGTAAACGTTACACAAAGCTACGCCACAAAGGCCGTGCTTTGATCATCACCACAAGACTTTGCTTTTCAACAGAAGCCTTGATCATTTGCATCTTAGCATGCCACACAGGCAAACCATCCTATGCAACCGATATCAGTCACACAGAATGAAATCCGATGTCAGACACACAGTCCATTTACAAGTCCGTTCTGGGTCTGAACGAAACCGGAGGCACCTAGTACCCCGCATATCCATCGATCTCCAAGTACGTCTGGACGATCACTAACTGTTTCCATCTTCTTGGGTGTACAGCCCAATCAAGATCATCAGTTATCACCCAAACGACGTGAAGACCTCCGGTCTTCGACCATCGTCTTCATCTTCGACTTATCGTCGTATCAGTTATTCAGAATGGGATAAACCCGGTCTTTCCGAATAACTCGCGTATATATTATAAAAGTGTTACACAAACACAACATACGCCTCATTCCAACTCATTAGTCATTAACCGTAAATTAATCAAGAGAATAATTCCCCAAATATTAACCCCGAAGGCCGAAACCAACATCAGATCAATATCCAGAAAACCATTCTACTTAGCTAACCGACAGTTAGTTTCTAAATTTCACGTTCAAATCTAATTAAAGATTTAACTATCGCCTGGAGCAAAACTAGTGATACTCCATTCTCGATCTTTTCAATCTAATTAAAGATTCATTAAAACTCCACTTAGTTTTAATCTGTGACTGGGTTAAAGAATCAGTGTCATTTAAAACACGGTTCACGATAAACCCAAAGTCACATCCCATTAATTATCGGGTTAAAGAACAAGTGTTATTTAAAACATTGTTCACGATAAACCCAAAAATCAATATCCATTCAATTCCAATTAAATATTATTTAATTGGTACGCTTCATTAAATCTAAATAAAAAGATTTAATCTTTTCTCAACTGGGTTCAAGAACAGTGTTAGTGAAGACACCATTCACGACAAACCCAAATCACATTCATTAATTATCGGGTTAAAGAACTAGTGTTATTTAAAACACTGTTCACGATAAACCCAAAAATCAATATCAATTCAATTCCAATTAAATATTTATTTAATTGGTACACTTCATTAAATCTAAACAAAAAGATTTAATCATTTCTCAACTGGGTTCAAGAACAGTGTTAGTGAAGACACCATTCACGACAAACCCAAATCACATTTGATATTCAATATAAGGCTCTGAATAGAAAATATATCGGCTTATATTCAATATCAAATTCTACGATTAACAAATGTCGTATTGGAAATAACGATACAAATATATCTTTCAAATTTCCATAACAACACCTGTATAATCACGAATTCCAACATCGAAATATTCCGAAGACAATTTCGATTCAAATCCACTCCAATGCAATCATTGGATATTCTGGTTATTTTTAAAACCCTTTTCTAATTCAATTTATTTATTTAGAAATAAATAGAATTTTAATTCTAGTTCAAAACTAGTTCATTTCGATAAAAATCTATTTTTATCTTTTCAAATATGGAGTTTTTCATCCCAAATCTTCACAAATCATTTCTTATGATTTTACACAAATTATTGCTATTTTTAATAATTTTATCAAGGCCCGTACAGTCGATTTCCAACAATGGCCATCGAACTGCACTTACGGCGACCTTTTTCGAATTTGATTTGGACGTATCTCCAAATCCAACCGTTAGATTTCAAATTTCTAACATTCATTAGAAAGCTCTTTTCGATACGAACCCAACGGTTCCGGTTTTAGGAGAATCCGACGGTCGGATCTCCCGTAATGTCCGTTTGAAATAAATGGTCGAAATTCACGAACTGCCGCGGCGCGGCGCGTTCTATTCAGGCCATTATATTATATATATAATATATATAATATATATTTCGTCGATTTCTATTTAAAACGAATTATATAAATAGTTTTAAAATTCGTTTTCAAAATCTATTTCAACTTCCATTTCAATTCAAAGCAAAATTGAATTCTTCTCTATAAATTCGTTTTAAAATTCATTTCTATTCAATTCAAATTTCAATTCAATTTGAATTCGTTTCAATTCACCTTCAATTCAATTCGAATTCGTTTTCAATTTAATTCATTTCGAAATCGTTTTCAATTCAATTCATTTCGAAATCGTTTTCAATTCAATTCATTTCGAAATCGTTTTCAATTCAATTCATTTCGAAATCGTTTTCAATTCAATTCATTTCGAAATCGTTTTCAATTCAATTCATTTCGAAATCGTTTTCAATTCATTTCATTTCAAAATATTCGATTTCGAAATTACTTTTCAATATTCATTTTAAAATGAATAAAATCGATATAAATATCGTTCACGTCAAAATGGCGTCAATCTAATCCTCACGGCTTCACATATTTCTATTTTCAAATATTCTATTTCAAATATTTCTATTTCAAATATTTCTATTTCAAACATTCCTTTTTTTCGAAACTGGAATGAGGCCCAATCCATTACCATATAATGTTAATTATATGGATTTTCTACAACACATGTATATATCAACAATGATGAAAAATCAACCATCAACCAAAGTGCACTACACTGTATAAGCATCAAATATAGACATTTAACGCGTATAGCAGCTTGTCAATCAATCGATCGACATATTTAATCAATCAGGATGAGTGAACTTCAAATTTCATCCTAACACCCGTGTGGGGTTTCAAACAATCAAACACAGATTTTAGTTGTGCAGTTGGGCGATGTGTAAAATTTATCGTCCCAATCAATGTCATTCAAATAAGTGTACATAAACAAACCATCTGGTTTGTAAATGAATATTTATTTATTCACTTCACTATTTTCATATTCACGTTAAAAATTATATTTTTAACGATAAAACATTTTATTTCAACCTATGAATTTCTATTCAATTCATTTATTCAATAAAATGATATTTTTATTTTTCTAACATATTTTAGAAAATTTCGGCGGCATAACGGCACGATACTAGAAACGGGACGAGGCCTAGCCTTATCCCCGGACTAGTGAAGGCCCACGCCATTCACACATCAATCAAATCAATTTCATTATGCAAACCACAAAATTTGGAGTAAGAGTCTAACCTAGCCTTACTCCTTCGCCTTATAACGGCGCACGTCTAATCCTAACCAATTTATCGATTCAATTTTTCACACCACAAACCACATTCAAACCAATATCACAATCAATAACCAAACAGCCAAACAAACAAGTCCATGGTCTGTGGACGATTGTGTCGGGTGCTACTAAGCACCGTCTGCATCCTAGTATATATATATAACTAGAAATAAAATTGAAAGGTGAGAAATTCTCACATATAGCTATCCTAGCTCCACGGCACTTCATTGATAGAAATCTTCATTGCTATCGCATCTTCGTCATCTTCGTTGCCCGTAGCCACTACATATGTAAAAATCGAATTTTTACTATGCTATTCAATATATAAAAATCGAATTTTTAGTTCAAAGTTCAATATATAAAAATCGAATTTTTAGTTCAAAGTTCAATATATAAAAATCGAATTTTTAGTTCAAAGTTCAATATATAAAAATCGAATTTTTAGTTCGAAGTTCAATATATAAAAATCGAATTTTTAGTTCGAATGCTATTTTCTATTCTAAATCCACGTATTTTCCTATTCTTATTTTCAAATTCAAACTTTTTTATTCATTCAAAAATCGAACTTTTTATTCATTCAAAAATCGAACCTTTTATTCATTCAAAAATCGAACCTTTTATTCATTCAAAAATCGAACCTTTTATTCATTCAAAAATCGAACTTTTTATTCATTCAAAAAAAATCAGTTTTAAAATCATTTATAAAATCAGTTTTTAACATTATAAAAAATCAGTTTTTAACCATTATAAAAAAATCCGTTTTTAACATGATAAAAATCCGTTTTTAACATGATAAAAAAAATCCGTTTTTAACTTAATTAAAATTTCAGTTCTAAAGTAAATAATAAAAAAAACAGTTTTAAAGTAAAATAAAAAAAATAAAAAAAATAAAAAGAACAGTTTTACTTACCGAGGGGGGGGGGCTGACGTCGGGTCCTCGGTGGTGGGAGGAGCTGCTCGATGGGGAGAGGGCGGTCGCGGCTCACTGTGGCGCTGGGGGGGGGGGTTTGCGTGCGTCGATGCAGGGGGGGTGCGCTTCGCGATAGGGGGGGGGAACAGGATTCGAGGAAGGCGGAGGCAGTGGAAGGGGGGGGGCGTCGGTGGCGGCGGCTCCGTCGAAGGCTAGGGCAGCGCGATTTTTCCCCTTTCTTTTTTTTTCTTTTTTCATTTCAGACTGAAATAAACGAACGGGGGGGGGGGGGGCCTAGGTAGTTAAGGAGAAGGAGAGTGGAGGGTTTTAAATTTTAATTTATTTAATTTATTATTATTATTATTTTTTTTTGCAAAAAGTTGACTTTCACATACGACCTCTAAACGAGGCCCACCGCCTGTCGTCCTTAGCATTTTACCCCCATTCCGAACACAATGGGATATGTATCGTAGGCTGATTCGACTGTTTGAATCAGTTTCCATTGAATTTACATTTAAATCACTATATTGAATTTTAAACGTACATTTCAAATTACCGGGGTCACATACTAACTCTATAAATTGCAGAAAAATATTTTCTAGCTTCGCATTGACGATACGGTCCTAACAAAGCTAGTTTCGTCAAATTCTGAGATCGTTAGAAAAATGGCCAATTTCCAGTCGATTAAAATCAACTGAAACTGGTCAAACGCGTTTTCCTTTGCCACGCTCACATATTGATTCGAAAAATTATGAAATTTGGAACCTAGCAATAACTTTACATCCCGGACCCAACAAAACTGGTTTCGTCGAAATCCGAGGTCGTTTGCAAAATGTCCATTTTTAAGGGCCTGAATTCCATAGCGACTATTCAGAATTTTCAACTGGACATATCTTTTGATTCCCGATATGAAATCTTGATTTTTCGGATTCGTTGGAAAGATATTCACAATTAGATCCCATTATTTTTGGTTTCACTAAAATCCGGATTGTTTTGCACCCGGTACATTCAATTGAAATTAGAAATCGAATTTTCGAACTACCGCGCCATTTTCAATTCCTTTTATAATTATATATAATTATTTATATTCTAACGACGACGCGTATAATATATACGTTCGAATTATATTCAAAATAAATTTCTCGTCGATATTATTTAAAATAATCTATTTTAAATATTCAAAATTCGCTAAAATTGCCAAAATAAAAATTTCAAACTGGCTCGCATTTTACGGGTTGTTACAATCTCCCCCACTTAAAACTTTTCGTCCCCGAAAAGGAACAAAGTCGAAAGTGGTTTGATTATTCAGCTCTACGTTCGATCTGGCTTCCATTCTCTAACTTTTCAGTTTCTGAGAATTTTCAAAATTTCAAAAATTTGGCTAACACCCTAAATTTTTGAAAAATTTCGCCATAACCTCCCCTGCAATGGGAGCATCGGGGAATTTCGAATAGCTTCCCCGGTCCTTCAGATCTCAAAAAGAAAAAGAAAAAGCCAAGCGGCTAGCCAATAGGCTCACAAAATCATCATCACCCAAACAAAACAGGAAATTATGTAGTAAACATGTACCTATTTGTCGGGCAAACAAATTTTATTCTCTGCTCTAGCCTCCTTGCTATGACCTGTTCAATGATATATATGTATATGCAAGCAAATGCAACCAATTTTCAATACAATTCAATATTTGTTTCAATTAGGCATAATGGTTCAAAATTATCAACCAAATAAACAAACAACACAATCATCAATCAATTAGTGAATTAGAGTTTCAAATTCATAATTTTGATACATATACAAAAATCAGATTTTTGATGCCAAATCACAACAATAAGCCCTATCTAATTTTGGTTCTCACACCAGTCAATAGGAAATATATAGAAAGCCCACTTTCGTCACTCGAACATAAATTTTAATGATGGAGCTCCATCATCAAAATCCTCTCCGGGCGATTAGAGTGTAATTCTATATCTATCCAGTATATTAAAATTTTGAATACACGCGGATCAGACGTATACGCAAAATCTATATATACTGGATTGTCCACATCAATATAAATAGATAATCAAATACGAATAATCGATTTAAATTTTCAAAACAAAAATTTGTTTTCACTTTCAAAAATCTACTCTTCACACTCGTCCTAGGATACTACTGATCCCATCTCTAACGAGTCATTCTAATTGGATATTACTAATCCAATATCTGATGAATTCTTTCGTATGGTTCTAATGTGTCTTGTTCTCTGAGCTTTGTAAACCAAAGCTCTGATACCAACTGTGAAAACCCGTAACTTCCCCGTAAAGGAAAGCGTCGGATAGTTCGAGAACAAACCACAACAGAACGCATACAGAAGAACGTTTCATTGTATATTACAACAATGCATCAGATTACAAGAATATACAGAGTATAAAAGAATATTACACAGAAATATCAGAGATTTAAATTACATTTAAATACATAGCAGCGGAAAATAATACAATACACAACTAGAATGAGATATACGGATACAAAGCTTTCCGGATATCGTTCCAGCTGTAAACCAGGATCCTGTGAATATAAATCTGCAAAACCAAAACTACTAGCTGCCCGTGTCGAAAATAGGGGCACCCAGAGTTTAGGTTAAAACAATAAACTCCAGGTCAGTCATGTGACTGGTGTGAAAACTAAAACAGTTATTAATCTTTATTTTCAAAGCTAGGTAAATCAAGGGACCACGCCGTATAACACGGAACGGGTTTCCTCCCAAGAATACCAGTGCATAAAACAAACAGCGCAATGCTAAATAAAGAAAAATGAAGCTGTTATAAGACCCAGGTCCCATCACACAATGCAACGCAGTCGAGGATAGGGTTTTCCCTTATAACAGCCAAAGAATGCTTGATACGTTTTAAAACAAATCATTTGATACTATTATAAGTGCATAGTGCATAAAACAACTTCAAATCATAAGTATCAATCATAGGCGGCATGGGTACCATATATCATGTCGCCATATATAGGTTTACAAATAAAACCGCAAAGTCACGTATTTGGAAATTGGATTTCCTTCTATGAACCGAGGCAAAAGATAGTCCTCAACCGATTCGAGACGCTCTAGTCCGTGTCTCAGGCAAGCGCGCAGGCAAGCCTTGGAGCGACAGGGCCGGTCCACCGATGTGGATTATTATGCCTGAACACTACGTTTCCCCACCCTATGGGGTGTCAGTCTGGTCCGTCAGCCGACCAGAAGCATCGGCCGAAACCGATATAACCGAGGCGCCTCGCAACAGCAACAACCACATAAGTCAAACTCGTCAGGGCGTGTAAAACCACTGACGCCACTTCTAACTAGAAAGAAACGCAAGTCCTCCCTGAGGTCCGTCTCCCGTTTTGGTTCATACCTGGTGTGAAACACGCGAGGTAAACGTTACACAAAGCTACGCCACAAAGGCCGTGCTTTGATCATCACCACAAGACTTTGCTTTTCAACAGAAGCCTTGATCATTTGCATCTTAGCATGCCACACAGGCAAACCATCCTATGCAACCGATATCAGTCACACAGAATGAAATCCGATGTCAGACACACAGTCCATTTACAAGTCCGTTCTGGGTCTGAACGAAACCGGAGGCACCTAGTACCCCGCATATCCATCGATCTCCAAGTACGTCTGGACGATCACTAACTGTTTCCATCTTCTTGGGTGTACAGCCCAATCAAGATCATCAGTTATCACCCAAACGACGTGAAGACCTCCGGTCTTCGACCATCGTCTTCATCTTCGACTTATCGTCGTATCAGTTATTCAGAATGGGATAAACCCGGTCTTTCCGAATAACTCGCGTATATATTATAAAAGTGTTACACAAACACAACATACGCCTCATTCCAACTCATTAGTCATTAACCGTAAATTAATCAAGAGAATAATTCCCCAAATATTAACCCCGAAGGCCGAAACCAACATCAGATCAATATCCAGAAAACCATTCTACTTAGCTAACCGACAGTTAGTTTCTAAATTTCACGTTCAAATCTAATTAAAGATTTAACTATCGCCTGGAGCAAAACTAGTGATACTCCATTCTCGATCTTTTCAATCTAATTAAAGATTCATTAAAACTCCACTTAGTTTTAATCTGTGACTGGGTTAAAGAATCAGTGTCATTTAAAACACGGTTCACGATAAACCCAAAGTCACATCCCATTAATTATCGGGTTAAAGAACAAGTGTTATTTAAAACATTGTTCACGATAAACCCAAAAATCAATATCCATTCAATTCCAATTAAATATTATTTAATTGGTACGCTTCATTAAATCTAAATAAAAAGATTTAATCTTTTCTCAACTGGGTTCAAGAACAGTGTTAGTGAAGACACCATTCACGACAAACCCAAATCACATTCATTAATTATCGGGTTAAAGAACTAGTGTTATTTAAAACACTGTTCACGATAAACCCAAAAATCAATATCAATTCAATTCCAATTAAATATTTATTTAATTGGTACACTTCATTAAATCTAAACAAAAAGATTTAATCATTTCTCAACTGGGTTCAAGAACAGTGTTAGTGAAGACACCATTCACGACAAACCCAAATCACATTTGATATTCAATATAAGGCTCTGAATAGAAAATATATCGGCTTATATTCAATATCAAATTCTACGATTAACAAATGTCGTATTGGAAATAACGATACAAATATATCTTTCAAATTTCCATAACAACACCTGTATAATCACGAATTCCAACATCGAAATATTCCGAAGACAATTTCGATTCAAATCCACTCCAATGCAATCATTGGATATTCTGGTTATTTTAAAACCCTTTTCTAATTCAATTTATTTATTTAGAAATAAATAGAATTTTAATTCTAGTTCAAAACTAGTTCATTTCGATAAAAATCTATTTTTATCTTTTCAAATATGGAGTTTTTCATCCCAAATCTTCACAAATCATTTCTTATGATTTTACACAAATTATTGCTATTTTTAATAATTTTATCAAGGCCCGTACAGTCGATTTCCAACAATGGCCATCGAACTGCACTTACGGCGACCTTTTTCGAATTTGATTTGGACGTATCTCCAAATCCAACCGTTAGATTTCAAATTTCTAACATTCATTAGAAAGCTCTTTTCGATACGAACCCAACGGTTCCGGTTTTAGGAGAATCCGACGGTCGGATCTCCCGTAATGTCCGTTTGAAATAAATGGTCGAAATTCACGAACTGCCGCGGCGCGGCGCGTTCTATTCAGGCCATTATATTATATATATAATATATATAATATATATTTCGTCGATTTCTATTTAAAACGAATTATATAAATAGTTTTAAAATTCGTTTTCAAAATCTATTTCAACTTCCATTTCAATTCAAAGCAAAATTGAATTCTTCTCTATAAATTCGTTTTAAAATTCATTTCTATTCAATTCAAATTTCAATTCAATTTGAATTCGTTTCAATTCACTTTCAATTCAATTCGAATTCGTTTTCAATTTAATTCATTTCGAAATCGTTTTCAATTCAATTCATTTCGAAATCGTTTTCAATTCAATTCATTTCGAAATCGTTTTCAATTCAATTCATTTCGAAATCGTTTTCAATTCAATTCATTTCGAAATCGTTTTCAATTCAATTCATTTCGAAATCGTTTTCAATTCAATTCATTTCGAAATCGTTTTCAATTCAATTCATTTCGAAATCGTTTTCAATTCATTTCATTTCAAAATATTCGATTTCGAAATTACTTTTCAATATTCATTTTAAAATGAATAAAATCGATATAAATATCGTTCACGTCAAAATGGCGTCAATCTAATCCTCACGGCTTCACATATTTCTATTTTCAAATATTCTATTTCAAATATTTCTATTTCAAATATTTCTATTTCAAACATTCCTTTTTTTCGAAACTGGAATGAGGCCCAATCCATTACCATATAATGTTAATTATATGGATTTTCTACAACACATGTATATATCAACAATGATGAAAAATCAACCATCAACCAAAGTGCACTACACTGTATAAGCATCAAATATAGACATTTAACGCGTATAGCAGCTTGTCAATCAATCGATCGACATATTTAATCAATCAGGATGAGTGAACTTCAAATTTCATCCTAACACCCGTGTGGGGTTTCAAACAATCAAACACAGATTTTAGTTGTGCAGTTGGGCGATGTGTAAAATTTATCGTCCCAATCAATGTCATTCAAATAAGTGTACATAAACAAACCATCTGGTTTGTAAATGAATATTTATTTATTCACTTCACTATTTTCATATTCACGTTAAAAATTATATTTTTAACGATAAAACATTTTATTTCAACCTATGAATTTCTATTCAATTCATTTATTCAATAAAATGATATTTTTATTTTTCTAACATATTTTAGAAAATTTCGGCGGCATAACGGCACGATACTAGAAACGGGACGAGGCCTAGCCTTATCCCCGGACTAGTGAAGGCCCACGCCATTCACACATCAATCAAATCAATTTCATTATGCAAACCACAAAATTTGGAGTAAGAGTCTAACCTAGCCTTACTCCTTCGCCTTATAACGGCGCACGTCTAATCCTAACCAATTTATCGATTCAATTTTTCACACCACAAACCACATTCAAACCAATATCACAATCAATAACCAAACAGCCAAACAAACAAGTCCATGGTCTGTGGACGATTGTGTCGGGTGCTACTAAGCACCGTCTGCATCCTAGTATATATATATAACTAGAAATAAAATTGAAAGGTGAGAAATTCTCACATATAGCTATCCTAGCTCCACGGCACTTCATTGATAGAAATCTTCATTGCTATCGCATCTTCGTCATCTTCGTTGCCCGTAGCCACTACATATGTAAAAATCGAATTTTTACTATGCTATTCAATATATAAAAATCGAATTTTTAGTTCAAAGTTCAATATATAAAAATCGAATTTTTAGTTCAAAGTTCAATATATAAAAATCGAATTTTGAGTTCAAAGTTCAATATATAAAAATCGAATTTTTAGTTCGAAGTTCAATATATAAAAATCGAATTTTTAGTTCGAATGCTATTTTCTATTCTAAATCCACGTATTTTCCTATTCTTATTTTCAAATTCAAACTTTTTTATTCATTCAAAAATCGAACTTTTTATTCATTCAAAAATCGAACCTTTTATTCATTCAAAAATCGAACCTTTTATTCATTCAAAAATCGAACCTTTTATTCATTCAAAAATCGAACTTTTTATTCATTCAAAAAAAATCAGTTTTAAAATCATTTATAAAATCAGTTTTTAACATTATAAAAAATCAGTTTTTAACCATTATAAAAAAATCCGTTTTTAACATGATAAAAATCCGTTTTTAACATGATAAAAAAAATCCGTTTTTAACTTAATTAAAATTTCAGTTCTAAAGTAAATAATAAAAAAAACAGTTTTAAAGTAAAATAAAAAAAATAAAAAAAATAAAAAGAACAGTTTTACTTACCGAGGGGGGGGGGGGCTGACGTCGGGTCCTCGGTGGTGGGAGGAGCTGCTCGATGGGGAGAGGGCGGTCGCGGCTCACTGTGGCGCTGGGGGGGGGGGGGGTTTGCGTGCGTCGATGCAGGGGGGGGTGCGCTTCGCGATAGGGGGGGGAACAGGATTCGAGGAAGGCGGAGGCAGTGGAAGGGGGGGGCGTCGGTGGCGGCGGCTCCGTCGAAGGCTAGGGCAGCGCGATTTTTCCCCTTTCTTTTTTTTTTCTTTTTTCATTTCAGACTGAAATAAACGAACGGGGGGGGGGGGGGGGGGCTAGGTAGTTAAGGAGAAGGAGAGTGGAGGGTTTTAAATTTTAATTTATTTAATTTATTATTATTATTTTTTTTTTTGCAAAAAGTTGACTTTCACATACGACCTCTAAACGAGGCCCACCGCCTGTCGTCCTTAGCATTTTACCCCCATTCCGAACACAATGGGATATGTATCGTAGGCTGATTCGACTGTTTGAATCAGTTTCCATTGAATTTACATTTAAATCACTATATTGAATTTTAAACGTACATTTCAAATTACCGGGGTCACATACTAACTCTATAAATTGCAGAAAAATATTTTCTAGCTTCGCATTGACGATACGGTCCTAACAAAGCTAGTTTCGTCAAATTCTGAGATCGTTAGAAAAATGGCCAATTTCCAGTCGATTAAAATCAACTGAAACTGGTCAAACGCGTTTTCCTTTGCCACGCTCACATATTGATTCGAAAAATTATGAAATTTGGAACCTAGCAATAACTTTACATCCCGGACCCAACAAAACTGGTTTCGTCGAAATCCGAGGTCGTTTGCAAAATGTCCATTTTTAAGGGCCTGAATTCCATAGCGACTATTCAGAATTTTCAACTGGACATATCTTTTGATTCCCGATATGAAATCTTGATTTTTCGGATTCGTTGGAAAGATATTCACAATTAGATCCCATTATTTTTGGTTTCACTAAAATCCGGATTGTTTTGCACCCGGTACATTCAATTGAAATTAGAAATCGAATTTTCGAACTACCGCGCCATTTTCAATTCCTTTTATAATTATATATAATTATTTATATTCTAACGACGACGCGTATAATATATACGTTCGAATTATATTCAAAATAAATTTCTCGTCGATATTATTTAAAATAATCTATTTTAAATATTCAAAATTCGCTAAAATTGCCAAAATAAAAATTTCAAACTGGCTCGCATTTTACGGGTTGTTACTAGCTCATCGATATGCATGTATATGTTATCCCAAAGTATTTATGTGTATGGACTTTTGTTTTAGACAAGTATTATGCATATATATATATATGCATATGTTTATTTGTTTTATATAATTGTATATTGTTATAATATATTGAAAAGTCATAAATATATTTGTGTGTGTATATATCATCTTTTAAATAAAATACATGTATATAAGGGTACTTATAAGGGTACGACAGATTCTGCAGTTACTACAGGCAATGAAAATGCAAACTCTTTTGCATGCTTAACTACTGATGATACTGGGCAGAATGTTTATATTAATGCTACTGAGCAGAATGTTGATATTGATGGTCATGGTCTTGATGAGCCTAATATTTTTCAATCTATTCTGGTTACCAATGCACATTCAGACTACACAACTAACGCTGAGATGCAGACCTTGTTCGGCAATCTGTTTGATGATACAAGAGAACATTTAGAAACTTCAAATAAGGCTACAGGTAATGGAACTATTTTTTGTATTGATTTCTTGGGAACTAGTTCATCCTCTAGTGCCACTATTGTTGCTCCTTGTTCATCTCTTTCTGGTCCTATGTCGTGTTCATCAACTTATATTCAGAGTTCTCCTGCTTCTTCTTGTATGAACTTTACTTCGGCTTTGATTGGAACTTCTTCTTCCAGTGCCAAGCAATTTGCTTCCCCATATGCTAATTTAAAGCCACCTGACCATCTAATTCTTCCTCCTCCAGCAATTGATTCGTCCATGTTGTCCTCTGCAGTTTCAATGACTGCCTATCCATCTGCAATATTCAAAGGCAAGAAACCTAAAGGAAAATTTCGGGCTAAAGATGACCTTGATGAGGGACATAATTTCACATTTGAAGACATACTACCTGCTGGTAGCAAGGTGATATTGCAGAAATGACACACAAGGCGCAATCCTGGCCCCATTTTTGATAAATTCTGCACGTGAGTTTTGACTTGTGCCTAGTGTTAGATCCGAGGGATTATGGTGCATGCAAGCTTGTCTTGGAATGTATATTTTAACCAGATTTGTTACAAGCAAGAGCAACTGGAATGTAATTTTGATTACTGGGGATTCTTTCTGTAATCAATTGTGGTTAGCGAGTGAGTATTAGTGATTCTGAAGGGTATAGAGAAGGATGGTTATATATTATAACATACTTGTATATGCTGATATATATAATGTAAATATTTTGATGATTAATAAAATTTGCGCTTAACTTTAAAAAAATACATGTATATAACAAAATATTTTTTTATTAATAATTATATAAACATATTTATAAAATATAAATAGGTTAGCTAATTAACTAACTAGATACATTCATTAGATCAAATTTATTTTTAATAATTTGTTTAAATTAAATATTCACTAAAACTAATTAAATATTATTATAAATTAATTTATTAACTATTGTAAAATGTCCTTACTAATATTATATTCTTTGAAAATAAATCCAGATTTTTTGGATTAAATTTATTTATAATGAACTTTTTGTTTCAACTATTTAAAAAAATTAATTTTAAGAAATAGGAAAACTGTTTCTTTACTTTTATATTGAGAGCTTGTATAGTGTAAGTTTACTTTTATAAAATTTTAAAAATATTTTCATGACATTTCCTATTAATATTATTTACTAATAACGTAGGTTGACTGAAATCGTTTTAACTGATAATAAATAATTTGTATTTTTCTGTTAGTTTTCTTTAAATAAGGGAACCGCATAATAATACATGAACTTATATAAGAAATAAGTATTACAATAACCATGCCTGACTAATGGCTAAGTAATATACACTCCAAACATAGATAACGTAGAAATATTTTTTGTGGTAGGTCATAGACCTAATATATACGTGCTTAATGCATAGAAGTTTTTAAAACGCATGAAAATGAATACTCAAAATAGCCCGCCCGACCTACAAGCTTTGGTGATTATTTCTCTCAACTAATTAACTCTGATCCATGAAAGAAGTATTGCAACCGCTTATATGTATTAAATTCCCAAGCACTGAATAAATATTACACTTTTAAGCATAAGAATAAAAATGATATAAAGCTGAAACATCTATTACATCTCCCCCATCCAAATTTTTCAAAGATAAGATAAGATTATAAGTATTTCAATCGACCAAAGGGAAGACTCCCATAATCCAAGTAAGTAAGCATAAGATAAATCAAACAAAATGCATAGGTTGGTTCAGCTAGTTTCCCATACCTGGAATGAAAAGTCAGAATCGAGGAAAAGATGGTTAATACGATTTATGTTAACACCACACACGTAGTGTAACAACCTAAATTTTAACGAACAGTAATTAATTAGTTAATAAATAAAAGAATAAGTTATAGATTAAAGGGGAATTGAGCAATGGGGATTGTGCCATTTACTCCATTATGATTTTTTGGTTCAAATAGACATTTGATTTGCGAAAAACAAATTTAAAATGAAGTAGCTATGACAATTTGAAATTTGAAATAAATACCAAAATTTGTACTATAAACGAAAAAAAGATTGAACCGACAACCCAGACCAGCCTGGTCGAACCATGGGTCGACCCATGTGTCGACCCAGCTATGTATTAGGTCAACCTACTAGATAGCCAAGCACGATTTTGTGCCTACCACGAAATCAGAGAACATTCGAGATTTTTCAGGGTTTTCTTGGATCTGATGTGCCTAGGTTGGTTTAGATTAAAATGTAAAATCTAATGGCTGGGGGCCTTTTGCTCCAACTATAATGAACCTCCAACACACCCCTTTTTTCAAAACTCATTCCTTCTTCCCTATGCCTCCTCCATGCTAATTTTCTTTCTGTGAGAAATATATTTCTAAAATGAAATGTTTTATACATATAATCTAGAGAATTATCTATACATATATTCTTGAGATTCTACCAAGTTCATAGGGAAAGCAATTGATTGGTGAGATTTTGTGATTATTCAGATTTTTAAATAAGTTAGGGTAAATTGGAACAATAGTATTTGTAAGCTTGGATTTATTTTCATATCTTTATTTATATTTTATTTTACTGTATCAAATTATATCTATTCTCTTTGATTTCTTCTACTTAGATATTTTCTACGACCTTTCTGTCTATTTTTACAATTATCGTTTAATGGTTATTCTTAGATTCCTTTTCTCTTTCTTATTATGATTTTACATTTAATTTTGATTATGCCCAAGCAAACGTAAAAGGCATATGAAGATGAGTGATTTAGGCTTAGATCTGTATGTCAAATTACCTACAATTGATTATTATTCTTTTATTCTGCGCAAATTTGGGAAAAGTTAAATTTAATTGGAATAATTGAATTTGGGGCTAAATTGATAAAACATAAACTGTAACTATGACGACTGCCTCCCTGACCCGGTTTAAACCGATTGTTAAACCAATCAAGAAAAATGTTTAGCTTGGGGTTACAACTAGAACAAAACAACTTTTTCATTATCATTGCAATAACTTTTACACCAAATTATAGCTTATATCAGAGTACAATAATAAATACATGCATAGCGGAAATAACTATATCAATGTTTATCATGTACACAGCGGAAAACATAAACTTTTAGCTTATGAAATAAAATTCTCTGGACACAGCTCTAGTTTCAATCGAGCACCTGGTGTATAAAATATCTGCAAATGAAAACTACTAGGTTGCCCCTGTGGAAAATACGGGCATTCAGATTTTAAGGGAAGAACAATAAACTATGGATCAGTCATGGGACTGGTGTGTGAATTAAAACAGTTATTTACTTTATTTTAAAGTTGGGTAAATCACCAGACCACGCCGCATAACACGGAACAGGTTTTCCCTCATGAATACCAGTCATAAAACTACTAACAATGATTTTTGAAAATGATGCTATCATAAGACTCGCGTCCCAAATGCAACATACATTAGAGGAACAAGTTTCGCCTTATGATAACCAAAAATGTTTGGTACGTGAAAATCTCTTTTATTGTTACTAGTGCATAGTGTGAAAATCACTTTCAAAAGTAAATGTATAAATCTTGGAAGACCTAGGTACCGATATATTACGTCTACATACATAGATTTCAAGTAAAACCGCAAGGCTTTGTATTGGAAGTTGGGTTCCATCAATGACCACGGAAAATGATCTTCCTTAATTGCATTCGGGCACACCTTTAGCGGGATGTCTCAGGAGTCAACAATTGAGTCCTTCTATAGCGGCAGAGCCGACACATCTATAAACTAGTGTAGTTCGAATCTCTCCTGAAAATATCGTCTTCCAGTCGTTGTTGACCATTCGAAGGCGCCTCGATTTATTATCCATTAAGCAAATTTCCTAGGCTCTATAACATGACATCGCTTTCTCAACTAGAAGAAAACTTTAGTCCTTAGTTCTGCGGTACTTCATCATATTTCGCCTCATTACCGGTTGTGAGGCCTTGAAGTCACATTTTACATAAAGCCCTACTTTTCAACAAAAATATTTGATATCAATAGCTCACACTTAGCATGTCACATTGTCATTTCACAACATTTAATCGATAATCACTAAAGTATCACCTTTGAGCTCGTACGTCTCAAATAAGGGTGTTAAGCTGAGATAACCTCTCAACCACCAGCAGAAATGCTTTTAGCAAAAATCCATTACATACTACAAGATACAATGTCAGACACACATATATGCAAGTCCAATCTGGGTTGTAAAGGAAACCGAAGGCACTTTATTCCTAGTCCAATAAAAGAGTAAGGCCCTTGCAAATCTGAGCAATCAACAAGTACATCTAGACATGTAACACCCCACGTCCGTTAATGTCACTCACAAAGGGAACACATTAAGTTTCGTGGAGCATTATAAGTAAACAGAACGGAATATTACAAGGCAGAAAAAGTAGTACTTGAAAATTTTGTAATTTTATTGTAGCGGAAACAGAAATTATGTAGATTACATTTCCAAATACCAAAATCAAGTACATAATATCAGTCTTGTACAAAACCTTCAAGCTAGAAGAAAGAGATATCTGAAATAAGCTTGAGTATTTCCTCCCTAAGAACGTGGGGGGGGGGGGAGGGGGAACAGAAGAAAATAGGCAAAACATACTAGGTCAGACATAAGTCTGGTGAGTCCAGTGACTTTAACAATATAATCATTAAAGTAATAGGATAAGAACATAAACTGGAAAGCAAGAAATGACTATAGAATAAACAGGCATGACAAAGCAGACAAGATGAACAAGATATAACATTGATTGCGCTTCTAATCACTACATGATAATTACTACACTGCACCAGTGCTAGTAATACCGTATCATTACTAGTTACACCGCACCCTTACTAGTCCCATACTAAAAGTTGATCCCTCTTACTGATCATGATAATGGTAGTCTCGTGTACTCCTAGCTGCTATCGTAGGTGCCACTTTTTGCTCCTACCCCACGAGTTGTACCCACTACCTTCCTCGTTCGATCGACTCCCTAACTCGCATGTATTATTACTTGAGTCATTGGGCCTCGCTTGTATGTAGATACCTGTGCTCGCACCATCATGGGGAGTATCAATTCCCATGATGGCAACCTGACACGATTCCAGATGCACAGTTTATACTACTGATGCCCAGTGCCTTCTTTTTCCACTCTGTAGCACGTGCACGCCCGTATTCTATCGGAATCTACACTGCTGCACCACACGTCGCAATTTTGACCGCTTATAATCAGCCCAGTAATCATGCCCCACCCTGCCTAGCTCAGGGTACCATAATACAACTATGTAAGTTACTGCTGAAATGGGTCCCTGTTACTAGGGTTTCCCAATCAACATGTTATAATGGTTAAGTGTTCTCAATTTAACTTAACCTTACCCATTTGCTTAATTAACATGTTGTACTGGTTAAGTGTTGCCTATTCATATGTTACTTAACCTTCTCATTGATTCACACATGTTTATTTAACAAATAAGTTTGTGGGCCTATACATACTAATATTACCCACTTACCCAAGATTTACTTAACCCTTCCCCTTATCAAGTCCATATGTATTATTGGTTAAGCTTGCCTTAACCCTATCCACTTTATTCTTGTAATATTGGTCAAGTTGTCTTCTTGTCCTTGTTAACTTAACCCACCCACTTAACATGTTGTACTGGTTAAGTGTCTCCTGTTCATATGTTACTTAACCTTTCCATTCTTAGCATGTCTGTTTCTTAGCTGTAATTTACTCATTAAAGCACCAACCTCTCACATTAGAACTGTTGTTTGCGGTTGCCGGATATGTCGTGCGGTTCGGGGCAGACTTCAACTGCAAACTCATTCTAACCTCGGGTTTTTGGGCTTAATGCGCTAACCTCTCACATTAGATCTATGATGTTGTGGTCGCTAGATGTGCCGGGCGGTTCAGGGCAGTTTTACACCGCAACTCAATCTAACCTCGGGTTAGGCACGTTTATCTTTTAGCCAATTTACATATTTACCATTCATGTCCAAGTTTATATGTAAATTGTCCATAAGTGTGTTCAATTCAAGTTATGCTACATTTTCTAGTTATGCCCAAAATTAATTATATGATTATGACCCCTTTTTATGCCAATTACATAATATTCAACTTTTACCCAAACTTTTCCCCAACGTTCCCAGGTCATTCGTATGTATGGTTCATGTGATACGTTAGGCTTGCAATTAGCCCAACTCATAACAATAAAAAGGAAAAAGGGAAGAAACACATGACATCATAACTAGCATAAACAATATAGATCTAAGATAGCATAAATCTAGTAAACATATAAAAATAGATCCAATCAATATATGGAATGCGAACTAGCATAGATCTAAACATAAACTTGCAAGGATTTAAACATATGAACTGGTATGGATCTAAACATAAAAACATGTAGATCTAAACATATGGACATATAGTTCTAAACATATGGACAGATATGGATCTAATCATGTAAACATGTAGATCTAAACATATGAACATATAGCTCTAAACATATGGACTGATATGGATCTAATCATATAAACATGTACATGAACGTATAAAATATGATCTTATAAGTTGCATAGATCGAGCAAACTTGCATACATAACTTGCATATGTAATTAGGCATATGAATTAACATAGAACATAATTTGCATATAATGAATCAAATCAAGCATAAATTAAAACACAGTTTGCAAAGACATAAACTTTATATGATTTACAAACATTTTCATATATTCCAATTCATAACCCATCACAATTATGTTTGAACAATTATCTTGTGAAAGTAACTGCACCCATAGAAAACGGATATTGAATTCTTGGATCTAATTTCTGAAGTTGCTAAGCTAATTCGTTGATGTAGGTGTTGATTCATTCGTTGTTGTTCTAGAATTCCTTTTCGCAATTCCTAGGCTTTGAATCTTTATCTCTTATCTTTTTATCTTTAATCTAGAATTTGATTTGTTATGGTGATGGCTAGGTTAGTTTGTAGATGAACAACATGACCGCATCATAGTTTAGGGTTGTGAGGTCTAGGGTTGAGGTTTGGGGTGATTATATAGAAGTTTAGGATTAATATGGGCCTTTAGATCAACCTAGGAGTCATCAAAGCCATCCAAACCCAAGAGAGCCAACCAGAACATGACACATATGCCCTAACACCTCAGAAAATCGTCATTGTCCAGATCAGTTCGCAGGTGTCGACCCTGGGGGAGGGGTTCGACACCCATAGGCGGGGTCGACACCTATGTCGACACCCCCTGGAGGGGTCGACACCCCTGAGCGGGAAATTTCCCGCTCAGCTGTTTTTTGAAGTTTTCAAATTCAAATCTGCTTTAAATATTTAATTATTAATTTAATTTAATTTCTTCGTAAACTTGAAAACTTCTGACCTCCATAACTTCTTCATACGGAATCCAATTCACGCAAACTCGGACTCTATATCAAGCAGAACTCCGAGATGAACGCAATGGCGTAACCCGTTTCTTCTTTTAAAGATTAATTATTCTTTAATTATCCCTTATGTCCCATTTTAAAATTACAGGGTGTTACTTTCCCCCTACTTAAAGGATTTTGCCCCAGAAATATTCAAGTCAAGAAGGATGTGTATCCTACCATCCAACAGCCATCTACTAAACCATTCAATCACAGGCATCCATTGTCCTTAATGAGGTTTCTAATGCTTTCATGATCATATGCATAGTGTGTGTATATGTCCTTATCTAATGCAAAATCAGGTGGTCTACTGATTCAGTTGACCTGCTTAATGCGAATTATATCAGTGCCATGAGTCCATCATGTATGCAATTATTCCTAATCGTACTTTATAACTTCTACATGAGTGCACAATCATTCATACAAGTGCAACATCTATATGATAACACATCAAGTTTTAATCCATACACAAACACATATATGCGTATGCAATATGAAAATGGCTGAGCCAATCTAGTGTCTAATGTGTGTGTAAATGCATCCACGAGCAACCACTAGCAAACACTTGCATCCACCAAACATAACAGGTCTCAAACACATGTTTACAACCATAGGATTTTCTACCTAACGATCGAAGACATAATCGAGAGGACATACTAAACGATAGAATAAGTCTAAACAAAGCGATAGAAAAAGGAAATGATAAGAATATCCCCTTAAAAAAAGGGTACAGCGTACGCATCTTGTCTTCCGTCTCCCATGTCGCGTTTCCTTGATCATCTCTCTATTGGATTTTAACCAACTTGACCTCTCTGTTGCGTAACTTCTTGATCTCCGATCCAAGGATGCATGTAGGAGCTCGTCTAATCGTGGCATCTTGCTCCACTTCCACTTCTCTAAGCATGCTTGTCTCCACTATTTCTGCGGTATCATGTAAGCACTTCCTCGCATCCGACACGTGAAACATGTCATGAACACCACTAAGCTTTTTTGGCAACTTCACTCTGTTGTCTATCTAATTCTTTCTGTAATGGGAGATTGCCCTACGAACCATGGTGCTAATTTCTCCACACTCCCCAAAGTGAACTACGTTCCTCAACGGTGATACTTTAATTAAAACCCTGTCTCCAACATCGAACTCAAGGTCGGTTTGTCTCATGTCAGCATTTGACTTTTGTCGGCCCTGTGCCGTCTTCATTCATCTTCGAATCAAGTCTATCTCCTTAAAAGTTTCCCTAACCATATCTGGCCCACGCAAAATCTTATCCATAGATTCCCACCAACAAGTTGGTGATGGACATGGTCGTCCATAAAAACCCTAATACTAGCTTAATAACTGTTGTTATAAGCGAACTCCACAAATGGAAAGTGCTCTCTCATGTCCTCCAAAATCTAGGATGCATAACCTCAAAAGATCTTCAAGGATTCTATTCACCCTTTCTGTCCGTCCATCCATCTGTGGACGATACACGATGCTCAAACATAACCGCGTACCTACTGCCTTTTGCATATCACCTTTTCCTCTTGCATCGAAAACTGCTCCAAGCCCTGCCTTGCAAGTACCGTTATATACTGTGAACGGTTTGCTCCTATCTAGCAAAGTGCTGGGGTTGATACCTTCACAAAGCCCTTAACGAACTTCCTATAGTAGCCCGCCAACCCTAGAAAACTTCTTACTTCTGTTGCTTTTATAGGAACCTTCCAATCTTGGATTGACACCACCTTTGTAGGATCCACTGCTATCCCTTCCTTAGAGACCACGTGTCCTAAGAACCTCACTTCTTTCCTCCAAAAATGACATTTGGAGAACTTAGCTTTGAATTGATGCGCTCTAGGGTCTCTAAGACTTCCCTAAGATATAGGGCATAATCTCCCTCGCTTCTAGAGAAAATCAAAATACTATCCACAAAGACTACCACAAACTTGTTTAGGAACTCCCAAAATACCCTACTCATCAAGTATACGAAATATGTGGGTGCATTTGTCAACCAAAAAAAAAGTACGACGAGCCCTTCAAAGAAACCGTTAGGAGTCCTAAAAGCAGTCGTATATATGATATCCTCAGCTACCCTCAACTGGTGAAATCCTGTAGCTAAGTCCAACTGCGAGAAAACAAAAGCACCAGCTAACTGATAGAATATATAATCTATCCTCGACAATGGGTGTCTATTCTTCTTCGTGAGCTTGTTCGGCTCCCTATAGTCCATGCACAATCTAAGCGAACCATCAGTATTCATAGCAAAAACAACTAGAGCATCCCATTCTGAAATGCTTCTTTTTATGAACCCTTTCTCAAGTAGCTCCCCTACTTGTTTATTGAGTTCCCTCCTCTCTCTCTCTCGGAGCCATGTGGCGCACTGGCAATGCAACCGGCTTTTCATTATCTACAAAGTATATTCGGAGGTCTATCTCGCGCCTCGGGGGTAGACCCCGAACCTCATCAAAGATGTCACCATACTCACGGACTACACGAACAGATTTCAAATCATCGATGAATGCGTCAAGAGATTCTAGGTAGCTAAGCATCACTGAACCCCTAGGGTCACAAGAAATATCAAGGGTCTTTCCACAACGAGTCAACAGTCTAACTACCCTCTTTTCACAGTCTTGGATGGCACCATGCCTGGCTAGCCAATCCATCCCTAGAATCAAGCCATAGCCCGTGAAACTAGGGACGAAGGCATTGCATCCAAACCCAACGCCCAAGATAGAAACTCTCAAAACCCGACAAACCATAGATAAGTGAGCCAAACCACCAATAGGATTTGAGAGTACAATGGGATCCATAACTAGACTAGTATTTAGGTGCAATGTTTCAGCTAAAGAAGCAGATACAAATGTTTGCGAAGCGCAAGAGTCAAACAAAGTTCGAATAGGATGACCGAGAAAGGAAAATCCAACTTTCAACAGAAATGCTTCTATCTCTCTCCTGTCCTGGTGCCATGAGAGCATAAACCTGTCCTCCAGAAGTAGGTCCCATCCTCTGTCGATGCCCTTGTCCCTTCCTCCTTGGGTAATCTTAAATCATATGTCCTGCCTCGCTGCAATGGTAACAACCATGCTTCTTCTTCTTCCTACAGTCCTTAATTATATGGCCCATTATACCACAATAAAGACACATTCTTTTGTTACGGGGGTTAATTATTCTTTCCACTTTCTCCTTTACCTTCTTCGTGGATTAAAGCCATATCAACAAATTCCTCATCCTTGAGTTATGTTCCTCAGCCTAAACTTCCTCAACGACCAAGTAGCAACTGAACTTTCCTTCCATTGTCTATCTCCAAGATACCAAACGAGTCCTTCACTTCCTTGATCCAATTTATAGTGTCGACAAACGTCTCAGTCCCAAGAAAAGGTTTTCCGAACATCGCAATAAAGTCCTTCCATATCTTAGGAAAGGCATCTAAATGCGGAGAAAGAGACTCAAGAAGGAAAAAGGAAGAGATTCGAAACAAAGAATCGAAAGATAGATATATGGCTTTTGGGGATTATGTTTTTCATAGTAGATCTTTCTCTTGAAAACTCCTTCTTTATAACATGTTTTTTTAAAATAATACTTTTGAAAGCGGTTTTGAAAATATTTTATTGTTCTAGTAACCTTCAGCTCTGATACCAGTGTAACACCCAACGTCCATTAATGTCACTCACAAAGGGAATGCATTAAGTTTCATGGAGCATTATAAATAAACATAATGGAATATTACAAGACAGAAAAAGTAGTAATTGAAAATTTTGTAATTTTATTGCAGCGGAAACAAAAATAAGTTCGATTACATTTCCAAATACCAAAATCAAGTACATAATATCAGTCTTGTACAAAACCTTCAGAGTACATAATTTTAAAGCCATAATCCCCAACAGAAAAATGCCATGCGCAGAATCAAAACCAAGGAATACACCTTTCAACTTCAAGCTGGAAGAAAGAGATATCTGAACTAAGCTTGAGTATTTCCTCCCTAAGAACCTTGGGGATGGGGGGAACAGAAGAAAAGAGCGAAACAAACTAGGTCAAACATAAGTCTAGTGAGTCCAGTGACTTTAACAACGTAATCATTAAAGTAACAGGATAAGAACATAAACTGGAAAGCAAGAAATGACTGTAGAATAAACAGGCATGACAAAGCAGACAAGATGAACAAGATATAACATTGATTGCGCTTCTAATCACTACAGGATAATTACTACACTGCACCAATGCAAGTAACACCGTATCATTACTAGCTACACCACACCCATACTAGTCCCATACTAAAAGTTGATCCCTCTTACTGATCATGATAATGGTAGTTTCTTGTATTCCTAGCTGCTATCATAGGTGCCCCTTTTTGCTCCTACCCCCATGAGTTGCACCCACTACCTACCTCATTCGATCGGCTCCCCAACTCGCATGTATTATTACTTGTGCCATTCTGCCTCGCTTGTATGTAGATACCTGTGCTAGCCCCATCGTGGGGTGTATCAATTCCCATGATGGAAACCCGACACGATTTAAGATGCACAGTGTATACTACTGATGCCCAGTGCCTGCTTTTTCCACTCCAGAGCACGTGCATGTCCATACTCCGTCGGAACCTATACTGCTGCACCACCCTTCGCTATTTTGACTGCTATAATCAGCCCAGTAATCGTGCCCCACTCTGCCTAGCTCATGGTACCATGATATATTTATGTGGGTTACTGCTGAAATGGGTCCCCGTTACTAGGGTTTCTAATCAACGTGTTATAATGGCTAAGTGTTCTCAATTTAACTTAACCTCACCCAATTGCTTAATTAACATGTTGTACTAGCTAAGTGTTGCCTATTCATATGTTACTTAACCTTCTCACTGATTCACGCATGTTTATTTAACGGTTAAGTTTGTGGGCCTATATATACTAATATTACACACTTACCCAAGATTTACTTAACCCTTCCCCTTATCGAGTCCATATATATTATTGGTTAAGCTTGCCTTAACCCTATCCATTTTGTTCGTGTAATATTGGTTAAGTTGTCTTCTTGTCCATGTTAACTTAACCCACCTACCTAACATGTTGTATTGGTTAAGTGTCGCCTGTTCATATGTTACTTAACCTTTCCATTCTTAGCATGTCTGTTCCTTAGCTTTAATTTATTCATTAAAGCACCAACCTCTCATACTAGAACTGTTGTTTGCGGTTGCTAGATGTGCCGGGCGGTTCCGGGAACTCTACCGCAAACTCATTCTAACCTCAGGTTTTTGGGCTTAATGCGCTAACCTCTTACATTAGATCTATGTTGTTGCAGTCGCTGGATGTGCCGGGAAGTTCCGGGCAGTCTTATACCGCAACTCAATCTAACCTCGGGTTAGGCACGTTCATCTTTTGGCCAATTTACATATTTACCATTCATGTCCAAGTTTATATGTAAATTATCCATAAATGTGATCAATTCAAGTTATGCCATATTTTCTAGTTATGCCCAAAATTAATTATATGATTACAACCCCTTTTTATGCCAATTACATAATATTCAACTTTTACCCAAACTTTTCCCCAACGTTCCCATGTCGTTCGTACGTATAGTTCATGTGATACGTTAGACTCGCAATTAGGCCAACTCATAACAATAAAAAGGAAAAAGGGAAGAAACACATGACATCATAACTAGCATAAACAATGTAGATCTAAGACGGCATAAATCTAGTAAACATATAAAAATAGATCCAATCAACATATGGAATGCGAACTAGCATAGATCTAAACACAAACTTGCACGGATTTAAACATATGAACTGGTATGGATCTAAACATATAAACATGTAGATCTAAACATATGAACATATAGTTCTAAACATATGGACTGATATGGATCTAATCATATAAACATGTAGATCTAGACATATGAACATATATTTCTAAACATAAGAACTGATATGGATCTAATCATATAAACATGTAGATCTAAACATATGAACATATAAAATATGATCTTACATATATGAACATGACTTGCATATAATCTTTTCATAACTTGCATAGATCGAGCAAACTTGCATATGTAATTAGGCATATGAATTAACATAGAACATAATTTGCATATAATAATCAAATCAAGCATAAATCAAAACATAGTTTGCAAAGACATAAACTTTATATGATTTACAAACATTTTCATACAGTCCAATTCATAACTCATCATAATTACGTTTAAACAATTATCTTGTGAAAGTAACTGCACTCACATAAAACGGATCTTGAATTCTGGGATCTGATTTCTGAAGTTGCTAAGCTAATCCGTTGATGTAGGCATTGATTCGTTCGTTGTTGTTCTAGAATTCCTTTTCGCAATTCCTAGACTTTGAATCTTTATCTCTTATCTTTTTTACTTTAATCTAGAATTTGATTTGTTATGGTGGCGGCTAGGTTAGTTTGTAGATGAACAGCATGACGACATCATAGTTTAGGGTTGTGAGGTCTAGGGTTGAGGTTTGGGGTGATTATATAGAAGTTTAGAATTAATATGGGCCTTTAGATCAACCTAGGAGTCATCAAAGCCATCCAAACCCAAGAGAGCCAATCAGAAAATGACACATATGCCCTAGCACATCAGAAAATCGTCACTGTCCAGATCAGTTCGCAGGTGTCGACCTTACAGGGGGAGGGGTCGACACCCATGTCGACACCCCTAGGGGGGTCGACACCTATGTCGACACCCCCCGGGGGGGGGGGGGGTTGACAGCCCTGAGCGGGAAATTTCCCACTCAGTTGTTTTCTGAAGTTTTGAAATTCGAATCTTTTTTAATTATTTAATTATTATTTTAACTTAATTTCTGCTTAAACTTGAAAACTTTTAATCTCCATAACTTCTTCATACGGAGTCCAATTCACGCAAACTCGGAATCTATCTTAAGCATAATTCCGAGATGAACGCAATGATGTAACGCGTTTCACCCAATTCTTCTTTTAAAGATTAATTATTCTTTAATTATCTCTGATGTCCCATTTAAAATTATGGGGTGTTATAGGACAACTACCACTTAAGACCTCATCTTTGGTGTACACCTCGATCGAGACATCAACAATCAATCCAAACAATGTGAAGATCCCCGGTCTTCAACCACCGTCTTCAGCATCTTCAATACACGTCGTATAGTTATTCAGATCTGGTTAGAACCCGGTCTTTCCGAAATAACTAATACATATTAAAACCGAATTAATTTATAGGATATCATGAATCTCATTCCATATTGGAATATTCTGTTACTCAAATCTTTCTTTATATCGGGTATACCCATTTAAATCTTATCAAAGATTTACATTTTTTAAACTCTTGTTTAAATATTTTCTTAGGAATTATTTCAAAAGATTATAAAATCTTATTTCACAAACTTAAATCAATTCAAGTTTTCAACGCTTTATCTGGATTATTGAATCTCGCAAAAAAGGTTATTTCTCAAATCATTATCTCATTCCCATCCTATTCATCCCATAGAGCAAAATTGGTAGTACTTCATATCTAATACCCTCGTATTTGGTAAGCTTTATTACCTTCTTTCAATTTAAATCTGACTGAAGATTTCAATTACCATTACGAGAAAAACATATTTACCCAATCCTAACCCATTCATTGATCATTAATTTGGGTAGATTACTTTATTTTTCTTTCATTCATATCTCTAACCCTAAACCGTACTTATGATTTCTTAATTATATTGTTAGTGTAAAACCACGCATTAACCAGAATTAGTTCTCAATTACAGAATGCCAAGAGAATAATCTATCAAGTGTATGACCCTGAATGCCTAAACCAACATCAAATTAAACACCCAGGAGATCACCCAACTCAACGATAAACCATCAAGTTCCAACTTCTTTTTTAAAATCTTTATATTCAATTTAAATAAAGATTTCATTTCAACTAATCTTGAGAAATCATCTTCTCCTTTAAATGGATTAAAGAACAATGTTATTTAAAACATCGTTTACGATAAACCCAAATCAAACTTTCATTTTTAATGAAATTTTCACGAAAATCATATCATCTCAAAATCGATATAAATTCCCGTATAGGACTAAAACTATAAACTTTTATAGATGAAAATATTTACCAAACCATCTCTTTTGAAATGATATTTATATTTGATAAACCAAATAACTTAAGTTCATTTAACTTAAATTCCCAAAACATCATTTTACCATATACAATAGATTAGGTTAAAAACACAAAAATCGATATATAGTTCAAAACTTCATATTTCTTTCTTAAATCTCAATAAAATCACTTACTATGATTTAACATAATTTTTTCCATATTTTTAATAATTTTTATATGGACATTTCGATCGATTTCCAATTACGGTCACTGAACTGCGTTTATAACGACATTTTTAAAAATAGATTTATTCATAACTTGAAATCCATAAGTTGAAATTTTAAATTTCTTCTTTCATTCAAAAGTTGCTATCAATACGAAACACTTTTTTGTTTTGGGGAAGTCCGATTTAAATTGCGTTAGTTATGCTCTTTTGAAGTCTATGGTCAAAATTCGCGAACTGTCGCTACGCGATATGTCCCAATTAAAACCATATTATTATTTAAAATAAAACTCGTCCAATTCATTCTAGACGTATTTTATAAAACATTTAGAAAATCGTTTAAAAGCGATCCAACTTAAAATTCAGTTACAAAATAAAAATTGAAAATACTATATTATTATAATATTAAAATAATAATATTTTTCAAAATTAAATCTTTTGAAATCCAAACTTTCCTGAAATCCATTATATAAATAAATAAGATCATTGAAACAATCAATTCGATTTAAAATCATCATTTATATATCTAACTCGAATTCACTTTTGAATTTACTATTCAAAATCTATATTTAAATTAGAACAAGCCATTTCTAATTTAAAATTCTCTCAAGTTCATTTCAACCTTTTCAATAGTTGTAATATCCCGCAAATCCGTACTATCTAAGTTGACTACATACATCATACGTCCAACCCAAATTTCACGAAAATACGAATCATTTTTTTAGAAGAAAAAGGTAGAAGAAGAACAGAAATAACAACACAGAATCTCGCATCGCAGCGGAACAAAATATACTATATCATAACTTTTGAAATACAAAATTTGTACTGTATACACATATCATTATCAGAGTACAACACTTACAACACAGCGGAACAGAACTCTATATAACTAACACTAAAGCCTCCTGCTCCAAGCTCCTTCAGATAAATCTTTAAAATCCTGAACTACTTGACTGCCCGTACAAAATTGGGCACCCAAGAGTTTAGGTAAAACAAAACAAAATAAACTTCGGGTCAGTCATGGGACTGGTATGAGTAAACAATTTTAAACAGTTTCAGAACTAAATAATATCTCTTAAGACCACGCCGTATAACACAGAACGGGTTTTTACCTTATGAGAATCCAAACCACTTTATTTAACTTTAAAAATCCTTTTGAAAGAAACGATAATCTTTATATCAAAACTCTTTTGACATTATAATAGTGTCTAAATCAAATAAATAACAATCTACTGGAACATTTACATCTCACGTTCCACATATACAATATACAATCAAAACCGCAAACACTTATTGGGTAATGAAATTCCAACTATGACAAGGTATGGAACCACCTTACGATAGTGTATCTCTAGATGAGAATACACTGGGTTCAACAAGAACATCTTGTAACCCGACCACACATGACCGACCACTCATTTCGCTTGAGTGTATCGAATGTACATCACCAACGGTTGGGATCAACAACCGGTTTTCCCGAATGGGACAGCATCGAATAAAATAAGGAATTAAATGAATTTCTCTAGATAGGTGATAATACACCCTAATGGGAGCTAACCACATAGCCATGCTGCCCGCCAGATTTTTGTCATTTCCCGGTTGTTGAGGCCTGAGGCTACGCTTACTTATCATTCATTTGTAACACAATCACTTTGAATGTCACATTATCAAATCCGTTAATCACTAATTGATTTGCACAAATATATTCTTGATATTATGCTAAGAGAATAAATCTGTTGCCACCATATATATTTATACAAACCAAAATATTTGATCATTGGAAATACTTTGTAAGACACTCGTCCATATACGTTCGTTTTGGGATTGAACGAAACCGAAGGCACAATTTCCATAAATATAAAAAGCCCTTGCACTTTACTCCGTCTTCTATTATCTTTATATAATCTGATTCGCAACGCTACTGCCAGTACGGAGTGGTTCTCGGATAATAATCCAACCGGTCTCTCCATATTGACAATGATATTGGCAAACACTGCGATAGTCAGTTATTTAACTATCGAAGAAAAACAAACATCCATTCAAAACATCAAACAATCACTGGGCCCCTTATTAATATTTTATTAATTATATCACTTCTCCATTTCTTAGTCAATATTTGTTAACCAAATATTTTCAATAATCATCTCGGCCTCTTATGCTATTTGGAGAACATTTCCAAATATCAACTTCTTTTATTTTCTATGTTTAGAAAATATCTTTTATTTATAATTGGAAAACATTCCAATTACTTATCTCTTTCACGACCGTTCATTTCTACACTCAGGAAATATATATTTATTGTATTTCCAAAATTCCACTTTCTTAGGTTAAAACGAATGTTGAGTAAAACATCGTTATGACAACCCAAAATACTGCATTCAACTGATCTTATTCAAACATTTATCTTCGAGACTGAACATTGCTATTTATCAGTTAAAAATGAAATCGATCAAGTACTAGTATAACTACCTCTCAGACCTTGACTGAAAACATCATTAACTTCAAAACAGACAAGACCACTTAACTCGAATAATCAACACTATATTAAACCAATTTTCCATTTCTAAAACACGTACGCTTCTCTTTCTATTTTAACAAATCTAATTTATAGATTTCCTTTTTGTTTAAATATTCTATTTTTAAGTTCATTTCCTTATCGAATTCTATATATATATATATATATATATATATATATATATCGATACATTGATTTCTAACTATCAAATTTTCTTAAAAATATTCTAACTCCTTAAATTTCCGGAAAATTTCGCCATAACCTCCTTTGTACCGGTTGATAGTTTACACCTCAACTTGCCTCCCTAGGCACTTTCCATTCAAAAAGAAAATCAAAAAGCTAAGTAGCTTACCGATTCGGCGCATAAAACCTCATACGAAATTTAAACATGTACCTTTTTTTCGGGCACTAAAATTATAACTCTTCATATACTTCATATCAAACCTGCTTAACACATAAACAAATATTCCTATTTGGTTTCAACTCAATCCATTCGTCTTAACCCAATTCGCTAATTTATTTTCTAATTAGCTAATTTGCCTATTTCATTTCTTATTTGAACATATCACATTCAAATATATTTTGATCTGCTCATGAACACAATCTAATTCCGTTTTCAACTAGCGTTACGTTTTCGATTTTGAATATAAATTTTAAAATCTCTTTCACTTATCCAACGCCCCATTTCGATTCAAATCTCGATTAACTATTTATTCTTCAAACTAGTTAAATCTATTTAATAATTAAAAATCTGATTTTTGTTTCACAAATCGTTTCCCTTACTTCACTGGAGTTCATATTTATTTTATATCTCCAGTCTGGATTCTTCTAATGGCAATTCGGATTTTATTTCCTTTAAATCCTTTTATTCATTTAAATAAACCGTTATGGCTTTATAATGGTTCTAGTGCTGTTTTTCCTGAAAATTTGATTTTGACATGACTCAAAATCTGTAAGACGAAATCCAAATTTTCTCTTTTATTAGAAAAATATTATCAAATCGGTCCTGACGATTCTTGTTTCAAAGAATTCTGACTTAAATTGAGTCCTGTATGCTCAATTGAAGTTCAAAACGCCAATTTACGAACTACAGCGCTGTTGCAAGTTCGTTTTAATTATATTTAAATATAAATGTTAAACTTTGTTAAAAAATGAATTTCAACTCCTTTTAAAATATTTTATACCAATTTTCCCAATCTCACTCAATAGTTTGATTATCCCTAATCGTCAATTATTTCATAATTCCATTAAATTTTATTTACAACTCGATCTACTATATTAACTTCTAATTCCTTTATAAATAATTTATTTATAAAATTCGATATAATCAAATTCTAATTTTAAACCCTTTTGGATTTTTATCTCATCTCGGTTTATATTCTGAATTCCAGTAATAAACTCGTTGTCCCTTTTTCGAAACAATTTCCAATTCACTGTTAAATTCATATTTGAATTTAAATTCCCAAATTATCAAATGATAATTTATTTCACTAAATTTATAACACTATTTGTAATTCTTATTGTTTTGTAAATTCAACAAGTTTCATTCTGAAATCTAGACATATTTTAGTTAAATAAATTCGAACTGATCGAATCTAAATCATAAATCCTTACGGATTTATTTTAGTTCAGTTTATATTTTGAACATTAGAATAGACTTCATCTTTTACTTCTTTAAAAAGATTTTCCCATTTCTATTTTAAATTCACATTTGTATTTGAATATTTTAAATTATCCAAATGACAATTTTTCACCTTTCTTTATGAACATCGTTTATATAACCTTTTTATATATTTAAACAATTCTCATTTCAAATCCATTTTTGAAATTATAATTTCTACTTTGGAAAAATAAATTTCCTTTTTATAATTCACACTTGCATTTACATTTTCCCAATTATCCAATGATAATTCATTTCTCTTCATTTATAAACAACGTTTATAAATTTACTTCAATTCCCTGATTATCTTATAAACATCATTTATAAATTTAATACTTTAATTCCCTACATCATTTTTATTTATAAACATCATTTATAAATTTTAGTACTTTGATTTCCTGTATTATTTAATATATAAACATCGTTTATAAATTTCAATACTTGTTTTATTTATTCAAAACAAGTTAATATTTTTAATCCATTCGAATTTCAAATTCTATTTTTAGAAAAATAGAATTTTCCATTTAAAACTCAAATATCGTTTTCATGATATTTTTATATGTCCACATTTCAGCCCAATGATATTTACTTATCCAAAAACACTCAATTATTGAATCACGGGTTTTATAACACATCATATATGATAATATGTATGTGAAAACAAACAGTAATAAATTTTGAGGAATCCAGTTGGATTCCTCCAACCTATTTCTCCTGCATCCAAAGACGTTAGCCAACATAAATAATACCCATCCTGCTTCGAGGCAGGATATCGCGATGAAGGTCATCCACTATATATATTGTGGGGCGCATAGGGAAATCATCCGCTAATGATACCATGGGCATCCGCTAATGATACTGCGGGAATAATCCAATCACCAAACCAATATATATATATATACATATATATATGATAGCTAAGCCTAAATAACTAATATATATTTATAATAGCCACAGTAATATTTTAACGCAACCAAAAAACCATCAATTATTTTTAACGACTAAAAATAATTCTAAAAAATAAATTGAGTGAGATTTACTCACCATGTTTTTCCTTTTCTAAATATCTGTTAAATTCCAAATTTCACGGTTATGAATTGCCTCGACCAAGTTTATTCAACACCTACGACTATTTGATTTTAAATTTAATGATTAATTGATAAATCAATTAAATTAACTATAACACTCAATAAATTAATTATTAACTAAATAAATTTATTTAATTACCTTAAATCCATTTTCCTCTCTTTTCTTATCAAAGAAAGACACGCCTGCAAATTTTCAGCTCAACTCATCATCACCGAACATCCACTTTTTCTTCACTAATCTCTTTTGTCATCATGCCTAATACCACCGGAACCTCCTGCATCTCCACCCTACAAATCCAGACCTCCTATTTAAAACAGCGTCTTCCCCTGATGTTTGAACTGCGCGAACCATTCTCCTCATCATTCACTCCTACTCAGAGAATGAACACTATGAACCAGCTTTTTGACAACTCCTACAGTCCATGAACTGTCATGCACCACACCGGAGTTCTCATGAAACCAGGAAGTCGCGGTCTTCCAATTGCTATGGTAAATCATGAAATTCCTATAGGTCATCGCACCCTAGAAACCAAATCAAGCTCCACCGTTCCTGTCCTCGAGTCGCGACTTCGCCTTTCACAACTAATCCATTGTCGCTTCCTATCTTAGACCATCGGAAGTCCTCCTAGTGCCACCACTAGATGCGCTCTGTCACCACCGTACTAACCCTGGGACTTCACTCCTCATCTTCGCGCTCGAAGCCCACATCGAACGATACAGTCAAATCCCGAACTCAAATACCCCATCAAAGTTGCTAAACCCCATCGCAACTCTAGTACTATCGATTTTCGAGCTCCAGGATTCCTCATCGTTTCAATTTTGAATCGCGTCTGTTCGAAATCCTCCAGATGTCGATGAGCTTCAAGGGGAAACCGAAATTTCAACTCATGATTCACTAATTGGATTTTCGTGAATTTAGTTTCGATGAAGAAAGAGGGCGGAATTTCTTTTATTGCTGATTCGATTAGAGGAATTGAAGGAGAGAGCTACCTTTAATTTTTGTTTTAGGCTGTGAATGATGGATTGGAAGGAACGACTTATAAATATAAAAGGGGAAAAGATGTATGTTTACGAAGCTAAGTAAGTGGTGTATCCAGGGCTACAGGAAATTTTATATTTTGTTTATTTTAGTTTTGAATCAACTGATATGATTTAAATAAATTAAATTATCTCATTGATTTTGAACTCATATTCGAACGCAATAACCGACATTCCTAGAGTTGTACCACTATCCTGAACACATGGGGATAGGTTTTCGAAACCCCATTTGATCGTATGGAGAAGTTATTATTTCAAATTGATATAATTTAAATTCAAACAATTTATTTTTCGTAAATAAATTAATATTAATATTCTAATTCAAACAGAAGTTTGTATTGATTATCCGAATTGTTTTCAATTCAGTTTTGACTTCAAATTCAGTTATTCATCGATTCGTACTTTAATAATTTAATATATTCTATATTAAATCGAAATCAATTTTTAAATCGAAAACTAAATATAAAAACTCATTTATATTTTCAATTCAATATTTAAAACAATATTAAATATTAAAATTTAATTGATCAGAAATCTGGGTCATTACAATAGTTGTTTGAAATCATCTTAGTTTCATTTCCAAATCATTTTGAATGTAAAAAATCCAATTTTCATTTTCATGTCTTATTTCACTTAAATGAATATATTGTTCATTTAATATTCCAATGGAACTCGACTCGACCAGTTCCAAAATATTTTCGTATTCATGCTATGAATTGTGTGAACAATTTTAATAACAACCACAACAATTATTGTCCATCAAACAACAGTTATTATATTAGTGTTATAATCGTTAACGCTTATATGTACATAAACAGTAAATATAAATTATAATAAACATCCATCATCCATGAAGCAATCACAACAACCACAAGCAATCAATATATAATCAGTTGATGATTATAATAACTATTCAAGTTAAAAAGAGTTCTTACAACTATATTTAAAAGTTTAGATTTCTCACCGAGAGATCCACCCCTCCATACTTCAATGTTGGAAAACGTTCTTTTCTTCATGTTGCGACTATATTCTTGACTTCTTCTCGAACTAGCTTCTTCCCCCTAATTGTTATTATTCTAGAGGAAGAATGACTTGATTGGGTGTAGAACGATATGGATTTGAGTGGAATTTTGAACACCAAAATTATAACTGAAAACGTAAGCCAACTTAACTCGGATTTTTGGAAATTCTACACTCAGAATTTGAAAAAGTGTTAAATAACAAAGTTTTAGGTCTTTCATTTCTCTACGGTTTAAGATTTTTTTTAAGTTTGGATCTATTTTGAGGAAGTTATGGTCAAAAGAACAGAGAGCATTTTCTAATTGAACAGAAAATTCAAACCAGAAAATGATTTTCAAAGAACTGGATTTTTGAACAACTTAAGCTCTGAACTGGGTGAAGTCTCAACATGAATGTTGTAGCCACTAGAATTCTACACGGTTTTAAAAAAGAATTTTGAAGTTTGGTTCCATTTAGCCAGAGTTATGATAGTCATAAAATAGGGTATTTTCGGGTTACATTTCAGGCTTAAAAATGCATTGGGGAAAATGGTTTTTTGGGGATAGTTAGACATGGAACTAGAAAAAGTGGTCAACTTTCCTATTGAAATTTTGTATGGTTTCAAAAAAAAGAATTTTTGAATTTTCTATCCAGGACAGAGAGTTATAACAATATAGAGTTTGGGGAAATTTGACTGGAATTGTGTTTTGGATCTTGGTTTTAAGTTGTGGAGTCTTAAACTTTTAAAGAGGGGAAAAAGGGATTTTGGTAAAAGGGGGTCCACATGGGGAAGGAGGGGGTTGCGATGGCTGTAGGGGGATGTCAGGAGGTGAGTTTGGCGGCGGTAGGAGGAGGAAAAGTGTAGTGGCCATTAAAAGAGAGAAGGAAGAAGAAGAGAAGGAAGAAAAATAGAGAGAAAAAGAAAGGAAGGAGAAAACAATGGATTTGGTCACTTATTTATACATAAATGCTAGGGTCTAATGTGAAAAATGTCATGGTGATGTATCAAGCTAAGGGAAGATGGCTTAGAGTGAATTGAGGACCTAAGGACAATTTTTCCATCTAAGGTTAGTTAAATTATTCTTTTCTTATTCTTTGTGTCATTTCTTATTTTTGGTTCCATAAACATCAACACTAGTTAGGCTAGCCATCATGGAAGAGTGCATAGACGGGTTAGCGAGGTGTCACGGAGGGAGCGAATTAGGGAAACATGTTTTTGATTAATTTAAGATTGCAATTAATTAAACGACCTTTTTTTTACGTTTTCAATTCGTACAGTCAAATGGTAAGTCCGATAGATACAAAATTTGAAATCCTACTATATTTCATCAATACAGATCCAACAAAACTGCTATCGTCGAATTTAGAGACCATTTGAGAAATTTCCTTTTCTACGTTATTACTTAATTTCAACTGATTTTTGACACGTGTTTATATTACACGCGCTCACATACTAACTCCGATTGATATGAAATTTGAAACTTTACCATATTTTAATGTTCCGGATCAGATCGAAGTGGTTTCATCGAAATCAAAGATCATTTACAAAATGGCTTTTTAGGCTATCAAAATAATATTAAATATTAAATTTCGATATATTTACTTTTAAATCAATTTTAAAAGTTCACTAACCTTATTTTAACTTCAATAAGACATAAAGCAAAGTTAGAATTCATTTTCCATAGTTTTTCAAGTCTATATTCAATATTTAATGAAATTTGAAATTCAACCAAAAATTTCCATATAAAAATCCTTTTAAATATATTTAAATCCATATTTTAATTGACTAAAAATCCGGGTCATTACAATCTCTCCTAGTTAAACAGATTTCACCCTTGAAATCGAAAACGAAACTAAAAAGTCGTTTACATAACCAACAAAGACGTTCTTCTAACTAACTTATGTTCTTCAACATTTCAGCTTCTCAACGATTTCCCAGTTCCCGAATTTATCTAACGCCTTAAATTTTTGAAAAATTTCTCCATAATCTCCTTTGTACGGTACAATCAGCCCAGCTACAGCTTGCCTCTCTAGGCCCTCACCAATCGAAAGAAAATCAAAAAGCCAAGCAATTTACCTATCGGCTCAAAAAACCATCAAACCCAATAAATATAGTAAAAATTTACCTTTATGTCGAGCATTTAATTTTATTCCTCATCATAGCTTCCATTCAGTAATTTATCTAATATATACACATAAAATTCCAACTGATTTCTAATGCAAGTCAACACTAATATTAAAGTTGACTTAGCTCAATTTCTTTTCCAATATTATATTGGTTTTATCATTCCAATTTTATTTAACTTCACTTAAGTTAAATTTTTGTTCATTTGGTTCACTTTTATCTTTCTAATCTATTTAACTTTTGCTAGTTAAATTTAAAAAAGAAACCATTTTAATTGTTTCTAAATCAGGAACATTGAATTTTAACCAAGTTCTTAGCTTAAGGCCATATTTTCCTTTATCTTCGCTATTCAAATCATTTTCAAACACTTATCTAAATGGGTTTAAGTATGTCTCGATGTTTCAGTTGGAATTGTATAGTCATCCCACTTCTGAAACTCGAAAATAAACACTGATGATGTTACAACAATCACCAGAATCATCACCAAGTAACTAGGGTGTGATTCTATATCAGTCTAGTATGTTGAAGACTTCATATATACGTTTACAAGGCGTATTTTTCAAATCCTCTTATACTCGATAGGCTAACCTTAACATCAAAAAAAATACTCAAACTCTTATTATAAGATAATCAGGTAGGTCAACCATATATACTTTCTAAACTCTCTTTTCAAAAATATAGTCTTTGAAAACCAAATTCATCTTTATGAATAAGCAAATTCATTCTCTTCTATGTATAATAGTCTTTAAACTCATTCTAGGGCATTACTAACCCTATCTTTAACGAGTCACTCTTCTAGGATGTTACTAACCCTAACTCCGATGAATAAATTCCTTCTGTTCAAATGAGTCATACTCCAAAGCTTTGCATAAACCAAAGCTTTGATACCAAATGTGACAACCTGCCTTTCTGGCCCGGTTCATACCGATAGTTATTCGTTCAACACGACGTATCGCTTGGGGTTACAACTAACAAGAACCGAACAAAACAACTTTTTCATTATCAATGCAATAAATTTTACATCAGAAAAAATGTATATCAGAGTACAATAAATACACGCACAACGGAAATAACTATATCAGAGTGTATCATGTATACAGCGGAAAACATAAACTCTTAGTGGAAGAAATAAAATGCTATAGGCACAGCTCCAGCTTCAATCCAGCATCTGCTCTATAAAATATCTGCAAACCAGAACTATTAGGCTTCTAATGTGGGAAATATGAGCACCTATAGTTTAAGGAAAGAATCATTAACTTCAGATCAGTCATGGGACTGGTGTGAGAACTAAAACAATTATTTATTTTATTTTAAAGTTGCGTAAATCACAAGACCATGTCGCATAACACCAAATGGGTTTTCTCTCATGAATACTAGTCACAAAACTACTCACAATGCTTTTTGAAAACGAAGCTATCATAATACTTGCGCCCCATCACATTATGCAACACACCAGAGAAGCAAGTTTTGCCTTATAATAACAAAAAATGCTCGGTACATGAAAGTCTCTTTTATTATTACTAGTGCATAGTGTGGAAATCACTTTCGAAAGTAAATGTCAAATCCTAAAATGTAACAACCCTGAATTTTGGGGAAAATTTAAAATTTTATTTTAAGTTATTTTAATGAGTTTTGGTTGTTTAAAATAATTTATTTTGAAAATTAAATATATTATTTTTAATGTAAATACAAAGCGTATACAATTTGTTCTGTAATGTAATGTAATGTGGGAAACATTAAAACAAAAGGTTCAATAAATATTCTAACAAGTTGACAAAAAGGGGAGGTAGGAATTTATAAATGCAATTTATGACAATTTTTAATTTTATTTAAATCAATGAATGCAGTATTAATGAAAAAACGAAGAGAGGAGGACACTAAAAACAAATGCAAGAAAAGAAATTAATAGGATTAAGGTAATCAAATCAATGGATTAAAGGAAAGAATAAAAGCGCACTTAATGGGAAAAAATGTGTATTCAAACATATATGTTCTAGATAGAAGGAAAAAATTCTTGAGACAATGTATGGTTTGAAGCATTCTTTTTGGATCTTTAGGTATCATAATCATGAAACAAAATTCAAATAGTTATGTTATATGTTTAATAGATTGATAATAAAGGAATAAATAATCTTATATGTAAGTATTTCAGGTGCCATGATGCAAGAAACACATTTTCCTATTTTTATACATATTTTACGAAGTAATCAATGACTCCTGAAGTGTTAATACACGTTAAGGAATTAATGACTCATGGCATGTTTATATAAAAAGGGTAATATTCCTTTTCATTGAATGCAGGTGTAATTTTATAAAGACAAAAAAGATTAAAGGAAAAAGTATTCATATGTATTAAAGGAGTAAATAAAGCAGGAAATGAATTCTTCATGCACGGAAATAAAGCGAATTAATTCTTCATGCTATTTTCGTATTTGTATTCATATGTATATGAAGTAAGGAATCAATGATTCCTAACATTTAACGCATGACCAGGACTTAAACTAAGCAATAAAATTCAAATTGGGTTAATTTGTTAATTAAACATATAAATATATTAGAAAATTCATTAATCCTTCTTCCCGAATCGTTCAGCCGCCACCATCCTATTTTAATGTCCTAAACCCTCGAATCTTCATGCCCAAATTACTCCTCCTCCATTGATTTTTAGACACAGCTCCAGTTGAACTTTTTTTTAAAGAGTTTTCCCTCCTCTATCCATTGATACCCGCTGCAGCCCCTACCGAGCACCCTACCTCGAGAACCGCGCTCCCCAAGGCCTTCCACCTCCAACTTTCCGTTCGTGAAACCGTGCACCAATGCTCAAGTTATCTTGATCTGAAGTTTGGAACCAAATCTGAGGTTTACTGTAAATTCTATTTTATTGATTACGATACTTTAAATACGTCGCTAACTGTAATTTAAATAATCAAAGTTCATATGTGATTCAAACCAATTCAGAACTCGACGATTTTGGTGATATGGGGACGACAACACCCAACACAACCTTTTAGATCAGTGTTGAACGAATTCTGACTCTATTTGTTTTTAGATCCGACCAAAAAGTAAGGTGAGATTTCTATATTTAAATTATTGAAATTAAATTGTTCGTTGCCATGATATATATATATATATATATATATATATATATATATATGCTGTGAAATTTATTTTGTCGATTGTATGAAATCTGTATTGTTTGGATGAGATGTGATGATTTACTTTCTTTTATGAATGTCTGTAATTCGAAATGATTAAATCACACGGTTATTGTCATATGAGAACCAATTGAAAATCTTCATGTTTATTGAGCGATGAAAATTACACATTTTTTTTTGTCAATTAGAAAAAGGAAAATAATAAAAAGACTTATTCTTCTTATTTTCATTTGTGTGTGCCATAAATGAAAAGAATCATTTTTGTGTGTAATGGAGAAAGCATTACCTTTTGTTTGTAAGTAAAAGAGTTCACCTTTTGATGTAAATAAGAGAGCTCATCTTTTGTTGTAAATAAAAGAATTCACCTTTTTGTTTGTAAATAAAAGATTTCACCTTTTTAATTGTAAATAAGAAAGTTGTAAAAATTATATTTTCACTGTCATCTTTGTTAAAAATAAAAAGTTGCAATCTTTTTATTTAAAAAGATTTTTCCTTTTTGTTAGATTAAAAAGATTTTTCCTTTTTGTTAGATTTAAAAAGATATCAAATTTATTGTTATTATAAAAAGAAAAAAAAATCACCGTCATGTTTGTAATAAAAGAAAGGAAAAAAGTTTCATTTTTGTTGTAAGGAAAAAGTTGCATTTTGGCGGTCATTTGTGTTAAAAATAAAAGTTATATTTTTCACCGTCATTTGTCAAATTAGAAAAGAACATTAGTTTGTTACTTTTGTTAAAATTAGAAAAGAACATTAGTTTGTTACTTTTGTTAAAATTAGAAAAGAACATTCATTTGCTACTTTTGTTAAAATAAGAAAAAGGACATTTTGTTGGTCATTTGTGTTGAATTGAAAAAGAATGAATTTTACCATTATTTAGATGTGTTAAATAGAATTGTATGAAAGCGGATATGTCATTTGTTATTATAGAATTTATGAAAACGTCATTTATGCTAAAGGGAAAATTTTCATTTATGTTGAGACGAATTTGTCATTCAGGGTAGAATATTTTAATGTCATTTATTTTAAATGCCATTAGATCGGAATGTCAATAGATTTATATGTCATTAACTTAGAATATAAATATTGTTTATGTTAGAATTGATAAATTAAAATATATAGTAGTAGTGACAAAAATCATATTTTTGGTCAATATAAAGAAGTTGCGACAAAAATCATATTTTTGTCAATATAATGTAGTAGCGACAAAATTCACATCTTTGTCAAGATAAAAGAGTTAAAACAAAGACTGCAATTTGGTTACAAAAAGAATGATAAAAATGTAAGAGAAAGGAAATGTAATAACGTATATTTTTCAATGTAAAAGAAAGGAAACGAAATAACTTACATTTTTATTAATTAATTTAAGGTAAATAAAAAAAGTACATTTTTTTTATTTATTGTAATTTAAAATGAATAAATAATTACGTTTTCAATGTCATAAAAAGAATGAATTCAACCTTGAAATAGAATTTACAATTTTTATGTAAATATAATAAGAAAAAGGAATTGTGACATTGAATTGAAATTTACATTTTTATGTAATCAATTAAGATATGATTTTTGCCATGTAACGAAATTTACGTTTTTATGTAATCAAGATTTAAAGAAAGAGGATTGCATTTTTATGTAATCAAGATTACAAAGAAAGATAATCACATTATATGTAATTAAAGAATTTACATTAAATAAAATTGCATTTTATATGTGATTAAAGCATAAGTAAAAAGAGCAATTTGACAATGGAATCAAAATCACCTTTTTATGTAATTTAAAAAGATCGAAATTTTCTCTGTAATGATTAATCACATTTTTGTGTTAGAAATGTAAATACTAGAAAATCACATATTTATGTTAAAAAGGGAATTCATTAAAGCATATAGGGAAGAATGGATTTTTGTTAACATAAGAATTTGCATTTTTAATGTAAGTGAAATATGAGTCATAAATAAAAAGGGATTCAATTAAAAAGATTCCATCTTTACTGTCAATATGCTAAGATAAGAAGATTAGATTTAGAATTAGACATTTTGAAAGGTTTATTGTAATTAATATAATAATCGAGAAAGTCCCAAGTTTTATTAAGATTTGAAAGGGGTGAGTTATAGTATCTGAAATCAAGTTATTTTGGAAATATAGAATATTCCAAAATCAAGATATTTTGAAATGTGAAACATTTTAAAATAATATTTTTAGTAGAACAATTATAATGTTTAATTAAAATTGTACTTAGACACGAGGTTAGGTCACATTTGTGGTGGAAATCTGCCCGGACCCGACCGACATATCCAGCAGCCACAAATGTTGGGCCTAATGTGAGAGGTCCAAGTGCGCAAATAAAAATTGGGCCAAGACACGAGGTTAAGCCCAACTTGTGGGAGAAGTCTGGCCGGAACCGACCGGCCTTTCCAGCATCCACAAGTTGTAGGCCTAATGTGAGAGGTCTGGCCCATATTAAAATATAAATGGATAACTTAGAAATTGATGTTATTTTCACACTGTTATGTGTTAAATATGAAATAAATATTTTTACCTCCAAGTTTGTTATAAAAGAAATTTATATTTTTAATAAAATAAGATAATGATTATAAAAGTTTTACATTTTTCTTAATGTAAATATTAGAAAAGTTACTTTTTTTTTTCTAATGTAAATATAAGGAAAATAAGAAGTTACATTTTTATATGTAATTGGTGTACTATAGAAACCGACATTTTTCAATGTAAATAAGGATGAAATAGAAATTATATTTTATATGCAAATAAAAGAATTTACATTTTTCAATGTAAACAAAAGAATGATTAGGAATTTATATTTTCCAATGTAAATAGAATATGAAATAAAAGTTACATTTTCAATATAACAATATATTGAAGTATAAGTTTACATTTCTCAATGTAAATAAAATAGGAATAGGAATTTACATTTTTCAATATAAATAATAAGATTAGAAATTTACATTTCTAAGGAGTGGATTTTCATTAGAAAAATAATGAAACCAAATACACATTTTGTGTAAATTGAAGAATGGAGGAGTAAAATATACATTGTTATGTTTAGGATGTGTATGTAAAGTAAAAATAGCGATAGATTGTTATAAATTATTAACAACGATATGAAATTGTTTTCAAATTTATATATGCGAGAATTATTTGGAAAGTCCGAGTTTACTCTCATTCCAAATAATGATACGACGTTCGAAGAATTGAAGACCGACGATCTTCACATCGAATGGGTAACTAGTGTTGAGGCCCTTGATTGATTTGCTCCCAAGATGGGGCTAAAATGGTAGATATCCGGACGTAGTGTTGATTTGTATGGATTTGGCTTTCGCTCAGACCCAGAGCATAATCTTATAAATGGAATGTGTGTCTGACATTGTACTCCTTTATATTGTATTTATTGATTTTCTGTCGAATGTATTAATGTTTGGTGGTAGAGAATTTATTCTCTTGCTTAACACCCTTTCATATATTTCGGCAAAGGATTGGTAGTGTGATATGGAGTGACGATGTGGCATGCTAAGATGCATATGATCAAGGCTTATTTGAAAATCAGGGCTTGTGGGATGATCAAAGCATAGCCTGTTTAGGCATAGCTTTGTGTATAGCGTGACTTCGCGAGCCTCACACACCGACGGAGCCTAAAACGGGAGAAGGGAACGCAGGGAGAGCAGCACGTTTCTTTCTAGCTAGAAGTGGTGTTTGGGCTTTAACACGGCCCGGCATTTTACTTATGTGGATGATGGAATGAGGCGCCTCGGATGATAGGTTCTATAGGACCGGGAAACGTGTGTTCAGGAATAACTAATCCGCAACTCGTATGGTGGACCGGCCCTGCAGCTTTCCAAGGGTTCACTGCGGGGGATCCTGAGACATTAGCTAGAGTGTCTCGAATCGGTACGAGCTCCTCCCTGGCCTTGACTCATGATGGAAACCAAAATCCAAATACGACCCTACGAATTTGATTGTATTACTAGTATGGAGGCATGGTAGTATGGGATACTATTCTTCCTAGGATTTATACATTTACTTTGAAATGTTTTGATATATACTAATGATAATATTAAACTCGTATTTGCCGTATTTAGCATGTTTAATCACTATAAGGTAAAACCCTATCATGTGGTTTGTTGTGCATTGTGTGATGGGACCTGGGTCTTGTGGTGATTCCATTTTTCTCAAAAGCATGATGTTGTTGTACGATTTACTTATTATTTGTTCTGACACATTCATGCACGGCAGCCCATTGGAGTAAACCCGTTCCGCGTTAGCGGCGTGGTCCTTGGATTTGCCTTATTACTATTAGTTAAATTAGTTAAGAATTCTCACACCAGTCCCGTGACTGACCCGTTGTTTGTTTCCACCTTTGCAAACTCGGGTGCCCTCTTTCCACACGGGCAGTCGAGCAGTTTGTCTACGGTTTATCTCTTTAGCAGGATCTTGGATTGAAGCTTAAAGCTGTGTCCAGAACATTGGAAGTCTTCTGCTGCCTTAGTTATTTTGTTTCCGCTGCAATGTATTAAAATCATGTAAAATTATCTTCCGTGTAATTATTAGCCAATATACTCTGATATTCTGTACTCTGATGTAACATTTATTATTGATGTTATAAAAGTCTGCTGTTGTTGTTCTGATGTGTTGTATTCCCAAAGTTAACGTAGGCGGGATTTGAACGGTCTTGGTCGATTTTGCGATCGATTAAGGCCGGGCAAAATCCGACTCGTTACATAAAAGATGAAGGTGCTCATATATTACGTCTACATACATAGATTACAACTAAAACCGTAAGGCTTCGTATTGGAAGTTGAGTTACATCAATGACTAAGGAAAATATCTTTTTTAATCGCATTCAGGCACACCTATTGCGGGATGTCCCAGGAGTTAACTGTTGAGTCCTTCTATAGTGGCAGAGTGTAACAACCCGTAAAATCTGGGCCAGTTTAAAATTTTTATTTTGGCAATATTAGCGAATTTTAATTATTTGAAATGAATTATTTTAAATAATATCGACGTGAAATTTATTTTGAATAGAATTAGAACGTATATATTATATACGTCGTCGTTAGAATATATAATAATTATATATAATTAAAAGGAATTGAAAATGGCGCGGTAGTTCGATAATTCGATTTCAAACTTCAATTGAATGTACCGGGTGCAAAACAATCCGGATTTTAGTGAAACCAAAAATAATGGAATCTAATAGTGAATATCTTTCTAACGAATCCGAAAAATCAAGATTTCATATCAGGAATCAAAAGATATGTCCAGTTGAAAATTCTGAATAGTCGCTATGGAATTCAGGCCCTTAAAAATGGACATTTTGCAAATGACCTCGGATTTCGACGAAACCACTTTTGTTGGGTCCGTGATGTCGAATTATTACTAGGTTTCAAATTTCATAATTTTTCGAATCAATATGTGAGCGTGGCAAAGGAAAACGCGTTTGACCAGTTTCAGTTGATTTCAATCGACTGGAAAATGGCCATTTTTCCAACGGTCTCAGAATTCGACGAAACTAGTTTTGTTAGGACCGTATCGTCAATACGAAGCTAGAAAATATTTTTCTGGAATTTTTCTAGTTAGTATGTGACCCCGGTAATTTGAAATGTACGTTTAAAATTCAATATAGAGATTTAAATGTAAATTTAACGGAAACTGATTGTAACAGCCGAATCAGCTTGCGTGGCATATCCCATTGTGTTCGGAATGGGGGTGAAACGCTATGGACGACAGGCGGTGGGCCTCGTTTAGAGGTCATGTGTGAAAAGTCAACTTCTTCGAAAATAAAATAATTAAATAAAAAAAAAAAAAAAAAAAAATATAATAACTCCCTCCTTTTGACTCTGGCCCCCCCCCTATTTCCCCAAAACCTGATTCATCCATCAGATAAAAAAAAAAAAAAAAAAAAAAAAGAGAAAAACCGCAATCGAACCATCGCCGCCGCCAAAACCCTGGAAGCCGCCCTCCGTTCATCCTCCTCCCACCGAACGACAACCCGAAGCCGCCTCATCCCGAAGCAGCGCCACCCCGTTCGAGCCCCCTGGAAGCCACCGCCCTCCTCCTCCTTCAATTCGCCAGCCCCCCCCCCCCCTTCGAGACATCACCGACGAAGCCCTCCCCCTCGCTGACGACGATGAAGCCGCCGTCCATACCTCGAAACCCTCCGACGCAGTGAAGACCCCCCCCCCCCCCTGTTTCTTCGGCAGTAAGTTTTTTTTTTTTCTTTTCTACTTTACTTTATTTTATTTTTATTTTTCAATTCTGTAATTCTAATTTTGAAAAAGGTTTTTAAAACTGTTTTTTTTTAAAAGAGCAAAACTGCATTTTTTTTTAAGAATTTTAAAAACTGTTTCTTTGTTTTAGAATTTAAAAACTGAATTTTTTTTACAGTTAGAAAACTGTTTTTATTTTAGTTAGAAAACTGTTTTTAATTTGATTTAAAAAAAAAAAAAAAAAAAAGAAACAGATTTGATTTTAAAAAAAAGTAACAGGTTTGATTTTTTAAAAAGTAACAGATTTGATTTTTAAAAAGGAAAAAGAATTGATTTTTAAAGCATAAAAATATGATTTTTATATATTGAACTTCGGCATAAAAATATGATTTTTATATATTGAACTTCGGCATAAAAATATGATTTTTATATATTGAACTTCGGCATAAAAATATGATTTTTATATATTGAACTTCGAGTTAAAAATATGATTTTTATATATTGAACTTCGAGTTAAAAATAGAATTTTTATATATTGAACTTCGAGTTAAAAATAGAATTTTTATATATTGAACTTCGAGTTAAAAATAGAATTTTTATATATTGAACTTCGAGTTAAAAATAGGATTTTTATATATTGAACTTCGAGTAAAAAAAAAAAAAATAATAATATGATTATTATATATTGAATAGCGAAGTAAAAATTCGATTTTTACATATGTAGTGAAAGCGGACAACGAAAGCGACAAAAAGGCGAGTTGGCGAAGGTTTCCTGCATTAGAAGGGCCGTGGAGCTAGGATAGCTAAATGTGAGAACTTCTCACTCTTAATTCTCTTTTTCTAGATATATATATATACTAGGATGCAGACGGTGCTTATTAGAAGCACCCGACACCCGTCCACATACCATGGACTTGTTTGTTTGGATGTTTGGTGATTGATTGAGATATTGGTTTGAATGTGGTTTGTGGTGTGAAAAATCGAATCGATAAATTGGTTAGGATTAGACGTGCGCCGTTATAAGGCGAAGGAGTAAGACTAGGTTAGATTCTTACCCCAAATTTTGTAGTTTGCATAACGAAAGTGATTTGATTGATGTGTGAATGGCGTGGGCCTTCACTAGACCGGGGATAAGGCTAGGCCTTGTCCCGTTTCTAGTATCGTGCCGTTATGCCGCCGAAATTTTCTAAAATATGTTAGAAAAATAAAAATAACATTTTATTTAAAGAATGAATTGAATAGAAATTCATAGGTTGAAATAAAATGTTTTATCGTTAAAAATATAATTTTTAACGTGAAGTGAATAAAATAAAATATTCATTTATAAACCGGACGGTTTGTTTATGTACACCTATTTGAATGACATTGATTGGGACGATAAATTTTACACATCGCCCAACTGCACAAATAAAATATGCGTTTGATTGTTTGAAACCCCACACGGGTGTTGGGATGAAATTTGAAGTTCACTCATCCTGATTGATTAATATGTCGATCGATCGATTGACAGGCTGTTATAAGCGTTGAATATCTATATTTGATGCTTATACAGTGTAGTGCACTTTGGTTGATGGTTGATTATTTTTCAATGCTATGATATACATGTGTTGTATGAAAATCCATATAATTAACTTTATATGGTAATTGATTGGGCCTCATTCCAATTTGAAAAATAAAGAATATTATAAAATAAAAGTTCATGTGTTGACAGTACTCATTCATTGAGATTGGTCATGTGTTGAACGAAATATTTTAATAATAGAAATATTTGAAATAGAATATTTGAAAATGGAAATATATGAAGCCGTGTTGATTAGATGCGCCATTTTGACGTGAACGATATTTTTATCGATTTTATTCATTTTGAAATGGATATTGAAAAGTAATTTTGAAATCAAATATTTCGAAATGAATTGAATTGAAAATATTTCGAAATGAATTGAATTGAAAACGATTTCGAAATGAATTGAATTGAAAACGATTTCGAAATGAATTGAATTGAAAACGATTTCGAAATGAATTGAATTGAAAACGATTTCGAAATGAATTGAATTGAAAACGATTTCGAAATGAATTGAATTGAAAACGATTTCGAAATGAATTGAATTGAAAACGATTTCGAAATGAATTGAATTGAAAACGATTTCGAAATGAATTGAAAACGATTTCGAAATGAATTGAATTGAAAACGATTTCGAAATGAATTGAATTGAAAATATTTCGAAATGAATTGAATTGAAAACGATTTCGAAATGAATTGAATTGAAAATATTTCGAAATGAATTGAATTGAAAACGATTTCGAAATGAATTGAATTGAAAACGATTATGAAATGAATTGAAAACGATTTCGAAATGAATTGAATTGAAATATTTCGAAATGAATTGAATTGAAAACGATTTCGAAATGAATTGAATTGAGAACGATTTCGAAATGAATTGAACTGAAAACGAATTCGAATTGAATTGAAAGCGAAGTGAAATAAATTCAAATTGAATTGAAATTTGAATTGAATAGAAATGGATTTTAAAACGAATTTATAAAGAAGAATTCAATTTTGATTTGAATTGAAATGGAAGTTGAAAATGTTTTTGAAACGAATTCAAAACTATTTATATAATTCGTTTTAAATAGAAATCGACGATATATATATTATATATATATTATATATAATATAATGGCCTGAATAGAACGCGCCACGCCGCGGCAGTTCGCGAATTTCGACCATTTATTTCAAACGGGCATTACGGGAGATCCGACCGTCGGATTCTCCTAAAACCGGAACCGTTGGGTTCGTATCGAAAAGAGCTTTCTAATGAATGTTAGAAATTTGAAATCTAACGGTTGGATTTGGAGATATGTCCAAATCAAATTCAAAAAAGGTCGCTGTAAGTGCAGTTCGATGGCCATTGATGGAAATCGACTGTACGGGCCTTGATAAAATTATTAAAAATAGCAATAATTTGTGTAAAATCATAATAAATGATTTAGAAAGAATTGGGATGAAAAACTCCATACTTGAAAAGATAAAAATAAATTTTTATCGAAATGAACTAGTTTTGAACTAGAATTATAATCCTATTTATTTTTAAATAAATAAATTGAATTCGAAAAGGGTTTTAAAAATAACCAAAATTTCCAATGATTGCATTGGAGTGGATTTGAATCGAAATTGTCTTCGGAATATTTCGATGTTGGAATTCGTGATTATACAGGTGTTGTTATGGAAATTTGAAAGATATATATTGATATCGTTATTTCCAATACGACATTTGTTAGTCGTAGAATTCGATATTGAATATAAGCCGATATATTTTCTATTCAGAGCCTTGTATTGAATATCGAATGTGATTTGGGTTTGTCGTGAATGGTGTCTTCACTAACACTATTCTTGAACCCAGTTGAGAAAAGATTAAATCTTTTTATTTAGATTTAATGAAGTGTACCAATTAAATAATATTTAATTGGAATTGAATAGATATTGATTTTTGGGCTTATCGTGAACAGTGTTTTAAATAACACTTGTTCTTTAACCCGATAATTAATGAATGTGATTTTGGGTTTATCGTGAACCGTGTTTTAAATGACACTGATTCTTTAACCCAGATAATGATTAAAACTAAGTGGAGTTTTAATGAATCTTTAATTAGATTGAAAAGATCGAGAATGGAGTATCACCAGTTTTGCTCCAGGCGATAGATAAATCTGTAATTAGATTTGAATGTGAAATTTAGAAACTAACTGGCGGTTAGCCAAGCAGAATGGTTTTCTGGATATTGATCTGATGTTGGTTTCGGCCTTCGGGGTTAATATTTGGGGAATTATTCTCTTGATTAATTTACGGTTAGTGACTAATGAATTGGAATGAGGCGTATGTTGTGTTTGTGTAACACTTATTTAAAATATACGCGAGTTATTCGGAAAGACCGGGTTTATCCCATTCTGAGTAACTGATACGACGATAAGTCGAAGACGAAGACGATGGTCGAAGACCGGAGGTCTTCACGTCGTTTGGGTGATAACTGATGATCTTGATTGGGCTGTACACCCAAGAAGATGGAAACAGTTAGTGATCGTCCAGACGTACTTGGAGATCGATGGATATGCGGGGTACTAGGTGCCTCCGGTTTCGTTCAGACCCAGAACGGACTTGTAAATGGACTGTGTGTCTGACATCGGATTTCATTCTGTGTGACTGATATCGGTTGCATAGGATGGCTTGCCTGTGTGGCATGCTAAGATGCAAATGATCAAGGCTTCTGTTGAAAAGCAAAGTCTTGTGGTTGATGATCAAAGCACGACCTTTGTGGCGTAGCTTTGTGTAACGTTTGATTCGCGAGTTTCACACCCGGTATGAATCAAAAACGGGAGACGGACCTCAGGGAGGGCATGCGTTTCTTTCTAGTTAGAAGTGGCGTCAGTGGTTTTACACGCCCTGACGAGTTTGACTTATGTTGTTGTTGCTGTTGCGAGGCGCCTCGGTTATATCGGTTTCGGCCGAATGCATTCTGGTCGGCTGACGGACCAGACTTACACCCCATAGGGTGGGGAGACGTATTGTTCAGGCATAATAATCCACTCCGTGTGGACCGGCCCTGACGATCCAAGGGGCAGTTGCGGCTGTTCCTGAGGGGCGGGCTAGAGCGTCTCGAATCGGTTGAGGATCTTGCCCCTAGCCTCGGTTCATAGATGGAAACCCAATTTCCAAATACGTGACATTTGCGGTTTTATTTGTAAACCTATATATGGCGACATAGTGGTATGGGGCATTCATGCCGCCTATGATTGATACTTATGATTTGAAGTTGTTTTATACACTATGCACTTATTATAGTATCAAATGATTTGTTTTAAACGTATCAAGCATTCTTTGGCTGTTATAAGGGAAAACCCTATCCCCCGGTTTGCGTTGCATTGTGTGATAGGAACTGGGTCTTATAACAGCTTCATCTTTCTTTATTTAGCATTGCGCTGCTGTTTTATGCACTGGTATTCTTGGGAGGAAACCCGTTCCGTGTTATACGGCGTGGTCCCTTGATTTACCTAACTTTTAAAATAAAGAATAATAACTATTTTAGTTCTCACACCAGTCACATGACTGACCTGGAGTTTATTGTTTTAACCTAAACTCTGGGTGCCCTTATTTTGACACGGGCAGCTAGTAGTTTTGGTTTTGCAGATTTATATTCACAGGATCCTGGTTTACAGCTGGAACGATATCCGGAAAGCTTTGTATCCGTATATCTTCTTCTAGTTGTGTATTGTATTATTTTCCGCTGCGATGTATTTAAATGTAATTTAAATCTCTGATATTTCTGTGTAATATTCTTTTATACTCTGCATATTCTTGTAATCTGATGCATCGTTGTAATATACAATGAAATGTTCTTTTATATGCATTCTGTTGTGGCTTGTTCTCGAACTATCCGACGCTTTCCTTTACGGGGAAGTTGCGGGTCTTTACATTTGGTATCAGAGCTTTGGTTTACAAAGCTAGAGAACAAGACACATTAGAACCATACGAAAGAATACATCAGATATTGGATTAGTAAAATCCAACGGGAATGACTCGTTAGAGATGGGATCAGTAGTATCCTAGAACGAGTGTGAAGAGTATATTTTTGAAAGTGAAAACAAATTTTTGTTTTGAAAATTTAAATCAATTATTCGTATTTGATTACCTATTTATATTGATGTGGACAATCCAATATATATAGATTTTGCGTATACGTCTGATCCGCGTGTATTTGAAATTTTAATATATTGGATAGATATAGAGTCACATTCTAGACACCCGGGGATAATTCTGATGATGTGGCCACATCATTAGTATTTATATTCGTGTTTCGAATGTGTGATATCTATATATTTCCATTAGACTGGTGTGAGAACCAAAATTAGATAGGGCCTATTGTTGTGATTTGGTATCAAAAACATGATTTTTGTATATGTATCAAAATTATGAATTTGAAACTCTAATTCACTAATTGATTGATGTTTGTGTTGTTTGTTTAGTTGTTTGCTAATTTTGAACCATTTAGCCTAATTGAATCAAATATTGAATTGTATTGAAGTTTGGTTGCATTTGCTTGCATACATGTATATCTTTTGAACAGGTCATAGCAAGGAGGCTAGAGCCAGAGAATAAAATTTGTTTGCCCGACAAATAGGTACATGTTTACTACATAATTTCCTGTTTTGTTTGGGTGATGATGATTTTGTGAGCCTATTGGCTAGCCGCTTGGCTTTTTCTTTTTCTTTTTTTAAGATCTGAAGGACCGGGGAAGCTATTTGAAATTCCCCGATGCTCCCATTGCAGGGGAGGTTATGGCGAAATTTTTCAAAAATTTCGGGAGTTAGCCAAATTTTTGAAGTTTTGAAAATTCTCAGAAACTAAAGAGTTGGAGAATGGAAGCCAGATCGAGCGTAGAGTTGATTAATCAAACCACTTTCGACTTTGTTCCTTTTCGGGGACGAAAAGTTTTAAGTGGGGGAGATTGTAACAACCCGTAAAATCTGGGCCAGTTTAAAATTTTTATTTTGGCAATATTAGCGAATTTTAATTATTTGAAATGAATTATTTTAAATAATATCGACGTGAAATTTATTTTGAATAGAATTAGAACGTATATATTATATACGTCGTCGTTAGAATATATAATAATTATATATAATTAAAAGGAATTGAAAATGGCGCGGTAGTTCGATAATTCGATTTCAAACTTCAATTGAATGTACCGGGTGCAAAACAATCCGGATTTTAGTGAAACCAAAAATAATGGAATCTAATAGTGAATATCTTTCTAACGAATCCGAAAAATCAAGATTTCATATCAGGAATCAAAAGATATGTCCAGTTGAAAATTCTGAATAGTCGCTATGGAATTCAGGCCCTTAAAAATGGACATTTTGCAAATGACCTCGGATTTCGACGAAACCACTTTTGTTGGGTCCGTGATGTCGAATTATTACTAGGTTTCAAATTTCATAATTTTTCGAATCAATATGTGAGCGTGGCAAAGGAAAACGCGTTTGACCAGTTTCAGTTGATTTCAATCGACTGGAAAATGGCCATTTTTCCAACGGTCTCAGAATTCGACGAAACTAGTTTTGTTAGGACCGTATCGTCAATACGAAGCTAGAAAATATTTTTCTGGAATTTTTCTAGTTAGTATGTGACCCCGGTAATTTGAAATGTACGTTTAAAATTCAATATAGAGATTTAAATGTAAATTTAACGGAAACTGATTGTAACAGCCGAATCAGCTTGCGTGGCATATCCCATTGTGTTCGGAATGGGGGTGAAACGCTATGGACGACAGGCGGTGGGCCTCGTTTAGAGGTCATGTGTGAAAAGTCAACTTCTTCGAAAATAAAATAATTAAATAAAAAAAAAAAAAAAAAAAAATATAATAACTCCCTCCTTTTGACTCTGGCCCCCCCCCTATTTCCCCAAAACCTGATTCATCCATCAGATAAAAAAAAAAAAAAAAAAAAAAAAGAGAAAAACCGCAATCGAACCATCGCCGCCGCCAAAACCCTGGAAGCCGCCCTCCGTTCATCCTCCTCCCACCGAACGACAACCCGAAGCCGCCTCATCCCGAAGCAGCGCCACCCCGTTCGAGCCCCCTGGAAGCCACCGCCCTCCTCCTCCTTCAATTCGCCAGCCCCCCCCCCCCCTTCGAGACATCACCGACGAAGCCCTCCCCCTCGCTGACGACGATGAAGCCGCCGTCCATACCTCGAAACCCTCCGACGCAGTGAAGACCCCCCCCCCCCCCCTGTTTCTTCGGCAGTAAGTTTTTTTTTTTTCTTTTCTACTTTACTTTATTTTATTTTTATTTTTCAATTCTGTAATTCTAATTTTGAAAAAGGTTTTTAAAACTGTTTTTTTTTAAAAGAGCAAAACTGCATTTTTTTTTAAGAATTTTAAAAACTGTTTCTTTGTTTTAGAATTTAAAAACTGAATTTTTTTTACAGTTAGAAAACTGTTTTTATTTTAGTTAGAAAACTGTTTTTAATTTGATTTAAAAAAAAAAAAAAAAAAAGAAACAGATTTGATTTTAAAAAAAAGTAACAGGTTTGATTTTTTAAAAAGTAACAGATTTGATTTTTAAAAAGGAAAAAGAATTGATTTTTAAAGCATAAAAATATGATTTTTATATATTGAACTTCGGCATAAAAATATGATTTTTATATATTGAACTTCGGCATAAAAATATGATTTTTATATATTGAACTTCGGCATAAAAATATGATTTTTATATATTGAACTTCGAGTTAAAAATATGATTTTTATATATTGAACTTCGAGTTAAAAATAGAATTTTTATATATTGAACTTCGAGTTAAAAATAGAATTTTTATATATTGAACTTCGAGTTAAAAATAGAATTTTTATATATTGAACTTCGAGTTAAAAATAGGATTTTTATATATTGAACTTCGAGTAAAAAAAAAAAAAATAATAATATGATTATTATATATTGAATAGCGAAGTAAAAATTCGATTTTTACATATGTAGTGAAAGCGGACAACGAAAGCGACAAAAAGGCGAGTTGGCGAAGGTTTCCTGCATTAGAAGGGCCGTGGAGCTAGGATAGCTAAATGTGAGAACTTCTCACTCTTAATTCTCTTTTTCTAGATATATATATATACTAGGATGCAGACGGTGCTTATTAGAAGCACCCGACACCCGTCCACATACCATGGACTTGTTTGTTTGGATGTTTGGTGATTGATTGAGATATTGGTTTGAATGTGGTTTGTGGTGTGAAAAATCGAATCGATAAATTGGTTAGGATTAGACGTGCGCCGTTATAAGGCGAAGGAGTAAGACTAGGTTAGATTCTTACCCCAAATTTTGTAGTTTGCATAACGAAAGTGATTTGATTGATGTGTGAATGGCGTGGGCCTTCACTAGACCGGGGATAAGGCTAGGCCTTGTCCCGTTTCTAGTATCGTGCCGTTATGCCGCCGAAATTTTCTAAAATATGTTAGAAAAATAAAAATAACATTTTATTTAAAGAATGAATTGAATAGAAATTCATAGGTTGAAATAAAATGTTTTATCGTTAAAAATATAATTTTTAACGTGAAGTGAATAAAATAAAATATTCATTTATAAACCGGACGGTTTGTTTATGTACACCTATTTGAATGACATTGATTGGGACGATAAATTTTACACATCGCCCAACTGCACAAATAAAATATGCGTTTGATTGTTTGAAACCCCACACGGGTGTTGGGATGAAATTTGAAGTTCACTCATCCTGATTGATTAATATGTCGATCGATCGATTGACAGGCTGTTATAAGCGTTGAATATCTATATTTGATGCTTATACAGTGTAGTGCACTTTGGTTGATGGTTGATTATTTTTCAATGCTATGATATACATGTGTTGTATGAAAATCCATATAATTAACTTTATATGGTAATTGATTGGGCCTCATTCCAATTTGAAAAATAAAGAATATTATAAAATAAAAGTTCATGTGTTGACAGTACTCATTCATTGAGATTGGTCATGTGTTGAACGAAATATTTTAATAATAGAAATATTTGAAATAGAATATTTGAAAATGGAAATATATGAAGCCGTGTTGATTAGATGCGCCATTTTGACGTGAACGATATTTTTATCGATTTTATTCATTTTGAAATGGATATTGAAAAGTAATTTTGAAATCAAATATTTCGAAATGAATTGAATTGAAAATATTTCGAAATGAATTGAATTGAAAACGATTTCGAAATGAATTGAATTGAAAACGATTTCGAAATGAATTGAATTGAAAACGATTTCGAAATGAATTGAATTGAAAACGATTTCGAAATGAATTGAATTGAAAACGATTTCGAAATGAATTGAATTGAAAACGATTTCGAAATGAATTGAATTGAAAACGATTTCGAAATGAATTGAATTGAAAACGATTTCGAAATGAATTGAAAACGATTTCGAAATGAATTGAATTGAAAACGATTTCGAAATGAATTGAATTGAAAATATTTCGAAATGAATTGAATTGAAAACGATTTCGAAATGAATTGAATTGAAAATATTTCGAAATGAATTGAATTGAAAACGATTTCGAAATGAATTGAATTGAAAACGATTATGAAATGAATTGAAAACGATTTCGAAATGAATTGAATTGAAATATTTCGAAATGAATTGAATTGAAAACGATTTCGAAATGAATTGAATTGAGAACGATTTCGAAATGAATTGAACTGAAAACGAATTCGAATTGAATTGAAAGCGAAGTGAAATAAATTCAAATTGAATTGAAATTTGAATTGAATAGAAATGGATTTTAAAACGAATTTATAAAGAAGAATTCAATTTTGATTTGAATTGAAATGGAAGTTGAAAATGTTTTTGAAACGAATTCAAAACTATTTATATAATTCGTTTTAAATAGAAATCGACGATATATATATTATATATATATTATATATAATATAATGGCCTGAATAGAACGCGCCACGCCGCGGCAGTTCGCGAATTTCGACCATTTATTTCAAACGGGCATTACGGGAGATCCGACCGTCGGATTCTCCTAAAACCGGAACCGTTGGGTTCGTATCGAAAAGAGCTTTCTAATGAATGTTAGAAATTTGAAATCTAACGGTTGGATTTGGAGATATGTCCAAATCAAATTCAAAAAAGGTCGCTGTAAGTGCAGTTCGATGGCCATTGATGGAAATCGACTGTACGGGCCTTGATAAAATTATTAAAAATAGCAATAATTTGTGTAAAATCATAATAAATGATTTAGAAAGAATTGGGATGAAAAACTCCATACTTGAAAAGATAAAAATAAATTTTTATCGAAATGAACTAGTTTTGAACTAGAATTATAATCCTATTTATTTTTAAATAAATAAATTGAATTCGAAAAGGGTTTTAAAAATAACCAAAATTTCCAATGATTGCATTGGAGTGGATTTGAATCGAAATTGTCTTCGGAATATTTCGATGTTGGAATTCGTGATTATACAGGTGTTGTTATGGAAATTTGAAAGATATATATTGATATCGTTATTTCCAATACGACATTTGTTAGTCGTAGAATTCGATATTGAATATAAGCCGATATATTTTCTATTCAGAGCCTTGTATTGAATATCGAATGTGATTTGGGTTTGTCGTGAATGGTGTCTTCACTAACACTATTCTTGAACCCAGTTGAGAAAAGATTAAATCTTTTTATTTAGATTTAATGAAGTGTACCAATTAAATAATATTTAATTGGAATTGAATAGATATTGATTTTTGGGCTTATCGTGAACAGTGTTTTAAATAACACTTGTTCTTTAACCCGATAATTAATGAATGTGATTTTGGGTTTATCGTGAACCGTGTTTTAAATGACACTGATTCTTTAACCCAGATAATGATTAAAACTAAGTGGAGTTTTAATGAATCTTTAATTAGATTGAAAAGATCGAGAATGGAGTATCACCAGTTTTGCTCCAGGCGATAGATAAATCTGTAATTAGATTTGAATGTGAAATTTAGAAACTAACTGGCGGTTAGCCAAGCAGAATGGTTTTCTGGATATTGATCTGATGTTGGTTTCGGCCTTCGGGGTTAATATTTGGGGAATTATTCTCTTGATTAATTTACGGTTAGTGACTAATGAATTGGAATGAGGCGTATGTTGTGTTTGTGTAACACTTATTTAAAATATACGCGAGTTATTCGGAAAGACCGGGTTTATCCCATTCTGAGTAACTGATACGACGATAAGTCGAAGACGAAGACGATGGTCGAAGACCGGAGGTCTTCACGTCGTTTGGGTGATAACTGATGATCTTGATTGGGCTGTACACCCAAGAAGATGGAAACAGTTAGTGATCGTCCAGACGTACTTGGAGATCGATGGATATGCGGGGTACTAGGTGCCTCCGGTTTCGTTCAGACCCAGAACGGACTTGTAAATGGACTGTGTGTCTGACATCGGATTTCATTCTGTGTGACTGATATCGGTTGCATAGGATGGCTTGCCTGTGTGGCATGCTAAGATGCAAATGATCAAGGCTTCTGTTGAAAAGCAAAGTCTTGTGGTTGATGATCAAAGCACGACCTTTGTGGCGTAGCTTTGTGTAACGTTTGATTCGCGAGTTTCACACCCGGTATGAATCAAAAACGGGAGACGGACCTCAGGGAGGGCATGCGTTTCTTTCTAGTTAGAAGTGGCGTCAGTGGTTTTACACGCCCTGACGAGTTTGACTTATGTTGTTGTTGCTGTTGCGAGGCGCCTCGGTTATATCGGTTTCGGCCGAATGCATTCTGGTCGGCTGACGGACCAGACTTACACCCCATAGGGTGGGGAGACGTATTGTTCAGGCATAATAATCCACTCCGTGTGGACCGGCCCTGACGATCCAAGGGGCAGTTGCGGCTGTTCCTGAGGGGCGGGCTAGAGCGTCTCGAATCGGTTGAGGATCTTGCCCCTAGCCTCGGTTCATAGATGGAAACCCAATTTCCAAATACGTGACATTTGCGGTTTTATTTGTAAACCTATATATGGCGACATAGTGGTATGGGGCATTCATGCCGCCTATGATTGATACTTATGATTTGAAGTTGTTTTATACACTATGCACTTATTATAGTATCAAATGATTTGTTTTAAACGTATCAAGCATTCTTTGGCTGTTATAAGGGAAAACCCTATCCCCCGGTTTGCGTTGCATTGTGTGATAGGAACTGGGTCTTATAACAGCTTCATCTTTCTTTATTTAGCATTGCGCTGCTGTTTTATGCACTGGTATTCTTGGGAGGAAACCCGTTCCGTGTTATACGGCGTGGTCCCTTGATTTACCTAACTTTTAAAATAAAGAATAATAACTATTTTAGTTCTCACACCAGTCACATGACTGACCTGGAGTTTATTGTTTTAACCTAAACTCTGGGTGCCCTTATTTTGACACGGGCAGCTAGTAGTTTTGGTTTTGCAGATTTATATTCACAGGATCCTGGTTTACAGCTGGAACGATATCCGGAAAGCTTTGTATCCGTATATCTTCTTCTAGTTGTGTATTGTATTATTTTCCGCTGCGATGTATTTAAATGTAATTTAAATCTCTGATATTTCTGTGTAATATTCTTTTATACTCTGCATATTCTTGTAATCTGATGCATCGTTGTAATATACAATGAAATGTTCTTTTATATGCATTCTGTTGTGGCTTGTTCTCGAACTATCCGACGCTTTCCTTTACGGGGAAGTTGCGGGTCTTTACACAGAGCTGACCCACCAATAAACAGGTGTAGTTTGAATCTCTCCTGAACATAATGTCTCCCGGTCGTTACTGACCATTTTGGAGGCGCCTCAATCTATCATCCACTTACAAAATTGTCTGGGCTCCATCCCATGGCATCACTTTCTCAAGTTGAAGGAAACGTTAGTCCTTAACTCTATGGTACTTCATCCTGTTTTGGCTCATTACCGGTTGTGATGCACCGTAGTCACGTTTTACACAAAGCACTGCTCTTCAACAAAAAACTTTGGACATCAATAGCTCATAACTTAGCATGCTACATTGTCATTTCACAACATGTAATCGATAATTGCTAACCATATCACCTTTGTTCTCGAACGTCTCAAAGAAAGGTGTTTAGTTGAGATAACCTCTCAACCACCAATAGAAATACTTTTAACAAAAATACATTACATACTTCAAGATACAATATTAGACACACATCCACACAAGTCCGTTCTGGGTTGTGAACGAAACCGAAGGCACCTTATTCCTCATCCAATAAAAGAGAGAGGCCCCTGCAAATCCGGATAATCAACAAGTACATTCAGACAACTGCAACTTTCGTCTTGGGTGTACACCCCAAATAGGACATTGGCAATCTATCCAAATGATGTGAAAATCTCCGGTCTTCAACCACCGTCTTTGGTATCTTCAATACTCGTCGCATAGTTATTCAAAATGGGTTAGAACCCTATCTTTCCAAAATAACTAGCACGCCTTAAAACCCACTTGATATATAGGGTATCATGAGTCTCATTCCATATTGGAATATTCTGTTACTCAAATCATTCTTTATATTGGGGTGTACCCATTTAAATCTTATCAAAGATTTACATTCTTTAAAGTCTTGTTTAAATCTTTCCTTGGAAATCATTTCGAAAGATTATAAAATCTTATTTCACAAATTTAAACTCAAGTGAAGTGTTCTACACTTTCTCAGGATTGTTGAATTTCGCAAAGAAGGTCATTTCTTAAATCATCATCCTATTTCCATCCTATGAAGCAAAACTGGTAGTACTCCATATCTAATACCCTACTATTTGTTAAGTTTGATTACCTTCTTTCATTTCAAATCTGACTGAAGATTTCAATTATCTTTACAGAAAAAACATATTTATCGAATCCCAACCCATTCATTGATCATTGATCAGGGTAGATTACTTTATTGTTCTTTGATTCATATGTCTAACCCAAAATCATACTGATGATTTTGGGTATCGTTAGTGAAAAACCATTCATTAACCAGAATTAGTTCTCGACTACACAATGCTAAGAGAATGATCTATAAAGTATATGACCCCGAAGGCCTAAACTAACATCAGATCAAACACCCAGGAGATCACGCAGCTCAACGATAAACTGTCAAGTTCCAACTTCTTTCTTTAAATCTTTATATTCAAATTAAATAAAGATTTTATTTCAACTAATCTTGAGAAATCATCTTCTCCTTTAAATGTGTTAGAGAACAATGTTATTAAAAACCATCGTTCATAGTAAACCCAAATCATACTTCAGACATTCGTCTCTCACCTTTTCGAGGATCTTTTGTATTCATACTTCTATGTTTTAAAAGTTAACTTCTCCACAAGAGGCTTTCACTTCCACTCTTTCGGCAAGGATAAAAGAGGGTCTTTTATAAAAAAGAAACTATTTTAAATGAGGATATAACACCTTTATGGGGAACCGGGAGAAAGACTAGATCCTTGAAGCCACTTCCTTGACATGCCTATACAAAGTGGTTCTCTTAAACATATTTTCATTGACGTGGTATATTGGTCGAAATTATTTAAGGATTTGAGGCATTGCCTAAAATTGGTTATCGACGTTGGTAATGTTAATGAAGGAAATTCTGTTTTTAGATCGTGTAAAGGAAATCTTTATTAAAGCAGTTATAGGTCTGTAACTTTATATCCCGTTTCCATCACTACAAAAATAACTTTTAAAAGCGTTGAAAAACATTGTAATAGGATATAACAGCGTTATTAGAAATGTTGTACAACGGCATGCGGTTGTTGGTACAGGTCTTTTGACTGCAATAAGAAAACGCTGTAGAAAACATTTTTCACAACGTTTATAATGTGTTGTCAATAGTTTTTGACAAATTTCCTAGATTATTGCTGCCTTTTTCATCAGCGATTGATAAACGTTGTTATTAACTTATAACAGCATTAACAAATCGCTGTCAAATGCACATCATGTGTGTTATACATTTTCATCAGCATTTTATAAACGTTGTTTTTAAATATTCAAAGTAATGACAACACAAGATAAATGCTGTTAGGAACTTTTAAGAGTAATGACAACATTGCCTTTTGCTAAATTTTTTCGCATTCATATTTTGCAGTACTTTCAAAATATTTATTCCTATACATGTCAATATCATTTAATATACATCAAACAAGTAATATCAACAGCATGTTCGAATCAAATACGAAAACATTCATATAAACACCTACTGTTAATTATATAAATAAACTATATAACACAAAATTCATAGACCAAGTTCGCATAATTTTCATAAACAAAATATCCGTTGAACAAAGTCGCAATATCTATAGACAATATCCATAAAGCAAGTTTGCACGAAATATTAACAAAATGGACAACCAAAAAGATTTATATGCTTACTAAGAAAGAAGAAAGTGTTGCCTTTTTTTGCACCAACGGTCTTTAATTTCCTACAGTGAAAAATTCATAAGTCGATGATTCTGCTTGCAGCACATGACAATTTCTACTCTTGATTGTAAATAACATACTGATTCTACTAGTAGTACATGACATGAAAAACATACGATTGCTTCAAATTACCATCGACAATTTAATAATCATATTAATGGCCCCTTGTTTATAATAGAACTTAAGTTAACTTAGCTATATAATACTTAGTTAATTTTTATAAACTTGTTTAATTTCTTCAAATTTAGTTAATTTGGTTGATATATTATTCTACCTATATAAATATTTAGTAAATTTGACTAATTAGTTATTATTTATAATACTTAGTTAACTTAGTTAATTTTTATAAATTAGTTAACTTATGAATATTTTATAATGTATTATTATTATAAACTTGTTAATTTTTTTTATAAACTTAATTAACTTAGTTAACATTTCATAATTTATAGTTTCCAATTGTATATAGTCATAACGCTTAACTAATTAATTTATAAAACATATTTACTTTATTACCATTATTATCTAAAGTATAGTCAACTTCATTAAATTATTATTATTATTGAAAAAGAGATAATTTTTATAAAACTTAGTTGATTTAGTTAATATTTACAATTTATTATTGTTATTATAAACTTATTTAATTATTATTAGTATTATTATTATTATAAATATGTTAATTTTTATAAAAATAAGTTTACTTTGTTAATATTTTATAATTTATTATTATCATCATCATCATTATAAGTATTAGTATAAATTGTTAATTATTGTAAAAATTATTTAACTTAGTTAAATTTTACAATACTTATTTAATTTTTATAAACCTAATTATTTTTTATATAACTGGCTAACTTTTATAAAATCAATAATTTAGTTATCTTTTTATAATACTTAGTTAAAACTTTAGAAAAAATTATAAACAACATTAAGCACAAGCAAAAAGGTAATAATGGAAAATATAAGGCGGAATGTTTATTGTGTAGAATAAATTAGTTTACTTATCTATAGAAAGAAAGTTACATAATCATCTATAAATTATAGTAATGATCTTTTTTATATCAATAAAACTATGTCAAAAAGGAAACCAGTAACAATAGATGAATATACTAGAGACATAAGCAGAAAAAGAACACATTACGACTTTCGCAGGTGCTTTGACAAGCTGACCTACATACTTAGTTAATTTTAAATTACTATCATCATCATCAATATATAAGATTCTAGTTTATTCTAAATTTTTATATACATGGTTTATATAATACTTAGTCAACTTTTATCAACTTATTCAATACGTATAAATATTAGTTAACTTATTATTGTTATAAATCTTATTTTATTAATATTAATATTGTTATACAAGTCTTAGTTGTATTTTATATTTTTATATACTTAGTTAATTTTTATAAACTAAACTTGTTAATTTTTATAAAAAATGGTTAACTTATTTAATTTTTGTATGGATATAAATATATATAATTATAATAATAATTATTACTATAATATAAGATTTAGTTAAAATTTATACTTCTATATACTTACTTAATTTTTATAAATATTAAGTAATGTGGTTAAATTATCATAGAAGTTTTAGTTAATTTATTAAAATTATAAATCTTATTATTATCACTGAAGTTTTAATTATATTTTATATTTTTATATACTTAGTTAATTTTTATAAAATAAACCTGTTAATTTTTATAAAAACTAGTTATGTTATTTAACTCCAATAATACTTAGCTATATCTTATAAAATTATTTAATATTAATAAACCTTAGTTAACTTAGTGTTATCATTATAAATATAATGATAATTATAATATTTATTATAGTAGTGCATAAGATTTTCAGATTTTGTTTTATTTTATATTTTTATATACTTGGTTAATTTTTATAAACTGATCTTATTAATTTTTATAAGACTAGATAATTTTTTATAATATTTAGCTAATTTTTTTGAACTTATTTAATATTTATAAACTTTAGTTAACTTCTTATTATTAGTCTTAGCTAATTTTTAAAACTAGATCAAGCATCTTTTATAAAAAACAAAAAACTGCACAAATAGGAGAGATATTCCTTAATATTTACAACCATCTAACTTCAATAGAACAACAAACCCGCTAGACCAAAATAAAACTTCTAACAATGACACTGATGTTGGTTATAGAAAATATCACTGGGCATACGCAATAATAAACATTACAATATACTCTAGTAGCAAATAAGATGACTATGACTTGTAAACAATGTCTAGATTATATTTTTATGGATCACTAATCCAGAACATAATTTTCAATAATTGATATAATTTAAGGTAGATGGCTAAAGAGTTAGTTATAAAATAAACCTACCAGTAGTAATGGTAATCTTTGAATACTCAAGAATGATGAAACTGAAATGACATGAATACTGAACATGAAAACAGAGTTGTAAACCTCTGTCTTCATAGAACAATTTACTACCTGCATCTTTGTGGGTACTAGTGTATCATTTGTTCCCTCCTTGACATAGAAATCATCCATTATTAAACTCTGTAGAAATAATCACTTGCATATTAAAACCATAAATATGAAAAATAGAATAAAATAATGAACAAGAACTCCACCTATTGATAGGTCAGTTAAGATCAGACAACCAAGTAAAATGCTTTAAACCAAAAATATCATCAAAAGCATATGGTGTGTGAATTTTGGAAGAAGACATTCATAAATTTTCACATTACTAACTATTAATGAAAGTAGGTTACTGTTGTTGTTGGAAGATAATTCATGCAGTAGATATATTAAATAAACCAATTACTCCACTTCCTATGATAATGTCACAATCAAACCCAAAGCCCAGGATTACAAAATAAACTAGTTCAGGTACCATCAAAATAAACTAACCCAGAGTAGGTTAATGTATCATACTGATAAAAATATGAAAAATACACATGGCCAAGGACCGTAAATGCCATCTTAGGAAAACTAAGATCAGGATATGTCTAATCACGGTAATATATCTCCCAAATACAAACACCAAAGCTATAGGCATCACATTTTCTATTGTAGGCGCTAATCATTCAATACCTATATTTATCAATACAGTGGTATTAATAAAGGGAAATCGAGATGTTATTTTTTATGTAGTTGTAAGGGTATTAATGTAAAAAAGGTAGTATTCAAAAACAAAAAAGGACAAGAATTGTTGTACTTTTTTGAATATTGATATGCATTTTTAGAGAAATTTTAGCATTTTAAAAAGTGAGAACAAATAAAACAGAGATTTTAGGAATTTTACTATATTTTGAGTCACAGTAATCAAGATGGTGCATCTGTATTATTATAACATTAGTTGATAAAACAAATAAGAGGAAAAAAACATTTACAAACAACATACAAGTGCACCTCGAAGTGTATATCATTCATTTTACACCTTGTTAATGATATTATCAAGGTATATTTTTCCAGACATATCTACTAAACTTATGCCGAACCTTACTTGTAATGAGTTTACCTTGTTAAACCTTACCCATAACGCTCATATGTTTTACCTATAATTAGTTTGTTTAAAATGGTTTTATGTAGTTTTACTCTTATGTTATGCTTTCCATGCTTAGTAAAATGTTATATTGATTAGATTACAACTACAGTGATAATTACAGAGAAATTAATTTTGGCAAGTGTTATTCAATCTAGTAAACAATGAAACTGCAATTTCCACAACCTCCCAAAATGTTATAGCATACAAAAAAGATATCAAAAAAGGGTAAGGACTACACCTACAAGGCCATAACCATATTGGATAACTGCCAATATATTCCTCCTTATTACACATGATGGTTCTCTTATATCCTAAAATAAAGCTATTCAACATATACAGATTTATGCCATAATATGTAATATTGTAGTTCACCAAAAGAATACCCATATAGCTTTTCGGCCAGTTAGGAGCTCAACCAACATTACATCAAAGAATATACATCTTCATTTTCTGTAATTTGGCCACTTGGAACATATTCAGGTGCCAGATACCTATAAAAACATGTAAAGGTAAACCACACAATTTCACAAACAAACAATACAAAGGATGGAACATAGTGTTCAAGGCCTATTTGATGCGATTGGTACAAGAAAATGGTATAAGCTTACTGTTCACAAAAATGTTATCTAAATTCTCTAGTTACTCTAGTTTCAACGCGTTAGTCTCCACTAAGCTGCCATCTTTCCAATCCAGACTCACCAACCTATTGATCGCTACTTTTCTCTGAATTAGAAAACGTGAATTTCAAAATAAATACTGCAAGTGCACAGATCGTGTAATATGCAGGACGAACACATAGAGGAATTTTAAATTTTATTAATTATATATTTCTTGAGCGAGTTAGACAAAGCTTGGAGGTTGGGTTGAAAAACAATAAAAATTGAATTGCAATAAAACTATTATAGAATTAAGTATAGATCTGAATCTAATCAATTCTATATTCAATCCAAAATGACCTAGTAAAGCGAATAAAAAGCCGAAATTAAAATTGCAGAAATAAAATAACAAACAGAGAATAAAATTAGGATTACCGCTGAATCTAATCAGACAGTCAATCGCTAATGAAAATAAGTGAAAAATACAAATAGTCTCTACCAAATCTAATTGTGTAGACATCACTAATTGCTAAGAAAAAAAATGCAGAAAAGAGAAAAGAAGACAATTTTATTAATGGAGAAAAGAAGTACAGAATAATGGCACCGGTTTACAATGGTTACAACGTATATTTATAGGTGAGATAAGCCAAACCCTAATCAAATCTATGGAGAAATGGGCCTCTCTTCCCAAGTGTTATTATCTTATCTCATGCCTTACTTGACCAAGCTCGTTTGAAAATAATCTTTAAAGATATCTGAGCATATCATGGTGAATATCTTCAAAATCTTCCATATAGCTAATTGATTGGTGATCAGATTGCATGTGATTAATTCTTCCAAACAAGGACGCTTATTAGAATCCTAGGGCAATATACGATAAAATCTTCAAAATTGATCTTCTTCTTGTGTACGATCTTTTCTTTAAGGGGTGCATGAGGATTGATGAACAGCCTGTGAAAACATACGAAAATACCCGATGTAAAATTTATTTATTTGCAATAAGATAAAATATAGGTGCATTAAATTACATATTTTTGTGCTAATCAAATACCCCCACACTTATCTTTTACTCGTCCTCAAGTAAAAAAAAGAAAAGCAAAAGAAAATGAAAAGTAAAAGAAAATGAAAAGTTAAACTTGATAGGTCACACTTTCGTAGGAAACACGATTGCATTGAGCGTATGCAACAAGCCGTTAAACCTCTAAGTGTCCCTAGTAGGAGGAGTGGTGTCTCGTGAGGGTTTTCAGCGGATACTACCCACAAAATCCAAATGTGGTATGTTATGCTCTAATGTAACTACATAAATGCAGAGGACTTATGCAAATGAAAACAAAAAAAATGAAAACATGACTTGTTTTAGGAAGGTGGTACAACAAATTAAGCTAATAATTTCTAGCAGCCGATTTATTTTAGACACCTCAACTTGTTAAAAAATTTCAACACAATTCAAGTTTTCAAATGTTAAATTCCAATTTGGCCTGTTGGTTCGGTTGATAACATAGTGCAACCATGAAATAAATTCTTAGTTTGCTTGTCACAGTTTGTGAAGTGGTATTCTAATTTCCTTGTGCATAGCTAGTCAAATCAATAAGGTCAAGAAATGTTTGGGCATCATCGCTTATTCTCTCTCTATAAAAATTGAAATTAATGATTAATTACATACACCTAACTTAAAAGACCAAGGTGTACCACCCGTACACTGCCTTGCGAACTAACAGAGAGTTATGACAGAGCTTGGCGGATTATGCAGACCAACGCTGACTTTGTAAACAACATGTCGGTAATCCTTAGGTGTCCAACTCATAAAATGAGGCCAAGATATACAAACGCTGACTTTGTCAACAACATGTCGGATAGAGCTTGGCGGGTTTGCACACCAACGCTAGATTTACAAGCAATGTTGGATACCCTTGGATTATTATTATTATTATTATTATTATTATTATTGAAAATATAAGAACAAGAGAGAGATACGAGAATTCAGCTTAAAACAACTTATTTTTAAAGATTCAAAAAGCCAATATAAATATTTTTAAGTCCTTCACTCATTAAACAAAGACTACAATATAGAATAGATTTCATGGACATCACCTAAGAATCTCCCTATGTACCTGTTACACTACTATCCCTCAAAATTCAACTTTTCATTATATTTCTTATTCGATCTTAGTTGAGAAAAAATACTATCAATCGACTAACAATTGTTAATTTATTTTATTATATCAATCCAAAATGATTCGTATATAAAAAAAATTGGCATGTTACTACGATCTAAAATGCATGATGGTCCTATATGAAAAGAAAGAAAGAAAACAAAAGAAAAATAAAAGGATGTAATGCAGACTCCCCCCTCCCCACACTTGTTCAAAGCAGTGTCCACACTGTAAATTTTTTCTAAATTTGAAAGATTATACCCAAAGGTGGATTAAATGCAAAATGATTTGTAAAATTAAATGCAATTTAGCAACTATATGCGTGTGAAAATCAAATGCAAGATGAAATGTAGGAAGATGATGAATGGTTTGTGAAGAATGAAATTTCCTTTTCCCCCACACACTTGCCTTTATCGAATGTGATGCATAATGATTTCTTATCAAATTTTTGAGGTAAAATAGGCTTGTTACTGAATTCTAAAATCAAAATCCTTCCAATGAAAATTTTGTCATGCCAATGATTTATGTCATTCCACTGAAGATTATCATAATCCCATAAACTTGAGTTTTTAGCAACAATTTCATTCGATGGTATATAACTATGATTATTTTCGAGACATACTCCCAACTCATCATTTAAAAGTTTAAGCTCATCTTCGAATAATTCTTCAAAAGACATAGTGGACACGTCTATTGAGGAAAGTGAAGTTTTTAGGGGTGATAAATCAGAAGTGCCATCTAAAAATGTTTCTCTTATGTCGACTTCTCCTATTTCGATCTCCTTGGGTTGATGAAAAATATTTGACTCATTGGTTAAGTGCCCAAACGATAGTCGAAGTTGGATGCTCCTACAATTTATGATAGCAATCGAGGTAGCTAAGAAGGGACGACCCAAAATCAATGGAATTTTACTATCAAGATTCGAAACAGGCTTTGGTCTCTAGGACTATGAAATCCACGGGGAAATAAAATTGTTCAATTTGAATCAAAACATCTTCAACTACGCCCAATGATTTTTTAGTAGATCGATCGGCCATTTGAATTGTTATGTATATGGGTTTCAATTCCCCTAGTCCAAGTTGACGATAAATAGTGTAACGAAGAAGATTGACACTTGCACCAAGATCAAATAAGGCATGACTGATGTGGGTATTTCCTATTTTACAACCGATTATGGGGCAACCGAGGTCCTTATGCTTGACTAGTGACGGATTTGAGAAAACAGAGCTAGTATTCGCAGTTAAGAAGGAAATTTTAGGAACATTAGTGGCTCGTTTTCAAGTGCATAGCTCTATTAAACACTTGGCATATTGAGGAATTTGTTCGATGGTGTCTAAGAGTGGAATGTTGACACAAACTTGTTTGAAGATTTCAAGATTTTTTTGGAAAATCACTTCTTTCTTCTTATTGTTAAGTCTATGAGGATATGGAGCTACTGGTTTATAGACTCTTTTAGAATTCTGGTCGTTCGAAGAAGAAGGTTTCGATATAGGAAGTGAAGGAGGCAAGGGTGTAGAAGATGTGATGTTGGGATTGTCATCATTTGAGGAAGATAAATTGTCGGGATCATCGACATTATTAGAAGAGATGTTGGGATTGCCAACATTCAAAGAAGATGGAGATTTGGAAAAATCAGAAGAATTGGCCTTGGTTTCCATCGGAAGAGTGTCAAGATTTTCGATTGGGGTCAAAGTCAAATAACTGTTGGGATTGCCAACATTATTGTCAACCATTTTTCCAGACCTAAGGGTGATGACAGCATTAACCGAATTACTGTTTTCGTCCTCAGAAAAAATCACAGTACGAGAATTATATTTTGGATTCATCTTGGTTTGACTAGGCAATTTCCCTTTCTCATTATTTTTCATTAGTTACTTTATTATATTCATCATTTGTTCGAGTTTAATATCTTGAGTATTTATTTGTTTCTCTAATCGAACAATATCTTGTGACGGTTGAGAAGATTGAGAGGATTGGTTTGATGATTGAAAGTTGTGGTGCCTATAAGGTTGTTTGGATTGAGGTGGAAATTGAGAAATTTGAGGACTAGAAGAAAATGGAGCATGGTGATTCGAATTCGAAATCATGTGAATGGATTTGCAACATTATTGGGATTAGAACACGAGAAATTTGGATGATTTCTCCAACTAGGGTTATGCGGGGATGAGTAATAACTATTTTGAGTGATGGAATTGATTTGGTCTTGAAGGTAATACTGGGGTTGTCCTTCGAATTGAGGAGTTTGAGTTTCTAAGGGAAATTTATTTGGATCCACGACATGCACTCCTCTAGTAGAAGCATGGATGGGAACACGAATTGACTCCCATTGCATGTCCTTTTCAGAATAATTTTCTAAGAATTCCCAAGCTTCATCGGCCGTTTTAGACATAAATTCTCCTCCATACATTGATTCTAGTTGCGTTCGAGTTTGATAGTTTAGCCCTTCATATGCAAGTCCACACAGATAATATTTTGGAATTGCATGATGGGGACAACTATACAGAAGTTGGTTGAATCTCTCAAAATATTTTGAAAAAAGTTTCCCCTTCATTTTGAGAAAATTGATTTATCTCAGTTCGGGTTTTTAGAGTTTTATGGAAAGGGAAAATCTTCTTTAAGAATACAGTGACAAATTTATCCCAACTTCTTATGGAATGTTTTGGAAGAAAATTTAGCCATCATTTAGCGCTTTCGAGTAATGCGAATGGAATTAGCCTTATCTTGATTGATTCGTTAGATAATTGTTGCATTCTAGTTGTGGATGAATACAATTCAAATTCACTTAGAAACTCGTAAGCATTTTCAGAACCAGTAAATTCTGGTACACCTTGAATAAAAGAATGTTTAAGTTCAACATTTCCTTCAACAGGTGGAAATACTATAACAGAAGGTTGATAAGTCCTAGTGGGGTAACATCGTTCTCAAAGAGATAAGGGTCTATCCATTTCTAGGTTAAGATTATGAAATTTTTGATTAATTCAATTTTGATCCATTTCGTTTGGAAAATTTTGGTTTATTCGAGAGCCCTTAGGAGAATTATGGTGGCTAACACACATTTCACTCATCGTTGTCGGATATGGATAATCCAAACTTAAAATTTGACAAAAATAACCATTGTTACAAAATTAATAACATACTCAAATATATCTTATTCGTTGATAATCTCGATTTGAAAGGGGAAGAGGGTCTTATGGCCGTTCACGTATAGTATAAATATAAAGGGATACGACCAATATTTTACGAGTAGTATGCAACCTCTTTTGTTAGAAGTTCAATAAATTGAACTAATTAATATCTGCGATCAAACTCCTGAGAGAATCAATTTCATAAAATAAACTCTTGTAGTTAAATATTCTGAAATATATAATCAGATTTTTAAAACGACGAGAGTAATGAGTTATGGAAATTCGTTCCTCACCAACCAGATTTATAAATTAAAACCATTGAACAGTCACAGAATAATAAATTGCAGAAATAAATTTTTTACAAGCAAGCCGCTGCCCCTGCAGAAGATTTTTTCAAGAAATTTCTTTATATATTTTTTTTCCTTTGCGGCAGAGCACCTGTAGAGTTTAAAGAGTTTTAGAGTGGGGTACAACAGTCCGTCCAGAATAGTTGAGTAGTGTTCAGCAATTAAAATCCCAATGTTTGCAATTTGTTTGATTTCGGTTCCTTTGATTTGCTTGCTTGAACTCCTCCTTCACTTTTGTTTTTGTTTTGTTCTTTTTTTTTGAAAGGAAAACAAACTAAAATAAAAGAAACAAGCTAAACCAAACAAATGCCAAACTAAGAAAAATAAAATGGTAAATGAACAAACACACAACTCAAAAAAAAAACACAAAACTAAAACTACTCAGCTAAAAAGAAAAGAGGAAAATAAAATAAAATGCAAAGGCTCCAGTTAAACACGCAGGCCCAAAAATAAAATTAAAAATCCTTTTCCCAACCACACACCAATGACAACGTGATTCCCCTTTAATCCCTCCAAAGCAAACCTGCAAACATGCCTTCCTCTATCTTCCTCAAATCATTACAAAAATAATTCCAAATCGGTTATACCAAAAACGCAACCCCTCTTTTTGGTTTTCAGTAAACAAATATCGAACTCAACAAAGAATTCATATTCGAGCTCCCTTTTTTTTCGAATTGGGTATATGAATTGCAATTAGGAGGAGCTAACGGTCGTTGATGGGATGATGATGGGTGCGATTAGTGAATTTGGTGAAAGGTTTCGCGTTGCGATTTGCTATTGTTACTTGAACTTTTGGGTTTGATGTCCGCGATTCAGGATGATTTCGAAGTTGTGTTTTTGGGTTATAAGGCGTTGTTTGTTCTGAAGCTAGTGGATGATAGCGTTCTGGTGAAAAGGGGATTTCGATTTTTTGGTGTGATTTGTGAACCAATTGGGTAAGTCGAAGTTGAAGTGTCGGAGTAGTTTGTGTACGAGAGGAGGTGCGATGTAGATTGTGAAAAGAATTGTGGTACTGGTAAGGGCAAGGTTGCGTGTTGAAGATGAAAGGTGGATGGGTTTTTGCTGTGCCGCTTTAAGGTATGGAGGCAGTGGGAACGTTCAAGTTGTGTGGTAATGAAGAAATTGGTGATGGAGATGGTATGTGTGTGGATGGACTGATGATCTGGTATTATGGCAAGTTGACTTCACAAGTCATGGGGATTAGGATGATTTGCGGTTGTAAGGTATTGTGAGGAGGTGGATGTTGATTGTGGCTGCGTGGATGAACATGAGATTGCTATGGGCGGATTTAATTGGAGTTAAGGCCTTGCCTTGGTGAGGGTGTTGTGGAGATGAAGGTGGTCAAGTTGCTGTAGAGAAAGCAGCAAGGAAAGAAATAAAAAAGGAATAGGGCTGTCAACAGACACTTTCGGATACAGATATTGTTATATCCGTATCCGTATCTGTATCCAAAAACATTTCTGGATATTGGATATCCGTATCTGCGAATACGGACGGATACCGGACAATTATCATATCCGCCAACGATCGATAAATCAAGAAACATAAATGAAAATTTCTAGTTTAACATAAATGTTTATCAATTCAATTGATCACTAAAGCGTTAAAATAAACATATATGATGAAATTAAATAGATTTGTGTAGCTAATATGCATTGACAACATATAATATAAACCTTTGACTTAGTAAATCGATAAATAAATCTAATTCATTGTACTAAAGTACATATAATTTTGAGCATAATGTTATAAAAATTGGATGGATAATTTTCAGATGCAGATATCTATGTATCCGTATCCGTATTCTTTTTTTGGATATCGAATATTTATCCGCTTTTCGAATACGGATGCAGATGAATATCGGATATTCTGGTATCTATTGCCAGCCCTAAAAAGGAGCAGTAAAGAAATGCTTTTTTTAATTAGAAGAAAAGAGGTCAAAATGTAATCAATGTAAAAGCAAAAGGAAAAAGAATGGAAAGGAGTTTGAAAGAAAAAGCAGAAAATCAATGAAAATGGCATGTTTTTTTTTCAAGTACAGAAAGGAAGAAAGAGATGGTAGAAAGTTAAAAAGAATTGTAATTGGAAAGAGATCAATAAATAAAATGCAAGTTTTTTTAATTTTTTTTGTTGTAAAAGGGAAAAAAATGTGAAAGGGGAAAAGTTCAAAGGAGAAAAGAAATAAATACAAAAAAAAGGAAAGAAAATCAAGGAAATTTGGCAACTAATTTTTTTGTTAGAAAGATTGCGGTATTAACTTGTAATACCAAATCAACTAATCAAGATATTTTTTTCTGTATATATAAGAAAGCAAAAGGAAAAATAATACAAAACAAAATAAAAACTAACACATATCAGAAATTAAATAAATAATAAAATTTAAACGTCACCTCCCTATCAATGGCGCCATAAACTTGATCGCCACTTTTCTATGAATTATTAAAACGCGAATTTCAAAATAAATACTGCAAGTGCACAGATCGTGTTATATGCAGGTTGAACACAAGGAGGAATTTTAAATTTTAAATTTTATTATTTATATATTTCTTGGGCGAGTTAGACAAAGCTTGGAGGTTGGGTTGAAAAACAATAAAAATTGAACTGCAATAAAACTATTACTGAATTGAGTATAGATTTGAATCTAATCAAATCTATATTCAATCCAAAATGACCTAGTAAAATGAATAAAAAGCCGAAATTAAAATTGCAGAAATAAAATAACAAACAGAGAATAAAATTAGGATTACCACTGAATCTAATCAGATGGTCATTGGCTAATGAAAATAAGTGAAAAATACAAATAGTGCTCTACCAAATCTAATTGTGTAGACAACACTAATTTCTAAGAAAATAAAAATGCAGAAAAGAGAAAAGAAGAAATTTTTATTAATGCAGAAAAGAAGTACAAAATAATGGCACCGGTTTACAATGGTTACAATATATATTTATAGGTGAGATAGGCCAAACCCTAATTAGATCTATGAATAAATGGGCCTCTTTTCCCAAGAGTTATTATCATATCTCATGCCTTTCTTGACCAAGCTTGTTTGGAAATAATCTTTAAAGATATCTGAGCATAACATGGTGAATATCTTCCGTATCTTCCATATGGCTAATTGATTGGTGATCAGATTGCATGTGATTAATTCCTCCAAACAAGGACGCTTATTAGACTCCAAAGGAAACATAGGATAAAATCTTCAAAATTGATCGTCTTCTTGTGTAATATCTTTTCTTCAAGGGGTGCATGAGGATTGATGAACAACATGTGAGAACATAAGAAAATACCCAATGTAAAATTTATTTATTTACAAAAAGATAAAATATAGGTGCTTAAAATATCATATTTCTATGCTAATCACCTATCAATGTCGTATTTTCCATATCAATACCCACATCAACCATCGATATCAAATCTATAGGATGTATGATTCAGTTGGTCTAAAGTTAAGAAAATATGCCTCTATATTTTAACGTATGTAATTTACTTTTGTGGAAAGGCAATATTAATCCAAACATGTTATAAGGAAAGGGGGATACCAAAGATTAAAAATCATGTGTGATGTGGATATTGTTTGGCCTTATATCATGTGTACGATGCAACCAACTCTGCACTCTTCGTGAACATATCTCAGCCATCGAGCAACTCCTGGTGCTACTTTTTATATCGCCCACCATTCAAGCGGTTCTCTATTATAACAGAAAACAATGCAAAGAGTAAATTTGTAAAACCATTACCATGGCAAATAAAATCTGAAGATGAAACAAAACAACAAGAATATTAGGACATTTTGTTACTCTCTTGTCAGATACTACTCACATGGTAGATAAAAACTATGTTTTGAAGGTAACAAATATATTGTTTTATTGGCAAGAGATGTTGACAGTTCACGCTTGTTTACAGACTCCACTATACACAAAATTAGATCATTATAACAGATTGCATGTTACAAAATATTCAACGTATTAATAGAAATGCAGCTACAGTTTGTCACTTACCCTAAAGATGTGAATCCAAGGACCCACTGCATATGAATTCGTCCACCGAAAATCTTTAACTAAAGAGGAAGAACATATTTTTTTCGCTGCTCTTCCAGTTCACTAAAGGCCTTTGATTTTAGCTCTAAATCATACATATCATCTATAAATTTTACAATGTCTCCTAGCGTCATCAATTGCAGTTTGTAGTCTTCTTTCTTCACTCTGAACCTAGCATATGATTAACATAAACATGACATAAACAATATTTTACCAAGAGTATGCCAACGCAACACCAAACACATTATCCAAATATCACTTTCATATTCAAGTAGCAGTCGTAAATAAAAGAAAACCGCTACTTCAAAAAGTATCCACCTTCCAAAATTTCAAAAAAGTACATATATTATTGCTTTTCTATATCCAAACTAATTCATCTTTTATGCTTTAAGTATGATGCCTTGACTGACGATATAGCTGAAAAACTTCTGGAGAAAATAGGCAATTTAATAATGGTGATTTTAGCATTCACAAACAGTCAATATAAAAACTTGAAAACTTGAAATTGCACTTACATTGATTTCAATATGATTGCCCAGTGCGGACAAAATCCTTGTATCTTCCTCAAGCAGTCCACTAAGAGAGACATATAAATTTTCTAGTGAGAGATAAACGAAATCACGATAGCAATTGTTGCACCTCAAGCACGGAGTTCTACATTTTTTATGCTCTTTCAGCACTAGGAAAAATATGCATATTTGCAATCAAATTGAAAAGTTACTCCGTGTATGATGACCGCGTAAAAAAGGAATCTAATATTGTACATCATATATATACACACCCCATGCGTTAATTTGGTAAGAATACATGAATCAAAATATCTATGAAGATGTGTTGCAGCTCTTTCTTCTCTTTAACGTTGAGGCTAGCTTATATTACCAAAATAATGTCAAATATTTACTCAAACTTTATAAATTACTAAAGAAAATTGTCTATTTTATGAAATAGAACAAGCATAATCATTGCATTTCTGAAATCTGACATCGTTATCTGAATTTTAATTTTCGCACTAAAAATATATGTTGGATGAACTGCGAAAAAGCAGTACTCTTTGAAGTCGATAACCAACAGCAATTTAAAATCGAATTGAAAACTAGGATACGAACCGCTCACCAAATTTTCTGTTCTCTGCCAAGTGGAGCACAACCACAGATTTGGGAAAGGTAATCCGCCGGGTTAGGGAAATCGTGGGTAGCGATGGAGAAATCCATGAGGATGACGATGGGGTTAAAATTGAAATAGCCTTTGGGGAAAATTGAAATTCCAGAAGAGGAAATGAATATGGTGCGAACATATGAAAAAAAAATTTAACTTAGGGGGGAAATGAAATATGTGTTAGGCGGGGTACCAAAATATTTTGTCAGCATTTAGCCTTGGAACAATATCGACATAAACATTTTTCACTGCTTTCAGTCTAAAAACACTGAGACAAAATGCCGTGGAAACTTAGTTCTGTTGTAGTGCATGGCTTTGATGCCAGGGTTTGGTTGATTGCATGGATCCGAGTGGGTCCTTTTCGGGGAATTTGAATGATGCTAAACGGGTTGACTTCAAAGTAAATGGTTGATTGTTTGCTCATGAAGCTAGAAGGAGAATACTTTCGAAGATGAATATTGAATGGGGCCAGAGGGTTTTTCCTAGAGTGAAAGACTGTTGTCTTATTAAGCCAAAAGGGGATTCCTTTCAAAAATAAATGTCTATTGAGTTGGTGGTACATCACTGAAAATCGCACATGATATTGGTGGAAAAGCATGGACACAACATTTGCATTTGTGTGAACATTAAGGGAGCAAATAAGTGAAATAAACTAGAGAACCACTTAAATATTAGGGGAACCAATGAGGGAAAGGAATCGGGGAACCAATTAATTAAAAAGATAAGCCTTCGGTCCCATTGTTAGTGAGGGGTCTCTTACAAAATATGGGAGGGAGGTCGAAAGGTGGAATTTCATTACATCGCACAATATAAAAATTGTAAAAGGAAGGGATTCGTCGGTTCACATAATACGAAAACCAACATAATAATGAAACGGCTCCATTGCCTGAACGGGCTTACCTTGAGTTGTGCAGTGCGAATACCAAAGGAAAGGACCCATTGCTTCATGTAGTATGAAAGGTGCTTCTGTTTTGTCGCTAGCGGGGGTTACCTTGCAAAACATGGAAGAGGAACCAAATTAAAGGAACAAGATTATAGGAAATCAATAAAGCATGAATATGATGAGAAATCATTGGAAATATCTAGGATGGAAAATTTGGAATAATAGGGATGGGGAATCCATTGGGTGTTGCATATTGCACATTTTTATAAAGTCACTTATGTTATTCTGGTTTTGTACTAACACTGAAGTGCTTGTACTAGGGGATGTTTCCAAAGGTAGCTAGACACTTGAAAGAGGGAAACCCATTCTACAATGCGGCGTGGTCTTGTTAGATGTCTATTTTCGAATATAATTAATTATTATTCACACCAGTCATTTGATTGACCCAAAGTTTTTGCTTTCCCCCTTAACTCTTGGCTGCTCATCTGTGTAGGCTGAGCATTAAGGTTTTTAGATGCTTCGTCGAAAAGCTTCCAGAGGCGAGTATAAGGGTATAACTAATTAGGGGTGTCATTTTTTATTTTGTTTTTTTATGTGTATTCGCAATATTGTCATATCCTATATATTTAACACTGGTCAACCGAAGGGGCATCATCATAGTTTCTCCCAATGTATATTTTGTAATAGTTTAAATAGTCTCTAAACGGGTTCACGAAGGTGGTTGTATGAAAGAATGTTTATATCAATAGCAGTTTTGTGAAGTTTATAATACTCTCACATCTTCTGATGTTATGGTTTATTGACATCCAGTTTTCTATCACTTAAAGCCAGCACAAGTGATGACTGCAACATTTATAGTGTCATGGTATTGTTCTTGGATAACAGGGTGTTACAACTTTGGTATCATAATATAGATTTATGAAAATTTAAGATAACATCATCTCCATAAGTATTTTTCTATAAAACCATAAGATCTGAGAAGTTCCAAGGGTTGGAATAGAGAAACTATTATGTGTTACTAACAAAATTAATTCCTAAACCAACTACCGGTGAAGGGGTATTCAGTGAACACAAGCACGAAGGAATGATCCGAGAGCTACACTAACTGACACCTTCTTAGAGAAAAAAGAGTTCAAAGTCTATAGAATACCAGCACAATCTATTTGGTAGGGAACACCCTGCACGGGATTCTATAGCGGAAGTTCACCTAAGTCAGAAGCTAAGAAAGAAGGAGGAAAGAGCTCCACCAACTGAAACTCGGAAGGACGGAAGGGATGTTAGAATTAACCTGCTTAATACCGACATACCAGGAAGTAACGACATCAAGATAATCTAGCCAGAAGCACGTAGAGCTATTTGGAAACAGCTTCTGAAACATCTACTGCATAAACACCGAAAGGCCATATTGATAAGTAACAGGGAGGTTACCTGGAACAACCTTCCGGAAGATTAGGCTATACCTATAGACTACACAGAAGGCAAATCGGAACCTAGAGAGGATACAGGCTATCCATACTAGTCTACTTAGTACAGACACTGACAGTGGTTCTGACCGGCAGCTATCTACATATGTCATAAGGGAAAGTCCCTCTGAGTATTCATGAGAAGACCGGAACCCAACACCTGGAAGCTTATAACCGAAAGCACACAACAGGAAGCTTAAATACCTTCCGAAAAGATATTACACCACCAAGCTCATATCAATCCCAAAGAAGCCTTAAGTGACTGGGACCTTCACTCCGGAGGCTATGATCAGCACCGCAAAGCGGCCAAGAGCTAAAGCAACTGAAACTAAGGAGAAAAGCGGCTGACAGAGGTATCTGCAGGCCCAACGGCTCAACAGCAGAAGGGCCCCCTAATTCTCTATAAATAAGACCCTAGAGGTCACATTTTTGGGATGATTTTCTCATTCTTATTCTTGTACTCTTTCTCCCTAGAGTAAACCCTAATTCTTAGATCGATTTGGGGATTTATTATATTTTATTCATGTATATTAAGTCAAAGATCAATAAAGAGTGAATCATCACCTGTGTTAATTTCTTATGAGTTTATCATGTTATTTTCTTTGTTATCATTGCTATAGCTTACTGTTTGTTTCCTACATGTGCATGACCCCTTACCCAAACCTTTCCTCAAATCAGGTGAAATGCCCCTTCCTACAAGCTTAGACCCTTCTAACAAGCTTAGAACCATCAGCAAGTTTGGCGCAGAACCCTTTTCTACCCTCCGTTAAATCCTTTGTCACGGGTTGTATTTAAGGATCACTCTCCCCAAGGTAACTGTTGGTCCTTGAATCGCATAAGCGTGATACTCACCCCATTGAGGGAAGAGTAACTATTCTTTTGGATTCCAGACCTTGATACCTAGGAACGATGAACTAACTCAAATTTGCAAAGGCTAAACAACCTAATTTCCCCTTAGGTCCACTCCCACGGACCTATCTCCAGTGTTGACGAAAAACACCGTTAACATTTTGGCGCTAGAAGGAGGGCCTGAACCTCCTATTCCTACCTTTAACAATTTAGGTAATTTTGCCACGTATCTAACTGTGTTGTTCCGTCGTAAATTGGACTAAGGCTTTGTCGAAGCAAAGTTATGGGTAAGAGGTCCCAACAAAAGCCTTCTGGATCTTGAGTTGATAAGTTGGAAAACACTGACCCAAGAGTGATAAAAGAACGAAGGTTAAGAGGGGAAGCCCTGCGGATAATAAAGCGGAAAAGAGAAGCAGAACAATATGGTTTCGACGCTGGGGATTATAGCCTTTCCTGCATAGAACAAACCCTAGCACCTCCTCCAAGTGGTTCTACATCAAAGGATATTAACGTTTCCTCCCACATAAAAAGAACTCTCCACAAGAAAGTCAGAGGAATGGTATTTGAACGGGAAATAATGAATGATATTGACCGCTTCACGAACAAATGGTGAGAAAGGATAACACCCCAATCTCAACATATTTTGGGAAAAGGAACAAAGATATAGGTACAAAAACAAGGCTGGGTCACAATAGGGTTAAACCCCAGCGACAAGGAGAGAGGCTTACGCCAGGATTGCCTAAGGGATACTATCTCACCACTTTGATGGAAAATATCTACTTCCTAACTAAAAACGAACTCGACTATTGGCCGATCACAAAGAAAAAGACAAAACACGAAAGGGAAACAGGAGGATCTTATTGTCATTACCACATGATGAACGGACATGAAACTAATCACTGTATAATCCTTGAGGAAATAGTCATCAAATTCATCAGCCAAGGCTAATTACGAGAGATTATGAAAAGATCAGATTAAGTTTAATAAATGTCCTTTGGAGAAGGATTATCGAACACGACCGAGGGCATGGAAAACCCTCCTTTTCGAAGCTTAAAGAAACCCAAAAGGGGTCAAACAATAAATGGATTAAATACATTGTTATCACCAAATTGGTCAAGACAAGACATCCCCCAGAGGGGGATGGTGTGTAAGTCTTTCTCTATGCCTAACTCAGAAGGGGCTAGGTTAAAGCATCAAAAGCATAAGCCTCAATTTCACACCAAAAATGGTCATGGCAGAGCATCTAAAATTAGCATGTCCCGCCTCTGCTCGCAGAAGAGTATGCCCTACCTCAGCTAGAACAAAGCACGTCCTACCTCTGCTCGTAGAAGAGCACGTCCTACCTCTGCTTATGTTCCGCGTTACCCATAGAATGGAACGCCAACCCATATCATCACCTACGATGGTTAGGATAGGGCACCCCTCGGAGGGGAGGGGGGTGGCTTGTAAGCCTCTATCGGTACCTGTGATGGTCAGTATAGAGTATCAAAAGAGTAAACCTTAGTTTTGTGTCAACAACGACCCTATTTAAGTTCCTTAGACCTTATCATCACCTACGATGGTCAGGATAAGGCGCCTCCTCGACGGAGGTCGGGTAAGTCCTTGGGCCCTGCTTGTGGATGAGCTAGCCAAGCGCACCGGACGCATAGGCCCAGAGAGTATCCAACGAAGCACATACATCCTCTGCTTTGACATCAAAAGCCCAGAGAGTGGCTCAAGAAGCATGTACAACCTCTGCTTCACAAATCGAATCCAAAGGGTTACCAAAATATTAATACCAAAAGTGGATTTCTAGTGCTCAATCTCTAATTGCCTAAACAAGGATTGGTTCAGACCTACTATATTAATACCTGAATTTGGGTTGGTTCAGTTCTTCACAAATACCAGAAAGAGATTCCTGGTCTTCAATCTTTAATTACATGAACAAGGGTTGGTTCAGGCCTTCTATATCGATACCCAAATCTGGGCTGATTCGGTTCTTAGCGAAGACCAGAAGCGGACTTCCAGTCTCTTACTTTAATATCCATAATCTGGCTTGGATCAGATCCACATGCGTACCGGAAGGGGGGTCCCAGTCTTACCTCAATACCCGAATCTGGGTTGACTTGGTTCTCAACAAATACCAGAAGCAGGCTCTCGGTCTCATATCTTGATACCCAGATCTGGAATGACCCAGAAGGAAACTACAAATGGATAGGGGGTTCCGGTCTCATCACGAATACTCGAACCAGGGTGAGCTCAGACTCTTAAATCTAAATAAGAAAGAGTCGTTCGACCTTCTCATTAATTCGAATACGGTTTAGAACTACAGTTCCGTCATTACTAAGGATAAGCTCATGATCCTCTCGTTTTCTTAGGAAAGCGTCTTTAATCTACACGTTCATCAACCTTTTTTTTAAAGTACCAGCTGCTTGCGTAGCACGAGAAATAGAGTCACATTAAAACATAAGTTCGGGAGGGAACTAGGGAAAAGATTCCAAACAATTCTAATAGAGTCCTACAACTAGGACTCTCCTTTTTCTAGGAAATCTTACAGTAGGGATTTTCCCAATAATACCTATTACATGAGGAAGTTTTTTACTAACACTTGGCACGAGCATGTCTCCTATCGTTACAACACCCTATGTTATGATGACGTTGTTTTCGACAAAAGTAATACATCAAATAAATCACACAATACACATGCATGCCTACTAGAAGTCACGACATAAACCATTACACAAACACAAACTCTATTTTGAAAGGATTTATATTACAACAATATGAGAAAAGTCTATCATTCTGAGTCGGGGTTTTGTAAAGAAAATTCCACGGAAGCGCAATTCTCCTTAGCTTTCTTTAGTTCATTCTCCAACTTGTCAGTTTGTTGGTATAGCCTACCTACCTCCGCATCTGAACTCTTGTCGCCAGCCTATATTGCAAATTATAAATAATTTCATCTTTATCCTTTTATTGATTTTCCAAATGAGACACCTATTCCTTAAGATTTGTAACAACTATTTTTTTAAAGATAATACATCTTTTTATAGCTCGAAACGGGAGCACTCTAAAAAATGTCTTTGCAGCCAGAAATTTTCAAAGTTTCCTTTCTATGCCATGAAGGGGGGTCTGGAATTAGTCCATCTAGTCATGGATAAGATGAGATATCGAAATATGTAGAACATAAACATCAAAAATACACTAAAAACATCATGCATTTTAAGGAAAGACAATCACATGACCTTTATCAATTCATACATACATACGCATAATGTCCGCACTGACATATAAATACAACATCACAAACAACCAAATGTCATGAAGCCAACACCACTCACAGACAAATTAAAAGAAAAATTACTTCATACAATAATAATTGAAACTCCCTGCTAGATTGTTTTTGTAGGATAAATTCCCTGTAAATTCTCCACATTTTCAAAACATAGAATCTAAAAAATTACTGTAGCTTACATCCTTTGGGAAGTAGGGAACTGCCATGACATAAAAAGACCAGTTATTAACAAAATTCAAGGAGAAGTAAAATATTTCGAGAGTGAAAGACATACATGAGTAACATCGGCGTCAGACCGGACAAGGGTCTCTTTGTTATTAGAATCCAAAGAACCATACACATTACAGAGTGATGCAGCTGGACTTAGAGTAAGTGAAATGCTTATGGGGCTAATAATATTCCCTTTATTATCAAGTAACTCTCTCGGTATCGAAGAGGATATCCCATCGCCCTTTCTAGATCTACCCTGCCGGTCCATGTCATCTCCTATTCCTCCTTCCGCTATGGTATCTTCCTCCACCTCTTTCTCATAATCTTTAGAAAACACTTAAATGAATAAGAGGGATGCAGTGTTTATTTTGTCCATTGAAGGAACCTTATGCTCTCACCTCACTAGCTCAAACTTCTCCAAAACTCTACCTCGAACGAAGCGTTCAATTGAAGAGAAATCAAATTCTGAAAGCCTCTTATAATTATCGGAAAAAGCAAGGATGAGGGCATCTTCATAATAATCCATAAATATGTTATTAAGGTGAACTTTCAAGAAATTGGAAATTAGGTTACTAGCCTCATAAATTATTCTTTTTGCGGTAGAAAGCTGAGTGTTCATTATGTCCACCTCGACGACATAATCAATCTCCATCCCTGATTTTTCTTCCTTAAGATCTTCAACTTGCTTAACCAACACATCTTTAGTCTTTCTCTCCTATTTCAACTGGGTCGCCAACTCAGTACGTTTGTTGTCACCTTCCGCCTTCTCCTGCAATAGAGTATTAACCCTATCAGTCAATGCCCTATTCTCCTCCTTAAGGGCATTGACCTCCGCCGCTGAAGCAGAAGCCATCCCTATGGATAAATACCAAGTCTTCATCACCTAAGGGTGGAAATGGATTAATCTTCTCATAAAAACAATATGAATCCAAAGGCATCGGAAAGGATAAATCAATACTGTAATGTCCCGCATTTTTACGGTGTAATAATTAATTTATTTAATTGTTAAAATAGTGATTTAGGGATTTAAAATGGTTTGAATTAAATAAAAATGAATATTTATAATATAAAAATATATTATAATTCCGAAATAGTCGGAAATAGTAGAATTCACAATACTGTGTGAAATGGATCATTTATAATATATAATTCAGTTTAGAATTGAATTATATTAACGAATTTATTTATAAATGTCAGTTGAATGTATAAATTATAATATAATTATAATCGAGCCGTTAATGGCACGGTAGTTCATAATATTGAGTTTTGAACGTCAATTGAATATACACAATTCGTTTTAAATTGGATTTCTATGAAACAAGAAACGTTCGGAGCTGGTGAACTATATTTTTCTTATGAAAGAGAAAATTCGAGATTCCGTTGTGTAGATTGTGATTTATGTCCAAATCAAATTTTAAAATAGTCATTATGGAATTCCTTTATAATTTATAACGATTAATTTATATTGTAATTGCATCTTTAATATAAACTGAATACTGGTTTAATCCAAATTTGAAATGTCGAGTAATAAATTCAGATAGGAATATTTTGGAGTTGTATTCTATTGTAAATGTATACGATAATATTAATTTATTATTATTTAATTTGATTATTTTTAATTAATCATAGCGGTTGGGATTAATGAGCTCGTCTAGCCAGAGATATTTCATGCTGAATATTTATTGGATAAAGTGATGGATTTTGAGTTTAATCGGTGGCAAAGGTGGAAGTTTGGGTTCGTTAAATTTTTGATGGCGGCGGACAACCGGATTGACCACGAAATGTTGCTGACCGCAAGTGTACGGTTTCATGCCTTTATATATAGTGGACCAATTATTAAAATATTATTAAACAATACTTCGTGGTAAAGTAATTGATAAAAACCACCACAAACGATCTCTGTGTTCTGATAAAAAAGTTAATCTTAGTGTAAAAAGATATTCCGGATCCAATGGGACAAGTTTCGTCGAATTCCGGCATCGTATGAAAAAATCCTTTATAAAACCAGAAATAAACACGCGTTTAAATTTTCCACGATCACTAGATAAATCCAACCAACTTGAAACTTTGAAATCCTACAACAATTTGTTGATACGAACCTAACAGCACCAGTTTCATCGTATTCTGAGACTGTTTCCCGGTACGCCATTTTTTCGCGCACCGCAAATACCATTTTTAACGCCAAATTACTCGGTCTTCAAAAATAACAAACTATATACCTATCCTGACTATAATCGATGATATGAACTCAACGGAACTGGTTTCGTGACGTAAGTCGATCTTCTACTCAAGTTACACTCAAATATCCATTTATTAAATTAAATGAATTTAAATACGCCCTATAGAAAATAACTGGGCGTTTATGGCTACCGTGGTCACATACAACATTGGTTTGCCACGCATTTTAATACCGTACAATAATTTAACATTACGAACCTAATGAAACTGATTTCTTTGAAAACGGTGTCCGTTTGCAAAACAGTTATTTTAACACGTATATTTTTTTAACGATTTCCATAGCGACTATTTCAAAAATTGATTTGGCCATAACTAACAAACTATAACACGAAATCTAAATTTTTCTCCTTCATATGAAAACTATAATCAATACACTTCCAACGTTTCTTGTTTCATAGAAATCCAACTTAAATGGAATTCTATATTCTTAGTTGAAGTTCAAAACCAAATAGTACGAACTGCCGCGCGATTTCAAGCTCGTTTTATATTATAAATAAAATTAACGTTAAACTTCATTTTAATAAACGAATTAAATATTAAATCCATTAATATCCCAAATACAATATTTAAAATAAATAAATTAAATTAAATATTTGGCTACCAAAAATACGGGACATTACATCCTTCCCCCCTTAAAATAATTTCGTCATCGAAATTGCTAAGGTAAGAAAGAACGTTATAAACCCATAAATTTCCAAATCCAATTTAGTTTAAATCGAAAATCAATTCAATACTCTAAATTAATATTTTCAAAAATATTGAAAATTTTCTAATACCTTAAATTTCCGAAAAATTTCGCCAGCACCTCCTTTGTATGGCTCAATCGGTACAACTACAACTCGCATTTCTAGGCCTTCTTCAATCCAAAAGAAAATAAAACAGCCAAGCGGCTTGCCAAATAGGCTCATAAATCACCAGACCCATATAAAAATAAACGTGTACCTTTTTGTCGGGCATATCATTATATCCTTCCCGTCTGTTACCCTGTCAGCATGTACAAATGCATTGCCAAACAAAATTACAATTTTATCCTCAAAACCATATCCTTCACGCGTCCAAGCCAAATCTCATTCTTAACTCAATTTCCATCAATTATCAATTTCAACTCTTAACTTACCAGTCCAACACCATTTCAGATTCCTGTCTTACAATTCAAAATCTGGTTCTACTTTTTTTTTTTGAGCAAAAGATGTGTGATCTTCCTATAGGAAGAGAGCACACATATATAATATAAATGAAGTAATACAAAATATCCAATACAGACTCGGTACGATAGTCTCACATAGTAATGTATAGGATAATAGATAGATGAGTTCCGGCAAGGCCACCACCCATCATACTTCATTATCGAATTCCGGCAAGGCCACCACCCGATAAGAAGTATATCTATTCCCATACATATAACAATCTATGAGCATAACAAATGATGAATCAAATCACTAAAAATAAAAACATCCCTACTCCACATATACTAATATACCCAAAGCAACACAAAATGGTCAATCCAAATGGCAATTCCAACAGCTCCACAGTTTCATCTACAACCTGTAATCTGAAAAAACTAAAGCAAAATTATCAGTAACTTACACACATATATATATGGGTATATGCCTATATAATATGTATATATATATATATAGACATATAACCATATATATATGTACAAAGAGGAAGACTTAAGAAACAAACGAACAAGAGAAGAATATCCACCCAAAACAGAAATCAGCATCCCAGACGCAGTCTATTACAACTAAAAAAGTTATTAACGTAAATGAATAAACTCAGATTAGATCTTACCTTTGACAAAAAGCGCCCAAATTGCAATTTACCAAATAGTTTATAGTGCGAATTGGACATCCAAGACAAGCAGAAATTTACTATGTTAATGATTAAATTATCCTTAGATACAGAGATTGAATGAAAGATTCTCTGGTTCCTCTCAACCCAAATGAACCAACTTATGAATATTACTAAAGAATCTAATATGTATTTCTGTCTGGCATTGTATCTTAATCTATAACAATTCCAATAATCAATACAACTACTAAAGGAATTAAAACAATCAAAAGTAAAAATCCTAATAATCATATTGAAAATAGAAAAGGTAAAATAGCAAGAGAAAAACAAATGATCTACCACCTCCTCTCCCATATTACAAAAACAACATTTTATATCAAAAAAAACATTTTTCTTTTTTAGCAACACAATCGTATTAAGCTTCTTGTGAACAATCAACCACATTAGAAACTTTGCTTTAGGTGTTGAATTAGTTTTCCATAGGAATTTAAAGGGGTATAATGATACACCAGAGAAATTTATAAAACTATACATGGAATTAATAGTGTAAACTAAGCTCTTATCCATACCCTAGCTAATAGAATCTCTATTTACGTCCACATGGTATAATGCTAACTTGGCTTTAAGTAAGGCCAATTGTCTTAATAAATCTTCCTCCAGAATATTGTCAAAGGAGAATTCCCACGGAGGGTCTAATTCAGCTATGTAAACATCCTTAATTAAGGCATTCTTAAATCTACTAATATTAAAGAGATTACTAAATTCAATTTTTAGCGGCACTCTAGATATCCAAGCATCGTGCCAAAAATAGGTAAGGTTTCCTGAATGAACTAATACTTTACATCCTATATTAAAAAAGTCAAAACAATTCAAAACGAACTTCCAAAAATACGATAATCTATTATCCCAACTACCACCATTTCCAAGAATAAATTCTCCTCTTGAGTAATAGAATTTGGAAACAATAGACTTCCAGGAAGCATTCACTTCTGGGCATCTATATTTCCATAACCATTTAGCAAGAAGAGCAGAGTTGAAATTATATAGATTTATGATTCCCAATCCCCCCTCTGTCTTAGATTTACAGCACATGTCCCAGTTAACTAGACATTTAAAACTACTACAACTAGAATCACCGTTCCAAAGGTAATTACGTCTAATCCTATCAATTTTCTCAATGACCCATTTGGGAAATCGATGAACGGCCATCCAATAAGAGGGAATAGCTGATAGTACCGAATTAACTAAAACTAGTCTACCAGCTCTGGACAGGAATCTATTGTTCCAGTTAGATAGTCTATTACTAACCTTATCGATAATGACTATCCAGTCTTCCTTCTTAAGCTTCGACGGTCTTATTTTAAAACCTAAGTAATCAAAAGGAAATTTCATAATCGAGCAGTTCAAAGTGCTGGCTACCGAAGACTCATCACTGTTAAAGTCATTAAGGATCATGACGGCACTTTTTTCAAAGTTTATTCTAAGACCAGATAACATTTCAAAACAGTAGAGAATAAACTTAAGAGTAATAATATGCTCAGGCAAATGGGAAGAGAATAGTAATGTATCATCTGCAAATTGAAGAATCGATAATTCATTATTGAATTCCCCATTTCCCACATTACCTAGAACACCTTATCTCCCGGCTCTCTTAATAATTCTAGAGAAGACATCAACCGCTAAGTTAAACAGAAAAGGCGATAAGGGATCACCTTGTCTAAGTCCTCTCCTGGATTGTATCTTCTTACCCACTACCCCATTCACCACAATGTTTGAACAACCAGACTTCAGCAATAATAAAATCCAGTTTGTCCATCTAACACTAAAACCCCTAGCGAGACATAATTCGCATATAAAATCCCAATCAATTGAGTCAAATGCTTTCTCAAAGTCCAACTTCAAAATGGCACATGATATATTGTTCTTACAACAGACATTAATGTATTCCTGCACCGCTGCCACTCCATCCGCTATATTCCTACCTTTAATGAAAGCAGTTTGGGAGCAATCTATGAGTTCATTCATCTTACTACTTAGTCTATTCGCTAGGACTTTTGAGATGATCTTGACTGAAACATTAATAAGAGAGATAGGCCTAAAGTCCTTAGGGGAATTAGCCCCCTCTCTCTTATGAATAAGTATGACATTGGCAAAATTGAAACTACCTAAACGCGAGTTACCACTATAAAATTCATTAAATTAGTCAATAATATCAAGCTTCAATACTTCCCAAAATTATTTATAAAAATTAACAGAGAATCCATCAGGTCCAGGAGCTTTGTCATTAGGCATATCCCTAATTGCCTTCCAAATCTCCTGTTCAGAAAAAGGTTTATCTAAATCCACGAGATTAACCCTAGTATCAGAAGGATATAATTCATTCCAACTGACATTAATTCTTCTTTTAATCTTACTTCCAAAAATCTGTTTATAATATCTAGTGAAAGCTTCGTTCAGGTCCTTCTGCAGAGTCAATTCTGCATTATTGTCAATAATCGAATGAATCATATTGTCACGTCTCCTCTTATTAGCCACACTATGAAAAGATTTAGTGTTATTGTCCCCTTCCTTTGTCCATTGAACGCGAGACCTTTGTCTCCACATCATCTGGTTCTACTTGATATATTATATCCCGATTCAATTTCCAGTTAATTTGTTTCAATTCAATTCATATTTGCTTTCCCAATTTCTATTTAATTTTGCCTTTGTTCAAACAATTTCCCTAAGAGCTTTTAAATAGTTTAGCTCTTTCAAAAAAAAATCAAATATTCCTTTTTAGGATTCAAAACAACTTGTTTTTCTCCAAGCAATTCAAAACAAAATCTTTGGTAGTAGTCTGTCACTTAGAACTCAGAAATGGACACTGATGATGTGGCTAGCATCGTCAGAGTTATTTCCCAGCTATCGAAGTGAGTTCAATACCATATCACTTATCAAAACCGTATTTAAACATTTCCATTTTGAAATCTATTTCAGAATACTAAACACAATTCTCGTAAAACAAATTAAAATCTCCCAGGATTTTAAAATTCTCATATATTCAATCCAAGTTCTTTTGCAAACACCTTTCCCACTTTTAGGAATTTAAATTTCAAATTCTGATTTTTATTTCAGATTTGATTTATCTGATTCCATATATTATATCCATATGAATTCTGATTGGTTATTTTCATAACCATTTCACTTTTCTTATAATCTCATTCGATTATAATAAAAAACAACACATCCAATATATTATAATATTTCCAATATATATATCTTTATATCAAAATATAATTTGGGTAAATTACTTCATTTACCCCTCTTTCAAAACATACTGTGTCGTTTTATCGTACTTGAGTGTTTAGAAACTCCTATCGATACAGTGGATCAAAATGATCGACCAAAACTCATAAACAACTCAAACAAATAAATTTCCACAATATAAAACAATTTTTATAAAATCTACAAATACGTTCACTCGTATATATACACTCAGACTCAATCTAGGGTATTACTAACCCAATCTCTATTGAGTTACACCACAGAGCCAAGGTTATTACTAAACTAATAGCTCTGATACCATTGTAACGACCCAAGGATTTTCGGCCCTGGAAATCGACATAAATACCTTTACCGTAACTCATGCTGACACTCCAAGCACCGAAACCACTGGATAGTTATTGAAAGAAATTAGAAGGTGAGATAAGAAAGAAAGAAATATAAGAATAAGAAGAAAAAGAAACAACACAACACAGAGTCTCACATCGCAGCGGAACAAAATATAATATAGAAATAAATCTTTATTGAGAGCTTTAAAAATACTTACAATATCAGAGTACATCACAAAACAGGACAATTATAATAACCTTTTCCCATATACAACACACAAAAGAATAGTAGCTATATAATATCATACATCTGAACATCTCCAGCTCGTCTCTGGACTTCACAACATTCAATAACCTGAACCTGTACATCCCAGGCTAACCCAAGCATTTAAAAAACACCGGGTCAGCCTGGTGAACCAGAGTGAGAAAAACTCGCACAATATTAAGGGTATCACACAACCTGATTTTAAAGTTAAAATATTCTCGAAAGTAAAGGATAATCGTAAGACCAAATCCACACATAAATACGGAGGGTTTTTACTGTACGATAACCCAAAACAATTTTGAAACTAATATCCTTTCTGATGTTATAATAATGTCTAAATACAAGTAATTATCAATCTAGCAGGATGCTTGCATCTCACGCTCCACATATATAGTATACAATCATAACCGTTGTCGCTTATTGGAGATTTGATTCTGACTATGACAAGGTATGGGGCCACCTGCCGATAGCGTATCTCTAGAGGTGAATACACTGGGTTCAACAAGAACGTCTTGCAACCCGGCCTATACATGACCGACCACTCATTTCGCTTGAGTGTATCGAATGTATATCACCAAAGGTTGGGATCAACAACCGTTTCCCGAAAAGGGACAACATCTAAATATAGATTAAAGAAGTAAATAGGATTTTATCCAGATAGGTGATTATACACCCTAATGGGAGCGACCCACATAGACATGCTGCCTGCCCGATTTTTGTCATTTCCCAGTTGATGAGGCTTGAGGTTTAGATTAGCTTTTGAACATTGGGTCATCATTCACTTTGAATGCCACATCGTCAGATCCGCCAGATACCACTAATTGACGTCCACAAAAATACTCTAGTTGGAAGCTAAGTGAACGGCTATTCCCCGCCACCAACTATAATACGTTTGAAGAAATCAATGTATGTAACCCTTTGGAAATACTCTGTCAGACATCCGTCCATAAAAGTCATCCAGGAACAGGATGAACCGAAGGCACTCTCCGACTGCATCCAATATAGTAATCACCCCATGGATCAGTAGCGAGTAGTCCTTGCAACCTGTAGATTTCAACCACGATAGAATCACAGCTTATCTCTGCTTACCAGGCAGAGAATATTAGTGGTTTTTCCGTTTATGAAATCAACGGTTTTCAATGCTCTATCTCGATCATCTTCGGATATCTTCACGTATTTGTTGGTCGAAATGGTTTTCGAATAATAATTCGATCCCGGTATTTCCGTACCAATAATCGTATTGGAAAGATTAGATAGTCGGTGATTTAACTATCAAAATATATAGTGATTCAATCATGAACATCAAATGTGTTCACTGGTTCAGTATTCAGCATCTCTTGGCCTTTTTAATACAACTATTAACTCTTTTAAATATTAAAAATATGATAATTGAATCCTTGTTTAGTATACAAGTGTTCTTAAAACCAGTTCTATATAGTACTTAGCAAAATGACCATATTAAATTTTCACTTAATTCCCCTTTCAAAACATTTGTTACATCCTTCTTTATTATTTAACTTGGGAAATCCATTCAACTTATTATTCGTAAACAATGTTATGTAATATCGTTTATTCCATTCTTCAAATAATAACTAATATTTATTTGTCTAAAATAAAACCCAACTTTACATTTCCTTCTAATTAATTTCCTTTACATCGGGTCTCTCGTTATACATTCTCTAAATTTTCACCAAACGTTGCATTATTTCACTAATGGAAATAATGAACTATCACTAACCTCTTTTACGATTACCAACTAATATCATCTTCAGATAATCCTAACATCGTTCAAGTTGGGGTATTTTAATTAACTCTTTGACCTTGATCAACAATGTTCATATCTTCAGATAAATATAAGTTGTAATCAAAACCCAATATTCCATTTCAGTCTCAAAACAATTTCCATCATAACTTGGATTTGGTTATACAACCCTATAACCCACTTCTTTAACCAGATTCATTTATTTCCAATCTCCTTTCAAATCTATTCGACCATTCCCCACTTTGGAAATCTTATTTCAATCCTTCGCTTCTACTTAATCCCATTATAAAGTTATGTCAACGCAAGATTAACGCTTTAACACTTTAAACCCTATTTATATAACTTTGGTTTATCTTAAACCCTTTATCTTAATTTCCTTCGACTTAATTCAAATAATTAAGTAACATTTATTTCAAGCTACTGTATTCGCTTGAAATTTCCTTTTTAACTTCGTTATAAAGATTTGGGTTTTAAGTATAAAACCCGTTCATAAACTCCTCTCACCATTTCACTGGATTCCATTTCGACCTCGATTACTTTTGAAAAGTAATTTTCTAAATTTTCACTAATTAAAACAATAATTTTCTTCAATCATTAACTACTTCAGTAGTTAATTTCTTTATTTACTAAAATAAATAGTAAATCCTTTATAAAAATCTTATTTAAAGTTAAAACAATATTCTCTAACTATTTCATTTCGCAAATTCAAAACAAACTAATTTAGTAGTCGATTCCATTTAAAATGGTCGATTTTGTCAACACAAAACTCGATTATCTCGTTAATCAATTCCAATTTGTTCTCACTTGAAAAATATAATTAATTTAAATAATTTCATTAATTGGTTTCTTTACACAACAATTATCAAAGTTTAACCACTCGATTCATTTCTTATTCTCATACTCGTAAATCTGATTAACATCAGAATTTACTTTATAAAATAAATTATTAACAAATTGAAGTCTTAAATAAATAAAATATTTATTTATTTCTCATTAATAACTCTTATTCAAAATAATGCATTTCAAAATCTATCTCTAATTATAAAATAAATTTTATAACTTCATCTCTATTGTCTCACCTGACGGTGAATCAGTATCAATAAAACGATTGATTTTATAGGCCATACGCTGCCAAATACTAAACCAATACCGCCCATTGGTTTAAACAAAACACAAGTTGACTTTTCGGTAAATGATCACAAACCAAATTAATCTCCAATAATGACAGTTCATATATGAAAATATGGAAATAAATAATATATTTGAGGAATCCGCTTGGATCCCTCCAACCTGTTCTTCCCAGAAATCACAATAGTTATCTCCAATCAGATCATTCAGTTTCATTTAACTGATAGCAATAAATAATGGCCATTTAACATCAACCACACGCCATTCAAACAATTCAACAATTTAAACACATTTATTTTATAAACATGACTCATAAGGTAAGCTACCTTTATTGGAACCAATCGTTAAAATAACGATTTGGTAATTCACTGAAATTAAACGACTGTTTAATTTCATCAGTTTAAGCAACAAATAAATATATGATAGCAAACAGTCAACCACAGCAAATTGAGCATACAAAATAAAAACCCAATTTATATAAAATATAAATGGGAAAACTGAGTGAGTTTAACTCACCTGATTTGATTCGTGTTTTGAACCGTCTATTTCAGTTAAATTAAACAACATTTAATTTAACTAGAAATTTCCAATCGCTTCCAGTTCTGCTCAATTAGCTCCAGACTGTTGAGTTCTCAAATACGGTTCCATCACTTCTTATTGTTCAATTCTGACAACATAGGTATGAGGTATAACATTTATAATATATGAAAATAAAAATAATTATTTTCTTGATAAATTTTATTAGATCACATTACTTAGTTAAGAAATAAATGGCCGATGAATTATCCTCTTTGTTCCTGCTCTAGCTTGCTCGCGAACGCTTCAGTTCCACTTCGGTGACCGCCTACACCAATTTACGTATTTAATGCATAGCAATTAAATTAAAACTGACAAATCCTTAATTTAATAAACTAATAGAAAATTGATTACTTAATTACGTTACACTATTTAATTACTTATTATTTAAGCCTAATTACTTTAATTAAATTAACTGATTACGTTTGAAATTCAAACCAGGCATCACGCTTGGCTTCTAAAAAATGGTTGCGATCAGTTCCCTGTTCCTTGTTTGCAGTCACGGTACCAGTTTGTTCAGCCTTTCCAATTGATCCCCTTCGAACTATATTTCCAATTACCTTCCTTTCGTTAAAACAGGGTCAGGTTGCATTTAACGTTTCCTTCCAGGTCCATTCACTTTCAATTCTCCTTCGTTCAACTTAAACCAAGCTACAGCCAAATTTCCTAACGCCCTACCGCCCTCCACCATTGATCGTGCTCCGATCATATACCACCAAGAGGTGCGACTTGGCCTCGACAACCAACGCCCGACACCCCAGCCAACTCGGTCGCGTCAGTCCTCCCCTACCCCACTTTGAACAGCAACAGCTAAAATGGGGATTCCGGCCACTGCTTAAGGCCAGAACAAATCATAGTAGTTGGGATTAATGATATCGTCTAGTCGGAGATATTTCATGCAGAAGATTTATTGGATAAAGTGATGGATTTTGAGTTTAATCGGTGGCAAAGGTGGAAGTTTGGGTTCGTTAAATTTTTGATGGCGGCGGACAACCGGATTGACCACGAAATGTAGCTGACCGCAAGTGTAGGTTTTCATGCCTTTATATATATTAAAATATTATTAAACGATACTTCATGGTAAAGTAATTGATAAAAACCACCACAAACGATCTCTGTTTTCTGATTAAAAAGCTAATTATAGTGTAAAAAGATATTCTGAATCCACTGGGACAAGTTTCGTCGAATTCCGACATCGTTTGAAAAAAAATTCCTTTATAAAACCAGAAATAAACACGCTTTTAAATTTTCTACGTTCACTAGATAAATCCGACCAACTTAAAACTTTGAAATCCTACAATAATTTGTTGATACGAACCCAACGGCACCAGTTTCATCGTATTCTGGGACCGTTTCCCGGTATGCCATTTTTTCGCGCACCGCAAATACCATTTTTAACGCCAAATTACTCGGTCTCCAAAAATAACAAACTACATACCTATCCTGACTATAATCGATGATACGAACTCAACAGAACTGGTTTCGTGGCCTAATTCGATAGTCTACTCAAGTTACACTCGAATATCCGTTTATTAAATTAAATAAATTTAAATACGCGCTATAGAAAATAACAAGGCGTATATGGCTACCGTGGTCACATACGACATCGGTTTGCCATGCATTTTAATACCGTACAATAATTTAACGTTACGGTCCCAATGAAACTGATTTCTTCGAAAACGGTGTCCGTTTGCAAAACGGTTATTTTAACACGAATATTTTAATAACGATTTCCATAACGACTATTTCAAAAATTGATTTGGCCATAACTAACTAACTATAACACGAAATCTAAACTTTTTTCCTTCATATGAAAACTATAACCAATACGCTTCCAACGTTTCTTGTTTCACAGAAATCTGACTTAAATCAAATTCTGTATTCTCAGTTGAAGTTCAAAACCAAATAGTATGAACTGCCGCGCGATTTCGAGCTCGTTTTATATTAGAAATAAAATTAACGTTAAACTTCGTTTTCATAAATGAATTAAATATTAAATCCATTAATATCCCAAATATAATATTTAAAATAAATAAATTAAATTAAATATTTGGCTACCAAAAATACGGGACGTTACAATTGTATTCAATGTTGATTGATCTCTATTAAATATATATCTATTTGGTGGCGGAGAATTTATTCTCTTGCTTAATACCCTTCTTTGAGACGTACAAGCTCAGAGATTATATATCGATAGACATCAGTCGCATGGCGTGAATTTCCAATGTGGCATGCTGAGATGCAAATGATCAAGGCTTCTGTTGAAAAGTAGAGTCTTGTGCTTGATGATCAAAGCACAACCTTAAAGGGGATAGCTTTGTATATAGCGTTAATTCGCGAGCCTCACACCTCGGTATGAGTTAAAAATGGGATAAGGGACCGTTGGGAGAACATGACGTTTCTTTCTAGCTATGGATGGTGTTATGGTATGGAGCCCAGGCATTTATATTTTTATCTATGCGGATGATGGATAGCGAGGCGCCTCGGATATATTGGTTACTACGGAGCCAATGGATAGGCTTGATAGGACAGGGAAACATGTGTTTAGGAATTGTCAATCCTCAAACGTAAGAGAGGACCGGCCCAACCGGTCCAAGGGTTGCCCAGAGTGTGTAGTCCTGAGACATTTTCTAGAGTGTCTCGAAGCGGTTAGGAATACATCCTTGATGGAAATCCAATTTCCAATACGTAACATTTTGGTTTTGCCCGTAGAGCCTAGTATTATCGACATGATATATGGTACCCATGTCGTCTATGATTGATACAACGTACCAAGCATGTTTGGCTATTTAAGGGAAAATTCTATCCTCCGGCTTGCGTTGCATTGTATGATGGGACTTGGGTCTTAGAATACCTTCATTTTTCCAAAAAGCATTGCGCTGTTTGTTTTATGCACTAGTATTCTTGGGAGGAAGCCCATTCTGTGTTATACGGCATGGTCCCTTGATTTATTGTATTTTTAAAATAAAGATTTAATAACTGTTTTAGTTCTCACACCAGTCACATGACTGATCTGGAGTTTATTGTTTTAACCTAAACTCTGGGTGCCCTTATTTTCCACACGAGCAGCTAGTTGTTTTGGTTTTGCAGATATTATATTCACAGGATCCTGGTTTACAGCTGGAGCTATATTCTTAACGCTCTGTATCTGTGTACTTCTTTCAATTGTGTTATGTATTGTTTTTCCGCTGCTAATGTGTAAATCTCTGATATTTATCAAATGTATACTATTTGTTCATACTCTGTATATTCTTATACTCTAACATAAATAGTTGTAATAAGCAATGAAATGTTCTTCAGTTTTTTTCTGATTTGTCATGTTCTCAACTCAATCCGGGCTTTCCCGTAAGGGCGAGTTTGGGTCGTGCCAACGGAGGTCCGAAGCTTTCTAGGATTGGTCGCATACTATGATAGGTTTATTAAGGATTTTTCGCGAATATGACATCACTCACTAAGCTAACCAGAAAGTATGTTAAGCTTGGTTGGTTTAATAAGTATGAGGAGGCATTCCAAGAAGTAAAGCACTTGTTGCCCAATGCTTCTATGTTACTAGTGCAAAAAGGAAACCAGGGGTTGGCTGTTTTTAATGATGCTTATGGAATAGGGTTAGGTGTTGTTCTGATGCAGAAGGGAAGGGTCATTGCTTATGCTTCCTAACAACCTAGACCTCATGAAGTTCGATCCCTAGCTCATGATCTTGAGTTTTCTATTGTTGCTTTTGCCCTGAAGATTTAGAGGCATTACTTATTAAGTGAAAGGTTTGAGTTGTTCACCGACCATAAGTTCCTTCTCAGAAGGAACCAAATATGCGACAATAGAGACGGTTATAGTTTTTGGCTGTGTATGACTTCGGCATAGAGTATACCCTTAGGAATGGTAATAAGTTTGTGGATGCCCTTAGTAGGAGGCACCAAGGGATGGTGGTGGTTATGCTGAATGAATGGAAAGACTTAGAAATTTAGTCATATGTAATGTAAGGATATGGTCGACAATAATTTCTAACGGAGGTACACCAATGATTTTGTTCTTAGAGGTTCGACCAATTTTGATTGAAAAGATTTTTTCTAGGCAAGAAGAGGATCCTTCATTGGCTAAATGTATCAAAGAGATCAGAGCCGGAATGGAAGGGAATAGCCCTGGGAAGTTAGCTCTCGACTGGAACGATTGGTTACAGAAGAATGGAAGGCTTTGTGTTCTGAAGGATGCTAATCCGAGGAAGGAAGTTCTTAGAGAGTATCCTCGCTATAAGTTTACGATACATCCTGGGGGAACCAGAATGTACCGAGACATGAAAAGAAGCTTCTTTTGGGAAGGAATGAAGAAATATAATGGTATATGGTAAAACCATGTATGATTTGCCAAAAAGTGAAATCCAAATAGAATAAGCCTAGTGGTTTGTTACAACCATTGGTCATTCCAGTTTTGAAGTGGGATTGAGTAACCATAGATTTCGTCGATGGACTACAGAGATCGAAGAGAGGGAACAAAAGCATATGGGTTATCGTTGATAGACTAACCAAGAATTCTCATTTTTCCCGTGAAGTTATCTAGGACGGTGCCGGTTTTGGTGAAGTTGTTCATGAAGAATGTTGTAAGGCTTCATGGAGTTCCTAGTAGTATCGTAAGTGACAGGGATCCGTTGTTTACGGGTGAGTTTTCAAAAAGTTTGGAGAAGTCAATGGAAATTAAACTCAAGATGAGCACGGCTTATCACCCACAGACAGATGGGAAAACTAAGAGTATGAATAACGTACTGGAAGATTTTCTAAGCATGTGTCCCGGATTTTGGTGGTTCTTCGGAGGACCATTTGCATTTGGTAAAATAATCCTAAAAATATCTTTCAAGCTACTATAGGAATCGAACCTTCCGAAGATTCGTGTGGAAATCAAGTAAATCACCAGCATCTTGGTTGGAGACTGACGACGAACTAGTTCTTTGTTCAAAATTAGTAAAAGAGGCCACAGAGAAGATTAAGAACATTTGGGGTTGGATGAAGGAACCTCTATCTAGGTAAAAGAGTTACACATATAGAAGGTGTAGAGATTTTGAATCTCTATTCGATAAAGGGATTTCATCAAGGTGTTACCGATGAAGGACATGCTCCATTTCAGAAAAGCAGGGAAGCTTAGGCCAAGGTTTATTGGACCTTTCCTAGTTTTGAAAAGGATTGGAAAGCTTGCCTACCAAGTGGAGTTAATGGATAGATTGGCAGCAATCCATATGTGATTCTCATACCGCAATTAGAAAGTAATACATGACCCTGAAGCTACCATTGATCTGAGGATATTGGAAGATTTGGTAATGGAACTTGGTTTGACATTCGTGAGGCAACCAGTTCATGTTGTTGATAGAGATGAAAGGAAATTAAGAACCAAGACAATTAAATGGTAAAAGGTTCAGTAGGAAACAAAGGCTAGGAAGAGAGAGGCTTTTCCTGATTTTCTTTCGATATGATCTATATGGCTTTATAGATTTTTTACTAGTGGGGTACGCTAGTATATATTTGGTAACATTGCATGCAGGGTTATTATGATTGCTTTTTTTATTTTGTCCTTGATTGAATTTTAGGGAAGAATTTTTTTAAGGAGGGGTGAATGTAATACCCCTAAGTTCTGGTAACATTATTCATTAATTTGACTGGATAAATTAAATAAGAAAAATGTGGTGAAGGAGAACATGAGATTTGCTCTTAATAAATTAACTAGTAGGTTGAGCTTAGAAAAATTTAACTAATGTTTAAGGGAGGGGCATATGAGAGAGAAAAAAGGGTAAAGTTTTGGGCCCTATATCTACTCATATCCTACCATATTTTGTTCATTTTTTCATTCACTCTAAAAGATTAAAAGAATACTAAGGTGGCCGACCATTAAAGCTAGGAAGAATAGAAGAGAAAAAGTTAGGATTTAGAGGTTGGAAACTTTGTCAACGAATTTTATAACCTCAAACTAATTAAGGTGAATAATATTCTTACCCTTCTTTTTTGGTAATTAGGAATATAGCCGAAAGTTTTATCTATTTGTAATGGTTTTAATGATTGATATGATGCTAATTGGTGGGAAATAATTTAGCTATGCTTGACAGGTTTATATGGTTTTTATATACATGAATATGGTTAGATTTTAGGGTAAAACCTATAGTTAGAAATCTCAAAATGCGATGGATTTTTATAAGATGTTTCTTGTATGATCTTGGAAATTTCTTTTGGATTTCATAATTTTTCATTGATGTATGAATTAGTTATGAATTTTTTAAGTTGAATTGCTTAGGAAAAGGTTACGTGTTGATTAAAATATGTGTATAAATATTTTATGCATGGCGAGTACAAAAGTACTATATAAAGACTAAGTACGATCAGTATTTTATAAGCCAATGCGCATTAAAAATGAATGGCGGAGAAGGTATAAAGAAGAACTGTACAAGGAAACGAGTCGGTATTGTTTGTATTTCTATCAATTCCACTGTCTTTCCGAAGGCAACGTTCCAATACTCTCAAAAGTCTCTTTTGATGGTGCTCGATACTTGTAATACCATCTATGTATGGTATAAGAAGTATTTAGACATCTGTCTCTCACCTATCGGAGGAGCCTTGGTATTGATACTTACATGTTTTAAAAGTTAACTTCTCCATAAGAGGCTTTCACCTCCACTCTTTTGGCAGGAACGAAATGGGTCTTTCATAAGAAAGAAACTATTTTGAATCAGGACATTACACATTTCGGGGGAACCGAGAGTAAGTCTAAATTCTTGAAGCCATTGCCTGTGAAGACGTACCTTCATAAACAAGTTTTCCCAAACTTATTCCTTTGGATGTGGTATACTGGCCGAAAGGAAATCTTTTGTCTAAGGTGTAACGACCTCCCCGTACCTCCTATACTGGACTAAGGAAAAGGTGCATTATATGATATGCCAGGCGGATACGGGACGATCAACAGGGTAGAATAACAAGTAATGAACTTGTCATATAACTCACAACGCATGGGTAATATATAATAATAAAATATACAACAAGATATAGTTATGAATCGCAACTAAACAGAGAATCAAATTTCCGTAAAACCATATAATCTTGAGTACAATACTTCTCCATACAAGAATCTCCGATTACAATGTGCCTCATTACATGTCAGAGTCTCAATAACATCAACATACAACAAAAATAGAAAAGAAACAGTTAAATAGTAGGTAGTAATAATACGTCAGCTTCCTACTCACCACCGCACAATAATATTGATGCCAAACCTGCTACCTGCTACCTGCTACTCAGTTGGCCGCCAGTAAGTTAGTGAACAAACCAAGGTAATAAGAGATAAACATAAAATCTTGAGTCGACGATAGTATTAGTGAGCGATAAAATAGCTAACAATAGTTACACAAGATAATATGAGTGTAGGTGGATCAGCTATCTGATCTGCCCAACACCCATCAAATTAACATGAGAAAATCATCCATCAAATGTCAAATCCGAAACTGGAAAGGACAATTCTGATCCCTTTTCTCTTCAATAACCTACGGTGATAGTCTCCCTAAAGAAAACAGAGAAGAAAGCACACACTGAATCCACTATAACATCCATAACATCCAATATCCTAGCTATCACCGTCTACATCCGTGAATCCATTGATCATCGAATTTGCTTATCAACGATCGAAAGAGCTAATAATGAACCCCGGTTCTAGCCAAACTACCATACATCATTGTGACTCGTATGTTTGACTTTTCCATTCTCGACAACTATGCCCATCATGACTGCCTAGGGTATTCGATCTCCTGATTCTGATCCTAATGGGTGTCTCCACGACACCTCTACTTTGTAACGACCCGCATTTTACGTATCAAAGGATCGTAGAATATTTATTTCATTTTCATACGAAGTTTTATGGTCGTGTAACTTTGGGGAATGACTATTGGGGTCATTTCCAATGTTCACGATTTTTGCCGATTTTTAATTGACCATTTTGCCCTTAGCAAATCTTGTTTTCCCTATAACTTTTGATTGGTAAGGATTTTTGACCTAAAACCACTTCCATTAGATTTAGATGATGGTTTATCTTTCTGTAGAGTGGTCACATTAGCCGAACGGACTTACCGTTTGGGAGATATGGCTGAAATAAGGTTTGGAAGATGAAAAACAACTTAATCGGGCCTAATTAGGGTGATTACTAACTAGGCCTATAACCCATTTCAGGATTAGGGTTAGTTAGGAAACGATATATTTTCATTTTTTCAGCTGCCTAAAACATTTCTCTAACCCTAGTAATGTCCTACACCTTTCAAAATCATCCCAAATCACCTTCTAATCACTAATTAAGAAGATTTACATCAAATCAAGGCAAATCAACACCAAATCAGAGTTGGAGCTGTTGTGTTGCATAGAAAAACTCCCCAAAACAGTAGAGTTTCAGATCTAAAGTTTTATTTGTGGCTAAGGTGAGTGATTTGCATTTTTTTCACTAGTTACGGCTAATTAGGGGTGATTAGTGATAATTAGCGAAATTATGGCTCAGAAACATCTGGAAAAATTTGTAAAATTCTAAAATATTATTTTAGGGCTCTGATAAAAATTTGGGCTAATTTGGATATGTTTTTCTAATCTTATCATTAGTTATGGTTAAACATGATTAAGGGGAAAACCCTGGGTTTTGGGTATATTTGATTCATATTGGCATGATTATTCATCGTTTTGGTGTTTATGGTTGATTGTACATGTTGCTACGACTTTATGGTATGCTTTGTGACTAATTAGAAAAGATAAAATGGTCGAAATCGCCGTCGTACTGCATAAAACAATCGCTATAAAAATGGCAGAAAACTGTGCAGGAACCGGATCGGATCGGAGGGAGGAAGTACGACCCGACCCGCTCGTGAAGCACCCCCCTCCCATGAACCGCTGGTGGTGCCATGAAGCTTGAAGTTCTCCGACCCGAACCGCTTGCCCCAAATCATGGAACACCATGCAACTCCGACCCGACCTGGTAGAAGAAGAACGAACTGATCCGAACCACTCTTGGGAGCATGGCCTGACCCGAACCGCTTGGTAGTCCACGCACTGTGCTTGAACACCCGAACCGAGCCATGGAGCTACCCCAACCCGAACGGATTGGTTGCCATGAATACGAACAAAGGATTCACAGAACCGAACCGATGATGGCTGGAGCATTTAACTCGACTGAACCGATCCGAGGGAAATCAAAACCCGAGAGGCAAAGGTAGTCCAAATAGGAAGTAGAACTCATGATCTAGATGGGAACCAATGAGTTAACTTCATGAATTGGAATTTGCTGCGGGACGTGCGCAAAAGGGTTATCGATGTCTATAGCTTTGAATCACCACCGAGGAAAAGATTATTGGCTACGGATCAGTGCAGTAGGGTCATCGTGACTCCATAGGGTAGAGTGATCGTAGCAGGGCTATGAGCCAGTGCAGTGGAGCCGTCATGACTCTATGAGGCAGAGTGGACATAGAAAAGTATTAGTGGTTACAGATCAGTGCAGTGGAGCCGTCATGACTCCATGGGGCAGAGTGATCGTAACAAAGAATTGGGTGGTCAAAGTGGTGGATATCGTATGCTTTATGCACTTAGTGAGAGAAGTGAGGATGATTGCAATGTTTGATGTTTTGCTATCACAATGACATGCACACCCCCTCCCCATTGTTTTCACACTATATGTTAGTGTCACCTTAGAGTATTGTGCATCCTGTTGAGCTAACTCTTTGGTTGCAAGTCCAGGTTCAGGTATGGTTATGTACACCTATTATTGTTCTGTTTTGCTGCTTATCGCTCATACCAGACTTCTGTCTGGCCTAGAGTTTTATGTCTCTTCTTATTACTCTGGGTGCTCTTAAACGAGAAGACTAGAGACGAGTTAGGTGATTATGCACGAGTAGCTGTATCGGAGACGAGCAAAAGACTTCCACATATGATATATGTATAATCTCCCTGTGTTGTTGGTCACTACTTTGGGCATTACTAGTGTACCTCTTTCTTTTTGCTTTAGAGACAGTATTTCAAAGTTGTAATAATATTGGCTTGGATGATAAGCTGTATTTTAGATTTCCGCTGCTATGATGGTTTAGTTTTCAACTTATGCACTGTCTCGCCTATTTTATGTCAAAGTTATGTTATTATTATATTTTATCCCATGCGCTGTGAGACATTCTACAGGTTCCTTATTAGTTCAAATTCCTTTCTTTGGCGATCGTCCCGTGCTAGTCGGACATTGGCACAGTGAACTTCCATTGAAAATGTCGGCTGGTGCAGGGCGGGCCGTCACACTTGGTATCAGAGCTCTAGGTTGCGTAGTTAACCTAGGGAAAGACACGAGGGAGAGATAGTATACGTATATAAGAGCGCGTATTTTTGATATTTTGGTTTATAAAATTTATATATATACTATTAGTATATCTAAGAATGGAGTCGCACTGTACTAGCACTACTGAAGAGATGGTTAATCGTTTTCTCCTTACAAATTGAACGATGAGCCGATATACGAGGAATACTGGTTCAGGAGCCAATAATAGGAATTCTCCTGATATGAGGACGATGTTCACTGACTTTTTGAGAGAGATGCTTAGGGATGTTCGGAGGGCAACTCCTAATGCTGCAAATGGTGGTGGTGCAGCGGTGCAGGCGCCTAGGGCCGATTTCGCCAAGCTCTGTAAGGACTACACTATTCTTGGTGGGAACCCGTTCCATGGAACAGAATCAACTATAGTAGTTCAAGATTGGCTCGATAGTTGTGAGCGCATCTTCGAGGACTTTGGGATTGATGACGCGATGAAGAGAAAGCTAACTTCCCGTCAGCTGCAAGGAAGGGCAATGAATTGGTGGAATGGTATTAAGGCAGCTACCCCTGAGGATCAAGTTACTTGGGATCAGTTTAAGTCCCGATTCAGTGATAAGTTTATCCCAGCTGCTTAGAAATCAGAATTGTTTAGGAATTTCTTGGGGCTTAAGCAGAATGGTAAGGCTGTCTTGGAATATATTGCTGAGTTCGATACTTTATCGAAGTATGGATTATCCCTCATTGACACTCCTGAGAAGAAGAATGAGAAGTTCATAACAGGCTTAGATCAGTACTTGGGGGAAAGGATTATAAACCATATTGACGAGACTTTTGAATCAATTGTTGGGAAAGCATTGAGGTCAGAGAGCCTTTACCCTAAGCCCAAGGCTGAAGTCGATGTTGCATCTACAAGAGAGACAAAGCAGCAAGCAAGCGGTGGAGGAAAGAATAATTCTCAGAATAAGAGGAAATAGAGCCAAGCTAAGGACGGTCAGAAAAATAATAAGAAAGAAGTTAAGTGCTTTAGCTGTGGCAAGAAGGGCCACTATGCTAAAGAATGTCGAGCAAAGCCAGCGGACAGGAAGTGCTTCAACTGTGGCCAAATTAGACATCACAAGGATAAATGTCCGCAACCCCCTAAAGAGAAGCAGATTGTGACTGCATATGCTATTAGTTTTGTTCCTTCTTCGTCGAATGCCCCAACTATGGCAGAGAAAGGAAAGAATGTCATCATTCAAGGTATGCTTTTTGTTTATGATGTTCCTGATCGAGTATTGTTTGATACTGGGGCTTCCCGTTCGTTCATATCTAGTGACCTGGTAGATAGGTTGGGATTGGAACCCGAGATAGTTAATAGACCTTTAGCAGCGACGAACCTGATTGGTGGTTCGACTAGCCTTAGTATGGTTTGTCGTAATGTGGTCTTATCGAGTCATGGATGTATGTTTGCTTGTGATTGCTTTGTTTTGGGCTTTACTGGGTATGGCATTATTTTGGGAGTCGGTTGGCTTCAAAGTTATGGGGTGGTGGTAGACTGTGAGGGATTTTCGGTGACTATTAGGGCGGATGATGGGCGGAGGGTAGTGTTTAGTGGCCTACCTAGTGATGAGGTAATGGCTAGTTTTCTAAATTCCCTCGACATCCCGCAAGACGAGTTATTAGGGGTTCCCGTTGCTAGCCAGTATCCGGATATCTTCGAGAAGTGACCGGACTTCGACCACACCGGGAGATCGAGTTCCATATTGATTAAATGAAAGATACCAGACCTATAGTGATGCCACTTGATCGTATGGCACCAAGGGAGCAGAGAGAGCTCGGGGTGCAAATAAGCGATCTTTTGAAGAAGGGATTTATCAGAAGAAGTGTCTCCGAGTAGGGAGCACCAGTTGTATTTGCTAGCAAGGCAGATGGTTCCCTTCGTTTATGTGTGGACTATCGCGAGTTGAATGAGGTGACTTGGAAGAATAAGTATCCTCTTCCGCAAATAGATGATTTGTTTGATCAACTGGAGGGAGCAAGAGTGTTCTCCCAATTGGACCTCACGACAGGATTTCATCAGCTCCGAGTAGCAGCCGAGTGTATTCCTAAAACGGACTTTCGGACGCCATCTGGATTCTATGAGTGGTTAGTCATGCCATTCGGGTTGACTAGTGCACCAGCATATTTTGTAGACCTTATGAATAGGGTATTCAGGGATCAACTGAGTAAGTTTGTTCTTGTGTTCGTAGATGATATCTTGGTTTACTCGAGGACAGAGGAAGATTACAAGGAACATTTGAGGATAGCAATGGAGGTGTTGAGGAAACACCAATTGAAAGCAAAGTTTTCTAAGTGTCACTTCTGGAGGAGGGAAGTGAGATTCTTGGGCCATGTTGTTTCAGAGAATGGTATTGCCGTGGACCCTGCGAAGGTGGCTATGGTACAAGATTGGTCAATGCCAAAGAATGCAACAACGTAAGAAGTTTCTTGGGATTAGCTGGATATTATCGTAAGTTTATCTAAGACTTCTCCAAGATAGCGGCACCGTTAACTCAGTTGACCAAGAAGAATCAAGCTTTCGTTTAGGACGAAAGCAATGAAAATGCATTCAAGAGTCTAAAGGAAAAGTTGACGCATGCGCCGGTGTTAGTCATTCCTAAAGGGAACGAAGAGAAGACGGTATATACAGATGCTTGTGGTACCAGACTAGGTGTTGTATTGATGCAAGGATGTAGGGTTGTAGCTTACGCTAGTCGGCAACTGAAACCACATGAGAAAAGATATCCTACCATGTGGAGACATTGTCTCTTGGGATAAAAATTCGAGTTGTTTACTGATCATAAATCGTTAAAGTATCTCTTCTCTCAGAAGGATCTAAATCTCCGACAGCAAAGATGGTTAGAATTCTTGGCTTCCTATGATTTCAATCGCATATACACTAGGAAAGGGCAATGCAGTAGCTGATGTGTTGAGTAGAAGACATGCCAGTTTAGGGGCTATGTTTCTAAAATGGAAGCAACTGGAGTATATCGCTGGGTATGATTTTAGACCAAAGTGCGAATTGGATCCAAAGATGTTAGCAAATTTGACGATCGGACCGACTTTGATTGAGCGGATTTGTTCCATTCAGAGGGACGATCCTAACCTACTAGAAATCATCTCTAAGTTAGAAATGGGAATCGACGAGGAGATGAACAAGCATGGGCTTGATCGAGATATATGGCTTAGAAAGAATGGGAGACTAGTTGTACCCTATGTTAATGGATTGAGAGATGAAGTTCTTGGAGAATGTCATCACTCAAAACTGACTATACATCCCGGTGGTAACAAAATGTACCGAGACATGAAGCAGACCTACTACTGAGAAGGAATGAAAAGAGATGTTGGGAAGTTTATGTCCAAATGCATGAACTGCCAGCAAGTTAAGGCTGAGCAAAAGAAACCTAGTGGTTTGTTGCAACCATTAGAAATTCTAGAATGGAAATGGGAACAAGTCTCAATGGATTTCATTGATGGGTTACCAAGGACTAGATCGGGTCATGATAGTATTTGGGTGATTGTGGACCGATTGACCAAGAGTGCAAGGTTTATACCCGTCAAGTCGAATAGAACAACAGCTAAGTTAGCAGAACTGTATATAAAATGGGTAGTGAGATTTCATGGAGTACCCAAAGGCATCGTGAGTGACCAAGATCCGTTGTTTACTATTGGATTTTGGAAGAGCTTACAAGAGGCTTTAGGGTCAGAATTATATCTCAGTACCGCATACCATCCTCAAACTGACGGTCAGACAGAGAGGGTGAACCGTGTATTAGAAGATCTCTTGAGAGTTTGTATATTGGATTTTGGAGGGTCATGGGTTGATCATTTGCATCTGGTTGAATTCGCATATAATAATAGTTATCAGTCTAGTATTGGTATGGATCCATTTGAAGCTTTGTACGGAAGACCGTGCAACTCACCATCATGTTGGTTGGAAACCGGTGAAAAATTCGTGCTTGGGCTAGACGTAGTAAGAGAAACCTCATATAAGACCAAGGTTATCCGACATCGAATGAAGGCTGCCCAAGATAGGAAGAAGAGCTATGCTGATAAGAGGAGAAAAGATTTGAAATTCTCCATTGGCAACCTGGTGTTTGTCAAGATTTCTCCATTAAAGAGCATGATTCGATTTGGCAAGAGAGGCAAGTTAGCACCAAGATTTGTTGGTCGATTCCAAGTTCTCGAGCAAGTTGGGAATTTAGAAAATAAAGCTGAGTTGCCAGACAAGATGGCGAGAGTTCATAACATGTTTCATGTTTCCCAGTTAAGGAAGTTCGTGCATGACCCCGATATGACTATTTCATCGGATCAGTTGGATGATATCGAAGTAGAACCCGAGGCGGTTGGGAACTGCAAGCCGATCCGTATTGTCGAGAGCAATACGAAGCAACTTCGAAGGAAGGTGGTGAAACTGGTCAAGGTTCAGTGGGGCGAGAATGAGAGTGAATGTACTTGAGAAACAAAGGAGAGCGTAAAGGAGTTGTATCCAGAACTCTTTGCCTGGTAAGAATTTAATAACCATTTAGTTATCCCCTTGTTAGTAAACCGCATGCTAGGATAGGCTTGTTATGTTACTATGTATGTTTGATTGTTTGTCAATGACTGATAGGCATGCGGAACACCTTTGTATGTTTTTGGTTAAGGAATTTCGCGGACGAAATTTCTTAAAGGAGGGGAGAGTGTAACGACCCGTATTCTACGTATCGAAGGATCGTAGAATATTTATTTCGTTTTCATACGAAGTCGTATGGTCGTGTAACTTTGGGGAATGACTATTGGGGTCATTTCTAATGTTCACGATTTTTGCCGATTTTTAAATGATCGTTTTGCCCCTAACGAATCTTATTTCGCCTATAACTTTTGATTGGCTAGGAGTTTTGACTTGAAACCACTTCCATTGGATTCAGATGATGGTTTACCTTTCCGTAGAGTGGTCGCATTAGCCAAACGGACTTACCGTTGAGAGATATGGCTGAAATAAGGTTGTGAAGGTGAAAAACAGCTTAACCGGGCCTAATTAGGGTGATTAGCAGCTAGGCCCATAACCTATTTCGGGATTAGGGTATGTTAGGAAACGATCTATTTTCATTTTCTCAGCCGCCTAAAACATTTCTCTAGCCCTAGCAATGGCCTCCACCTTCTAAAATCATTCCAAATCACCTTCTAATAACTAATTAAGAAGACCTACATCAAACCGAGGCAAATCAACACCAAATCAGAGTTGGAGCTGCTGTGTTGCATAAGATAACTCCCCAAAATAGTAGAGTTTCAGATCTAAAATTTTATTTGTGGCTAAGGTGAGTGATTTGCATTGTTTTTCACTAATTATTGCTAATTAGGGGTGATTAGCGATAAAGCGAAATTATGGCTCAAAAAATATAGAAAAATTTATAACTAAAATATTATTTTAGGGCTCTGATAAAAATTTGGGCTAATTTGGATATGTTTTGCTAATACTATCATTAGTTATAGTTAAACATGATTAAGGGGAAAACCTTAGGTTTTGGGTATGTTTGATTCATAATGGCATGATTATTCATCGTTTTGGTGTTTATGGTTGATTGTACATGTTGCTATGACTTCATGGTATGCTTTGTGATTGATTATAAAAGATAGAATGGTCGAAAACGCCGTCATATGGCGTAAAACAGTCATTGGAAAAATTGCAGAAATTGTACAGGAACCGGATCGGATCGGAGGGAGGAAGTACGAACCGACCCGCTGGTGAAGCACCCCCTCCCACGAACCGCTGGTGGAGCCACGAAGCTTGAAGTTCTTCGACCCTAACCGCTTGCCCCAAACCAAGGAACGCCATGCAACTCCGACCCGACCTAGTGGAAGAAGAACGAATCGATCTGAACCACTCTAGGGAGAATGTCCTGACTCAAACCGCTTGGTAGTCCATGCACTGTGCTTGCACACCCGAACCGAGCCATGGAGCTACCCCGACCCGAAGAGTACGACCCGAACGGATTGGTAGCCACGAATACGAACCAAGGATGCACAGAACCGAACCGATGATGGCTGGAGCATTTATATCGACCGAACTAATCCGAAGGAAATCAAAACCCGAGATGCAAAGGTACTCCAAACAGGAAGTAAAACTCAGGATCCAGATGGGAACCAATGAGTTAACTTCATGAATAGGACTTTGCTGCAGGACGTGGGCAAAGGGGTTATCGATGTCTATAGCTTTGACTCACCACCGAGGAACGAATTATTGGTTATGGATCAGTGTTGTGGGGTCATCATGACTCCATGGGGGCAAAGTGATCGTAGCAGGGCTATGAGCCAGTGCAGTGGAGCCGTCATGACTCCATGGGGCAGAGTAGACATAGCAAAGTATTAGTGGTTACGGATCAGTGCATTGGAGCCGTCATGACTCCATGGGGCAGAGTGATCGTAACAAAGAATTGGGCGGTCAAAGTGGTGGATATCGTATTCTTTACGCACTTAGTGAGAGATGTGAGGATGATTGCTATGTTTGATGTTTTGCTATCACCATGACATGCACACCCCCCTCCCCATTGTTTTCATAACTTGTGTTAGTGTCACCTTGGAGTATTGTGCATCCTGTTGAGCTAACTCTTTGGTTGTAGGTTCAGGTATGGTTATGTATACCTGTTATTGTTCTGTTTTGCTGCTTATCGCTCATACCAGAATTCTGTCTGACCCAAAAGTTTTATGTCTCTTCTTATTACTCTGGGTGCTCTTAAACGAGCAGACTAGAGACAGGTCAGGTGATTATGCATTAGTAGCTGTACCGGAGACGAGCAGAAGGCTTCCACGTATGATATATATATAATCTCCCTGTTTTGTTGCTGGTCACCACATTGCGCATTAGCAGTGTACCTCTTTCCTTTTGCTTTAGAGATAGTATTTCAAAGTTTTAATAATGTTGGCTTGGATGATAAGCTGTATTTTGGATTTTCGTTGCTATCATGGTTTAGTTTTCAGCTTATGCACTGTCTCGCCTATTTTATGTCAAAGTTATTTTATTTTCATATTTTATCCCATGCGCCGTGAGACATTCTATAGGTTCCTTGTTAGTTCAAATTCCTTTCTTTTCCTTTCTGTGGCGACCGTCCCGTGCTAGTCGGACATTGGCACAACGCACTTTCATTGGAAATGTCGGCTGGTGCGGGGCGGGACGTCACATACTTTGAGTCTGCTAGAACACTCTGATAACCAATGATTCCTTAGCACCTCAAATCTGTCAAGGCTTTCGTCTTGGTGCCTCAATCCATTCTCGAACCATTCCATTATAATCCATGATTGTCTTTCACCGTGTCAATCCATAAATTGGATTGTGTATCGTTGCACACCATCCATATGAAGCCCATTTTCAACAAAATTTCACAAGCAACCTTAGGAAGCCACCATCATTACGCTCCCCAAATTCCAAGCTCACTCGACCTTCCCTTATGGGTTGGCTCCGACCCATCATGGGTCGGTGCTGACCCATCCACTTAGCCAAATTTTGCAAAGTGGTGGTCCATATCCATTTACTTCGAGTATATCCAGCTGATAAATTCTACAATCATTTCGATGTTCATGTTGAAGCTTCTATCGGTCTATTCTATCTCAGCAATCAACCTTCGACCCATCATAAATCAACCTCGAATGGTCTAAAAATTCACTAGCAGCCTTGACTCACCAACGCAAAGCCATGCACCAAAATCCAATGTTATCCGACCCTCTATCATGGGTCAGTGCCAACCCATGCCTTTGCTTACTTGGGCATGAAAATTTTCACACTCTAATTATACATCTTCCAAAACGCCTCCACCAAGTTTCATCTGAATCTGATCATCTGAACCTCCGATTTGCTCTGTTCTTCAATCCTAAGATCTATTGCAATCACTTATAACAAACTAATCAAACAATACAATCAGTTCTTCAACCAAAACAAACATCAAATCAAATAGCACTGAACATAAAAACATGAACAATCCACAAATATAGCATAAACATATGATAAATGTATGATCTAGCATGATCTGGATCTGAACATGTGAATAAACATGATTAATCTAATAATTATCCAGTTAGTATGATCAAATTATGTTTTCTAGGGTTTCTAATTCTGAATTAAACATATATGATTAGATATAAGGTGCTTATTATATGTAACGTATGAATATAATACTACTTTACCTATATAATTCGTAGTTTTCACGTGAGAGATATCTATCACTCACTTAGTCCATGATTTGATTTAGATTCAATGAGATCAGATCTGGACAGCGCTGAAATCCCCTGAATTCGATGCTATTTGATGTGATCTAATCTTCCTTCTTGACGATGATCTATCTTTTAAATGCAATCTACGATGAATTTGTATGAAAAGAATAGAGGAATAGGGCTTTAGGTTGAACCGGAGAATCATAGACGCCCAACCTAAAGTTTAGAATGAAGAGAGTAACACTAGTTTTCTGCCTAAGTTCCCCTATTTATATCTGCTATCATAGGTCTAACGGGCTTGGCTGATCAGCCCATTAGCTGCTGACTAGTTTGCCTAAATGGCAGCTAAAATTTAAAACAGCAACTCCTCCCATACCGCTGAAGCAAATCCTTCATGTGACCACTCTACGGAATCATAAACAACCATTTCGATCCAACGGAATCGATCCCAGCACCTGATTCGATTCCTATCAAAAGTTATGGCCCAAATAGTAAACACAAGGAGAAAATGGTTATGCCTGAATTCGGTAAAAAATCATGGTCATGTCTCACATCCCCATGAACGACGTATTAAAATTTGAGAATGATCTGATCACTAGAGAATAAAATAAAATTATTTTACTATTGGTCGATACGTCAAATATAGGTCATTACATTCTCCCCTCTTTTGGATTTTCTCCCCCGAAATCCCGAGCAAACACAACATCCCGCTTTCCTATCATCCACGAGTAACCTATCTAGGATCCAATAATCTAGCCAATCAAAACTTTTCCTAGCATGCCGAATTCTAGTAGCACAAGACATAATGACACAAGTAAGATAAGATATATGTGACACACCACTCGAAGAGTTCTGGATGGGTCAACTTCATTCTCTTTTCCATTTCCTATGTGCAATTATCATCGTCCTCGCTTCATTGTGCCTTGACTAGCTTAACGACCTTCCTCTTAATCTATTTCTTGTCATTCCTAATGACACGAAGCGACTTAAACTTCGGGCTCGACTTCAAAATCTTCAAATTGATTAGGAGATACCACAACATTCGAGTCATGCACAAACTTTCGTAGAAACGATAAATGAAACAAAATATGTACACTTACCATCTTCTCAGGTAGGTCCAATCTATAAGCGAGCATTCCAATACCTTCGATAATCGGAAACGGCCCAGAAAACCTTGGCCCTAACTTCCCTTTCTTTCCGAAACGAACGGTATTTCTTAGAGGTGAAATCTTACTAAACACCATATCCCCAACTGAGAATTCCAAATCCTTTCGCCTCTTGTCAGCATAACTTTTCTAACGATCTTGGGTTGCCTTCATTCGTTGCTGAATGAATCCAATATTACATGTATTTTCTCTTATCATCTAAGGCCCAAGTACCGATTTTTCGCCAGTCTACAACCAATAAGATGGAGAATTACACAGCCTGCCGTACAACATCTCATACGGTCCATCCCAATATTCGATTGGTAGCTGTTGTTGTAAGAATATTTGACTAGGTGCAGACGAACTTCCCATGATCCTCCAAAATCCATTACACAAGCCCTTAGAAGATCTCCCAAAACTCAGTTGACTCTTTCAGCCGACCACTTGTCTGGGGATGATAATCCGTACTCGTACATAGCTCCGTTCCCAATGTCTCTTGTGAACTTTTCTAGAATCCACTTTTAAACAACATATCTCGTTCGCTAACAACACTCTTCGCAATCTCATGGAATCGAACTATCCACTTAAGATATAACTCTGCCAACTTTGATGCAGTCCTAGTCGATTTAATAGGAATAAACTTTGCGCTTTTGGTCAAGCGATCCACGATGACCCAAATACTATCGTTTCTTGTCCTTGTCCTAGGCAATCCATCAATAAAATCCATCAATACTTGTTCCCATTTCCATGTAAGAACTTCTAACGACTGTGACACCCCACTTGGCTTCTTCTGCCCAGCTTCAACCAACTGACAGTTCATACACTTTGAGATAAATATCCTGACATCCCGTTTCATACCTTCCCAATAGTAAACTCACTTCATATCTCGATACATTTTATTACCTACTGGACGTATCATCAATCTAGAGTGATGACATTCCCTTACAACCTCATCTCTTAATCAATCTATGTCAGGAACAATAAGTCTTCCATTCTTATGAAGCCAACCATCTTGATCGACTTCGAAATCCTTAATCTCCTCTGGTTCGACTCTCATCTCTAACATTTGAATGATTTTCCTAAGTTAATCATCTCGCTTTTTTGCTATCGCTAATCCTTTCGATGAGAGTCGGTCTAATCAACAAATTAGCTAACATCTTGGGTTCTAACTCACAATGAGGTCTAAATCAAATCTGTCCAAATAGTCGAGATGCTTCCATTTTGTGAACAAGGCTCCCAAACCCGCATGTCTTAGACTTAACGCATTGGCTACTGGGTTACCATTTCTTGGAGTATAGACTATTCTAGAATCGTATGATGCTAGAAACTCTAGCCTTCGTTGTTGCCAAAGATTCAAATCCTTCTGGGAGAAAAGACACGTTAATGACTTGTGATCCATAAACAACTCAAGCCAAACTCCCAACAAACAATGCCTTCAAATCTTTAAAGCAAACACTATTGCCGCTAACTCCAAATCGTGAGTCGGGTAATTCCTTTTGTGCGGCTTCAGTTGTTGACTCACATAACCCACAACTTTATCCTTTTGCATTACAACTTCCCCAAGTCCAGTGCCACATGCATCGATATATAGTATGATCTCATAATTTCCACTTGGAATCAAAACAAAAGCACTGTCAATCTCTTTTTTCAGAATTCCAAAAGCCTGCTCATAATTTGCATCCGATGCGAAGGCTTGATTCTTCCTCATCAATCTAGCTAAACCAAGGAAACTCCTAACATCCATCGCTTTTTTGGGTCGATCCTAATCTTGTATTGCTGTATCTTAGCATGATCCACTCTTATTCCTTGTCCTGACATGACATGACCTAAGAATCTCACTTCTTCCTTCTGGAAGTGACATTTCGAAAACTTAGCTCTCAATTAATGTTTTTGTAAGACCTCCAAAACAATTCTTGCATTCTGTGTTTCTCTTCATTTCTGGAATAGATCAATCTATCGTCCACGAACGCAAGCACGAACTTGTTTAACTAATCCCCTCAAGACACGATTCATAAGATCCATAGAATATGATGGTGTGTTAGTTAATCCAAACAGCATCACTATCCACTCGTAGAATCCGAACGATGTCCTAAAAGCAGTCTTCAACACACTATCCTTAGCCACTCTCAATTGGTGAAATCCCACCGCCAAATCCATTTGGGAAAACTCCTTGGCTTCGCGAAGATGACCAAACAAGTCATCTATTCTTGACGAAGGGTACTTGTTCTTTTTGGTCATCTTATTCAGCTCATGATAATCCGTTCAAAATCATAGATATAACTGGTGCACCCCATTTAGATATGCTTCTCAAAATGAATCCCTTACTTAAAAGATCATTCACTTGCACCTCTAACTCTCGTTGTTCCTTAAGTGACATCCTCTTAAGTGGCATAACAAAATGTCTGGCTCCATCCACTAAATAAATATGAAACTCGATCTCTCGCTGTAGCGACAACCCTCTAACCTCGTCAAACATAGTAGAAAAATCTTGTACAATTAGCACAGATGACAACCTATCCCATGGAATCACAAGCGAATATAAAAAGCTAACCAGAACTCTATCCTATGGTAGACCACGTATCACAATCGTTAGACCTTTCAGATCCCTGATTGTCATTTAGAGTCTTTCGCAATCAACAATAGCGGCATACTTCTTGAGCTAGTCCATAACTAAAATAATCCCAAACCCACCAAAATACAAATCAGAACAATCACACACAAAACAACAACCTTGAATCATTAAAAACAGACCACAACATAGCATATAAAGGCTAGACAAACCCCCTACTAGATTAGTCATGACTAACGGTCTATCAAATATTTCAGTTTCTAAACCTAATTTATGAACAAGATCATTACAGATAAAAGAATGCAATGCTCTAGTATCAAACAAAACCCGAACCGAAATATCTTTGATAGAAAGCATACATTGCACAACAACACTCTTCCCCTTTTCCGCCGCAGTCGGACCCCTCGAGGAAGACGGAACAACATCCAAAGCATACACCCTCACAACCTACCTATCCTTTGGTGGTTTTGGACAATTCTACTTCATATCCCTAGGTTTATCACAATTAAATCACTTATTTTCCACCTTCGAATTATTACAATCCTTGGAAAGATGGTCCTTCTAATGATAGTTACAACAAGTAATCTCACCTTTCAGCATCTTCTGGCCATTCTTTACTTGTTGTTGCTTTTTTTGTTTACCATTCCACTTTTTCATATTATCACCGCCCTTCTATGGTTTTGAATCCTCCTTTTTATTCTCAATAATAAACTCAGCCTTTTGCGGAAATCGGCTTTCATTTCTCAAAACCTTTTCAACTAACATCTCAAAAGAGTCATCAATGTGGTTAATCAGTTGCTTTCCAATATTCTCATCTAATCCCAAGATAAATTTCTAGTTCTTTTGATAAGGGGCCTTGATATACGAATGAACTACTTAGATAAGGCTTCAAAATCGGGCACATACTCAAGCACTGGTCGACCTCCTTGCTTAAGCTCAACAAATTTCTTAAACGATATCAATTTTTGGACTATAGAAATGTACTTCCCCTTAAACTTAGTCCTAAACTGATCCCAAGTAATCTAATCCTATGGAATTTCCAATGTAATAGAATTCCACCAATCCATCGCTTGTCCATGTAGTTGCCTTGATACAAGTTTCCTCTTAGTTGCATCATCGATTCGCAAGTGTTGAAAAATCTGAACACAAGTATCCAGCCAATTCTGAATCTCAACAGTTGGTTCCATACCAATAAATGGCTTTCCTCCCATAGATGTGTAGACCGTGTACACTTTAGCGAAATCCAATGCCCTAGTGCCTGCATAGGAATACCTTCTCTACTGTCGCTCCTCCAGTGGGCATCCTACTCATGATCACTGCCATTTTATGGCCTGGAACATAGCAAGATAATCGGGCATAGTATTTGCAGCACTCGACTGGCTATCGTCGCCTACCCCTCCTGAAACACCCCACCTCCGTTAAGGTCACTCATAAAGGGAATGAATTAACTTTGGTGGAGGTTTATAAGTAAAAGCCACAGATAAACACAAGACAGATATAAATACACATATTTTAAACAGCGGAAACCAAACAGACTTTTATTTCGTCAATACGTGTTCAAACAAAACATTTCCATAATTGTCTCAAAATACTTCCATCATTACAACCTCATTACTGTCTTGATTATTAAAGAAGCATAAAAACATAAATAAAAGTAACAAAAAATCCCCATAGTGATATCCAAAGCCATGATCCGAGCAAAAGAGATCCAAACCATACGTCTACGGTCTTGAAGCTTGCAAAAGAATACTAAGTTGGGTTGTTTCCTCCCTGTGGACCTGGGGGGGAGGGGGAAACGAAAGAAAAGAAGACGAAAAGAAAATAGAGTCAGACATAAAGCCTGAGTAAATCTAGTAACTCTTCAGTATGTGAATAAGAAAAGGGCATGATAGATATAAACTGAAAACAGGCAAGTGTCACAAGCTAAGGAAGTGTCGTTTAGAATCGAATGTACTATCGCACCCACACTATATCTCTGCACCTACTTGAGCTTATTCTAACTAGCACCCCATGCTGAGGGTGAAGTGATCCCCATTTTTATTTAAAGATCGGCTCCTACTCGCGTAAACATGTGTCATACGGCCCCCAAGAGTTGTAGATAACTATGCTGGTCCCACCATGGGGTGTATCAAGACCCATGGTGGCGGCCCCGACACAATTCTAGAAGGCATAGGTTATACTACTGGTGCCCCCAGTATCCTGTTTGTCTGCTCCGGAGTGTGTGCACGCCCGCACCCCGTTAGAACCTACACTGTTGCACCCACCGCCATCGCTTTGACCGCTTACAATCATCCCAGTAATCATGCCCAACCCTGCCTAGTTTCAGGGTACCGTGATACCTAACTTGGGTTACTGCTGAAATGGGTCCCTCGTTACTAGGGTTTTCTAGTCAAACATGTTAAGTTGTTAAGTGTCTGAATTTACCTAACCCCACCCATCAATTCTTGTTACCATGTTGAATTTGGTTAAGTGTTTATAGTTGACTTAACCCTACCATCTGTCCTTAGCCTCTTAGAGCACCTGACCACTCACATTAGACAGATATTGCTACGGTTACTGGATGTGCCGGTCGGTTCCGGGCAGGTTTACACCGTAGCTCAGTCTAACCTCGGGTCCTTATTGGGCTCAATGCTTAACCACCCACATTGGATAGGTATTGTTGTGACTACTGGACAGTCGGGCGGGTCCGGGCAGGTTTACGTCACAACTCAATCCAACCTCGTGTTAAGCATATCGTGTTTTCTAAATTTACATATTTTATTACTTCTCAATTATATGTAAATGTCATGTCCTTTATTCTTGGATATAACAATTCATACCGCTTAAATGTTATTGTCGTTGGCATGTGCCAACCATGCCAACATATATTTTTAATGTTTTACACCCGTTATTACCCCCGTTGTACGTTCGCAACATTATAACAAGTGGTGGGCTCGACACAATTCAGCCCAACTTTATAAACATGAGAAAAAGGGGAAATCAAGAACATGTAATATTTCACATAAAGGTGTGTGGCGCATGAACTTGCAATTTAGCGATTCAACTAACATAAATCATGGGTCATGTGAACTTGCATTCAAATCAAAGTATAACTAAGTAGGTGACATATGAAATGGCATAGTTTAGGCTTATAAAAACTTGGGTTTAAACATGTTTAACTTGGCATAATATCAACCACAAAACTAGCATGTTGTATATTCACCAAAATGTCCAATTTTAACATCAAATCATATAGCCTATTACAACATGAACTTGCATAGTTTATGTAACCCAAATGATACTTAACATAGATCCAATTATACTTGAAAATAAACATAAGAATGTGTTCATAAGTTTTGGATCATGTAGGCATAAAAGGTCTCAAATCTAGAACATGTTTACATAAATTCTAACTTAGACTAAGGGAATGTATATAGTCCATGCCATCGACATAAACATAAAGGGATCAATTACTAGTTTTTTCCACAACTTGCTATTGCTATTACTTTCATATACAAATGTCCAATAGGCTTGCATCAATCAATTTATGCCACAAATATCAATACACAAGTCATGACAGATTTATTATAATACACAGAATTCATATAATAACACAATTCTATTTTCATTAACATCGAATCACATCACAGTTTTTATTTATATTCTGAAAGGTCACTATACTTACAACGAATGCAGAATCTTGAATTCTGGATTCTAAATTCTGAAATTGAGATGCGTTCCTTTGGGTAGATTAACGTTGCGTTGATTAATTTGATTAAGCTTTTAGTCTTCTTCTTAATTTGATTCGTCTCTAAGCTCCTCTCTCTTGATGTCTACGCTCAATTACTTCCTGGCAGCATGACGACTCCCATCTTATTTTTTTGTGTGAATTTTAGTTGAGACTTAGGGTGTATTTGTAGATTTTTAAATTGTTTTGAGCCGTCAGATGAAGACAAGAGGAATCTAGACCATACAAAGTTCAAAGAGCCAATCAAGAGGTGACATGTCAGCCCTAATGACACACCGAGCCACAGAAATTCGAGCCAGTGCCAGACCCAGCCAGCCAGGTCAACCAGGTAGGTCGACTGGTAGGTCGACACTATGGTCGACCTAGGGTGACCAGGTCGACTCCATGGTCGACCCTATGGTCGACCTGGTCTCTGGGCGGGAATTTTCCCGCCCAGCTCAGTTTGAACCTGTTTTTTGAATTTCGAATTTGAAACCGAGCTGTTTGAATTTTAAATTTTATTCTGAAACTTCCGAAGGTCCTAACTCCTTCATACGGAGTCCGATTCACGCAAACTCGGACTCTATCTTAAGCAGAATTCCGAGACGGCGTAACCCATTTCCCTTAATTCTTTCATTTAGAATTAATTACACTTTAATTTGTGAAGCTTAATGTTATAGAATTCATGGGGTGTTACATTCTCCCCCCTTAAAAGGATTTCGTCCCCGAAATCTTCAAGTTAGGAAGAATGTATATCCTACCATCCAACCGTCCATCTACTCAACCAACAAACACTGTCGTCCATTGTCCTTAAAAGACTTCTAATGCTTCATGATCATATGCATAGTGTGTGTACATGTTCTTATCTAATGCAGAAATCAGGCGGTCTACCGATTCAGTTGACCTCCTTAATGCGAATCATGTAAGTGTCATGAATCCATTATGTATGCAAAATTTTTCCTACTCATAATTCTACATGAGTGCACAACTTATTCGTACAAATGCGACAACCATATGACAGCGTATCAAGTTTCAACCATATACAAATGAGAATACATATATGCATATGCAATATGAAGTGACTGAGCCGATCTTAAACCTAGGGTGTGTGTGTATATGCATCCACGAGCAACCACTAGCAATCACTAGCAACCATTTGCAGCCATCATCCATAACATGTTTTCAAATACATGTTTGCATCCATTTGTTTTCTACCTAAGGAGTTAGGAAAAGGACCGAGGAGATATACCTAAAAAGATAAAGCATAACTTAAGGAAAAAGAGAGATCGAAGATGTAACCTCAAAAAGAAAAGGGCAGGCGACGCGTAATCTGTCCTCAGTTTCCCAAGTCGCGTCTTCCTCGGTGTCGCTCCACTGAACTTTAACGAGTTTGACTTCGCGGTTGCGTAGATTTTTCACTTCAGTTCCTAAGATGCAGGTTGGAACTCTCCTTACAGTTGCTTCACGTTCAACTTCGGCTTCTTCTAGAATGCTAGGTTCCACCACCTCCGCAGACTCATGCAAACACTTCCGGAGGTAAGAAACATGAAAGACGTTGTGAATTCCGGCCAGTACTCTCTCGGGTAGCTCTAATCTATAGGCCATCTTCCCAACCTTCTCGATGATAGGAAACGGTCCTACAAATCTTGGTGCTAGCTTTCCTGCGAATCCAAAGCGAACAACGTTCCTTAAAGGAGATATCTTAAGGAAAACCCTGTCCCCAACCTCAAACTCAAGGTCGGTCCTTCTTTTGTCGGCGTAGGATTTCTATCTGTCTTGGGCAGTCTTCATTCTCCTTCGTATTAGGTCCACTTTCTCCGAAGTCTCTCGAATCATGTCCGGCCCAAGTATAAGTTTATCTGTAGACTCTAACCAACAAGTTGGTGATTTACACGATCTTCCATACAAGGCTTCGAAGGGCGCCATACCTATGGTAGCTGTTGTTGTAGGCAAATTCCACTAAAGGAAGGTGATCCTCCCAAGTCCCTCCAAAGTCAAGTACGCAAAGTCTCAAAAGATCTTCTAAAACTCTATTCACCCTTTCCGTATGGCCATCGGTTTGGGGGTGATAGGCCGTGCTCAAACATAACTGTGTGCCTACAGCTTCTTGCGGACTCCGCCAAAACTCGCTTGTGAAGATAGGGTCTCGGTCACTAACAATGCTGGAGGGTATCCCATGGAGTCGAACTATTTCCTTGAGATAAAGAGATGCTAGAGATGAGGCCGTCCTTCTACTTTTGATAGGTATGAAGTGGGCGCTCTTAGTAAGCCTATCCACTATTACCCAAATGCTAGTATTGCCTCTTCTCGACCTAGGTAGTCCATCAATGAAGTCCATTGAAATGCTATCCCACTTCCACTGTGGGACCTCTAAAGGATGAAGTATTCCTTCAGGCTTCTTCTGTTCTGCCTTGACCCGTTGGCAGGTCATGCACTTAGAAACAAAATTTTCCACATCCTCTTTCATGCCGCTTCAAAAGAAAGTCCTTTTTATATCCTTGTACATCTTATCACCGCCAGGGTGTATAGTCATCTTGGAATGATGTGCTTCCTCGAGAACCTTCTTTGTCAACTCCCTTGCTTGTGGGATGCATAATCTTCCATCTCGCCTCAGCCAACCCTTATCATCGATGGCGTATCTACTGAGGTGACTAGAAGTCTCACCCCTAATAAGTTTATCAATCACCTCAACAAGCTGAGGGTATTCACGTTGTGCAGCCCCTATTGAGTCCAAGAGAGTAGGGCGTACTTCGAGAGATGCAAACAAACCTGGTACAAAATCCGAGGAGGGCCTAAAGTTAAAACTGGCTATATACTCCAAGCTTTGCCTCTCTACAAAGAGCGGGCTTAAGGTCAGTTTCTTTCGGCTCAACGCGTCTGCTACTACGTTGCCTTTGCCGGGAGTATAGGAAATTTCAAAATCATACGAGGCAAGAAACTCCATCCATCTTTGCTGCCTCAAGTTAAGATCCTTCTGCGAGAAGAGATATTTCAACGATTTATGGTCAGTGTATAATTCGAACTTCTCACCTAGGAGATAATGGCGCCAAGACTTAAGCGCAAAGACGTTGGCGGCTAACTCGAGATCGTGGGTTGGGTAGTTCTTTTCATGAACTTTCAATTGCCTTCCACCATAAGCTACTACCCTCCTTTCTGGCATCAAAACAGCGCCTAGCCCCGTACCACAAGCATCTGTATATACTATGAACATTTTGCTTCCATCTGGCAAAGTCAGAACTAGAGCTGTTGTGAGAGCCCTTTTTAATCGTTGGAAAGCAAACTCGCAGTCCAAATCGCAAGTGAACGCAAGATTCTTCTTCGTTAGCCTTGTGAGTGGAGCTGAGATTTTCGCGAAATCCCTAATAAACTTTCGGTAAAAACCGGCTAACCCAAGAAAGCTTCGGACTTCGGTTGCATTTCTTGGTGTCTTCCAATCTTGCACTGCCACCACTTTCGCGGGGTCCACATCCAACCCCTCTTTGGACACTATATGCCCCAGAAATCTTACCTCCTTTCTCCAAAAGTGGCACTTAGAGAATTTGGCCTTTAGCTGATGAACTCGAAGAGTTTCCATGTTTTCTTTCAGATGTTGAGCATGCTCTTCCTCATTCTTTGAGAAGATCAAAATATCGTCTACGAAGAAAACCACAAATTTGTTGAGGAATTCTCTGAATACTCTGCTCATTAGGTCTACGAAATAAGCGGGTGCGTATGTCAGGCCGAAAGGCATGACAAGCCACTCGAAGAAACCGTTTGGGGTTCTGAACGCTGTTTTATCGATGCTGTCTTCAGCTACTCTTAGCTGATGGAACCCAGTTGCCAGATCAAGTTGGGAGAAGACCGTCGCACCTACAAGCTGATCAAACAAATCGTCGATTAGGGGAAGAGGGTGCCTATTTTTCTTGGTCAATTTGTTTAACTCCCTATAGTCGACGCAAAGGCGAAGCGAACCGTCCGCTTTGGTTGCGAACACCACTAGAGCACCCCATTCCGAAATGCTCCGTCTAATGAACCCCTTTTCGAGAAGTTCTTTAACCTGCTTACTGAGCTCCTTTCTCTCCTTTGGAGCCATATGCCTGACAGGTAAAGCTACAGGATTTGCATTATCCACAAGATATATGCGGAAGTCTATTTCCCGCCTCGGAGGTAAGCCTTTCACCTCCTCAAAGATATCCGGATATTCCCGGACTACTCTAACTGACTGCAAATTCTCATCAGAAGCATCAAGCGACTCTAGATAACTAAGCATAACAGCATTCAAGGGATTACAAGAAATTTCTAGAGTGTTACCAAGCCGAGTCAAGAGTCTAACTACTCTTTTCTCAAAATCAAGAATGGCACCATTACTGGATAACCAGTCCATGCCTAAGATCAAACCATATCCCGAGAAGCCCAAAACAAAGGCATTACAACTAAAATCAACGCTGAGAATAGAGATTTTCAAACCCAAACAAAACATTGACAAGTAAGCGGAGCCCCCAATTGGATTTGAAACTACTAAGGGATCCTTTACCATACTAGTGTCTAGATGCAGAGATTCTACTAAGGCAGATGAAATAAAGGAGTGTGATGCGCTAGAGTCAAAAAGTGTGCGAACTGGATGATTATAAAGATAGACTACACTTTCTACAGAAATATTACTACCTCGTTCCTGTTGAGGTGCCACTAGCGCATGAACCTGACCCCCTGAAGTGGATCTGGCTTTCTGTCCCTGCCCTTTCTTCTTTGGGCAGTCCTTAGCTTGGTGCCCAGTCTCTCCACAATGGAAGCAACCACCCATCTTCGCCTTCCTTTTCCGGCAGTCTTTTGATATATGTCCCACAATGCCACAAAAATTTCAGCTTATCCTCTCATGGGGCTTATTGTTCTTCCCTCCTTTCTTGAAGTCTGTTTTCTTTGCTTGTAAACCCTCTTTCTTCTCCTCCACCTTAGTCTCTTTCTTTCCGTTGTCTTCCTCGTGTAGCAACGCCATGTCCACCAAGCTTTCATAAGTCTCTCCCGTGGATACATGGGTCATAGCAAGGCTGTGTAGAGGCTCAGTCAAACCTTTTACGAAGCGAAGCGCCTTCTTGTGTTGGGTGTTTACTAAGTCCAGCCCAAATCTGGCCAGCTGATTAAACTGATTAACATACTCCCTGATTGTCATACTTCCCTGTTTCAGAGTTAGAAACTTCTCCATTTGCAGGCTTCTTTCAGCTTGGGAGAGGAATTTCATCTCAAACCTTGTCCTGAAATCTTCCCATGTTTCCACCGCCCTCTGAACATTGGTAATTTCCCACCAATAGGAAGCTTCATCTTTAAGCAACCATACTGCTAGTTGTATCTTTTGCGTGTCATCAACTCCAAAGATGACAAACAGATCCTCGGTCTCCTTTAGCCAGTTTCTTGCTCCTACAAGGGATTCTGTCCCATAAAAGTCTTTTCCACCCATAGCCTTGAAGTCTCTACATGTTTTTGCGAAGGCATTTCCACGAGGAGGAGGAGGAACCGCAACCACTGGAGGAGGGATGTCTACTGGGCCCGCGCCATTGGTCCTTGCTTCTAAGTACCTCCTAAACCGGCCGGGTATCGGCACTCCTTCTGGAAGGTTAAGGTCTCTAGACATGCTGAAATAGAAAGGAAAGATTCAAAATGAAGGATAGAGAGAGATAGTGCACATAGCTTTGGGGGATTATGTCTTTTTATAAATATAACACTTTTTCTTGAAAAATGCTTCTTTAAACTTTCCTTTGAAAACAATTTCAAAAACTTTTATCTAGTCTGGTAAACCTATGCTTTGATACCAAGTGAAATACCCCACCTCCGTTAAGGTCACTCACAAAGGGAATGCCTTAACTTTGATGGAGGTTTATAAGTAAAAGCCACAGATAAACACAAGACAGATATAAATACACATATTTTAAACAGCGGAAACCAAACAGACTTTTATTTCGTCAATGTTCAAACAAAACATTTCCATAATTGTCTCAAAATACTTCCATCATTACAACCTCATTACTGTCTTGATTATTAAAGAAGCATAAAAACATAAATAAAAGTAACAAAAAATACCCATAGTGATATCCAAAGCCATGATCCGAACAAAAGAGATCCAAACCATACGTCTATGGTCTTGAAGCTTGCAAAAGAGTACTAAGCTGGGTCATTTCCTCCCTGTGGAACTAGGGGGGGGGGACGAAAGAAAAGAAGATGAAAAGAAAATAGAGTCAGACATAAAGCCTGAGTAAATCTAGTAACTCTTCAGTATGTGAATAAGAAAAGGGCATGATAGATATAAACTGAAAACAGGCAAGTGTCACAAGCTATGGAAGTGTCGTTTAGAATCGAATGTACTATCGCACCCACACTATATCTCTGCACCTACTTGAGCTTATTCTAACTGGCACCCCATGCTGAGGGTGAAGTGATCCCCATTTTTATTTAAAGATCGGCTCCTACTCGCGTAAACATGTGTCATACGGCCCCCAAGAGTTGTAGATAACTATGCTGGTCCCACCATGGGGTGTATCAAGACCCATGGTGGCGGCCCGACACAATTCTAGAAGGCATAGGTTATACTACTGGTGCCCCCAGTATCCTGTTTGTCTGCTCCGGAGTGCGTGCACGCCCGCACCCCGTTAGAACCTACACTGTTGCACCCACCGACGTCGCTTTGACCGCTTACAATCATCCCAGTAATCATGCCCCACCCTGCCTAGTTTCAGGGTACCATGATAACTAACTTGGGTTACTGCTGAAATGGGTCCCTCGTTACTAGGGTTTTCTAGTCAAACATGTTAAGTGGTTAAATGTCTGTATTTACCTAACCCCACCCATCAATTCTTGTTAACATGTTAAGTGGCTCAATGCTTAACCACCCACATTGGATAGGTATTGTTGTGACTACTGGACAGTCGGGCGGGTCCGGGCAGGTTTACGTCACAACTCAATCCAACCTCGAGTTAAGCATACCGTGTTTTCTAAATTTACATATTTTATTACTTCTCAATTATATGTAAATGTCATGTCCTTTATTCTTGGATATAACAATTCATACCGCTTAAATGTTATTGTCGTTGACATGTGCCAACCATGCCAACATATATTTTTAATGTTTTACACCCAACGTTATTACCCCCGTTGTACGTTCGCAACATTACAACAAGTGTTGGGCTCGACACAATTCAACCCAACTTTATGAACGTGAGAAAAAGGGGAAATCAAGAACATGTAATATTTCACATAAAGGTGTATGGCGCATGAACTTGCAATTTAGCGATTCAACTAACATAAATCATGGGTCATGTGAACTTGCATTCAAATCAAAGTATAACTAAGTAGGTGACATATGAAATGGCATAGTTTAGGCTTATACAAACATGGGTTTAAACATGTTTAACTTGGCAAATATCAACCACAAAACTAGCATGTTGTATATTCACCAAAATGTCCAATTTTAACATCAAATCATATAGCTTATTACAACATGAACTTGCATAGTTTATGTAACCCAAATGATACTTAACATAGATCCAATTATACTTGCAAATAAACATAAGAATGTGTTCATAAGTTCTGGATTATGTAGGCATAAAAGGTCTCAAATCTAGAACATGTTTACATAAATTCTAACTTAAACTAAGGGAATGTATATAGTCCATGCCATCGACATAAACATAAAGGGATCAATTACTAGTTTTTGCCACAACTTGCTATTGCTATTACTTTCATATAAAAATGTCCAATAGGCTTGCATCAATCAATTTATGCCACAAATATCAATACACAAGTCATGGCAGAATTATTACAATACACAAAATTCATATAATAACACAATTCTATTTTCATTTACATCGAATCACATCACAGTTTTTATTCATATTCTGAAAGGTCACAATACTTACAACGAATGCAGAATCTTGAATTCTGGATTCTGGATTCTGAAATTGAGATGCGTTCCTTTGGGTAGATTAACGTTGCATTGATTAATTTGATTAAGCTTTTAGTCTTCTTCTTAATTTGATTCGTCTCTAAGCTCCTCTCTCTTGACGGCTACGCTCAATTCCTTCCTGGAAGCATGACGACTCCCATCTTATTTTTTGTGTGAATTTTAATTGAGACTTAGGGTATATTTATATATTTTTAAATTGTTTTGAGCCGTCAGATGAAGACAGGAGGAATCTAGACCATACAAATTTCAAAGAGCCAATCAAGAGGTGACATGTCAGCCCTAATGACACACCAAGCCACAGAAATTCGAGCCAGAGCCAGACCCAGCCAGCCAGGTCGACCAGGAAGGTCGACTGGCAGGTCGACACTATGGTCGACCTAGGGTGACCAGGTCGACTCCATGATCGACCCTATGGTCGACCTGGTCTCTGGAAGGGAATTTTCCCATCCAGCCCAGTTTGAATCTGTTTTTCGAATTTCGAATTTGAAACTGAGCTGTTTGAATTTTAAGTTTTATTCTGAAGCTTTTGAAGGTCATAACTCCTTCATACGGAGTCCGATTCACACAAACTCGGACTCTATCTCAAGCAGAATTCCAAGACGAACGTAATGGCGTAACCATTTCCCTTAATTCTTTCATCTAGAATTAATTACACTTTAATTTGTGAAGCTTAATGTTATAGAATTCACGGGGGTGTTACACCTCCAGTTGCAGGCTCATTCCTAGAAGCATGTCTCGAAGTTCGTCTAGTCATCCTTACTTTGAAACGAGAGTCCATTCACATTAGAGAAAGCCGAAACGGTGTTCAAGTGCTTGCTAACCTACTATACTATATTATATACATATATAATATAGTAATCATCCAAATAAAATTACAATTACATCTCTCATACGCGTTTACACCCTCGAACTTTGGGTAAAATCGATTAACCTCGCTTTGATACCAAAATGTGACGACCTCCCCGTACCTCATGTACCAAACTAAGGAAAGGTGCACTGTATGCCGTGCCAGGTCGATACAGGACGATCGCACGGGTAGAATAACTCATAATGTGTAACGAGTCGGATTTTGCTCGGCCTTAATCGATCGCAAAATCGACCAAAACCATTCAAATCCCGCCTACGTTAACTTTGGGAATACAACACATCAGAACAACAACAACGGACTTTTATTACATCATGATAATATAACATCAGAGTACAGAATATATCAGAGTACATCGAAATTAAAATACAGCGGAAGAAAATTTTACAATAAATTTAATACAGTGCAGCGGAAATAAAATAGATACAGCGGAAGACAACTATGCTCTGGACACAGCTTTAAGCTTCAATCCAGAATCCTGCTCGAGATAAACCTGTAGACAAACTACTCGACTGCCCGTGTGGAAAAGAGGGCACCCGAGTTTGCAAAGGTGGAAACAAACAACGGGTCAGTCGTGGGACTGGTGTGAGAATTCTTAACTAATTTAACTAATAGTAATAAGGCAAATCCATGGACCACGGCGCTAATGCGGAACGGGTTTTATTCCAATGGATTGTCGTGCATAACTTGAAGTAAATCATAAAACAACGCAATGCTTTTTAGAAAAATGAAATCACCATAAGACTCAGGTCCCATCACACAATGCAACGCACACCAGAGGATAGAGTTTTACCTTATGGTGATTAAACATGCTTGATACGTTAAAAACGAATTTGATATTATTATTAGTGTGTATATGTTTTAAAAACAATTTCAATCATAATGTATCAATCATAGGAAGCATAGGTACCCATATATTATGCCTCCGTACTAGTAATACAATCAAATTCGTCGGTTCGTATTTGGATTTTTGGTTTCCATCATGAGTCAAGGCTAGAGAGGAGCTCCTTACCGATTCGAGCACTCTAGCTAGTGTCTCAGAATTCCCCGCAGAGATCCCTTGGATAGCTGCAGGGCCGGTCCGCAAATACAGCTTAGCGGATTAGTTATACCTGAACACACGTTTCCCGATCCTATAGGACCTATCCGAGGCGCCTCATTCCATCATCCACATAAGTAAAATGTCAGGGCTGGTAGGTCACTGACACCACTCTAGTTAGAAAGAAACGTGCTGCTCTCCCTGTGTTCCCTTCTCCCGTTTTAGACTCCGCCGGTGTGTGAGGCTCGTGAAGTCACGCTATACACAAAGCTATGCCTAAACAAACTATGCTTTGATCGTCCCACAAGGCCTGCTTTTCAACAAAGCCTTGATCATATGCATCTTAGCATGCCACATCATCACTCCATATCACACTACCAATCCTTTGCCGAAATATATGAACGGGTGTTAAGCAAGAGAATAAATTCTCCGCCACCAAACATCCATACATTCGACAGAAGGTTAATAACATGATATATAATGGAGTACGATGTCAGACACACAATCCATTTATAAGCTTATGCTCTGGGTCTGAGCGAAAGCCAAATCCGTACAAATCAACACTACGTCTGGGCAACTCCTACTATTACCTTATCATGGTAGCGAGCCATTCTAAGGCAACAGTCATCATCGTCCATTCGATGTGGAGATTTGACGGTCTTCAATCGCCGTCTTCCAATCTTGGATTTTTAAACGTCGTTTAATTATTTGGAATGAGATAAACTCGGACTTTCCAAATAATCCTCGTATATATATATTGAAAATCCTTCTTACACATTAATAATTACTTTTATTAACTATTCATTTCTATTTTAATTATTTAAAATAATTAAATTTTTATATAACGACGCCTTAAGTCCATGGGCGACTATGGCGCTGCATTCAACCAATTTTGATTTTTACATTTCTCAGAATCTAACCGTTGGATCTTAATGTAATATATATCGTTGGAAAGATTTTTCCACGATGGTCCTAACGGTTTCAGTTTCAAGAAAATCCGACGGTCGGATCTTCTTGTATAGTCATTTAAAAGTACGATTTCAAAACGCGAACTACCACGCCCTATTCGTTTAATTTTAATTATATAAATATATATAATCATTGAATCGTAATAACGTCGTTTGATTAAAACAATACTCCACACAATTACCACTACTTACTAAATTTTAATTCATTTGAAAATGAAGATAATATTACCGCATCCTAAATTCATTCTTTCCTTACATTGAAAATGTAAATTTTGATACACTCAAAATCTTTAAATTACATATATAAAAATATATATAATTTCTAGTGACAATGCAAACTCTACTCTTAATTATGATTTGTAATTACAATGCAAACACTACATCTAATTCACATTGTAAAAATATAATTTTTAATTGCAATGCAAACATTACATCTAATTCACATTGTAAAAATATAATTTTTAAATACAATGCAAACACTAGTTCTAATTTACATTGTAAAAATATAATTTTTAATTACAATGCAAACATTACTTCTAATTCACATTGTAAAAATATGATTTTTAATTACAAGCCACATTCCTACATCTTATTACATATAAATAAATAAAATTTTTTCTAATGTTCATTCCCATTCTATGTTACATATATATATAAGAAAAATGCAAATTCTATCATACCATGAAATTGCATCCTTTAATTGCATAGGAAAATGTAGTTTTGTCATACGGTATACTTTCCTATAGACATTACATATAAAAATGTAATATTTAACACACAATGTAAATTCATGTTTTAATTACATATAAAAATGTAAATTTTATCCTACGGTGTCACTCTCTATATAATTTATATATAAAAATGTAAAATTTCACATACGATGAAATTTCCATGTTAATTACAAAGGAAAATGTAATTTTTAACATACAACATTAATTCACTTAAAAAATGTAAATTTTAACATACGATGGAATTCTCATATTAATTACAAAGAAAAATGTAATTTTTAATATACGACATAAATTCACTTTTTAATTTACATATAAAAATGTAAATTTTGTCATACGATGAAATTCACCTTTTAATTACAAAGAAAAATGTAATTTTCAGCATACGGTGCAAATTTATATATAAATTACATATAAAAATGTAACTTTTGTTCATGCGGTGTAAATTCATTCTTAAACTACATAATAAAATGTCATTTAATTCATGCGATGCAGATTCATTCATAAATAACAAAATAAAATGTTATGTAATTCATGCGATGTAAATTCATTCATAAATATCAAAATAAAATGTTATATAATTCATGCGATGTAAATTCATTCATAAGTATCAAAATAAAATGTTATATAATTCATGCGATATGAATACATTCATAAATATCAAAATAAATTTTCATTCTTTTACTTACAATGTAAAAGCATCAACTTTTTTTTTTATTCACAATGTAAAAGTATCTACTTTTATATTTTCAATGTAAAAATATCAACTTTTTATGTTTTATAATGTAAAGACATCAACTTTTATATTTTGCAATGTAAAAATATTAACTTCTCTATTTTACAACGTAAAAATATAATCTTTTCTATTTACAAATATAAAAATATTACCTTTTCTACTTTACAATGTAAAAATGTAATCTTTTCTATTTACAAATGTAAAAATATTGTCCTTTTTATTTTGAACATAAAAAGATGGTCTTTTTTTATTTTCAACATAAAAAGATTGTCTTTTTATTTTCATCGCCAAATTCTCAATATAAAATCCATTCTTTACAATGTAAAATTTACTCTTTAATTACAATGTAAAGTCCATTCTTTTTATTACATAAAAAAAAGAAAATAATGTAAATCTTCCTACGGTGAAATTCATATATATTAATATTAAAAATAATGTCAACAAATCCTACGGTTAAACTTCTTTTTAAAATTGACATTAAAAATGTTAATGACATCCTACGGTTAAATTTACTATTTAATTTACATTAAAAATAATGTAAATTTATACATGCGGTGAAAATACTTTATTTTCATAATAAAAGGTAAATTTCATGTCATCGCAAATTCTGATTTTAATTTTACATCCTACGGTTGAATTTCTATCATATTAACATTAAAAATGTTAATTTACATCCTACGGTTGAATTTCTATCATATTAACATTAAAAATGTTAATTTACATCCTACGGTTGAATTTCTATCATATTAACATTAAAAATGTTAATTTACACATACGATGTAATTACTTATTATTACACTAAGAATAATGTTAATTTTCTCATACGATGTAAATTTCTTATTTTAATTTTACATAATAAAATGTAAATTCCACCACAAGTCGCATTCTTATTTTATTTGCATCAAATAAGATGTAAATTTTTATCACATAACATAACAACAACATCCCAAACATACAACAAGTCCAAATCTAACAACTAGCGTCAAGGTAATTACTAGGTGATGTTATAACTTGGCAAATGTAAAATCAACACGGCATGATTAAACACATAATTAATTTTAATTAATTATTAATTTAGATTTAAACGTCAAAATTTCAGATCTAATCTCATGCAAATCAGATTAAACATCATACGAAGTGAACAGTTCAAATCCATGTTCTAAACATCACGTCTTATTAGATATACTTATTAATAATCATAGAAATAATGATTAAATAAATCAAATTAAATTAAAAATAAATTCTCACAGTGGTCTGGTCTGAGAAGATGATACAGGTTCGATCCGATTCAGTGTTCGTATTCAAATAGATTTCAGATCTGGAACGATTCAAATACAAATACATATGAAAAATCAAAATTCAGCTTTTAACAACTGACACAGCGACATTTAAAAGCGTCGCAAAATCTGAAATAAATATTACCTAAAGTTCAAAACTTTGAATCGAGATAACTCGAGCTACGATCGACGGTTTTACGAACGGTTTGCGGGAGATTGAAGAGCTACGAGAGGGCTATCTTCACCGGGAATTGGAGGAGGTGCGGCTCAACGAGGGTGGCGCGGTGGGGCTGTGTTCGGCGGCGGTTTGGGAGGGTGGTGCAGCGGCTACGGTCGATGAGAGGTGGTGATTCTTGTCGGAGATTGAAGAGCACGAAAATCTCTTCGAAACGTGTATTTACACGAAGGATTTCGTTGAGAATTGAGGGAGAAATCAAGGTTTGAAATTCTGAAGTGTTATGGGTTCTTACGGCTGAAAATGACGAGGAGGAAGAAAGATGAACAGTGTTTTCGGAATTTATAATATTATATTAGGTTTTCCTAATCATTATTTAATAATTTAATTAGCCCGTTTTGGTCCGATCTTAGAATTAGGCCTGCTTACTGTCGTTCTTTGGGTTTTGACGTCTTCTGAGCGCAATGGGCTATGTCTCGGGCCCCAATTCTGATGTCTGTAGCGTTTTTTATTTAAAATCCTATTAAAAATTAATTAATTAAATATTGACCGCAACTGAAAATTCACCGGGGCCACAAATTAACTTCAAAAATTCCCGAAAAATATATTTAGCTATGTTTTGACGCTGCGGACCTAGAAAAATAAATTTCATTCAATTCTGAGCTCGTATGAATTTTTAATGAATTTTTAAAGTCAAATATTGTCCGTTTACACTAAAAAATCAATTATAATTATATATTAATTCTAAAAATTACCGAAAAATCATTTTTAGCTTTGTTTTGACGATACGAACCCAACAAAATTATTTTCGTCGAATTCTGAGACTGTTTGAAAAATGGCTATTTTTAAGGCGTTTAAATTTGGGGTGCGTTTTTTAGAGGTCCCTATTAAGTTTCAAAATATAAAAAAAAAACCCAGTCATAAACTTATTGTAAATTAGGTCCCTATTTTTTGAAAAGTCATAAAAAAATATAAAAAAAATATAAAAAAATCACGTAAATTCGTATTTAAATAAAACATGTAAACACTAAAAAATTCAGAACAAAAAACCATCAAAGAAGGCGTCAAAAATAAAAAAAAAACGAAATTTCCAGTTAAATGCATAATAGTATGCACATATATCACTTTCCTGCATACATCCGTGCTTATTTTTCACTACATACATCTTCGTTGATTTTTATTCATGCAAATAAATGCATACATGTGCGCAAAAATTTCAAATACTTGCATACATTTGTGCAGGTTTATTTTCAGATTTTAATCTGAAAACAACTTACAGAAAAGTTGCATACATATATGCAATTATCAGTAATAATTGCATAAACGTATGCAACTATTTTTTTTTCGATTTCCGTAGATTCCTGACATTATTTCCATATTTTAAAATATATTTTTTATGAACGTACGCACATTTTAAAAAAAAAATACAAAAAGGCGGAAAAAATAAAATAGGGGGCGGGTATAAAAATATTCAGAACTTTGTTTTTTTTATAAATTAGGTCCCTACTTTTTATCCTATAAAAATGTTGCACACATGTGTGCATTTTTTTGAGAAATTTGCACATTTGGATGCAAATAAAAATGAACTGAAAAATTATGTTAAATCTATCCGCTGGAAGAACTGCAATAATTGCATATATGCATGCAATAAAATCAAAAAGGTGCATAATATTATGCATTTAACTGCAGTTTTTTCTTTTTTTTTGCTGTTTTCTTCTTTCTGACATTATTTTTGTTGTTTTTTGAACTGATTTTTTTTATAATGCGTAATATATTTTATTACTAATTTACGAATTTTTTTTATTTTCTTTTTAATTATTATTTTATAAGTTTTGAAAATAGGGACCTAATTTACAATAAGTTTATGACCGGATGTGAGCCTAATTAAGTTTCAAAATAGGGACGTGAGCCTAATATTCACTTAAATTTAACTGAAATAGTCAAAACACATTTTCTTTTCCCACGCTCACGTATTAATTCGAAAAATTCTGAAAATTAAAACTTAGCAATAGTTTGACATTCCGGTTCCAACAAAAGTGGTTTCGTCGAAAACAGAGGTCGTTTGAAAAATGACTATTTTTAAGGCCAGTATATTTAATATTAAAAATACATTTTTAAACAAATAATTTTCGAAACTCAAAATATATAAGTGTTTACTGTTTTTCAATGTAGAAACATCATTCTGAACTCAATGGAAGTGGTTTCGAGTTCAAATTCCTTTATATGCAAAAAGTAGCATTTTTGACTTATGCAAATTGCCTAGCGACCTTTCTAAATTTTAATTTGGGCATAACTTTTGATTCCTGCTATGAAATTTCAATTTTTCAGATTCTTGGAAATATATTTTTAAATAGATTCTAATATTTTTGGTTTCACTAAAATCCATTAAATTTTGCATCCTGTACGGTCAGTCAAAGTTCAAGTTTGACTTTTCAAACTACCGCGCTATTTCTAACTCTTTTTATAAGTAAAATTAAATTATTCATTCTAACTTCGATTTGAACCAAATTTGTGATCATTATTATTTAAAATAGATTATTTTAAATATCAAAACTCATTTAAATCACTTAAAATAAATTTTAAATTGGCCCCAAAATTCAGGGTTGTTACAGTCTCCCCCACTTAAAAACTTTTCGTCATCGAAAAGGGACGAAGCTAAAAGTTGATTAATTAACTAACTAATTTATATATATTTTCTCCATTGGTTTAAATAATTTCATTAGTTGATTAACTTTCAAATATATAACTTTTTATATATTCAAAATCATATTTTCCAAAATAGAGTATAATTAATCACAAATACGTATATTATAGGCTTGCTACTCTCAACTCATTCTAGGGCATTACTAACCCTATCTCTAATGAGTTTTCTCATTCTAGGATACTGCTGATCCTATCTCTAATGAGTATTCTTATTGGATATTACTAATCCAATCTCTGTTGAGCCTTTTGTTCAGTTCTAATGAGTTGTACCCCAAAGATTTGCGCTAACCTGGCTCTGATACCAACTGTAACGAGTACCGCGAAATCCGGTAGGCTTTGCAACCATCCCTTCATCCTCCAGTACAGCAGGTAAAACCCACCGTGGCTTACAGTTGTACCCCAGACACCTTGTTTTACGGCGACCCTTTCGGGATCCCCCGGCCGCAGCCTACCAACCCTAAAAAGGGACATGTGGGGGTAAGAGTCTCCCGTTCGCCACCAAACCGCGAAGCGAGAACCCCCCATCATGCTACATCCTATTACCAGGCATGCCAAACAAGGACTGGTGTGAGAATTCTTAACTAATTTAACTAATAGTAATAAGGCAAATCCATGGACCACGCCGCTAATGCGGAACGGGTTTTATTCCAATGGATTGTCGTGCATAACTTGAAGTAAATCGTAAAACAATGTAAATCGTAAAACAATGCAATGCTTTTTAGAAAAATGAAATCACCATAAGACTCAGGTCCCATCACACAATGCAACGCACACCAGAGGATAGAGTTTTACCTTATGGTGATTAAACATGCTTGATACGTTAAAAACGAATTTGATATTATTATTAGTGTGTATATGTTTTAAAAACAATTTCAATCATAATGTATCAATCCTAGGAAGCATAGGTACCCATATATTATGCCTCCGTACTAGTAATACAATCAAATTCGTCGGTTCGTATTTGGATTTTTGGTTTCCATCATGAGTCAAGGCTAGAGAGGAGCTCCTTACCGATTCGAGCACTCTAGCTAGTGTCTCAGGATTCCCCGCGGAGAACCCTTGGATAGCTGCAGGGCCGGTCCGCAAATACAGCTTAGCGGATTAGTTATACCTGAACACACGTTTCCTGATCCTATAGGACCTATCCGAGGCGCCTCATTCCATCATCCACATAAGTAAAATGTCAGGGTTGGTAGGTCACTGACACCACTCTAGCTAGAAAGAAACGTGCTGCTCTCCCTGCGTTCCCTTCTCCCATTTTAGACTCCGCCGGTGTGTGAGGCTCGCGAAGTCACGCTATACACAAAGCTATGCCTAAACAGACTATGCTTTGATCGTCCCACAAGGCCTGCTTTTCAACAAAGCCTTGATCATATGCATCTTAGCATGCCACATCATCACTCCATATCACACTACCAATCCTTTGCCGAAATATATGAACGGATGTTAAGCAAGAGAATAAATTCTCCGCCACCAAACATCCTTACATTCGACAGAAGGTTAATAACATGATATATAATGGAGTACGATGTCAGACACACAATCCATTTATAAGCTTATGCTCTGGGTCTGAGCGAAAGCCAAATCCGTACAAATCAACACTACGTCTGGGCAACTCCTACTATTACCTTATCATGGTAGCGAGCCATTCTAAGGCAACAGTCATCATCGTCCATTCGATGTGGAGATTTGACGGTCTTCAATCGCCGTCTTCCAATCTTGGATTTTTTAACGTCGTTTAATTATTTGGAATGAGATAAACTCGGACTTTCCAAATAATCCTCGTATATATATATATATATTGAAAATCCTTCTTGCACATTAATAATTATTTTTATTAACTATTCATTTCTATTTTAATTATTTAAAATAATTAAATTTTTATATAACGACGCCTTAAGTCCATGGGCGACTATGGCGCTGCATTCAACCAATTTTGATTTTTACATTTCTCAGAATCTAACCGTTGGATCTTAATGTAATATATATCTTTGGAAAGATTTTTCCACGACGGTCCTAACGGTTTCAGTTTCAAGAAAATCCGACGGTCGGATCTTCTTGTATAGTCATTTAAAAGTACGATTTCAAAACGCGAACTACCACGCCCTTTTCGTTCAATTTTAATTATATATATATATATATATATATATATATAATCATTGAATCGTAATAACGTCGTTTGATTAAAACAATACTCCACACAATTACCAATACTTACTAAATTTTAATTCATTTGAAAATGAAGATAATATTACCGCATTCTAAATTCATTCTTTCCTTACATTGAAAATGTAAATTTTGATACACTCAAAATCTTTGAATTACATATATATAAAAAATATAATTTCTAATGACAATGCAAACTCTACTCTTAATTATGATTTGTAATTACAATGCAAACACTACATCTAATTCACATTGTAAAAATATAATTTTTAATTACAATGCAAACACTACATCTAATTCACATTGTAAAAATATAATTTTTAAATACAATGCAAACATTACTTCTAATTTACATTGTAAAAATATAATTTTTAATTACAATGCAAACATTACTTCTAATTCACATTGTAAAAATATGATTTTTAATTACAAGCCACATTCCTACATCTTATTACATATAAATAAATAAATTTTATTTCTAATGTTCATTCCCATTCTATGTTACATATATATATATAAGAAAAATGCAAATTCTATCATACCATGAAATTGCATCCTTTAATTGCATAGGAAAATGTAGTTTTGTCATACGGTATACTTTCCTATAGACATTACATATAAAAATGTAATATTTAACACACGATGTAAATTTATGTTTTAATTACATATAAAAATGTAAATTTTATCCTACGGTGTCATTCTCTATATAATTTATATATAAAAATGTAAATTTTCACATACGATGAAATTCCATGTTAATTACAAAGGAAAATGTAATTTTTAATATACGGCATTAATTCGCTTAAAAAAATGTAAATTTTAACATACGATGGAATTCTCATATTAATTACAAAGAAAAATGTAATTTTTAATATACGACATAAATTCACTTTTTAATTTACATATAAAAATGTAAATTTTATCATACGATGAAATTCACCTTTTAATTACAAATAAAAATGTAATTTTCAGCATACGGTGCAAATTTATATATAAATTACATATAAAAATGTAACTTTTGTTCATGCGGTGTAAATTCATTCTTAAACTACATAATAAAATGTCATTTAATTCATGCGATGCAGATTCATTCATAAATAACAAAATAAAATGTTATGTAATTCATGCGATGTAAATTCATTCATAAATATCAAAATAAAATGTTATATAATTCATGCGATGTAAATTCATTCATAAATATCAAAATAAAATGTTATATAATTCATGCGATGTAAATACATTCATAAATATCAAAATAAAATTTCATTCTTTTACTTACAATGTAAAAGCATCAACTTTTTTTTTATTCACAATGTAAAAGTATCTACTTTTATATTTTCAATGTAAAAATATCAACTTTTTATGTTTTACAATGTAAAGACATCAACTTTTATATTTTGCAATGTAAAAATATTAACTTCTCTATTTTACAACGTAAAAATATAATCTTTTCTATTTACAAATGTAAAAATATTACCTTTTGTACTTTACAATGTAAAAATGTAATCTTTTCTATTTACAAATGTAAAAATATTGTCCTTTTTATTTTGATCATAAAAAGATGGTCTTTTTTTATTTTCAACATAAAAAGATTGTCTTTTTATTTTCATCGCCAAATTCTCAATATAAAATCCATTCTTTACAATGTAAAATTTACTCTTTAATTACAATGTAAAGTCCATTCTTTTTATTACATAAAAAAAAGAAAATAATGTAAATCTTCCTACGGTGAAATTCATATATATTAATATTAAAAATAATGTCAACAAATCCTACGGTTAAACTTCTTTTTAAAATTGACATTAAAAATGTTAATGACATCCTACGGTTAAATTTACTATTTAATTTACATTAAAAATAATGTAAATTTATACATGCGGTGAAAATACTTTATTTTCATAATAAAAGGTAAATTTCATGTCATCGCAAATTCTGATTTTAATTTTACATCCTACGGTTGAATTTCTATCATATTAACATTAAAAATGTTAATTTACATCCTACGGTTGAATTTCTATCATATTAACATTAAAAATGTTAATTTACATCCTACGGTTGAATTTCTATCATATTAACATTAAAAATGTTAATTTACACATACGATGTAATTACTTATTATTACACTAAGAATAATGTTAATTTTCTCATACGATGTAAATTTCTTATTTTAATTTTACATAATAAAATGTAAATTCCACCACAAGTCGCATTCTTATTTTATTTGCATCAAATAAGATGTAAATTTTTATCACATAACATAACAACAACATCCCAAACATACAACAAGTCCAAATCTAACAACTAGCGTCAAGGTAATTACTAGGTGATGTTATAACTTGGCATATGTAAAATCAACACGGCATGATTAAACACATAATTAATTTTAATTAATTATTAATTCAGATTTAAACCTCAAAATTTCAGATCTAATCTCATGCAAATCAGATTCAACATCATACGGAGTGAACAATTCAAATCCATGTTCTAAACATCATGTCTTATTAGATCTACTTATTAATAATCATAGAAATAATGATTAAATAAATCAAATTAAATTAAAAATAAATTCTCACAGTGGTCTGGTCTGAGAAGATGATACAGGTTCGATCCGATTCAGTGTTCGTATCCAAATAGATTTCAGATCTGGAACGATTCAAATACAAATACATATGAAAAATCAAAATTCAGCTTTTAACAACTGACACAGCGACATTTAAAAGCGTCGCAAAATCTGAAATAAACATTACCTAAAGTTCAAAACTTTGAATCGAGATAACTCGAGCTACGATTGACGGTTTTACGAACGGTTTGCGGGAGATTGAAGAGCTACGAGAGGGCTATCTTCACCGGGAATTGGAGGAGGTGCGGCTCAACGTGGGTGGCACGGTGGGGCTGTGTTCGGCGGCGGTTTGGGAAGGTGGTGCGGCGGCTACGGTCGATGAGAGGTGGTGATTCTTGTCGGAGATTGAAGAGCACGAAAATCTCTTCGAAACGTGTATTTACACGAAGGATTTCGTTGAGAATTGAGGGAGAAATAAAGGTTTGAAATTCTGAAGTGTTATGGGTTCTTACGGCTGAAAATGACGAGGAGGAAGAAAGATGAACAGTGTTTTCGGAATTTATAATATTATATTAGGTTTTCCTAATCATTATTTAATAATTTAATTAGCCCGTTTAAGCCCGTTTTGGTCCGATCTCAGAATTAGGCCTGCTTACTGTCGTTCTTAGGGTTTTGACATCTTCTGAGCGCAATGGGCTATGTATCGGGCCCCAATTCTGATGTCTGTAGCGTTTTTTATTTAAAATCCTATTAAAAATTAATTAATTAAATATTGACCGTAACTGAAAATTCACCGGGGCCACAAATTAACTTCAAAAATTCCCGAAAAATATATTTAGCTATGTTTTGACGCTGCGGACCTAGAAAAATTAATTTCGTTCAATTCCGAGCTCGTATGAATTTTTAATGAATTTTTAAAGTCAAAAATTGTCCGTTTACACTAAAAAATCAATTATAATTATATATTAATTCTAAAAATTACCGAAAAATCATTTTTAGCTTTGTTTTGACGATACGAACCCAACAAAATTATTTTCGTCGAATTCTGAGACTGTTTGAAAAATGGCTATTTTTAAGGCGTTTAAATTTAACTGAAATAGTCAAAACACATTTTCTTTTCCCATGCTCAAATATTAATTCGAAAAATTCTGAAAATTGAAACTTCGCAATAATTTGACATTCCGGTTCCAACAAAAGTGGTTTCGTCGAAAACAGAGGTCGTTTGAAAAATGTCTATTTTTAAGGCCAGTATATTTAATATTAAAAATACATTTTTAAACAAATAATTTTCGAAACTCAAAATATATAAGTGTTTACTGTTTTTCAATGTAGAAATATCATTCTGAACTCAATGGAAGTGGTTTCGAGTTCAAATTCCTTTATATGCAAAAAGTAGCATTTTTGACCTATGCAAATTGCCTAGCGACCTTTCTAAATTTTAATTTGGGCATAACTTTTGATTCCTGCTATGAAATTTCAATTTTTTGGATTCGTTGGAAATATATTTTTAAATAGATTCTAATATTTTTGGTTTCACTAAAATCCAATAAATTTTGCATCCTGTACGATCAGTCAAAGTTCAAGTTTGACTTTTCAAACTACCGCGCTATTTCTAGCTCTTTTTATAAGTAAAATTAAATTATTCATTCTAACTTCGATTTGAACCAAATTTGTGATCATTATTATTTAAAATAGATTATTTTAAATATCAAAACTCATTAAAATCACTTAAAATAAATTTTAAATTGGCCCCAAAATTCAGGGTTGTTACATAATGAACCTATCATATAACTCGCAGCGCATGGATAATATATAACAATAAAATAAACAACTGGATATAGTAATGAAGCATAACTGAACAAAGAATCAAATTTCCATAAAACCATAGAATCTTGAGTACAATACTTCTCGATACAAGAATCTCTGATTACAATTTCCCTCACTACATCCCTTAGGTTCTCAATAACATTAATATACAGTGGAAATAGAAACTAAATAGCTAAATAGTAGGTAGTAATAATACGCCAGCCTCCTGCTTATCACCACACAACAACAATGGCATCAAACCTACTACCTGCTACTCAGTCTGCCCACCATCAAATTGGTGAACAATCCATGGTAATAAGAGGGAAACACAAAACCATGAGTCAAACAACAGTCTTAGTGAGCGATATAATAGCTCACAATAGTTACATAAGATAATATGAGTATAGGCGTATCAACCATCTTATCTTAGCAACAACCATCAAGTTAACACGTGAAAATCATCCATCACATGTCATATCCAAAATAGGAAAGGAAAACCCCAATCAGGCTTCTTTTCAACAACCTACGGTGATAGCCTACCAAGAGAAAACAAAGAAGAAAGAACATCGAATCAACCATAACATAAATACCATCCAATATCCTAGCTATCATTGTCTGCAGTCGTGAATCCATTGATTATCAAATTTTCTTTCCAATGATCGAAAGGGCTAATGGAGAACCCCGGTTCTAGCCAAATTACCATACGCTGTCGTGACTCATATGTTTTACTTTTCCATGTCGACAACTAGGCCCATCATGATTGCCCAGGTTAAACGATCTCCCAAATTCGATCATAATGGGCATCCCCACGATACCCTTTCTTTGAGTTTGCTAGAACACTCTAATAACCAATGATTCATTGGCACCTCAAATCTGTCAATGTGATGACCCCAAACTTCCACGGAATGAAAGTAAGGAATAATCATTTGGAATACAACATAAATATAACAATACAGATCACAGATACAACATAGCAAAGGAAACCATAGAATAACAACATCATAGCAGCGGAATATGAATGTCATCAAACACAGAATCCCACAGTCATAGAGTTTTGAATTATTACATCAAGTTTTCAACAAAAGGGAATAAGTTCCAACTTCAAAACAGAACAACTGGAAATAAAATAAGTCTGTATGTCTGAAGGTAAACGTAAACAAAAGATAAATGATTGATAGTCTTCGTGGTCCAACATAAGCACCTCCAAATAAGCAACATCAAGAAAGCTCCAAAGACAGCAACTCCAAAGAAAGCCAAACCTATTACTTGGCTGCCCGTGTGGAAAAGAGGGCACCCGAGTTTGCAAAGGTGGGAACAAACAACGGGTCAGTTATGGGACTGGTGTGAGTATTCTTAACTAATTTCACTAATAACAAAAAGACAAATCCAAGGACCACGCCGCTAATGCGGAACGGGTTTACTCCAATGGATTGTAGTGCATAAATTAAAGTAAATCGTTAAACAACGCAAAGCTTTTTGGAAAAATGAAACCATCATAAGACTCAAGTCCCATCACACAATGCAACGCAAACCGGAGGATAGAGTTTTACCTTATAATGGTCAAGAATGCTTGATACATTAAAAACGAATTTGATATTATTATTAGTGTATATATGTTTCAAAAAAAACATTTCAAAGTAAATGTATCAATCCTAGGAAGCATAGCTACCATATACTATGCCTCCGTACTAGTAATACAATCAAAACCGCATGAGGTTGTATTGGAAATTGGGTTTACATCATGAGTCAAGGTTAGGGAAGAGCTCCTTATCGATTCAAGACACTCTAGCTAAGGTCTCAGGATTTCCGGCAGTTAACCCTTGGATCCTGCAGGGCCGGTCCACACATATAGCTTCGTGGATTGGCAATTCCTAAACACACATTTCCTGGTCCTATAGGACCTATCATCCGAGGCGCCTCATTCCATCATCCAGATAAGCAAATATCAGCCACTTTAAGCACCGACACCACTTCTAGCTAGAAAGAAACGTGCTGCTCTCCCTGCGTTCCCTTTTCCCGTTTTAGACTCAACCGGTTTGTGAGGCTCGTGAAGCTACGTCATACACAAAGCTATGCTTATTCAAGCTGTGCTTTGATCGTCACCACAAGGTTCTGCTTTTCAACAAGAAACCTTGATCATTGCATCTTGGTATGCCACACTGTCAATCCATATCATACTATTAATCCTTTGCCAAAATATACAAAAGGGTGTTAAGCAAGAGAATAAATTCTCTGCCACCAAACATTCGTACATTCGGCAGAAAATCAATAAATACAATATAAAGGAGTACAATGTCGGGCACCAGTTCCATTTATAAGCTTATGCTCTGGGTCTGAGCGAAAGCCAAATCCGTACAAATCAACACACATGTTTGGACAATTCTCACTATTAACCCTATCATGGTAGCGAGCCAATCCAAGGCAATAGTCATCGTCATCCATCCTAGGTGAAGATTGTCAGTCTTCCATCGTCTTCTTCAAATCTTGAATTTTAAGCGTCGTTTAAATTATTTGGAATGAGATAGACTCGGATTTCCCAAATAATTCTCGCATATATATAAGATGGAAATCATTTCATATCGTTATTAGTAATTTATAATGATTTATTCATTACAATTTATATTTATAAATAAATATAAACCATTCATATTATCGCTTATGTATAAAGGCGACCAATAAATCAAACAAACAACACACAATTATTATTAACCATGTGGTGATGAAATATGACGTGTCCATGTTCATGTGTTAAAACGATGAACAGTTTAATTATTTCCCTTCCATATTTTATCTATTTAAAAAAATAATGAAAATGTTACTTTATTTCATTTCAGATAAAATGTAATTTGAAGTGTTCCTTTATTATATCATCTATGAAAGGAAAAAATAGAAATGTTTCTCTTTTTATATTAGAAGAAAGGTGACAAAAAGGTGTTCTTTTGTTCACAATGAAAATCTCATAAAAAGATATATATACTTATATCCTATAGAACCGGCGTATTATAATTCACATACACATGCTATACTCAACAATGTATATTTTTCTTTTACCCTTCCATTCACACAAAAATGTATTTTTCGTGCATCATTACAATTTAACAAAATGAAGATTTTTGTGTAATTTCAATTTCTAACCAAAAATGCAATATAATTTGGTGTCAACCTCGATTCTACAAAAACGAATATATTTTTGTTTGTTTAATTTCAATGTAAAAAAGATAATAACTTTGTCATTCTTTCAATGCGAAGCAAAAATAGTAATTTGTTTATATCTTTCAATGCAAAATTAACATGATAATTTTGTGTTTTAATCTTTTCTCATGAAAGAGTAAATTTCATAACTTTAGTCTTTTAATGAAAACAAATTCATTAAAATGAAAATTTCCATCGCTATAACTTTCATTGAAAACCTCTTCACATAAAACGTAAATTCATTTACTTTAAATCTAATTACATGAAAATGTAATTTTTATATTCTTATTCTCCTTTTTTGTCATGTCTTATTTAACTAAATGTAAATAAATGTTGTTTTTCTATGTTTCATGTTTATTTACACTAAATGTAAATAAATGTCATTTTTTTTTCCTGACGCTAAAATGTGTTCATTCTCTGCTTTTTAACATGACGCTAAAATGTTTTCATTTTCTAACTTAGTAACATGAGGCACAAATATGTTTTCATTTTCTAACTTATTAACATGACGCTAAAATATGTTCATTTTCACTAATGTGACATAATGCTTAATTAATATTCAATTTAACCGAAATGACATAACGCCAAATTCATATTCATAATTTAACTAAAATGACATGACGCTAAATTCATATTCAATTTTTCTAATGTAAACATATTTTCTAACATAAACATATTTTAACTTAACGCTTAAATATGTTCATTTTCATATATTTTAACCCAATGCTAAAATATGATTCATTTTTAATAAAATGACATAACGCTAAAATATAATTCATTTCAACTAAATTTGACATACATTAAAATATGAGTTCATTTTATCTAAATTTCTTATGCAGTGACGCTACTCTAAAACATGATTTTATTCATGTGCGGTGACGCTACTCTACATTACAATGCCAAAATCTTGTTTAACATTACATGACAAAATTTGTACATTAATTTACAATGTAAAGATTCCTTTTTCTAATTACATTAAAAATGTAAGCAATATTATAATGTAAAATTCTTCTCTTTTAATTACAATGTAAAATGTAATTATCATTTCATGCCTAATCTTGCTTTTACTTAACATTATAAAATCCTATTCTTTAATTACCTATAAAAAACGTACTTTTATTTTCAATGTCAAATGTTCCATTCTAATTACATTATAAATGTAATTTACTTACTATGCAAATCCTTACTTTTTAATTACATATAAAAATGTAATTTCATTGCAATGTAAATTCTTTTTTTTTACATAAAAAAATGTAATTTTTATTGCTAACCCCTACCTTTTATTTACATATAAAAATGTAGATTTTGTTACGTCGTAAATTCCTATCTTATATTTACATATAAAAAAGTAAATTTTAATACATCGTAAAATCCTACTTTATATTTACATATAAAAATGTAAATTTTAATACATCGTAAAATCCTACTTTATATTTACATATAAAAATGTAAATTTTAATACCTTTATATTTACATATAAAAATGTAAATTTTAATACATCGCAAAATCCTACTTTATATTTACATATAAAAATGTAAATTTTAATACATCGTAAAATCCTACTTTATATTTACATAAAAAAATGTAAATTTTAATACATCGTAAAATCCTACTTTATATTTACATGTAAAAATGTAAATTTTAATTACGATGCAAAAAATCTCTCCTTTTAATTTACATTGCAAAAATATCATTCTTTTATTTACAATGTAAAAATATGCCCAAATTCCATGCCCAATATTTCATGTCCAAACCAACCACAAACAATATTTTAAATAATAAAAGGGATCAAATCGAATTAATAACATGAAGTTAATCTCGAGTTGAGAGTTCTAGTTCAATTCTGAGAATAACTAAGGGTGTGTTCTTACCTGTATACATATGATTTGTGAATATCAACCAAATGTGATTGATAAAATTAACAAATAAATGATCCTAATAAGTCACCAAACTCAGATCTAGCACTTAAATTTTCTGATCTAATATCATAACATCACAAACAATTCAGATCCATAACTTAGAATAACAACCATCGCAGATCTATTTATATTCAAACTTTAAATAACTAAGGAATAATAATTAAATTAATTAAATTTAATTAAAAATAAATTCTCACATTGCTTGGATCTGAAATGAAGATTCAAACTTGATCAGATCTCGTGTACAAAGTCACGACGGTTTCGGATCTGAAAGATTTCAATTTGAAGTTCATATGTACAAATTAGAAACCAACTTTTAACAACTGTCACTGTAACAGATAAAAGCGTGGCAAATTCTGAAATGTTCATACCTCAGATTTTCAGAATTTTGTTCAAATCTTTGATTCCAGTTTTCGGTAGATATAGTTGATGGTTTCCAGAACGGTTTGTTGGAGATTGGAGAGCTACGAAAGGGGAATCGACGCCGGGAAGGGGGGAGGGTGCGCACGACTGTGTTGGGGCCAAGGGGGTGCGACGGGTATGAGTTTAGGGGGGTGGGGCGGCGACTACAGGGTACGAGAGGGTTCGGGGTTGGTATGAGATCGAAGAACACGAAAATCTCTTCGAAACGTGTACTCTGGCGAAGAATTTCGTTGAGAAACGAAGGAGAAATCGAAGGATGAAAATTTGAGATGTTATGGGTTACGGCGGCTGAATTGAAACGGGAAGAGGAAGAAGACGTGTCGTACGTACGTATTTATACTGGTATTTCTAAGTGTATTTCCTTTTTTTAATTTAATTAATTCTAGAAATTAGGATTTTTCCATCAGATCTCCAAACGGAGCCCAACGACTATCGAACAATAGGTTTTGACGTCTTCTGAACGCAATGGCGATAGTGCCGAAGTCCAATTCTGAAGTTTACAGTATGTTTCTTTTAATTTCAAAATAAATCTTTATTATTTAATTCGAACGTACTTTATAATTTTACCGGGGTCACAGACGAACTTAGAAAAATCCAAAAAAATTATTTCTGGCTTTCTTATGACAATACGGTCCTAACAAAATTAATTTTGTTGAATTCTGAGACTGTTTGAAAAATGGCCATTTTCTGGTCGATCCAATTTAACTGTAATTGACCAAAACACATTTTCCTTTGCTACGCTCACATATTAACTTCAAAAATTATGAAATTTGAAACCTAGAAATAATTTGACATTCCGGATCCAAAAAAAAGTGGTTTCGTCGAATTCCGAGGTCGTTTGTAAAATGACTATTTTTAAGGGCTATATATTTAATATTAAAAATACATTTTTAAACAAATAATTTTTGAAACTCGAAATACATAAGTGTTTACTGTTTTTCAATGCAGAAACGTCATTCTGAACCCAATGCACGTTGTTTCGAGTCCAAATTCCTTCGTATGCAAAAAGTAACTTCTTTGACCTATATAAATTTCATAGCGACCTTTCTAAATTTTAATTTGGCCATAACTTTTGATTCCCACTATGAAATTTCAATTTTTCAGATTCGTTAGAAAGATATTTTTAAATAGATTCCAAAAATTTTGGTTTCACCAAAATCAGTTAAATTTTGCATCCTGTATGGTCAGTCAAAGTTCAAGTTTGACTTTTCAAACTACCGTGCTATTTCTAATTCCTTTTATAATTAAATTAAATATATTCATACTAAATTCAATCAAAATAGATTTCTAGTTGTTTTTATTTAAAATAATTTATTAATCACCCTTAAAATCTCTAAAATGAAAATTTTAAATTGGCCCCAAATTCTGGGTTGTTACAATCTCCCCCGCTTAAGAACTTTTCGTCCTCGAAAAGGAAAAAGAAAATAGAAGGGTAGGAACCAACACCGAGAATGTCTTTAACAGAAATAGTACTACCTAAAACATCAGGGTTACCTGCTCCTTCAGACGAAGTAGGTGCGGAAGAAGGTGGTGCACTCGCTCCCTCGTACACATGGGCAACTTGGGAACTCCTCAATAGTGGACAATTAAGTTTGATGTGACCCTTTTTATGGCAGTTATAGCATTTTCTAGTGTCCTCTCTTCTGGCCTTCTTTGGATTCCCGTAGTCCTTGCTATAGTGTCCAAACTTCTGGCAGTGGTAGCATTGCAGCTTAGTCTTATCATGAGTCTTAGCGGCTCCAGAACCACTTCCTTCAGTCTTCTTCTCAGGTTGCTTCCCTTTATTATTGTTGGCCAAGCCCCTTTTTCTATCTTGCTGTGAACTCTTCTTGTCCTTCTCTTCATAGCGACGGGCAAACTCATCATGAAGCCTTTCCACCTCTTACCTTGCAGTGTACTCTTCATTAAATAGCTCTTTAAATTTGGTCCAAGTCATATTTCTTCATCACCTCCTATATTGACCTCTTCCCACCAAAGCTGTGCTTCGCCTTGGAGCATCCATGAAGCCACAAATCTCTTCTTTTGATCTTCCAGTTCTAACGCTCTAAATATCTTTTCACAATTCTTAAGCCATGCCTGAGCCTGTGTCACGGTCTCCGTACCTGTGAATGGAACTCCATCTAAATTCTTAACACTACCCTTACCAAGTCAAAGGGCTGCGGTGGTGGCTGTTGAACTGTGGCTTCCTCAGTTTCAGTATCATTTTGCCCCATTGCTCTAACTCTAGTAGTTCTAGCGGCATGAGTACTCATTTTTAGTTTGTTCTGTACGATCAAGGAAAGAGTTAGAACAACTGTAATGGTGATTTGAAAGAAAAAAATGATAGGATAGAAGGATGGATAAAAGGATGGCGATAAAATGACTGACTATTATGTATTCTCATGAAATGTTCGCCATAGAATATTGTGATTCTATGTAAACGAATCATTATAAATATGTTATATCCCAAAGCTAAGGTTAACCAAAGCTTACCAACTGTGATGACCCCAAACTTCCACGGAATGAAAGTAAGGAATAATCATTTGGAATACAACATAAATATAACAATACAGATCACAGATACAACATAGCAAAGGAAACCATAGAATAACAACATCATAGCAGCGGAATATGAATGTCATCAAACACAGAATCCCACAGTCACAGAGTTTTGAATTATTACATCAAGTTTTCAGCAAAAGGGAATAAGTTCCAACTTCAAAATAGAACAACTGGAAATAAAATAAGTCTGTATGTCTGAAGGTAAATGTAAACAAAAGATAAATGATAGATAGTCTTCGTGGTCCAACATAAGCATCTCCAAATAAGCAACACCAAGAAAGCTCCAAAGACAGCAACTCTAAAGAAAGCCAAACCTGTTACTTGGCTGCCCGTGTGGAAAAGAGGGCACTCGAGTTTGCAAAGGTGGGAACAAACAACGGGTCAGTCATGGGACTGGTGTGAGAATTCTTAACTAATTTCACTAATAACAATAAGACAAATCCAAGGACCACGCCACTAATGCGGAACGGATTTCCTCTAATGGATTGTCGCGCATAAATTAAAGTAAATCGTTAAACAACGCAATGCTTTCTCAAAAATTGAAACCATCATAAGACTCAAGTCCCATCACACAATGCAACGTAAACCGGAGGATAGAGTTTTACCTTATAATGGTCAAGAATGCTTGATACGTTAAAAACGAATTTGATATTATTATTAGTGTATATATGTTTCAAAAAAAACCATTTCAAAGTAAATGTATTAATCCTAGGAAGCATAGCTACCATATACTATGCCTCCATACTAGTAATACAATCAAAACCGCATGAGGTCGTATTGGAAATTGGGTTTCCATCATGAGTCAAGGCTAGGGAGGAGCTCCTTATCGATTCGAGACACTCTAGCTAATGTCTCAGGATTCCCTGCAGTTAACCCATGGATCCTGCAGGGTCGGTCCACACATATAGCTTCGTGGATTGGCAATTCCTGAACACACATTTCCCGGTCCTATAGGACATATCATCCGAGGCGCCTCATTCCATCATCCACATAAGCAAATATCAGGCAGTTTAAGCACTGACACCACTTCTAGCTAGAAAGAAACGTGCTACTCTCCCTGCGTTCCCTTCTCCCGTTTTAGACTCGACCGGTTTGTGAGGCTCGTGAAGCTATGTCATACACAAAGCTATGCTTATTCAAGCTGTGCTTTGATCGTCACCACAAGGTTCTGCTTTTCAACAAGAAACCTTGATCATTGCATCTTGGTATGCCACACTGTCAATCCATATCATACTATTAATCCTTTGCCAAAATATACAAAAGGGTGTTAAGCAAGAGAATAAATTCTCTGCCACCAAACATTCGTACATTCGGTAGAAAATCAATAAATTCAATATAAAGGAGTACAATGTCGGGCACATGTTCCATTTATAAGCTTATGCTCTGGGTCTGAGCGAAAGCCAAATCAAATCAACACACATGTTTGGACAATTCTCACTATTAACCCTATAATGGTAGCGAGCCAATCCAAGGCAATAGTCATCGTCATCCATCATAGGTGAAGATTGTCGGTCTTCCATCGTCGTCTTCAAATCTTGAATTTTAAGCGTCGTTTAAATTATTTGGAATGAGATAGACTCGGACTTCCCAAATAATTCTCGCATATATATAAGATGGAAATCATTTCATATCGTTATTAGTAATTTATAACGATTTATTCATTATAATTTATATTTATAAATAAATATAAATATAAACCATTCATATTATCGCTCATGTATAAAGGCGACCAATAAATCAAACAAACAACACACAATTATTATTAACCATGTGGTGATGAAATATGACGTGTCCATGTTCATGTGTTAAAACGATGAACAGTTTAATTATTTCCCTTCCATATTTTATCTATTTATAAAAAAATGAAAATGTTACTTTATTTCATTTGACATAAAATGTAATTGGAAGTGTTCCTTTATTATATCATCTATGAAAGGAAAAAAATAGAAATGTTTCTCTTTTTATATTAGAAGAAAGGTGACAAAAAGGTGTTCTTTTGTTCACAATGAAAATCTCATAAAGAGATATATATTTATATCCTATAGAACCGGCATATTATAATTCACATACACATGTTATACTCAACAATGTATAATTTTTTTTAACCCTTCCATTCACACAAAAATGTATTTTTCGTGCATCATTCCAATTTAACAAAATGAAGACTTTTGTGTCATTTCAATTTCTAACCAAAAATGCAATATAATTTGGTGTCAACCTCGATTCTACAAAAATGAATATATTTTTGTTTGTTTAATTTCAATGTAACAAAGATAATAACTTTGTCATTCTTTCAATGCCAAGCAAAAATAGTAATTTGTTTATATCTTTCAATGCAAAATTAACATGATAATTTTGTGTTTTAGTCTTTTCTCATGAAAGAGTAAATTTCATAACTTTAGTCTTTTAATGAAAACAATTTCATTAAAATGAAAATTTCCATCGCTATAACTTTCATTGAAAACCTCTTCACATAAAATGTAAATTCATTTACTTTAAATCTAATTACATAAAAATGTAATTTTTATATTCTTATTCTCCTTTTTTTGTAATGTCTTATTTAACTAAATGTAAATAAATGTTGTTTTTCTATGTTTCATGTTTATTTACACTAAATGTAAATAAATGTCATTTTTTTTCCTGATGCTAAAATGTGTTCATTCTCTCCTTATTAACATGACGCTAAAATGTTTTCATTTTCTAACTTAGTAACATGACGCACAAATATGTTTTCATTTTCTAACTTATTAACATGACACTAAAATATGTTCATTTTGACTAATGTGACATAATGCTAAATTAATATTCAATTTAACCGAAATGACATGACGCCAAATTCATATTCATAATTTAACTAAAATGACATGACGCCAAATTCATATTCAATTTTTCTAATGTAAACATATTTTCTAACGTAAACATATTTTCTAACGTAAACATATTTTAACTTAACGCTTAAATATGTTCATTTTCATATATTTTAACCCAATGCTAAAATATGATTCATTTTTAATAAAATGACATAATGCTAAAATATAATTCATTTCAACTAAATTTGACATACATTAAAATATGAGTTCATTTTATCTAAATTTCATATGCAGTGACGCTACTCTAAAACATGATTTTATTCATATGCGGTGACACTACTCTACATTACAATGCCAAAATCTTGTTTAACATTACATGACAAATTTTGTACTTTAATTTACAATGTAAAGATTCCTTTTTCTAATTACATTAAGAATGTAATCAATGTTATAATGTAAAATTCTTCTCTTTTAATTACAATGTAAAATGTAATTATCATTTCATGCCTAATCTTGCATTTACTTAATATTATAAAATCCTATTCTTTAATTACATATAAAAACATACTTTTATTTTCAATGTCAAATGTTCCATTATAATTACATTATAAATGTAATTTACTTACTATGCAAATCCTTACTTTTTAATTACATATAAAAATGTAATTTCATTGCAATGTAAATTCTTTTTTTTTTACATAAAAAAATGTAATTTTTATTGCCAACCTCTACCTTTTATTTACATATAAAAATGTATATTTTGTTACATCGTAAATTCCTATCTTATATTTACATATAAAAATGTAAATTTTAATACATCGTAAAATCCTACTTTATATTTACATATAAAAATTTAAATTTTAATACATCGCAAAATCCTACTTTATATTTACATATAAAAATGTAAATTTTAGTACATCGTAAAATCCTACTTTATATTTACATATAAAAATGTAAATTTTAATACATCGTAAAATCCTACTTTATATTTACATATAAAAATGTAAATTTTAATTACGATGCAAAAAATCTCTCCTTTTAATTTACGTTGCAAAAATATCATCCTTTTATTTACAATGTAAAAATATGCCCAAATTCCATGCCCAATATTTCTTGTCCAAACCAACCACAAATAATATTTGAAATAATAAAAGGGATCAAATCGAATTAATAACATGAAGTTAATCTCAAGTTGAGAGTTCTAGTTCAATTCTGAGAATAACTAAGGGTGTGTTCTTACCTGTATACATATGATTTGTGAATATCAACTAAATGTGATTTATAAAATTAAAAAATAAATGATCCTAATAAGTCACCAAACTCAGATCTAGCACTTAAATTTTCTGATCTAATATCATAACATCACAAACAATTCAGATCCATAACTTAGAATAACAACCATCGCAGATCTATTTATATTCAAACTTTAAATAACTAAGGAATAATAATTAAATTAATTAAATTTAATTAAAAATAAATTCTCACATTGCTTGGATCTGAAATGAAGACTCAAACTCGATCAGATCTTGTAACACCCCACCTCCGCCAGGGTGGCTCTTGCAAGCACTCTGACTTTGGAGGGGCGTTTGAATCAGGTAAACATGCATAATGATATATCAAGGCAGAACAAGAACATATATATATATATATATATATATATATATATGTAAACAGAGTAAATAAGATAAATAAAACAGCGGAAGATTTCAAACTATTTCAAAACAAGTCTAGTACAACATAATGTCAACTTTCCAAATACACAAGTCTAGATAAAAACAACATTACAGAAAAACTGAAATACATAAGTACTATCCCCAAAAATAAGTGATAACCATAGCTAGCTTCATGTCAAGACCGTACATGAGCTAAAATCCCACAAGCAAGCTGTAACACCCCGAATTTTCTATTAACACTAAAGTTGCTAAAATATTAATAAGTGTGTAAGAGAGGGGATGTATCTAATATGAATATAAAAATATTAATAAGTGTGTAAGAGAGGGGATGTATCTAATATGAATATAAAAATATTAATAAGTGTGTAAGAGAGGGGATGTATCTAATATGAATATAAAAATATTAATAAGTGTGTAAGAGAGGGGATGTATCTAATATGTATATAAAAACAATAATAAGTGTGTAAAAGGGGGGGATGTATCTAATGTGTACATTGTAGAATATATATATATATATATATATATATATATATATATGGGCAGTTAATGCAAACATGAATAGAAGTTTATTAATTTGCTGAGTGTTTGCTGAGTCACTTCTGACTCATTGCTGAGTCAACAAGATAAACCCCATCTTGTCTGAACGGCTGCGGTTATTTCTAGGTTAAATCTAATGGCCTAAATGCATTCTAAAATCTATAAATAAGTGGGTAGACCCAAAACCTAAATCACTTGTAAAATTAGAGAAGCTACCGTCATGCTGCTGCCATGGAGTTCAACGTAGCCGTCACAAACTAAGAAGAGGAAGCCTAATCTACTACAACTAAATTCTACTCAACAAAACAAATCAAACCAAAGAACTCTCTCTCTAATTCTCTTCTTTTGTTGGTGAGTATGATGATTCTCACAAGACTATTACAAACTAATTTGACTCAGTTATGAATGGATCACAAGAAAGTGATGTGATTTGTAATTGTAAATTCTATATATTGTGGATCACTTATTATGTTATTATGTTGTCGTATGATGTAAATTATATATGCTATGTCATGCTATGTTGTAAATTCTCTTATGCTATGTCGTGCTATGTTGAGAATCATGTCAAGCTATGTTATACTATCATACTATGCCATGTTATAAATCATGCTATATTATGTTGAAAAATCATGATGTTGTTGGATCATGCTTAAAGTTATGTTTTTTTTTCTTAATTTAAATGGATCTTGTTTATGGGAATTTGCCTATTAGGTTAGGTGTACCCATAAACTTGAAACTATAATTAAATAAAACTTGATTATGGGAATTTGCCTATTGAGTTAGGTGTACCCATATAAAACCATGTTGTTAAAAAATTAGATGATGTTGATTCACACATGTTCTTATGTAAGTTTATGAAAATTGATTGAGATCATATTAGGTGAATTTTGAACAAGTTGACACCTTTAGATCCATGACATGTATAATCTATGCAAGTTGGACATATGCAAGTTTCACCCCTTATTATGATTCATTTGGTCACATATACATGTTGTTATTATGATAATCTCTTTTATGCTATGAGTTAGGCTATTCGAGTCTAACATATATTTTGTGAATAAACGTTCAAACGTGGGGTAGGGGTAATATTAGGAAATAATAAATTGGGTGCAATTTTGTAAGATGTTGCATACCATGAATGAATGTCCATAATTGAGTCAATTATGGACATTGTTAAAAATTGGAAGTAATTAATAATTCAAGTAGGGAATTATTAAAATTGGGGGAAAGTGGATTATTATTAATAATCAATGCTTAGGACACGAGGTTGGACCCGTTTGTGATGTAAACCTGCCCGGACCCGCCCGGCAAATCCAGTAGTCACAAATGTCGGCCCAATGTGAGAGGTCCTAGGCCCAAACTAAAGCATAACAGTTGTAAAGACACGAGGTTAGACTCTTTTATGGTGTAAGACTGCCCGGACCCGCCCGGCAAATCCAGCTGCCATAAATGCCAGTCTAATGTGAGAGGTCTTTATGAGGTTATGGCCTTAATGAACTAAGAAATACTTAACCAGATAATCATGTAAGGTGGGACATGGGGGTTAAGTAGGTGCCTTGGGTGGCATGAGGAATCTGGTGGTTGCCTTTAGAGGCATTTGAAATACGATTAGACTTAACCAAACACACATGTAAATGAACATGACTAAGTGGGTTAAGTGGGATGGACTAATGGGGACAAGCTTAGGTGGAATGCTTGTGGTAAATAGTGGGGGCCCATTTCAACCAGTATCCCAAAACGTATCTTTGTGGGCTCGACCCAAGTCGAGGACGGGACACGCATACTGGGTTTGACTATAAGAGGCCAAAACAGGGAGCAGTGGCAACACAAGTCCAACGGGTTTCATATGCGTGTGTGGACCCGGGCTGGTAGGTAAGACGTTGTTGCATCGTGTAGGTATAAGCCGTGCATGTCCGCTGTATCAGGTTGCCACTTTAGGGGAGTGATACACCCCACTGTGGGGCCAGCACGGGTATCTACGAGTTAGGGAGCCGATCGAATAATGGGAAGTAGGGTACACCTAGTGGAGATAGGGGCAGGCGGCACCTATGTAGTCAGCTAGGGGTACGTAAAGCCATTGGGAAAGTTTCTAAGTGAAGCTAAGTGGGATGAATCTTTAGGGTGACTGGTGTGGTGCAGTATAGTGTTTATCCTTTAGTATTTAGGAGCGCCTATAACGTTGCCTTTAGCGATTGTCTATGTCCTTAATCTGCTCTTCATAGACATTTTCTTGTTTTCCAGCTTATGCCTTAGTCCAGTTATTTTGGTAATTGTATTGTAGAATTATCATATTCACCAGACTTTATGTCTGACCCCCTCTTTTCCATCCTTTTTCTCCCTTCAGGTCCGCAGGTTGGGCCAAGTTCTAGTGGAGTCTAGTTGGATCGCTTATCTTCTGGAAAGCTTGGACTGCTGAAGTAAAGTCCAGCTTGTTATCTTTCTTTTTAATGGCTATTCATGTAATGGGATTATGTACTTGTTTTATTAAGATAGATATTGTACTTGATATGAATATGGTGTTATGATGTAATCAAACATGTTTTGACTTCTGCTACAATGAAATAAAGTTTTTGAATTTCCAAGTACTATTTTATATCTGTCTTGTTGTAATTTTACTGTTCTATATTCACTTAAAACCTCCATGGAAGTTAATGCATTCCCTTTGTGAGTGACATTAATGGACGTGGGGTGTTACACGTGGTATCAGAGCATAAGGTTACCAGAACAGATAATTTTTTTTTTAGAAAAATATTTTTTTTCTAAAGTATTTTTGGAAGAAGTGCTTTCAAAAAAAAAAATGTTATTTAAAGAGAGTTTTTATGAAAAACATAATCCCAAATAGCCACATCCTTATCTTTATCTTTCGAATTCTCCATTTTGAATATTTCCTTTTTCGTTTCAGCATGGCTGAAGATCTTAATCTCCCAGAAGGTGTGACGATTCCAGGGTGGTTTAGGAGATACTTGGAGGCTAGGGCCACCACTGCAGGCCCAGCGGATACTCCTCCACCCCTAGTTGCACCCATTCCTCCTCCTCCTCCTCCTCCTCCTCGTGTTGACACTTTTGCAAAGACGTGCAAGGAATTCAAGGCTATGGGAGGAAAAACTTTTCAAGGGACTGAGACGTTTGTGGAGGCCAGAGATTAGCTTAAGGAGACTGAGGAATTGTTGGATATCTTTGAAGTGGAAGATGGGAGGAAAGTCCGTTTAGCTGCTTGGTTAATGAAGGGAGAGGCCTCGTTTTGGTGGGAGGTCACTAACGGGGAACGTCCAGTTGATTCATGGGCGGATTTCAGACGAAGGTTTGAGGCAAAGTTTCTTTCAAGGGCAGAGGAGAACTTAAATATGGAAAAATTCCTGGCACTAAAGCAAGGGAGCTCATCAGTAAAGGAATATGTCAATAAATTTAATCAGTTAGTAAGGTTTGGCTTGGAGTTGGTGAACACGCCAGAGAAGAAAGCTTTGAGGTTCGTTAGAGGCTTGAATGAACCGTTGCAAGGGTTGGCTATGACCCACATCCCTATGGGAGCCACCTTTGAAAAGCTAGTAGAAATGGCACTTATGCATGAGGATAAGGCAGTTGAAAAGAAAGGGGATCAGAAGAAACCCCAACAGCAAAATAAGAAGGGTGGTAAAAACAATAATGGCAAAGGGAAGAAGAAATGCTTCAATTGTGGGACGCCTGGCCATCTCAGCAAAGATTGTAGAAAGAAAAAGAAGACTGGTTGTTTTCATTGTGGAGATGCGGGACATTTAGTGAAGGACTGTCCAAAGAAGGGGCAGAGGGCAGGGTCTACCTCGGGAGGACAGGTGCAGGCTCTTATGGCACCAGGGCAGGCAAGGGGGCAAGTTCAGGCTATTGCGGCCCCACCGCTGCAAGAAAGAGGTAGAACAATTTCTGTTGAAAGCTTAGTTTTTCTGTTTGATCATCCTGTCCGTACCTTATTCGATTCTGGCGCATCTCATTCGTTTATCTCTGCATCATTAGTTGAATCACTGCACTTGAACACCAGTTTAGTAGAGGATCCCTTGGTCGTTTCAAATCCAATTGGGGGTTCGGCTCATTTGACCATGATATGTTTGGATTTGAAAATCTCTATACTTAGCGTTGAATTTAGATGTGATGCTTATGTATTGGGCTTCACGGGCTATGGGCTAATTTTAGGAATGGATTGGTTGTCTAGAAATAGGGCCATTCTTGATTGTGAAAGGAGAGTAGTTAGGCTTGTGACTCGCCTTGGTAATGCTCTCGACATCTTTTGTAATCCCATAAATTCCGTTATGCTAAGTTATCTTGAATCGCTTGACGCGTCTGTAGAGAACCTGCGATCGGTAGAAGTGGTCCGGGAATATCCGGATGTGTTTGAGGAGGTGAAGGGCTTACCTCCAAAGCGGGAGATAGACTTTCGAATTTATCTTGTGGATAATGCTAAACCCGTATCTTTGCCAGTGCGCCACATGGCTCCTCGGGAAAGGAGGGAACTCAATAAGCAAGTAAAGGAGTTGCTTGAGAAGGGGTTCATAAGACGTAGTATATCGGAGTGGGGTGCTCCAGTAGTTTTTGCCACAAAGGCGGATGGGTCTCTTAGACTTTGTATGAACTATAGAGAACTAAACAAGCTTACTAAAAAGAACCGACACCCACTGCCGAGGATTGACGATCTCTTTGATCAGTTAGTTGGCGCCTCAGTGTTTTCGCAGTTGGACTTAGCCACTGGCTTTCATCAACTGAGAGTGGCTGAGGATAGTATAGATAAGACTGCTTTTAGGACTCCTGACGGATTCTATGAATGGCTAGTGATGCCCTTTGGTTTGACAAACGCCCCTGCATATTTTGTTGATTTGATGAGTAGGGTGTTTAGGGAATACCTTAACAAATTCGTGGTAGTCTTTGTGGATGACATCTTAGTCTTTTCTAAGAATAAAGAAGAGCACTCCCTACATCTTAGGGAAGTGTTGGAAACCCTTCGAGCGCATAACCTTAAGGCAAAATTTTCTAAGTGTCACTTCGGGAGGAAGGAAGTACGGTTCTTAGGGCACGTGGTTTCCAAAGAAGGGATAGCAGTGGATCCCGCAAAGGTGATGGCCATCCAAGATTGGAAGGTCCCTAAAAATGCAACCGAAGTAAGAAGTTTCTTGGGGTTGGCTGGCTATTATAGGAAGTTTATCAAAGACTTCGCAAAAATATCAGCTCCATTAACACGGTTAACGAAGAAGAACCTGGTTTTTACGTGGGACAAAGATTGCGATGATGCGTTCCAACGTTTAAAGAGAGCCTTAACTTCAGCCCCAGTCTTAGTGCTGCCAGACGGGAATAAACCATTTACCATCTATACTGATGCTTGTGGGACGGGACTTGGCGCGATCCTCATGCAAGAGGGAAGAGTAATAGCCTATGGTGGAAGGCAGTTGAGGGTTCATGAAAAGAATTACCCCACGCATGACTTAGAGCTAGCCGCAATTGTTTTCGCGCTTAAGTCTTGGCATCACTATCTTCTTGGTGAGAAATTCGAACTGTTCACTGACCACAAATCATTAAAATACTTATTCTCTCAGAAGGATTTGAATTTAAGGCAGCAACGGTGGATGGAATTCTTAGCCTCCTACGATTTTGAAATAGCATATACCCCGGGCAAGGGTAACGTGGTGGCAGACGCCTTAAGTAGGAAAAGGTTGTCCTTGAGTCCGTTGTTTGTTGAACGACAAAGCTTAGAATTCATCTCTATGTTTTACTTTAGACCCTCCGTTGACTTAGTACCCGGTCTGTTAGCATCCTTGGAGGTTAGACCTACACTTCTAGGACGGGTTGGTGAGGCACAGCGAGACGACCCACAGTTGGTTGAGATAGTAGAAAAGCTCAAAGGGGGGGAGTCGTCAAGCCATCTTCGTAGGTATACCCTAGACGATAAGGGTTGGTTACGAAGGGGTAATAGACTTTGTGTACCACAAGACGAAGACTTAAGGAAGGCCATTCTTGATGATGCTCATCGCTCAAAAATGACCATTCATCCCGGCGGGGATAAGATGTACAAAGATATGAAGCGGGTTTTCTTTTGGGCCGGTATGAAAAAGGATGTGGCCGAGTACGTCGCTAGATGCTTGGTGTGCCAACGAGTTAAAGCAGAACAAAAGAAACCCGGTGGGTTGCTTCACCCATTAGAAGTTCCACTATGGAAATGGGAAAGCATCTCAATGGATTTTGTGGATGGATTACCAAGATCAAGGAAGGGTAACACGGGGATTTGGGTTATAGTAGATAGACTTACTAAAAGCACCCATTTTATTCCCGTGAAAAGTAAGAGGACTGCTCCGTGGTTGGCTTCTGTATACATTAAGGAGATAGTTCGTTTGCACGGTATTCCTTCTAGTATAGTAAGCGACCGTGACCCCATCTTTACTAGCGAATTTTGGAAGAGTTTACAAGAGGTGGTAGGGACTCAGCTATGTTTGAGCACCGCATATCATCCTCAGACAGACGGCCAGACCGAGAGGGTGAATCGCATTCTAGAGGATCTTTTAAGGCTTTGTATCCTAGACTTTGGGGGTACATGGGAAGAGCACCTTCCGTTAGTAGAATTCGCATATAATAATAACTTTCAGTCTAGTATTGGCATGGCACCTTTCGAAGCTCTTTATGGAAGGCCTTGCTGTTCGCCTACATGTTGGTGGGAATCTACCGATAAAATCCTACTTGGGCCCGATATAGTTAGGGAAACCTCGAAGAAGATTGAGTTGATTCGAAGGAGGAAGAAAGCAGCACAAGATAGGCAAAAATCGTATGCTGATAAGAGGAGGACAGATCTTGAGTTTGACATTGGGGACATGGTTTTTATCAAAGTATCTCCGTTACAGAATGTTGTTCGCTTTGGGTCCGTGGGGAAATTAGCACCAGGGTTTGTAGGGTCGTTTCCTGTAAAAAACAGGATTGGGAAGATGGCATATAGGGTGGAGTTGCCTGAGAAACTTAGTGGAGTACACGACGTATTCCATGTATCACATTTGAGGAAGTGTTTGCACAAGACCGCGGAGGTGGTAGAGCCGAGCTTGCTTAAAGAGGTGGAAATAGAGCGTGATGCAACAATTAGACGAGCTCCTACATGCATTCTTGGGTCGGAGATCAAAAAGTTGAGGAATCGAGAGGTCAGACTGGTTAAAGTGCAATGGGGAGATGATGAGAGCAACGCAACTTGGGAGACAGAAGAGAAGACGCGTTCGTTGTACCCTTTTCTTTTTGAGGGTATGTCTTTTAATTTCTCCTTTATTGCTTAGCTTATCTTATCTTATCTTTAGTATGTCCTCTCATTAGTATCTTTGACCTTTAGTTAGGATAATCCTATGGTTGAAACATGTGTTTGAGACATGTTATGTAGGATGGATGCAAAATGGATGCAAGCGTTTGCTAGTGGTTGCTCGTGGATGCATATATACACACACTTTAGGCACTAGATCGGCTCAGTCACTTCATATTGCATATTGCATATATATGGATGTATTTAGTATAATGGATGTATAATGGTTGTACCATCATATGGATGCTGCATTCGGTTGAATGGGTGTGCACGCATATAGAAGTAGTATGTAAGCAATTAGGATCTTTTGCATACATAATGGATTCATGACACTTACATAATTTGCATTAAGGAGGTCAACTGAATCAGTAGACCGCCTGATTTCGCATTAGGTAAGGACATGTACACACACTTGCATATGATCATAAAGCATTAGAAGTCTTTTAAGGACAATGGATGCCTGTGTATGATGGATGAGTAGATGGACGTTTGGATGGTAGGATATACATTCTTCCAGACTTGAAGATTTCGGGGACGAAATCCTAAAAGGAGAGGAGAATGTAACACCCCGAATTTTCTATTAACACTAAAGTTGCTAAAATATTAATAAGTGTGTAAGAGAGGGGATGTATCTAATATGAATATAAAAATATTAATAAGTGTAAGAGAGGGGATGTATCTAATATGAATATAAAAATATTAATAAGTGTGTAAGAGAGGGGATGTATCTAATATGAATATAAAAATATTAATAAGTGTGTAAGAGAGGGGATGTATCTAATATGTATATAAAAACAATAATAAGTGTGTAAAAGGGGGGGATGTATCTAATGTGTACATTGTAGAATATATATATATATATATATATATATATATATATATATATATATATATATATGGGCAGTTAATGCAAACATGAATAGAAGTTTATTAATTTGCTGAGTGTTTGCTGAGTCACTTCCGACTCATTGCTGAGTCAACAAGATAAACCCCATCTTGTCTGAACGACTGCGGTTATTTCTAGGTTAAATCTAATGGCCTAAATGCATTCTAAAATCTATAAATAAGTGGGTAGACCCAAAACCTAAATCACCTGTAAAATTAGAGAAGCTACCGTCATGCTGCTGCAATGGAGGTCAGCGTAGCCGTCACAAACTAAGAAGAGGAAGCCTAATCTACTACAACTAAATTCTACTCAACAAAACAAATCAAACCAAAGAACTCTCTCTAATTCTCTTCTTTTGTTGGTGAGTATGATGATTCTCACAAGACTATTACAAACTAATTTGACTCAGTTATGAATGGATCACAAGAAAGTGATGTGATTTGTAATTGTAAATTCTATATATTGTGGATCTCTTATTATGTTATTATGTTGTCGTATGATGTAAATTATATACGCTATGTCATGCTATGTTGTAAATTCTCTTATGCTATGTCGTGCTATGTTGAGAATCATGTCAAGCTATGTTATACTATCATACTATGCCATGTTATAAATCATGCTATATTATGTTGAAAAATCATGATGTTGTTGGATCATGCTTAAAGTTATGTTTTTTTTCTTAATTTAAATGGATCGTGTTTATGGGAATTTGCCTATTAGGTTAGGTGTACCCATAAACTTGAAACTATAATTAAATAAAACTTGATTATGGGAATTTGCCTATTGAGTTAGGTGTACCCATATAAAACCATGTTGTTAAAAAATTAGATGATGTTGATTCACACATGTTCTTATGTAAGTTTATGAAAATTGATTGAGATCATATTAGGTGAATTTTGAACAAGTTGACACCTTTAGATCCATGATGTATAATCTATGCAAGTTGGACATATGCAAGTTTCACCCCTTATTATGATTCATTTGGTCACATATAGATGTTGTTATTATGATAATCTCTTTTATGCTATGAGTTAGGCTATTCGAGTCTAACATATATTTTGCGAATAAACGTTCAAACGTGGGGTAGGGGTAATATTAGGAATTAATAAATTGGGTGCAATTTTGTAAGATTTTGCATACCATGAATGAATGTCCATAATTGAGTCAATTATGGACATTGTTAAAAATTGGAAGTAATTAATAATTCAAGTAGGGAATTATTAAAATTGGGGGAAAGTGGATTATTATTAATAATCAATGCTTAGGACACGAGGTTGGACCCGTTTGTGATGTAAACCTGCCCGGACCCGCCCGGCAAATCCAGTAGTCACAAATGTCGGCCCAATGTGAGAGGTCCTAGGCCCAAACTAAAGCATAACAGTTGTAAAGACACGAGGTTAGACTCTTTTATGGTGTAAGACTGCCCGGACCCGCCCGGCAAATCCAGCTGCCATAAATGCCAGTCTAATGTGAGAGGTCTTTATGAGGTTATGGCCTTAATGAACTAAGAAATACTTAACCAGATAATCATGTAAGGTGGGACATGGGGGTTAAGTAGGTGCCTTGGGTGGCATGAGGAATCTGGTGGTTGCCTTTAGAGGCATTTGAAATACGATTAGACTTAACCAAACACACATGTAAATGAACATGACTAAGTGGGTTAAGTGGGATGGACTAATGGGGACAAGCTTAGGTGGAATGCTTGTGGTAAATAGTGGGGGCCCATTTCAACCAGTATCCCAAAACGTATCTTTGTGGGCTCGACCCAAGTCGAGGACGGGACACGCATACTGGATTTGACTATAAGAGGCCAAAACAGGGAGCGGTGGCAACGCAAGTCCAACGGGTTTCATATGCGTGTGTGGACCCGGGCTGGTAGGTAAGACGTTGTTGCATCGTGTAGGTGTAAGCCGTGCATGTCCGTTGTATCAGGTTGCCACTTTAGGGGAGTGATACACCCCACTGTGGGGCCAGCACGGGTATCTACGAGTTAGGGAGCCGATCGAATAATGGGAAGTAGGGTACACCTAGTGGAGATAGGGGCAGGCGGCACCTATGTAGTCAGCTAGGGGTACGTAAAGCCATTGGGAAAGTTTCTAAGTGAAGCTAAGTGGGATGAATCTTTAGGGTGACTGGTGTGGTGCAGTATAGTGTTTATCCTTTAGTATTTAGGAGCGCCTATAACGTTGCCTTTAGCGATTGTCTATGTCCTTAATCTGCTCTTCATAAACATTTTCTTGTTTTCCAGCTTATGCCTTAGTCCAGTTATTTTGGTAATAGTATTGTAGAATTATCATATTCACCAGACTTTATGTCTGATCCCCTCTTTTCCATCCTTTTTCCCCCTTCAGGTCCGCAGGTTGGGCCAAGTTCTAGTGGAGTCTAGTTGGATCGCTTATCTTCTGGAAACTTGGACTGCTGAAGTAAAGTCCAGCTTGTTATCTTTCTTTTTAATGGCTATTCATGTAATGGGATTATGTACTTGTTTTATTAAGATAGATATTGTACTTGATATGAATATGGTGTTATGATGTAATCAAACATGTTTTGACTTCTGCTACAATGAAATAAAGTTTTTGAATTTCCAAGTACTATTTTATATCTGTCTTGTTGTAATTTTACTGTTCTATATTCACTTAAAACCTCCATGGAAGTTAATGCATTCCCTTTGTGAGTGACATTAATGGACGTGGGGTGTTACACAAGCGATCAGAAATCCAAGCTAAGCTCCAACGTTCCCACCCTGAGAACCTGGGGGGGGGGTGGAAACGGAAGAAAAGAGGCGAAAGAAAACAGGTCAGTCAAAAAGAGTGAGTAAGCCCTACTACAATCAATGTAAACTGATAAAGTTAACTGGCATGAGAAGCAGGGATGAACATAAGGATAACTACATACTAGCATGATGATTAACTAACAAGGTAGATAAAGGTGTCATCGCATAATCAGGTTTAAGGTTTTTGCACCACAGGTGTACTAGCAAACTAACATGACTTGAATAAACAAGTATTTATCCCTTGGCCCAAGCTTTGGCCCAATAACATGAAGTGACCCTAATACGCGGTCCAACCAAACGGTCTAGTCGATCGGCTCCCTATAAGCCTAACTCGTCACGTGTTGGTGTCAATACGGCCCTAACATAATTGTAGTCAGACTGTGCCGGGTCTCCCGTCGGGTGTATCAAGCCCTAGGGTGTCAACCCCTGGACACCATAAACATATGTGCACAGTCTCGATCTACTGGTACCCGTGCATGTTTTCCCCGGCTTCGGACTATATGCACGACCATAGTCCGCCCGGAACTACACCGGCGTACCAATCTGCCGTCGTTTTTGGTCACTTACCTCAAGTCCAGTAATCGTGCCCCCTCCCTAGCCTAGTCCCTAGGGGTCTTAATGATACAAACTTGGGATTACTGCTGGAGTGGACCCCCATTGCTAGGATTTTTCTAGTGGGTTAAGTACGGTTTTACCCTTTTACTAATCATGGATTAACTTGGTTAAGTGTAACGATGGGTTCACGACTTAACCCCGATTAATCCACCAAGCCCAAATTGGTTAAGTATTAAGTGGACCATGACTTAACCCTAATCATGAGGCATTAATTAATTTAATGTGCCTTAACCTCTCACATTAGACCTTGTTGTGGTTACTAGTTAAGCCGGGCGGGTCCGGGTAGCTTTACACCACAACTTGGTCTAACCTCGGGTTCAAGGTACAACATGACCAACTTCTCACATTGGGTCCTATTGTTTGTAGCAACTAGTTAAGCCGATCGGTTCCGGGTAGGTTTACGCTACAAACTCAACCCAACCTCGAGTTAGTCACACTTATATTTTCTAAGTGTCATGTCCATCATGTTTCCAAAACATATTACAAGTTTTCAAGAATTTGGGTAGACCTAACTTAAAAGGTAAATTCCCAATGGGTAGACCTAACTTAATAGGTAAATTCCCAATCTTATGTTTTTATGTCTTTTAAATTTACCCAACCCCAAACGCAATCCCATCGCTTACATATCGCAATAGCGCATAAAGGATAGAAAGAGGGAACTTGGCGTAATCATGACATAAAGGTGTTGAAGCCACAAGTTTAACATGGTGGCATATGAAATGTACATATGTTCATATACTTGCATATTACATTTTTAGGCCTCAAAAGCATGCATAAAACCAAGCTTAGCATATTGGTGATACATGGTGATAAATGACATGTAGAAATGGCCATAAGTTCGCATTTAGCCTCACATGCAAGTTATCATAAGAGATATGATAACTTACATGTTGCCAAAATGCAACCTTTAGCATAAAGCTTGAAGCTTTATGTTCATATACTCAAGATAAGCTTGCATAACATGATATCATGAGTAAAATGATCAACCCAAACTTGCATAACATAACTTGATAAACTTGCATATCATAACATGGCAAACTTGCATAACATAACATGATAAACTTGCATATCATAACATGGCAAACTTGCATTGCATAACATGGTAAACTTGCATATCATAACATATCAAACTTGCATAACATGACCTAGTAAACTTGCATATCATGGCAAACTTGCATATCATAATGATCAACCAAACTTACATCATTCATTTAACTTTAGAGTTTAAATATGAAAGTAGAAAAGGGCTTACAATGCTTATGAAGACACAAAAATATGACAAAGCCCTTATGCAATCAAATAGACCCAAAATGCAAGCTCTAATAGAAAAACCCTTGAGCCAAAATGATCAAAACCCTTGCTTTATGATGTAAATATGGAAACTTGACTTGAATGCAAGCTAATGATGCTCATACAAGCTTGAAAACACTTGTATGCATGGAAAATCTCTCATAGAAATAACTTAGGAATTTTATGAAGAGAGTGGAGGCCATGAGAGGAATAATTTTGCCATAGTTTAGTTGTAGGGTTGATTAATGATGATTTAGGGTTAGGTTAGGGTCTTATTTATAGAGATTAGGATTAGTTTCAACCTTAGGATTGAACCCTAATTCCAATCTCAGCCCTTAAAACCGAATCTGGCCCCCAAACTCAACACAACTCCAAAATGGTGCACCAGGCAAAACTGCCCGGCTGAACCAAGTCGACACCCAAGTCGACAGGGCTGTCGACTTGGGTCTAACCATGTCGAATGCCCAGTTGACAGGGCTGTCGACATGGGTGGTCTGGCGGGAAATTTCCCGCCTACTCCCAAATGCCCTAATTTCCAAATTCAAACTTGAATTTGAAATCTGTTTTTTACTTTGAAATTTTCTGAAAACTTCGTTGGGCCTTAATCGGGTCATACGGACTCCGATTTTCGAAAACTCGGACTCTATTTCGCGTATTTTTCCGAGACGAACGCAATGGCATAGCCTTTTTCCCTTGATTCAGATTTTAGAATTAAATTCTGCCTCGATTTATGTTATAACAGGTTATTGAAAATACGGGTTATTACATATCTCGTGTACAAAGTCACGACGGTTTCGGATCTGAAAGATTTCAATTTGAAGTTCATATGTACAAATTAGAAACCAACTTTTAACAACTGCTACTGTAACAGATAATAGCGTGGCAAATTCTGAAATGTTCATACCTCAGATTTTCAGAATTTTGTTTAAATCTTTGATTCCAGTTTTCGGGAGATATAGTTGATGGTTTCCAGAACGGTTTGTTGGAGATTGGAGAGCTACGAACGGGGTATCGGCGCCGGGAAGGGGGGAGGGTGCGCACGACTGTGGTGGGGCCAAGGGGGGTGTGACGACCATGAGTTTAGGGGGTGGGGCGGCGGCTACAGGGTACGGGAGGGTTCGGGGTTGGTATGAAATCGAAGAGCACGAAAATCTCTTCGAAACGTGTACTCCGACGAAGAATTTCGTTGAGAAACGAAGGAGAAATCGAAGGATGAAAATTTGAGATGTTATGGGTTACGGCGGCTGAATTGAAACGGGAAGAGGAAGAAGACGCACCGTACGTACGTATTTATACTGGTATTTCTAAGTGTATTTCCTTTTTTTAATTTAATTAATTCTAGAAATTAGGGTTTTTCCATCCGATCTCCAAACGGAGCCCAACGACTATCAAACAATCGGTTTTGACGTCTTCTGAATGCAATGGCGATAGTGCCGAAGTCCAATTCTGAAGTTTACCGTATTTTTGTTTTAATTTCAAAATAAATCTTTAATATATAATTCGAACGTACTTTCTAATTTTACCGGGGTCACAGACGAACTTAGAAAAATCCAGAAAAATTGTTTCTGGCTTTCTTATGACAATACGGTCCTAACAAAATTAATTTCGTCGAATTCTAAGACTGTTTGAAAAATGGTCATTTTCTGGTCTATCCAATTTAACTGTAATTGACCAAAACACATTTTCCTTTGCCACGCTCACATATTAACTTCAAAAATTATGAAATTTGAAACCTAGCAATAATTTGACATTCCGGATCCAACAAAAGTGGTTTCGTCGAATTTCGAGGTCGTTTGTAAAATGACTATTTTTAAGGGCTATATATTTAATATTAAAAATACATTTTTAAACAAATGATTTTCGAAACTCGAAATATATAAGTGTTTACTATTTTTCAATGCAGAAACGTCATTCTGAACCCAATGCAAGTGGTTTCGAGTCCAAATTCCTTTGTATGCAAAAAGTAACATCTTTGACCTATATAAATTTCATAGCGACCTTTCTAAATTTTAATTTGGCCATAACTTTTGATTCCCACTATGAAATTTCAATTTTTCAGATTCGTTAGAAAATATTTTTAAATAGATTCCAAAAAATTTCGTTTCACTAAAATTCTTTAAATTTTGCATCCTGTATGGTCAGTCAAAGTTCAAGTTTGACTTTTCAAACTACCGTGCTATTTCTAATTCCTTTTATAATTAAATTAAATATATTCATACTAAATTCAATTAAAATAGATTTCTAGTTGTTTTTATTTAAAATAATTTATTAATCACCCTTAAAATCTCTAAAATGAAAATTTTAAATTGGCCCCAAATTCTGGGTTGTTACAGTCAAGCCTTTCATCTCGGTGACTCAATCCATTCTCGAACCATTCCTTTATTATCCATGATTTACCTTCATCCTATCAATTCAATACTGGATTGTATATCGAATCACGACCAGTGTCACATCAATCCAGCTCCGACCACACCAATGAGACTTCACAATCGAAACATCATCAATCTTTGAGTTGCACACCATCCATATGAAGCCCATTTCCAACCGAACTTCACAACTAACCTCAGGAAGCCACCATCATTACGCTCCCTAAAATCCAAGCCCGCCCGACCTTCCCCTATGGGTCGGTGCCGACCCATCACAGGTAATTGTCGACCCATCATGGGTCATTGCAGACCCATCCACTTAGCCTATCTTGGCTAAGTGGTTGGTCCATATCTATCTTTGCTTCGAGTTCATCCCACCGACACATTGTCCAATCTTTTCAACGTTAATGTTGAAGCTTCTGCTGGTCTATTCATATCTCGAGTAATCAACCTTCGACCCATCACAAATCAACCTTGAATGGTCTAAAAAATCACTATTAGCCTCGACTCACCAACGCAAAGCCAAGCGCCAAAATCCAGTGCCATTCGACTCTCTACCATGGATCGGTGCCAACCCATGCCCTTAGCTTATTTGGGCATGAAAATTTTCGCGCTCTAATTCCACATCTTCCAGAGCGCATATGCCAAGTTTCATCTGAATCTGATCATCTGAACCTCTGATTTGCTCTGTTCTTCAATCCTGAGATATATTGCAACCAATTTTAACAAACAACGCAATCAATTCAATTAAAAACATCAAATCAAACATCACTGAACATACCAACATAAACAATCCACAAAAATAGCATAGACAAATTACAAACGTAATATCTAACATGATTTGGATCTAAACCTGTGAATAAACATGATTACTCTAATAATAATCAGGTTGATATTATCAAATTAGGTTTTCTAGGGTTTCTAAATTTCAAATAAACACATATGATCAGATCTAAGGTGATTATTACATGTAGCATATGAATATAATGCTAATTTACCCATGTAACCCATAGTTTCCGTGTGAGAAATATATATCACTCACCTAATCCTTAATTTGATGTAGATTCAATAAGATTAGATCTAAACAACGTTGAAATACCTTGAATTAGATGCAAATTGATATGATCGAACCTTCCTCCTTGATGGTGACCTATCTTCTAAATGCAACTAAATGCAACATACAATGAATTTGTATGAAAAGAATAGAGAAATAGGGCTTTAGGTTGAACCGCAGAATCACAGACGCCCAACCTAAAGTTTAGAATGAAGAGAGTAGCCCTAGTTCTCTCCCCAAGTCCCTCTATTTATTTCTGCTGGTCATAGGTCTAATGGGCTTGTTTGATCAGCCCATTAGCTATTGACCAGTCTGCCTAAATGACAACTAAAACTTAAAACAGCGATTCCTCCCAAACTGCTTGTAACGACTCAGATTTTTAATCAATTAATTTTAAACATTTAATATTGTTTAATTGTTGAGTTGATAATATAAATGGATTTGTATAGAGTTTAAAGATTTAAAATCGAAATATAGTTTAATTTTGAGTACATCGAATTATCGTAATACGAAAACAAATATAATTGAATTTGAAGTTAAAATTAAGTCGAAACGATTCAGATAATCAATATGGATTTTATTTGAATAGAAATGATAATAATAATAATAATAATTTATTATCGAGGAACTGATTGTTTTTGAATTGAAAGTATATTATATCGATTTAATATGGTTCTTAAGAATAGTATATTTGCAAACATAGTAGCATGTCAAATTTCATCACAATTGGAGCTTGTATGTGGTCTTTTAAACATGAAACTTTAGGCATAAGTATGGTGAGGATATTATAATAATAAAATTTCTAGAAAAGTATAATATAAAATCAAATCAAATTAAATACGTCGTACCTTAAGCCGATCTATATTTGTACTGTACGCCGACACACTCAATTTCTTTCCTCGTTTATAAGTGCGCTACCAATCTCCTCTTTTTTTCCTTTCATTCTCGTTCTTCTGAAAATGAAATCGATCTGGAGCTTAAAAAATTAAATGGCCACTCTGTGATATCCAAAATCAAAATTTAAAAATGAAAGTCGCTTATCCTTTCTCATTTAAAAATCGAAAACCCCTTTCCTTCTTGATTTCGAAAGATCAAAATCCAAAGCTTCAGTTGAAACAATAAAATGTCTATTCCTCCTTTTAGAATCGAAATTGTTTGCAATTCCTTCGTATAACTTCGATTTTGCTCTCGAACATATGGAATCGGTTGCGATATTCAGATTGGGAAGAGTAACCTAAGGTTGCAGATTGAGGTCAATATGACCATCACTGGTTTGTTTCGATGTTAGCGTGGCATTCACGGGCGTGAGGTACGCAGATAGTGGGATTTTTGAGGGTTTAGGGGAAATTGTGGTTTGCGACTTTTCCTATTAGTCGCGTGAACGATGATGAGTCGTGATGGAAAAATAAGGGGAGTGAGTTCGATCTATGGGTGATGGTTGGAACTGTTGTGCCTATTGATGGAAACAGGTGGTATCGCGGTGGTGGAAATGGGTGAGGAAATATACGTCATGACTTGTAGAGAAATAAGGAAGATTGAGGGTGGTTGGGGAGCGCATTGGAAATGATTTGAGACAACTAGCGTTTTTTTTTCTTTTGGAGTTGATACAGGAGACAACATGTTGAGGATGGGGTGTTTAGGGAGGACATTCGGGATTGCAAATTCTGGCCATGATGGGTTCATGTTGTTAGTTAGACTGTTGATGTTGAGAAAGGGAGATTAGCTGCTGATTTATTTTTTGAAAGGAAATTAATCTTTATTCAAAACATTCACAACCTGATTACATGAGTTCAATAAAGCAATATTTTAATCTATACAATAAACAACATTGAAAAAAAAAACTATAACAACATAGAAAACAATACCAAAAAACTCAATGCTGTTCAACAATTACAATGGATCCACCCCTATAAAACTAGCTTTTGTGAAGAAAGCAAGCATTAAAACCATCGGGCCCACCAAAACTAGATGAGCCCAAACTAAACACTGTTGTCTTAATTTCATCACTAGTGACAGGATTGATAAGCTTCAAAGCATGATCATTGGATAAACAGGGTAATTCGATATGGAACAGAGGATCAACATTGAGCAAAGGTAATGAAACAGAGCTAACAAAGAGCTAAAGTAGTCAACAAAAGCATTATATATACTACTTTGAGAGGACATAATATTACCAATAGAGTCCTTTATCATATGAATCATCTCTTTAATTTTGCTAACCTTTAAAGTATTATGAAAATACTTTGTATTCCTATTTGCTCCCAAATCCTTCTTAGCATAAGATTTCTGCCATGAAGACTGAAATTCTATATCCAATGAATGCTTATCCTGCAGCTCTAACTCCAAAACTTGTAGTTGTGAATCATAAGGGTTGCCCATTATATTATTTTGCACTTGAATAAGTTGAGACCTCACCAGAGAAGACTGAAAGGATGCATCTCTGAATGTTTGACTTGACCAGGCCTTAAGATGAAAATTTAAATCTTATCAAACTTGTAATATTAATGACTTGTTTATAAGCAATTATAATCAAACGAAATGAATTGCGCTACGACGAACACTACAATATAAAGAGGGAACGAAATTTATTCAGACTGGTGAAAATTTAAGTTAAAATTAAACAATGATTAATTTTAATCGAAACGATCAGGTCAATGGCAACTGCAAATCAAGTTGAGGTAACTTACTCTCTGGGTTCATTTATAATTTTATTATAAACGAAATTTTATTTAAAATAATTTTTATATGTTATTTGTTGGTTGTTTGGATGCATTAAATAATTGTCGATGAATTGTGGCTATTATATATATTAGTTATATTTAGGCTTGGTGGTTGTGGATATTATATATATATATATATATATATTTGTTATATTTAGGCTTGGTGCTTGAATATTGATACTTCCCGTAGTACTACTAGCGGATGACACCTGATCCTCCCCATAATATATACATCCTGTATGACCTTCTATACCGCGATATCACGCCTTAAAGCAGAATGAGTATTTATGTTGTCTAGCATATGTGGATGTAGGAAAAATAGGTTGGAGGGTCTCAAATGGATTCCTCAAATTAATTTATTGTTTGTTACCATACATATTATAATATATGATGTGTTAGAAAATATATGATCGATGATTGTGTGTTTTGGATGTTTTAATAACACTGGCTCTAAGTATTGGTATTTAAAATACATAAAAAATCGAATGTAAAGAAAAAAGTATGAGTTTAAAAAGAAAAGAAATCAATACTTCTGACTATAGAATTTGAATTTCGAATGGGCTAGGAATTAATAACTTGTTTTTAATAATAAAACAAGTAGTTGAATTTATAAACGATGTTTATAAATGACATGAAATAGATTATCGTTGGATAATTTGGTAAATATAATTCAAACATGAATTTAAAAAGGGGAATTGCTAATAGCTTCAAACATAAATTTATGAAATTTATTCTAGGATTTGGAATGTAAATTAAATTAAAATAGACCCATACGGATTTATGATTAGAATTTAGCAATGTCGACTTTTAAATGAATTATTTCCATTAAGGATATTTGAATTTTATTAAATAGAAACTAAAATTAAATATATAAATAGATCTTATGTTTATATATATAAGTTATAATAATAAAATACGTGAGAATAAGAATTAGGTTTCAAAGGGAATTTTAAATGGAAACTTGTTTTAATATATAAAACAAGGAAGTAAATTTATAAACGATGTTTATAAATGTGGTGAATAAATTATCATAGGATAATTTGGAAGTTTAAATTCAAATGTGAATTTAAAAATGAATTAGATGTCGTTGCGAAAATAAAACGATAGATTTTATTCTAAAATTCATAATATACACTGAATTGAGATGAATTCAAAGGATTTATAATTAGAATTTTATTATACTGAATTTTGTAAAATATTTTATTTCCACTGGAATTAGAATTAAATATAGGAAGTTGAGGTGTAAATGAATTTATAATCAAGTTAGGAATTTTGGAATGAAATCATCAACGATTTAGGGTAATCAAAAATTTGAAGTTAAATTTGGAAAACTGGTTCAATTTATATTAAAATATGGAAGAATGAACTTGGAATTTATTAATAAACAAAGTTTAAATGTTTATATTTTAATTTAATTAAACGAACTCAATATAAGTTGAAATTCTTTGATACAAGAATCATCAGGACCTATTGATTAATATATTTCTAATGGAAGAGAAAAATATGGATTTCGTCTTATAGATTTTTATTTGCGTCAAAATCAAAATTTCAGAAAAATAGAGCTATAATCGTTTATAAACCATAATGGTTTATTAAATAAAATCGAAGGATTCTACGTTAGTAAAATTGGACTTTCAGTATAAAAATCCCGACTTGAGTTATAAAACAAATATGAACTCGAGTGGGGTAAATGAATTGATTTCGAAACAAAAATAATTTTATTAATTGTTTAATAGACTTAATTAAGTAGAAGAATGATTAGTAAATCGAGTTTGACTTTGGATAAGAATGATATTCATGAATTTATATTCGAAATCGAGTTTGAATCTTGAGTTGAAAATGGAACTCGATTGGTTTATAAGAAAATTATTATATATATATATATATATGAACGTGATATGTTGAAATAAAAAGTGAAATAGGAAAAAGAGCTAATTGGAGAATAAATTAGCGAATTGAGTTAAAAACAACTGGATTGAGTTGGAATAAATTGGGAATGTTTGAATAGATACTTGAATAGGTATGGAATGAAGCTATTGGAAGAAATAAATTGAGTGATCGACAAAAGAGGTACATATTTAATTTAATATGAGATTTCATGAGCCTATTTGGCAAGTCGCTTGGCTTTTTGATTTTCTTTTTGAATGAAAAGGGACTAGAGAGGAGATATGTAGTTGTACCGATTGGGCCGTACAAAGGCGACACCAGAGAGAATTTACTGAAATTTAAAGAAATAGAAAAAAAAATAAGAAATTTTGATAACTAAAATCGATGTATTGATTATATTTAGAATTTGGAACCAAATAGGATAATAAAAATTTAATGTGTTGTAATAAACATTTTTTTAATAGTAGAAAAGCATGGACGATAACATTATTGTTATAGTAAATTATTTTTGAAAAGAAAATGATTAAGGTTTAATACAAGATTTAAATATAGTTAGTTAAAGGCATTAATTTTGGGTTGTTGTAACGTTGTTTTACGTAACATTCATTTTAACCTAAGTAAAAGTGATATGGAAACGTTTTCCGGATAAAATGAGAGATAATTTCTAAGTATAGAAAATGTAACACCCCATGTCCGTTAATGTCACTCACAAAGGGAATGCATTAACTTCCATGAAGCATTTTAAGTAAACAGAACAGAATATTACAAGATAGATACATAAAGTAGTACTTGAAAAATTTATAACTTTATTACAGCAGAAACAGAAATAAGTTTGATTACATCTTTCAAAACCACAATATTGGAATTCAAGCACATATATATCAATCTTGTACAAAAGCCTTCAGAATGCATAATTTTTAAAGCCATAATCCCCAACATAAACTGCCTTGAAAAGATAGAGTCAAAGCCAAGCAATACTTCAAACACTTCAAGCATAGAGAATCTGAATCAAGCTCCTATGTTTCCACCCTGAGCACCTTGGGGGGAACAGAAAGAAAAGAGGCGAAATAAACTAGGTCAGACATGAGTCCGGTGAGTCCAGTGACTTTCAGCATATAAACAGATAATAGTATCATGACATGAAAATAAAACTAGATGAGAGATAACAGGAACAAGAATAACAGGTATAAACAGGGTAAACGGAACAGAACAGAGTAACCTAGACTAAGCTATGCTTTTTACTTGTTTATCACTTCTCTGCACTAATACTAGTATAACAGAATTAGGTGTTGTCCTAATGTCTAAACAAAAAACAGAACGATCTCTTCAGAAACACGATGCTAATAATGGGCCTTTACCACTCTAACAGAGACAGACGTACAGAAACAAAATGCTAGTAATGACCTTTACCACCTGAATAGAGACAGACAGTAAAGGAGCAGAAGCAGAAACGGAAGCAGAGAAGGAAACAGAATATTCCCTACAGAAACAGAATGTTAGAATTAGGTGTAAACTAGTGACGGGCCTTTAACACCCCAACAGACGGTACCACGCAGAAACAGACAGGTGTTACCACCCAACAGAAACAGACGGCACCCCAACGGAAACAAACAAAACTAGGTGTACCCTAAATTCTATCCCAAGCGATCGACTCCCTAATAGATAAATACCCTATGTCGGCCCCACATAAGGGTGTATCATTCCCTAAAGTGGCAACTTATAGACACATACTTATTTACAGATGTCACGACGTCTTACATCCTCAGAGCAGACCGGATCCATGCACGCACATGACCCGGTTGGAATGCACCATCAACTCCCCTCGCCATTATCAGAATGAACCTCTTACAATTAGTTCAGTAAGCGTGCCCGGACCCCTCATTGTGTTGGGTCATAGTTTTGATACCAGAAAGGGCTACTGACTAATATGGGTCCCAAACAATATATGACACAAGTAATTACCCCTCCTAACATTGTGTCCCTAGACTAATAGATTTCAGATTAACTTGCTTACAGATTTTAGATGTACAAAGTTCTGATTAACTAGTTCTCAGATCAGACATACAGGTTAACAAATTTTCTGACTAAAGGATCAGATATACAGATTAACAGACATACAGATTGTTTCACCTAACCTTGTATTGGGCCTACAGGTTTACGAAATGGGTTTATTAGATTCATCAATCCAGTTTTTTTAACCCTATCCACCCAACATGTTTTAGGTATCACATTTATCTTGGATTTGCATTAATTAAATTTAAATGCACAGACCTCTCACATTAGGTCGGTAGCTTGTGGCCGCTGGATGTGTCTGGCAGTTCCGGGCAGACTTCTGCCACAAGCCAGACCTAACCTCATGTCTAAGCATATTTATGCCTACGACCTCTCACATTAGACTGATAGTTTGAGGTTGCTGGTTAAGCTGGTTGGGTCCGGGCAGACTCCTACAACAAACAGAGTCTAACCTCATGTCTCAGCATTCTTATTTTAGCTAAAGTATTCATTCACAGATTATGCCAATATCAGATTAATTATGCCAATTCAACAAATTAACTTCTTTACAAGTTACAACAGATTATTCATAGTTCTATTAACATGTTTTGCTCAATTTTAGATCGAGCCTACAGATTTTCATACCCCAAATTACTGTATTCAGTTTCAACTGATTTAGCAGATTAGGCAATTTAACAGATTTAAACATCCCTTAAAATTCCATTGACATACCTCACTTAATCATAAAATTAAGCCTAATTTTTCATGCCTAAATTATGGTCATAGTTCACAATATAACATATGCCCCAAATTTTTTAGTTAAATTTAAATAGTACAAAATATTCTCCAAAAACCTCAAATCAAGATACACAATATAAATTATGCAAAATTATAGCCGTTGTTTTCCGCGTATGTCAAATATCCAAAAATCCGAATTAGGAATATTCACATTAATAGTTATCCCTATTTTAATATAGGTTTTTTAGGCCTAAGTCACATATCCTTTTTCTTCCAAGTTATAGATCGTCATATAAAATATGCCCAAAACTTGATCTTAAATTACAACATGTATTATGTCCTCAAAATTAGATCTTGAATTATAACATGCATCATGTCCCCAAATTACAAGCCATATGTTGTCATACAATAATTCTCCTTCTTCCAAATCATAAACCGTCATATATAGTATGCCTAGATTTAGACTTTAAACTACAACATATGTTGTGTTCTCAATTTAGTCACAAATCGGTTATGCCCAATGATTCATCATTCAATATTTTCCCCAAATTTAGTGTTCGTGCGTTCGTCTCTTATGAGATTTGGCTCAGGCTCGTGGTAGCCTAGCTATAGAACAGAAGGACGGAAGAGATACAGAATAGTTACAATAGTATTAATAAGATAGATCTACACAGAAAAACCGATCTGATGCATAATCTCCAATTCAGATTTATAACCATGTCAAGATCATAATTAAATTTCATATCTGAAAATAACTGTACTCACAAATCGTGGTTTAAGAAAGAGAAGAACGTTCTGGGATCTGATTTCTGGAGTTGATTTAGCTTTCCGTTGATGTAGGCATTGATTTGTTATCTTTATCTTCTCGCTTGAATTGATTAATTAGGGTGGAGGCTAGGTCACTTTAGGTTTTAGGAGCATGGAGGCGCAATTCCTCTTTGTTAATGAATTAGGGTTGGGTCTTGCTATGTATTTATAGGTGTAGAGAGTGTTTTAGAGCCCTTAGATTGACCTAGAAGCCATTAGATTCGTACAAAACATAAAAAAACACATCACAGGAAAAACTGCCTAGATCTAAAGGACAGGTCGACCCCCAGGTCGACCTCCCTGGGGGTAGGTCGACACCCAGGTCGACCCCCTGGTTGACATGGCCCCTAGGTCAACCCCCAGGTCGACCTGCTTGGTTGATGGCGGGAAATTTCCCGCCCAACTTCCTGGGACGAATTTCGAACTATTTTGAATTTTAGTTGAATCTTCTAAAGGCTATAACTTCTTCACACGGAGTCCGGTTTATGCAAACTCGGATTCTATCTGAATAGAATTCCGAGACGAACGCAATGGCGTAACCCATTTCCCTTAATTCTTCTTTTAAAAATTATGGCGTAACCCATTTCCCTTAATTCTTCTTTTAAAAATTAAGTATACTTTGTTTTGTTACTTTTATGTTCACAGAAAATACGGGGTGTTACATTCTACCCTCCTTAAAGGATTTCGTCCCCGAAATCTTCAAGTTACGAAGAATGTGTCCTACCATCCAATCACCCATCTACTTAACCATCATCCAAAAGCATCCATTGTCCTTAGAAAACTTCTAGTGTTGTATGAATGCAAAAGTGTGTGTATATGTCTCTTATCTAATGCAAAGATCGGGCGGTCTACTGATTCAGTTGACCTCCTCAATGCGAATTATGTTAGTGCCATGAGTCCAATTATGTATGCAAGAAATCCTATTTGATACATCATTTCTATATGAGTGCATAACCATTCATCCAAATGCAACATCCATGTGATGAATCACTCATTATGCATCCACAAAAATTGAAAAATGCACACATATCCATATGCAGTATGGAAGTGTTTTTGAGCCGATCTAGTGCCTAGTGTGTGTATATGCATCCACGAGCAGCCACTAGCAACCACTTGTGTCCCCATGCAACCATCAAACATAACATGTCTCAGACACATGTTTACACCCATTAGTTTCTACCTAAAGGTCGAAAACTCAATCGATAGGATACACCCGAGTGATAGAAGCAAGTATAATTAAAACAAAAGTTATGTTCCCATTAGACATCTGTTAAGAGAATAAATCCCTAAGTATCAACCCCGAAGACCGAAATCAACATCAGATTGACACTCAGAGAATTACTCCCATTAAACAATAACAAAACTGGAAATCTACTTCACGCTTCGAGTAAAAACCCCTATCCTTTTCAGAAATATTCAGATACTTACATACTACTGGTACAGATTAGATTATCGAATGATTCTTAGGAAACTAAGCATGATAAAACCCCATCATATCCCACAAAACCCAGAATGTATGCGCCATAGTCAGCTTAACGCCCAACATAGATACCCTCAAACCCCAACCTATCACAAACAGATGAGTCGGAACCCTCATGGGGTTTGAGACTATAGCGGGATCAGAAACAAGACTAGTATTAAAGTGCAGAGTCTCAATTATAGAATCAAAATGCCAGAATCAAAGAGAGTTTAAACTCAAAAATCAGATAAGGAAATTAATCCTTCTACAGAAATTTTCCTATCTCTATCCTATCCACCAGCCACGAGAGCATTTACCTGCCCTCCAGAAGTAGATTCTACCCTCTGCCCTTGCCCTCGTTTCTTCGGGCAGTCCCTAGTGATGTGTCCCATTTCTCCATAGTTGAAGCAAGCGTCCTTCCTCTTTCTGCAATCCTTGTTCAGATGCGTCAAGCTTCCACAAGTAAATCACATTTTCTCCTTCTTATCTTCAGACCTTTCATCCTTCTTTTGAGTTTCTTCCCACTTTTGGCTTCCTCTTCATGCATTAACGCCATGTCAACCAATTTCTCGAAGGTAGCCCCCATAGGGATGTGGGTCATAGCCAACCCATGTAGCGGCTCATTTAAACCTTTAACAAATCTCGGGGCCTTCTTCTCATGTGTGTTCACCAAGTCTAAGCCAAATCTCGCCAACTGATTGAACTTGTTGATGTACTCCTTTACTGATAAATTGCCTTGCTTCGATGCTAATAACCTTTCCATGTATAAATTCTCTTCTTCTCGTGAGAGAAATTTCATCTCGAACCTATGCCTGAAATCCATCCATGTCTCCATCGGACGCTCTCTATTCGTGACCTCCCACCAAAACGAGGCTTCGTCCTTCATTAACCAAGTAGCTAATTGGACTTTCCTTCCATCTTCTATCTCGAAGATACTAAACAAATCTTCCACTTCCTTAAGCCAATTTCGAGCTTCAACAAACGTCGCTGACCTGTGAAAAGGTTTCCCGCCCATTGCCCAAAAGTCCTTGCATATCTTCGAGAAAGTGTCAACGCGGGGAGGGGAGGAGGAGGAGGAACGTCTGCTGGGCCTGCGGCGATGGCCCTAGCCTCCAAATACCTTCTGAACCAAGTAGGTGTCGGTATGCCCTCGGGTATCTCGGGTACTCCAGACATGCTGAAAAGAAAATGGAAGAGATTCAAAACGGAGAATTGAATGATAGATATATGGCTTTTGGGGATTATATTTTCCAAAATGAACTCTACTTTTGAAAATACTTTCTAACTAAAACCTTTTTGAAAATAGTTTTCAAAAACTTTTTATCAAATCTGGTAACCTTCAGCTCTGATACCAAGTGTAACACCCCATGTCTATTAATGTCACCCACAAAGGGAATGCATTAACTTCCATGAAGAATTTTAAGTAAACAGAACAGAATATTACAAGATAGATACATAAATTAATACGTGAAAAATTTATAACTTTATTACAGAAGAAACAGAAATAAGTTTGGTTACATCTTTCAAAACCACAATATCAGAATTCAAGTACATAAATATCAGTCTTGTACAAAAGCCTTCAGAATGCATAATTTTTAAAGCCATAATCCCCAGCATAAACTGCCATGAAAAGATAGAGTCAAATCCAAGCAATGCTTCAAACACTTCAAGCAGAGAGAATCTGAATCAAGCTCCTATGTTTCCACCCTGAGCACCTTGGGAGGAGCAGAAAGAAAAGAGGCGAAATAAACTAGGTCAGACATGAGTCCGGTGAGTCCAGTGACTTTCAGCATATAAACAGATAATAGTATCATGACATGAAAATAAAATTGGATGAGAGATAACAGGAACAAGAATAATAGGTATAAACAGGGTAAATGGAACAAAATAACATAGACCAAGCTATGCTTCTTACTTGTTTATCACTTCTCTACACTAATACTAGTATAACAGAATTAGGTGTTGTCCTAATGTCTAAGCAAAAAATAGAACGATCTCTTCAGAAAAACGATGCTAATAATAGGCCTTTACCCCCCAACAGAGACAGACATATAGAAACAGAATGCTAGTAATGGCCTTTACCACCCGAATAGAGACAGACAATATAGGAGCAGAAGCAGAAACGAAATCAGAGACGGAAACAAAATATTCCCTACGGAAACAATGTTAGAATTAGGTGTACACTAGTGACAGGTCTTTACCACCCCAACAGACGGTACCACGCAGAAACATACAGGTGTTACCACCCCAAAAGGAACAGACGGTACCCCAACAGAAACAGACATAACTAGGTGTACCCTAAATTCTATCCCAAGCGATCGGCTCCCTAATACATAAATACCCTGTGTTGGCCCCACAGAAGGGTGTATCATTCCCTAAAGTGGAAACTTATAGATACATAACTATTTACAGATGTCACGACGTCTTACATCCTCAGAGCAGACCGGATCCATGCACGCATATGACCCGGTTGGAATGCACCATCAACACCCCTTGCCATTATCAGAATGAACCTCTTACTATTAGTTCAGTAAGCATGCCCGGACCCCTCTTAATGTTGGGTCATAGTTTTGATACCCGAAAGGGTTACTGACTAATATGGGTCCCAAACAACAGATGACACAAGTAATTATCCCTCCTAACCTTGTGTCCCCAGACTAACAGATTTCAGATTAACTTGCTTACAAATTTTAGATGTAGAAAGTTCAGATTAACTAGTTCTCAGATTAGATATACAGGTTAACAAGTTTTCAGACTAACGGATCAGATATACAGATTAACAGACTTACAGATTGTTTCACCTAACCTTGTATTGGGCCTACAGGTTTACGAAACGGGTTTATTAGATTCATCAGTCTAGTTGTTTTAACCCTATCCACCCAACACGTTTTAGGTATCACATTTATCTTGGATTTGCATTAATTAAATATAAATGCACAGACCTCTCACATTAGGTCGGTAGCTTGTGGCCGCTGGATGTGTCTGGCAGTTCCGGGCAGACTTCTGCCACAAGCCAGACCAAACCTCATGTCTAAGCATATTTATGCCTACGACTTCTCACATTAGACTGATAGTTTGAGGTTGTTGGTTAAGCTGGTTGGGTCCGGGCAGGCTCCTACAGCAAACAGAGTCTAACCTCATGTCTCAGCATTCTTATTTTAGTTAAAGTATTCATTCACAGATTATGCCAATATCAGATTAATTATGCCAGTTCAACAAATTAACTTCTTTACAAGTTATAACAGGTTATTCATAGTTCAATTAACATGTTTTGCTCAATTTTAGATCGAGCCTACAAATTTTCATACCCCAAATTACCGTATTCAGTTTCAACAGATTCACCAGATTAGGCAATTAACAGATTTAATCATCCCTCAAAATTCCATTAACATACCTCGCTTAATCATAAAATTAAGCCTAATTTTTCATGCCTAAATTATGGTCAAGAGCCCCAAATTTTTTAGTTAAATTTACATAGTACAGAATATTCTCCAAAAACCCCATATCATGATATACAATATAAATTATGCCAAATTATAGCCGTTGATTACCGCGTATGTCAAATATCCATAAATCCGAATTAGGCGTATTCACATTAATAGATATCCCTATTTTAATATAGGTTTTTCAGGCCTAAGTCACATATCCTTTTTCTTCCAAGTTATAGATCGTCATATAAAATATGCCCCAAAACTAGATCTTAAATTACAATATGTATTATGTCCTTAAAATCATATCTTGAATTATAACATGCATTATGTCCCCAAATTACAAGTCATATGTTTTCATACAATAATTCTCCTTCTTCCAAATCATAAATCGTCATATATAGTATGCCTAGATCTAGACCTTAAACTACAACATATGTTGTGTTCTCAATTTAGTCATAAATCAGTTATGCCCAATTATGCATCATTCAATATTTTCCCCAAATTTAGCATTCGTACGTTCATCTCTTATGAGATTTGGCTCAGGCTCATGGTAGCCTGGCTATAGAACAGAAGGAAGGAAGAGATACACAATAGTTACAATAGTATTAATAAGATAGATCTACACAGAAAAACAGATCTGATGCATAACCTCCAATTCAGATTTATAACCATGTCATGATCATAATTAAATTTCATATCTGAAAATAATTGCACTCACAAATCATGGTTTAATAAAGAGAAGAACGTTCTAAGATCTGATTTCTGGAGTTGATTTAGCTTTCCATTGATGTAGGCGTTGATTTGTTATCTTTATCTTCTCGCTTGAATTGATTGATTAGGGTGGAGGCTAGGTCACTTTAGGTTTTAGGAGCTTGGAGGCGCCATTCCTCTTTGTTAATGAATTAGGGTTCGGTCTTGCTATGTATTTATAGGTGTAGAGAGTGTTTTAGAGCCCTTGGATTGACCTAGAAGCCATCAAATTCGTATAGCACATAAAAAAACACGTCACAAGAAAAACTGCCTAGACCTGGAGGATAGGTCGACCCCCAGGTCGACCTCCCTTGGGGTAGGTCAACACCCAGGTCGACCCCTTGGTTGACCTGGCCCCTAGGTCGACCCCCAGGTCTACCTGCTTGGTTGATGGCGGGAAATTTCCTGCCTAGCTGCCTGGGTCGAATTTCGAACTGTTTTGAATTTTAGTTGAATCTTCTAAAGGCCATAACTTCTTCATACGGAGTCCGATTTACGCAAACTCGGACTCTATCTCAAGCAGAATTCCAAGACGATCACAATGGCATAACCCGTTTTCCTTAATTCTTCTTTTAAAAATAAAGTATACTTTGTTTTTTACTTTTATGTTCATAGAAAATACGAGGTGTTACAGAAAACGAATGAGTTCGTTCATTGTTTGGTACTAATCAGTAGTATTCCTTTTGAGAATAGGATATTTGGATGAATGTTTGTTTCTTCGATAGTTAAATAACCGACTTTCGAAGTATTGGTCAATTTAATACTTTCGTTTTCAATACGGAAAGACCGGTGGGATTTATTATCTGAAAACCACTCCGTATAGGCATAAGCATTGCAAATCAGGTTATATTGAAGATAATCGAAGATGGATAACATGCAAGGGGTTTTTCTTTTAGTCCTAGGTTGAAATTTCCTAAGATGGATTAATGGAAATAGTGCCTTCAGTTTGTCTAGTCCCAGGATAACTTGTATGGATGAATGTCTAATATCCTGTATGGATGAATGTCTAACAAAGTATGCCTAACAAATCAACTACATCGATCTCTTCAATCATATCTTCGTTGGTGGCGAAGGAATTCATTTCTCTTAGCTTTATGACTGGGACATTTTTGTAAAACTAGTAAATAATTTGTTGGGTTTGATGATGTGGCATTCAAAGTGAATGATATTGTGATATTAAAGAGGTAAGGCGTAGCCTCAGGCCTCACAATTGGGGAATGGTATAAAATCGGATAGATCACATGGTTAAGTGGGTCGCTCCCAGTTAGGGTGTATTGTCACCTGATCTGGAGAAAATTCATTTTCTTCTTTATTCTATCGCTGCTGCATGCTTCAGAACATTTGCTAATCCTAACCGTTGGTGATAACACATCCGGTACACTCAAGCGAAGTGAGTAGTCAGTTATGTTTATACTGGGTTGCAAGATGTTCTTGTTAAACCCGGCGTATCCCTCTCTAGAGATACACTATCGAAAGGTGGTCCCATACCTTGCCGTAGTTGGAATCCATTCTCCAATAAGCACTTTTGGTTTTGATTGTATATTGTGTCTGTAGAGTGTGACATGCAAGCGTTTCTTTAGATTGCTATTTACTTGATTTAGACACTATTATAATATCAGAATAGTATGGATTCAAAAGAATGTTTTGGGTTATCGTAAGGTAATAACCATCCATGTATATATGTGGATCCGTCTTACGATTATCTTTTCTTTAAAAAAGGATTTTTAAAAGTTAAACCAAGTGGTTGGAGTTTACTCACACCAGTCCCATGATCGATCCAGAGTTTATTTTGTTCGGTTTTACCCTAAACTCTTGGGTTCCCAAATTTGTACGGACAATTAAGTATTTCAGGTATTTATAAATACCCTCGGAGGAGATTGAAGCAGGAGGCTTCAGCATTAGCTATATACTGTTTACTTTCCACCGTGTTGTGTATGTGAAGTACTCCGATTATGCATGTAAGTACAAATTTTGTATTTCAAAGGTTGTTATATATAATATATTGCATTTTGTTGTGATGTGAGATTCTGTGACGTTATTTTTGTTTTTCTTCTACCCTTTTCTTCTCTATTCATTATGATTTGTATTTCTATGCAATTTGGGTTGGACGTGTGGTGTACTTAGTCAACTCAAAGAGTACGAAAATTCCGGTCGTTACAATTGGTACCTTGGGTTGAGCGAATACCTAGGCTCTGGTTCGGGGTTTACTCATTAGAGATAGGTTTAGTAGTACCCTAGAATGAGCTAAATGTATGTATACGAGAGCGTGTATTTGTTAGTTGATATAAAAACTGTTTTATATTGTGTTGATTGGTTTAGCGAGTGGTTTATGAATTCTGGTTGGCACAAAAAGTACAACTGCATCGATAGGTGTTTGTAAACACTTGAGTAGAGCAATTTGACATAATATCGTTTTTACGTAGGTAAATGAAATAATTTTACCCAAAATTCTATTTTGATATGAAATGAATAATTTAATGAAATTAGGATAATATATGGTTGTGTTGGTTATTATTATAATTAAATGAGATTATAAATTTGAATGGTTATATATAACCAAATATAATATGTATATGAATGAAATATACAAATGATATGAATTAGAATTGAATTCAGAATCAGAATTAAGAATTTAAAATACTGGATGTTTGGAAAAATATTTTTTTGACTGAATATAAAGTAATATAGCATTACTTTCAAGAATTTGAATGAAAACCATTTTTGAATGGATTTTGAAAGTGATAAAGCACAGAATTCACTTCAGCAGCTGGAAAATAATTCTGATGGTGACTGCAGCATCATCAGTGTTCATTTTCGAATTTCTAAGTAATGGATTACACCATAGAAAAGTTTTTGATGGGAATTTGTTTGAAAGAAAACAAGTTGTTTGAAAAATTCAATTGTTTTGAATTCGAGATAGAAATAAATATATGCATATATTTATAGGATTTCAAAAGAGTTTGAAATAAAAACACAGGAATTTGAATGTTAGAATTAAAATTTAACTTAAGCAAGTTAAATGGATGAAAATGGATAAATTTATTTGGAATCAATTTGAATTTAGCCAGAGATATAAGTGGCTATTTTATTAACCGAATAAAACCAAATATGTGTAGAAAATTTTTCGTTTGTTGTAAACAAGTAAGTAAAATAATTTGAATCAATTCGAATGAATTTGAATGCATATGATTGAAATATGATTTGGGTGTGAATATACTGGTTGTAAATCATTCATAATAATTGAATGTAAGCATATATGGTGTACAATACAAATGAAAACCCAAAAGTATTGGCTAGGACTAAAGTATAGAAATAAAAAGTTGAGTTTCAACATAAGTGAGTTTTTGGAAAGTTAATGGGTTTCTAGCATTTTTAATACCTTAGTGATTTCGAGATGAAATTCTTTTTAGCATGGGAGAATGTAACAACCCAGATTTTTGTTCAATTAATTTTGAATATTTAATATTGTTTAAATGTTGAGTTAATAATATAAATGGGGCTTTATATGGAGTATAATGATTTGATAATCAAAATACGATTTAGTTTCGAGTATATTGAATTATCGTAATATAAAAACGAGTATAATTGAATTCGAGGTTAAAACTGAGTCGAAACGATTTAGATAATCAATATAAATTATATTTGAATAGAAATGAAAATATTAATCATTTATTATCAAGGAATTGATTGTTTTTGAATTTGAATTATATTATATTGATTTGATATGGTACTTAAGAATAGTAAATTTAGAAACGACCTCGGATTTCAGTAAATCAAATTTTATTAGGTCCTAATGTCAAACCATAGCAGTGTGTCAATTTTCTTCACGATCAAAGCTTGTATTTGGCCGTTTCAAAATGAAACTTAAAGCATATGTTTCGGGAGGATATTATAATAATGAAATTTAAGGATAAGTCTAAAATAAAATCGTTTTAAAATCAAATCGCATTAAACACGATATTAAATCGAAGTAAATACGTTATACCTTAAGCTGACCAACATTTGTACTATACGTCGACCTACTCAATTTCTTTTCTCATTTATAAGTGTGCTATCAACTTCCCCCTTTTCTTGTTTCATTCTCGTTCTTTTAAATTAAATCGATCGTGAGCTTCAAAAATCAAACGGCCGCTCTGTGATATTCAAAATCAAAATTTAAAATGGGAAGCCACTTATCTTTTCTCGTTCAAAAATCGAAAACCCCATTCCTTCCTGATTTCAAAAAATCGAAACCCAAAGCTTCAATGGAAATAATAAAATGTCCATTTCCCCTTTCATAATAAAATTGCCCGCAATTCCTTCGTATAACTTCGATTTCTCTATAGTACCAGCGGAATTGGGTGCGATATTCAGATTTGGAACAACAACCCACGGTCGAATTCGAGTTCAGTATGACCATCGTTGGTTCGTTCCAATGTTTATGTGCCGTTCGAGGGTGTGAGGTGCATAGTGGAGGGATTTTCGAGGATTTTGGGGAAATTGTGGTTCGCGACTTTTCTATTAGTCACGTGAATAAAGATGAGCCGCGATGGGAAACGGAGGGGGAGTTCGATATATAGGTGATGGTTGGAAGCGTTGTGCCTATTAACAGAAATAGGTGGTATCGCGATGGTTCTATGTTTGCAAAAATAAACTATTTCCAAAAATATTATTGGAATTTTATTTAATAGAAACTAAAATTAAATATTAAATTTGTAAACAGATTTTATGTTTTTATACATAAGTTGTAATAATAAAATATTTTGGAATATGATGTGGGTTTTAAATGGAATTTGAAATGGAAACTTTTTTAATATAAAACAAGGAAGTAAATTTATAAACGATGTTTACACATGTGGTGAATAAATTGTCATAGTATAATTCTGAAGTTTAAATTCAAATGCGAATTTAAAAAGAAATTGGATATCGTTTCGAAAAGAAAACGATAGATTTTTTTCGAAATTCAGAATATAAACTGAATTGAGATGAATTCAAAGGATTAATGTGACACCATGCATCCCGTAATATTACCCATATGAGGATGCTTTATGTATTGTGAAGCACAATAGGTAAACTGTAACTAAAATTCACAAGACAGATGGAAATATGCAGCGGAAAAACTAAATTTTAGTATTAAGGAAAAGCATCGTTTCAAACCTGTTACAACATATTGTTCCAAATACCAAAAATCTCAATTAAAACCATTTGTCTCATTACATAACAACAACCATCAAAGTACAAAACACTAAAATCATATCCATTCTCAAAGGCCATAACAAGATATAGCAATAATTAAAGTAATACATGAATCATAAGAAGTCCAAGTCCAAGAATGACATCACGATCAAGGCTACTGCCTGCCACCACTCCGAGAACATGGTTAGGGGGAGGAAGAGAGAGAAAGAAAAAAAAACAGGTCAGACATGAAGTGTGACGATCCCAAAATCCGAGGGGCGGTATTAAGGATAATCATTAGGAAATAACACATTAATCATCATAGCAGAGTACAGATAATAGCAGAAACAATAAATAAAATACTTTTACATGGATATGACAGCGGAATCACAACATGTAGGAATATCAGAATAGCATAACGTGGGATATACTTAGTAAAAAGAAAGGGAAGTGATCAGTCATCATCGCTAGAGGTGGAATACATACATGCAGTGACATAATAAGAGTATCAGTCTACATCGCCGAAGGCGGAATACATATACATATAGTGAGAAATACGGAAAGTAAATCAGTCTCCATCGCCAGTGGCGGAATCATAATATAAATACAGTAATGGCGGAAAATATCTAAGTCATCTCTATGAAGTCAGCCTCGCCATGAGCCAAAAGTGCACGCTATGCAGCAGTGCAGAACCAAAAACCACCTGTCACCTGTGTACTAGGCTGCCCGTGTGAAAATAAGGGCACCCGCGTTTGCAAAGTGAAACAAACAACGAGTCAGTCATGGGGACTGGTATGAGGAATCTATTTAACAGTTAAACAACAGTAATAGCAAATCATAGGACCACGCCACTTTCGCGGAACGGGTTTACTCCAGTGATTGCTAGTGCATTTAAAACAAGGTAAATTCTTTTAAAACAACGCAATGCTTTTAGAAAGAATGAAGCCATTATAAGACTCAAATCCCATCACACAATGCAACGCAAGCCGGAGGATAGAGTTTTACCTTATAAGGGCCAAATATGCTTGATACGTATAAAGCAAAATCATTTGATATTATTACTAGTGCATATATGTTTCAAAACGAATAGCATCATAAATATCAATTATAGGCGACATGAGCGTCCCATGCCACTATGTCGCCATATATAAGTTACAATCGAAGCCGTTATCTCGTATTGGAAATTGGATTTCCGTCATGAGTCGAGGCAAGGGGCAAGCTCCTCTCCGCTTCGAGACACTCTAGCAAATGCCTCGGGACTACGCACTCTGGGTAACCCCTGGATCTTCAGGGCCGGTCCTCTCTTACGTTTGAGGATTGGAAATTCCTGAACACACGTTTCCCGGTCCTTACAGACCTATAATCGAGGCGCCTCTCATTCCAACAACCACAAAGGTGAAAAATAGATATATATGTCAGGGCTGGTAAGTCACTGACACCACCATAGCTAGAAAGAAACGTCGTGCTCTCCCTGCAGTCCGTATCCCGTTTTTAACTCATACCGGGGTGTGAGGTTCGCGAATCTACGAAATACACAAAGCTAGGCCACATAGACCTTGCTTTGATCATCATCCACAAGACTTTGCTTTGCAACAGAAGCCTTGATCACAGCATCTTGGCATGCCACATAGGCAGTCCACTCCATACGATTGATTTCCATCGATATATAACCCCTGAGCTCGTACGTCTCAGAGAAGGGCGTTAAGCAAAAGAATAAATTCTCCGCCGCCAAACAGATATATATTTAACAGAGATCAATCAATATAGAACAAAATCCAATGTCAGACACACAGCCCATTTACAAGTCCGTCCTGGGTCTGAACGAAACCGGAGGCGTCAAATTCCTCGTATATCCGTCAAATCAACATATACGTTCAGACGGCTACTACTTCCGTCCCTTTCCGGTAGCTACTCCGGTTAGGAACCTCAGTAGCGCCCATCCAACCGATACGAAGATCGTCGGTCTTGAATCGTCTTTGCATTTTCCAATTCGAATCGCTCGATGAATTATTTGAAATGAGGGTTAGCTCGGCCTTTTCAAATAATTCACGTCATTAGAATTTAAATCGATTCTTTATATGGTTATATTATTCGACATCCATCTTTCAGTTATTTAGTGTTATTTTCATGTCATACACATACAACCATCAAATATCAAACAATTCAAGCCCAATTGGTTTATTTTCAACCTATGTTGCTTATAATATTTTATAACTATTTTTCGCCATTTTTATTTATTTAAAAATGGCCATATTTAATTAAACGACGTTTCAGGTCGTTTCGTGGCACTGGCGATGTTTTCCCCTTAATTTGTTTTACACATATCGGAAAATCTAACTGTTGGATTTCTACAAAGTCTATATCAGTGGGAAGATATTCCCAAAGCGAACCCAACGGTTCCAGTTTCGTGAGAATCCGACGGTCGGATCTTCCACACTAGTCGTTTGAAGTTACGGTTTCAAAATTCGAACTGCAGCGTCGTTATTCGATTTAAATTAATTATATTTACATTTATATATAAATATAAACGATTCTGGCGCTGTTTTTCTTCAGATTTGAATTAAACATTCCGGACAATCCAACCGTTGTATTTTTACAAGGTTGGTGCCGTTGGAAAGATATTTCCAAGGCGAACCCAGCGGTTGCGGTTTCGGGAAAATCCGATGGTCGGATTTCTCGTACTAATCGTTTCAAATTACGATTCCGAAACGCGAACTGCACGGCCTCTATTCCTTTTAATTATATTTATATTTATTTATATATATAAATATAATTCATTCCATAGTTTCAACTATAGTTCATTTTATATTTCAACTTCGTTTTCACTTCAAATATTTCGCTAACGCCTTAATATTCCGAAAAATTTCGCCATAACCTCCTTTGTACGGGGAGGGGTTTGGAAATTTATTGGGCCGTATTAGGTACCCAATAAATCCTAAAAAGCATTCACATATTTTTAGTGATATATTTTGGTGTTTACGGGGGAGCATGTACTGATAATCACTCCAGAGAATAAATTCCCGTCACCCCGTTTCCGTGTGGAAATAAATAGTCCATGTGCCGTATCTAATAACTAGAGCGACGTGATTATTGTCAACTCCAGACCCGTGTGGGGTTTTTATTACTCTGGCAATTTATCGTTATAATTTATATAGTCCATAATAGTCATCAGTTCAACCTGTAGTATATAGTCATCTTCCACCTCGTCACACAAGCTCCAATTGCTTATGTGGAATATGATGAAGTATGCCATGTAGTGTAGTTCAAAATTAATTGTTACTATCCTATGGCGTTGTTTATTATTTCACACAGAAAAACCAACACTCCGCATCCAATGGCATTCACAGGAGTTGATATATAAATATAACTGCGCAGCCAACTCATTAAGGTTTACCTATTTGTCGGGCACGCAAATAATTTCTTTACTCTACAGCTAATCCATTTTTCCTGTTCAACACATGTATATATATGCAGAACAAAGCGAATGATAATATTTCTAGCAAACTATTATTTATTTCAACACGTGTGTATTTTTAACTAAGCGTATACATGATAAAAGGAATATTTTTATCATCAAAAATATTTATTCGACACATGTGTATTTTTAACTAAGCGTATACATGATAAAAGGAATATTTTTATCATCAAAAATATTTATTCGACACATGTGTATTTTTAACTAAGCGTATACATGATAAAAGGAATATTTTTACTGTCGATTCATTTTATTTTTAGAAGACGATAACATTCAACACATGAATTTCAACTCGACGAACAAATTGCAATTCAACAGATGAATATTCTATATCGTTTGTATATATATAAAAATGTGATTTTTATCGCTAAAGCCATTTGTTTAAATTCGAATAATATTCAACACATGAATTTCAACTCAACGAATGAATTGCAATTCAACACATGAATATTCAATATAGTTTGTATATATAGAAAAATGTGATTTTTATCGCTAAAGCCATTTGTTTAAATTCAAATAATATTCAACACATGAATTTCAACTCAACGAATGAATTGCAATTCAACACATGAATATTCTATATCGTTTGTATATATATAAAAATGTGATTTTTATCGCTAAAGCCATTTGTTTAAATTCGAATAATATTCAACACATGAATTTCAACTCAACGAATGAATTGCAACTCAACACATGAATATTCGATATAGTTTGTATATATATAAAAATGTGATTTTTATCGCTAAAGCCATTTGTTTAAATTCGAATAATATTCAACACATGAATTTCAACTCAACGAATGAATTGCAACTCAACACATGAATATTCGATATAGTTTGTATATATATAAAAATGTGATTTTTATCGCTAAAGCCATTTGTTTAAATTCGAATAATATTCAACACATGAATTTCAACTCAACGAATGAATTGCAACTCAACACATGAATATTCGATATAGTTTGTATATATATAAAAATGTGATTTTTATCGCTAAAGCCATTTGTTTAAATTCGAATAATATTCAACACATGAATTTCAACTCAACGAATGAATTGCAACTCAACACATGAATATTCGATATAGTTTGTATATATATAAAAATGTGATTTTTATCGCTAAAGCCATTTGTTTAAATTCAAATAATATTCAACACATGAATTTCAACTCAACGAAGGAATTGCAACTCAACACATGAATATTCGATATAGCATATGTAAATAGTTTCAATGAATGAAAATTATTCTAACACATAAATATTTCAGAAAATTTCGGCAGCATAACGGCAGGGTAGTTAAAACCGGGACCGTCCCTAGTACGGCTCCTCGCTCTACCTTAAAACCTCGCGGTTTTTGACAATGGGGATCATGCATCTAGTTCGCACGCAGGCGGCATGTTTTAATTTTCAATTCCACAATCCTATTCTATTTTGTTTCAACCACAAGAGGGTATTTTTCAACCACAAAGGTATTTTTCAACCATAAAGGTATTTTTCAACCATAATATCAACCACAAACAATTATTTCCAACCATTCGTCAAACCATATGATATTACGTCAATCACAAGCAATAAATATCGTCCATGGTCTGTGGACAAGGGGAGTATATATATATATATATAATATGATAATTCACTTGCATTTCATCACAATTTAAAGCATATATGTTTCAAACAACGCTTGTATAATTTATACATCGCTAATATAACTTATACAACACATGTACATGAGGTATACAATGCGTATATAATTTACACTTCGCTTATATAATTTATACAACGCGATTTCATTCACACAGATAATTTAGATTCTTCACATTGGTTCTTGCGGTGCTAAAAATCGTAGGAAGGTCAGAAAAATCCGCGGCTTCTTCTAGAATGTAGAGAGCCTCCTTGCGGTCACGGTGTCTCCTGTTTCATCGAATTTCGTTGAAGAACGAAAAAGATATTATTTTTCAAAGTTTTGCAACGCTTTAAAGTGTTAAAACAGTTTAAAATTAAATAAGCCGTTAGTTTACAAACCTGTTCAATTCTAGGTTTGGATTTTTCTTTAGATTCGTAGCTCTATAGGACGATCAGGCTGTTGGACGTCGTCGAGGGAGGAAAGTGCTTTCCGGCGGCGGTTGTCTGAGGTGGTGCGACGGCGAATCCAGGCGGCGGCGGCTCCAGGAAGACGACGACTTTGAGGCGCTGGAACTCGTCGACGGCGGCTCTGTTGGTGGCGAGGCTGGGTCGGATGTGGAGAGGGGAGTACGGCGAGCAAAAGCTTCAACAGTGGTCGGCGGCGAAACGGTCTGTGGCGATCGGAAAAAGGAGGGGAAGCGAGGAGCTACGGGGGTCGTTCGTTTCGTCTGGCGGCTTAGGGTTTTTTAGGTTTTTTTTTTATATTTTTTTTAAAGAAAATTTCCTATTGGCCAGTATTTATAGAAAATTTTTAAATAGTTTTTTTGCAAACGGACTCCTTTTTAAACCCAACGACTGTCGCCCCTAGCTAAATACCCCTATTCCGGACAAAATGGGATATGTTTCGTTGGCCATTTCGACTGTTACAGTCAGTTATTTTTCAATTTAAAATATAAAACATTCGATATTTAATTTAAACGTACATTTCAATTTGCCAGAGCCACAAACTAAATCGAAAAATTCCAGAAAAATAAATCTAGCTTTGTTTTGACGATACGGTCCTAACAAAATCAGTTTCGTCGAATTCTGAGCTCGTTTGCAAAACGGCCATTTTTAGGTCGACCTATTTCAACAGAATTTGACCAAACACGTTATCTTTTGCCCCGCTCTCATACTAGCTTCAAAAATTATGAAATTTGAAACTTAGCAATAATTTGACATCCCGGACCCAACAAAAGTGGTTTCGTCGAATTCCGAGGTCGTATGCAAAATCTCAATTTTCAAGGGCTATATATACTATATAGCGACCTTTCTGAAAATTCACTTGGCCATAACTTTTGATTTCCGTTATGAAATTTCGATTTTTCAGATTCGTTAGAAAGGTATTGATAAACAGATTTAAATATTTTCAGTTTCGTTAAAATCCGTTATATTTTCCACCCGGTACAGTCAGACTAAGTTTGTATTCAAAATTTCAAGCTGCCATATTATACACAATCCTATATTTTATGGAAATAGGCTATGTTAATCATTCAAATTTCTTGTTAATAACCTAATTTAAAAATTTTAAACTGGTTCACATTTTCCGGGTTATTACAATCTCCCCCACTTAAAACTTTTCGTCCTCGAAAAGGAGATAACAGTTAAGCAGGAAATAAAATGTAAATGCAAAGTATTGTAAAGGTACCTTGCACCGGAGTTAGTCAGAGATGTCCACTCTGCATTTGGGGTTGGCTTGTTTAATGCTTTCCTCAGCCTCCCAAGTACAGTCTCTAGGATCACTACTCCACTGCACTTTGACTAGATGAATCTTTTTCCTCCTTAGCTCTCTAGTTTCTTTGCCAACTATCTTTAATGGCTCCCTCTTGAGTGCTAATTCTGGAGTTATGTCAATATCCTGTTGTGCTGCTTCTTCCACAACAAGATCTGGATCATGAACATGTTTTCTGAGCTGAGATACGTGGAACACATCATGTACACCAGGCAACCAATCAGGTAATGAAACCCTATATGCAAGAGTTCCAATCCGTTCAAGTATAGGAAAGGGACCAATAAATCTCGGTGCCAATTTCCCAGTCTTGCCAAATCTGATTACTCCTCGCATTGGAGAAACTCTTAAATAAACGTAATCGCCAACGGCAAACGATATATCCCTTCTTCTCGCATCAGCATAACTTTTCTGTCGGCTCTGAGCGGTTTTCAACCTCTTCTTAATGAAATCGACTTTATCCGATGCTTCTTGAATCATATCAGGCCCTAACACAAGTCTGTTGCCAGGTTCTACCCAACATGCGGGAGATTTGCACGGTCTACCGTATAATGCTTCAAATGGAGACATTCCCAAACTTGCTTGATAGCTATTGTTGTAAGAGAATTCGGCTAAATGTAAATGATCTTCCCATGAGCCTCCAAAATCGATAACGCAAGCCCGCAATAGATCTTCTAAAATTCTATTCACTCGCTCAGTTTGGCCGTCTGTCTGAGGGTGATAAGCGGTGCTTAGATTTAATTTGGTCCCCAATTCTTCCTGGAATGCTCCCCAGAATTTGCTAGTGAATAGGGGATCTCTATCGCTGACTATACTGAGCGGTACTCCATGAAGTTTAACAATTTCTTTGAAGTAAATCTGTGCCAAACTTTGAGCCGTTCTGTTGGATCGGACAGGTATGAAATGGGCAGTCTTCGTGAAGCGATCTACGATTACCCATATACTGTCGTTTCCTTTTCTAGTTCGCGGCAGGCCATCGATGAAATCCATCGAAATTTGTTCCCACTTCCATCCTGGAATTTCTAATGGTTGTAATAATCCAGCCAATTTCTGCTGATCACTCTTAACTAGCTGACAAGTGGAGCATCTGCTAACATATATTGAAATATCTCTTTTCATCGCCTTCCACCAGAATGTGCGTTTGATATCGTTATACATTTTGCTCACACCGGGGTGGATACTTAATTTGGACTTATGGCACTCATCAAGTATTTCTCTTCTGAGCTCTGGAATTCCAGGCACACAAATTCTCCCTTTTAATCTTAGGACCCCTTGGCTATCGAGGCTAAAATCTGAGGGTTTTCCTTCTTGGATCCGCTGGCTAATCCTTTTAATGAATTCATCGTCCTTCTGAAGAATAGTAATCTTATCTTGTAAGGAAGAAGTAATGATAAAATTGGCAATGATTTCATTTTTCCTGCTGAGCGCATCTGCTACAACATTGGCTTTCCCTGGAGTGTATATAATTTCAAAATCGTATGCTGCAAGGAATTCTAACCAACGTTGTTGCCTCAGGTTTAAATCTTTCTGAGTGAACAGATATTTCAAGGATTGATGATCGGTAAATAGTTCGAATTTCTCGCCCAGTAAATAATGCCTCCAGATTCTTAAAGCAAACACGATAGCTAATAACTCAAGATCATGAGTAGCATAGTTTCTTTCATGCGGCTTTAGTTGACGGCTGGCATAAGCGATCACTTGGCCTTTTTGCATTAACACTGCGCCTAGCCCTCTAATAGAAGCATATGTCCATACAGTCAAGTCTTGGTTACCTTCTATTATTGTCAATACCGGAGCAGTTGTCAACTTCAGTTTTAGCTCTTGGAAAGCTTCTTCACATTCGGGAGTCCATTTGAATTTCTCATGCTTCTTTGTAAGCTTTGTCAATACTCTTGATATCTTTGAAAAATCCTGAATGAATTTCCGATAGTAACTAGCCAATCCAAGGAAACTTCGAACTTCTGTGGGTGTAGTAGGTTGTTTCCAGTTCTGAATCGCTGTAATTTTGCTTGGGTCTACAGCAATTCCTTCTTTTGATACGACGTGGCCAAGGAATTTGACTTCATTCTGCCAGAAGACACACTTAGAAAATTTAGCTTTCAAGACATTTCTTCTTAGAATTTTCAACACTTGTTCTAAATGTTTCGCATGCTCTTCTTCCGACTTAGAGTAGATTAAAATGTCATCGATGAAGACTAGAACAAATTTATTCAACACACCACGGAACACTCTGTTCATAAGATCAACGAAGTATGTCGGAGCGTTACACAAGCCGAACGACATTACTAACCATTCGTAGAATAAATCGAGACCCCTGAAGGCTGTCAAAGGAACACAGTCTTCGGCTATACGCAATTGGTGGAAACCTGTAGCTAGGTCCATTCTGGAGAATACGGTTGCTCCATTTAATTGATCTAACAGATCGTCTATTCGGGGCAAAGGATATTTGTTCTTCAGTGTTTGTTTATTGAGATCTCGGTAATCAACGCAAAGTCTTAGAGTACCGTCTGATTTCGGGACAAATACTACTGCGGCTCCCCACGCTGAAAAGCTTGGTCTGATCAGACCTTTCCAAAGTAATTCTCGGGTTTGACTACTTAGCTCTTCCTTTTCTTTCGGGGCCATTCTTCTTATTGGATGTACTACTGGTCGAGCATTCGGAATCAGATCAATTCTAAATTCAATTTCTCTTTGCGGCGGTAAGTTTTCTACTTCTTCAAACACATCCGCATAGTTTTTAACGACCGGTATCTTTTCTATTGAAAGGGGAGTAACTTCTAAAGAAGACCAAAATTCTGTTCTATTAATTTCTGCACCGAGACATGGTATAGTGATATGCCCCGATTTTGTTTCAACTTTCACGATTCTTTCGGCACATCTAACTTCGGCCTTATATTGTGTCAACCAGTCCAGCCCCAGTATAATATCAAATTCGGAAAGGTCCATGACAATCGAATAAAAAGAGAACTTATAGCAAGAATAAGAGATAGGCACTCTACAGCATAAACTGAGACTAACAGAACTTCCTATTGGGTTTCTAACTTTAATTGGTTCCTTAAGTTTTCTTCGTTTCAATTTTAATTTGTGAACAAGGTTACCAGAAATGAAGCTACGTGATGCACCAGTATCAAAAAGTACAGAAACAGGAATATTTTTAATGGTAAGGGTACCTCCCAAGACATCGGGTTTACCTGATCCATCGGTGGTAGCTGGCGGGGTCTTCCCGTCATAGACATGGGCCACTTGTGCGCTCTTCTTCAAAGGACAATTCTTGCTATAGTGCCCCTTCTTGTGGCAGTTGTAGCATTCAGCTGAGTCATTTGCCTTTGGCTTCTTTGGGGCCTTGCATACATTAGAGAAATGACCGGGCTTCCCGCAATTGTAGCAGTTTCGTTTCGGGATCTTTGCGGGTTTTTGAGTAGCGGCCGCGGTAATGCTAGATTCGGGTTGGTCTGTTGAAGCCTTGCGCTTGTTTCCTGCTTGGCTTTTAGCGCGGTCATAGCTAGCATGTCTCTCATCCATGTCTTCGTAGTTGCAAGCCATCTCTACGAGTTCTGTAAAAGAGAGTTTGATGTTGCTCATAGCTCTATCATGGTATTTGCGCTTCAGCCCAAATATGAATCTCTTATTCTTCGCTTTGTCGGTCAAAACCAGCTCTGGAGCATAGCGCGATAGCTGAGTGAACTTATTTAGATAGTCCTGAATAGAGAGGTCTCCCTGCTGGAGATTAGCAAATTGCTCCCGCATCCTCTCTAGAGCTTGTTCCGGTACAAACTTCTCATTGAATAAAGTCCTGAACTGCTCCCAAGTCCGGATAGTACCAGCTGCATCCCCAGAGGTAATGGCATCCCACCACAGCTCTGCTTCTTCCTGAAGGAGCCAAATGCCAAGTCGGGCTTTGTTGTTAGTTCCCATACCCATGCCCTCGAAGATTTTCTCACAGGTTTTCATCCAAGCGATAGCTTCGGTCACTGTGCCTGTGCCAGTAAAAGGTTTCCCTCCAAGATTTCTGTACCTCTTTGCTACTTTGTCGAGCTCAAAGTCTTCTGGTGCTGGTGGCGGAATAATAGGACCTTCCACTACTACGGGGATATTCCCCCGTCCTCCTACTGCATCTCCTCGGCCTCCACGGCCTCCTCTAGCTGCTGCTCCACGTGTAGCCATCTAAGAGTACTGTATAAGCAAGAAAAGAGTCAAGCTCACAGATTTGATAATTTTCATAAATGATAAAGCAAGGGAATACAAGGAAAGATAATGATGATGTACTGATCAAATTGTTTTGCTAATCTGCTTAGCTCATTCTAGGACATTGCTAATCCTATCTCTAATGAGCTACTCGCATTAGAACACTACTGATTCTATTCTGATGAAGTGTTTAATGTGTTAGATCCCGGAACTAAGGTTAACCAAAGCTCTGATACCAACTGTGACGATCCCAAAATCCGAGGGGCGGTATTAAGGATAATCATTAGGAAATAACACATTAATCATCATAGCAGAGTACAGATAATAGCAGAAACAATAAATAAAATACTTTTACATGGATATGACAGCGGAATCACAACATGTAGGAATATCAGAATAGCATAACGTGGGATATACTTAGTAAAAAGAAAGGGAAGTGATCAGTCATCATCGCTAGAGGTGGAATACATACATGCAGTGACATAATAAGAGTATCAGTCTACATCGCCGAAGGCGGAATACATATACATATAGTGAGAAATACGGAAAGTAAATCAGTCTCCATCGCCAGTGGCGGAATCATAATATAAATACAGTAATGGCGGAAAATATCTAAGTCATCTCTATGAAGTCAGCCTCGCCATGAGCCAAAAGTGCACGCTATGCAGCAGTGCAGAACCAAAAACCACCTGTCACCTGTGTACTAGGCTGCCCGTGTGAAAATAAGGGCACCCGCGTTTGCAAAGTGAAACAAACAACGAGTCAGTCATGGGGACTGGTATGAGGAATCTATTTAACAGTTAAACAACAGTAATAGCAAATCATAGGACCACGCCACTTTCGCGGAACGGGTTTACTCCAGTGATTGCTAGTGCATTTAAAACAAGGTAAATTCTTTTAAAACAACGCAATGCTTTTAGAAAGAATGAAGCCATTATAAGACTCAAATCCCATCACACAATGCAACGCAAGCCGGAGGATAGAGTTTTACCTTATAAGGGCCAAATATGCTTGATACGTATAAAGCAAAATCATTTGATATTATTACTAGTGCATATATGTTTCAAAACAAATAGCATCATAAATATCAATTATAGGCGACATGAGCGTCCCATGCCACTATGTCGCCATATATAAGTTACAATCGAAGCCGTTATCTCGTATTGGAAATTGGATTTCCGTCATGAGTCGAGGCAAGGGGCAAGCTCCTCTCCGCTTCGAGACACTCTAGCAAATGCCTCGGGACTACGCACTCTGGGTAACCCCTCGATCTTCAGGGCCGGTCCTCTCTTACGTTTGAGGATTGGAAATTCCTGAACACACGTTTCCCGGTCCTTACAGACCTATAATCGAGGCGCCTCGCATTCCAACAACCACAAAGGTGAAAAATAGATATATATATATGTCAGGGCTGGTAAGTCACTGACACCACCATAGCTAGAAAGAAACGTCGTGCTCTCCCTGCAGTCCGTATCCCGTTTTTAACTCATACCGGGGTGTGAGGTTCGCGAATCTACGAAATACACAAAGCTAGGCCACGTAGACCTTGCTTTGATCATCATCCACAAGACTTTGCTTTGCAACAGAAGCCTTGATCACAACATCTTGGCATGCCACATAGGCAGTCCACTCCATACGATTGATTTCCATCGATATATAACCCCTGAGCTCGTACGTCTCAGAGAAGGGCGTTAAGCAAAAGAATAAATTCTCCGCCGCCAAACAGATATATATTTAACAGAGATCAATCAATATAGAACAAAATCCAATGTCAAACACACAGTCCATTTACAAGTCCGTCCTGGGTCTGAACGAAACCGGAGGCGTCAAATTCCTCGTATATCCTCCAATCAACATATACATTCAGACGGCTACTACTTCCGTCCCTTTCCGGTAGCTACTCCGGTTAGGAACCTCAGTAGCGCCCATCCAACTGATACGAAGATCGTCGATCTTGATTCGCCTTTGCATTTTCCAATTCGAATCGCTCGATGAATTATTTGAAATGAGGGTTAGCTCGGCCTTTTCAAATAATTCACGTCATTAGAATTTAAATCGATTCTTTATATGGTTATATTATTCGACATCCATCTTTCAGTTATTTAGTGTTATTTTCATGTCATACACATACAACCATCAAATATCAAACAATTCAAGCCCAATTGGTTTATTTTCAACCTATGTTGCTTATAATATTTTATAACTATTTTTCGCCATTTTTATTTATTTAAAAATGGCCATATTTAATTAAACGACGTTTCAGGTCGTTTCGTGGCACTGGCGATGTTTTCCCCTTAATTTGTTTTACACATATCGGAAAATCTAACCGTTGGATTTCTACAAAGTCTATATCAGTGGGAAGATATTCCCAAAGCGAACCCAACGGTTCCAGTTTCGTGAGAATCCGACGGTCGGATCTTCCACACTAGTCGTTTGAAGTTACGGTTTCAAAATTCGAACTGCAGCGTCGTTATTCGATTTAAATTAATTATATTTACATTTATATATAAATATAAACGATTCTGGTGCTGTTTTTCTTCAGATTTGAATTAAACATTCCGGACAATCCAACCGTTGGATTTTTACAAGGTTGGTGCCGTTGGAAAGATATTTCCAAGGCGAACCCAGCGGTTGCGGTTTCGGGAAAATTCGATTGTCGGATTTCTCGTACTAATCGTTTCAAATTACGATTCCGAAATGCGAACTGCACGGCCTCTATTCCTTTTAATTATATTTATATTTATTTATATATATAAATATAATTCATTCCATAGTTTCAACTATAGTTCATTTTATATTTCAACTTCGTTTTCACTTCAAATATTTCACTAACGCCTTAATATTTCGAAAAATTTCGCCATAACTTCCTTTGTACGGGGAGGGGTTTGGAAATTTATTGGGCCGTATTAGGTACCCAATAAATCCTAAAAAGCATTCACATATTTTTAGTGATATATTTTGGTGTTTACGGGGGAGCATGTACTGATAATCACTCCAGAGAATAAATTCCCGTCACCCCGTTTCCGTGTGGAAATAAATAGTCCATGTGCCATATCTAATAACTAGAGCGACGTGATTATTGTCAACTCCAGACCCGTGTGGGGTTTTTATTACTCTGGCAATTTATCGTTATAATTTATATAGTCCATAATAGTCATCAGTTCAACCTGTAGTATATAGTCATCTTCCACCTCGTCACACAAGCTCCAATTGCTTATGTGGAATATGATGAAGTATGCCTATCATCAAGAAGTATGCCATGTAGTGTAGTTCAAAATTAATTGTTACTATCATATGGCGTTGTTTATTATTTCACACAGAAAAACCAACACTCCGCATCCAATGGCATTCATAGGAGTTGATATATAAATATAATTGCGCAGCCAACTCATCAAGGTTTACCTATTTGTCGGGCATGCAAATAATTTCTTTACTCTACAGCTAATCCATTTTTCCTGTTCAACACATGTATATATATATGCAGAACAAAGCGAATAATAATATTTCTAGCAAACTATTATTTATTTCAACACGTGTGTATTTTTAACTAAGCGTATACATGATAAAAGGAATATTTTTATCATCAAAAATATTTATTCGACACATGTGTATTTTTAACTAAGCGTATACATGATAAAAGGAATATTTTTATCATCAAAAATATTTATTCGACATATGTGTATTTTTAACTAAGCGTATACATGATAAAAGGAATATTTTTACTGTCGATTCATTTTATTTTTAGAAGACGATAACATTCAACACATGAATTTCAACTCGACGAACAAATTGCAATTCAACACATGAATATTCTATATCGTTTGTATATATATATAAATGTGATTTTTATTGCTAAAGCCATTTGTTTAAATTCAAATAATATTCAACACATGAATTTCAACTCAACGAATGAATTGCAATTCAACAGATGAATATTCTATATCGTTTGTATATATATAAAAATGTGATTTTTATCGCTAAAGCCATTTGTTTAAATTCGAATAATATTCAACACATGAATTTCAACTCAACGAATGAATTGCAATTCAACACATGAATATTCAATATAGTTTGTATATATAGAAAAATGTGATTTTTATCGCTAAAGCCATTTGTTTAAATTCAAATAATATTCTACACATGAATTTCAACTCAACGAATGAATTGCAATTCAACACATGAATATTCTATATCGTTTGTATATATATATAAATGTGATTTTTATCGCTAAAGCCATTTGTTTAAATTCGAATAATATTCAACACATGAATTTCAACTCAACGAATGAATTGCAACTCAACACATGAATATTCGATATAGTTTGTATATATATAAAAATGTGATTTTTATCGCTAAAGCCATTTGTTTAAATTCGAATAATATTCAACACATGAATTTCAACTCAACGAATGAATTGCAACTCAACACATGAATATTCGATATAGTTTGTATATATATAAAAATGTGATTTTTATCGCTAAAGCCATTTGTTTAAATTCGAATAATATTCAACACATGAATTTCAACTCAACGAATGAATTGCAACTCAACACATGAATATTCGATATAGTTTGTATATATATAAAAATGTGATTTTTATCGCTAAAGCCATTTGTTTAAATTCGAATAATATTCAACACATGAATTTCAACTCAACGAATGAATTGCAACTCAACACATGAATATTCGATATAGTTTGTATATATATAAAGATGTGATTTTTATCGCTAAAGCCATTTGTTTAAATTCAAATAATATTCAACACATGAATTTCAACTCAACGAAGGAATTGCAACTCAACACATGAATATTCGATATAGCATATGTAAATAGTTTCAATGAATGAAAATTATTCTAACACATAAATATTTCAGAAAATTTCGGCAGCATAACGGCAGGGTAGTTAAAACCGGGACCGTCCCTAGTACGGCTCCTCGCTCTACCTTAAAACCTCGCGGTTTTTGACAATGGGGATCATGCATCTAGTTCGCACGCAGGCGGCATGTTTTAATTTTCAATTCCACAATCCTATTCTATTTTGTTTCAACCACAAGAGGGTATTTTTCAACCACAAAGGTATTTTTCAACCATAAAGGTATTTTTCAACCATAATATCAACCACAAACAATTATTTCCAACCATTCGTCAAACCATATGATATTACGTCAATCACAAGCAATAAATATCGTCCATGGTCTGTGGACGAGGGGAGTATATATATATATATATATAATATGATAATTCACTTGCATTTCATCACAATTTAAAGCATATATCTTTCAAACAACGCTTGTATAATTTATACATCGCTAATATAACTTATACAACACATGTACATGAGGTATACAATGCGTATATAATTTACACTTCGCTTATATAATTTATACAACGCGATTTCATTCACACAGATAATTTAGATTCCTCACATTGGTTCTTGCGGTGCTAAAAATCGTAGGAAGGTCAGAAAAATCCGCGGCTTCTTCTAGAATGTAGAGAGCCTCCTTGCGGTCACGGTGTCTCCTGTTTCATCGAATTTCGTTGAAGAACGAAAAAGATATTATTTTTCAAAGTTTTGCAACGCTTTAAAGTGTTAAAACAGTTTAAAATTAAATAAGCCGTTAGTTTACAAACCTCTTCAATTCTAGGAATGGATTTTTCTTTTGATTCGTAGCTCTATAGGACGATCAGGCTGTTAGACGTCGTCGAGGGAGGAAAGAGCTTTCCGGCGGCGGTTGTCTGAGGTGGTGCGACGGCGAATCCAGGCGGCGGCGGCTCCAGGAAGACGACGACTTTGAGGTGCTGGAACTCGTCGACGGCGGCTCTGTTGGTGGCGAGGCTGGGTCGGATGTGGAGAGGGGAGTACGGCGAGCAAAAGCTTCAACAGTGGTCGGCGGCGAAACGGTCTGTGGCGATCGGAAAAAGGAGGGGAAGCGAGGAGCTACGGGGGTCGTTCGTTTCGTCTGGCGGCTTAGGGTTTTTTAGGTTTTTTTTATATTTTTTTTTAAGAAAATTTCCTATTGGCCAGTATTTATAGAAAATTTTTAAATAGTGTTTTTGCAAACGGACTCCTTTTTAAACCCAACGACTGTCGCCCCTAGCTAAATACCCCCATTCCGGACACAATGGGATATGTTTCGTTGGCCATTTCGACTGTTACAGTCAGTTATTTTTCAATTTAAAATATAAAACATTCGATATTTAATTTAAACGTACATTTTAATTTGCCAGGGCCACAAACTGAATCGAAAAATTCCAGAAAAATAAATCTAGCTTAGTTTTGACGATACGGTCCTAACAAAACCAGATTCGTCGAATTCTGAGCTCGTTTGCAAAATGGCCATTTTTAGGTCGACCCATTTTAACAGAATTTGACCAAACACGTTATCTTTTGCCCCGCTCTCATACTAGCTTCAAAAATTATGAAATTTAGCAATAATTTGACATCCCGGACCCAACAAAAGTGGTTTCGTCGAATTCCGAGGTCGTATGCAAAATCTCAATTTTCAAGGGCTATATATACTATATAGCGACCTTTCTGAAAATTCACTTGGCCATAACTTTTGATTTCCGTTATGAAATTTCGATTTTTCAGATTCGTTAGAAAGGTATTGATAAACAGATTTAAATATTTTCAGTTTCGTTAAAATCCGTTATATTTTCCACCCGGTACAGTCAGACTAAGTTTGTATTCAAAATTTCAAACTGCCATATTATACACAATCCTATATTTTATGGAAATAGGCTATGTTAATCATTCAAATTTCTTGTTAATAACCTAATTTAAAAAATTTAAACTGGTTCACATTTTCTGGGTTATTACATGAAGTCTGGCGAATTTTAGTGATTTTCAGCAATAGAATGAGATAGAAAGCATCAAGACTAATAAATAATGTTGAATATGGAACTACAGAAAAAATAGATAAGTACAAGATAAATGAGATAACATGATAATGGTAAAACGGTACAAATCAAGGTAAATGTCATGTATGCTTCTCATTCATATTCCAAGAATAAAACAACTGCACTAATTATTAGAATTAACAAGATTAGGAGTTACCCTAACTTCTACCCATGCGATCGGCTTCCTACAACACAAATATCATGTGCCGGCCCCGACAGTAGGGTGTATCAGTCCCTAACCCGGCACCTTGTAGGACACATACCTGTTTATTAGTGTTACAACGTTTTATTCTCCCCAAATCGTTCCTATGCACGCTCATAACTCAGCCGGAACGCCTGTACCCACCTTTCATCTTGAACCTATTACAATCCAGATAAGTAAAGTGAGCCCTAGCCCCTAACTAGTGCGAGGACCCTCTCTAATATACTAACAGGGATAATGACTGATATGGGTTCCACACAACAAGATTTACACATGCTAACCCCTCACTTGTGCACCCACCCCCAGATTTTAAGAGTCCCAAAATCGGATCCCAACAACCAGATTGTGGGGCCTTTTAGCTTATTAATCAACAAGTAATAACTTAGCAGGTTTAACTTTACTAATAAGCATAATTGTAAATGCCATTTTCTATAAATGTTATTATGTGTACATCCCCTTCCTCAAACAAGTACCTGTCCAGATGTATGTATATATTAAGTTGCATATTTTACTTAATTACATCTGATACTACCAAAATGTTTATTTATTGAACTAAGCTTAACCTACATGTTTTGCATATTATACCAATTTTATAATTATTGGATTTCATGTTCAATATGCCTAATTCTTCTTTTTACTATCATTTAAATTATTCCAAGTATTACTCAATTTACGCAATTCTAACGTGAATAGCCTAGGCATTAAATATCCTATAAATGTTTGTGTCTAGAAAATTAAGAATCAAGACAAGTAAATAATGATAGTTTGTGCCTAGAAAATAATGAGACTTCTAGCCTTTGTATAGATTACCTAGGATAATACTTACCCTTCAGATTTTAGGTTTTCAAATCCAACTGTACACCCAATGCTGAGTCAGGGACCGAATAAGGTGAAGAAATCAGTCCAAATATGTTTGCAATCTTCTAGAGCCCGTAGCTTCTTCATATTAAATTCGATTTACAAAAACTAAGAGTCTACCCGAACCAAAATTTCATAGCGGAGCAAAGGTAAAGTCTTTTATTACTTTATTATATGATAACTATATATAAAAATATGGGGTGTTATATTTAAAATTTAAATTCGATTATACCAAATTTTATTGAATAATTAATTTCCAAGGGAATTGGAAATAAATATAGGAAGTTGAAGTGTGAATGAATTTATAACTGAGTTAGGAATTTTGGAATGAAATAATCAACGATTTAGGATAATTGGAAATTTTAAGTTACATTTGAAAAACTGGTTTAATTTATATTAAAATATGGAAAAATGAAGTTGTAATTTATTAATAAGAAAAGTTTAAATGTTTATATTTAGATTTAATTAAAACAAACTCGACGTAGGCCGGTAGTTTGCAATTTGACGTTTCAAACTTCAATTTAGTATATGGAACTCAATATAAGTCGGAATTCTTTGAAACAAGAATTTTAGAGACCTATTGAATAATAGTTTTCTAATGGAAGAGAAAAATATGGATCTCGTCTTATACATTTTGAGTTATGTCAAAATATAATTTTAAAATACAGCGCTATAATCGTTTATAAACCATAACAGTTCATTAAATAATGTCGAAGGATTTTAAGTTAGTAAAATTTGGATTTTAGTTGTAAAAATCCCGACTTGAGTTATAAAATTAATGTGAACTCAAGTGGGGTAAAAGCCTATTTCCATTAATCACCTATCTAAATTGGGAATTTCTGTGAGCACTGTAATTATGAAATTTTATGAAATTTACGATGAACATTTGTTAAGAATATTATTATGCCATAAGATTATAGATAAGAATTACAGTAAAAATTTGGGAGAATGAATACGCCTAAATTTGCTGTAAATAGAAAAACTGTAACCGCACTTAGACACGAGGTTAAATTCAACTTGTGGTAGAAGTTTGCTCGGAACCACCCTACAGATCCAGCATCCAAAAGTGGTTTATTTAATGTGAGGTGTCTAGTCCGCAAACATACATATAATAGTGCTAAGACCTGAGGTTAAATCCAATTTGTGGTAGAAGTCTGCCCGGAACCGCCCGACAAATCCAGCATCCACAATTGGTCAGCTTAATGTAGGAGGTCTGGTGCATAAAGACATATATGAATATATGCATGTAAAAGGATAGAAACAAATGGAATTAATTGTAATTAATGGAAATGAATGAAAGTTAAAACAGTAAAATAATTGGAATGAACGGGGAATGATAATAACCTACTTTTAGACTGGTAATTAGTCCAAAAAATACTACTAACTCCGCAACAAAACCACTCATTCCCGACAATGCAAGAGAATCCATCGAGAAACTACTAAATACGGTAAATATTTTTGGCATTGGAATGGATATTCTCCCCATTTCGTCGAGATAATGGATAAACGTGAAAAGGGAAAAAGGAAAGATAATAGGTAGGCTTATCTTAGGGGCAAATGGAAATTATAACTTAGGTTATAATAAATGATAGAGGGAATGTGATAACTTATGTAATGAGATAAGTTGTACTTAATTATAAATCAAGTATTCTTTAAATCTAGAAACCTGTAGTTTGCAATAAGTAGAGAAAATGGGGGAAATCTTATGAAATGCAATAAATGGTACTTAATTATAAATTAAGTAATTTGCAAACCTGAGAATCTAAATCCTACTGATAAGAATAATACTTTATTTGTGAACCTGAGAATCTGAAATCTTCTAATAAGAATAACATGTTAAAGGATTATTAATGAACTTAAGTGGGTTAAGTTATATAACTGAAATTAATAAGCAAGAGGAACTTGGTAACTTGAATAAGAAGTCAATATTACTTGAAGTAACCAAGTTAAATGGAAATCCAAAACGGTTGAGCAAGCCGTAATTAAATGTTTAGACATAGGGTCTAATAACACAATAACCAGAGGCGCTTGGACTAATCTGTACATTTGAAGGTGAATAACCCAACAGGGTAAATCATCGTGGTGTTATAAGGCATGAGAGGAGCGCATGTCCATTTGATTATTCTGCCTATTTTGCTGATATTCTGCTGGCTCCAAAGGACTGGAAGGGGAAGCACGCGACTTCCTGGGACATGGAGGGTACTCCTAGTAGTCCTCTGTTGTAGAACCCGGATTTTCAGAACTAATTTAAAATTTTCATATTAGCAATTTAAATGGATTTTGGAAATTTAAAATGATTTATTTTAAATAATAACGACTAAAAATTTATTTAGATCGAATACAGAACATATAAATTTACTTTAATTATAAAACGAGCCTAAAATGGCGCGGTAGTTTGAAGATTCGATTTCAAATTTCAAATGGATGTACAAGATTCAATATAAATCGGATTTCAGTAAAACCAGGTATATTTGAATCTGCTTAATTATATCTTTCAACAAATGTGAAAAATTCAGATCTCATAACGGGAATTGAAAGTTATGTCCAATTTAAAATTTGAAATAGTCGCTGTGGAATTTATATATATATTATATAATATAAAGCCCTTAAAAACAGCCATTTGGCAAACGACCTCCGTTTTCGAAAAAACCACTTTGGTTGGATCTGAAATGTCAAACAGATTCCAATTTTCATAATTTTTGGAATTGATATGTGCGCTTGGTGGATTTAAACGCGTTTGGTAATTTCAGTTTGAATTTAATCAACTGGAAAATGGACGTTTTTCAAATAGTCTCCAAATTCAACTAAATTAGTTTTTTAGGACCGTATCATCAAAACATAGCTAGATTTATTTTTCTGGAATTTCTGGAGTCAGTATGTGGCCCCGATAAATTAAAATGTACGTTGAAATCAGTTTTGAACGTTATATTAATTTATATTTTAATTTTTACGAAAACTGATTGAAACAGTCGAATTGGCTTATGAAACATATCCCATTGTGTTCAGAATGAGGGTATTTACCTAGGAGCGTCAGTCGCTGGGTTTCGTTTGGAGTTCAAATAAAAAAGATAACTTGTTGGGAAAATTAAATATAATATAGTTTATTATATAATTACTCTCTCCCCTTTCTTTACCGCTCATTTGAAAAAGAAAAAAAAAGAAAAGAAAAAATGAAAAAAACTCCTTTGATCCAGACTTTGTCAACTGCCGCTCCCCCACTTTCGTCCACCGTCGCGCGCCGCCTCCGCCGCGACCACCTCCCCTCAGCTCATCCGCCTCCTCCTCCTTCTTCCCTGTCGCCCTCCTTCTTCCCCCTTGTCTCAAATTAAAAAATCCGAGCCCAAATCAGCATCAAACCCTAGTCGTCGGCTGCCATTACGCCACCACCTTCTGGCCATGCCTCCACCACCGCCCCATTCCCACCTCCAAATTCCGGCTTAAGTTTTTTTATGAATACCAATTTAAAAATCAGTTTTTTTATATATAATAGCATTATAAAAATTTGAGTTTTATTAGCATAATAAAAATTTAATTTTTATTATATGAGTGACATTATAAAAATTTGACTTTTAATATATTAATGGCATTATAAAAATTTGATTTTTAATAATTGAATGGTGCTAAAAAAATTTGATTTTTTATTTATGAATGGCATAATAAAATTTGATTTTTAATATATGAACGACATTATAAAAATTTGATTTTTATTATAACAATGGCATTTTAAAATTTTGATTTTTATTATATGAATAGTATTATAAAAGTATGATTTATATATATACATATAGCATTATAAAAATATGATTTTATATATATATAGCGGCATCATAACGATATGATTTTTATATATGTAGTGGCATAACAAAAATATGATATATATATATATATAATAGCAATATAAAATTTTGATTTCTATATATAAAATAGCAATACAAAAATATGATTTTTATATAGGTAGTAGCGTTATAAAAATATGATTTTTATATATGTAGTAGCAATATAAAAATATGATTTTTATATATGTAACGACGTTATAAAAATGTGATTTTTAATATAAACTGCGTGATTGCGATGGAACAAATTGGAAACAAATCTAAATTCAAACCGCCCAATAAAGAATGACGGAGTGGAAACCAAAGGTGAGAACACCTTCTCACCCAAATTTATTTACAATAAAATATATAATAGGATGCAGACGGGGCTTAGAACCCCCCGACTCTATTTATTGTACAAATGATATTATGCGATTTGAATTATATGGAGTTCAACACTCGAATTCGCACAATCACATAATTGAAAGCAATGTATGGATGTTACCGACACACGGATTTCATACTCCGCAAATAGCCACTTATGGCGCCGTAAATGACATTTGAGGTAGATGAGTATTTATTTATTTGGATGTTCTGCGTGATTTGATTGTGATTATAAATTGGTTGTGGATTAATTGTGAATTGATTGGAATTGGTTTGTGTATGGCGCGAGCCAGTATTAGGCGAGGGATAAGGCTAGACCTTATTCCGGTTCAAGTATCGTGCCGTTATGCTGCCGAAATTTTCTAAAAAGTGTTAGAAAAATTCAGTTAGTTAAAAATATTATAGCTTATAACGACGATATATAAAATAATTATTGGAAAGTTAAAAATAATTTCACACATCCGCTTACAAGTTGGACGACTTGTTTCTGCTCGCTTATTTTTGTAATATCGTTTGGGACGATAATTTTTACACATCGTCCAAGTGCACAAATAATAATAATTATTTGATGGTTGAAACCCCATACGGATATGGGGATGATATTTGACGTACACTAATCCCAGTTGTTTAGTTGTATGTCAATCGATTGGTTGACAGACTGTTCTAAGCGTTAATTATTTATATTTAATGCTTATGTAGTCGTGTAATGCACTCTGAATGATGGTTGATAGTCTATAATTATTGTTGTCTACATGCGTGTATGAAATCCATATAAATAACATTATATGGTAATTGACTGTGTCTGATTCCAATTCAAAAAGAACGAATATTTTGAAATAAAGAATATTATAAAATAACAAGTAATGAATATTTTAAAATAAGTAATACTTAAAAATAATATTCAGTAAAGGATTAAAATATGATTTTGATGTCTGATTTGGGATGGACACGAAAATATTGAAATATATGAAGCTGCGTTGATTAGATTTATGCCATTTTAACATGAAAGATATTATATCGATTTTATTCATTTTTATAATAAATATCGAAAAGAAAATGATTCCAAAATCAGATATTTTGAAAATATTATCATTTAAATATTATAATGATAAGGAAGATTCAATTTTGATTTAAAATTGAAAGGAAAGTGGGAATCGTTTTAAAACGAATTTATATAATACGTTTTAAATGGAAATCGATGAAATATAATATATATATATATATTGTATATATTTAGTGGCCTGAATAGAACGCGTCGAGCCGCGACCGTTCGCGAATTTCGACCATTGACTTCGAATTGACATTCACGGGAGATCTGACCGTCGAATTCTCCTAAAACCAAAACCATTGAAAAGAGCTTTCCAACGAATATAAGAGATTTGAAATCTAACGGTTGGATTTGGAATTATGTCCAAATCAAATTTCGAAAAGTTCGTTGTAAGTGCAGTTCGATGACCGTTTATGGAAATCAACTGAAAGGGCCTTAATAAAATTATTAAAAATATTAATAATTTGTGTAAATCATAATAAATGATTTGGAAAGAATTAGGATGAAAAATTCCATGTTTTGTAAATGTAAAAATATATTTTTATCAAAATGAAATAGTTATTAACTAGATTTGAAATCAAATAATTTTAAAAAAAAAATGGATCTGTGAATGGTTTTAATATAACCAAAAATTGCCAACGAACAAATTGTAATGGATTAGGAATGGAAATAATCTTCGGAATATCTCGATATTGCATTCTATGATTGTACAGATATTGTTATGCAAATTTGGAAGATATATATATATATCGTTATTTCCAATACGATATTTGTTGGTCTTAGAATTTGATATTAAATATAAGTCGATATAATTTCCATTCAGAGCCTTGTATTTAATATCAAATAGGATTTTTGGGTTTTTCATGAATGGTGTCTTTACTAACACTGTTCTTAAACCCAGTTAAGAAAAGAATAAATCTTTTTATTAAGATTTAGTAAAGTTTACCAATTAATCTTTTTAAATAACACTTGTTCTTTAACCCGATTAATAGTGAAGTTAATGATTTGGAACTTATAAATCTTTCATTATGATTTAATGGAAATTTTCCAAAGTAAAGTTTTCCAATTTAACACATTATATTGGAATTGAATGGAATTCGATTTGGTAATAATTGAAGTGAGCTTCTGTGGAGGAAGACTGTTTATGTATATGGAATTTAACAGGCTTTGTCGTTAATCCACTTATATTATTAGTCGGATACGGAAACTGATATCGATTATATATATTGATCTGTTTTTCCGTGAAGATTCCATAATTAATGTAATGTGATTTTGGGTTTATCTTGAACGTTTTAAATGACATTAGTTCTTTAATGTAGTTAAAGACAGGATTACATGTCTAACATTATATTTCGAATTGTATTGTTGATCTCTACTAAATATATATTTGTTTGGTGGCGGAGAATTTATTCTCTTGCTTAACACCCTTCTCTAAGACGTACGAGCTTAGAGGTTATATATCGGCAAAAATCAATGGTACGGTGTAAATTGTCGATGCAACATGTTTGTGTTTCCAAAGTTAAATAATCATTAATATTGATTTCTTGGAAGATTAAAGCTAAGTGTAGTTTTGATGAATCTTTAATTAGATTGGAATGAGAATGTGATAATTTAAATTATCAAATTTGGGAAATGATCGAGATGGAGTACCACTAGTTTTACTCCAAGCAATAGCTAAATCTTTAATTGGATTTGAACGTGAAATGGTAATTTAATTTATTGATAACACCGTAGTGTTAAATATGGGGTATTACAATTTTTGCTCCATGGGATGAAGAGGTTGGGATTGAGAAATAAAACAAATGATTGCTTCGGTAAGGTGCGCTAATCCCGATTAGTTTGGATAAACCTTAATTTGGTTTGAATTGATATCCAAAGGAAGATTAAAGAATAAATTTAAAGAATTTATCTTTCATAAAATTAATGGGAATCTATCCCTAAAGAAGTGAATATTTGAATTAAAGGATATTGTGGGTTGGAATGAGGTATATGTTGTGTTTTATAGCACTTGATTTTAAAATAGGTTAATAGTTGGGAAAGTTCGGGTTTATACCCATTCTGAATAATTGATTCGACGATGAAGATGGTGGTAGAAGACCAGAGGTCTTCACATCGTTTCGATGATTACTAATGTCTTGATTGGGTTGTACACCCGGGACAAGGTAATAAGTGGTGATCGTCCAGATGTACTTGGAGATCTATCGGATATGCGAGGACTCTCTCCTATATTGGACATATGGGACGACTAATAAGGTGTCTCTGGTTTCGTTCAGACCCAGAACGAACAGTAAATGGATGTGTGTCTGACATTGGATTTTATTCTATGTTGATCGATTTCTATTAAATATATATCTGTTTAATGGTGGAGAATTTATTCTCATGCTTAACACCCTTCTCTGAGATGTACAAGCTTAGAGGTTATATATCGATAGACATCAGTCATATGGCGTGAATTGTCAGTGTGGCATGTTGAGATGCAAATGATCAAGGCTTCTGTTGAAAAGCAGAGTCTTGTGGTTGATGATCAAAGCACGACTTTAAATAGCATAGCTTTGTGCATAGCATTAATTCGCGAGCCTCACACCTCGGTATGAGTCAAAAACGGGATCATGACTGCAGGGAGTGCACGACGTTTCCTTCTAGATATAGGTGGAGTCATGGTATCGAGCCCAGACATTTATTATATTTTTACCTATGTGGTTGATGGATTGCAAGGCGTCTCGGATATATTGGTTACCACGGAGCCGATGGATAGGTCCGATAGGACCGGGAAACGTGTGTTCAGGAATAACCAATCCACTAACGTAAGTGTGGACCGGCCCTGAAGATCTAAGGGTTCATTGCGGGGGATCCTGAGGCATTTGCTAGATTGTCTCGAATCGGTGAGGAGCATACCTGGCCTCGACTCATAGATAGAATCCAATTTCCAATACATGACATTTCTATTTTAATTGTAGAACTAATATGGCGACATAGTAGGATGGGGTACTATGCCGTCTATGATTGATACATTTATATTTAAAGTTGTTTTGTACACTTTAAACTTATAATAGTATCAAAATGATTTGTTTTAAACGTGCCAAGCATGTTTGGCTATTATAAGGGAAAACTCTATCCTCCGGCTTGCGTTGCATTGTGTGTGTAACACCCCATGTCCATTAATGTCAATCACTAAGGGAATGCATTAACTTCCATGGAGTAATATCACAAGACAGATATATAAATGGTACTTAAGAAAATTCAAACTTTATTCGTTGCAACAGAAAAGCAAAACATGTTTGATTACAAAATCTAAACCACATACTAGAGTCTAGTACATAAATATCCATCTTGAACAAAATTATTATCAGAGTACGTAAAAGTAAAATCATAATCCCACTCCAAATAGCCATAATATAAAGAGATAAAGCTAAGAATTACTCTCAACACTTCCAAGCGCTTCAAGAAGAAAGAAATCCAAGTCAAGCTTCAGTGTTTCCTCCCTGAGAACCTGGGGGGACGGAAGAAAAAGAGGTGAAAACAAAAAGGTCAGACATAAAGCCTGGCGAGTTCGGCTACTTTTAGCATGAAAATAGGTAAAGCAATATGACAGGAATAAACAGGATGGAAAGTATAACCATGACATAAGGTAAAGCTAGATAACAGGATGAATATAAAGGAATGTCTAGTGCGCTTCCCAGATTTATTACTTAATTTAATTCTCTGCACCACCTACTAGTAATTCTTAACAAAATGATCCCAACCCCGCAATTGGTATCACTCATGCATAACATCTAGTAAGAGGAGTCTGCTCCATACAATCCTTGAAAGTCCACTTGCCTATAATAGATACTAGATGTCCCCACACTACCCCTAATCGATTAGGTCCCTTACTTGTAGATATATGTGCGGGTCCTAGCTTAGGGTGTATCATTCCCTAAGTGGCAACTCGTGGGTGCACAGCTTTATACCTACTGATGTACAGTGGCTAAATCGTCCAATGCCAGGAACATCTTGTGCACGCTTAACGAACCCATCAGAACCTGCACTGCTACACCCTCTCTCTTATTTGACCGCTTATAATCAGCTCACTAAGTGTGCCCCAACCCTGCCTAGCTTAGGGTTCCCGATACCACTAAGTGGGTTACTGTCTGAAATGGGTCCCTACCGCTACTAGCTTTTTCCCCGGGGTTTAACCTAACCCAAACTTATATTGGTTAAGTGTTGTCTATCAGCCCAGTTGACTTAACCCCATCCACTTATCAAATCAATATGCATTATTGGTTAAGCTTGCCGTAACCCTATCCACTTTGTTCATGTATTATTGGTTAAGTTGTCATCTTACACAGGTTAACTTCACCCCACCCACCAAACATGTTTTAGGTATCATATTCATATTTGATCAGCATTAATTAGTTATTAATGCACAGACCATTCACATTAAGTCGATGGCTTGTGGCCGCTGGATGTGCCGGACGGTTCCGGGCAGACTTCTGCCATAAGCCATACTTAACCTCGTGTCTAAGCATCTTTTAGTTATGCCTACGACCTCTCACATTAGACTGACCGTTTGAAGTTGCTAGTTAAGCCGGTTGGTTCCGGGAAGGCTTCTACTGCTAACGGAGTCTAACCTCGTGCCTCAGCATGCATATCTTGGCCAATTTATCCATTTGCAGTTTATGCCAATTTTAGACTAGTTATGTCAATTATCCATAATTCCCAATTTCATATCATGCCCAACAATATACATATATTATGCCAAAATTTATCATTTTTCATACCCAAACCAACCCAACGTATATTATGTTAAATTTCCCATCGTTCCCTAAAATACCGTTCTTACGTTCATCTCTATGAGATTTGGCTTAGGCTCGAAGTAGCCCGGCTATAAAAACCAAAAAGGGAAGGAGGATGGGATATGATAAACAACATGCATAATAATAACAGTATGCATAAGTATGAACTGATCATAAAGATATGATAAAACTGATGATAATATCAACATGGGCATATAAGGATCATGAATCTGATGTTATAGGCTAAGATAGAATTGATGAGATTCAATCTTATTATCATGTACAATTCCCAAATCCAATTTACAACATGTCAAAATTTCTTTAGCATTATTTTAGTCTAAAAATAATCAATAAACTCACAAAGATTGGATTAAGTAAGAGAATTAGGCGTTGCAGTTGTTGTAGATTCGATCCCCTTTACAGAATTCTTTTAATTTGATTTGTTAAAGAAGAAGGACTAGTTTAGGTTAAGACAGCATGGAAGCGCAATGAATTAGTGTAGTGAAATTAGGTTTAGGTCTAGGTGTGTTTATATAGGTGTATTGAGTAAATTAGGTGTAATAACCCGAAAATCTGAGCTAGTTTAAAATTTTTATTTTTGGCAATTTAAGCGAATTTTGAATATTTAAAATGAATTATTTTAAATAATATCGACGAGAAATTTATTTTGAATATAATTCGAACGTATATATTATATACGTCGTCGTTAGAATATAAATATTTATTTTAAATTATAAAATAGAATTGAAAATGGCGCGGTAGTTCGTTAATTCGATTTAAAACTTCAATTGAATGTACCGGGTGCAAAACAATCCGGATTTTAGTGAAACCAAAAACATTAGGATCTAATTGATAATATCTTTCCAACGAATCCGAAAAATCGAAACTTCATAGTGGGAATCAAAAGATATGTCCGGTTGAAAATTCTGAATAGTCGCTATGGAATTCAGGCCCTTAAAAATAGGAATTTTGCAAACGACCTCGGATTTCGACGAAACCACTTTCGTTGGGTCCGTAATGTTAAATTATTGCTAGATTCCAAATTTCATAATTTTTCGAATCAATATGTGAGCGTGGCAAAAGAAAACGCGTTTGACCAGTTTCAGTTGATTTTAATCGACTGGAAAATGGCCATTTTTCCAACGGTCTCAGAATTCGATGAAACTAGTTTTGTTTGGACCGTATCGTAAATACAAAGCTAGAAAATATTTTTCGGGAATTTATAGAGATCGTATGTGACCCCAGTAAATTGAAATGCGCGTTCAAATTCAATATATAGAATTATATGTTGATTTTAATGGAAACTGATCGAAACGATCGAATCAGCTTACGATACATATCCCATTGTGTTCGGAATGGGGGTAAAACGCTATGGGCGACAGGCGGTCGGCCTTGTTTTGAGATCGAAAATAAAAGTTGCTTTTTGGCGAAAAATAAATTAATTAAATAATAAAATAAAATAAAACCCTTATCTCTATACCCTGCCCCCCCCCCCCCCCGGTTCGAATTTCATTTTACAGAAATAAAAAAAAGGAAAAAAAGAGAGAAAGCGGATCGAGGAACCCGCCGCCCACCTTGTCACGCCATCGCCCCCTCCACCATTCGCCGCCCCGCTCACCGCATCCTTCCCCTCTCCTCCGTCATCCGACCTCCTTCTTCCCCCCTTCCCTCCTACCGTCGATCGACGAGAAACCCCCCCCCACCCAGGCGCCAGAGGCGACGCGAAGACCCCCCCCCCCCCCAGCGGCGCGACAACCGCGAAGCCCCCCCCTTTCGACCAGCGAGCCTCTCCCCTTGACCAGCGACTCCATTTTGCGAAGAAGAAGGTGATTTTTATTTTAGTAAATCAGTTTTAATTTAATTTCAGTTTAATAAAATCGATTATTAACTATTATAAATCAGTTTTAATCCATAGGAAGGAAAACATGCATGTTATTTGTATAGAGAGGAATGATTTTTGTCTGATTAGATTAAAAAGATCGTATTTTTAGCATTAAAAAGATTTGATTTCCTTACGATAAAAGTATGGATTTTTATCATGAGAAAGATTCGATTTTTAGAATAAAGAAGATTGGATTTTTAAAAGCGAACGGATTTGATTTTTGGCAATATGAAAATATTGTTTTTATTGATGTAAAAATATTATTTTTATAGCGATGAATATATAAAAAAATATGATTTATAAAATTCGTTTTCAATAGAATAAAAAGGCGAAATCTTTATATGGTGAAGAGCGAAGAGAAAATATGATTTTGATTATATAGCAAAATAAAAATTCGATTTTTATGTATTGAATAGTATAGTAAAAATTCAATTTTTATGTATTGAATAGTATAGTAAAAATTCGATTTTTATATATTGAATAACAAAGTAAAAATTCGATTTTTATATATTGAATAACAAAGTAAAAATTCGATTTTTATATATTGAATAACGAAGTAAAAATTCGATTTTTATATATTGAATAGCGAAGTAAAAATTCGATTTTTTTTTTTACATATGTAGAGGATACGAGCAACGAAGGTGATAAAAAGGCGAGAACGATGAAGATTTCTATCAATGAAGAGTCGTGGTATTGGATAGCTATCGGTGAGAACTTCTCACCTTTCAATTTCCTTTTCTAGCTATATATATATACTAGGATGCAGACGGTGTTTAGTAGCACCCGACACCCGTCATCCACAGACCATGGATGACTTGTTTGTTAAATTGTTTGGATGAGTACTTAGTTAGAATATTTGGTTTGAATTGAATTGTTTGGTGAAATGAAATTGATTTGATTGATGTGTGAATGGCGTGGGCCTTCACTAGACCGGGGATAAGGCTAGGCCTCGTCCCGTTTCTAGTATCGTGCCGTTATGCCGCCGAAATTTTCTAAAATAAGTTAGAAAAATAAAAATATCATTTTATTTAAAGAATGAACCGAATAGAAATTCATATGTTAAGATAAAATGTTTTATCGTTAAAAATATAATTTTTAACGTGAAATGAATAAAATAAAATATTCATTTACAAACCGGACGGTTTGTTTATGTACACCTATTTGAAGGACATTGATTGGGACGATAAATTTTACACATCGCCCAATGGCACAAATAAAATCTGTGTTGAAAAAAATATTTTAATAATAAAATTTATATCTTTATCACTATAAAATAAAGGTTCATATGTTGACTGTACTCATCCGTTGAGATTAGTCATGTGTTGAACGAAATATTTTAATTATAAAATTTATATCTTTATCACTATAAAATAAAGGTTCATGTGTTGACTGTACTGATCCGTTGAGATTAGTCATGTGTTGAACGAAATATTTTAATAATAAAATTTATATCTTTATCACTATAAAATAAAGGTTCACGTGTTGACTGTACTCATCCGTTGAGATTAGTCATGTGTTGAACGAAATATTTTAATAATAAAATTTATATCTTTATCACTATAAAATAAAGGTTCATGTGTTGACTGTACTCATCCGTTGAGATTAGTCATGTGTTGAACGAAATATTTTAATAATAAAATTTATATCTTTATCGCTATAAAATAAAGGTTCATATGTTGACTGTACTCATCCGTTGAGATTAGTCATGTGTTGAACGAAATATTTTAATAATAAAATTTACATCTTTATCAATATAAAATAAAGGTTCATGTGTTGACAGTACTCATCCGTTGAGATTAGTCATGTGTTGAACGAAATATTTTGATAAATAGAATATTTGAAATAGAATATTTGAAATAGAAATATTTGAAAAAGAAATATTTGAAATAGAGTATTAGAAAATAGAAATACATGAAGCCGTGTTGATTAGATTGACGCCATTTTGACGTGAACGATATTTATATCGATTTTACTCATTTTGAAATGAATATTGAAAGTGACTTCGTAATCGAATATTTCGAATTGAATTGAATATAAAACGATTTCGAAATGAATTGAATATAAAACGATTTCGAAATGAATTGAATATAAAACGATTTCGAAATGAATTGAATATAAAACGATTTCGAAATGAATTGAATATAAAACAATTTCGAAATGAATTGAATATAAAACGATTTCGAAATGAATTGCATATAAAACGATTTCGAAATGAATTGAATATAAAACGATTTTGAAATGAATTGAATATAAAACGATTTCGAAATGAATTGCATATAAAACGATTTCGAAATGAATTGAATATAAAACTTTTTCGAATTGAATTGAATAGAAAACAAATTTGATTTCAATCGGATATATAACGAATTTGATTTCAATTGAATATATAACGAATTTGATTTGAATTGAATAGAAAACGAATTGAATTCGAATTGGATAGAAAACGAAATGAATTCGAATTGAATAGAAAACGAATTCGAATTGAATGGAATTGAAAAGAAAAATGAATTCGAATCGAATTAAAATTGATTTGAATTGAAATCAAATAGAAATGAAAATGAAAAGGATTTAAATAGGAAATTCGAATTTGATTTGAATTTGAAAGGTTGTAATTGTTTTTGAAACGAATTCAAAACTATTTATAAAATTCGTTTTAAATAGAAATCGACGAAATATATATTATATATATTATATATATATATATATAATATAATGGCCTGAAAAGAACGCGCCGCGCCGCGGCAGTTCGCGAATTTCGACCATTGACTTCGAACGGACATTACGGGAGATCCGACCGTCGGATTCTCCTAAAATCTGAACCGTTGGGTTCGTATCGAAAAGAGCTTTCTAACGAATATTTGAAATTCAAAATCTAACGGTTGGATTTGGAGATACGTCCAAATCAAATTTGGAAAAGGTCGTTGTAAGTGCAGTTCGATGGCTGTTGATGGAAATCGACTGTACGGGCCTTGATAAAATTATTAAAAATATCAATAATTTGTGTAAAATCATAAGAAATGATTTGGGAAAAATTGGGGTGAAAAACTCCATATTTGGAAAGATAAAAATGGATTTTTATCGAAATGAACTAGTTTTGAACTAAATTTAAAACCCAATTATTTTTAGATAAATAAATTAGATTTAAAAAGGGGTTTTAAATAATCGGAATTTCTAATATATTTGACTGGATTTGAAATGGGTTTATCGTGAATGGTGTTTTAAATAACACTAATTCTTTAACCCGATGATAAATAGAATGTGATTTGGGTTTGTCGTGAACTGTGTTTTAAATGACATTAGTTCTTTAACCCAGTAAAAGGAGTTTTAACGAATCTGCAATTAGATTGAAATGTAAATCTATAATCTAAATTATCAAATTTGGAAATGAGCGAGAATGGAGTATTGCCAGTTTTGCTCCAAAGCGATAGTTAAATCTTTAATTAGATTTGAACGTGAAATGGTAATTAATCTTACCGATAACACCATAGTATTAGATATGGAGTATCACCAGTTTTGCTTCATGGGATGAATAGGTTGGGATTGGGAAATAAAATAAATAATTACTTCGGGGTGGTTCGCTAATCTCGACTAGTTTAGAAAACCATAATTTGGTTTGAAACGACATCCAAAGGAAGATTAAAGGATAAATTTTATAGAATTTATCTTGGATAAAATTAATGGGAACCTTTCCCTAAAAATGTGATTTTGTGAATAAAAGAATATTCTGAATTGGAATGAGGTGTATGTTGTGTTTGTGTAACATTTGTTTTTAATATACGCGGGTTGTTCGGAAAGTCCGGGTTTATACCCATTCTGAATAACCGATTCGACGATATGTCGAAGATGAAGACGGTGGCTGAAGACCGGAAGTCTTCACATCGTTTGGGTAATTACTGACGATCCTGATTGGGCTGTACACCCAAGAGGATGGAAATAGTTGGTGGTCGTCCAGACGTACTTGGAGATCGATGGATATGCGAGGAAAGTGCCTCCGGTTTCGTTCAGACCCAGAACGAACTTGTAAATGGATTGTGTGTCTGACATTGGACTTTATTCTGTGTTGATTGATCTCTATTAAATATATATCTGTTTGGCGGCGGAGAATTTATTCTCTTGCTTAACGCCCTTCTCTGAGACTTACGAGCTTAGAGGTTATATATTGATGGATATCAATCGCATGGCATGAACTGCCTGTGTGGCACGCTGAGTTGCATGGATCAAGGCTTCTGTTGAAAAGCAAAGTCTTGTGGCTGATGATCAAAGCATGGCCTACGTGGCATAGTTTTGTGTATAACGTGAATTCGCGAGCCTCACACCTCGGTATGAGTCAAAAACGGGGGTACGGACCGCTGGGAGAGCACGACGTTTCTTTCTAGCTTTGGTGGTGTCAGTGACTTACCAGCCCTGACATTTATATACTTTTCACCTTTGTGGTTGTTGGAATGAGGCGCCTCGATTATAGGTCTGTAAGGACCGGGAAACGTGTGTTCAGGAATAACCAATCCTCTAAAGTAAGTGAGGACCGGCCCAGCCGCATCCAGGGGTTGCCCAGAGTGCGTAACCCTGGGACATTTGCTAGAGTGTCTCGAACGCGGAGAGGAGCTTGCCCCTCGCCTCGACTCATGACGGAAATCCAATTTCCAATACGTGTATTGCGGTTTTAATTGTAGAACTAGTATGGCGACATGATATATGGTACCCATGCCGTCTATGAATTATATTTATGATTGAAATTGTTTTGACACTATACACTTATTATAGTATCAAATGATTTGTTTTAAACATACCAAGCATGTTTGGCTATTATAAGGGAAAACCCTATCCTCCGGCTTGCGTTGCATTGTGTGATGGGACCTGGGTCTTATAATAGCTTCATTTTTCGAAAAAGCATTGCACTGTTTATCCTATGCACTGGTATTCTTGGGAGGAAACCCGTTCCGTGTTATACGGCGTGGTCCCTTGAATTACTCTCTTTTAAAGTCAAATCTTAAATAACTGTTTTAGTTCTCACACCAGCCACATGACTGACCTGGAGTTTATTGTTTTAACCTAAACTCTGGGTGCCCTTATTTTCGACACGGGCAGCTAGTAGTTTTGGTTTTGCAGATTTATATCCACAGGATCCTGATTTACAACTGGAATGATATCCGGAAAGCTCTGTATCCGTATATCACCTTCAGTTGTGCTTGTATTATTTTTTATCCGCTGCTATGTAATTTATTGTAATCTCTGATATTTATCGAATGTAATTTATTCAATTATACTCTGTATATTCTTGTATCTGATGGAATTGTTGTAATAACAATGAAATGTTCTTCCGTCTGCGCTCTGATTAGTCCTGTTCTCAAAACGATCAGGGGTTTCGAACGGTCTAGATCGGTTTAACGATTGATTCGGATCGAGCGAAATTCCTTGCCGTTACATTAGGGCCATTAGATTAGATCAGGAGCCATAGGAATCGTCCACGTCATCCGACCAACAGAAAATAGCCATGTTGTAAAAAAAACGATCATTAACCAATAAAAAAGTGCCATGTGTGCAACATGATGCGCAGCAGTAGGGTGTTGACACCCACACGTCATATATATACATATTTATTTTTTCTTTTTAACCATTTTTCCAATTAATCCTCCAATTAACCCTTTTCACACTAAACCGCTTTTTAATTCTGCCGTGTTCACATTAAGCCACTTTTTAGCCATTCCCCTAAAACAAAAATATAGCGCTGGCGGAGATCGAACTCTGTACCTCTTGCGTGCAAGTCACATGCTCTAACCAACTGGGCTACTTAGTCTTTTGTTAACAAGACTTAGGACAATGGTATCCATTATTTTTCTCACTACTCTTTTTTTCATGTTTTGTTGTAATACTTAATTAAAAGATAATTTTTTCATCCTAAATCGGTTTTCTGCAAACCATAGGTCTAAATTGATTAGAAAATAGACACGAACGCAATGACGTTACCCGTTTCGCCTAATTCTTCTCTTAAAAATTAATTATTCTTTAATTATATCTTATGACATGTTTCAAAATAACGGGGTGTTACATTCTCCCATCCTTAAAGGATTTCGTCCCCGAAATCTTCAAGTTAAGAAGAATGTGTCCTACCAATCATCCATCTACTCGTCCATCATCCACAAGCATCCATTGTCCTTAAAAGACACCTAATGCTATATGAACATATGCAAAAGTGTGTGTATATGTTCCTTATCTAATGCAAAGATCAGGCAGTCTACTGATTCAGTTAACCGCCTTAATGCAAAACATGATAGTGCCATGCGTCCATTATGTATGCAAAAGAATCCTAATGATACATATTATTTCTATATGAGTGCACAATCATTCATTCAAATGCAGCATCCATATGATAACACATTCAATATACATCCATCAATTTAAATATGCACACTCATTCATATGCAATATGAAAGTGATTGAGCCGATCTAGTGCCTAATGTGTGTGTAAATGCATCCACGAGCAACCACTAGCAAACACTTACATCCACTTGCATCCACCCAACATAACATGTCTCAAACACATGTTTACAACTATAAGATTTTCGTAGCTGAAGATCAAAGATGTAATCGAGAGGATATACTAAACGATAGAACAAGTATAAACAAAGCGGTAGAAAAAGGAGAAGTTAAGAACATACCCTCAAAAAGGAAAGGGTACGACGTATGCATCTTTTCTTCCGTCTCTCAGGTCATGTCTCCTTGCTCATCTCCCCATTGGACTTTAACCAACTTGACCTCTCGGTTGCATAACTTCTTGACCTCCGATCCAAGGATGCATCTTCCACTTCTCTAAGCATGCTCGGCTCTATTACTTCTGCGGTTTCATGTAAGCACTTCCGCAAACGCGACACATGAAATACGTCATGAACACCACTTAGCTTCTCTGGCAGCTTCACTCTGTAGGCTATCTGTCCAATTCTTTCTGTAATAGGGAATGGCCATATGAACCTTGGTGCCAATTTCTCTACAGATCCAAAGCGAACTACATTCCTCAATGGTAATACTTTAATAAAGACCAAGTCTCCAACACTGAACTCAAGATCGGTCCTTCTCTTATCAACATATGACTTTTGTCAGTCCTGTGCCGTCTTCGTACGTCTTCGAATCAAATTTATCTTCTCCGAAGTTTCCTTGATCATATCGGGCCGAAGTAAAATTTTATCCGTAGACTCCCACCAACAAGTCGGTGATCGGCAAGGTCGTCCATATAGAGCATCAAAAGGTGCCATGCCAATACTAGTCTGATAGCTGTTGTTAGGCGAACTCAACCAATGGAAGATGTTCCTCCCACGTACCTCCAAAGTCCAAGATGCATAACCTCAAAAGATCTTCTAGAATCTGATTCACTCGTTCTGTTTGGCGGTCCATCTGAGGGTAATAAGCGGTGCTCAAACACAATTGCTTTCCTACCGCCTCTTGCAAGCTCTTCCAAAACTCACTGGTGAAAATGGTATCTCGATCACTTACTATGTTAGAAGGTATGCCGTGTAAACGAACTATATCTCGAAGGTAAATAGATGCTAACCACGCCGCGGTTCTTTTACTTTTAACGGGAATAAAAATGGGCGCTCTTAGTAAGTCTATCTACTACTTCCCAAATCCCGTATTACCCTTCCATGACCTCGGCAACCCATCGACAAAATCCATGGAAACACTTTCCCATTTCCACTTTGGAACCTCTAAAGGGTGAAGTAAACCACCAGGCTTCTTTTGCTCAGCCTTGACTTGCTGGCACACTAAGCATCTAGAAAAGAACTCAACCACATCCTTCTTCATTCCGACCCAAAAGAAAACTCGCTTCGTGTCCCTATTCATCTTATCTCCACCGGGATATATGGTCAGCTTAGAACGATGTGCTTCTTTAAGTATTGTCCTTCTCAAACCCTAGTCTCAAGGTACGTAAAGTCTCCCATCCCTACGCAACCAACCTTTGTCATCGATAGTATACCTACTAAGATGGCTCGAAGACTCCCCTATGATGAGCTGTTCTACTATCTCTATCAGCTGTGGGTCATCTCGCTGTGTCGCACCTATCTGTCCCAAAAGCGTAGGTCATACCTCTAACGATGCCAACAAAATGGGTACATAATCAATAGAGGGTCTAACATCAAAGGTAGTGATATACTCTAAACTCTGTCGCTCAACAAACAAAGGACTCAAAGTCAACTTCTTTCTACTCAAGGCGTCCGCTACAACATTACTGTGACGGCCTGGAATTTCGCTCGATCTGAATCAGTCGTTAAACCGATCTAGACCGTTCGAAACCCCTGAACGTTGAGAACAGGACAAATCAGAACACAAACAGAAGAACATTTCATTGTATATTACAACAATTCCATCAGATACAAGAATATACAGAGTATATAAATGAATAAATTACATTCAATAAATATCAGAGATTACAATAAATTACATTGCAGCGGAAAATAATACAAAGCACAACTGAAGGTGATATACGGATACAGAGCTTTCCGGATATCATTCCAGCTGTAAACCAGGATCCTGTGAATATAAATCTGCAAAACCAAAACTACTAGCTGCCCGTGCGGAAAATAGGGGCACCCAGAGTTTAGGTTAAATCAATAAACTCCAGGTCAGTCATGTGACTGGTGTGAGAACTAAAACAGTTATTTAAAGCTTTACTTTAAAAGAGAGTAATTCAAGGGACCACGCCGTATAACACGGAATGGGTTTCCTCCCAAGAATACCAGTGCATATAATAAACAGCGCAATGCTTTTTCGAAAAATGAAGCTATTATAAGACCCAGGTCCTATCATACAATGCAACGCAAGCCGGGGGATAGGGTTTTCCCTTATAATAGCCAAACATGCTTGGTACGTTTAAAACAAATCATTTGGTACTATAATAAGTGTATAGTGTCAAAACAATTCAATCATAAATATAAATCATAGGCGGCATAGCTACCATCTACTATGTCGCCATACTAGTTCTACAATTAAAGCCGAATTACTCGTATTGGAAATTGGATTCCGTCATGAGTCGAGGCAAGGGGCCGGATCCTCTCCGCGTTCGAGACACTCTAGCAAATGCCTCAGGGTTACGCACACTGGGTAACCCCTGGATGCGGCTGGGCCGGTCCTCACTTACGTTAGAGGATTAATTATGCCTGAACACACGTTTCCCGGTCCTTACAGACCTATAATCGAGGCGCCTCATTCCAACAATCACAAAGGTGAAAAGTATATATATGTCAGGGCTGGTAAGTCACTGACACCACCAAAGCTAGAAAGAAACGTCGTGCTCTCCCAGCGGTCCGTATCCCGTTTTTAACTCATACCGAGGTGTGAGGCTCGCGAATTCACGCTATACACAAAGCTGCCACGTAGGCTGTGCTTTGATCATCAATCACAAGACTTTGCTTTTCAATAGAAGCCTTGATCATTGCATCTTAGCGTGCCACACAGGCAATTCATGCCATGCGACTGATGTCCATCGATATATAACCTCTAAGCTCGTACGTCTCAGAGAAGGGTGTTAAGCAAAAGAATAAATTCTCCGCCGCCAAACAGATATATATTTAACAGAAATCAATCAACACAGAATAAAATCCAATGTCAGACACACAATCCATTTACAAGTCCGTTCTGGGTCTGAACGAAACCGAAGGCACTTTCCTCGCATATCCATCCATCTCCAAGTACGTCTGGACGACCACCAACTATTTCCATCCTCTTGGGTGTACAGCCCAATCAGGATTGTCAGTAAGTATCCAAACGATGTGAAGACTTCCGGTCTTCAACCACCGTCTTCATCTTCGACATATCGTCGAATCGGTTATTCAGAATGGGTATAAACCCGGACTTTCCGAACAACCCGCGTATATTAAAAACAAATGTTACACAAACACAACATACGCCTCATTCCAATTCATTAGTCACTAACCGCAGATTAGCAAGAGAACAATTTCCCAAACATTAACCCCGAAGGCCGAAACCAACATCAGATCAATATCCAGGAAACCATTCTTCTTAGCCAACCTACAGCTAGTTTCTAAATTCCACATTCTTAAGGAGAGGTTCCCTTTAATTTTATCCAAGATAAATTCTTTAAAATTTATCCTGTATCTTCCTTTGGATGTCATTTAAAACCAAATTATGGTTTTTCCCAACTAGTCGAGATTAGCGAACCGTAACGAAGTAATTATTTATTTTATTTCCCAATCCCAACCTATTCATCCCATGAAGCAAAACTGGTAATACTCCATATCTAACACCATGGTGTTATCGGTAAAATTAATTACCATTTCACGTTCTAATCTAATTAAAGATTTAGCTATCGCTTTGGAGAAAAACTGGTGATACTCCATACTCGCTCATTTCTAAATTTGAAAATTTAGATTATAGATTCACATTTCAATCTAATTGCAGATTCGTTAGAACTCCTTTTACTGGGTTAAAGAACTAGGTGTTATTTAAAACACAGTTCACGACAAACCCAAATCACATTCTATTTGTTATCGGGTTAAAGAACTAGTGTTATTTAAAACACTGTTCACGATAAACCCATTTCAAATTTAATCAAATATATTAGAAATTCGATTATTTAAAACCCCTTTTTAAATCTAATTCATTTATTTAAAAAATGATTGGGTTTTAAATTTAGTTCAAAACTAGTTCATTTCGATAAAAATCTATTTTTATCTTTTCAAATATGGAGTTTTTCACCCCAATTTTTCCCAAATCATTTCTTATGATTTTACACAAATTATTACTATTTTTAATAATTTTATCAAGGCCCGTACAGTCGATTTCCAACAATGGCCATCGAACTGCACTTATAGCGACCTTTTTCGAATTTGATTTGGACGTATCTCCAAATCCAACCGTTAGATTTTGAATTTCTAATATTCTTTAGAAAGCTATTTTCGATACGAACCCAACGGTTCCGGTTTTAGGAGAATCCGACGGTCGGATCTCCCGTAATGTCCGTTTGAAATAAATGGTCGAAATTTACGAACTGTCGCGGCGCGGCGCGTTCTATTCAGGCCATTATATTATATATATATTATGTATAATATATATTTCATCGATTTCTATTTAAAACGAATTATATATATAGTTTTGAATTCGTTTCAAAAGCAATTTCAACTTCCATTTCAATTCAAATCAAAATTGAATTCTTCTTTATAAATTCGTTTTAAAATTCATTTCAATTCAAATTTCAATTCAATTTGAATTCATTTCACTTCATTTTAAATTCAATTCGAATTCGTTTTTCAATTCAATTCAATTCAATTCAAATTGGTTTTCTATTCAAATTAAATTCGTTTCGTTTTCTATTTGAATCAAGTTCATTATATATTCAATTTGAAATCAAATTGGTTTTCTATTCCATTCAATTCGAAATCGTTTTATATTCAATTCATTTCGAAATCGTTATATATATCGTTCGCGTCAAAATGGCGCATCACTATTCAACACGGCTTTATATATTCTATTTCAAATATTTCTTTTTGTCAACACACGACTAATCTCAACGAATGAGTACCGTCCATGTGTGACTATTTTTGCTATTTAATATATTTTATAAAAGTTAAGGTATCTATCGTTTGATATTGAATCAGACTTCAACCGTAATTTAGTGAGAGAACGATTTCCTGAACATTAACCCCGAAGGCCGAAACCAACATCAGATTACTATCCAGGAGACCACTCATCTCATCTATTTTCCAGTTGATTTCTAATTCTATATATGATAAAGATGTAAATTTTATTATAAAAATATTTCGTTCAACACATGACTAATATCAACGGATGAGTATAGTCAACACATGAACCTTTATTATATATTGATAAAGATATAAATTTTATTATAAAAATATTTCGTTCAACACATGACTAATATCAACGGATGAATATAGTCAACACATGAACCTTTATTATATATTGATAAAGATATAAATTTTATTATAAAAATATTTCGTTCAACACATGACTAATATCAACGGATGAATATAGTCAACACATGAACCTTTATTATATACTGATAAAGATATAAATTTTATTATAAAAATATTTCGTTCAACACATGACTAATATCAACGGATGAATATAGTCAACACATGAACCTTTATTATATATTGATAAAGATATAAATTTTATTATAAAAATATTTCGTTCAACACATGACTAATATCAACGGATGAATATAGTCAACACATGAACCTTTATTATATATTGATAAAGATATAAATTTTATTATAAAAATATTTTGCTCAACACATGACTAATATCAACGGATGAATATAGTCAACACATGAACCTTTATTATATATTATTCTTTATCTTCTAAATTGGAATGAGGCCCAATCAATTACCATATAAAGTTAATTATATGCATTTTCATACAACACATGTATATAATAGCATTGAAAAATCATCAACCATCAACCAAAGTGCACTACACTGTATAAGCATCAAATATAGATATCTAACGCTTATAACAGCCTGTCAATCGATCGATCGACATATTTAATTAATCAGGATGAGTGAACTTCATATTTCATCCCAACACCCGTGTGGGGTTTCAAACAATCAAACACAGATTTTATTCGTGCAGCTGGGCGATGTGTAAAATTTATCGACCCAATCAATGTCATTCAAATAGGTGTACATAAACAAACCGTCCGGTTTGTAAATGAATATTTTATTTATTCGCATTCACGTTAAAAATTATATTTTTAACGATAAAACAATTTATCTTAGCATATGAATATCTATTCAGTTCATTTATTCAATAAATGATTATTTTTATTTTTCTAACATATTTTAGAAAATTTCGGCGGCATAACGGCACGATACTAGAAACGGGACGAGGCCTAGCCTTATCCCCGGTCTAGTGAAGGCCCACGCCATTCACACATCAATCAAATCCATTTCAATTCACCAAACAATTCAATTTCAATTCAATTAATCTAACCAACTACACAACCAAACAATTTTCAAACAAGCCATCCATGGTCTGTGGATGACGGGTGTCGGGTGCTACTAAACACCGTCTGCATCCTAGTATATATATATATATAACTAGAAAAAGAATTTTAGAGCGAGAAGTTCTCACCAATAGCTATCCAACTTCACGACACTTCTTTTGTAGAAAATCTTCGTCGTCATCCTATCTTCGCCATCTTCGTTGCCCGTAGTCACTATATATATAAAAATCACACATTTTTATATTTCGATGTCTTTAAAATAAAAATCACATTTTTATTTACTCACTTTCAATTTAAAAGTCATATTTCTATAATCACTTCATATATTTAAAAATCGAATTTTCACTACGATGTTCAATATATAAAAATCTCATTTTTACTATGCTATTCAATATATAAAAATCATATTTTTACTATGCTATTCAATATATAAAAATCATATTTTTACTATGCTATTCAATATATAAAAATCATATTTTTACTATGCTATTTAATATATAAAAATCATATTTTTACTATGCTATTTAATATATAAAAATCATATTTTTACTATGCTATTTAATATATAAAAATCATATTTTTACTATGCTATTTTCTATATAAAGATCTCGCCTTTTTTTTAAAATAAAGTTTTCGCCTTTATAAAAATAAACACTTCATTTCAACGTATATAAAATAAAAATCAGATTTTTATTTTGCCACATACACAAAGATGATATTTTTATGTTCTCTATCCTATAAAGATTATATTTTTAATACTTTAAAAATATAAAAATCATATTTTTAATACTTTAAAAATATAAAAATCATATTTTTAATATTTCTATATAGTAAAGATTATATTTTTATCACCTAAAAATCTCGTCTTTAATATTATAAAAATTCAGTCTTTCCCTAAATAAAAATTAAGTTTTTAACTAACTAAAAATTCAGTTTTGAAGTAATTAAAAAATCAGTTTTTCTTTCTTTAAAAATACAGTTTATATATTTCTAAAAATTCAGTTTTACTAAAATCCTAAAACTCAGTTTTTAAAATCCTTTAAAAATCAGAAATTAGTTCTCAAACCATTTAAAAAGAATCAGTTTAAATAAGTAAAAAAAAAAAAAAAACTTACAGTATTCGATAAGGGGGGGTGGTGCGATGCTGGGGTCAGAGAGGCGGCGTAGTGGTCCAGTCAGCTGGTGGTGGTCGTCTGAGGCGATGCGGCGCCGGGTTTCTTCGATTGGGCGTTGGCGTTCTGGAGAAGAGGAGTGAGGCGAGAGAAGGGCGAGGTCGACTGAGGTGAGGGGAGGAGCAGGGGGTCCGGTCCCCTGAGTGGCGGTGGCGTCGCTTGGAGGAGGGGCGGTGGTCCAGTTCGAGGGGGCGACGGGTTTTAGATTTAGGTCTTTTTTTTTCGATTTTGAAAATAAACTTGAAGGGGGGGTTGACTGAATAAAAAGGAAGAAGAATATTTTTTTATTTATTTAAATATTTATTTAATTATTTTATTTGCAAATAGTTGACTTTTACATACGACCTCGAAACGAGGTCCACCGCCTGTCGTCCCTAGCGTTCTACCCCCATTCCGAACACAATGGGATATGTATCGTAAGCTGATTCGACTGTTTCGATCAGTTTCCTTTGAATTTACACTTAAATCACTATATTGAATTTTAAACGTACATTTCAAATTACCGGGGTCACATACTAACTCTATAAATTGCAGAAAAATATTTTCTAGCTTCGTATTGACGATACGGTCCTGACAAAACTAGTTTCGTCGAATTCTGAGACCGTTTGAAAAATGGCCAATTTCAAGTCGATTAAAATCAACTGAAACTGGTCAAACGCGTTTTCCTTTGCCACGCTCACATATTGATTCTGAAAATTATGAAATTTGAAACCTAGCAATAATTCAACATCACGGACCCAACAAAACTGGTTTCGTCGAAATCCGAGGTCATTTGCAAAATGTCCATTTTTAAGGGCCTGAATTCCATAGCGACTATTCAGAATTTTCAACTGGACATATCCTTTGATTCCCGCTATGAAATTTTGATTTGACGGATTCGTTGGAAAGATATTCACTATTAGATTCCATTATTTCTGGTTTCACTAAAATCCGGATTATTTTGCACCCGGTACATTCAATTGAAGTTTGAAATCGAATTTTCGAACTACCGCGCCATTTTCAATTCTATTTATAATTATATATAAATATTTATATTCTAACGACGACGCGTATAATATATATACTTTCGAATATATTCAAAATAAATTCCTCGTCGATATTATTTAAAATAATCTATTTTAAATATTCAAAATTCGCTAAAATTGCCAAAATAAAAATTTTAAACTGGCTCAGAATTTTCGGGTTATTACAATCTCCCCCACTTAAAACTTTTCGTCCCTGAAAAGGAACAAAGTCGAAAGTGGTTTGATTATTCAGCTCTACGTTCGATTTGGCTTCCATTCTCTAACTTTTCAGTTTCTGAGAATTTTCAAAATTTCAAAAATTTGGCTAACACCCTAAATTTTCAAAAAATTTCGCCATAACCTCCCCTGCACCAGGAGCATCGGGGAATTTCAAATAGCTTCCCCGGTCCTTCAGATCTCAAAAAGAAAAAGAAAAAGCCAAGCGGCTAGCCAATAGGCTCATAAAATCATCATCACCCAAACAAAACAGTAAATTATGTAGTAAACATGTACCTATTTGTCGGGCAAACAAATTTTATTCTCTGGCTCTAGCCTCCTTGCTATGACCTGTTCAATATAAGTATATGTATATGCAAGCAAATGCGACCAATTTTCAATATAATTCAATATTTGGTTAAATTAGGCATAAGTGGTTAAAATTATCAAACAAATAAGCAAACAACACAAACATCAATCTATTAGTGGATTAGAGTTTCAAATTCATAATTTTGATACATATACTGAAAATCTTGTTTTTGGTGCCAATTCACAACAATGTGTTCTAACTATATTGGTTTTGGTTCTCACACCAGTCTAATGGAAATATATAGATATCACACCTTCGTCACTCGAAAATAAATACTGGTGATGGTATACTTCATCATCAGGACCATGTCCGGGTGACTAGAGTGTGACTCTATATCTATCTAATATATTAAAACTTCGAATATACGTTCATGACGCGTATACGCAAAACCTTTATATACTAGATTGTCCACATTCAAAATAAATAAATATTCAAATACGTATAAAATGGTTTAAATGGTTTAAATTTACAAAACAAAATTGTTTTCATTTGAAAAATATACTCTTCACACTCATTCTAGGATACTACTGATCCTATCTCTAACGAGTCATTCTAATTGGATATTACTAATCCAATATCTGATGAATTCTTTCGTATGGTTCTAATGTGCCTTGTTCTCGAGCTCTGTAAACCAAAGCTCTGATACCAACTGTGACGACCTGGAATTTCGCTCGATTTGAATCAGTCGTTAAACCGATCTAGACCGTTCGAAACCCCTGAACGTTGAGAACAGGACAAATCAGAACACGAACAGAAGAACATTTCATTGTATATTACAACAATTCCATCAGATACAAGAATATACAGAGTATATAAATGAATAAATTACATTCAATAAATATCAGAGATTACAATAAATTACATTGCAGCGGAAAATAATACAAAGCACAACTGAAGGTGATATACGGATACAGAGCTTTCCGGATATCATTCCAGCTGTAAACCAGGATCCTGTGAATATAAATCTGCAAAACCAAAACTACTAGCTGCCCGTGCGGAAAATAGGGGCACCCAGAGTTTAGGTTAAATCAATAAACTCCAGGTCAGTCATGTGACTGGTGTGAGAACTAAAACAGTTATTTAAAGCTTTACTTTAAAAGAGAGTAATTCAAGGGACCACGCCGTATAACACGGAACGGGTTTCCTCCCAAGAATACCAGTGCATATAATAAACAGCGCAATGCTTTTACGAAAAATGAAGCTATTATAAGACCCAGGTCCTATCATACAATGCAACGCAAGCCGGGGGATAGGGTTTTCCCTTATAATAGCCAAACATGCTTGGTACGTTTAAAACAAATCATTTGGTACTATAATAAGTGTATAGTGTCAAAACAATTCAATCATAAATATAAATCATAGGCGGCATAGCTACCATCTACTATGTCGCCATACTAGTTCTACAATTAAAGCCGAATTACTCGTATTGGAAATTGGATTCCGTCATGAGTCGAGGCAAGGGGCAAGATCCTCTCCGCGTTCGAGACACTCTAGCAAATGCCTCAGGATTACGCACACTGGGTAACCCCTGGATGCGGCTGGGCCGGTCCTCACTTACGTTAGAGGATTAATTATGCCTGAACACACGTTTCCCGGTCCTTACAGACCTATAATCGAGGCGCCTCATTCCAACAACCACAAAGGTGAAAAGTATATATATGTCAGTGCTGGTAAGTCACTGACACCACCAAAGCTAGAAAGAAACGTCGTGCTCTCCCAGCGGTCCGTATCCCGTTTTTAACTCATACCGAGGTGTGAGGCTCGCGAATTCACGCTATATACAAAGCTGCCACGTAGGCTGTGCTTTGATCATCAATCACAAGAATTTGCTTTTCAATAGAAGCCTTGATCATTGCATCTTAGCGTGCCACACAGGCAATTCATGTCATGCGACTGATGTCCATCGATATATAACCTCTAAGCTCGTACGTCTCAGAGAAGGGCGTTAAGCAAAAGAATAAATTCTCCGCCGCCAAACAGATATATATTTAACAGAAATCAATCAACACAGAATAAAATCCAATGTCAGACACACAATCCATTTACAAGTCCGTTCTGGGTCTGAACAAAACCGGAGGCACTTTCCTCGCATATCCATCCATCTCCAAGTACGTCTGGACGACCACCAACTATTTCCATCCTCTTGGGTGTACAGCCCAATCTGGATCGTCAGTAAGTATCCAAACGATGTGAAGACTTCTGGTCTTCAACCACCGTCTTCATCTTCGACATATCGTCGAATCGGTTATTCAGAATGGGTATAAACCCGGACTTTCCGAACAACCCGCGTATATTAAAAACAAATGTTACACAAACACAACATACGCCTCATTCCAATTCATTAGTCACTAACCGCAGATTAGCAAGAGAACAATTTCCCAAACATTAACCCCGAAGGCCGAAACCAACATCAGATCAATATCCAGGAAACCATTCTTCTTAGCCAACCTACAGCTAGTTTCTAAATTCCACATTCTTAGGGAGAGGTTCCCATTAATTTTATCCAAGATAAATTCTTTAAAATTTATCCTGTATCTTCCTTTGGATGTCATTTAAAACCAAATTATGGTTTTTCCCAACTAGTCGAGATTAGCGAACCGTAACGAAGTAATTATTTATTTTATTTCCCAATCCCAACCTATTCATCCCATGAAGCAAAACTGGTAATACTCCATATCTAACACCGTGGTGTTATCGATAAAATTAATTACCACTTCACGTTCAAATCTAATTAAAGATTTAGCTATCGCTTTGGAGCAAAACTGGTGATACTCCATACTCGCTCATTTCTAAATTTGAAAATTTAGATTATAGATTCACATTTCAATCTAATTGCAGATTCGTTAGAACTCCTTTTACTGGGTTAAAGAACTAGGTGTTATTTAAAACACAGTTCACGACAAACCCAAATCACATTCTATTTGTTATCGGGTTAAAGAACTAGTGTTATTTAAAACACTGTTCACGATAAACCCATTTCAAATTTAATCAAATATATTAGAAATTCGATTATTTAAAACCCCTTTTTAAATCTAATTCATTTATTTAAAAAATGATTGGGTTTTAAATTTAGTTCAAAACTAGTTCATTTCGATAAAAATCTATTTTTATCTTTTCAAATATGGAGTTTTTCACCCCAATTTTTCCCAAATCATTTCTTATGATTTTACACAAATTATTACTATTTTTAATAATTTTATCAAGGCCCGTACAGTCGATTTCCAACAATGGCCATCGAACTGCACTTATAGCGACCTTTTTCGAATTTGATTTGGACGTATCTCCAAATCCAACCGTTAGATTTTGAATTTCTAATATTCTTTAGAAAGCTCTTTTCGATACGAACCCAACGGTTCCGGTTTTAGGAGAATCCGACGGTCGGATCTCCCGTAATGTCCGTTTGAAATAAATGGTCGAAATTTACGAACTGTCGCGGCGCGGCGCGTTCTATTCAGGCCATTATATTATATATATTATGTATAATATATATTTCGTCGATTTCTATTTAAAACGAATTATATATATAGTTTTGAATTCGTTTCAAAAGCAATTTCAACTTCCATTTCAATTCAAATCAAAATTGAATTCTTCTTTATAAATTCGTTTTAAAATTCATTTCAATTCAATTCAAATTTCAATTCAATTTGAATTCATTTCACTTCATTTTAAATTCAATTCGAATTCGTTTTTCAATTCAATTCAATTCAATTCAAATTGGTTTTCTATTCAAATTAAATTCGTTTCGTTTTCTATTTGAATCAAGTTCATTATATATTCAATTTGAAATCAAATTGGTTTTCTATTCCATTCAATTCGAAATCGTTTTATATTCAATTCATTTCGAAATCGTTATATATATCGTTCGCGTCAAAATGGCGCATCACTATTCAACACGGCTTTATATATTCTATTTCAAATATTTCTTTTTGTCAACACACGACTAATCTCAACGAATGAGTACCGTCCATGTGTGACTATTTTTGCTATTTAATATATTTTATAAAAGTTAAGGTATCTATCGTTTGATATTGAATCAGACTTCAACCGTAATTTAGTGAGAGAACGATTTCCTGAACATTAACCCCGAAGGCCGAAACCAACATCAGATTACTATCCAGGAGACCACTCATCTCATCTATTTTCCAGTTGATTTCTAATTCTATATATGATAAAGATGTAAATTTTATTATAAAAATATTTCGTTCAACACATGACTAATATCAACGGATGAGTATAGTCAACACATGAACCTTTATTATATATTGATAAAGATATAAATTTTATTATAAAAATATTTCGTTCAACACATGACTAATATCAACGGATGAATATAGTCAACACATGAACCTTTATTATATATTGATAAAGATATAAATTTTATTATAAAAATATTTCGTTCAACACATGACTAATATCAACGGATGAATATAGTCAACACATGAACCTTTATTATATATTGATAAAGATATAAATTTTATTATAAAAATATTTCGTTCAACACATGACTAATATCAACGGATGAATATAGTCAACACATGAACCTTTATTATATATTGATAAAGATATAAATTTTATTATAAAAATATTTCGTTCAACACATGACTAATATCAACGGATGAATATAGTCAACACATGAACCTTTATTATATATTGATAAAGATATAAATTTTATTATAAAAATATTTCGTTCAACACATGACTAATATCAACGGATGAATATAGTCAACACATGAACCTTTATTATATATTATTCTTTATCTTCTAAATTGGAATGAGGCCCAATCAATTACCATATAAAGTTAATTATATGCATTTTCATACAACACATGTATATAATAGCATTGAAAAATCATCAACCATCAACCAAAGTGCACTACACTGTATAAGCATCAAATATAGATATCTAACGCTTATAACAGCCTGTCAATCGATCGATCGACATATTTAATTAATCAGGATGAGTGAACTTCATATTTCATCCCAACACCCGTGTGGGGTTTCAAACAATCAAACACAGATTTTATTCGTGCAGCTGGGCGATGTGTAAAATTTATCGACCCAATCAATGTCATTCAAATAGGTGTACATAAACAAACCGTCTGGTTTGTAAATGAATATTTTATTTATTCGCATTCACGTTAAAAATTATATTTTTAACGATAAAACAATTTATCTTAACATATGAATATCTATTCAGTTCATTTATTCAATAAATGATTATTTTTATTTTCTAACATATTTTAGAAAATTTCGGCGGCATAACGGCACGATACTAGAAACGGGACGAGGCCTAGCCTTATCCCCGGTCTAGTGAAGGCCCACGCCATTCACACATCAATCAAATCCATTTCAATTCACCAAAAAATTCAATTTCAATTCAATTAATCTAACCAACTACACAACTAAACAATTTTCAAACAAGCCATCCATGGTCTGTGGATGACGGGTGTCGGGTGCTACTAAACACCGTCTGCATCCTAGTATATATATATATATAACTAGAAAAAGAATTTTAGAGTGAGAAGTTCTCACCAATAGCTATCCAACTTCACGACACTTCTTTTGTAGAAAATCTTCGTCGTCATCCTATCTTCGCCATCTTCGTTGCCCGTAGTCACTATATATATAAAAATCACACATTTTTATATTTCGATGTCTTTAAAATAAAAATCACATTTTTATTTACTCACTTTCAATTTAAAAGTCATATTTCTATAATCACTTCATATATTTAAAAATCGAATTTTCACTACGACGTTCAATATATAAAAATCTCATTTTTACTATGCTATTCAATATATAAAAATCATATTTTTACTATGCTATTCAATATATAAAAATCATATTTTTACTATGCTATTCAATATATAAAAATCATATTTTTACTATGCTATTTAATATATAAAAATCATATTTTTACTATGCTATTTAATATATAAAAATCATATTTTTACTATGCTATTTAATATATAAAAATCATATTTTTACTATGCTATTTTCTATATAAAGATCTCGCCTTTTTTTTAAAATAAAGTTTTCGCCTTTATAAAAATAAACACTTCATTTCAACGTATATAAAATAAAAATCAGATTTTTATTTTGCCACATACACAAAGATGATATTTTTATGTTCTCTATCCTATAAAGATTATATTTTTAATACTTTAAAAATATAAAAATCATATTTTTAATACTTTAAAAATATAAAAATCATATTTTTAATATTTCTATATAGTAAAGATTATATTTTTATCACCTAAAAATCTCGTCTTTAATATTATAAAAATTCAGTCTTTCCCTATATAAAAATTAAGTTTTTAACTAACTAAAAATTCAGTTTTAAAGTAATTAAAAAATCAGTTTTTCTTTCTTTAAAAATACAGTTTATATATTTCTAAAAATTCAGTTTTACTAAAATCCTAAAACTCAGTTTTTAAAATTCTTTAAAAATCAGAAATTAGTTCTCAAACCATTTAAAAAGAATCAATTTAAATAAGTAAAAAAAAAACTTACAGTATTCGATAAGGGGGGGTGCGATGCTGGGGTCAGAGAGGCGGCGTAGTGGTCCAGTCAGCTGGTGGTGGTCGTCTGAGGCGATGCGGCGCCGGGTTTCTTCGATTGGGCGTTGGCGTTCTGGAGAAGAGGAGTGAGGCGAGAGAAGGGCGAGGTCGACTGAGGTGAGGGGAGGAGCAGGGGGTCCGGTCCCCTGAGTGGCGGTGGCGTCGCTTGGAGGAGGGGCGGTGGTCCAGTTCGAGGGGGCGACGGGTTTTAGATTTAGGTCTTTTTTTTTCGATTTTGAAAATAAACGTGAAGGGGGGGGGGGGGTTGACTGAATAAAAAGGAAGAAGAATATTTTTTTATTTATTTAAATATTTATTTAATTATTTTATTTGCAAATAGTAGACTTTTACATACGACCTCGAAACGAGGTCCACCGCCTGTCGTCCCTAGCGTTCTACCCCCATTCCGAACACAATGGGATATGTATCGTAAGCTGATTCGACTGTTTCGATCAGTTTCCTTTGAATTTACACTTAAATCACTATATTGAATTTTAAACGTACATTTCAAATTACCGGGGTCACATACTAACTCTATAAATTGCAGAAAAATATTTTCTAGCTTCGTATTGACGATACGGTCCTGACAAAACTAGTTTCGTCGAATTCTGAGACCGTTTGAAAAATGGCCAATTTCAAGTCGATTAAAATCAACTGAAACTGGTCAAACGCGTTTTCCTTTGCCACGCTCACATATTGATTCTGAAAATTATGAAATTTGAAACCTAGCAATAATTCAACATCACGGACCCAACAAAACTGGTTTCGTCGAAATCCGAGGTCATTTGCAAAATGTCCATTTTTAAGGGCCTGAATTCCATAGCGACTATTCAGAATTTTCAACTGGACATATCCTTTGATTCCCGCTATGAAATTTTGATTTGACGGATTCGTTGGAAAGATATTCACTATTAGATTCCATTATTTCTGGTTTCACTAAAATCCGGATTATTTTGCACCCGGTACATTCAATTGAAGTTTGAAATCGAATTTTCGAACTACCGCGCCATTTTCAATTCTATTAATAATTATATATAAATATTTATATTCTAACGACGACGCGTATAATATATATACTTTCGAATATATTCAAAATAAATTCCTCGTCGATATTATTTAAAATAATCTATTTTAAATATTCAAAATTCGCTAAAATTGCCAAAATAAAAATTTTAAACTGGCTCAGAATTTCCGGGTTATTACAATTACCCTTGCCAGGGGTGTATATAATCTCAAAATCGTAGGATGCTAAGAACTCCATCCACCTCTATTGCCTTAAATTTAAGTCCTTTTGGGAGAACAAGTATTTTAGTGACTTATGGTTTGTATACAACTCAAACCTCTCACTAAGCAATTAGTGGCACTAAGACCTAAGCGCAAAAACTATGCCAGCTAACTCTAAGTCGTGGGTAGGGTAATTCTTCTCATGGACTGCCAACTGCCTTCCACCATAGCATATCACCCTTCCCTCTTGCATCAAAACTACGCCAAGCCTTGTCCCGCAAGCATCGGTATACACTATGAACAGTTTACTTCCATCAGGCAAAACTAAAACTAGAGCTGTCGTCAATGCCCTCTTCAAACACGGGAAAGCATCGTCACAGTCAACATCCCAAGCAAAGGTCAAATTCGTTTTGGTTAACCGTGTAAGTGGGGCTGATATCTTAGCAAAGTCCTTGATGAACTTTCTATAATAGCCTTCCAAACTAAGAAAACTTCCTACTTCTGTAGTGTTCTTGGGAATCTTGGATTGCTACCACCTTCGTGGGATCCACTTCTATCCCTTCCTTAGAGACCACGTGCCCTAAGAACCTCAACTCCTTCCTCCAAAAATGATATTTGGAGAACTAAGCTTTGAGTTGATGTGCTCGAAGGGTATCTAAAACTTCCCTAAGATGTAGGGCTTGCTCTTCCTCGCTTCTAGAGAATATCAAGATATCATCCACAAAGACTGCCACTAACTTGTTTAAAAACTCCCTAAACACCCCCACTCATCAAGTCTACGAAATATGCGGGTGCATTCGTCAAACCAAAAGGCATAACGAGCCATTCAAAGAAACCGTCAGGAGTCCTAAAAGCAGTCTTATCTATACCATCCTCAGCTACCCTCAACTGATGAAATCCTCTTGCTAAGTCCAACTGCGAGAAAACCGAAGCACCAACCAACTGATCGAACAAATCATCTATCTTTTGCAATGGGTGTATGTTTTTCTTCGTGTGCTTATTCAGATCCCTATAGTCCACGCAGAATCTAAGAGAACCATTAGCCTTCATGGCAAAAACAATAGGAGCACCCCACTCTGAGATACTTTTTCTTATGAACCCTTTAACATGAAACTCTTTCACTTATTTACTAAGCTCCCTCCTTTCTCTTGGATCCATGTGGCGCACATGCAATGCAACTGGCTTTGCATTGTCTACCAAGTATATACGGAAATCTATCTCGCGTTTTGGAGGTAAGCCTCTAACCTCCTCAAAGACATCTGCATACTCACAGACGACTCGAACAGATTGAAAATCATCAATAGATGTGTCAAGAGATTCACGGTAGCTAAGCGTAACAGAACTCTTAGGTTCGCATGAGATATCGAGAGTATTACCCAAACTAGTCAACAGTCTAACTACACTCTTTTCACAGACGAGAATGGAACTATACATGGCTAGCCAATCCATTCCTAGAATCAACCTATGGCCCATGAAACCAAGTACATAAGCGTTGCATTTGAACTCAATGCCATATACAAATATTCTCTAATCCTGACATAACATAGAAAGATGGGTCGTACCCCCAATAGGATTTGAGACAACAATAGGATCCATAACTAGACTATTATCTAGGTGTAGAGATTCAACAACAGAAGAAGATATAAACTAATGTGAAGCGCCAGAATCAAACAAAGTTCGAACAGGATGATCGAAGAGGAAAATCAAACTTTCAACAGAAATGTTTCTACCTCTCTCTTGCATAGCTGCCATGAGAGCATGAACCTGCCCTCCAGAAGTAGATCCTGTTCTCTGTCCTTGCTCTTATCCTTTCCTCCTTGGGTAGTCCTTAATCATATGTCCTGCCTCACCATATTAGAAACAACCCGTCTTCTTCCTACAGTCCTTGCTTAAGTGGCCCGGTGTTCCACAATTAAAACACCTTTTCTTCCCTTGGCCCTTGTTATCCTTACCACCTTTCTTAGTTTCTATTTTCTTGTTCTACGATTCTTCCACTTTCACCTCTTTCTTTCCACCTACCCTCATCATGGATTAAATCCATATTAACAAGTTTCTAATCCTTGGGTTGTGCTCCTTAGCCTAAACTCCCTCATTCTCATTTTTACCATCCTTGTGTAACATGTTAACAAGTCTCTCGAAAGCTGCCTCCATCGCACGGAAAACCCTAATAATCTTGAAAGAAGATTAGCCGCAGGTGAAACTACTGCGGCTACAGATGGAGGTTGGGCATTTCTTTTCCCTCCGACATGTGCCATAGTTTTAACATGTCTACGGAACTATGGCGAAAAGAAAGGAAAAAGGGATTCAAGTAGAGAATCGAAAGAAAGATATATGGCTTTTGGGGATTATGTTTTTCATAATAAACCTTTCTCTAGAACATACCCTCTTTAAAACATGTATTTGAAAATACTTCTTTCTTAAAATGCCTTTTGAAAATGATTTTCAAAATCTTTTATCTGTTCTGGTAACCTTCACCTCTGATACCATGTGTAACACCCCACGTCCATTAATATCACTCATTAAGGGAATGCATTAACTTAAGTGGAGTGTTATAAGAGTATAGAAACGAATATCACAAGACAGATATATAAACGGTACTTAAGAAAATTCAAACTTTATTCATTGCAATGGAAAAGCAAAACATGTTTGATAACAACATCAAAACCACATACTAGAGTCAAGTACATAAATATCCATCTTGAACAAAATTATTATCAGAGTACATAAAAGTAAAATCATAATCCCACTGCAAATAGCCATAAAGTAAAGAGATAATGCTGAGCATTACTCTCAACACTTCCAAGCGCTTCAAGAAGAAAGAAATCTAAGTCAAGCTTCAGTGTTACCTCCCTGAGAACGTGGGGGAACGGAAGAAAAAGAGGCGAAAACAAAAAGGTCAGACATAAAGCCTGGCGAGTCTGGCTACTTTTAGCATGAAAATAAGTAAAGCAATATAACAGGAATAAACAGGATGGAAAGTATAACCATGACATAAGAAAAAACTGGATAACAGGATGAATATAAAGGAATGTCTAGTGCACTTCCCAGATTTCTTACTTAATTTAATTGTCTGCACCACCTACAAGCAATTCTTAACGAAATGATCCCAACCCCGAAATTGGTAGCACTCAGGCGTAACATCTAGTAAGAGCTATCCGCCCCATACAATCTTCGAAAGTCCACTTGCCCATAATAGATACTAGATGTCCCCACACTACCTCTAATCGATCGGCTCCCTAACTTGTAGATATCTGTGCGGGTCCCATCTTAGGGTGTATCACTCCTTAAGTGGTAACCCGTGGGTGCACAGCTTTATACCTACTAATGTACAGTGGCTAAATCTTCCAATGCCGGAAGCACCTTGTGCACTCTTAACGAACCCGTCGGAACCTACACTGCTACACCTTCGCCCTTATTTGACCGCTTAAAATCAGCCCAGTAAGCGTGCCCCAACCCTGCCTAGCTCAAGGTTCCCGATACCACCAAGTGGGTTAATGTCTGAAATGGGTCCCTATCGCTACTAGTTTTTTCCCTAGGGTTTATCCTAACCCAAACTTATATTGGTTAAGTGTTGTCTATCAGCCCAGCTGAATTAACCTCATCCACTTGTCAAATCAATATGCATTATTGGTTAAGCTTGCCTTAACCTTATCCACTTTGTTCATGTATTATTGGTTAAGTTGTCATCTTACATAGGTTAACTTAACCCCACCCACCTAACATGTTTTAGGTATCATATTCATCTTTGATCGGCATTTATTAGTTATTAATGCACAGACCTCTCACGTTAAGTCGATGGCTTGTGGGCGCTGGATGTGTCGGGCGGTTCCGGGAAGACTTCTGCCACAAGCCAGACTTAACCTCGTGTCTAAGCATCTTTTAGTTATGCCTACGACCTCTCACATTAGAATGACCGTTTGTGGTTGCTGGTTGGGCCGGTTGGTTCCGGGCAGGCTTCTACCGCAAACGGAGTCTAACCTCGTGTCTCAGCAGGCTTATCTTAGCCAATTTATTCATTTGCAGTTTATGCCAATTGTAGGCTAATTATATCAATTACCCAAAATTCCCAATTTCATATCACGCCCAACAATTAACAAATATTATGCCAAATTCAACATTTGTCATGCCCAAACCGACTCAACATATATTATGCCGAATTTCCCATCGTTCCCTAAAATACCGTTCTTACGTTCATCTCTATGAGATTTGTCCTAGGCTCGAAGTAGCCCGGCTATAAAAACCAAAAAGGGATGGAGGAAGGGATAAGATAAAGAACAGGCATAATAATACCAATAGGCATAAGTATGAACTGATCATAAAGATATGATAAAACTGATGATAATATCAACATGGGCATATAAGAATCATGACTCTGATGTTATAGGCTAAGATAGAATTGATGAGATTCAATCTTATTATCAAGTATAATTCCCAAATCCAATTTACAAGATGTCAAAATTGCTTTAGCATTATTTTAATCTAAAAATAATCAATGAACCCACAAAGATTGGATTAAGGAAGAGAATTAGGCGTTGTAGTTGTTGTAGATTCGATCCCCTTACGGAATTCATTTACTTTGATTTATTGAAGAAGAAGGACTAGTTTAGGTTGAGGCAGCATGGAGGCGCCATGAATTAGTGTAGTGAAATTAGGTTTAGGTCTAGGCGTGTTTATATAGGTGTAGTGAGTTAATTAGGGCCATTAGATTAGATCAGGAGCCATAGGAATCGTCCACATCATCCGACCAATAGAAAATAGCCATGTTGCAAAAAAAAACGATCATTAACCAATATAAATGCGCCATGTGTGCAACATGATGTGCAACAGTAGGGTGTTGACACCCACACGTCATATATATACATATTTATTTATTTATTTATTCTTTTTAACCATTTTTCCAATAAGTCCACCAATTAACCCTTTTCACACTAAACCGCTTTTTAATTGAATTGCGTTCACACTAAACCACTTTTTAGCCATTCCCATAAAACAAAAGTATGGCGTTGGCGGGGATCGAACTCTGTACCTCTTGTATGCAAGTCACATGCTCTAACCAACTAGGCTACTTAGTCTTTTGTTAACAAGACTTAGGACAATGGTATCCATTATTTTTTTCCATTCCTCTTTTTTCATGTTTTGTTGCAATATTTAATTAAAAGATATCTTTTTCATTCTAAATCGTTTTTCTGCAAACCATAGGTCTAAATTGACTAGAAAATAGCCATGAACGCAATGACGTAACTTATTTCACCTATTTCTTCTCTTAAAAATTAATTATTCTTTAATTATCTCTTATGACATGTTTTAAAATAACGGGACGTTACAGTATGATTGGACTTGAGTCTTATAATAGCTTCATTTTTTCAAAAAGCATTGCGCTGTTTGTTGTATGCACTGGTATTCTTAGGAGGAAACCTGTTCTGTGTTATACGGCGTGGTCCCTTGATTTACTTTATTTTTAAAGTAAAGCTTAATAACTGTTTTAGTTCTCACACCAGTTACATGACTGACCTAGAGTTTATTGTTTTAACCTAAACTCTGGGTGCCAATATATTCCACATAGGCAGCTAGAAATTTGGTTTTTGCTGATATTATATTCACAGGATTCTGGTTTACAGTTGGAACTACTCGTAAAGCTCTGTACCCGTGTATCTCTTTCAGTTGTGTTATGTATTATTTTTCCGCTGCATTGTAATTTTAAATCTCTGATATTTTCCAATGTGTAATATTCATTCATACTCTGGTATATTCTTATACTCTGATGTAAATTGTTGTAATAGCAATGAAATGTACTTCTGTTTGTGTTCAGATTTGTCGTGTTCTCAACTCAATCTGGGCTTTCCCGTAAGGGCGAGTTTGGGTCGTTTCATTGTGGTATCAGAGCTTTGGTTTACAGAGCTCGAGAACAAGGCACATTAACTAAACGAAAGAATTCATCAGAGATTGGATTGGTAATATCCAATCAGGATGACTCGTTAGAGATAGGATCAGTAGTATCCTAGAATGAGTTAGAAGAGTATTATTTATTAAAAACAATTTTTGTTTTGAAAATTTAAACCACATTATACATATTTTAATATTTAATTTATATTGAGTTTGGACAATCTAGTATATAATGATTTTGCATATACACGTCATGAACGTATGTACGAAGTCTCAAATATACTGGATAGATATAGAATCACACTCTAGTCGCCCGGGGATGATTCTACTGATTATTGTACAACATTAGTAGTTTATTTTTGAGTTTTGATAGTGGGATATATGTATATTTCCAATTGACTTGTGTGAGAACCAAAACCTTAGATAGGGTTATTGTTGAGAATTGGCATCAAAAACTTGATTTTTCAGTATATAAAAATTATGAATTTGAAACATTAATCAACTAATTGATTGTTGGTTGTGATGTTTGATTATTAATTCAACAAATAAAACCAATAAGAGAATGTAAGGCAAGTTTAGCCGAATCGAATCAAATATTGAACTGAATTGAAATTTGATTGGAATTGAATGCATAAACATGTATATACATTGAACGGGTCATAGCAAGGAAGCTAAGAAGAGGAATAAAATTGTATGCCCGACAAATAGGTACATGTTTATTGTATTTCTTGGGTTTTGATGATTTTATGAGCCGATTGGCTAGCAGCTTGGCTTTTTCTTTTGGATTGGTGAGGGCCCTGTGAGGCGAGTTGCGGTTTTAAAGGTCTCCCCGTACAAAGGAAGTTTTGGCGATTTTTTTTGAAAATTTAGGGTGTTAGCCAAATTTTTGAAAAATTAGAAATTCTTAGAACTGAAAAGTTGAGGAATGAAAGCCAGTATGAAAGTTGTGTTAGTTAGTTAAACAATTTTCGGCTCTGTTCCTTTTCGAAGACGAAAAGATTTTAAGTGGGGGAGATTGTAACAACCCGGATTTTCAGAACCAATTTTAAAATTTTATTTTAAAATTTTTAATGTATTTTGAAAATTTAAAATGATTTATTTTAAACAATAATGACTAAAAATTTATTTAAATCAAAGTTAGAATGTATAAATTTATTTTAATTATAAAATGAGCCTGAAATGGCGCGGTAGTTTGAAGATTCGATTTCAAATTTCAAATGGATGTACAAGATTCAATACAAATCGAATTTCAGTAAAACCATAAATATTTGGATCTTCCTAATTATATCTTTCTAAGGAATGTGAAAAATTCATATTTCATAATGGGAATTGGAAGTTATGTCCAGTTTAAAATTTGAAATAGTCGCTATGGAATTTATATATATTTTACATTATATAAAGCCCTTAAAAATTACCATTTTGCAAACGACCCCGTTTTCGACGAAACCACTTTGGTTGGATCCCGAATGTCAAATTATTGCTAGATTCCAATTTTCATAATTTTTGGAATTGATATGTGAGCGTGGTGGATTTAAACGCGTTTGGTAATTTTAGTTTGAATTTAATCAACTGGAAAATGACCATTTTTCAAACGTTCTCCAAATTCCACGAAATTAGTTTAGTTAGGACCGAATCGTCAAAAAATAGTTAGATTTATTTTTCTGGAATTTTTGAAGTCAATATTTAGCCCCCAGTAAATTAAAATGTACGTTGAAATCAATTTTGAATGTTATATTTTAATTTTTATGAAAACTTATCGAAACAGTCGAATTGGCTTATGAAACATATCCCATTGTGTTCGGAATGGAGGTATTTGGCTAGGGGCGTCAGTCGTTGGGTCTCGTTTGGAGTTCGAATTAAAAAGTTAACTTTTTAGGAAAATTAAATATAATATAATTTATTATAAAATTACTCTCCCCCTTTCTTTACCGTTCATTTCAAAAAGAAAAAAATAAAAAAGAAAAAAAGAAAAAAACCTCGCCGATCTAGAACTCGTCAACCGCCGCTCCCCCACTTCCGTCCACCGCCGCTCCCCCACTTCCATCCACCGCCGCGCCCCTTCGATAGCGTCGCCTCCGCCGCGACCCCCTCCGCCCAGCTTCTCTGCCTTCTCCTCCTTCTTCCCCGTCACCCTCCTTCTTCACCCTTATCTCAAATTAACAAACCCTAGCCCAAATCAGCATCAAACCGTAGCCGTCGGCTGCCATAGCGTCACCACCGCCTGACCGTGCCTCCACCGTCACCTGCAAGCTCAGGCGCCGCCATTCCCACCCCCCAAATTCCAACTGTAAGCTTTTTTTATGAATAGCAATTTTAACATCAGTTTGTATATATATATATATAGCATTATAAAAATTTGTTATTTTTATATGAATAACATAATAAAATTTTGTTTTTTATTATATGAATGGCATTATAAAAATTTGATTTTTAATATATGAATGCATTATAAAAAATTTATTTTTAATATATGAATGATATTATAAAAATTTGATTTTTAATATATGAATGGTATTATAAAAAATTGATTTTTAATTTATGAATGGCATTATAAAAATTTGATTTTTATTATATGAATTGCATTATAAAAATTTGATTTTTAATATATGAATAGCATTATAAAAATATGATCTTTATATATATATAGCGTTATAAAAATATGATTTATATATTCATAGTGGCATAATAAAGATATAAATTTTATATATATAGCGGCATAATAAAAATGTGATTTTTATATATATAATAGCAATATAAAAATGTGATTTTTATATAGGTAGTAGCGTTATAAAAATACGATTTTCATATATGTAGTAGCAATATAAAAATATGATTTTTATATATGTAATGGCGTTATAAAATTGTGATTGTTAATATAAACTACGTGAAACAGATTGCAATGGAACTGATTGGAAACAAATCCAAATTCAAACCACCCAAAAAAGAATGACGAAATGGAAACTAAATGTGAGAACACCTTTCTCACTCAAATTTATTAACAGTAAATTATAGACTAGGATGCAAACGGGGCTTACAAGCCCCCGACACAATTTATTAGACAAACCATATTATGTGATTTGAATTATATGGAGTTCAACACTCGAATTCACACAATCATATAATTGAAAGCGATGTATTGATATTACCGACACAATGATTTCATACTCCGTGAATAGCCACTTATGGCGCCGTAAATGGCATTTGGGGCAGTTGTGTATTTATTTATTTGGATGTTCTACATGATTTGAATGTGATTATAAAATTGGTTGTGGATTAGTGGTGAATTGATTGGAATTGGTTTGTATATGGCGCGAGCCAGTATTAGGCAAGGGATAAGGCTAGACCTTATTCCGGTTCTAGTATCGCGCCGTTATGCTGCCAAAATTTTCTAAAAAGTATTAGAAAAATTTAGTTAGTTAAAAATATTATAGCTTATAACGGCGATAAATAAAATATTTATTGGATAGTTAAAAATAAGTTCACACATCCACTTACAAGTCGGACGACCTGTTTATGCTCGCTTATTTTGGTAATATCGATTGGGATGTTAATTTTTACACATTGCCCAAGTGCACAAATAATAATAATTATTTGATGGTTGAAACCCAGCATGGGTATTGGGACGATATTTGACGTATACTAATCCCAATTGTTTTGATATATGTCAATCGATTGATTGATAGACTGTTGTAAGCGTTAATTATTTATATTTAATGCTTATGCAGTTGTGTAATGCACTCTGGATGATGGTTGATAGTATATAATAATTGTTGTGTACATATGTGTATGAAATCCATATAAATAACATTATATGGTAATTGACTGTGTTTGATTCCAATTCAGAAAGAATGAATATTTTGAAATAACGAATAATGAATATTTTAAAATAAGGAATACTTTAAAATAATATGCAGTAAAGGATTAAAATATGATTTTGATGTCCGATTTGGGATGGACAAGAAAATATTGAAATATATGAAGCCGTGTTGATTAGATTTGTGTCATTTTAACACGAACGATATTTATATCGATTTTATTCATTTTTATAATGAATATCGAAAAGAAAATGATTTCAAAATCAGATATTTTGAAAATATTACTATTTAAATATTATAATAATACGTAAGATTCAATTTTGATTTAAAATTGAAAGGAAAGTGGGAATCGTTTTAAAACGAATTTATAAAATACGTTTTAAATCAAAATCAATGAAATATATATAATATATATATTATGTATATTTAATGGCCTGAATAGAATGTGCCGCGACTGTTCGCGAATTTCAACCATTGACTTCGAATTGACATTACGGGTGATCTAACGGTCGAATTCTCCTAAAACCGGAACCATTGGGTTCGTATCAAAAAGATATTTCAAGGAATATAAAGGATTTGAAATTTAATGGGTGGGTTTGGAATTATGTCCAAATCAAATTTGGAAAAGGTCGTTGTTGGTGTAGTTCGATGATCGTTTATGGAAATCTACTGAAAAGGCCTTAATAAAACTATTAAAAATATTAATACTTTGAGTAAAATCATAATAATTGATTTGGAAAGAATTGGGATGAAAAATTCCACGTTTGTAAAGATAAAAGTATATTTTTATCAAAATGAACTAGTTATTAACTAGATTACAAATCCAATAATTTTTGAATAAAATAAATTGGATTTGTGAATGGTTTTAAGATAACCAAAAATTTACAACGAACAAATTGGAATGGAAATAATCTTCGCAACATTTCGATATTGGATTCTGTGATTATACAGATATTGTTAGGGAAATTTGGAAGATATATATATATCGTTATTTCCAATACAATATTTGTTAGTTTCAAAATTTGATATTGATTATAAGCCGATATAATTTCTATTCATAGCCTTGTATTTAATATCAAATGGGATTTTGGGGTTTGTCGTGAACGGTGTCTTTACTAACACTTTTCTTAAACCCAGTTGAGAAAAGAATAAATCTTTTTATTAAGATTTAGTGAAGTTTACCAATTAATTAATATTTAATTGGAATTGAATAAAAGAATTGGATTTTTGGGTTTATCATGAACGGTGTTTTAAACAACACTTATTCTTTAACCCGATTAACAGTGAAGTTAGAATTTGGAATTTAATAAATCTTTTTGTTAAGATTTAATGGAAAATTTCCAAAGTAAAGTTTTCTAATTTAATATATGAAATTGGAATTGAATATAATTTGATTTGGTAATAATGGAAGTGAGCTTCTGTGGAGGAAGACTATTTATATATATGGAATTTAAAAGGCTTTGTCGTTATTCCATTTATAATATTAGTCGGGTAAGGAAATTGATATCGATTATATATATATATTGATCTATTTTTCCGTGAAGATTCCATAATTAATGGAATGTGATTTTGGGTTTATCGTGAACTGTGTTTTAAATGACATTGGTACTTTAACCCAGTTAAAGACAGGATTACATGTCTAACATTGTATTTCGAACTGTATTGTTGATCTCTGCTGAATATGTCTGTTTGGTGGCGGATAGTTTATTCTTTTGCTTAACACCCTTCTCTAAGACGTACGAGCATAGAGGTTATATATCGGTAGAAATCAATGGTACGGTGTAGATTGTCGATGCGACATGTTTGTGTTTCCAAAGTTAAATAATCATTATTATTGACTTGTGGGAAGATTAAACCTAAGTGGAGTTTTAATGAATCTTTAATTAGATTGGAATGAGAATGTGGTAGTTTAAATTATCAAATTTGGGAAATGATCGATAATGGAGTACCACCATTTTTACTCCAAGCGATAGCTAAATCTTTAATTAGATTTGAACGTGAAATGGTAGTTAAATTTACAGATAACACCATGGTGTTAGATATGGGGTATTACCAGTTTTGCTCCATGGGATGAAGAGGTGGGGATTGGGAAATAAAACAAATGATTACTTCGGTATGGTGCATTAATCTCGACTAGTTTAGATAAACCTTAATTTGGTTTGAATTGATATTCAGAGGAAGATTAAAGAATAAATTTAAAGAATTTATCTTTAATAAAATTAATAGGAATCTATCCCTAAAGATGTGAATATTTGAATAAAAAATAATCTGGATTGGAATGAGGCGTATGTTGTGTTTTATAGCACTTGATTTCAAAATATGTGAATTATTCGAAAAGGCCGGGTTTATACCCATTCTGAATAATTGATTCGACGATAATTCGACGATGAAGATGGTGGTTGAAGACCAGAGGTCTTCACATTGTTTGGATGATTACTGATATCTTAATTGGGCTGTACACCCAAGACAAGGTAATAAGCGGTGATCGTCTAGACGTACTGGATGATTACTGATATCTTGATTGGGCTGTACACCCAAGACAAGGTAATAAGTGGTGATCGTCCAGACGTACTTGGAGATCGACCGGATATGCGAGGACCTCTCTCCTGTATTGGACATATGGGACGAGGAATAAGGTGCCTCCGGTTTCGTTCAGACCTAGAACGAACTAGTAAATGGATGTGTGTCTGACATTGGATTTTATTCTGTGTTGATTGATTTCTATTAAATATATATTTGTTTGGTGGCGAAAAATTTATTCTCTTGCTTAACACCCTTCTCTGAGACATACGAGCTCAAAGGTTATATATCGGTAGACATCAGTCGCATGGCATGAATTGTCAATGTGGCATGCTAAGATACAAATGATCAAAGCTTCTGTTGAAAAGAAGAGTCTTGTGGTTAATGATCAAAGCACGGCTTTAAGTAGCATAGCTTTGTGCGTAACTTTAATTCGCGAGCCTCACACCTCTGTATGAGTCGAAAACGAGATCGTGACTACAGGGTGTGCACGACGTTTCCTTCTAGATACGGGTGGTGTCATGGTAAGGTTCCCAGACATTTATTATGTTTTTACCTATGTGGATGATGGATTGTGAGGCGTCTCGAATATATCGGTTACTACGGAGTTGATGGATAGGTCCGATAGGACTGGAAAACGTGTGTTCAGGAATAACCAGTCCGCTAACGTAAGTGTGTACCGGCCCTGAAGATCCAAGGGTTCACTGCGGGGGATCCTAAGGTATTTGCTAGAGTGTCTCGAATCGGTGAGGAGCCAAACCTAGCCTCGACTCATTAATGGAATCCAATTTCCAATATGTGACATTTCGGTTTTAATTGTAGAACTAGTCTGGCGACATAGTAGGATGGGGTACTATGCCGTCTATGATTGATACATTTATATTTGAAGTTGTTTTATACACTTTACACTTATAATAGTATCAAAATGATTTGTTTTAAACGTACCAAGCATGTTTGACTATTATAAGGGAAAACTCTATCCTCCAGCTTGCGTTGCACTGTGTGATGGGACCTGAGTCAGCTTCAATTTTCCAAGAAGCATTGCGATGTTTGTTATATGCACTGGTATTCTTGGGAGGAAACCCTTTCCGTGTTATACGGCGTGGTTCCTTGATTTAATTTATTTTTAAAGTAAAGTTTAATAACTGTTTTAGTTCTCACACAGTCACATGACTAACCTGGAGTTTATTGTTTTAACCTAAACTCTGGATGCCCCTATTTTCCACACGGGCAGCTAGAAGTTTTGGTTTTTGCTGAGATTATATTCACAGGATCCTGGTTTACACCTGGAACTACCCGGAAAGCTCTGTGTCCTTGTATCTCTTTCAGTTTTGTTATGTATTATTTTTTCGCTGCATTGTAATCTTAAATCTCTGATATTTTCTAATGTGTAATATTTATTCATACTCTGATATATTCTTGTACTCTAATGTAAATTTTTTTAACAGTAATGAAATGTTCTTCTGTTTATGTTCTGATTTGTTGTGTTCTCAACTCAATCCATACTTTCAAGTAAGGTCGAGTTTGGGTCGCTTCACCTTTGTGCGGTGATAGCATTTAGGCTGTGCTCGCAGAGGTTAGGTCTGCGCGTCACTACACGGTGAGTGCACCTTGACTGCCACAATAGAGGGCAGTCAGAAGATTGTAGGCGTAGGTGAGGGACTACGTATATTTCTGTGGCATTACGGTGGAGATAGTGCGAGTGGGGTACCATAGGGTGTACCTTGATGTTGGGGGTAGCTAAATATATATTGTATTAGGTTAATCCACTAGGAAGTAGATGGGTACAACGCATGTGTAAGCCTTGAGTACTGTCAACCCAAATAACCTAATAAATAAGAAAATGTAACTGAACGGTATATGTAGGGTTATCCAAAATGTGTAGTTTAAATGTAGTCACCAGAAATTGTGTTCTGACCCCTTCCTCATAACATACTCGCAGGTTAGATTTGTGGCAGAGATAAGAGAGCTTTGGATACTGGGTAGGCAATATTATTATATGGGTAAGGCTATATTTTGATTATTATATTTTATTCCATTCCGCCGTGAGATGTTTTGAGAGCTTTGCTATGTTTATTTCAGTTGCATCGGTTGTTTACCCCCCTGTTGCATCAGTCCAACAACCGATGCATATGCAGTCGATGCAATAAGGTAAAACTAATTGCATCGGTTTCAGAACCGATGCAACGACTGTAGTTTTGCATCAGTTGTTAGCAATACCGATGCAAAATGAAGGTTTTCGGCTTAAAACATGTTACTATGTTGTATCGGTTACTAGTGATAACCGGTGCAAAACATATGTTTTTGCACCATTTATTATTACCTACAGATGCAATATAAAGGACATTTCCATTGACCCATCCTTATTTTGCATCAGTTGTTTCTGACCATGATGCAAAATATCACTCTTTTCTTTAAATGTCGATAAAAAACTTTACTCATACTAAACAATTATTGTATGCAATATTATAATCATTAAATCAAACTGATGACAAATGCAAATTCAATAAGATAACACCAAAAAACATATATTTCAATTATAGTGTTCATAATCCATTCAAAAAAATGATTAATAAATTCATTTGTGTGCAATAATTCAAACATTTGATATGTACAATCATTATAAAGTAATATGGCTTAGACTATGAATTACCCTAATGTAGCAACACATTCAGCATCATTCTTCACTTAGATCCAAAACAAGAACCTGCTTGAGATAATAGTTACAATAATTGTGCACAGAAAAAACACCAAAAATTGACTTCTTACTAACAGAAATAATGGAGGAGATAAAATACCCAATTGCGCCTAATGGTTGCAAAATTGCGGAATAAATCCTTCTTTTTACCTGAGATCTGGTAATCATGAAAACTGGAAATGAGACAAATGTTTGCCTCATTACTCTACATGAAAAATAAGAAAATGAAGATGGATTTCAAAAAATTGGAAAAGTTCAGATTTCAAAAATAAAATAAAAAATGATAGGTCCCATTACTCTGTATGAATATATCCAGAATAAAGATGGATTTCAACTCATGTAATGTAATAAAGATTTTACTGTTTGTAGGTATAATCTACAGCAAAAAGAAATAAGAGAAAAAAATGCATACCCGACTTTGGTTGTATTCAATGTGATACTCAAGTGATTTTATTCCACAAAATCCTGTCAGCTACTAAGAAATGTACCATTCGAGCATTTATGGATTAGAAGTATATAGCCTTCAAATATTTGACTGAGTCGCCCAAACAAACAAATTTGAAACAAGAAATACAGGTAGTTTTAAACAAATAAAATTATAATTAATACTGAGTTCAACAATTGAAATATTTATAATAAGTATTATGTTTCATAGCACTACAGTGAGGTTTTCCGGAACTACTTCAGTATGGGTAAGGCGTGAGCAATTTATTTATGTTTTATACTATTCTCCAATCAAATATCATGTAGTCAAAAACATTAATGTTGATCTCTAACCATTGTTAAACAGAATTCTTTTTCTTTTCAACATTTAACCAACATTAATATTATTTCCTGCAAAAGCTCCAAACCAGAAAATTCAAATTATAAGCAGACTGCCTGTGAGCATTTTACGGCTTCAGTACCACTGTCCAGAGACAAAAGATTAAGATTCCCAGTAACAAACTTGAGACTCATTGTTAAATTACAGAATGCAGCTATGTAGTTACATATAGTAAACAGATAAATGAATGAACTTAGAGCACAACCAACAATGGCTTGTTTAGTTACTAAACAAGCCACGGAGCAACCAGGCGTGGCTTGTTCAGTCACCCGTGGCTAGTCTGTGGCTAGTTTTCAGCTCGTTCGTGGCTGGTTGACTGAACATGGGCTAGTGCTTATAACGGCAAAGTGTTTGCCACTATAAGCTTATAACGGCAAACACTTTGCCGTTATAATCTTATAACAGCGAAGAGTTTGCCGTTATAAGCTTATAACGGCAAACACTTTGTCGTTATAAGCGCTAGCCGTTGCACTCCAACGGCTAGTGCACTTCCTCCCTATATACCAACCTACCTCCTTCTTCTTCCACACAACCACTCCACCTTCTCAACTTCAACTTCTTCAACAACAAAATGTCTTCTTTTGCACCCAAACGAAGCGGGAAAATATCCGCAAACAGGACAGTCATGTCCAAACCGCACTCGTCATCGTATGCCATGCAACGGTCAATCCAACAACAGCAACTGTTGCAGCCATCTCATGAATATGGCTACTCGCCATATTCAAATTATCCATACCGACCACCGTACCAACCGCTCGCTCCTCCTAATTTTCCTCCCATCCATTCTACCACCCAGCCACAGTTTTACCAATGACTGACCGGGGTAGGCGTGTACGACGATCATTCGTCGTATATGTCAATGATGATGCAGACCGATCAAAGTCAACAACCTCACTTAACTCTGCAACAGACCGAGGTTCGTGACCGTGAACCTATGCAAAATTTTGAAAGATAGTTTTCGTATGGGTCTGTCTCTCCTACTACCGAAGAAAATGTTGAAACTTCAATGGAGGAGGCGGAGGAAGATGCAAATGAGGATGCGAATGTTACAAATTCTGAAGAATTTATTCAAGAATACATTGCACCTATTAGTCCCGAATATAACCAAAAGAAGACGAAGTGGAAGTCTTTAAACGGCATTTTCAGTAAACGACACCAAACCGAAGTTGAATCGGAGCCGGATCCCGGAATAAAAGATATTGAGGATGATCATGCTGAAGGGGAAGGATTAGCAGCGGATAGAAAAAAACAATGTGAGTTTAGTTCCGAGCAGTACGTTTCACTAGCTAAATCGTGGATACGCATTTCACAAGACAGCATTGTTGGGAATAATATGAAAGGTCAGAAATTTTGGGAAAGAGTAGCAGAGTTTTACAATTCGTTGGATGCGAGGAATAGAACATGGGCATCACTTAGAGGTGGTTATAGAGTTATTAATGCCGCATGTCAGAACTATCGGGCAATACTGACAGGCTTGCAGAACAGACAGCAAAGCAGTGTTGCACCTTATGACGTTGTAAGTACCGTAGATTACTTTGAAAAATAACCTACTATACTATGATTGATTAGTTAGAAATGTCATACGCTCATACAATTTCCACTCTGTGTTACAGATTTAAGAGTCACGAAAGGCCTACCAACAAAAGTATGGTCATCCATTTAAATTTCAAGTCTGTTTCGAGCTTCTATCTAGTTTGCCGAAGTGGAAGAACCCAAGCAACTTCATGTTTGAGCAGCAGAACAAAGCTAGAAGGATGAACTACTCTGATTCTAGTCTAGAAAGTGACCCGAGTTCGTAAGAAAGAAACCCTTTATTTGGATCTAGTGATGAACGACCTGTTGGCAGAGCCAAGTCAATTCAACTGGAGCAACGCGGTGCAGAGTTTTCTAGATTTATGGAAATAATAGAGAATTCATCTAAGGCGGCAAAAGAGCATAGAGCTCGATTTTCGGTGCAAAGAAACCACATCGACGAAGAGTTCCAAAAGGCAGTTAGGGATGATCGAGAGCTTCGCAGACATGTACATACGAAGAAACAAGCCATGGTACGAGAAAAGCAAGAGGAGAATAAAGCCATGCTATGAGAGAAGCAGGAGGAGAAGAAAGCTATGGTACGAGAGAAGCTGGAGGAGACGAAAGCTATAATGCGAGAGAAGAATTATATTAAAATGATTACATGTGATTTTAGCAAGCTTTCCCATCTACAGCAAGAACTAGTAACCGAGCAGATTGGAGAGTACAAAAAACACAAAGGAAGCGGAAGTGGAAGCGGAAGCGGAAGCGGCTCGTATATGGACTAGCTATGTATGTTGGGTTAAGTTGTAATATGACTGTGAACTATTTGTAGTATTTATGTACTGGTGGGTGTTTATGTACTAGTTATATATGTTGGGTTGAGTTGTAATATGTTTGTGACCTGTTTGTAGTATTTATGTAGTAGTTGTTGTTTATGTACTAGCTGTATATGTTGGGTTGAGTTGTAATATGATTGTGAGCAGTTTTTAGTATTTATGTACCAATTGTTGAAATAATGATACAATCTACAATATGATTGGAAACCAGATTTATTGACCCAACTAAACAATGATAGATAGTACTCTGATACATAGTACACGACTACACACTGATACATAGTTCTAGTACCAACTACTGATTCCGACTATTCCTTCCTTTATGCACCCACAAATGTTCCACCAACTGGTTACGCAATTGGAAGTGCACAGCTTGATCTTCAATGTGTTGAACCATATCAACATATTCTTCCATTGAGTTTACTTCTTTATGGGGTTTTGCATTTGACCCCGTAAACATGTCCGGATAATTATACTTTTGATTCTTATATCCACATCTTTCAGACTCCACAATCATGTTATGTATTATTATACAAGCATACATGATTTCCGAAAGCACTCTTGCATCACTAAAACGAGAGGATTTCGTAAAATATGAAATCGGGCTTGTAAAACATCAAACGTACGTTCGATGTCCTTCCTGTAGCTAGCTACTTTTTCAGTGAAATACGTTTCTTTATCATTTGATGGTACTCTGTATCCTTGCATCAAAGTTCTCCACTTTGGGTATATTCCATCCACTAGGTAGTACCCAGTTTTGTGTTCGATATTACCAACTTTATATGAAACATTTGTTGACAGTCCGTTAGCAAATTCTTTGAAAAGATATGATTGTTTTAAAACATTTATATCATTCAATGAACCTGGGACTCCAAAAAAAGCATGCCAAACCCATAAATCGTCTGTTGATACTGCTTCAAGGATCATTGACGACACTTTTTTATGTCCGGTGAACATTCCTTTCCATCCCATTGGGCAGTTTTTCCAAGGCCAATGCATGCAATCTAAACTTCCAATCATACCTGGAAATCCTCTAGCTTCTCCCCTGCGTAGTATCCTACTTATATCATTTGGTCCAGGCGTCTGTAGATACTCCTGCCCGAACTGTTCAACAACTGTTTTAGAGAATTCTTTCACACTCTATTGCTGTTGATGCTGCGATTCTGAAATATTCATCCATTTGGTCTCCAGATGTTCCATAGCTTAATATCCTCAACGCCGACGAAATTTTGATGTGGGGCGAGTGGCCAATTTCTTGTGACCCGTTCAGTCTATAAGTGAAATATGGGTTTGACTGATGAAGTTTAAGATAAATTTTTGAGAAAATTGCCGGACTCATACGAAAACGACGGCAAAACAAAGTTATATCATAGGTTGGATTGTCGATGAAGTAATCCCTCATTAGTCCTTCATGTCCATCCTTGTAGTCTCTCTTATACCGCCGGTCAATCCGGCCAAGCATACTACCTCGACGGTTGGTCATTGAGCCTTCAGCAAAATAATTGGAATACCCAACCATTGCGTGCTGTTCCAGCTCCTTCTCCGTCTCTTCCTCCGTTTCTAGTTCGGAGTCGTCAGTTTGATTATTGACTTCGTAGTAATGGTGGTATAGATTTAGATCCATTTCTTGCTTTTTTATAAATTTAGTTTCGTTGCTCTCCCTGAGTGTAGACGTAGGACAGATATATATAATCAAGGATGGTTGGCATAATATCTCTGTCATTGAGCAGTCAAATCGGGCAGTTGTTGTGATGTGAAAGGTTGGCAATAATGGTTGGCATTAATGGTTGGCAATACATGTAGACAAGAATGGTTGGCAATAATGGTGTGGATAATATCTCTGTCATTGAGTAGTCAAATGGGTCTGCTGTTGTATTGTGAAATGTTGGCAATACATATAGCCAAGAATGGTTGGCAATAATGGTTCGGGCATAATGGTTGGGATAATAATGGTTTTGTCATTAAGTAGTCAATTCAGACAGTTGTTGTGATGTGAAAGTAATAGAGAATATAAAGGAGAATTTCCTTTGTATTTATGTAATAAACGATTTTGTAAATTTTCAGAAATATACGTTTGAAACGATATCCAAATGTATAGAAATTCCTTTATATTCAATTAAATAAACGTTATCGTTTATTAACGAAATTCCATAGCAACTATTTAAAAATTTAAATTGAACATAACTAACAATCTATGTCATGAAATCTCAAATTTTTTCCCCCAATAGATAATTTTAATCTAATCGACCCGAACGATTCTTGTTTCACAGAATTCTGACCTATATCGGATCCGGTATATTCAGTTAAAGTTCGTATTGAAAATTACGAACTACCGCCGCGTTTCGGGCTCGTTTTAATTATATTATCAACTATATATATTTTCAAACGTCATTTTATATAATAAACTCGATATAAAATCAATTATATCTCCAATATAATATTATCGACAAAATCATGGCTTGAGTGTTCACCGTTATGGCTACGGCGTACGCTACATGGTTGGCAATACATGTAGGCAAGAATGGTTGGCAATAATGGTTTGGATAATATCTCTATCTTGAGTAGTCAAATTATTCTTGCCAAGAATGGTTGGCAATAATGGTTCCGACATAATGGTTGGGATAATAATGGTTCTGTCATTGAGTTGTCAATTCAGACAGTTGTTGTGATGTGAAAGTAATAGAGAATATAATGGAGAATTTCCTTTGTATTTATGTAATACATGATTTTGTAAATTTTCAGAAATTTACGTTTGAAACGATATCCAAATGTATAGAAATTCCTTTATATTCAATTAAATAAACGTTATCGTTTATTAACGAAATTCCATAGCGACTATTTAAAAATTTAAATTGAACATAACTAACAATCTATGTCATTAAATCTCAAATTTTTTCCCCCAACAGATAATTTTAATCTAATCGACCCGAATGATTCTTGTTTCACAGAATTCTGACCTATATCGGATCCGTTATATTCAGTTAAAGTTCATATTGAAAATTACGAACTACCGCCGCGTTTCGGGCTCGTTTTAATTATATTATAAACTATATATATTTTCAAACGTCATTTTATATAATAAACTCGTTATAAAATCAATTATATCTCCAATATAATATTAACGACAAAATCATGGCTTCAGTGTTCACCGTCATGGCTACGGTGTACGCTACATGGTTGGCAATACATGCAGGCAAGAATGGTTGGCAATAATGGTTTGGATAATATCTCTGCCTTGAGTATTCAAATTATTCTAGCCAAGAATGGTTGGCAATAATGGTTCCGACATAATGGTTGGGATAATAATGGTTCTGTCATTGAGTAGTCAATTCGGACAGTTGTTGTGATGTGAAAGCAATAGAGAATATAATGGAGAATTTCCTTTATATTTATGTAATAAATGATTATGTAAATTTTCAGAAATTTACTGTTGAAACGATATCCAAATATATAGAAATTCCTTTATATTCAATTAAATAAACGTTATCGTTTATTAACGAAATCCCATAGCGACTATTTAAAAATTTAAATTGAACATAACTAACAAGCTATGTCACGAAATCTCAATTTTTTCCCCCAAAAGATAATTTTAATCTAATCGACCCGTACGATTCTTGTTTCACAGAATTCTGACCTATATCGGATCCGGTATATTCTGTTAAAGTTCGTATTGAAAATTACGAACTACCGCCGCGTTTCAGGCTCGTTTTAATTATATTATAAACTATATATATTTTCAAACATCATTTTATATAATAAACTCGATATAAAATCAATTATATCTCCAATATAATATTAAAGACAAAATCATGGCTTCCGTGTTCACCGTTATGGTTGCGGTGTACGCTACATGGTTGGCAATACATGTAGGCAAGAATGGGTGGCAATAATGGTTTGGAGAATATCTCTGCCTTGAGTAGTCAAATTATTCTAGCCAAGAATGGTTGGCAATAATGGTTCCGACATAATGGTTGGAATAATAATGGTTCTGTCATTGAGTAGTCAATTCAGACAGTTGTTGTAATGTGAAAGTAATAGAGAATATAATGGAGAATTTCCTTTGTATTTATGTAATAAATAATTTTGTAAATTTTCAGAAATTTACGTTTGAAACGATATCCAAATGTATAGAAATTCCTTTATATTCAATTAAATAAACGTTATCGTTTATTAACGAAATTCCATAGCGACTATTTAAAAATTTAAATTGAACATAATTAACAATCTATGTCACGAAATATCAAATTTTTCCCCCAACATATAATTTTAATCTAATCGACCCGAACGATTCTTGTTTCACTGAATTCTGACCTATATCGGATCCGGTATATTCAGTTAAAGTTCATTTTGAAAATTACGAACTACCGTAGCGTTTCAGGCTCGTTCTAATTATATTATAAACTATATATATTTTCAAACGTCATTTTATATAATAAACTCGATATAAAATCAATTATATCTCCAATATAATATTAATGACAAAGATTTGTCACAGTAGAGTAGGATAAGGAGATACAACAATAAGCACAAAGATAAAATAGTTTATAAAGACACAACAACTGACGATAGTACATGCGAACTAACTCAATCAAACCATGGAGTAGGCATTAGCAACTTCATTACAATGCATGTTACGCTTAGTCTTACGGGCGTCGCTAGATGTTCAATCGCAGCTGCTCATTATCACTTCGAACACGTCTATTTTCTCGTTCGAGTTCGTTAGCATATGCTGTTCCCCGAGGACACAAAAGTTGGTCTATCCAGTCCGTGTAATTGCAACCATTTGGATAGGCTGGACATCGCTGCATGCGCCGACCTATATTGTTGCCCTCTGCTCGAACGACAACTTCAACCGCATACCCGCAGTAGCAACGAACTGGATAAGAATCAACTACATGTTTGTGCAGTGGTACACGAAAGAACTCTGCTTCCTGCGTAGACTGAGTGACCTCCTGTAGAGATGATACTTGAACAGGTGGTACTGGTGTTTCATGTGGAGGTTGAACGTTCACTTGTTCGTACGGCGGTATAGTTTGCGGTTTCATTTGGTTTAGGAACTGAAGTTCGTCTTCAAGCTCCTGTAGCCTCATGTTTTCGTAAGCTTGTTCCTCGGAATCTGTTGATGTTGCCTACGAAGACATTTTCAGTGAGTGTGAATCCAAGGATGTGCTCTAAGAATGGGGAAGAAGTTGTTTGAGTTTTGTATGTTGTGAGTAAGTTAACATATGTATATATAGTTGGAAGATTGGTAATGGTGTGAATGGTCAAAAGCTACACTGTAGGGAACATTATATGGAATCTGCCAGATGACATGACTGCACTATGCGAAGAACGCAAGACTTGACCAGTCATTGCGAATAGTTGGTTGACCCGTTATGTTCTTACGTAGAATATGGAGTTATCTGCAAACTTTGTTATGTTGGCGTGTTATTTAAGAATTTTGCATTTCGAAATGAGAAGACGACAATCTTGTTCATGATCAAATTCAAACGCTAATACATTTCAAACAACACTTACAGGAACTAGAACAACTAAACATAGCAACATCAAATTCAAAGTACAGTAATAAATCTTCGATCCAAGAAAAACCAAATCCTAACGATTTCTGAGATAGCCAGCTCTAGTTGCCTCCGCAACAATCTTGTTCAACCACCTTATTTCGGCTTGCGCTTCCAGTGCATATTGAAGTCCACGCTGGCACATAATGGGGGTCTATCCACTGCATAAAATTACAACATTGAATATCATTGGAGTAATACCTATGGTCTTCGAAGGCAGGACATCCGAAGAATCGGCGTCCAGCATTTTTTTCTAGTTTTGGCAACAACAACAACCAATTCATCTCCACAACAACAAATAGGGTAAGCTCCACTAGGTAACTACAACTTCGCGCAACGCTACCTAGTGGAGCTTACCCTATTTGTTGTTATGGAGATGAATCAGTTGTTGTTGTTGCCAAAACTGAAAAAAAATGCTAGATGCTGATTCTTCGGATGTCCTGCCTTCGAAGACCATAGGGATTACCCCAATGATATTCAATGTTGTAATTTTATGCAGTGGATAGACCCCCCCCCCCGATGTGCCAACGTGGACTTCAATATGCACTGGAAGCGCAAGCCGAAATAAGGCGGTTGAACAAGATTGTTGCGGATGCAACTAGAGCTGGCTATCTCAGAAATCGTTAGGATTTTTTTTTCTTGGATCGAAGATTTATTACTGTACTTTGAATTTGATGTTGCTATGTTCTATTGTTCTAGTTCCTGTAAGAGTTGTTTGAAATGTATTAGCATTTGAATTTGATCGTGAATAAGATTGTCGTCTTCTCGTTTCGAAATGCAAAATTCTTAAATAATGCACCAACATAACAAGGTTTGCAGATAACTCCATATTCTACGTAAGAACATAACGGGTCAACCAACTATAGCACAATGACTGGTCAAGTCTTGCGTTCTTCTCGTAGTGCAGTCATGTCATCTGGCAGATTCCATACAGTGTTCCCTACAGTATAGCTTTTGACCATTCACACAATTACCAATCTTCTAGCTATATATACATATGTTAACTTACTCACAACATACAAAACTCAAACAACTTATTCCCCATTCTTAGAGCACATCCTTGGATTCACACTCACTGAAAATGTCTTCGTGGGCAACATCTACAGATTCCGAGGAACAAGCTTACGAAAACATGAGGCTATAGGAGCTTGAAGACGAACCTCAGTTCCTAAACCAAATGAAACCGCAAACTATACCGCCGTACGAACAAGTGAACATTCAACCTCCACGTGAAACACCAGTACCACCTGTTCAAGTATCATCTCTACAGGAGGTCACTCAGTCAACGCAGAAAGCAGAGTTCTTTCGTGTACCACTGCACGAACATGTAGTTGATTCTTATCCAGTTCGTTGCTACTGCGGGTATGCGGTTGAAGTTGTCGTTCGAGCAGAGGGCAACAATATAGGTCAGCGCATGCAGCGATGTCCAGCCTATCCAAATGGTTGCAATTACATGGACTGGATAGACCAACCTTTGTGTCCTCGGGGAGTAGCATATGCTAACGAACTCGAACGAGAAAATAGACGTGTTCGAAGTGATAATGAGTAATTGCGATTGAACATCATGCGACGCCCGTAAGACTAAACGTAACATGCATTGTAATGAAGTTGCTAATGCCTACTCCATGGTATGATTGAGTTAGTTCGCATGTACTATCGCCAGTTGTTGTGTCTTTATAAACTATTTTATCTTTGTGCTTATTGTTGTATCTCCTTATCCAACTCTACTGTGACAAATCTTTGTCGTTAATATTATATTGGAGATATAATTGATTTTATATCGAGTTTATTATATAAAATGATGTTTGAAAATATATATAGTTTATAATATAATTAAAACGAGCCCGAAACGCGGTGGTAGTTCATAATTTTTAATACGAACTTTAACTGAATATACCGGATCCATATAGGTCAGAATTCTGTGAAACAAGAATCATTCGGGTCGATTAGATTAAATTTATAGGTTGAGGGAAAAAAATTTGAGATTTCATGACACAGATTGTTAGTTATGTTCAATTTAAATTTCTAAATAGTCGCTATGGAATTTCGTTAATAAACAATAACGTTTATTTAATTGAATATAAAGGAATTTCTATACATTTGGATATCGTTTCAAACGTAAATTTCTGAAAATTTACAAAATCATTTATTACATAAATACAAAGGAAATTCTCCATTATATTCTCTATTACTTTCACATCACAACAACGGTCCTAATTGACTACTCAATGACAGAACCATTATTATCCTAACTATTATGTCAGAACCATTATTGCCAACCATTCTTGGCTAGAATAATTTGACTACTCAAGGCAGAGATATTATCCAAACCATTATTGCCAACCATTCTTGCCTACATGTATTTCCAACCATGTAGCGTACACCGTAGCCATGACGGTGAACACTGAAGCCATGATTTTGTCGTTAATATTATATTGGAGATATAATTGATTTTATATCGAGTTTATTATATAAAATGACGTTTGAAAAAATATATAGTTTGTAATATAATTAAAACGAGCCCGAAACGCGGCGGTAGTTCGTAATTTTCAATACGAACTTTAACTGAATATACCAGATCCGATATAGGTCAGAATTCAGTAAAACAAGTATCGTTCGGGTCGATTAGATTAAAATTATCTTTTAGGGGAAAAAATTTGAGATTTCGTGGCATAAATTGTTAGTTATGTTCAATTTAAATTTTTAAATAGTCGCTATGGAATTTCGTTAATAAACGATAACGTTTATTTAATTGAATATAAAGGAATTTCTATACATTTGGATATCGTTTCAAACGTAAATTTCTGAAAATTTACAAAATCGTTTATTACATAAATACAAAGGAAATTCTCCTTTATATTCTCTATTACTTTCACATCACAACAACTGTCCGAATTGACTACTCAATGATAAAACCATTATTATCCCAACCATAATGTCGGAACCATTATTGCCAACCATTCTTGGCTACAGGTATTGCCAACATTTCACAGCACAACAACAGATCCATTTGACTACTCAATGACAGAGATATTATCCACACCATTATTGCCAACCATTCTTGTCTACAAGTATTGCCAACCATTATTGCCAACCTTTCACATCACAACAATTGCCCGATTGGACAACTCAATGACAGAGATATTATGCCAACCATCCTTGATTATATATATCTGTCCTACATCTACACTCAGGGAGAACAACGAAACTAAATTTATAAAAAAACAAGCAATGGATCCATATCTATACCACCATTATTATGAAGTCAATAATCAAACTGACGATTCCGAACTAGAAATGGAGGAAGAGATGGAGGAGAAGCTGGAACATCATGCAATGGTTGGGTATTCCAATTATTTTGCTGAAGGCTCAATGACCAACCGTCGAGGTAGTATGCTTGGCCGGATTGACCTGCGGTATAAGAGAGACTACAAGGATGGACATGAAAGATTAATGAGGGATTACTTCATCGACAATCCAACCTACGATATAACTTTGTTCCGCTGTCGTTATCGTATGAGTCCGGCAATTTTCTCAAAAATTTATCTTAAACTTCATCAGTCAAACCCATATTTCACTTATAGACTGAACGGAGCACAAGAAATCGGCCACTCGCCCCACATCAAAATTTCATCAGAATTGAGGATGTTAAGCTGTGGAACATCTGGCGACCAAATGGATGAATATTTCAGAATTGTAGCATTAACAGCAATAGAGTGTCTGAAAGAATTCTGCAAAACAGTTGTTGAACAGTTCGAGCAGGAGTATCTATGGACGCCTGGACCAAACGATATAAGTAGGATACTACGCAGGGGAGAAGCTAGAGGATTTCCAGGTATGATTGGAAGTTTAGATTGCATGCATTGGCCTTGGAAAAACTGCCCAACGGGATGGAAAGGAATGTTCACCGGACATAAAAAAGTGCCGTCAACGATCCTTGAAGCAGTATCAACAGACGATTTATGGGTTTTGCATGCTTTTTTTGGAGTCCCAGGTTCATTGAATGATATAAATGTTTTTAAACAATCATATCTTTTCACAGAACTTGCTAAAGGACTGTCAACAGATGTTGCATATAAAGTTTGTAATATCGAGAACAAAACTGGGTACTACCTAGTGGATGGAATATACCCAAAGTGGAGAACTTTGATGCAAGGATACAAAGTACCATCAAATGATAAAGAAAGGTATTTCATTGAAAAAGTAGCTAGCTACAGAAAGGACATCGAACGTACGTTTGGTGTTTTACAAGCCCGATTTCATATTTTACGAAATTCTACTCGTTTTCATGATGCAAGAGGGCTTTCAGAAATCATGTATGCTCGTATAATAATACATAACATGATTGTGAAGTCTGAAAGAGGCGGATATAAGAATCAAAAGTCCAATTATCCTGACATGTTTACGGGGTCAAATGCAAAACCCCATAAAGATGTAAACTCAATGGAAGAATATGTTGATATGGTTCAACACATTGAAGATCAAGCTGTGCACTTCCAATTGCATGACCAGTTGGTGGAACATTTGTAGGCGCATAAAGGAAGGAATAGTCGGAATCAGTAGTTGGTACTAGAACTATGTATCAGTGTGTAGTCATGTACTATGTATCAGAGTACTGTCTATCAGTGTGTAGTTGGGTCAATAAATCTGGTTTCCAATCATATTGTAGATTGTATCATTATTTCAACAACTGGTATATAAATACTAAAAACTGCTCACAATCATATTACAACTCAACCCAACATATACAGCTAGTACATAAACAACAACTACTACATAAATACTACAAACAGGTCACAATCATATTACAACTCAACCCAACATATATAGCTAGTACATAAACACCCACCAGTACATAAATACTACAAACAGTTCACAATCATATTACAACTTAACCCAACATACATAGCTAGTCCATATACGAGCCACTACCGCTTCCGCTTCCTTTGTGTTTTCTGTACTCTCCAATCTGCTCGGTTATTAGTTCTTGCTGTAGAGGGGAAAGCTTGCTAAAATCACATGTAATCATTTTAATATAATTCTTCTCTCGCATCATAGCTTTCGTCTCCTCCAGCTTCTCTCGTACCATTGCTTTCTTCTCCTCCTGCTTCTCTCATAGCATGGCTTTCTTCTCTCCTGCTTTTCTCGTGCCATGGCTTGTTTCTCCGTATGTACATGTCTGCGAAGCTCTCGATCATCCCTAACTGCATTTTGGAACTCTTCGTCGCTACGGTTTCTTTGCACCGAAAATCGAGCTCTATGCTCTTTTTTCGCCTTAGATGAATTCTCTATTGTTTCCATAAATCTAGAAAACTTGCACCACATTGCTCCAGTTGAATTGACTTGGCTCTGCCAACAGGTCGTCCGTCACAAGTTCAAAATAAAGGCTTTCTTTCTTATGAACTCGGGTCACTTCCTAGACTAGAATTAGAGTAGTTCATCCGTCTAACTTTGTTCTGCTGCTCAAACATGAAGTTGCTTGGTTTCTTCCATTTCGGCAAACTAGATAGAAGCTCGAAACAGACTTGAAATTTAAATGGATGACCATACTTTTGTTGGTAGGCCTTTCGTGACTCTTCAATATGTAACATAAAGTGGAAATTGTATGAGCGTATGACATTTCTAACTAATCAATCATAGTATAGTAAGTTATTTTTCAAAGTAATCTACGGTACTTACAACGTCATAAGGTGCAGCACCGCTTTGCTGTCTGTTCTGCAAGCCTGTCAGTATTGCCAGATAGTTCTGACATGCGACATTCATAACTCTATATATATCCGCCTCTAAGTGATGCCCATGTTCTATTCTTCTCTTCCAACGAATTGTAAAACTCTGCTACTCTTTCCCAAAATTTCTGACCTTTCATATTATTCCCAACAATGCTATCTTGTGAAATGCGTATCCACGATTTAGCAAGTGAAACGTACAGCTCGGAAGTAAACTTACATTGTTTTTTTCCCATCCACTGCTAATCCTTCCCCTTCAGCATGATCATCCTCAATATCTTCTATTCTGGGATCCAGCTCCGATTCAACTTCGGTTTGATGTCGTTTACTGAAAATGCCGTTTAAAGACTTCCACTTCGTCTTCTTTTGGTTATATTCGGGACTAATAGGTGCAACGTATTCTTGAATAAATTCTTCAGAATTTGTAACATTCGCATCCTCATTTGCATCTTCCTCCGCCTCCTCCGTTGAAGTTTCAACATTTTCTTCGGTAGTGGTAGAGACATACCCGTACGAAAACTGTCTTTCAAGTTTTTTCATATAGCTTCACGGTCACGAACCTCGGTCTGTTGCGGAGTTAGGTGAGGTTGTTGACTTTGATCGGTCTGCATCATCATTGACATATACGACGAATGATCATCGTACACGCCTACCCCGGTCGTTGGTAAAACTGTGGCTTAGCGGTAGAATGGATGGGAGGAAAATTAGGAGGAGCGAGCGGTTAGTACGGTGGTCGGTATGGATAATTTGAATACGACGAGTAGCCATATTCGTGAGATGGCTGCAACGGTTGCTGTTGTTGGATTGACCATTGCATGGCATACGATGACGAGTGCGGTTTGGACATGACTGTCCTGTTTGTGGGTTTTTTTCCGCTTCGTTTGGGTGCAGAAGAAGACATTTTGTTGTTGAAGAAGTTGAAGTTGAGAAGGTGGAGTGGTTGTGTGGAAGAAGGAGGTAGGTTGGTATATAGGGAGGAAGTGCACTAGCCGTTGGAGTGCAACGGCTAGTGCTTATAACAACAAAGTGTTTGCCGTTATAAGCTTATAACGACAAACTTTTTGCCGTTATAAGATTATAACGGCAAACACTTTGTCGTTATAAGCACTAACCCATGTTCAGTTAACCAACCATGAACGAGCTGAAAACTAGCCACAGACTACCCACGGGTGACTGAAAAAGCCACACCTGATTGCTCCGTGGCTTGTTTAGTAACTAAACAAACCATTGATGGTTGTGCTCTAACAGCAAGCACTTTGCTGTTATAACATTATAACGCAAAGTGTTTGCCGTTATAATGTTACAACGACAAAGTGTTTGCAATTGTAACCTTATAACGGCGAACACTTTGCCATTGTAACCCCCCTTACCTGACCCGTGGCTGGTTCCTTCTTCTGCTTGCTTCGCTCGTTGGACCAGTTTCAAAACAAAAGAGAGAATAACTGAACAGAACGGATGGTTGGTTATGGTCTTACGGAGTGTGGCTATGTAGTTACATATGGGTGTAAAATCCACAGATCCTAAGACCTGTACGTTATCAAACTAGGGGAGCAAAAAGAATCAGAACTATAAACTGAATTAGTCATATGCTGATCTCCTGAATTACAAGATCCTGACTATGTATTTCAATAAAGAATATCACGTACACTACAGACCATATTATGGTCCACTTCTTACTCTACAATATAAAAAATATCACTTGCACAAAAAATATCCTGTAGCATCCAACTTCTTTTACCCACTCAACATCTCAATCGACAACAAACGATCCTGTACAACTAACCATCACAACTGTCTTTCATAACATTCTACTATCTCCTCTAAACCGTTTACTACCTGAGCGATCACCTAAAACCCCGCTAGCAAACAACCGACAATTCCCATAACAAATCCAGTAACCTCACTAGCAAAAAAGTGTACGGTATTCTATTCAAAATAGTAGTTAAAACTTGCTACAGTAAAATAGTCTACTATAGTATAGAATTTAAGAACGGATGATCCAAAAAAGCGTATACTATGTAACAATTTAATAATGGATTGAAAAATAGTCTATAGAGAGCTACATGAATAGGTATTCTATTCGAAATAGTAGTTAAAACTTGCCACAGTAAAATAGAAAAAATATCGAATATCTAGAATTGATGGGCTTACAAATATGTAGTTAAGGACTGCCAACAACTATAGATGGAGATAGGGCTGTTACGGTTGCACTTTTAACCGTCAAACCGTACCAACCGTATACACGGTTACCGTCTACTACGGTAACGGTGACCGTAACGGTTGTGGATTTTGATAACCGCGGTAAACCATACCGACCGCACATGATTCTTTTGTAGTATTTCATACAAAGATATGTGTTTTTTTATAACTTAAGGTAGAGAAATAACATATGTATAAATTATTTACACTTTAATTTACAGACAACATGCACATGGATGGTTTGTTTCATTGATAAACAAACTAATTCTTAAGAAAAAAAGTTAGAACTTGAATTATTTATAGATAACAATGTAAATTTATGGTAATGGTTGTGGTAACGGTTAGACGGTTACGGTAACGGTTATAAAATTTGTTAACCATCAGCTACGGCTGCGGTTATGACTAGAGGTAAAACTGACGGTTGCCGTAACCGTAACACCCCTAGATGGAGATATTATTATTATTACTGACCCAACGGAATTCCGAACTTGTACAATATGAATGTCTAGTCAATAGAAATTTGTAAACAAGTACTAAACTTCATTTATTAAAACGTTCAAGCAATTTTGTTGGGAAGAAATTTACCAGAGAAAGCATGATGCCCATATATTACCTTCAGCTGCCACTACTATAGGCATGCAAAGGACAATGTGCTTACTGCTGCAGTTGGTTTACTAACTGCAATAGCTAGTAATAAAGAATATAAGAAATAAGTGCCAATAAACTTATTAAACAGTGCAAATCGATGTATAGAAAAATATCAATCAAATTCATAATTATTAATAAGTAGAGCAAACGAGCTATCAAATACAAACTCTTGGTGCCGTACAAGCAAAATATATCACTAATATATAATATTTACATGAGAAATAAAAATTATACTATTTAGCCTGGTCTCAAAATTTTTAAAAATGTACTTATCACATAACATAAGGATGTGTTATGCTATGACCAGTAAAAGAAAATAGGATAAAGTTTAAAAAAATTGACTAGCAAAAAAAAAAAAAAAAAAAAAAAAAAAAAAACAGCCGTTGCAGATTAGAAAACAGGATAAAGTTAAAAAAAAAAAAAAAAACCAGTAAAAAAGGAAAAGTTTTTTTCAACAAAGAGTGAAAGAGACTTAAATAACTTCTATTACTATGCATCATGTAGTTTATTCAACTGTATAACAAACTCTATCCAAAACTGATAGAAAAAGAAGAATACTGGTACCGCATCAACTTTATCCTCTGCCATCCGATCAACATGCACTTTTATATTATGTAGATTCAGCAGGGTAATAATAGGCCTGTTGTTTTATTTGAAAGACCAAGTTTTTCAATAGATTCATCTCGTGCTACGGCTTTCAATCGGTTCCATTTACAACTCTAACACAAGCTTGCATATAGTGCGGCTTCAGGTTTGTACAATATCAGCTCGCAATTGTATGCAGTGCTTTTCAGTTTCAGCAGCATACTCTCTTGTATATTACCATTGCAAGAAGCTCTGCCCTTTATCACAGCTTTAGTGTGCTGCCCACACTCAATTTTTGAAGCTTGGATAGAAGGTTCATGGGTCAGAATGTGTACATTGCTCTATGTCAGCTGCCACATGCATTTATAGCTCATCTGTAAGCTTTGCAATGTACTAGCTGTGACAAACAAACATATAAGCTTATTCCTTAAATAAAGTTAGATAATTTGAGTCCAATATGCATAGTCCATGCATGAACAAACATACAAAGAGTCAAAAAGGTCAGGGGGAAGATCATATAAATGCTATTGAAACTAGATGAAATAAGAACCAGATGAAAAAATGTGCTATGCATTTATAATTCTAATAAACCACCAGATGTTGCATTGTGAACAATATTGTTACTTGTAATGACAAGAAAGGACTATCGTTACAAACCTGGAATTGCATGGTTGACTTTCCAGAAATATAGGATGCAAAGTTCTCCATCATACCAGAGTCTTTCTTATCTTCTTGAAATTTAAAACGTGAATTGGCTCCCCTCATTTCAGCTTCGGGTTTAAATACAAATTTTGACTATGTCTTCTTAAACATAGAAGAGCAGCCATCCCCAGGAGTCATGTTAGCTTTGGACAATCTTTCAATCACATATTCAATGATATCTGAAGGGGATGATAAGTCTTGTAGTTTTCATAGACATGTTTCCTGCCCAAAACAACAGTTAACAAAATAAAATATATTTTTCTGAAAACGTATTAAATACTTGCTAGCAATACACCATAGAAACAAATAAAAAGTAACAGGTTAACAAAATAATATTTTTTATTTTTTGAAAACAGATTCAAGGGAGTGCTATTTTACCCTTCCATAGTTCCATATCTAAACTGAAGTACATTTTCAATGGAATTGCTCACAGTCTAGTCTTAGCAAATCGAAAGATATTCCAATGCTTTCATCAATCTAAGAGACATGTTCCCAGTATCAGCAGTTTTCACTTGATTATAGATTTACATGAAAATAAATTAACAAACTGATATGTGAATGAAGTAGACGGTGTGAAAGACTTACCAAAATAAAAAGGGCATTTGTAATGTACCAAACCAAACTAAGCAAAATAAATTGATTTGGTTAGTTAATCTAGTTTAATCAAATATTTCTCACCCCTACCATAACAAAAAGCAAATTCTATAGAAAATGACAATGTAACTTGAATTTAAATAGGTGGAGTCATACGCTGGAGTATAGGACAACCAGGGAGGAAACTGCAAATAGATAACTTAAAATTTAATGATAATGCTTAGTTAACTACTATAAAACACAGTTTGCAGCATTATGTATGTCATTTGATTTCGTGTTAAGTTGCTTGAATATTTTCCTCTGGGTACTTTATGATGATACGTGTGGCTATGCATGGATACAAACCTGATTGTATCAACCATGTTCCTTTTTCGACAGATCCCACTATTCAACATGATGGTCAGTTGTAAAGGCAACAACCTTACAAGCATCGTGCACCTTATCTTCAACCACCTTCACCTTCAGCATAAAATCCACCGTCAAAAATTTACTAGTGTTAGCGGAGGAAACATAAATTTACTGAATTTTATTTCTTAACGTATAACATTTTATCCCTAAATTTATATATACAGTTCGTACGGCCTATTACTAGTATAAATCCATATTATAATACATGTAAACAAAGCAAGAATTATATAAGTGAAGCAATAGTCGTACATGTCAGGTATTTGTGCTTGAGTTGAAAAAATAATTCTACTTTCAAACATTTTGTTATGACACTTGAGGGAAAATTGATCTACAGGATTTTATTTATTGATGTATAACACATGGTCAATAAACCAGAATAGTAATTCAAAAGAATAATTACTTGTACAAGTGTATAATCTCAGCACTATAAATAATGCACCCCTTGAATCTTTATTTGAATTTATTTTGAAGTGGAAACGGTAGGAACAATAATGGATGATAAAGTCAAAATTTGAAACATACAAAGTTGAGACTGTTGGGGTTTTGTGTGCAGCGGAAGTTTTGACAAAACACCCAAAAACAAAATGAATCTTTTTCACCCAATCACTTGAAGATGAATGTGATTGAATAACAAACAACAACACAAAAAAATATCGGAAATATGAACACACGATATTCCACCCAACCACCCTCTTTATTGATTCACCAAAATATTGTTTACAACCGATCTCAGCTATCGTTAAACAAACACAACTTGAATCAATAACCTTATTGAGAAATAGGTAGAGAATATCTAATGGCTAAACAATTTGAGGAGAAAGATAATGAAGAACAATGACAAATTTTTCCACCACATAATGAAGATATCATATAGGCCTTTTATAGAGTAACTTGTCACCCAAATTATCCTCATATATATCAAATATATCCTCATATATCTCCAATATATCTATTTGGATAAGCACCAAATAATCCTTGCCTTCATTTTCAAATATCTCACAAAAGTAGCAACAAATATCTCCACCAAAAATGGATCCACATAGAAAATTTGTTGCCTACAATTTTGTGATTTGCGTATCACAAATCTCAACACCCCACCTTGATACCAAATCACAACATCTCCTCCACTCAACACTAGCCAACTTAGCTCTCACTTTCAACCTTCTTTTCTCAATTAACATCATTACAAACCTCCACCATCGCCCACTAATGGTGCACCTCCCTCATCGTGCACCACGCCAATAGCGATCTTCAAAAGCGTTTGTAATACCACAAAGACCTCCATCTTGTCTTTGTGGATTTCACAACTCGACATCCGTCTTCCGCTTGACATGATCTCTTCATCTCCGGGATCCCTCAAGCATCATCAACATCTAGACCCTTGTCGATACCCTGATCCTCCACCTTAGGACCATCAGCAATGACCATATTAACCTCTCCACCTTGCTGTGGACTAGGTTCTTCAACCGTCACCCGCCTTCCACTGTTGACCATTGAACCGACCAAACTATATAGGTTCCCCTCCTCCAAAACTCCTCGCATCATCACACGACCACTCTTCTTCACTCTCAAAACTCCACCTCGAGTCTCATAAGTGCAACCGCAGCGATCTAACTGACCGAGAGATATGAGGTTATGCGAACAAGTGGGTATGTGCCTCACACCGGTAACTTCTCTCTCCACTTCATCATGCATCCGAAATCTAACAGCTCCAACTCCACAAATTGGTAGCTCTACTCCATTGGCCGTCTTTATCATGCCAACACTCTTCTCATACGAAGAAAAACTTTTCACATCTCGACATATGTGAAAACTGGCTCCTGAATCCATCTTCCAAGGCTCCACAACACTAAGTAGGACATCACATGAAGAATTGCCTTCGGTACCTTCAGCAAAGCATGCCTGTGCCTCATCACTATTATTATCACCTTGCGCCTTCTTCTTCTTCATATCTCGTATATATGAATAGCAATCATTGCGCTTGTGGCCTTTCTTACCACAATAATGACAAAAGATAGCACCTTTCTTCTTCCTTGTATCTTCACCTGAGTCCCTTGCTACCATCGCCTCAGTTTGAACCGATTTCAACTCCGACCCTTTTCTCCTTAGCTCCTCATTCAAAAGACTGCTTCGAACCGTTTCCAAAGAGATAGTTCCATTAGCATTGGAATTACTCAATGAAACAACCAAAGTCTCCCAGCTTTCTGAAAGAGAACTCATCAACAAAAGAGCCTGCAACTCATCATCAAAATTGACCTTCATGTTTGCCAATTGATTGATGACATCTTGAAACTCGTTCAAATGCTCTGCAACAGACTTCTCCTCATCCAATCGAAGTTGCACCAACTTTCGAACCAGAAAAGCCTTGCTTGTAGCACTCTTTGACTCATACAGCGATACTAATTTGTCCCACAACGCCTTTGCGGATTCACAACTACCCACATGGTGGAACACAGAATCATCCAAATATTGGCGAATCAACGCAATCGCCTTTTTGTCCATTTTCTTCCACTTTCCCTCATCCATATTTGAGGGTTTCTCCTCATTTCCATCAATGGGATCATGCAAATCATTGAGATATAGAACGTCCTCCATCTTCGGCTTCCATATACCCCAATTCCTCCCATTCAAAATAGCCATCTTCGACAACGTCATCATTTCCGACATCAAAAAATCAATTTTTTTCAAACAAAAAATCAAATTTTTTTTTCAATCCAACAAACACTCCAAGCTATGCGGTGATCTGAGCTCTGATACCAACTGTTGGGGTTTTGTGTGCAGCGGAAGTTTTGACAAAACACCCAAAAACAAAATGAATCTTTTTCACTCAATCACTTGAAGATGAATGTGATTGAATAACAAACAACAACACAAAAAATATCGGAAATATGAACACAAGATATTCCACCCAACCACCCTCTTTATTGATTCACCAAAATATTGTTTACAACCGATCTCAGCTATCGTTAAACAAACACAACTTGAATCAATAACCTTATTGAGAAATAGGTAGAGAATATCTAATGGCTAAACAATTTGAGGAGAAAGATAATGAAGAACAATGACAAATTTTTCCACCACATAATGAAGATATCATATAGGCCTTTTATAGAGTAACTTGTCACCCAAATTATCCTCATATGTCTCAAATATATCTATTTGGATAAGCACCAAATAATCCTTGCCTTCATTTTCAAATATCCCACAAAAGTAGCAACAAATATCTCCACCAAAAATGGATCCACATAGAAAATTTGTTGCCTACAATTTTGTGATTTGCGTATCACAAATCTCAACAGAGACATGCATACATGAAAACATAAAAAAGACTGCGATTAATATACACAATATGAAATGATGTATGTACTAATGTACCGAAATGCATGTAACTTTTTATTGAGTGGACCCCCCTTACTATTAAAAAAACATTTTCAAGACTGCTAATTTAATCTGGAGAAGGAAAAGCATTAGAAATAGATCAGTTTTGTTGATGCTTTAGTTGAAAATACCTAAGGTGATCATTTAACTTGCATCCAGCATAATGTTTCAACCTTTTCTCCCTTAGCAGCATCCATCTTCTTGCTCAAGATAGTTAAAGGTGCCGTAGAAAGTCAACATTGTATTAAAAAATGTAATAATCCACTAGTGTATACATGCTTTAATATAGAGAAGTATAATATAAGGTGAATAAATACATTTTTGAAAGCAATCACAAGCATTTTATGTAGAGGTGGTGGACACTGATTGCAAGGGCAGGGAAGACACTGATTGCAAAAATACTTACGCAAGCAAGCCAATCTGTCTCAAGACCTTTATGTTAATTACATAACAATCAACTAGTATATCACCACGACGCATTATCGTGGCTCCTAGATGATATTTCACAACTATTATTGAAACACCCCACCTTCGTTAAGGTCACTCACAAAGGGAATTCCTTAACTTTGGTGGAGCATTTCAGGTAAAAGATGCAGATAAATTATAAGACAAACAAATAAAGCAGCGAAAAATAAAGTCATTTTATAAACAACTTAATTCTGTCAAGCTTTTACAAACAATTTTCTCAATCATACTTAAATGTAATACATAGAACTTCTGTCCTGATTTAAAAACTTCCAAGTATAAAAGAAGCATAAAAACAACAATAATATTCCCCAATAAAGCATGAACTGGCCATACAGTGGAAGAGAGAGTCCAAAGCAATACATAGACTATCTTCGAGTTTGGAAAGAAAACTGAGCTAAGTGGTAACATTTCCTCCCTGTGAACCTGGGGGGGGGGGTGAAAGAAAAGAGGCGAAACAAAACTAGGTCAGACATAAGTCTGGTAAGCCAAATGAATTTCAGCATATAAACAGGCAAAAGTATAATGACATGAATAAACTGAATATAAGACAATACCATGATAACAGGGATAACAAGATAACATAGGATATGCATAAGGTATGATAAGGCAAGATCAGCTGAATGCGCTTCTACTCTTTCTCTACTTCTCTACTACCTTGTTATTCTGATTTTTATATCTATATCTCTGCACCACCTAACTAGTGTCCCAACTAGTAATCTATATAAAATGATAATATGATAACGTGATCCCAATCCCCGCAATTGTGGTAGCCTTTAGGTGTACATCTATTATGAGGATTCCACTTCAATCTGCCTAATTTTTATGAATGTGTTAGATGTACCCTCACTACCCTATCGATCGGCTCCCTACTTGTATTAATTTCTCTTGTGTCTGTGTCAATCAGCCCTCTCTTGCATGTAGATACCCTGTGTTGGTCCCACCATAAGGTGTATCAGTCCTTATGATAGCAACCCGACACGATTCAAGATGCACAGTGTATAACTACTGGTACCCAGTGCCTGCTTTTCCCACTCCGGAGTACGTGCACGCCCGTAAATCGTCGGAACCTACACTGACGTACCCCATGCCGCTATTTTGACCGCTTATAATCAGCCCAGTAATCGTGCCCCACCCTGCCTAGTTCAGGGTACCATGATACATCTATGTGGGTAACTGCTGAAATGGGTCCCCGTTACTAGGGTTTTCTACTGGTTAAGTTTGTGGGCCTATATATACAAATATTACCCACCTACACGAGATGTACTTAACCCTCCCACCGATTCTAGCATGTTTTCTTAACGGTTAATTTGTGGTCCTATATGTATTAATATTACCCACCAACCCGAGATGTACTTAACCCTACCATCGATTCAAGCATGTTTATTTAACGGTTAAGTTTGTGGGCCTATATTTACTAATATTACCCACCAACCCGATATGTACTTAACCCTTCCATCGATTGAAGCATGTTTATTTAACGGTTAAGTTTGTGGGCCTATATTTACTAATATTACCCACCAACCCGATATGTACTTAACCCTCTCGCACATTATGTCACATTGGTTAAGTGTTGTCCATTCATGTTAACTTAACCCACCCATTCATCGTGTCATGTTGGTTAAGTGTTTCTTAACCCCGTTCGTTCATCAAGTTATATTGGTTAAGTGTTTTCTTGTTAACTTAACCCCACATGTTCATCATGTTGTATTGGTTAAGTGTCATCAATCAATTCAAGTTAACTTAACCCACCTACTTGTCATGTTACAGTGTTGCCTTCTGTGTCACCTTAACCCTACCACAAATCAAGTTATATTGGTTAAGTGTTTCTTATTACTTAACCCTACCCATCCATCATGCTATACTGGTTAAGTGTTTCCTATTAACTAAACACTTAGTCATTCATGTTATATTAGTTAAGTGTTCCTATGAACTTAACCCTAGCCATTCATCTTGTTCACTAGCATTAATTGATTCATTAATGCACAAACCTCTCACATTAGATATGTGTTATTGCAGTTACTGGATGTGCCAGGCGGTTTCGGGAAGTTTTAAACCACAACTCAATCTAACCTCGGGTTTTTCTTGGGCATGATGCACTAACCTCTCACATTAGATAGGTGTTGTTGTGGTTACTGGATGTGTCAGGCGGTTCTGGGCAGTTTTACACCACAACTCCATCTAACCTCGAGTTAGGCACATTCATCTTTTCACTAATTTACATATTTACATATTATATGTAAATTATTCACAATTGTTGTCAATTTCATATTTATGCCACATTTTCCATAAATGTCCAAGTCTAGATTTATATGCTAATTATCCCAACCAGTCATATTCCAATTTTCAAGTTATGCCCAACAAAGCTAATTGCAAGTTATGGCCCCCAAATTCAATTTCGAGATATTACTCAAATTAGGCTACATCTAATCTTCCCAAGTTTGTACTAATAGTCATGCCCCAATACCCCAAGTTCGCAACAAAGACAAATTATGCCCCAAATCATAAGTTACAAAATTATGTTCCACCATTACCAAATAGAGTATTCCCCATTACCCCCGCATTCCAATCGCACGCATAATGAGTTTCAGTCTAGATTCGAGGTTAATCTAGATTCATAAAATAAAGAGGACGAAAGAGGAGCATAAACGAAAGTAGGCATAAAATAGGAAATGATAGATCTGTCAAATATTTTGGGACCAAGAGGATTACAGATTTGTTAGAGTTGGGGTATAACAAAGATAGATCTGAAACAAACTGACAGAAATAACCTCGTAGACATATAGATCTGATGTAAATAACATCATGAACCTAAAAGGATTATATATCAGATGTCCAACAAAGACAGGCATTGTAACGAACCAGGGAAAAACTCGACGCTCGAGTTTTCAACAACAATACATAAACCTGTATCGCTTGCCAAAAACCCAAGTATTGAACCCCCAGTTTGTCAATAGAAAGAATTTAGAGGGTGAGAAAAGAAAGAAAGAATATTAGAATAGAAGAAAGAAGAAGAACACCACATAAGAATCTCACAGCGGAACGAAATAAATATAATATCACAATCTTTTTATTAAAAAAAAACTGGATACACATACCAATCATTAGAGTACAACATATATCAGTCACAGCGGAAAATAATCTTTATATAACTAGAGGTGAAACCTCCTGCTTCCAACTCCTGAAACTCCAAGCGAAAACTAACCTGAAACATACTCGGTCTGACCCGAGCACATTTGAAGCAAAGCAATATACACCGGGTCAGTCTGGAATACTTTCAGTGATAAATTCACAGAAAGCACAACTTGTTTAACTTTGGAAAATTCTTTATGAAATCAAAGGATAATAGTAAGACCAGCCCACACATAAACACGGACGGTTTTTACCTTACTATAACCCAAAACAGTTTGAAATCATAACTTATTCTGATATTATGATAATGTCTAAATACAAATAAATATGAATCTAGTGGAACGCTTGCATCTCAGACTCCACATATATAGTATACAAACGAAAACCGTGGGCGCTTATTGGATATTGGATTCCAACTTGACAAGGTATGGGACCACCTTCCGAATGTGTATCTCTAGAGGCGAATACACTGGGTTCAACAAGAACGTCTAGCAACCCGGCCCACACATGACCGACCACTCATTTCGCTTGAGTGTATCGAATGTATATCACCGACGGTTGGGATCAGCAACCGCCTCCCGAAAAGGGAAAACATCGAATATAGATTAAAGAAGCAAATAGAATTTCTCTAGATAGGTGATTATACACCCTAATGGGAGCGACCCACATAGCCATGCTGCCCGCCTGATTTTTGTCATTTCCCGGTTGATGAGGCTTGAGGCTAGAATTCCTTTTCGTACATCTGGCCACCATTCACTTTGAATGCCACATCGTAAGATCCTCTGGATATCACTAATTGACGTCCACAAAAATACTCTAGTTGGGGGCTAACCAACTATAATACGTTTGAAGAAATCAACGTACGTGGTCCTTTGGAAATACTCTGTCAGACATTCGTCCATACAAGTCATCCAGGAACAGGATGAACTGAAGGCACTCTCCACTGCATCTCATAAAGGAATCACCCCAAGGATCAGTAGCGAGAAGTCCTTGCAACCCGTAGATTCCAACCACGACAGAACCACAGTTTATCTCTGGTTGCAATCCCAGAGATTATTAGCGGTCCTTCCGTTTATGAAAATCCACAGTCTTTGATTGCTCCATCTCGATCATCTTCCGATATCTTCACGTATTTGTTGGTTGGAATGGTTTTCGAATATGAATTCGATCCCCGTCTTTCCGTTCCAACAATCGTATTGGTCAACTTTGACAGTCGGTGATTTAACTATCAAATAACAATCATGTCATTGATTTCACTGATTCTGTATTTGGCATTACTTGGCCTACTTAAAATATATTTAACAAAATAGTAAATCAATCTTTGAATCTTCCAATTATATTGAAACATTTATTTATTCTTATTTATAACAGAAACTATTTTGATTACTATAGAGCATATATACCTGTATATATATACCCCAGCTTTCCACTTCTTTTGGAAACATCGATCTATTTCCTTTAAAACCGTTTCCTTTATATTCGAGTATCTCGATATACATCTAAATATATATATATATATATATATATATTACCTAATGGTATTAATCGTTTCCAATTCTAATAGGGTTAAAGCAAAGGTCGGCTTATAATTCAAAATCAAATATTCTTATTTTCATTGAACTACATTGTAGTATCATTTAAATTTCAAAATCCTGCACCAAAATTCAATACTTCTCGTATGGGATATCACATCAATCACAACACCTTTAACTCGTTTCAACTAATACCATTCCTCGATAATTGCGAAGCCATTCAAGTTAGGGTATTTGATTACCTCTCAGACCTTGATCGACCCCGTTCTTATTTCATAATAAATATCAGTTTGTCATTTAACACCTCACTACAATCTTCTTTACCATCTCGATTTCAAACTGGTTTCGTAAACCGTTTCTTACATTTGAAACCCCTTGCCAATAAAATCTATTTGCTTAATTTGTTCGATTAAGTAAAAATTCATCAAATATAACTTTTAACTTAACCCACAATTCCACTTATGACCTTTGGATTTTAAATAAAATCCCTCGTTCAATCATCTACTTCCATTTATTCAGAAATTCTTATAACAACTTTAAATTGGATTTCTATAACTGAAATCCTCTTGTCCTTTCTTTACAATAAAACCCCTTTTTGTCTTGGATTTTATTTCTAAAAATCTACTTACCAATTCTTTACCAAAATCACTATATTTATTTTCCCTTGCTTTTGAACCATTTATTTCAATTAAAGCGTTTTGTTTAAATAATTCTTTAACTTTTTCAAAGTTATCGTTTTAGTTTAATAACTCTTTTCTAAAACTCACTTTGATTTCTTCTTAAATACTTACAAAAATTCCTTAAGAAAAAATTAACAACTTCTTATATTATATTTTAAAACCATTATTACCATTACCATATCTCACTCCATTCCTAATACATTTATCATCTTCCTAAACATTTCATTTCAATTGAGTTCACTTTATTTAATTAAGTGAAACCTTATTTACATCACTACATTTACTTTCCAATTCAATTCACAAATCTTGTTTTTGAAAACCTGGATTATGAATTCCTTTATAAAGCTTTTATCGCCCTTTTCGATCAAACCATTTAAAAATGATTTTTTGATAAACTCGATTAAAAGTATACATACATATATATAACTTCCTAATTAAATTATTTATATAAAATATCTGGAAAACTTCAGTTCAGTTATAAATAATTTATAACTTTAAATCTATGTCAATTCGCCTGACGGTAGAATGACGGTTAAAAACAGTACATTTTAAGCCATTCAATGTCAACCACTCAATCAATACTGTCGATTGATTTTAAACACAACACAAGTGAATATTTATTCAACCATCATGTTCAAACAGGTTTTTCTACCATATGGGGTCCAATCAGTTCAAATATCAATAATATACAACAAACAAACAACACGTATAATATTTGAGGAATTCGGTCAGATCCCTCCAACCTGTTCTTCTCTGCATCACAGCTCGTTATACATTTCATAATAATATATGAAATAAATTTCATATGATCAACTAATTTAAAACGATGGAATATAAACGGCGACAACCAATCAAACAGTAAACAACCAATAACAACCAAGCTACCAATTTATATTTTTAATGGCAAATTATATTTTTATATGAATTTACCACATCACAGAATTCCAAAAGGTGTGAGAATTAACTCACCAGGTTATATTTTCGGCTGACGGTTGACGCGTTCGTTGCATTTAATTTGAGACGACCATTCAAAATTGTCTGAAATTCCAACTATGTCCAATCAACTCCTAGTCAGTGTCATCGGATAGGTCTCGTCCCTGCGATCCCAACGGATCCAGTTTCGTCCAATTCCGTTCACGTATGAGAAAGTTACGCTAGTTCAAAGTTTTATAAAATATACGATTATTAACTTAAACTAATTATTAATTAATTTACTAAACTAATTAATTACCTTTCTCAACGTGGTCCACGTCAGCATCGTGTTAATCGAAACACATTTTCCCTTTCGTTCTTCTTTGAAACCCGTCCTCCCCCCTTTCCTCAAGAAAATCGAACGTCGGCCCCCTTTTTCAAACCACCACCGTTCATTCGCCTGACCACCGGAACTCCGGCCGAGCACCTCACCAGAATCGCCACAACGAGTACCACCGTCGCCCAGCCTCTGACCACCCAGCTCGCCTCCGTCTGCCAGTAAACCCGCTCCGACTAAATCCCATTCAAACCCAAAAATACGTCGCCACGCCTCGATCTGGACCACTGCGCCGCCACCATTGTGACCGCCTGCTCCGCCTCCTTCACCAGCCCCCAGGCTTCGACCCCCACGATGCCTCCTTCACCTGTAAACCCACCGAAACCGCCAGCCATTTCAAAGAATTAACCCAAAACAACCCTCCGCGTTCAATTCGCCACCACGGTCACCTCCGACCACTAGATAATCTCTGACCGATACCAATCGAAAGCCTTGCTCCTCCTCTCCATTTCCCCCATGGTCTGAGCTCCTGCAATCGACCACATCCCCTCAGTTTCGCCAAAGAACAAAACTGAATAGTTTCGGTTTTCGTGAAATTCCGGCCACCACAACCCTCTGATCCACCCCCAACTTTTTACAGTAGCAAGACAACTCCCCGATCTACCACTTTACTTCAGGTCACCCATGTCGATTCATCACGGATTGGAAGATAAAATTGATTTTGTAACCGAGGGCTTTATTGCAAAATGTATGGGTGTTTTCAGAAATTGGGGAAATAGGGTTCTGAATTGGGGTATATATAGCGTGAAAATAATATAGTTTAAGTTGATTTGACGAACGATGTTGACTAACGATTTTTATTTCGTGTCTATCGCGTTTTCTGAATGTCGTTTATTGTCCCTGTGCTCACATACAAACCCTGTTCGAGATGCGAGTGGACGACATAGTATATCTTGACGATACGGTCCTAACGAAACTTGTTTCGTCAAATTCTGTGTCCGTTTGCTCAAATGGCGCTCGTACGCGTCCAAATTGATCGTTTTATTTTGCATTTTATTTTGCCATGCTCACAAATTAACCCCGATTGACGCGCCACCTGAAATCTAGCAATAATTTACTGTTGCGGTCCCAATAAAATTTGTTTCATCTAAAACTGACGTCGTTTGAATAAATCCCTTTTATAACTGCCCAATTCAAATAAAATAAACCAATTTTAAAATACCTCAATATAATAATATTAAAATATTACCATTAGTCAAACTCGACCATAATTTGATGTAGATTCACAATAAAATAACTCGGGTTGAAATCCAAGTCAGTTCGATATTCAAAATATTTATAAACCCCTAAATCTATAGAATAAACCAATATAATATATAATGGAATTCCATAGCGTTTTTTCCAAAATTTGATTTGGACATAAAATAAAATCTACGCGATGAAAACTGGATTTTTCTCTGCCATTAGAAAGATATCGTCAAACAGATTCCAACGTTTCTTGTTTCGAGAAAATCCGACTTATTTTGGGCCCTGTACAGCCGTTTAAAGTTCAAAACGCCAAATTACGAATTTCCGCGCCGCTGCAGCTCATTTTATATTTAAATTATAAACTATATATATTCATCGTCGTCAATTAAACGAAATCGCCAATATAATTCAATATAAACCAATATCCAACCATTTTAACCTACCCGTTCACACTATCCTGCCAATACAACATTTTCCGACTATTTGGAAACTTAAAATATTATTTTATTATTTATTTAAATAATGTATTCAAAAATAAACCGTTAAATTCAAATATTTAAATTCAAACCAATATTTTAAATAATTAAAATAATCAAAATAATCCAAATAAATAGGCAGAAAATACGGGTCGTTACGTTCCTTCCCCCTTAAAATAATTTCATCCTCGAAATTGCTAATGTAGAAAGAACGTTAAATCCCTTTATCTTTTCAAAAATAATTAATTTTAAAACTCGAATTTATTTTCAAACTCACCCAACTGGTTTTAAAACCAATTTATTTCAAATAAAAGATTTTTTCCAAAAATCTTCAAAAAAAATTCTAACACCTTAAATTTTGGAAAAATTTCGGCAGAGTCTCCCCTGTACGGAGGGACATCTGCAATATTGCAGGATCAAGAAATATGTATCCATCGACCGACAAGGTCGGAAAAATCCAAAATCCAAACAAAACCAAAATTTCATATTTGCGTAGGCGTACGTTTTTGCGAGCGTTATTATGCGACAAGCAATATATTACACGCGAGCTTGCTTAGTTATTATGCAGCTCTATTCAACTGGATTTGATTAACTCCAGAATTTTCTCTTGGATGGGATTTAAAGCTGAATTGGCACTTCTTCACCTGTTCTCAACTCAAATGAACTCATTAGTCATCAAACACGTGTCAATTATGTTCAAAACATCCATATCATCTATGTCAACTAATTCGACACACAGTTCAATCCATACGAGGTTATAATTATTTATAATCACTTCATTTATTTCTTTAATTATCCATTCGAATTTATTTACCTGGACTGATTTATTCGAGTTATTTACCTCGGGTTGGTTTTAACCAAGTCGATTCAGGCTCAGGTTTATATTCGAGCAACCAACAACACAATCCAAACATATCATACAAACCAGCATTAACAAATCAATCGATCTCCCATACTATAATAAACTTTACTTTTATTTTATTATAAAATAAATTGGCGCAGATATTTTCAAAAATAATTTAATATCAAATTACAAATACGCTCTCTAGAATGTATAATCAAACTCAATCTAGGGTATTGCTAACCCCATCTCTATTGAGTCACGCCACAGAGCCAAGGTTATCACTAAACCAATAGCTCTGATACCACTGTAACGACCCAGGGAAAAACTCGACGCTTGAGTTTTCAACAACAATACATAAACCCGTATCGCTTGCCAAAAACCCAAGTATCGAACCCCCAGATTGTCAATAGAAAGAATTTAGAGGGTGAGAAAAGAAAGAATATTATAATAGAAGAAAAAAGAAGAACACCACATTAGAATCTCACAGCGGAACGAAATAAATATAATATCACAATCTTTTTATACAAAAGAAAAACTGGATACACATACCAATCATTAGAGTACAACATATATCAGTCATAGCGGAAAATAATCTTTATATAACTAGAGGTGAAACCTCCTGCTTCCAACTCCTGAAACTCCAAGCGAAACCTAACCTGGAACATACTCGGTCTGACCCGAGCACATTTGAAGCAAAGCAAAATACACCGGGTCAGTCTGGTATACTTTCAATGATAAATTCACAGAACACACAACTTGTTTAACTTTGGAAAATCCTTTATGAAATCAAAGGATAATAGTAAGACCAGCCCACACAAAAACACGGACGGTTTTTACCTTACTATAACCCAAAACAGTTTGAAATCATAACTTATTCTGATATTATGATAATGTCTAAATACAAATAAATATGAATCTAGTGGAACGCTTGAATCTCAGACTCCACATATATAGTATTCAAACCAAAACCGCGGGCGCTTATTGGATATTGGATTCCAACTTGACAAGGTATGGGACCACCTTCCGAATGTGTATCTCTAGAGGCGAATACACTAGGTTCAACAAGAAAGTCTTGCAACCCGGCCCACACATGACCGACCACTCATTTCGCTTGAGTGTATCGAATGTATATCACCGACGGTTGGGATCAGCAACCGCCTCCCGAAAAGGGACAGCATCGAATATAGATTAAAGAAGCAAATGGAATTTCTCTAGATAGGTGATTATACACCCTAATGGGAGCGACCCACATAGCCATGTTGCCTGCCCGATTTTTGTCATTTCCCGGTTGATGAGGCTTGAGGCTAGAATTCCTTTTCGTACATCTGGCCACCATTCACTTTGAATGCCACATCGTCAGATCCTTTGGATATCACTAATTGGCGTCCACAAAAATACTCTAGTTGGGGGCTAACCAACTATAATACGTTTGAAGAAATCATCGTACGTGGTCCTTTGGAAATACTCTGTCAGACATTTGTCCATACAAGTCATCCAGGAAAAGGATGAACCGAAGGCACTCTCCCACTGCATCTCATATAGGAATCACCCCAAGGATCAGTAGCGAGAAGTCCTTGCAACCCGTAGATTCCAACCACGACAGAACCACAGTTTATCTCTGGTTGCAATCCCAGAGATTATTAGCAGTTCTTCCATTTATGAAAATCCACAGTCTTCGATTGCTCCATCTCGATCATCTTCCGATATCTTCACGTATTTGTTGGTCGGAATTGTTTTCGAATATGAATTAGATCCCGGTCTTTCCGTTCCAACAATCGTATTGGTTAACTTTGTTAGTCGGTGATTTAACTATCAAATAACAATCGTGTCATTGATTTCACTGATTCTGTATTTGGCATTACTTGGCCTACTTAAAATATATTTAACAAAATAGTAAATCAATCTTTGAATCTTCCAATTATATTGAAACATTTATTTATTCTTATTTATAACAAAAACTATTTTGATTACTATAGAGCATATATACCTGTATATATATATACCCTAGCCTTACACTTCTTTTGGAAACATCGATCTATTTCCTTTAAACCCCTTTCCTTTATATTCGAGTATCTCGATATACATATATATATATATATGTATATATATATTGTACCTAATGGTATTAACCGTTTCCAATTCTAATAGGGTTAAAGCAAAGGGCGACTTATAATTCAAAATCAAATATTCTTATTTTCATTGAACTACATTGTAGTATCATTTAAATTTCAAAATCACGCACCAATATTCAATACCTCGTATGGGATATCACACCAATCACTACACCTTTAACTCGTTTCAACTAATACCATTCCTCGATAATTGCGAAGCCATTCAAGTTAGGGTATTTAATTACCTCTCAGACCTTGATCGACCCCGTTCTTATTTCAGAATAAATATCAGTTTGTCATTTAACACCTCACTACAATCTTCTTTACCATCTCGATTTCAAACTGGTTTCGTAAACCGTTTCTTACATTTGAAAACCCTTGTCAATATAATCTATTTGCTTAATTTGTTCGATTAAATAAAAATTCACCAAATATAACTTTTAACTTAACCCACAATTCCACTTATGACCTTTGGATTTTAAATAAAATCCCTCGTTCAATCATCTACTTCCATTTATTCAGAAATTCTTATAACAACTTTAAATTGGATTTCTATAACTAAAATCCTCTTATCCTTTCTTTACAATAAAACCCCTTTTTGTCTTGGATTTTATTTCTAAAAATCTATTTACCAATTCTTTACCAAAATCACTATATTTATTTTCCCTTGCTTTTGAACCCCTTATTTCAATTAAAGTGTTTTGTTTAAACAATTCTTTAACTTTTTCAAAGTTATCGTTTTAGTTTAAAAACTCTTTTCTAAAACTCACTTGGATTCTTCTTAAATACTTATAAAAATTCCTTAAGAAAAATTTAACAACTTCTTATATTATATTTTAAAACCATTATTACCATTACCATATCTCACTCCATTCCTAATACATTTATCATCTTCCTAAACATTTCATTTCAATTGAGTTCACTTTATTTAATTAAGTGAAACCTTATTTACATCACTACATTTACTTTCCAATTCAATTCACAACTCTTGTTTTTGAAAACCTGGATTATGAATTCCTTTATAAAGCTTTTATCGCCCTTTTCGATCAAACCATTTTAATATAATTCTTTGATAAACTCGATTAAAAGTGTATATATATATAACTTCCTAATTAAATTATTTATATAAAATAACTGAAAAACTTCAGTTTAGTTATAAATAATTTATAACTTTAAATCTATGTCAATTCACCTAACGGCAGAACGACGATTAAAAACATTACATTTTAGGCCATTCAATGTCAACCACTCAATCAATACTGTCGATTGATTTTAACACAACACAGGTGAATATTTATTCAACCATCATGTTCAAACAGGTTTTTCTACCATATGGGGTCCAATCAGTTCAAATATCAACAATATATAACAAACAAACAACATGTATAATATTTGAGGAATCCGGTGGGATCCCTCCAACCTGTTCTTCTCTGCATCACAGCTCGTTATACATTTCATAATAATATATGAAATAAATTTCATATGTTCAACTAATTTAAAACGATGGAATATAAACGGCAGTAACCAATCAAACAGTAAATAACCAATAACAACCAAGCAACCAATTTATATTTTTAACGGTAAATTATATTTTTATATGAATTTACCACATCACAGAATTCCAGAAGGTGTGAGAATTAAATCACCGGATTATATTTCCGGCTGACGGTTGACGCGTTCGTTGCATTTAATTTGAGACAACCATTCAAAATTGTCTGAAATTCCAGCTGCGTCCAATCGACTCCTAGTCAGTGTCATCGGATAGGTCTCGTCCCCGCGATCCCAACGGATCCAGTTTCGTCAGATTCCGTTCATGTATGAGAAAGTTATGCTAGTACAAAGTTTTATAAAATATACAATTATTAACTTAAACTAATTATTAATTAACTAAACTAATTTATTACCTTTCTCAACGTGGTCCACGTCAGCATCGTATTAATCAAAACACGTTTTCCCTTCCTTTCTTCTCTGAAACCCGTCCTCCCCCTTTCCTCAAGAAAATCGAACGCCAGCCCCCTTTTTGAAACCACCACCTTTTCATTCGCCTGACCACCGGAACTCCGGTCGAGCACCTCACCAGAACCGCCCCAATGAGTACCACCGTCGCCCAGCCTCTGACCACCCAGCTCGCCTCCGTCCGCCAGTAAACCCGCTCCAACTAAATCCTGTTTAAACCCAAAAATACGTCGCCACGCCTCGATCTGGACCACCGCGCCGCCACCATTATGACCGCCTGCTCCTCCTCCTTCACCAGCCCCCAGCCTTCGACCCCCACGACGCCTACTCCGCCCATAAACCCACCAAAACATCCAGCCATTTCAAAGAATAAACCCAAAACAACCCTTCATGTTCAACTCGCCACCACGGTCACCTCCGACCACCAGAGAACCTCCGGCCGGTACCAATCGAAAGCCTTGCTCCTCCTCTCCATTTCCCCCATGGTCTGATCTCCTCCAATCGACCACAGCCCCTCAATTTCGCCAAAGAACGAAACTAAATTGTTTCGGTTTTCGTGAAATTCCGGCAACCACAACCCACCGATCCACCCTAAATTTTACAGTAGCAAGACAACTCCCCGATTTACCACTTTACTTCAGGTCATCCATGTCGATTCATCACGGATTGGAAGATAAAATTGATTTTGTAACCGAGGGCTTTATTGCAAAATGTATGGGTGTTTTCAGAAATTGGGGAAATAGGGTTCTGAATTGGGGTATGTATAGCGTAAAAATAATATAATTTAAGTTGATTTGACGAACGATGTTGACTAACGATTTTTATTTCGTGTCTATCGTGTTGACTAACGTAATATGAAAGTGGCTGAGCCGATCTAGTGCCTAATGTGTGTATATGCATCCACGAGAAACCACTAGCAAACACTTGCAACCACTTGCATCCACCAAACATAACATGTCTCAAACACATGTTTACATCCATTGGCTTCTACCTAAGGATTGAGGATAGGACCGAGAGGATATACCTAAAAGATAAAGACTAGCATGCAAATAAATATTACAGAAAAAGCAGGATCAAGGATATACCCTCAAAAAGGGTATGATGCATGTATCTAGTCTTCAGTCTTCCAAGTCGCGTCTTCTTGAGCTTTACTCCACTGTACCTTAACTAATTTAACTTCACGATTGTGAAGCTTCTTGACCTCCATTTCCAAAACCCACTAGTAAAGATAGGACCTCAATCACTCAATATGCTAGAGGGTATCCAATGTTGTCGAACTATCTTTCCAAGATATACAGATGTTAACCACGATACCAAGTGTATATACTAAGATGATTAGAGGTCTCTCTTCTACTTAGCTTATCCATCATGTCACAATTCTGAGGGTCTAAAGCTAAAGATTGCTATGTACTTTTTGCCTCTCTTAAGGTCAGTCTTTCTCTACTTAGGGCGCTTGCCACAACTATTTATTTCTCACGCAAACCATCCTTGTCGAACTTGACATCCCTCAAGTACAAGACCCAAAGGCCTAAACCAATATCAGACAAGCACCCAAGGAATACCTCCTCCGAATTTGGACGATTTATGTGAGATGATACTAGCAAAACAACCAAACAATTGAGCACTTAACCGAATCTGGCTATCCTCGCCAATCTTGCTCCAGAACTATTGTTGATCACATAACTGGCTTTGCATTGTCAACTAGATATATGTGGAAGTTTACCTCACGTTTTAGGGGACAAACCCCTAATCTTAATCAAAAACATCTGTGTACTCATGGACTACTCCAACGGATCGAGAATCGTCGATAAATACATAAAGTGATCCCAGGTAGCTAAGTCAAACTGATCCCTTAGGATCGCACGAAATTTCGAGGATATTCCCGAGGCAAGTCGAAAGTCTAACTACCCTCCTTTCACGATTACTAGCTAACCAATCCATGCCTAGAATCAACCCATAGCCCATGAAATTAAAAACATAAGTATCTCAAATCCTTACAAACCAAAGGTAAATTAGCCGAACCACAAATTGGATTTGAGATAACAATGGGATCTTCTATTATACAAGTACTAAGGCGCAGAGACTCAACTATGGAAGCAGATATAAACGAATGTGAAGCGCTAAAATCAAAAAGAGTACTAACAGGATGATCAAAAAGATAAACTAAGCTCTACCTCTCTCTCAGGTATGCTGGCGGTAAGAGAATGCACTTGCCCTCCTGAAAATCCTGTTCTTGCCCTTGTCCTTATATGACCTGTTATACCATAATAAAGACACTTCCTCTTGTTTTAGGTTTTACTATTCTTTCCTCCCTTCTTGTCCTGTGTTCTTCCACTTACACCTCTTCCTTTTTTACCTCCTTTGTGAACCAAGTCCATATCCATGAGTTCCTCATCCTTGGGTTGTGCTCCTTAGTAAAACTCCCTCAGTCTCATCTTTACTATCCTTGTGTAATACGTTGACAAGTCTCTCGAAAGCTGCCTCCACCGCACGGAGAATCCTACAAAGCTCGAAAGAGTATTAGCCGCAGGTGAAACTACTACGGCTATAGATGGAAGTTGGGCACTTATTTGCACTTTGACAAGTGTCGTAGTCTCGTCAAGCCTATGGAACCATGCCGCGATGAGGTTACCTCCCGGAAAGCCAGGAGCCCCGGAGACTCAGAAAAGAAGGAAACTAGGATTCAAACAGAGGATCAAAAGATAGTGCATATGGCTTTTGGGAAATATGCCTTTAAAACAAAACTTTTCTTCTGAAAATGCTTCTTTTAAAATCGTTTTGAAAATAAATTTTCAAATCTTTTATCTGATCCGGTAACCTTCAGCTCTGATACCAAGTGAAACACCAGACCTTCGCTATGGTCACTCACAAAGGGAATGCCTTAACTTTAGTGGAGCGTTTTAGGTAAAAGATGCAGATAAATTACAAGACAGAAAAATAAAGTAGCGGAAAATAAAGTCATTTTATAAACAACTTAATTCAGTCAAGCTTTTGCAAACAATTTTCTCAATCATACTTAAATGTAATACATAGAACTTATGTCTTGATTTAAAAACTTCCAAGTATAAAAGGAGCATAAAAACAACAATAATATTCCCCAATAAAGCATGAACTAGCCATAGCAGTGGAAGAGAGAGTCCAAAGCAATACATCGACTATCTTCGAGCTTGGAAAGAAAACTGAGCTGAGCTAAGTGGTAACATTTCCTCCCTGTGAACCGGGGGGGACGGAAGAAAAGAGGCGAAACAAAACAAGGTCAGACATAAGCCTGGTAAGTCCGGTGACTTTCAGCATATAAACAGGCAAAAGTATCATGACATGAAAACTGAATATAAGACAATACCATGATAATAGGGATAACAAGATAACATAGGATAAGCATAAGGTATGATAAGATAAGATAAAATGAATGCGCTTCTACTCTTTCTCTGCTTCTCTACTACCTTGTTATTATGATTTTTATATCTATATCTCTACACCACCTAATTAGTGTCCCAACTAGTAATCAGTATAAAATGATAATATGATAATGTGATCCCAATCCACGCAATTTGTAATACCCCACCTCCGCTAGGGTCACTCACAAAGGGAATGCACTAGCTTTGGTGGAGTATTATCTAGGTAAACATGCACAGAAATATTACAAGACAGAACATATAAAACAGCGGAATAAAACATGATTTTATTACTTTATAAAAGTAGTAAGGTCTAAAACCTTTTACATCAAAGTGCCAATTAAATTACTTACATCGAAACCTGTCTTGCAATAATAAAGAAGCATAAAACCATAGTCATAAATTATTCCCCAAGTAAAACAGTAAAATAGCCATAGCCAAGAAAAGTCCAAGCCATAGATGATGATCTTGAAGCAGAAAATCCGCACTAAGTAGCAACATTTCCTCCCTGTAAACCTGGGGGGGGGAACGGAAGAAAAAGAGGCGAAACAAAACGGGGTCAGTCATAAAGACTGGTAAGTCCTAGCTACTTTCAGCCTACAAACAGGTAAAGGTAACATGACATGTATAAACTGAAAATAAACATAAACACGATGACAAGATAGACAGATCAAACTAAGATAACAAGATAAGCTCAAGTAACAAGATAACCAAGGTAACAGGATAACCAAGGTAACAAGATAACAAGATAAACTCGGAATATCATCGCATGTCTAACGTCCTCTGCACCAACCGTACTAGCATCCTAACTCGTATCATCCCTTCCATGTATATGTATAGTCCCTTGCCGTATATCGTACTGGTTCCATCATGTTATTCTGTACCACTACAATGTAGTGTCACCATCCTTGAAATCGCTCGGACTGCCATCCTTGTTCTGGCCAGATTCCCTTATCATGAGTTATCGCGTGTTCATCTAGGATTTACGCCACCTAGGACCACTAGGGATTATGCTACCTATTGGACGTTTTCTAGATTCGATCAGGGTTTATGCCACCTAGGACCACTAGGGATTATGCTACCTATCGAACAACGCCCTTTTTCCACATAACGATCTAATCGATCGGCTCCCTGCAAGTCCTAACTCGTCGTGTGTCGGTGTCATACGGCCCAATCACGAATGTAGCTACTCTGTGCTAGGTCCACCCTAGGGTGTATCAAGCCCTAGGGTGTCAACCACTGACACCATTTCCAAGCACGCACAGTGTACAACTACTGGTGCCCACGCCTGCTTTTTCAACTCCGGACTACGTGCACGACCATAGTCCGCCTGAACCTACAATGGCGCACCAAACTCAGCCGTCGTTTTGGTCGCTTACAATCAGCCCAGTAATCGTGCCCCACCCTAGCCTAGTCCCTAGGGTATCGTGGTACATTCAAGAGGGTTACTGCTGAAAAGGACCGCGTAACTAGGGTTTCCGTCCAACAGGTTAAGTGTTGTCATCTAAATTCAAGACTTAACCCCTATCAGTATAGCATGTCAAGATGGTTAACTGTGGTCATTCAAGTTCGTGACCTAACCCGTCTACATGTCATGTCAAGTTGGCTAAGTGTTGTCCTTCAAGTTCATGACTTAGCCCTACGAATCACGTGTCAAGTTGGTTAAGCGTATTCCAGCGGTTCATGACTTAACCCTATCCCAATCATCGTGTCAAATTGGTTAAGTATATTTAAGCTTAACCCCATCAAATTACCGTGTTAGATTGGTTAAGTATATTCAAGTGATTCGTGACTTAACCCCATCAAGTTACCGTGTTAGATTGGTTAAGTATATTCAAGCGATTCATGACTTAACCCCATCAAGTTACCGTGTTAGATTGGTTAAGTATATTTAAGCGATTCATGACATAACCCCATCAAGTTATCGTGTTAGATTGGTTAAGTATATGTTAACCTAACCCCATCCACTAGTCAAATTATAACGGTTAAGTGTTACCCTTGTGAGTTTACTTAACCTTACCATGCATCGCGCTATACTAGTCGGGTGTTATAGACCCATTCAGGTTAAACTAACCCATCCTCTAATCGTGTTATCTGGTTAAGTGTCATCAAGTAATCAAGTCCGGTTTTACTTAACCCACCCACCCACGTCATATTGGTTGAGTGTCATTAGTCTAATCAAGTTACTTAATCCACCCGTCCATGTCATATTGGTTAAGTGTCATTAGTCTAATCAAGTTACTTAACCCACCCATCTATGTCATATTGGTTAAGTGTCATTAGTCTAATCAAGTTACTTAACCCACTCGTCCATGTCATATTGGTTAAGTGTCATTAGTCTAATCAAGTTACTTAACCCACCCATCAATGTCATATTGGTTAAGTGTCATTAGTCTAATCAAGTTACTTAACCCACCCATCTATGTCATATTGGTTAAGTTTCATTAGTCTAATCAAGTTACTTAACCCACCCGTCTATATTCATTTATTATTTACTAATGCATCAACCTCTCACATTGGACTTATTTGCGGTCACTGGATACGCCGGGCGGTTCCGAGCAGAATTACACCGCAAATCCATTCCAACCTCGGGTTCAAGCATTACCACAATCTAATATTTGCCTACGACCTCTCACATTAGACTATTATTGTTGTGGTCACTGGATATGCCGGGCGGTTCCGGGCAGAATTACACCACAACTCAAATCTAACCTCGTGTCGAAGGCATCCGTTAGATTGTTAATTACATATATGTCACCTAAGTCAAAATCCCCACTTTACATATTACGAAGCATATTCCCAAGTTCCCAATTACATGTCCATCAAAATGTGTACCCAATTCTAGCCACTTCCCATATGTTCAAATCTCGCCTATTTGCATGTATGTCAAGTTTATGCCAATTTACCCAAATCAAGTTCTAGCCAAAGTTACATTTTGTCACGTTCATGCCCAAATAAACCCACATCATGGTTCATGTTCCCAATTCCACTTATGACTAATTTACATAAGCCCAATCCCTTGATTTAACTTACATAGTCCCCAAAACTCGTGATTTAATTCATATGCCAATTCATGTATGCTCCAAACTTGCAAATTACATTGGCAATACCCCAAATTTCCCCTTGTTCATGTTATGAAATAAATTCTACCACACACCCATGTCCAAATAGGTGAAATCCCAACATTCCCCCGTATACAAACCGCATGTAAATCGCAGTTTCGGCCTAGGTCCGAAATTGACCAAGGTTCATCAAAAGAAAATAAATAGGGGAAGGTAGAAGCTTTGCATAAAACAAGATCCGAGAGAAAAACATCATTACATGCATGACAAGGATATGAAAGAGTGATTTGCAACATGCATAGGTCCAAATTAATGTCATAGCAACATCCCCAAAGGTCAAGATCCAAAATGAACAAGAATAAGCATGGATCAATTATCATGCATAGATTCAATTTCAACTTTATCACATGTCATATTCAAGTTATCGTTTCAATCTAAAAGCATGTAGAACTTACAAAGCGTGGCTAGAGAATTATGAGCAAGCATTTGTCATAGAATGGTGTAGGAATGATGCTCTACTCCCTTGATTTGATGTAGAAAGCTTGCTCCTTTGACATGGATCTAGTTTGAATGCTCAAGCCTTTGAAGTTGGAGATGGAGGCCATGATCAAGAGAGATTTGGGCAGCACTTTGTTGCTAGAATGATTTTTAGTGATTTAGGTTAGGTCTTAGGGTGTTTTTATAGAAGTTAGGACTAGTTTAGGCCCTTAGATTAACCCTAGTTTAGATCTGAACCCTTAAATCTGGTCACAAGCTAGCTAAGCAGACCCAAAGGAGCAAACAGGTGCACCAAGCCAAGATGGCCGACCAGGGAGGTCGACCCCCAGGTCGACACCCTAGTCGACCTGGGCTGGGGCAGGTCGACTCCCTAGTCGACCCCCCAGTCGACCTGGGGCTGGGCGGGAAATTTTCCCGCCCAATCTGTTTGGAGCTGAATTTGAATTTCGGGCTGAATTTTGAATTTTCTGAAATCTTCTATGGGCCATAACTTGGTAATACGGACTCCGATTTACAAAATTTCGGCTTCGTTTTCAAGCAAAATTTTGAGACGAACGCAATGGCGTAACCCATTCCCATTGATACTTAATTTTTAATATAATTCTACCCTGATTTCTTGTTTTAACATGTTATAAAATTCGGGTTGTTACATTCTCCCCACCTTAAAGGATTTCGTCCCCGAAATCTCTAAGTTAGGAAGAACGTATCCTACCATCCATCATCCATCTACTCAAAACATCATCCACAAGCAACCATTGTCCTTAAAAGATTTCTAATGCTGTATGAACATATGCAGAAAGTGTGTGTATATGTGTTCCTTATCTAATGCAAATGATCAGGCCTGATTGATCTTCTAAATGCAGAATATGTTTAGTGCCATGAATCCACATGTATGCAAATAGTCCTAGTCACATAAACACTATATGTGTGCACAATCATTCATCCATATGCAATATTCACATGATAACACATTCAATTTCATCCATAAACAAGTATAAACACTCATGCATATGCAACATGAAAATGTGTCTGAGCCGATCTAGTGCCTAATGTGTATTCATGCATCCACGAGCAACCACTTGCGACCACTTGCAACCATTTCGCAAACATCAATCATAACATGTTTCAAATACATGTTTGCATCCATAGGGTTCTACCTAAGGTTCTCAAGATAGGATCGAGAAGATAAGAAAGATAAACTCCTTTTTGGATTACAAGAAATCCCTTTCAAAGGCCAACCCATATCCTATAAAGCCCAAAAGGTTTATCCAACCTAACGGACACCTTCAAACCCTGACATGTATTACTAACCGATGAGTCATACCCCCTATGGAGTTTGCAACAGAAATAAGATCGAAAATAGGACCGAGAGGATATGCATAAAAGATAGCATGCGAGTAAGCTCTACAGAAAAACAGGGATCAAGGATATACTCTTAAAAAGAGATATGATGCGCGTATCTAGTCTTCAGTCTTCTAAGTCACATTTCCTTGAGCTTAACTCCATTGTGCTTTGACCATCTTTAACTTCATGATTTCGTGGCCTCTTAACTCTTATTTCTAAATATGAGCTGGAACTCACTTCCTTGTCGCCTCTCATTCCACTTTTACTTATTCTCCCTCCAGTATACTTGGCTCAACCATATCCATGCACTCATGGTTTCATGTAAGCTCTCCAAAATTCACTATGAATCATGGATCTCGTTTTCTCGCTCTACGGCATTCCATGCGGAAGAACTTATCTCTTGAAAACAAACAGATGCCAACCATGTTACCAAGTGTACTTTCTAGAGTGATTTCCATAACTCATGCACAAGCGAAATGAACCATCCGCCTTAGTGGCGAACTCTACTCGAACGGATTACCAACAAATGCATCAAGAGACTCTAGGTAACCAATCATGACAGAACCCTAAAGGTTACACGAGACTTCGAGGGTATTACCGAGGCAAGTCAAGAGTCTAACTACCCTCCTTTCAGAACCGAGTATGGCACCCTTACTGGATAACCACTCCATTCCTAGAATCAACCCATAGCTCAAAAACATAAGCATTATTCCCAAAAGTCATAGATGTCCTCAAATCCAAACAAGTCATGAATAAATGGGACGATCCCCCAACAGGATTTGAGACAAAAACGGGACCCTCTATTGTGCTAGTACTAAGGTGCAGGGACCCAACTATCGAAACAGGATTTAAAAAGGATGCGATGTACAAAACAAAGTCCTAACGGGATGATAGAAAGGAAAAGCTAAACTTTTACCAGAAACGTTACCACCCCTCTTAGGCACGCTAGTAGTGAGAGCATACAATTGCCCTCTCGACGATCTTGTTCTTTGCCCATGTCCTTGTCCTATAGTACTTAACTACCTTCTTGTTCTGAGCCTCATTCGCCTTAACCACTCCTATCCTTTCTTGTATAACGCGGTAACAGGTCTCTTGAGAACTTCCTCCATCGCACGGAAAACATTTACGTAGCTAGAAAAGGATTAGTCACAGTTAAAACTACGGTGACTACAGGTGGAGGAAAGAAAGGAAAAGAGATTCGATCACAGGATAGTGCTAATGGCTTTTTGGGGAATAGCCTTTTTTCTTTAAAACTTTTCTTGAAAAATGCTTCTTTGTAAAATGGCTTTGAAAATAGTTTCAGAAGGTTTTAAAAACTTTTGCCCAGTCTGGTAACCTTCTGCTTTGATACCAAATGTAATACCCCACCTCCGCTAGGGTCACTCACAAAGGGAATGCACTAGCTTTGGTGGAGTATTATCTAGGTAAACATGCACAGAAATATTACAAGACAGAACATATAAAACAGCGGAAGAAAACATGATTTTATTACTTTATAAAAGTAGTAAGGTCTAAAACCTTTTACATCAAAGTGCCAATTAAATTACTTACATCAAAACCTGTCTTGCAATAATAAAGAAGCATAAAACCATAGTCATAAATTATTCCCTAAGTAAAACAGTAAAATAGCCATAGCCAAGAAAAGTCCAAGCCATAGATGATGATCTTGAAGTAGAAAATCCGCACTAAGTAGCAACATTTCCTCCCTGTAAACCTGGGGTGTGGGGGGGGGGACGGAAGAAAAAGAGGCGAAACAAAACGGGGTCAGTCATAAAGACTGGTAAGTCCTAGCTACTTTCAGCCTAAAAACAGGTAAAGGTAACATGACATGTATAAACTGAAAATAAACATAAACATGATGACAAGATAAACAGATCAAACTAAGATAACAAGATAAGCTCAAGTAACAAGATAACAAAGGTAACAGGATAACCAAGGTAACAAGATAACAAGATAAACTCGGAATATCATCGCATGTCTAACGTCCTCTGCACCAACCGTACTAGCATCCTAACTCGTATCATCCCTTCCATGTATATGTATAGTCCCTTGCCGTATATCGTACTGGTTCCATCATGTTATTCTGTACCACTACAACGTAGTGTCACCATCCTTGAAATCGCTCGGACTGCCATCCTTGTTCTGGCCAGATTCCCTTATCATGAGTTATCGCGTGTTCATCTAGGATTTACGCCACCTAGGACCACTAGGGATTATGCTACCTATTGGACGTTTTCTAGATTCGATCAGGGTTTATGCCACCTAGGACCACTAGGGATTATGCTACCTATCGAACAACGCCCTTTTTCATGTAACGATCTAATCGATCGGCTCCCTACAAGTCCTAACTCGTCGTGTGTCGGTGTCATACGGCCCAATCACGAATGTAGCTACTCTGTGCTAGGTCCACCCTAGGGTGTATCAAGCCCTAGGGTGTCAACCACTGACACCATTTCCAAGCACGCACAGTGTACAACTACTGGTGCCCACGCCTGCTTTTTCAACTCCGGACTACGTGCACGACCATAGTCCGCCTGAACCTACAATGGCGCACCAAACTCAGCCGTCGTTTTGGTCGCTTACAATCAGCCCAGTAATCGTGCCCCACCCTAGCCTAGTCCCTAGGGTATCGTGGTACATTCAAGAGGGTTACTGCTGAAAAGGACCGCGTAACTAGGGTTTCCGTCCAGCAGGTTAAGTGTTGTCATCTAAATTCAAGACTTAACCCCTATCAGTATAGCATGTCAAGATGGTTAACTGTGGTCATTCAAGTTCGTGACCTAACCCATCTACATGTCGTGTCAAGTTGGCTAAGTGTTGTCCTTCAAGTTCATGACTTAGCCCTATGAATCACGTGTCAAGTTGGTTAAGCGTATTCCAGCGGTTCATGACTTAACCCTATCCCAATCATCGTGTCAAATTGGTTAAGTATATTTAAGCTTAACCCCATCAAATTACCGTGTTAGATTGGTTAAGTATATTCAAGCGATTCGTGACTTAACCCCATCAAGTTACCGTGTTAGATTGGTTAAGTATATTCAAGCGATTCATGACTTAACCCCATCAAGTTACCGTGTTAGATTGATTAAGTATATTCAAGCGATTCATGACTTAACCCCATCAAGTTATCGTGTTAGATTGGTTAAGTATATGTTAACCTAACCCCATCCACTAGTCAAATTATAACGGTTAAGTGTTACTCTTGTGAGTTAACTTAACCTTACCATGCATCGCGCTATACTAGTCGGGTGTTATCGACCCATTCAGGTTAAACTAACCCATCCTCTAATTGTGTTATCTGGTTAAGTGTCATCAAGTAATCAAGTCCGGTTTTACTTAACCCACCCATCCACGTCATATTGGTTGAGTGTCACTAGTCTAATCAAGTTACTTAATCCACTCATCCCTGTCATATTGGTTAAGTGTCATTAGTCTAATCAAGTTACTTAACCCACCCATCTATGTCATATTGGTTAAGTGTCATTAGTCTAATCAAGTTACTTAACCCACTCGTCCATGTCATATTGGTTAAGTGTCATTAGTCTAATCAAGTTACTTAACCCACCCATCAATGTCATATTGGTTAAGTGTCATTAGTCTAATCAAGTTACTTAACCCACCCATCTATGTCATATTGGTTAAGTGTCATTAGTCTAATCAAGTTACTTAACCCACCCGTCTATATTCATTTATTATTTACTAATGCATCAACCTCTCACATTGGACTTATTTGCGGTCACTGGATACGCCGGGCGGTTCCGAGCAGAATTACACCGCAAATCCATTCCAACCTCGGGTTCAAGCATTACCACAATCTAATATTTGCCTACGACCTCTCACATTAGACTATTATTGTTGTGGTCACTGGATATGCCGGGCGGTTCCGGGCAGAATTACACCACAACTCAAATCTAACCTCGTGTCGAAGGCATCCGTTAGATTGTTAATTACATATATGTCACCTAAGTCAAAATCCCCACTTTACATATTACGAAGCATATTCCCAAGTTCCCAATTACATGTCCATCAAAATGTGTACCCAATTCTAGCCACTTCCCATATGTTCAAATCTCGCCTATTTGCATGTATGTCAAGTTTATGCCAATTTACCCAAATCAAGTTCTAGCCAAAGTTACATTTTGTCACGTTCATGCCCAAATAAACCCACATCATGGTTCATGTTCCCAATTCCACTTATGACTAATTTACATAAGCCCAATCCCTTGATTTAACTTACATAGTCCCCAAAACTCGTGATTTAATTCATATGCCAATTCATGTATGCTCCAAACTTGCAAATTACATTGGCAATACCCCAAATTTCCCCTTGTTCATGTTATGAAATCAATTCTACCACACACCCATGTCCAAATAGGTGAAATCCCAACATTCCCCCGTATACAAACTGCATGTAAATTGTAGTTTAGGCCTAGGTCCGAAATCGACCAAGGTTCATCGAAAGAAAATAAACAGGGGAAGGTAGAAGCTTTGCATAAAACAAGATCCGAGAGAAAAACATCATTACATGCATGACAAGGATATGAAAGAGTGATTTGCAACATGCATAGGTCCAAATTAATGTCATAGCAACATCCCCAAAGGTCAAGATCCAAAATGAACAAGAATGAGCATGGATCAATTATCATGCATAGATTCAATTTCAACTTTATCACATATCATATTCAGGTTATCGTTTCAATCTAAAAGCATCTAGAACTTACAAAGCGTGGCTAGAGAATTATGAGCAAGCATTTGTTGTAGAATGGTGTAGGAATGATGCTCTACTCCCTTGATTTGATGTAGAAAGCTTGCTCCTTTGACATGGATCTAGTTTGAATGCTCAAGCCTTTGAAGTTGGAGATGGAGGCCATGATCAAGAGAGATTTGGGCAGCACTTTGTTGCTAGAATGATTTTTAGTGATTTAGGTTAGGTCTTAGGGTGTTTTTATAGAAGTTAGGACTAGTTTAGGCCCTTAGATTAACCCTAGTTTAGATCTGAACCCTTAAATCTCGTCACAGGCTAGCTAAGCAGACCCAAAGGAGCAAACAGGTGCACCAAGCCAAGATGGCCGACCAGGGAGGTCGACCCCCAGGTCGACACCCAAGTTGACTGGGCAGTCGACCTGGGCTGGGGCTGGTCGACTCCCCAATCGACCTGGGGCTGGGTGGGAAATTTTCCCGCCCAATCTGTTTGGAGCTGAATTTGAATTTCGGGCTGAATTTTGAATTTTCTGAAACCTTCTATAGGCCATAACTTGGTCAAACGGACTCCGATTTACAAAATTTCGGACTCATTTTCAAGCAGAATTTCGAGATGAACGCAATGGCGTAACCCGTTCCCATTGATTCTTAATTTTTAATTTAATTCTGCCCTGATTTCTTGTTTTAACATGTTATAAAATTCGGGTTCTTACACAATTGTGGTAGCCTTTAGGTGTACATCTATTATGAGGATTCCACCTACATCTGCCTAATTTCCATGAATGTGTTAGATGTACCCTTACTATCCTATCGATCGACTCCCTACTTGTATTAATTTCTCTTGTGTCTATGTTAATCGGCCCTCTCTTGCATGTAGATACCCTGTGTTGGTCCCACCATAAGGTGTATCAGTCCTTATGATAGCAACCCGACACGATTCAAGATGCACAGTGTATAACTACTGGTACCCAGTGCCTGCTTTTCCCACTCCGGAGTACGTGCACGCCCGTAAATCGTCGGAACCTACACTGACGTACCCCATGCCGCTATTTTGACCGCTTATAATCAGCCCAGTAATCGTGCCCCACCCTGCCTAGTTCAGGGTACCATGATACATCTATGTGGGTAACTGCTGAAATGGGTCCCCGTTACTAGGGTTTTCTACTGGTTAAGTTTGCGGGCCTATATATACAAATATTACCCACCTACACGAGATGTACTTAACCCTCCCACCGATTCTAGCATGTTTTCTTAACGGTTAATTTGTGGTCCTATATGTATTAATATTACCCACCAACCCGAGATGTACTTAACCCTACCATCGATTCAAGCATGTTTATTTAACGGTTAAGTTTGTGGGCCTATATTTACTAATATTACCCACCAACCCGATATGTACTTAACCCTTCCATCGATTGAAGCATGTTTATTTAACGGTTAAGTTTGTGGGCCTATATTTACTAATATTACCCACCTACCCGATATGTACTTAACCCTCTCGCACATTATGTCATATTGGTTAAGTGTTGTGCATTCATGTTAAATTAACCCACCCATTCATCGTGTCATGTTGGTAAAGTGTTTCTTAACCCCGTTCGTTCATCAAGTTATATTGGTTAAGTGTTTTCTTGTTAACTTAACCCCACATGTTCATCATGTTTTATTGGTTAAGAGTCATCAATCAATTCAAGTTAACTTAACCCACCTACTTGTCATGCTACTTTGGTTAAGTGTTGCCTTCTTGTGTCAACTTAACCCTATCACAAATCAAGTTATATTGGTTAAGTGTTTCTTATTACTTAAACCGACCCATCCATCATGCTATACTGGTTAAGTGTTTCCTATTAACTTAACCCTTAGTCATTCATGTTATATTGGTTAAGTGTTCCTATGAACTTAACCCTAGCCATTCATCTTGTACATTAGCATTAATTGATTTATTAATGCACCAACCTCTCACATTAGATATGTGTTGTTGCGGTTACTGGATGTGACGGGCGGTTCTGGGCAGTTTTACACCACAACTCAGTCTAACCTCGGGCTTTTCTTAGGCATGATACACTAACCTCTTACATTAGATAGGTGTTGTTGTGGTTATTGGATGTGTCGGGCGGTTCCGGGTAGTTTTACACCACAACTCAATCTAACCTCGGGTTAGGCACATTCATCTTTTCACTAATTTACATATTTACAAATTATATGTAAATTATTCACAATTGTTGTCAATTTCAGATTTATGCCACATTTTCCATAAATGTCCGAGTCTAGATTTATATGCTAATTATCTCAGCTAGTCATATTCCAATTTTCAAGTTATGCCCAACAAAGCTAATTGCAAGTTATGGCCCCCAAATTCAATTTCGAGTTATTACTCAAATTAGGCTACATCTAATCTTCCCAAGTTTGTACTAATAGTCATGCCCCAATACCCCAAGTTTGCAACAAAGTCAAATTATGCCCCAAATCATAAGTTACAAAATTATGTTCCACCATTACAAAATAGACTATTCCCCATTACCCCCGGATTCCAATCGCACGCATAATAAGTTTCAGTCTAGATTCGAGGTTAATCTAGATTCATAAAATAAAGGGGACGAAAAAGGAACATAAAGGAGAGTAGGCATAAAATAGGAAATGGTAGATCTATAATATATTTTGGGACCAAGAGGATTATAGATTTGTTAGAGTTGGGGTATAACAAAGATAGAACTGAAACAAGCTGACAGAAATAACCTCATAGACATATAGATCTGATATAATAACATCATGAACCTAACAAGATTATATATCAGATGTCCAACAAAGATGGACATGATTGAATAATAACTTCCTACACATGTAAATCATTGATTCAATAGAAAGATAGGAATTAATCCAAAAGATTTAACTTATAATCAAGCATGGACTTAGATCCATTTCATTATATGCCAAAATCACTATTAGGTGCTTAAATCTGAAAATAACTTGAACTTACATGTTTACAGTTCAATTTACGCCCCAAATCCCGAGTTATATGTCCAATATACTTTATACCTCAAATCTCAAGTCATATGTCCAATACTTTATGCCTCAAATCTCAAGTCATATGTCCAATACTTTATGCCTCAAATTTCAAGTCATATGTCCAATACTTTATGTTTAAAACTCAAGTCATATGTCCAAATCATATATTATGCCCAATTTTATTTCCAACGTACATTCATCTCTTATGAGATTTGGTTCAGGCTCGCAGTAGCCTGGCTATAAAACAAAAAAAGGGAAAAAGGAAAGAAGAGACAAAGAATGGACATAATATTATCAGTGAGATAGATCTAAAGGATATAGAAAGACAGATAGAAATAGGCATAATCTCAGATCCAGTTTTATTACAATGTCCGAGTCACAACTTAACTTTTATTTCTGAAAGTAACGTGAACTTACCAATTACAGAACGGTCTTGAATTCTGGAATTTGTATTCTAAAACTGAATAGCTCTCCCTTGAAGTAGACTATTTAGATTTGATTTGATTCTTAGAAAATAGTTGTTGAAGTTGTTGAATTAGCCTTTGAATCTCTACTTGAATTTTAACTTGGTTCTACGAAGGACTTGAGCAGCATAACCCCATTTTTGATTTATTTTTATATGAATTAGGGTAGAGTATAGGCAAAATGAAGTTGTGTAGAGAAAACTGTAGCCTTAGGGGTGTTTATATGACATAGGGATCAACGAATCTGGTCAGAACCAGCGTCCAGATGCAGAAAAATGAATCTGTCCTCGGATTTGGAAATAGGGGGAGGTCGACCCCCTGGTCGACCTGTCTGACCCAGGTCGACCCCCTGGTCGACCTGGTTTCTGGGTGGGAAATTTTCCGCCCAGCCCGGGTGTGTGATTTGAATTTCGAATTTCAAACCTGAGCTGTTTTATTTAAGTAAAAATTAGTCTCACATCCTTAAAACTAAAGTTAATTAGGCTCACATCCTCCTCTTTTGAAACATATAAATTTCATCCTTATTTTTAAAACGCAGCTTTTTTTTTCGGAAATGCCCTCATTCGATTTTAACGCTGCGTTTTTCACTATATGTTACGTATTAGGTTTTCATTTTTTACAGAAACATAATTTTCTAATCCATGGCGGCGAGATCCAAAACCTAAACCTAAGCCGCCGCTCGACGCTCCAGCACCAGGATCCGCCAACGCGCGCTACCCACTGGCGCGTCCCCTCCTCCAGCAAGCAGCGACGACCAACATCGACCAGCCCCAAATCACGAGACCCCAAAACCTAAACCGCCGCTCCAGCACCAGGATCCGCCAACGCGCCGCTACCCACTGACGCACCCCCACCTCCAGCAACCAGCGACGACCAACATCGACCATCCTCCGTTCAGTCGAAGGCAGCAACTCGTCCACAGCAAACGCTCCACCCTTTCCGGCTCTGGCGATCCAAAACCCGGTTTTTTTGTGTTATTTTTTTTCCTTTTCTTTCTGATTTTATTTGTACGATACATACAAGGTTAGTAGTAGCATAAAAATACGATTTTTCACATGATAAGCACCTGAAAAAAAATTCATGAAACTATTGTTGTGGACGGTTTGGATTTTTGCTGTAATTATGATTAAAAGTTGCGGACAAATATGCATCTGTTATTAATATATGCATATCTGTATGCAATTTTTTATCAAACAATCAGAAAAACATATTATTTTACAAATATATTCATATTTCTATGCATATATGTAGAATACCTGCATATGGGCGGTTTGGATCTGTAAAAACATGATTAGTATTAGCATAAAAATACGATTTTTCATATGATAAGGACCTTAAAAAAACATAAATTTGTTAAACTATTGTTAGAACTTGTGGAATTTTGCTGTAATTCTGATTAAAAGTTGCGGACAAATAGGCATCTATTATTAATATCTGCAAACTTGTGGATTTTTGCTGTAATTCTGATTAAAAGTTGCGGACAAATATGCATCTATTATTAATATATGCATATCTGTATGCAACTTTTTATCAAACAATCAGAAAAACATATTATTTTACAAATATATTCATATTTCTATGCATATATGTAGAATATTTGCATATAAATAATCAGAAATTATTGTTATTTTGCTGTATTGTACGCATGTATTTATATTAATCTGAAGCTGTTTTTGTAATTTAGGTTTCTGCACATTAAGCTTATCAATGTTGATTTTCTTTTTTTTTGATAACAGTGTTCCGGTGGATATTGGTGTAGTGGTGTTGTTGAAGCTTGGTCGTCCATTTTTTTTTCAAATGATTGAAATTTGCAGTTGCTTCTACAGAGTCTTCTAGATGTGCTTTGTGCAATAAGCTGGGTCTTAACAAAATTATTTGTTCTTCAAAAGAGTATTAGCTCTGCTTTGTAAATGTTCTGAAATTTTTGATGTATTACATGTAAATGTAGTCTGTAAGTATTTGTTGATGTAGTACATGTAAATGTTACGAATTTTTTCATGTAAGTATGCACATATTTCTGATATTTGCATATATATATATATATATATATATATATATGTATGTATCTTGTTATAATTATATGTATTTACTTTTTGGTCACTTATTTTGTTTCAGCAATTATGCAGTACAGTTATGTATGTGTATGCAATTATTTCACTTAGTTGCATATATGTATGCAGTTTTATGTAATTTTTGTATCTAATTGTCTAGTTTTTCGTAAAAAACAAAAAACTTAATTCAAAAATTGTAGTCACTACATTCAAGTAATAATTTATTTCTGTACAATGTTAATGTATGTACGTTTACTTCATTGTTGCTTAAAAGTAATAATTTATTTCTTGTATAATATTAATATATGTATGCAGTTATTTTACTTAGTTGCATAAATGTATGCAATTTTACATAATATTTGTATTTAATTTTCCATTTTTTTCGTTAAAACAAAAAAAAAACGCTGTTGGAATGATTGACGGTTTTCCAGAATTGTAGGATTAGGTTTTTGAGCGAGATAATAGGAGCGGTGGACTGAGTAAATGAGGACGAACAGTTGTTGGATAGTTTTTTAGGTGCATAAGGGTAGATCAGGAATTTTTTTAGCGGAAATTCAAAAATAGGGATGTATTTTATAATGTTTTTATCACCGGGTTTTTTTTATATTTTGAAACTTAATAGGGACCTGTAAAAAACGCACCCTTTATTTAAACCCCTAAAAATTCTGAAGGTCATAACTTCTTCATACGGAGTCCGATTTACGCAAACTCGGACTTTATCTCAAGCAGAATTCCAAGACGAACGCAATATCGTAACCCGTTTCCCTTAATTCTCCTCTTAAAAATTAAGTATACTTTAATTTGTTACTTTGACGTTCACCGAAAATACGGGGTGTTACAATTATATCTTGCCAAATGGATAGATAGTTATAATGATCTGATTTGCAATACCAGATTAGGTTACACACCACATATTTTTCTATTCCATGTCAAGAATTTCTAATACACACACCAATGATGTCTGCAGCTTGTACCGGACATTTATGCTTGTTAAATTTATTTATTTTATTCATTTTTATGTCCTATTATAAATACTATAAGTTCAATAAAATTACTTAATGTCTTGTAAACATGCGCAAGATGGAAGACATACTAATAGAATATTATAAAGTTAATGTTCCATTTGTTATTGCAGATGAAACTATGCTTTACGCAGGCAAGACAAATAATCTTCACTTCTATGTTTTGAGTAAAATTCTATCTTTATGATTTTTGTGAAGATGTTAGGATCTGAAATTTTATTCTTAAAACACTTGAGCCTAACAAAGTAGATTCTTAGTTAAATACAATTTGCTTTCATGTCAAAACATATGAAGTAAATGATGAAAAATTGCAGAATAACAGATCAACAAATGAGGTTAATTATAATAAAGGAAGAATAACATCCTTTACTAAGTATTATCTAAAGAAACATCGTCTAAAAAAAGACGAACAAACCAACAGAGCAAGTAAAACTAATTCTAATGTGCTTGAATATGCACAACCAAAACGGATTTAATACTGCAAGAGGTAGCACAGTACATATTGATGGATAAGTTCCATATGATCAAAATTTGGATGATACTTCAAAAAATGGTATTGATGATATCTATGCACATCAAACCAAGACTAAATAACAACAAACCAAGACTTCAAAAAATAGTATTTGTGCTCATCAAAACTAAGACTAATAACAACAAAATACCCAAAATGGAGTAAAGAAACAAACTTAACCAGCAAGACTGAATAACAGCAAAAATAACCAAAATGGAGTTAAAGAACCAAACTTTAAAGTTAGGTAACCAGATCAACTGAAAATCCCGAGGTGACAGAAAGCCAAGATCACGCAACAGAGCCCCAAAGCAACAACTACGATCCCAAACTGATTCACGAACCAGCTTCGACAGTGAAGAAACTAGGGAACTTCAAGAAACCTAAGCCAAACAAGCATATTGATAAACCAATCTAAAAACCAAGCCAAGCTACAGATAAAGTATCTGCAAACGCACTGAGGAATTGGAAGTGAATTGACTTGCAGACGAAGGGTTAAGGAGAACGATTGGCAAAACCACGTACCAAAAAGATAAGGTAAAGGGGTTTGGGGAATCTTAAATTGAAAGAGGAAGCAAAGCAAACTCGGCACAATGTCACAACATCGGAATTGACGGTGTATTTAGATGTAAAAAATGGAATAAGCTAAAGGCATCTAATATAGAAGAAAAGAGACCCTATCAACGATGACAAAAGCCAGGCCGAGGGAAATAAGAGGACTTAGAAAAAAGAGAGAAAAACGATTTAGAGAGGAGGCGGTTGAGAATATGACCCAATCTTCACTAATGATAGAGCTTTGACTGAGAAAATCATTTGGAAAGCAAACGTCAAATCCAATTTCTAGGTTTTTTTTAACATGGATGGAAAAGGAGAACTAAGAAAAAGCAAAAAGTAGATGGAAGTGGGGGACAATGGTACGATGGCGGGAAATAACGTGTCCGATGGCAGGAATTAATGTGTGCGAGGTGAAAATAAAGTTTACATGTGATAATTTTGAAATCAAATCGTGTAAGTTAATAAATATAGTTGCATCAGTTTTATCTACAACCATTGCAATGACAATTATTTGCATCTATGTATTTTCTTCAGTTGTTGTAGAAAACCGATGCAAAATGCAATTTTGTATTATCTGTTGCTTTCCCTGTACAAATTGCACTGGGTTTCCAGATGGAACCGATGCAAATATCACTATTTGCACTTGTTATTGTCACAACTGATGCAAATGAGGCGAAGAAATAAGCATATTTTGTACTAGTGCTTTTCTGCAGGATACCAGACAAACCAACATGGGTTTCGATAGTTTAGAATTTTGAAAAAAAAATTCGATCTGTTGGAATTCAGGTTGTTACACTGTTGGTGGAATTAAATATAAACAAAACTATGGTATTGGATCTGATTGGAAGAAAGGGGAAACGCTTCTACCGAAGAAATGGAGTTGTTACTGATCTTAAATCCTTTGGATCTTCAACTTGCTTATGGAATTAAAAAACTTGATGGGAAGCATTTCCAGGTTTGTTTCTTTTTCTCATAATCATACCAATTTAATTAACGTTATCCAAAGTTTTTTGCTTGGATTTGTTGTGTACTATGCACCTTATGTGTTTTTATCAGTGCCTGACTAAGAATATTCATGACTCATTCGATTGTTTGCGGAAGTAGATATTAAGTCTATCAAAGCTTTCTGTTTTTTTTAAAGATGTCATATAAAGGGATGACTAGAGCTTATTTCAACCTCCCCGATGTAAGAAAAAATGTGACACACACACATGCACACACAAACTTCCATGCATGACATGTAAACAAAGAAGTCCGATTGAATGTGAAGATAGATCTTATATTAGACCCTCCATATTGCATTTTCAATTTGTTTCTTTAATTCTGTAAAACTTTAGTTTTACAATTTGTTCCTTTGATTCTGCCATTGACAATTCTTATTTTTTGCAAGTTCACCTCAGATTTCACACACTTCTCAACTATTTCTGTTGTTTGAAGAGAATAATATTAGCCGATCTAGACTTCTGCCATGACAAAATCTGCACTGACAGAAGAAACATTCATATTTCAGTGTGAACTTACTCTATAATTACTGCTGGCTTGAAAATTCATGCTTAAGTTTGTAACAAAGTTGGGTTGAAGTAGGGATGAAGTGGGTTTGGATAATTGTTTATTCAATGCTTTAGCGCAACATACATGGATGTTGATTTGTTCAGATTTATGGATGTAATTTTTTAGAACTTTATTTTAAGTAATTCACTTGGAAACCAATAACTCTTCAATGTTTTTATTGAAGTTCATAGAATATAACTCTTTTTTGTTTTAATTTAAATGAACGTGATTGGTTCATACTTTGTGTATCATCAAATGATTTGATTATATAAATTACCGCAATAAAAGTAGAGTGGTGTTAATATCATGCTTTTGTTTTTGCTTGCTCGGGTTTTGTCTATAGGCCCAGTATTATAGAAATAATGATTCACTCTTTCTTTCCCTTACCGCCGTGTACACTCGGAAATACTAATTGTTTCTACATCTATTATTGTTCATTCTCACATGGAGAAAATTGTTATTGCATGTGCTCTAATTATGTTTATCATTTTTTTATTCTTATCAGTGCATTTTTTTCTTTATTTCAAGTGAAGTAGGTTGTATCACTTAAAGCATAGATGCTTCATCACTAGCCAAATGTTAATGACATCTAAAACAGTTGCAAGTGCCCAAACAATGGATAACACAGGCTATGTTCTTGAGTCAAAATCATATTTGATAATAACGCAGACTACATTCCATGCATACATGAAAAATATTGATCCTAAAGCATACATGACTTTAGTGGTTGTAAATTTGAATCAATATTGGAAATTCTTGTTGTTTGAAAAATTAGCTTTCTCTTTGTAGTTTTCTATTTGAAAATGTTTTTATCATTACATTATTTTCCCTTTGTTTTTCTATGCATGTAATTTTTTTTATTTTGTATATATTTTTGAGGCAAGGAGTTCACATGTTGTTGGTATAGCTATATGGATCAAGAAAGAGATGGAGCTGAAATTTAGGTAGCACCCCTCAGATTTGTGGACAAAAGACTATGCCTAACATATTGGTGGAAAGCATATTGATGGTTGTATTAATCTGTGCCACTTCTTACTGAAGCTCGGCATATTGGTGGAAAGACTTCCAGTTTTTACTCAAGCTCAATCCCTTTCTAGTACAAGAAGAAGTTTGTTATGAGTATCAGTGTTCCATAATTACAGTAAAGAAACAGCGTGTCTTTGTTTTGCTTTACTGTTATTGAGACTTTGGAGCTATTCCCTGGGCAGTTGTCTTAATTTAGCTGTAATAAAATATCAGTAATAATGTATTGTAATCCTTTGTATTTATTAAAAGTGTGTGTCTTTGATTATTTAATAGATGCTATTGTAATTGTTTGATTAAGTATAAATTTTATGTGTAATTTTACTGCATATGACCAAGTTAAAGGAAAAAAAAGGCACCTGGTTTGGAAAAAAACCATGAACAAGTTTCAAGCAGGTATGGCATGTGAACGTTTCAAACCTACAAATGAGTTCTCCTCCTGAATCTCAACCATTCATTCTGATTTTAATATTCTTTCTTAGTGGAAAGAGAATGAGTGATGGAATGAGTGGCTAAGATTCAGAGGGAGAGTTCACATGCAATACTAGTGGTGTAGCGGAACGATGCCATATATATATGTGTGTGTATATATATATGTATATGTATATATGTATATGTATATGTGTGTGTGTATATATATATATATATATATTGGTTGTTTGGATATAAAAGTTTGACATAAATTAAAAAAAACAAAATCTCAGCTACATGATTGATTTGTCTTTATATCAGGGGTGGAAATTGGAGGAAATCCAATGGTTGAGATTTTGTGTTTATCTCTTTTTGTCAAAATTCTTTGTTCGTATAAGAAAGAAAGGAAGTAAAAAAAACTACCGGGCCATAAACTACATAGCTTACCGTATGCGTAGAACGGTCCTCACGCAGAAGTTAACTCGCATATTTATTTATACATGCACATTATCTATGCATATGACTAAAATTTCACAATCCATAAATTTATTCTTGATTATCTATGCAAATGTCCAACGGACGTGCCTAACGTACCGGTATATATGTATGTATGTATGTGTGTGTGTATATATATATATATATATAAAAGAAGTGTTAGTATGTCTTTTATAATGATAGTAATTAAAAATGTTTGTTGACATCAAAACCATCATTTCAGCCCCTAACAACCTCCCCATTTTTTATGATGACAACCTTTATTTATAAAATATACTTATCAATACCTTGATTCTTCAATTACTCCTCCTTACTCCAATAATTCCTCCGAAAAATACTAACTTCCCCTTAATCTAAGCCTATTATAACCTTTTTATAATTCTCTCCCTTTATCATCAACAAAAAAAACTAATCCTAGACTAATATGACTCTAATACTCCCCATTTAACTATGGTACAACTAATGTTATTGATCAAATATAGTGTAAAACAAACAATGTTAAGATTAAACTAGAGTTATGCTATTCACAAAAAAAATCATTACATTTTCACATACAATCAGTTCATATAATGTTTTCACACACAATCCATCCAAACTTTAACACACAAATTCGTATGTAGCACACCAAATTCATAAAATCAACTATCCATCCTTCTCCTTCGAAGATGGGATCAGTCTTTACAGTATCTCATTCTTCACTTATTTGTTAAGAGTTCCTCTTGGGTCGTTATTATCTTCTTCTTTGTTAAGTGCAGAAATCATCCATCAAATGACATCAAAATATCTTTCTTCTACTTCAATCATCTGCATTTGACCCAATTCTAAGTGTCGTTGATTACGGAGAGTGAAAGTAATAATATTTTTGAAAGAAATAAGTGTATCTTCAAGTTTTGCTATCAAATTATGAACCAAAGAGGCCACAATTTTGATAAAATAAGTAGATAATAGATGGTGACTTTAGAGAAATGAAAAAGTAAATTTCTCTAGAAGGAATAAGTATTTATAAGCATAGGAATTCGCTAGAAATGAATAGACAATAGTTGGTTAAAGTAATTTTAAATTCAAAACAGAAAATTCGAAAAAAAAACAGTTTTATATTTAAGGCTAAAACATTGAAACTTGAAAACAACAATAAACCATAAATATAACAAGGGGAAAAATATTTAAAAACTTGAAATCTTTAGAAATGGAAAATAAGTTATTTAAAATAGTAATGATTTAGAGGGCTAATTTTTTTGAGAAAACTTATAAAATGGAAATTTTGATTACCATTTTGAAGTAGTTTCGTGAGTAAATACTTGCAGAGCATTTCATCATGTTAAGCCTCGCAAAATTGGATCAGGTCCTGGGTTCCATCCCACTATGAATTGCATCCAATTATAAGGTTAGAAGTGGGTTTCATCCCACAAGAGAATCAAAATAAAGATTTCAGTGATAATATGAAATTTTAACATAAAACCTAGATTCTATTACTTATCTTGATATCTTGATCTCCTGATACTCATGAGCCTTCAATCTTGAAATCATCATCTTTGTTTTCTTCAATCTTGAATCTTTATACTATACAGTCTTCTTTCTCAGTACTTATCTATGAATATCCTATATATATATAAACTGCTAGTATATATTTTGTAAATATAATAGTTAAAAGATGTTGTTGTCATCAAAACCATCATCTCTGTTCCTAACAGTGCAAGTACCAAATAAAATGACCCATTTCTTTGCGCAGTATGGGAGCTGCTTCAATTTCGTTGCTAGCAGGGGGTTACCTTAAAAACACGTAAGCATAACCAAATTAAAAGAATAAATCAATGGAAAATCATTAGAAACCGCTATGACGAGAAATTTGGAGCAATGGGGATGGGAAATCCATTGCGTGTTGTATATTACATATTTACATAAAGTCACTTGTGTTATTGTAGTTTTGTACTAGCCATTGAAGTGAAAGCACTTCGAGGAAGTTTCCGGAGGTAACTAGACACTAACGAGGGAGAAACCTATTCCGCAATGCAATGTGTTCTTGCTAGATGTCTATGTTCGGGTATAAAGGATTATTACTCACACCAGTTGGTTGACTAGCCCAAAGTTTTTGGCTTTCCCCTTTAACTCTCGGGTGAACATTTTAGTAGGACGCGAGTTAAAGTTTTCAAGTGCTTTGTTGAATAAGCTTCCGGACACGAGCAGGAGGCTATAGCTAATTAGGAGCACCACTGTTTATTCTGTTATGTTGTGTGTATCAGCAATATTGTTATAGCTGATGTTTTTAAACTTTGATCAACCGAGGGAGCATCATCATATGCTGCTTTTGGAGTATTTTTTGTAGTACTTTATATATTCTCTAAACGGGTCTATGAATGACATTGTATGAAAGAAAGTAAATATCGATGAATGTTTTGTAAAGTTTTTCATACTACCAAATTTTCTGATGTTGTGGTCTAGTAACATGCGATCTACTACCACGGGAAGCCAATACTGGAGATGAGTGCATGATCTATAGGGTCATGGTTTTGGTCTTGGATAAAAGGGGTGTTACATACGAAATGTCTTACATGGACACTCCATCAAAGAAGAACAAGAAGTACATTGCTAACTTAGATGATTAATTAGGGGTACGATTCATAGGCTACACTGATGAGCCTTTTGAGAAGATAGCCAAGAATACATTGAGGCATGAGCGCCTGTATCCAATTTATAACTTTGTTGTTCCTAAAAAGTAACTAAAGCCGCAATTGGGCGGAGGAAGTATGAAAAAATGGAACAAAGATAAGCGGAAGTGGTTTTTATAAAAAGAAGTCCAGAATAAGAAGACCAAGAGTGGGTTGTTTGAAATAATTTTATGCGTCTCAAGAAGGACAATCCAAAGTTTTGTAAGCTAAAGAAAGTAGCGAATGCATACATTATTGATGTTTTCACAAATTCATCAAATGCTCCATTGGTAATAGAGAATGGGGAAGAGCATCGTTATTCAAGGTATGATTTCCCATTTACGATGTTATCATAGATGTTTTTTATACCAAGGATTCGTATTACTCTATATCTAGCGACTTATCATGTAACATGGGATTGAAAGCCAAAATAATTGACTGCCTTTTGATTTTGATGAACCCGGCTAGAGTTTTCACTAGCCTATGTTTAGTTTATTACGTAGATGTCCCTTTCACTATGATTGCTTTATTTGAGTTTCATGGGGTATGGCATTATTTTAGGTATAGACTAGATTTATAGATATTGAATGATGGTGAATTATGATAACTTATTGCCGATGATAAGGTAGACGGTAGGCGGGCAACACTACTAAGTCGCCTACATAATGATAAGGTGATAGTTTGTTTTATATATTCACTTGATATCACACATAATGGGAATGGGCAAAAAATTGTATAAATTATACTTGTGTGAAGTATGAACGGATCTTAAGGCTACTTTAACACATGAGTGAGGGGGCAAATAGCACTTTATAACTTATATCAAAAAAATTAAAATTGTTTTAAGATTTTCAAATCAAACACAGATAACCAACACCGATAAGCATACATATACATATATATATATACACACACACACACACACACACAATTATATATATATATATATATAGAGAGAGAGAGAGAGAGAGAGAGACACATACAAAAAGTAAGAGAAACAACACCATAATTTATTATGCCAGTTCAAATTAGCAATTCCTACATGTAGTCCTATACAATATATTTGCAATTTTCCTTTCAATTTCTTCCTTTAAGTGGGCAGAAAGTAAATTAGAACATACTCCAGTTTTTAAAGGCAACTAGTCAAGCCTCTTGACTTTTCGAGCTTAAGGTACACTCACTTTATTTAATTGAGCAACAGGCACACCTGCTACATTTATTTAGGCAACAATCACTCCTACCTGATTTGAATAGGCAACAAACATACCTATTTAGTTTAAATAGGAAATAAACATACTTGTATAAATAGTAGAAGAGAGTTTTACTTTGGATACAAAATATACTATATCCCATTGATATAACATTGATCTTTGAATCAATGAGAGAATACTTACAAGTCAGTGTGTATATTGTGGAAAATAGTGTAATAAAATAGATGTCAAATCTGACTAAATTCAAAGATAGGGTTGTATATAGGACAAGATAGTCCGTTGTCCGGTTCGGTCCGAAGCTATAATGTGTTCGGTCCGTGTCCGTCCGATTCTCTTATAGTACAGAGCTTGGACACACCTACGTCTGGTCTGGTCCGACCCATTTACACCCATATTCAAAGAGTACAGAAAGTAAGATTTTTGATGTATATATTGAGAATTTTGAGTAAGAAGAAGATCAAGAAAGTAGTTTTAAATATTCATTTTTTACTATCGTTTATATAGCTTTTAAAGGGATGCGTTATTATCAATGAGACGCAAATAAAAATAAAAAATACTCAAAATTAAATAGACACCTCTTAAATGGTATGTATGTTGACATACATAGGGAGGGAATGTCGATATATTCTTGTTAATTTTGAAAAATAATAATACATTTAAAGGGTTAATATTTGTGATAATTGTAAAATCATTTAAACATTTAAATACTTCTAACATATATTTTTTTATAAAATATTTGTAAAAATACACTTGAAAAATAAAATAAACAAAGTAATCATTTTGATAAGGGATTATTCAAATAAAAGAAAGATATGTTGTTTACTAATGATAATTTATTTTCTCGGACACTTCTTTCAACTAAATTCACAAGTCTAAAAAAATCTTTGCCTAAATCATAAGCTCTAGTTTTTTAGCAATCAGTATTCAAACTCAATTATCATTTTTTTTCTTTTTAAATCCACAAATTTGTAAAAATACACCACGTCCAAAAGAAACATACACAGCTGAATAGACAACATTCCTTTACATGTACAAGACATCATCCTAAATCAACAAACATGTAAGATACCAGATTTTGAAGTCATAAAACACACAAAATGGAAAGTAAAAAGACATCAAAAATAATTCTAAGCGTATGATATTTCATCATTAACAACCTAACCGAAGAGATGTCAGCTGCTAGAGTTAGAATATCAACTTGTTCTAGATTAATAGAGAGCTTCTCCGGTTTTTAAGCTATTTTCTTGTTATTATACATTCAATTTCAATAATAAGAGAAACTCTCAGGAGTTCCATGGGCAAGTGATTTTCTTTGTTCTTGATCTTCAGATTGGTTTAAAGATAATTCCTTCTTGTCAGCTGCCATGATTACTTTATTGACGTTTCCCACAACAGTTGATCCTTCGTGTTTTACGTTATCCATATTAGAAAGAAAATCATCTTTGGCGATGGTTGAAAATTTCATGGACCTTTAAACAGATGTTGCTCTTTCTTTTTGGGATGACAACTAAGCAATAAAGATAGTATTTAGAGAACTTGTCTAATATCTAGCGAAATATTTTATAGAACTTAGGAGAATGCCATCATATATACTTTATGGTTATTTTTAGAAAAATTAATATATGTGGTGTTCGTAACTAGTTAACATTTATGCCTAATTCTAGTATTTGGGCACATTCGAGAACCTGATCGGACTTTTGCCACGTAGAGACATCAAGTTCCATATTGATCTAGTTAAAGACGATAGACCAGTAGTGATGCTTTTGAGGTGAACAATACCTAAAGAGCATCAGGAGATTGAGATGCAAGTGAGTAACCTATTACAATGAGGGTCCATTTGTAGGAGTATAACCTAATAGGAGTGCTTATAGTATTCGCTATGAAGGCAGATGGATGCTTAGATTATGTTCCATTAACTAGAGCTGAATAAAGCTATGAGAAAGAACAAGTGTATACTCCACGTTTTGATGATACTCAATCATCTTCATGGTGCTCGAGTATTTCATAATTGGGTCTAATGATGATATTTCACCAATTCAGAATAGTAAAGGAGAGTGTGTCGATTATAGTGTTTTTGACGATGAAGGTTTGGCTATATCATTCAGGCTAACTAATGTGCTGACATAATTAATTCATTTTATGTCTTTCGAATTTAGCCTAATAAATTTTTTCTGTATTTGCCGACGATATTATTGTCTGCACTCTGACGGAGGAGGACCACAAGAAATAGTTAGGATCACCTTTTAGGTGCGGGGAGAGCATCGACTATATCACATTTTTCTACATTTCACTTTTGAGGGGTGGAAGAGAAACTTTTTTGTGCTATGTTATTTCTAAGTACGACATTTTTATGGATTTTGCAAAAGTCGTAGTAGTTCAAGATTGGAATAGACCTAAAAGTGCTATGAATTTGAGAAATTTCTTAGAGTTAGTTATATGTTATAGATGATTCATCCAGTTATTCTCTAAGGTAGCAACATCTTTGACTCGTCTAACGAAAAATAAGCATGCTTTTATTTTAGAAGTAAGATGTGAGCATGCATTTATGAATCAGTAGGAATATTGACGAGCATACCAATATTGACCATTCCCAGTGGAAATGAAGATATGATGGAATATATTGTAATGCCCCGGAATTTCGGAACAAAAATTTGCCGAAAATCCTTCTAGTCAAAACAAAAAATGACAGTTACCGTTTTATTTGATAAATATACAATATCACTAAATGCTCTGGATAAAACTTTAATAAATACCACTTATCTAATCAATCATTTGTGTTTAAATATGAATTAAAAACAATTACCGTAGATCTACCATTGTGCAACTCTAATGAGATGGACATCGATATTCATTCCTGCACACTTGATAAACATGTTAGCATAGCTTAAATAACCAACATAAGACGAAACATCAACTAATAAACAAAAATAAAAATATTTTATTAATAAAGCAGTTGCATCACTACCCCTTTTGACCGCCTACGTACCTTTATCTAATTGGGTAAGCAATTAGATACAGTTACAAGCCAACGTAGTTCTTCTTTACTCAAAACATATAAAATAAATATTTACTTCTAAAAATACTCTTTATATCATGTAGGGGTAAAATACCTTTTGTAAATGCTCATTTGGAAAGACATCTATATATCTCTTGTAGAACTTTCTTTCAAAAGGCAAACATCTTTTATTATTATAAATACTAATCATCTTCTTCATGCAAAAACTCCTTCATAAGCAAATCTCAAACCGCCTTCATATTTCTCTAACATATGTTTGAAAAGATATTAAAATATCGAACTTAAATAGTTAAGTTCAACACCATTCATTACCCGGTTAAAACAAAAACACACCCAATTTATATATCATTTAAAACATTAATCATACTTCGTTTAATCACATACTATTCATGTCTCGATTGAACATTATTCATACCTCATTTACACACTATTCATACCTCGTTTAAACACTAATCATAGCTCGTTTAAACACTAATCATGCCTCATTTAAACACTAATCATAAATGTCCTCAATCATCAGTTGTATATGTTGATTGCTTGTCAATGCAAAGACCGCAACCAATATAGTATGTTAAAGTCATAGGCATCTTTAAATTAAAACACAAGCTTATGAACCAATAATAGATTAGATGATAAGTATACTTATAATATTCCTAGCTGTCTTCATGCAAAGGTCCCGTAGAACATCATATTGTACTAACCATCATTCCAAAGCAATCATTTATTTTCCTCGAATCATCAAAATTCGTCAACTTCCTTGTTCTCAATTTTGACATGTTTTTGACCCTCTTTTACTTTGATTTGACATCCTCGATTTTATCAGTTTGTTTATAATATTATAAGGAAACTCAAGTCCAAATTTGAGAGGATTTGGAATAGTTTACCATGATTTTACACTCAAAACATCTATAACAATGTTTTTGTTATGCTCTGAAAAGTTTTGGGTAGTTTATAATAGTTTTAAACTCAGAACAGTTATTTACAGCATTTTTGTCATGCTATGAAAAGTACTGCTCGTTTTTAAAGTACTTCTTAATCATCTCAGAAAAAGACAGCGCTTCCTGAAATTCTATGACAAGTTCTGGGTGGTTTATAATGATTTCAGACTAAAAACAACTTATTATAGCGTTTCTGGGTGCTATAACAGGTTCTGGCTTGGTTCTGTGCTTCAAAATTAGAAAAGATAGCGTTTCAGGGTGCTATAAAAAGTTCCGAAAAATCAGATTTTAGCCGGATTTTGGGCAAAATGTTTGGTGCTGTTTCTCTATGATAAAAATAGATTTTCACTTCAAATTTTCTACAGTAAGAAGCTCTTTTAGTATACTTAATTATCATCAAAGAAACCCTCAAAATCATTTATTAATTTAACATATAAAACCAAACCTCATGAGGCATTTTAACATGTCCATTTCGAGCTGATTTTTACTTGACATTGCGTCAAGTTTTCAGGTATACAAATGACCAAATTAAAAAAAGTGCAAAGAGAGAAAGTTATACCCCTTTGAATTAGCTTTCCAAACTGATATAGACGTCGTAATATCATTAGGAATTGCAAAAGTTATGCCCAAAATACTGAACGTCATTTTTAGTGATTCGGGTTCTATCGTTTCTTCGTAACTTTCACATTTTTTCTACAAAACATGAAATGATTACATGAACTTAAATAGAATTTCTCACCTTATACTTGTGCATTGATCTTATATTTATCCTCTAGGCTTCTCCTAAACTTCTATTCTTTATCTTTCTTTTGTTTTTCGTTTTTGAATCCATGATATAAAATTAACCCTTCCACCCTTTATATAGAAATTTTCAAGGCTAGTTTGGTAATTTAGTTTTGGACACTTGTCCTTTATCATTCATGCAAACCATATGATGATGACACATGCCTACTTAGATGTCCTAAGATGTTTTTACACATGGACACCTAAGAGGGTTATATGCCCTTATCTCTTTTTTTTCTTTTCTTTTAGCTTACATGATAAGCTTCTTATTTTAAATTTATATCTTTTAGCTTACATGGCAAGCTTCTCATTTTAAATTTATATCTTTTAGCTTACATGATAAGCTTCTCATTTTAAATTTATATCTTTTAGCTTACATGGTAAGCCTCTCATTTTAAATTTATATCTTTTAGCTTACATGATAATCTTCTCATTTTAAATTTATTTTTCCCTTACATGAATAATATATTCATGTTTAACAACCATGCTAACTTAATATATAATGTGTGTTAGAGTGCACAAGAGTGTCATAATCTTTTTGATAAATTTTAGTTGATGAAAAGACGAGAATTTGATAAACGATTTCCGGTCACATTATTGATATTTCTTCAATCTACTTATCTTGGTAAACAAAATTTCAACAGCATCTTTTTCCTCACTAATTATTGTTTATAAAGGGATTTAATCAAGGTTATAAAACCATTAAATCCAAGTTTTAAATATTTAAATAATCTCGATATTTAAATATTTTCCGCTCGAAGTTTCAGGTTGTTACATATATTAATGCTTGTGTGATGGGTTAGTTGAAGTTGTCCAAGAATAAATAACCAACCCATGATTTAGAGTCATGGATTTTGTTTGCACTGAGGGTATAAAGACGCCATCTTCTAGGGAGTTGTACGCTAATCATAAATCAATGAAGCACTTCTTTCTAAAGGATCTTAACCTTCATCGGCAGTGATGGTTAGAGTATTTTGTCGTCTACAACTTTGATATTGCAAATGCCCTTTTGAAAGAGAATACCTTTACTGATATGTTGAGCAAGATACAAGCTATTGTGGGAGCTTTGACCTAGGAGCGGACACAACTATGGTACATTACTAGTAATGATTTCATACTGAGATGTAAGCTAAGGCTAAAGTTATTGGTAGGCTTTACTATCAGAAATTATTTTATTGAGAGGATCTATACTATTTAGAGGCATAATACAAGATTAACTGTTTAAAGCTTGAATACCGAGTAGAGTCCAAGGAGACGTGATGGTACAATGATCATGATAGTTTACTCTATAATGGTGGAGGTTTTATCCCCAATGTCATTGGGATGAGACATTAGAAGACTGACATCATTTGAGATTGATCATATATCCTAGTTTTACAAGATATATTATGATAAACAATTATCAATAAGGCGTAAAGAAAGATGTTGGGACATTCATATTGAACTGCATAAACTACCAATTTGTTACGGCATAGTTGAAGAAGTTAAATGGTTTGAACCACTAGAAGTTCCTCAATGAAATTGGGAATAAGTGTCTATAGAATCATTTGATGGAATGCCAAGAATAGACAATTAATTGACCAAAAGTGCAAGATTTATAACCATTAAGTCAAGAAAAACGGAAGAATTGAGGTATTACATGTGACATGAATACTTAGATTCCATGGTATCCCTAATAGCACTGTGAGTGACCTAACCCTGTTGTTCACTGATGGTTTCTGGAAAATCCTTCAAGAGGCATTAAAGACATGGTTGCATTTGGGTATGGCTTATCATCGTCAAATTGATGTCCAAACTAAGAAAGCGAATCATATCTGAGAAGTTCTCTTATGGTCTTGTATACTCAACTCTGGAGGCTTGTGAGATGATCACTTCCATCTCATTAAATTCACATGCGGTGGCAATTATCAAATCAGTATCGATATGGAACCATTCTATGCACTGAATGCTCATTTATGTTAATGGAAGAAAACATGAAGCTAATAATTAGGCCAAATTTGATTATATAAATCTCAAATAAGATATAGGTTAATCAATGGATGAAAGCTGCTCAAGATAGACATAAAATCCATGTCAACAAAATGATAGAAATATTTGGAGTTCATTGCCAGCAATATAGTGTTTATCGAGATCTCTTGGTCGAAGAATGTAATTTAGTTCGGCAATAAAAAGAAGTTAGCACCAAAATTATTTGTCCTTTTGTAATAATAACGGGAATGTGACCTTGTATGTAGGGTCAGCTTACCTGAATTAATGGCAGTGTGCACAATGTCTTCCATGTTTCTTATTTCTGGAAGTTTGTGCATGGCTCGGTTGCAACTATCACACTAGATTAACTAGACGACATTGAGATTGAACCAAAAAAAATTAGGACATTATAGGCATATTCATATTGTTGGATGTGAAACGAAGTAACTTAGGAGGAATATAGTGAAGCTGGTGAAGATTTAGTAAAGCGAAAATGAAGACGATTGCACTTAGAAGGTTGAATAGATAACGATGATATATATAGGTTTGATATGTGAAGGTTGAATAGATAACGATTGCACTTAGCTGGTGAAGATTTAGGACATCATAGGCCTATCCTATATGCTTGAATATTTCCTTTGTCATTTATTGCTATATATAGGTTTGATATGTGATGGTATGCTTGTATATGAATGTTAGATCGAGAAATAACCTTATTGATAATTTTGGAATTTAAATGAAGAAAATCATAAAATAAGGGGAATGTAGCTACGTGCATTCAATGTATCAAAGATAGTAAAATATTAATATTATTTTTATTTAGGGCACGTGATTTTATATCTTTAAAAAATGTAATTTAGAGTTGCTTGGATCAGTAGGAGATATAGATTGGTGTTTCTCTTATAAGAGTATGTTTGTTTAGGGTTATACCTCAGGGAAAGTTTAGCTAAAGGTATGGATAGTTGGTCATAGTTATATACTGATCCATAAGGCATTGATCAATAAATGTGATGGATTGGTGCATGAGAGTTTCGTGTGTAGGATCAAGATTCTTCCGTTGAAATATAGGATCAATGATAGCTATGAATCGGTGATCGCCATGGATCGATGATAGGGATCATTTGACGACTTCAAATTTCCATCGGCTTACTTTGAGTTTCAAAGGAGGTCCCTTCGAGCTATTTTAGGCTTGTTTTGTGTTTATAAACTCATGCTTTCTTCGAGGTATGCTTTTAATTTTTGAGCTAAGACTCAGATTGTATCGATCACAAAGTCTCATGATGATTTTTGATAAAAATAATGTGCATTGAACTAGGATGATACCATGATGGGAAATGATGGCTTTGAAGATGGACAACTAAATTTTGAGATATAGAGTACAATTTAACGAGTAAGAATAAAGGAACCGCAGGAAAAAACTCAAGTGACAAATGGTGATATTTTATGAATAAAGATGGTGGTCTAGAATAGTGCTTAAGCATGATAACTTTAGACAAGATTCACAACGACAATTTCGGAATGAGCTCTATTAAGGATGATGCATACAGAGAGATTGTTGACATTTATCGGTTTCACAGGGTACTCCTAAAGCAGGTTTATATGAGGATGCTTAATTGGGATCGCGATGTGCTCTATATCGCATGGTGTTTCATTTAATTTTGTCATTGCCTAAATCTGCTGACAATCACAAGAAAATAGCCCTACACAACCAACACCGAATAACAAGAAAAAAAGCACTAAATCCATTTCAAGATTATATGGGATGATCAGTTGGGAAACAAACCAAACAAAATCTATCATATATCTCACAATGCAATGATAAAGTATAATAAGAAACATAAACAATAGAATAGTAGAGAAGCATTACAAAGCAGAAAATCCCATCGTCATAAAAAAAAGCACAGAATCTGATACAGGAAGTCATATACATATATATATATGTATATATATATGCCTCACTACAGCTTCACCTAGATTATATCAATTGATACAACATAAAAAAATAAAATATCCACATGGGTATAATACATCAGTCTCCAGCTCATTTTCGGTTGGTAGAATCGTCACCAAACTAATATTTGCTCTACTTATCGGCATCATCGATTATCACCCAATATAATAAGAGGAAACATAAAACTTTGGGTCAGACAACAGTCTGGCGTGAGTGATAAATGATTATTAACGAGAATATGCAAAATATGATATTAGATGGGTTTAATTCTCATACTTGGCTTGATCCGTTAACTAAAGAGTTAGCAGATAATAACTACGTAAAATATGCTACTCACATAATAAAGTAATCAATACTCCGTAGAATGGGATAGAAAAAAAATTAAGCTTCCTCTTTCAACTATTTATTTCCCCAAATCCCCACTTCACGTCAGTATATATAGTTAATAGCCTATCCAGAGAAAGAAGAGAGAGTATCCATAGAAACCATCAAACAAGATCCTAGCTGCCACCTTCTACTTTGAATACAATGATAACCCATATGATTGTCCTCGCTAATGCTAGGGGATAATGGAAAACCTTGGTTATGGTCGGATTACAGAGTTTTCAGAACCCATAATTCAACACTGTTGCTTATATACTGCAGTGCCCAGCAACTAGACCGCCTCCCCGTTCACCTAGGCTATTTAGGGTTCACGACCATCACATCAGTCCTAATGGGTGTCCTCATGATACCTTTCTTTATGTCAGCAACAAGAATCCTTCGAGCTATCAAAGATTTCTTGGAACTCCCAAGCATAAGAGCCACCAACAACTCTGTCTTCAGGTCTGAGTCCGACTCAATCCAGTCCATCATCCTATAATCTAATTTCATGTTGAGTTGTCCATTACACTTCTTAGACCATTCCTGTCACGACCCGTAATTTCGGACTTCAGAAGTTTACATCTGACACAACCCAAGCATCAAATGTCAGAGATCCAAATGTCTAATCCCTAGTTGTATGAGGTTATAACACTTTAGAAATAATCATAAAAAAAAACATCTCATAACATAATATGAGGTACATCAGAGTTACATCATCAATTACATCAAAGTAATGTACATATCTAGTTACATGAATGACTAGGTAAAAGTAATAGTAGAAATAAACAGAAAGAGAGCGAATCCAAAACATTCTCCATCTTTACCTCTAAGATCTAAAAGATAGTCCATAAAGCTAAGTGCTTCACAAGATAAGATGCTTCAAAAAAGATAGTTCTCCAAAATACTGCTACAAGCTGACTCTTAGGCTGCCCATGCAAAATTTATGGGCACCCAGAGTTTGAGGGAACGAGTTTCCCCTTATGAATAACAGTAATAGCACTTGAAATGTTTTTCGAAAATGAAGATACCATAAGGTCTCTCGTCACACACACTATGCAAATGTAGATTAGGAGAGGTTCCCCTCATGATAGACAAACACAATTAATACGTAAAATTCTCTTTATTATTATTAGTGCATAGTATAAAAATTTCCTTCACAAATAAATATCTCAATCATAGACAACATAGGTACAATATAATATGTCGCCATACGGGTTTAGCACTAAAACCATACAAACTCGTAGTGGAAAATGGATTTCCATCAAATGACAGGGCTAAGGAACTTTGTTACCGATCAGTACATCTCTAGAGGGACTCCCCGAGAACTCTGAAAAACCAAATCCATTTTCTGCCAACACAAGGCCATACTGTCCTTTCCTGGATGAATTCAAGTACTCCTAAGTATGTCATCTCCCAGTTGTTACCATCCTATAAATCGAGGCTTCACGACATCAACAACTACAAAAAGTAGATGTCACTACATAAGTAGTACCTAGGCTCACACTTTTTGTCTAGATCGGGGATGACACACCCATTGCCTCGCTTCATCTTTCCTGTTTTGGTCATTTACCAGGGTATGAGGCTTGTCGAAGTCTTATTACACAAAGTTATGCTTTCCAAGCCATGCTTTGATCATCAATAGCATATCACTTAACATGCCACACTATCATTCCACAGTATATAATTGATAATCACTAACCATAAGGGTGTTAAGTTGAGATAACCTATCGACCACCAACATGTATATGTTTAATGAAAACCAATTAATACGTTATAAAATACAATTTCGGAACACATCCATACAAGTTCGTTCTGGGACTGAATGAAAATGAAAGCACCTTGTTGGTCGTTTAATAAAGGGGAGAGGCCCTCGCGAATCTGGAAATTCCCCAAATACGTTCAGATGGGCTGCCATTGTAACATCTCAAACTGCAACAACCCAGTGAAGAGAAAATCAGCAGGCCAATCCTTTCGATGTGAAGATTTTCGGCCTTCAATAACATCCTTAAACACCTTTCATCACGTCTCATTCTTATTTGGAATGGTCTTCGAACCTGAATAGGATACCAATCTTTCCCAATAAGAATCGTTCTTTTAAAACTTATGGATGTATAAGTCATTATTTAATTATCAACTTCAACTTCATTTAAATATTCTAATATTCTTCTTAAATTATTTCTCAAAATTTAGGAATATAATTATGAAGTTTAAATTCGTTTAAAACTCCAATTTGGATGATGGCATTTAAAAGCGTTACCAAAGGCTACTTAAAATAGCCACTTTTGCAAATTTCACTTAATCAATTTTAAATCTTCATAATTTTGATCCATACCACTTTGATACTATTTATTATGATTTATAGGAACTTCCCCATTTTTAATAATTTTTATAAACCTATATTTATTGATTTCCAAGTTCGGCCACTAAACTGCACTTATAGCCACCTTTTCAAAAATTGTTTTACACATAACTTGAAATCTATATATTATATTTTGAAAATTCCTATTTATTTAAAAACTATTATCAATATAAAGAAAAGTTTTTTGGTTTTGAATAAATCCGATTAAAATTTCTCCAGTAACGAGCGTTTAAAGTTTATAGTCGAAATTTACGAACTTCCGCAGCGCAACTAGTCCTATTCAGACTATATTATAATTTTACATTAAAATAAATCTGATTTACTCTGAAATAGTTTATAAATCATTTTAAAACACATATATACTTACTTGAAAACAATATTTCAAATTTTACCTTTAAAATTCAATATTCCTATTTAATGGATATTATAATATTATTTAATTATTAAAGTAATATTATTTTTCAAAACTTACCCGTTTGAACCCAGACTTTCCTAAAGCCTATTGAAAAAATTAAATAAGATGGTTTGAATAATAAAATTGAGTTAAAACACTTTCTATATACTTGGACAGAACTTCACTTTTTAATGTAACTATTTTCTTAAAATTCAAATTTAAACATGTTATTTATACTTGAAATAAATTTCCAATAATTTTCCATTCTTTTAAAAAAAATCATATTCACTTTAAACTCATTCCCAAATCGTTTTGAAATTAAAAATCCAACTCTTATTTTTCACGTATTATTTAAATCAGTAAAATATTCATTTAAATTATCCAAACTTGTTCAATACCCAAAAATCCAACTTTTTGGGTAAAATAAATCATGGACATATATACCACATCATACACAACCATTATAACATCCAATTAGCCACCAAATAAGGTGTCATTAACTTAGCAAGTAATATCCAATGATCCATTACTATTTGAAATAGTATTCAACCAACCCAGTAAGGTTTATATCCACAATCAACATCCAATATCCACACAATTATCATCATAGCGTGTTGCTTACTTAGGTGTCATGTGATCATCACTTTAAAATCAAATCTTTACTTCATTAATCATTATCAAATCTAAACGTGATTCAATATTAATAACCATTAACTACTTAACAATTTTAGTATATAGTTTCTCACAGCTATAGTTAAAAGTTTAAATTTCTCACCGAGGGATCCACTCCTTCATAACTTTAAACGTAGGACTCCTTTAGCTTCACTACTACTCGTATTTCACTTAGCAAGCAAACTAACCACTCTTTTAACTCAACATCACTACTAACTCAAGATACACACACACACACACACACACATATATATATATATATATATATATATGTATGTATATATATATATGTATGTATGTATGTATGTTTGTATTTAGAAGTAGAAAGGTGGAAGCTTTAAGTTTAAGGGGATAAAGGTTGGATTTTCGTCAAGGGGAGCACAGCCAAGGTGTTGGGATCTACATCAGGTGCTGATGACATCAAGGGGGTGCTGGTGGGGTCGGGTTTTGGAGCTTAGTGGGCTATTTTAGGGAGGAATGGTGGAGGTAAAAAAGGTGGTTTCAAGAGGTTTAGGGGGTATTAAGCGGTGTTTAAAGGGAAGGGGCCCATGACAAGGAGGAAGGAAGGGTGCTGACATAGCAGGCCAAGGGGAGGGCAGAGCTGGCTGGAAGCGATATTACGGTCCACGGGTTGGAGGGGAAGGGAGAGAATGGGAGAAAAAGAGAGAAAATGGAAGACAATGTGAATGGAAGTGGCCTCTTTATATACACATATGCTAGGGTCTAAAATGCAAATTGCCATGGTAAGGTGTCAGCACAAAGGAAGATTGTTTGGTGGTGAGGTAATGGACTATGGCTAATTTTCCACCAAGGTCTTAAGTGAAAAATGCATGCATTATCTTTTGCGCCACTTCCTTATCTTTTGTGCCAAGCTAACACACCATCATCATTACATAGCCATGTCATCATGGAAGAGCGTAAGTAAGAGATGGTGAGGCACCAAGGAGGGAGGAGACTTAGGAATTAGTTATTTAACTTAATTTAATCTTCGTTTATTTAAACGACATTTATATGTTTTCAACTTGTACAATCAAATCGTAAATCCGATTGATACGAAATTTGAAATCCTACCATATTTCACAGATACATATCCAATGAAACTAGTCTGTCAAATTCTGAGAACGTTTGCAAAATGACCTATTTTTAAGTTATTATTAAATTTCAACTGATTTTTCAATATATGTTTATACTGCGCACACTCACAAACTAACTCCGATTGATGCGAAATTTGAAATATTACAATAATTTCATGTTCTGGATCCGATGAAACTAGTTTCGTCGAAATCCGAGATCGACTGCAAAATGTCTATCTGTAGGCTATTAAAATAATATAATTTATCGAATTTTAATATATTTATTTTTCAATCATATTCTATAAGTTCACTAACCCTATTTCAATTTCAGTAAAATAAAAACAAAGTTAGAATTCATATTTTTAAATTGACTAAAATTTTAGGTCGTTGCAATTCTCATCCAGGTGCATAATTGAAGAGTCACAACTTCAAAAAACTATAACTTCCTCTCTATAGGAGTAATCAACAAACCAAAATTTTCCATAAGTCCTTGATGAAGTCCTTTTCCACCACCAAGGATTACACCTCCATGTAACCTACCCTTATGATCAGTATTAGAGTGTCCCTTATGGATCAACACTTATCCACAAACTTATCCAAAGTTTGGCTAAGTCCCTCATGGATCCTTCCTAAGGTTTCTACAAATGATCCAAATCAAGTTACTTCCTTCTGAACTCAAAAATGTTTCTCCATTTACATCATAATCGATCCATCACTCTATTACCACCTACATATCCATTCACTACCAAAACTTCACAGTAGCATTCAAAGGGTCCTACCATCACGTTCAAAAAGTCCCACCACCCAATATTATCCTGGAAAGGATTGATGTTGATCTATGTCCTATGGATCAATACTGATCCATGTACTTATCTAGTTTTCAAATGAATTTTCTTGCATGCTTTCTAGATATCCTTCAGAGCCAATCCTCCAAGTTTCATGAAAATTTGATGAATTTTGATCCAGATATGCTCCATCTTCAACCTATATTTTTACTCATATCCTCCAAGTTTGATCCCAATATCCCCCAAGTTTCATAGAAATTCGATGAAATTTAAATCCTATTTCAAGCATATACTAACATAGAAATCAAACATGGCAAGCCATTAAAGTATTCAAACAGCAAATCAACCAATTTCAACTACACGTAAACATTCAATTGCACATAGACATGCATTAATATAATATAATCGTAGATCTAGTATAAAAAATATTTAATTCTCACTGATTACATTGAATCTAACAGTCTAATTTACATTTTGCATAATCAGTTTATCCTAAGGTTTCTATATTTAAAATTAACATATACTGTTAGATCTGAGGGTTAAATTGACATATAAGTGATAAAAATGCCTAATTACCACATATAATCCAATAAGACATGTGAGAGATGATAAACACTTACCAAATCTCACAATTCAATGAAACTAAATGGTGATTTATCCTATATAGCAAAGAAAATACAGAATTCGACGACCAATTGATGAGATCTAATCCTCCGATGTAGATCTAGCCTGTAATTTGCTATTAGAGATAGTTTGATGTGAAATTGGGAATTGATTGCAGAAATTAGAATGAACTAGAATAGGATAAAATTCAAAACCTAATTGAAAATGAGAGAAAAATCTTTCAATCTCACACCACCCCATATTTATAACTAAGGGTGATTAGACTAGCAGGCTTGTTAATCTTAGTCCATTAGCATTACTCTAATTTTAACCGATTTTCTAAAAAAATTGTAACTATAATATCTCTCAAACCACTAAAGTGTTTCCTTAATGTTACCACTCCACAGAATGGTCAACCACCGTTTTGAAGCAATGATACAGGCTAGAATATATAGATCAGTTCTCATCTAAAGTTAAATAAGACGCTTCAAGGCCAAAAGGCAAAAGTTTCGGCAACTCATGGACATGTACAACATCCCAACGAACCATATCCCAAAATATTAGTGACATATCCATACATGAAACGGAATTATTTTATGGTCCTCTGATACAAAAAATATGAGTTATTACATTCGCCTCCTCCCTCTGGGAATTTCGCCCTCGAAATCCCTAAAAAACAAGCAAGCATTGCCTCTCGCATGCTTATCATCTACGAGCAACCAACCTAACATCCAAAAAAACAAAGACAAGCAAACTCCAATCTGTGCATGTGGAATTTTAGTATTATAAGACACAATAGCCCAAGTAGATGTGATACATGGGACATAACGCCCGAAGAATTCTGGATAGGCCGCCTTCACGCTCTCCTTTGTCCCTAATATGCAGTCATTATTGTCCTCACTCACTTCCACCTTAACTAACTTAACTATCTTCCTCCTAATTATTTCCATCTCGTTTCAAATGACTCGAAGAGGCTTGTAAGGTCTTAAGACTTCTAGGACTACCTTAACATCTTCTAGTGGATTCGGAGATACCGCAATACTCTATTCGTGCACAAAATTTCTTAGAAATGAAACATGAAAAACATTGCGAATACCTACTAATTCTAGATGTAAATACACTCTTTAAACTAATTTTCTGGTCCATTCCACAATTGGAAATTGTCTAATAATTCTCGAAGCTAAATTCCCTTTCCTTTTGAATTTGACAGCACATTATAGGAGAAAGCTTAATAGATACCATGTCTCCAACTGAAAATTCCAAATATTCCCTTCTCGTATTAGCATAGCTCTTCCGACAGTTATGCGATGCCATTCATTGCTGAATAATCCCTACCTTATTCGTCATTCCTCGTATCATTTCTAACCCAATAACCAATTTTTCTCATGTTTCTAACCAGCTAGGTGGTGCATTACATTGTCTTCCGTACGATGCCTCATACGGTGTCATTCCAATACTCAATAGATAGCAATATTGTAAGAAAACTCAAATAGATAAAGACCGCATGATCCTCTAAAGTCCAAAACACAAACTTAAGAGGATCTTCCAATGCTCAGCAGTAACATTTCAGATTTTTAGTTGTTTAATATTGAACATTTAAATTTATTTTAAATGTTGAATTGGAATAATAAATGGATTTTTACATTGACTTTGTTGATTGTATAATCAATATATGATTTAATATCGAATATATTGAATTATCTAATAAAAACAACAGATAATTGAAATAATTTAATTCAAAATCATCGATTTAAATTGTTATTTTCTCCATAGGATCGAATATGGCTTCGGAACATGTTACAGTGTGCTTAAAATAGTGGTACAACTCTAGGGATATCGGTCGCTACTCTAAAATTGGAGTTTGAACACAAAAGATATTTTAATTAAATAAACTAAAAAGAGAAGTGAGCTGACCAATTTTTTATTTAACGTTGCCAACAGCTTCCTTCCCATCTTTTCTTTCATTTCTCTGCTCCTATTGTCTCCCAACTTCAGAACAAAGCCAAACATAAAATTAAATGGTGTTGTACGTTTGTCTCCACGTTCGCGTCTTCAAATAAACCAGGTCGTCGCTGATTTTCCCATTCCGATGAAACAAATCAAAGTCCTCTGCCTCCTTCATTTTTCTCTCCTAGTAACGAAAAATGGAATCCTTCAAACTTAAAAAAAAGGGAAATCAAAGTCGCGATCCAGGCCATGATATTTCCTAAAGTTCGACGTCGACGGTCACGATGCAGCAAGGAGAAAAGGAGGATTGTCTTGGGTTTGGGTTGAGTAGCAGAGTAAGATTTTGATTTGTTGCGATCTGGATTGGGGTGACTATATGGATGACCTAGGGTGCTTGAGAGGAGTTCAGTCAATGAAATTGGGTTTCTAGTGATGTAAGCATGACCAGCGATGGAGTTCAAGTGAACTGATGATCGAACGGGGGTGATGTATGAGAGTCCCGGTTTGTGAATTTCAGGAGATGGTGAATGCAATGAATGGATTGTAGGTTGGAGGAGTTGTTTGTAGTGAGGACAATGAATGGGATTTCATGGCGCGACAGTGGCTGTGGTGATGGATTTGCAGAGTTTGGTTGATGGTGATGCGGTTAAGGAGGAGGGTCGAAGATTGGCATTGGGTTAATTGGGGTAAAGTCTGTGGATTTGGGGAGTGAATGCAGTTATGGGGCTGATGTTGTGGGGGGAGTGCAATGGTGATTGATTTACAGAATATGGGTTATGTTAAAGACGATGGTTACGAGGCAGTGGTGTTTGGGACTGGAGTTCAGCAGCGAAATGGTTGAAGTGATGAATATGCAAATGGAGTTTGGCAGCAAGTTGATTGATGAAATGTCGTATATGTATGAGGCAGTTTTGAGTTGTTATCAATCGGTGATGGATGAGTTGATTTCGTCAATTTAATCTTGATTTGTAGAGACGATAAGGTATACGTTATTTAGATATTTAAGATGCCTAGAATAGTTAATTTGAGATGCTTCTTGTAGATGCATAGCCAGATGATATGGCATTTTAAACGGATATTCAACAAACGAAAATCAAGGTGAGTAAACTCACTATCTGGAATTCGTTTATAATTTTATTATAAACAAATTGTAATTTAAAATAATTTTTATATGTTGTTTGTTGGTTGATTGGATGCATTCAATAATCGTTGATGGATTGTGGTTATTGTATATAATATACATTAGTTATACTTAGGTTTGGTTGTTGCGGCTATTATATTTATATACTGGATATTTCCCGCAGTACCATTAGCGGATAACCCTATGCAGCCCTATATATATATATATATATATATATATATATATATATATATATATATATATTATATATATATAGATAGTGGATGACCTTTTATACCGCGATATGCTGCCTTGAAGTAGGATGGATATTATTTATGTTTTCTAACATCTACGGATGCACGAAAACAGGTTGGAGGGATCCAACTGGATTTCTCAAAATTAATTATTTTTTGTTTACAAATATATTATCATATATGATGTGTTATAAAAATGTGATTGATAATTGGGTGTTTTGGATGTTTGAACACTGGCCCTAAGTAGTAATATATAAAAATATCGTAAAAAGGAATTTTGAGATTTAAAAAGGAAATTCTATTTTTTTCCAAAATAAAATTAGAATTTCGAATGGGTTAGGAAATATTAAATTGTTTTGAATAATAAAAACAAGTTGTAAATTTATAAACGATGTTTATAAGTGAAATGGAATCATTATCATTGGATAATTTGGAAAATGTGAATTCAAAAAGGGAAATGGGGAAACATTTCAAAAGGAAACGATGAAATTATTTCCGATGTTCGGAATGTAAATTAAAGTGAAATAAATCCATCATATTTATTATTAGACTTCAACTATGTCGAATTTATAAATGCAAATTATTTCTAGAAAGGAAATTTTAATTATATTTAGTAGAAATTATGTATCAGAACTATAAATTCTAAGAAGTTAATACTTCAATATTTAAATATGGAAATAGATTCGATATTTATATACATATAAGTTACAATAATAAAATAAAATGGGAATCAAGTTTCTAATGGAGGTTAAATTGGAAGGTTGATTTGAGATATAAATAATGAAGTTAGTTTATAAACAATATTTATAAATGTGATAAAGTAATTTTCATCAGCTAATTTGGAAATAGATTTTTCCTAAGTAGATATGGCTTATAAATCCATATTTTTAATGAACTAGAAGATGAGACTTTAACCGAGTTTTTATGTAACAAGCGTTTATCCATCTCAAGATAAGAACGTTATCAATCAAGGTCTGAGAGGTTATTAAAATAGCCCATCTTGAACGACTTCACTATTATAAAGGGATGATATTAGTTTGCATTGGTAAATGATGTTTTATTTCCAAACGAATTGGAATTTAATATAGAAATTGAGTTGTGAATAAATTTACAACCGAGTTATGAATTTTAAATGAAATAATCGATGACTTTGGATAATCAGAGATTTTAAGTTAGATTTGGAGAATTATTTTAATTAATATTAAATTTTCGAAGAATGGAGCTGAAATCGATATAATAAATGAAGTTTAAATGTTTATATATAAATTATAATTAAAACGGACTCGCCGTAGGGCGATAGTACGTATATTGACGATTCGAACTTCAACTGAGTTATATCAAAATCAATTTTTCAAAAAAAAAAAACAATCCTATAATCATTTATAAAACTATAACGATTTATTTAATAGAATCAAGGGAATTTAAGTAAACGAAATTTGAATTTTTCATTAGAAAAATCCAGATTTGAGTTATAAAATAAATATGAACTCAAGTGGAGTAAATAGATTGATTTTTGGAAATGAAATCAGATATTTAATTACCGAGTGAAGTTAACTAATTTCAAAAGGGATTAGCTAATAGAGTTTGGTTTGAACTTAACTTTGTTTAAGTGATTTGAATTTGTTTTGAAATTAGAAATTCAAATATGAAACTTGGATTAGAATGTGAAAGCAAGCATGGAGTTTTAATTTGTTTTGTGTATAATTGAACACAATATAATTGAACGTAATATGTCCTAATTAAAAACAAATTAAGCAAAGAACCTAATTAGAAAATTAATTAGCGAATGGAAAGCGATTAAAGTATATAAGATTGAATTGATAGAAATGATTTGGAAATGGGCGTATATATATTAAATAGGTATGGAATGAAGAGAATAAAGATTATAATTTGAGTGCCATATAAAAGGTACATTTTTAAATTCCATATAAGGTTTTATGAACGTATTTGGTCAAGCCGCTTAACTTTTTGATTTTCTTTTAGAATGGAAAGGGCCAAGAGAGGCTTGCAGTTGTACCAATTGGCCCATACAAAGGAGACACAGGCAAAATTTTCTGGTAATTTAAGGAGTTAGAATATTTTTAAGAAATTTTGATAACTAGAAATCAATATATCAATATAGATAGATTTCGAAAGGAAACAAACTTAAAATAGAATATTATAAACAAAAAGTAAATCTATAAATTTAAATCTGAGTAAGAATAGAAAGGGAGATATATAAACATTTTAAAAATGGATGATTGGTTTATATGATGTTGATTGTTCGAGATGTGTAGTCTTGTCTGTTTTGAAGTTAAGAATGCCATTCATTGTTAACCAATAATAGAAAGATTCAGTCTCGAAGATCAATGTTTAAATAAGACTTAGTTTATAGCAATATTTTTGCGTTGTTATAACGATCTTTTACCCAACATTCGTTTTAACCCAACTAAGTGGAATTTTGGAAATTGTTAGACCAAAAAGTTGTTCTAATACCCAATTGATTATAAAATACAGAGAAAATGACATAAAAAGCAACAAAACATAAGATTTTTAGTGGTTTGGCGTCAACAAACCTACATCCACTTTATACTCCTTTGATTGATGAATTAATCACAAATACAACAATGAAAGTCACCCAATATCACTAGTGCAATCAATAATCTCTCTCAGTTTTGTTGAAATTAAACTCTAAGATTCAGAGAATAATATGAAATAAACAAAGATATTTGTTGGTGATGAAGCTTAGTGTATGAAGAGCCAAAAGATCCCTTAGTTTAGAGTCTTCTGGTGTATTTATTCGCGTAAAGCATGGTCGGGTCGGATGTCACGTGGGTCCCATCCCGTAAATATCAGGTTTGGATGATCTATGATGAAATAGCACGTCAAAGACGTCAGTGAGTAGGTTATAACTGCTCTGGATTTGTAGCAAACATGGTATGTAACTGCTCCAGAAATATGACCATCGGGTCGGATCGGTAATGGAGGGTTCTGAACCGAACCGATGTCCTCTAGTTAGATCAATAAGGGTACTGGTGAATGAATCGGAGCAAGTGTGCAAGGTCCGATCCAACCCTCTTTCTAGTGTTTTGGTGAGAGCGAGTGTGATGACCGAACCACATGCCTTCTTGTATTCAATCCTACGAATCTCTTTCCTTTATTGAACATGTTTATTCACCTTCAAGAATATCCAATATCTGACCTTTGAGCTTTCTATTGCGTAATTACAAAGTAGGCTAACATTGTTCCCCCTCGAAGTACGTTCTATTGGAGATGATGGGACATACTTTGGAATCACCACTCTGTTCATTCTCGAATTGGTGTTAATCAACAGTTACCTTTATCTGTAGGATTGCAACACTTGGTGAAATCGTATTTCCTAATTCTTTTATGTCACGTATAAATATGAGGTCTGATTTGTTGCCATCCTTACTGCACTCAATAGCTTGACGTTTTCAACCAAGCATCAACAGGTTTCTAGGTACGATCTTGGAGTTCTGGTATTTCAAAAAGTTGTTGTTGTTTGACCTAATGGAAACATTCCCTCTGCATATGCTTACGTATAACATCAAGTAATTTTTCTTTGACTTTTCTTGCTTTCAAAAAGATACTCGAACCCCTTTTTTACATAATCGGATTGAAATTTAAAATAGTGGACTGGGTTGTTACCATCTGTTCCCCTTTTATGTACTTGACTTGTTTGTGTTTTAGGCTGCTCCAGTTTCGAAACTAACGGGCCAGATTAGGCCATCACCTCGTAGAATACTAACAGCCTTTCCTATTCACTATATAAGCTATCTGCCCTGTAACACCCCGTATTTTCTGTGATCGTACAAGTAACAAATCAGAGAATAATTAATTTTTAAAAAAATAATCAAGGGAAACGGGTTGCGCCATTGCGTTCGTCTCGAAATTTTTCTTGGAAATGAGTCCGAGTTTTCGAGAAACGGAGTCCGTATGAGGGAGATATGGCCCTCCGAAGTTTCAGAGAATTTCAGAATCGAAAACAGCTCGAAAATTCGAATTCCAATTCGAATTCAAAACCCCAGAACAGGCTGGGCAGGAAAATTCCCGCCCATGGACCAGGTCGACCTGGGGGTCAACCATAGTGTCGACCTCCCAGGGCCAGGTCGACCATAGTGTCGACCTGGGGGTGACCAGGTCGACCACAGTCTCGACCTGGGGGTCGACCTGCCTCCCGAACCCTTTTTCCGAACCTGATGCATTCTGATGTATTTAGACTCGTTTTCTGTCTAGATTCGTCCGCCTAATCCTATATAAACAGCCCCCTAGCCTCATTCTCTCCACACCATTTCATCTGTCTATATTCTGCCACTGTTCTAATTAAAAATAAAAATGACGTCGCTACCCTGCTGGAACTGGAATCAAAACTTGGACTGATGAATTTTCTTCCAACCTGAATAGAATTAGAAGCTAAATCAAATCTCAAATTCAAGTTTAGAGCTACGACAATTAAAGAGGAATAATTCAGCATTTCTGCATCAACACTATTTTATTTCCTTTCTTAAACCACGAAAGGCAATTACAGTTATTTTCCGCTATAAACTGTAATTATAATTGTGACATGATTATAAATCTGAATCTGAGGTTATGTATATTCTTATCTGTCAGATCTGTTTTTCTGTGACTATTTTATACCTCTTTCTTCTTTCTGTTCTATAGCCAGGCTACTACGAGCCTGCGCCGAATCTCATAAGAGATTAACGCACGAACGATAAATTTTGGGACAAATAATAATGCATAAATGGGACATGAAACTATTGCCTATGACTATGATTCATTGACTATGACACTATTGCCTATGACTATGATTCATTGACTATGAGACTATTGCCTATGACTATGATTCATGACTATAAGACTATTGCCTATGACATTGAATAAGAAACTATTGTAATTAGTCGCCCATGACTATTGTGGTTAGTTGCCTATAACTATTGTAGTTAGCTTCTTATGCCTATTCCCTTAAGGATGTTGGATCTCATATTTAGTATGTAACCTTGCTAGTTTATTCCCATTCACTGTTTTGTACATCGAGCCTAGTAAGACCATTATCATTGTATTTGGTTCATCATTGCATGCCTATTCTTTCTTGTGCTTATCCCCTATTCCTTTTGCTAGGGTCATTTCATGAGTACTTAGAGAACTTGTGGAACATGTTATACGGGGTTTGGGCATAGCTTAATTAAGTTAATTTGGCATAATAAATATGTTGGCATAATCTGAATTGGTTATAATAGTGAATGGTTAACATGCATATTAGTCTTGGACATAAATGGTAAACTAGAATATTAAATCTAGTTTTGACATAAGCTGTAAGTGGGAATATTAAGGCTAAAATTTGGGGCATATATTGTATTATGAATTATGACCTTGATATGGGCATGTAAGTTTAGGCTAAATTTATAATTCTGCAAGATATGTCAATGAAACTTAAGGAATGATTAAATCTGTTATATTGCCTAATCTGCTAGTTCTGTTATATTGCCCATTCTGCTAGTTCTGTAAAATTGCCTAGTCCATTATCTGCTAAAACTGTTGAATTGCCTAAACTGCTAAATCTGTTATCTGCTAAATCTATTGAATCGCTTAAACTGCTAGATCTGCTACCTGTTAAATTGTATGATCTGTTGAAACTAGATAATGGTAATCTGAGTATGGAAATCCGTAGGCTCGACCTAAGATTTAGTAGAACATGGAAATTTGATTAATCTGTTATATCCTATGAAGAAGTTTAATCTGTTAAATAAACAGAATTAGTCTGATATCTGAAAAACCTGTATTGGAATGAATTGGCTACGACACGAGGTTAGACTCTGTTTGCGGTAGAAGCCTGCCCGGAACCAACCGGCTTAACCAGCAACCACAAACTGTCAGTCTAATGTGAGAGGTCGTAGGCATAACTAAAATATGCTTAGACACGAGGTTAGGTCTGGCTTGTGGCAGAAGTCTGCCCGGAACCGCCCGACATATCCAGCGGCCACAAGCTACCGACCTAATGTGAGAGGTCTGTGCATTAATATTAATGCAAATCTGGAATAAATATGATGTCTAAAACATGTTGGGTGGATAGGGCCAAACCAATTGGACTAATGAATTAAACAAACCCGTTTCGTGAATCTGTAGACCCAATTACAAAGTTAGACAAATCTGTAAATCTGTTAAATCCGTATGTCCAATCCGTTAGTCTGAAAACTTGTCTGATCTGTGAACTAGTTGATCTGAACTCTGTATGTCTGAGCTTGTAAACAAGTTAATCTGAAATCTGTTAGTCTAGGGACACAAGGTTAGGAGGGAAATTTCTTGTGTCATCTGTTGTTTGGGACCCATATTAGTCAGTAGCCCTTTCTGGTATCAAAACTTTTACCCAACAGTAGGTAGGGTCCGGGCACGCTTACTGAACTAATTATAAGTGGTTCATTCTGATTATGGCGAGGGGTGTTGATGGTGCGTTCCAACCGGGTCATATGCGTGCATGGATCCAGGTCTGCCTCTGAGGATGTAAGACGCCGTGACATCTGTAAATAGGTCTGTGCCAATTGGTTGTCACTTTAGGGAGTGATACACCCTATTGTGGAGCCGACACAGGGTATTTATGTATTAGGGAGCCGATCGCTTAGGGTAGGGTTTTAGGGTACACTTAGTTCTGTCTGTTTCTGTTGGTACCGTCTATTTCTGTTGGGTGGCAACACCTGTCTGTTTCTGCGTGGTACCGTCTGATCGGGTGGTAAAGGCCCATTTACTAGTGTACACCTAATTCTACATTTTGTTTCCGTAGGGATAAATCTGTTTCTGTTTCTGTACCTTCTGTTCGGGTGGTAAAGGCCCATTATCAGCATTCTGCTTCCGTCTGTTTCTGTTCGGGTGGTAAAGGCCCATTATTAGCAGTTTGTTTCTGTCTGTTTCTGTTCGGGTGGTAAAGGCCCATTATTATTAGCGTTCTGTTTATGTGGAAATTATTCTGTTTCCGTTTCTGTTTCAGTTTAGACATTAGGGTGACACCTAATCCTGTTATATTAGTATTAGTGCAGAGAAATGAAAAGTAATATTATTCTGTTTCTTCTGGTTAACTAAAGTACATCTGCTGCTCCTGTTACTGTTATCTCTTATCCAGCTTATTTTCGTGTCATAATTATTATTATCTGTTCATATGCTGAAAGTCACTGGACTTGCCAGACTTTATGTCTGACCTTGCTTGTTTTCGCCCCTTTTTCTTCCGTTCCCCTCCCCCCCCAGGTTTTCCAAGGAGGGAATACTTTAGCTTGATCCGGATTTCTTCCGCTTGAAGTACTTAGAGTGCTTAAAGTATGGCTTGACTCATTATGGCAGCTTCTGTGGGGATTATAAAGTTTTGTACTCTGATGATTTTCTGAACAAGACTGATATTTATGTACTTGAGTTTTTGGTAAAGATGTAACCAAACTGATTTATGTTTTCCGCTGTAATAAAGTTATAATTTCTCAAGTATTGTTTATCTGTCTTGTAAATTTCTGTTCTGTCTACTAAAACGCTCCACCAAAGTTAAGGCATTCCCTTTGTGAGTGTCCTTAACGGAGGTGGGGTGTTACACTTGGTATCAGAGCTGAAGGTTACCAGATTTGATAAAAAGTTTTGAAAACTATTTTCAAAAAGGTTTTAAAAGGAAGTATTTTCAAAAATAAAGTTTATTTTGAAAAACATAATCCCCAGAAAAGCTATATATCTATCTTTTCCATTCTCCATTTTAAATCTTTTTCTTTCATTCCAGCATGTCTGGGAATCTTAACTTTCCAGAGGGCATGCCAATACCTGGCTGGTTCAGGAGGTACTTAGAAGTTAGGGCCAACGATGCAGGCCCAACAGATATTCCTCCTCCAGCTGCAGCGATTCCTCCTCCTTCTCCCCCTCCTCGTGCAATTGCTTTTTCAAAGGTCTGTAAAGATTTTAGGGCCATGGGTGGAAAGGATTTCAAGGGAACTGAATCATTGGTAGAAGCGAAGAACTGGCTCAAAGAAACTGAGGTTCTGTTCGTTATCTTTGAGGTGGACGATAGGCAGAAGGTACAATTGGCGGTATGGTTGCTCAAGGACGAAGCTTCCTACTGGTGGGAAATCACTAACGCCGAGAGGCCGGTTGAAACATGGATGGATTTCAAAACAAGGTTTGAGACGAAATTCCTCTCGCAAGCAGAACGAAGTCTACTACTGGAAAAGTTCTTATCTCTTAAGCAAGGAAGTACGACGATCAGGGAATACGTCAATCAGTTCAACCAACTAGCTAGGTTCGGGCTAGATTTAGTCAACACCCAGCATAAAAAGGCTCTCCGCTTTGTTAAAGGATTGAATGAGCCACTGCTCAGCCTAGCCATGACCCATGTACCCATGGGAGCGACTTACGTGAGATTGGTGGATATGGCACTACTGCACGAGGAAGACAATGGCAAGAAGGAAGTGGCAAAGAAGGAAGAACCACAGAACAAGAAAGCATGGCCTAAAAAGGAAACACAAAAGAAGGGTGAAAAGTCTGAAGATAAGAAGGAGAAAAAGTGCTTTACTTGTGGAAGCTCGACTCATCTGAACAAGGATTGCAGAAAAAGAAAGGGCACTTGCTTCAACTGTGGTGAGATGGGACACTTCACTAGGGACTGTCCGAAGAAACGAGGGCAAGGGCAGAGGGCAAGACTAACTTCTGGAAGGCAGGCGAACACTCTCGAGGCTAGTGGATAGGATAGAATTAGGAAAACTTTCTGTGGGAGGTTTAATTTCTTTATCTGATTGTTAAATTGAAACTCTTTCTGATTCTGGCATTTTGATTCTGTAACTGATACTCTGCACTTTAATACTACTATTGTTTCTGATTCCACTGTAGGCTCAAACCCATAAGGGTTACGACTCATCTGCTTGTGATAGATTGGGGTTTGAGAGATATCTGTGTTAGGCGTCAAGTAGGACGCATACATTCTTGGTTTTATCATGCTTTCATTTAGTAATCTGATTTGTACCGGTAATCCGAAAACATCTGAATATTTCTGGTAAGGTTGATATTTCCAGTTTTGACATTGTCTAAGGAGGGTAATCCTTTGGGTGTCAATCTGATGTTGATTTCGGTCTTCAGGGTTGATACTTAGGGAAATTTGTCTCTCAACCAAGGTCTAATGGAAACCAAGTTTTTGTTTATCTGCACTCGCTCCCATCACTCGACTGTATCCTATCGATCGAGTCTTCGACCTATTGATAGGAATCCTATGGATGTAAACATGTGTTTGAGACATGTTATGTTTGGTGGTTGCAAGTGGATACATGTGGTTGCTCGTGGATGCATACACACACACTAGGCACTAGATCGGCTCAAAAACACTCTCATACTGCATATGGATGTGTGAGCATTTTCAATTTCTGTGGATGCAAAATGATTGACTCATCACATGGATGCTGCATATGAATGAATGGTTGTCACTCATATAAGAATAATATCAAACAGGAAAATTGCATACATGTTGGACTCATGGCACTAACATAATTCGCATTAAGGAGGTTAACTGAATCAGTGGACCGTCTGATCTTTGCATTAGATAAGGAACATATACACACACTTTTGCATATGTTCATACAACATTAGAAGTTTTCTAAGGACAATGGATGCTTATGGATGATGGTTGAGTAGATGGATGAATGGATGGTAGGACACATTCTTCTTAACTTGAAGATATCGGGGATGAAATTCTTTAAGGACGGGAGAATGTAACACCCCGTATTTTCTGTGATCGTATAAGTAACAAATCAGATAATAATTAATTTTTAAAATAAGAATCAAGGGAAACGGGTTGCGCCATTGCGTTCATCTCGAAATTCTGCTTGGAAACGAGTCCAAGTTTTCGAGAAACGGAGTCCGTATGAGGGAGATATGGCCCTCTGAAGTTTCAGAGAATTTCAGAATCGAAAACAGCTCAAAAATTCGAATTCAAAATCCCAGAACAGGCTGGGCGGTAAAATTCCCGCCCATGGACCAGGTCGACCTGGGGGTCGACCATAGTGTCGACCTCCCAGGGCCAGGTCGACCATAGTGTCGACCTAGGGGTGACCAGGTCGACCATAGTGTCGACCTGGGGGTCGACCTGCCTCCCGAACCCTCTTTCTGAACCTGATGCATTCTGATGTATTTAGACTCGTTTTCTGTCTAGATTCTTCCGTCTAATCCTATATAAATAGCCCCCCTAGCCTCATTCTCTCCACACCATTTCATTCTGTCTATATTCTGCCTCTGTTCTAATTAAAAATAAAAATGGCGTCGCTACCCTGCTGGAATCAAAACTTGGACTAATGAATCTTCTTCCAACCTGAATAGAATTAGAAGCTAAATCAAATCTCAAATTCAAGTTTAGAGCTACGACAATTAAAGAGGAATAATTCAGCATTTCTGCATCAACACTAGTTTGTTTCCTTTCTTAAACCACGAAAGGCAAGTACAGTTATTTTCCGCTATAAACTGTAATTATAATTGTGACATGATTATAAATCTGAATCTGAGGTTATGTATATTCTTATCTGTCAGATCTGTTTTTCTGTGACTATTCTGTACCTCTTTCTTCTTTCTGTTCTATAGCCAGGCTACTACGAGCCTGCGCCGAATCTCATAAGAGATTAACGCACGAACGATAAATTTTGGGACAAATAATAATGCGTAAATGGGACATGAAACTATTGCCTATGACTATGATTCATTGACTATGAGACTATTGCCTATGACTATGATTCATTGACTATGAGACTATTGCCTATGACTATGATTCATGACTATGAGACTATTGCCTATGACATAGAATAAGAAACTATTGTAATTAGTCGCCCATGACTATTGTGGTTAGTTGCCTATAACTATTGTAGTTAGCTTCTTATGCCTATTCCCATATGGATGTTGGATCTCATATTTAGTATGTAACCTTGCTAGCTTATTCCCATTCACTGTTATGTACATCGAGCCTAGTAAGACCATTATCATTGTATTTGGTTCACCATTGCATGCCTATTCTTTCTTATGCTTATCCCCTATTCCTTTTGCTAGGGTCATTTCATGAGTACTTAAAGAACTTGTGGAACATGTTATACGGGGTTTGGGCATAGCTTAATTAAGTTAATTTGGCATAATAAATATGTTGGCATATTCTGAATTGGCTATAATAGTGAATGGTTAACATGCATATTAGTCTTGGACATAAATGGTAAACTAGAATATTAAATCTAGTTTTGACATGAGCTGTAAGTGGGAATATTAAGACTAAAATTTGGGGCATATATTGTATTATGAATTATGACCTTGATATGGGCATGTAAGTTTAGGCTAATTTTATAATTCGGCAAGATATGTGTAACGACCTGTATTTTTGAATAACATGTTACAACACAAATGGAGGCAGAATTAAACTGTAAAATCTGAATCAAGGGAAACGGGCTATGCCATTGCGTTCGTCTCGGAAAAATACGCGAAATAGAGTACGAGTTTTCGAAAATCGGAGTCCGTATGACCAAGATATGGCATCACGAAGTTTCACGAAAAATTCACAAATTAAAGTATACTTAATTAAGTGAAATGGGTTGCGCAGAGAAATATATATATATATTGATGTATATATAATTGAAAAATTAAATAAATAAATATGCAAAAATGTTCAAAACAGCGAATTGGGAGAGGGGAATAACCGAACCGGCCGATTTTTGAGGTCGACCCAAGCCCGCTGGGTCGACTAGGGGTTAATCCAGGGTGTTTGGCTGTCAACCCGTAGGCCGATTCGCTCAAATGCAGATTTTGCATTTGAATGATTCTCATGGTCCAGCTTTAATCTAAAGGCCCTAGATGGTTCCTACACTTGACTTCTTCCCCAAGACATGCTTTGATGGCTTGGATTGAATCTAGGGTTAATCCTATGGCTAATACTATCCTAATCCTCTATAAAAAGACCCCTAAACCTAGCCTAAATCACCATTATTCAATCCTACAACTAAACTATGTCAAATTTGTTCCTCTCATGGCCTCCACTCTCATGCTAAAATTCCTAAGCCTATTTCTATGAGAGATTGTGAGTTCATACAAGTGCTTTCAAACTTGTATGAGTGTTCTTAGTTTGCATTCAAGTCAAGTTGCAACATTTCTATTTCAAAGAAAGGATTTTTATTGATTTGGCGCAAGGGTTTTTCAATTGGGGCTTTCATATTTTGGTGCTTGCATAAGGGCTTCGTCTCAATCTTTATTATAAATATTCATTTGTGTCTTCATAGCGTAGTAAGCCCTTTTCTACTTTCTTTCTTTCAACTCTAAAGTTAAATGAATGATGCAAGTTTGGTTGATCATTATATGCAAGTTTGGTTGATCATCATATGCAAGTTTGGTTGATCATCATGCAAGTTATGTATGACACATGTTGCCATGTTATGCAAGTTTGGTTGATCATTATATGCAAGTTTGGTTGATCATCATATGCAAGTTTGGTTGATCATTATATGCAAGTTTGGTTGATCATCATATGCAAGTTTGGTTGATCATTATGCAAGTTATGTATGACACATGTTGCCATGTTATGCAAGTTTGGTTGATCATTATATGCAAGTTTGGTTGATCATCGTATGCAAGTTTGGTTGATCATTATGCAAGTTATGTATGACACATGTTGCCATGTTATGCAAGTTTGGGCTGATCATGTTATCATGTTATCATGTTATGCAAGTTTGGGTTGATCATGTTATGCAAGTTTGGGTTGATCATGTTATCATGTTATGCAAGTTGGGTTGATCATGTTATCATGTTATGCAAGTTTGGGTTGATCATGTTATCATGTTATGCAAGTTAAACTTGGGTTTGTGACCTTAAAGCTTCAAGCTTTATATTAAAAGTTGCATTTTGGCAACATGAAAGTTATCATATCCCTTATGATAACTTGCATGTGAGGCCAAATGCGAACTTCTAGCAACCTCTACATGTTATTTATCACCATGTATCACTCATATGCTAAGTTTGGTTTTATGCATGCTTTTGAAGCCTCATAATGCAATATGCAAGTATATGAACATATGTACATTTCATATGCCACCATGTTAAACTCGTGGTTTCAACACCTTTTTGTCATGGTTATGCCAAGTTCCCTATTTTATCCTTTATGCGTTATTGCGATTATGTAAACGATGGGATTACGTTGGGGTTGGGTAACATAATGACATGAACATGATTTTTATAACATGACGTGATATGTAATTATGTTTTGGAAACATAATGGACATGACACTTAGAAAAGATGAGTGTGGCCAACTCGAGGTTGGGTTGAGTTTGTAGCATAAATCTACCCGGACCCGCCCGGCTTAACTAGTGGCTACAAACAATAGGACCCAATGTGAGAAGTTGGTCATGTTGGGCTCGAACCCGAGGTTAGACCAGGTTGTGGTGTAAAGCTACCCGGACCCGCCCGGCTTAACTAGTAACCACAACAAGGTCTAATGTGAGAGGTTAAAGCACATTAAGTTAATGAATGCCTCCTGATTAGGGTTAAGTCATGGTCCACTTAATACTTAACCAATATGGGCTTGATGGATTAATCGAGGTTAAGTCAGGAGCCTTGGGTACTCTTAACCAATTTAATCCACGTGTGGATCGGGTTAACCACATTTAACCCGTTAAGAAACCCTAGTTGCGTGGTCCTTTTCAGCAGTAACCTTCTAGTTGTATCATAAGACCCTAGGACTAGGCCAGGGTGGGGCACGATTACTGGGCTGATTATAAGAGACCAAAAAGAGACAGCTGAATGATGCCCCGGTTGTTCAGGCGGACCATGGTCGTGCACATCAAGTCCGGAGTTGAACACGGGCACCGGTAGGTTTGGACTGTGTATCATGGTATGGTGTCAGAGGGTTACACCGTAGGGCCAGATACACCCTAGGTTGGACCCTGCACAGTCAACTGTATTACATGATTACGCCGTATGACACCGACACTTGACGAGTTAGGCTTATAGGGAGCCGATCGACTAGACCGAGTAGTTGGACCTTGATCTAGGTCATCTCAAACTATTTGGGCCAAGCTTGGGCCAAGGGATCAATTATTGTTTTTACTTGACATGTTAGAATGCTAGTACACCCGTGGTGCAAAACTTAACCTTGATTATGCGATGACACCTTTATCTATCTTGTTAGTTAATCATCATGCCAGTATGTTGTTATCCTTATGTTCATCTCAGCTTCTCATGCCAGTTAACTTTACTAGTTCATAGACAGATAGTAGTAGGGCTTACCAGTCTTTTTGACTGACCTGTTTTCTTTCGCCTCTTTTCTTCCGTTTCCCCCCCCCCTCAGGTTCTCAGGGTGGGAACATTGGAGCTTAGCTTGGATCTTTACAGCTTGCTTACTGGATTTTCTCATGTACGGTTTTGGACATTGAGCTAGCTCTGGTTTATCACTTCATTTTGGGGATAGTACTTTATGTATTTCAGTTTTTCAGTTTATGCTTTTATCTAGACTTTGTTGTTGGAAAATAATGACCAAGTACTTTGTATTAACATGACTATGGTTTTGAAATGCTAAGTTTTATCCGCTGCTTTACTACTCTGTTTTACTTATATGTTCTGTCTTGTGATATCTGCATGCATGTTTACCTTGTTTAACGCCCCTCCAAAGCTAATGTCCTTGCAAGAGTGGCATTGGCGGAGGTGGGGTGTTACATTTGGTATCAGAGCATAAGGTTTGCAAGATTTAAGCAAAAGTGTTTTTAAAACTTACCTTTTGAAAAACTATTTTCAAAACCAATTAAGTATTTTCCAAGAAAAGTCTAGTTATTTTAAAAAGGCTATTCCCCAAAAGCCATAGCACTATCCTTCGTTTCTTCGTTCTGAATCTATCTTTTTCTTCGTTTCAGTATGGCCGATAATTTTTCCATTCTAGAGGGCGTACTGGTACCTATTTGGTTTAGAAGGTACATGGAGGCAAGGGCGAACGAAGCCGGCCCCGCGAACATTCCTCCTCCTCTCCCCGTCACTAACATTTCTCCCCCTCCCGTAGCTGAGGTTCCTCCTTCCCCTCAGCATCCGCAAGAGGATTTCGCAAAGCTTTGCAAAGACTTTAAGGCGATGGGTTGCAAGAATTTTGTCGGAACGGAGACTCCCGTGGAGGCAAGAAACTGGTTAAAGGAAACTGAAGACCTCTTTGCTATCTTTGATGTGGAAGATCGTAGGAAAGTTCTGTTGGCGGTATGGCTATTGAAAGGGGAAGCTGCTTATTGGCGGGTAGTCACCACCACTATTAGACCCATTGAGACTTGGGCCGACTTTAGGACGAGATTTGGGCTTAAGTTTCTATCATCGACAGAAGAGAACCCTCAGCTAGAGAGGTTCCTATCACTAAAGCAAGGGGACAAGACCGTTAGAGAATACGTGGATAAGTTTAATCAACTTTCTCAGTTCGGTCTAGAATGGGTTAACACCGCTCGGAAGAAGGCCCTACGCTTTGCTCTAGGATTAAATGATCCATTGCGCGGTTTGGCCATATCTCATATACCCCTGGGGGCGACCTTCGAGAGTTTGGTGAATATGACCCTACTTCAAGAGGAAGATAAGAGTGTCAAGAAGGAGGTCAAGGCAAATGAGTCCCAAGGCAAGAAGGAAGATACTGAGAAAAGAGATAAGAACAACAACAATAGCAAGGACAACAAGTCAAAGGACCCAAGAAAATGCAACTACTGTGGAATTGTTGGGCACATAGCCAAGGATTGTAGAAAGAAGAAGAGGAAGTTGGGCGAATGCTTTCACTGTGGAGGGCCTGGACATCTTAGCAAGGATTGCCCCAAGAAGCAAGGACAAGGGCAAGGGCAGAATCAGCGTGCAGGACCTTCTGGAGGGCAAGTGCATGCTCTCAACGCTGCTCCAGCTCAGGATCGAGGTAGTATTTCTGTAGAAAGTCTTGTTTACATTTCTGATTTCCATGTTCATACCTTATTTGATTCTGGCGCATCGCATAGTTTTATTTCTGATCTTGTTGAAAATTTGCACCTAAGTACTAGTCTAGTTGAGGTCCCGTTAGTGTTTCAAATCCAATTGGGGTTTCCGCCCATCTACCTGTGATTTGTGTGGATTTGAAAATGTCTATCTTGAGCATAGAATTCATGTGTAATGCTTAGGTTCTCGGGTTTATGGGATATGGGTTGATTTTGGGTGTGGATTGGTTGTGAACTTAGGGTGGTAAGGCTCATGATTCGCCTCGGTAATACCCTAGAAATTTCTTGTAACCCTAGAGGTCCCGTCATGTTATGTTATCTTGAATCTCTTGACTCGTCCATCGATGATCTGCAATCTGTAAGGGTGGTCCGAGACTATCCTGATGTCTTTGAAGAAGTAAGGGGGTTACCCCCTAAGCGGGAGATAGATTTCCGCATTTATCTGGTTGATAATGCCAAGCCAGTTACATTGCCCGTTAGGCACATGGCCCCGCGAGAAAGGAGAGAGCTTGGTAAGCAAATCAAGGAGTAGCTTGATAAAAATTTCATTAGGCGAAGCATTTCAGAACGGGGTGCTCCGGTGGTATTCGGTACTAAGGCGGATAGTCCATTTTACTTAAGCATGGGTTAGGGAAATCACCCTAGTAAGTACATTTGGTAACGTGGATTGGCACATGTTTTCAAGAGATAGTTTTCTGCCTGGGATACCATATAATATGTAAACGAGATCCAAGATTCACTAACGAATTTTGGAAAGCTTGCATGAAACCATGAGCACGCAGTTATGTGGAAGCCAAGCATTTTAGGCAAAGGATAAGTGGAAGGGGAATGAGAGGCAACGGTGAAATGAGTTCTAACTCATATTTTGGAAATAAGGATTAAGAACTACGGAATTGTGAAGTTAAAAGACGGTCAGGGCACGATGGGATTAAGCACAAGAAAATGCGGCTTAGAAGATTGAAGACTAGATACGCGCATTAAATCCCTTTCTAAGAGTATATCCTTGATCCCTATTGTTCCGTAGAGCTTGCTCGCATGCTATCTTTTAAGAATATCCTCTCGGTCCTATCCTCAACCTTAGTTCTGTTGCAAACTCCATAAGTAGTATGACTCGCCTGTTTGTGATATATAGTTGCGGTGAAGATGTTCGTCACCAAACCATTTGGACTTTATGGGATATGAGTAATAACTGATAGACTTACAAAGAGAGAGCCCATTTCATTCCAGTGAAAAGCAAGAGGACCGTATCATGGCTAGCATCAATTTATCTTCGAGAGATAGTGCGGTTGCATGGAGTTCCTTCTAGCATAGTTAGCGATCGTGACCCGAGTTTCACTAGCCAGTTTGGAACAGTTTGCAAGAAGCGATGGGTACACGATTGAATCTGAGTACAGCCTATCACCCCCAGACGGATGGCCAAATTGAGAGGGGTGAATAGAGTGCGAGAAGATCTTTTTGAGACTTTGTGTTCTTGACTTCGGTGGTACTTGGGAAGACCACCTTCCTCTTGTAGAATTTGCTTATAATGATAGCTATCAAGCCAGCATAGGGATGGCACCATTTGAAGCTTTATATGGGAGGCCGTGTAGGTCACCATCTTGTTGGTGGGAGACAACAGATAGACTTATACTTGGGCCCGATATGATACGAGACACATCCGAGAAAGTTGAATTAGTGAGAAGGAGGATGAAAGCGGCCCAAGATAGACAGAAATCCTATGCTGACAAGCGAAGGGAAGATTTGGAATTCGAAGTTGGGGACATGGTTTTCGTGAAGGTTTCTCCTTTGCGTAATGTGGTTCGTTTTGGAGCAGTTGGGAAGCTGGCACCAAGGATCGTAGGACCCTTCCCTACTATAGAAAGAGTTGGAAAGATGGCCTATAAGGTGGAATTGCCCGAGAAGCTAGCCGGAGTGCATAATGTCTTTCATGTCTCGCATCTCCGGAAGTGCCTACATGAGTCTGCTGAGGTGGTTGAACCAAGCATTCTTGAAGACATTGAGGTAGAGAAAGAAGCAACCTTGAGAAAAGCTCTGATTCGTATTTTGGGAACAGAGATCAAGAAGCTAAGGAATCGAGAAGTCAAATTGGTGAAAGTTCAGTGGAGTGAAGCCGATGAGGACGCAACTTGGGAAACCGAGGAGAAGATGCGTGGGCTTTATCCATTTCTTTTTGAGGGTACATTCTCGATCTCTTTTCCTATCTTTCTTTTGCTATCCATGATTATCTTGTTTATCTTGTTATCTCGTTAATCTTGTTATGAGGACCTTAGGTAGAAACCTTTTGGATGAAACATGTATTTGAAACATGTTATGCTTGATGGTTGCAAATGGTTGCAAGTGTTTGCACGTGGATACTCGTGGATGCATGATACACATTAGGCACTAAGATCGGCTCACACACTTTCATACCGCATATGCATGAGTGTTTATGCTTATTCATGGATGAAACTTATATGCTATCACATGGATGTTGCATATGGATGGATGTTATGTGCACTCATGTAGAGATCATAAATTATGTTAGGAATTTGCTTACATATGGACTCATTTCACTAACATATTTTGCATTAAGGGGGTTTACTGAATCAGTAACCTCCTGATTTTCGCATTAGATAAGTACATATACACACACCTTTGCATATGATCATACAGCATTTAGAATCCTTTAAGGACAATGACTGCACGTGGATGTTGTTTTGAGTAGATGGATGATGGATGGTAGGATACGTTCTTCCTAACTTGGAGATTTCGGGGACGAAATCCTTTAAGGAGGGGAGAATGTAACAACCCGTATTTTTGAATAACATGTTATAACACAAATGGAGGCAGAATTAAACTGTAAAATCTGAATCAAGGGAAACGGGCTGTGCCATTGCGTTCGTCTCGGAAAAATACGCGAAATAGAGTCCGAGTTTTCGAAAATCGGAGTCCGTATGACCAAGATATGGCCTCACGAAGTTTCACGAAAAATTCACAAATTAAAGTATACTTAATTAAGTGAAATGGGTTGCGCAGAGAAATATATATATATATATTGATATATATATATATATTTGAAAAATTAAATAAATAAATATGCAAAAATGTTAAAAACAGCGAATTGGGAGAGGGGAATAACCGAACCGGCCGATTTTTGAGGTCGACCCGAGCCCGCTTGGTCGACTAGGGGTTAATCCAGGGTGTTTGGCTGTTAACCCGTGGGCCGATTCGCTCAAATGCAGATTTTGCATTTGAATGGTTCTCATGGTTCAGCTTTAATCTAAAGGCCCTAGATGGTTCCTACACTTGACTTCTTCCCCAAGACATGCTTTGATGGCTTGGATTGAATCTAGGGTTAATCCTATGGCTAATACTATCCTAATCCTCTATAAAAAGACCCCTAAACCTAGCCTAAATCACCATTATTCAATCCTACAACTAAACTATGTCAAATTTGTTCCTCTCATGGCCTCCACTCTCATGCTAAAATTCCTAAGCCTATTTCTATGAGAGATTGTGAGTTCATACAAGTGCTTTCAAACTTGTATGAGTGTTCTTAGTTTGCATTCAAGTCAAGTTGCAACATTTCTATTTCAAAGCAAGGATTTTTATTGATTTGGCGCAAGGGTTTTTCAATTGGGGCTTTCATATTTTGGTGCTTGCATAAGGGCTTCGTCTCAATCTTTATAATAAATATTCATTTGTGTCTTCATAGCGTAGTAAGCCCTTTTCTACTTTCTTTCTTTCAACTCTAAAGTTTAATGAATGATGCAAGTTTGGTTGATCATTATATGCAAGTTTGGTTGATCATCATATGCAAGTTTGGTTGATCATTATGCAAGTTATGTATGACACATGTTGCCATGTTATGCAAGTTTGGTTGATCATTATATGCAAGTTTGGTTGATCATCATATGCAAGTTTGGTTGATCATTATATGCAAGTTTGGTTGATCATCATATGCAAGTTTGGTTGATCATTATGCAAGTTATGTATGACACATGTTGCCATGTTATGCAAGTTTGGTTGATCATTATATGCAAGTTTGGTTGATCATCATATGCAAGTTTGGTTGATCATTATGCAAGTTATGTATGACACATGTTGCCATGTTATGCAAGTTTGGGTTGATCATGTTATCATGTTATGCAAGTTTGGGTTGATCATGTTATCATGTTATGCAAGTTTGGGTTGATCATGTTATCATGTTATGCAAGTTTGGTTGATCATGTTATCATGTTATGCAAGTTTGGGTTGATCATGTTATCATGTTATGCAAGTTAAACTTGGGTTTGTGACCTTAAAGCTTCAAGCTTTATGTTAAAAGTTGCATTTTGGCAACATGAAAGTTATCATATCCCTTATGATAACTTGCATGTGAGGCCAAATGCGAACTTCTAGCAACCTCTACATGTTATTTATCACCATGTATCACTCATATGCTAAGTTTGGTTTTATGCATGCTTTTGAAGCCTCATAATGCAATATGCAAGTATATGAACATATGTACATTTCATATGCCACCATGTTAAACTCGTGGCTTCAACACCTTTTTGTCATGGTTATGCCAAGTTCCCTATTTTATCCTTTATGCGTTATTGCGATTATGTAAACGATGGGATTACGTTGGGGTTGGGTAACATAATGACATGAACATGATTTTTATAACATGACGTGATATGTAATTATGTTTTGGAAACATAATGGACACGACACTTAGAAAAGATGAGTGTGGCCAACTCGAGGTTGGGTTGAGTTTGTAGCATAAATCTACCCGGACCCGCCCGACTTAACTAGTGGCTACAAACAATAGGACCCAATGTGAGAAGTTGGTCATGTTGTGCTCGAACCCGAGGTTAGACCAGGTTGTGGTGTAAAGCTACCCGGACCCGCCCGGCTTAACTAGTAACCACAACAAGGTCTAATGTGAGAGGTTAAAGCACAATAAGTTAATGAATGCCTCCTGATTAGGGTTAAGTCATGGTCCACTTAATACTTAACCAATATGGGCTTGATGGATTAATCGAGGTTAAGTCAGGAGCCTTGGGTACTCTTAACCAATTTAATCCACGTGTGGATCGGGTTAACCACATTTAACCCGTTAAGAAACCCTAGTTGCGTGGTCCTTTTCAGCAGTAACCTTCTAGTTGTATCATAAGACCCTAGGACTAGGCTAGGGTGGGGCACGATTACTGGGCTGATTATAAGAGACCGAAAAGAGACGGCTGAATGATGCCCCGGTTGTTCAGGCGGACCATGGTCGTGCACATCAAGTCCGGAGTTGAACACGGGCACCGGTAGGTTTGGACTGTGTATCATGGTATGGTGTCAGAGGGTTACACCGTAGGGCCAGATACACCCTAGGTTGGACCCTGCACAGTCAACTACATTACATGATTACGACGTATGACACCGACACTTGACGAGTTAGGCTTATAGGGAGCCGATCAACTAGACCGAGTAGTTGGACCTTGATCTAGGTCATCTCAAACTATTTGGGCCAAGCTTGGGCCAAGGGATCAATTCTTGTTTTTACTTGACATGTTAGAATGCTAGTACACCCGTGGTGCAAAACTTAACCTTGATTATGCGATGACACCTTTATCTATCATGTTAGTTAATCATCATGCCAGTATGTTGTTATCCTTATGTTCATCTCAGCTTCTCATGCCAGTTAACTTTACTAGTTCATAGACAGATAGTAGTAGGGCTTACCAGTCTTTTTGACTGACCTGTTTTCTTTCGCCTCTTTTCTTCCGTTTCCCCCCCCCCTCAGGTTCTCAGGGTGGGAACATTGGAGCTTAGCTTGGATCTTTACAGCTTGCTTACTGGATTTGCTCATGTACGGTTTTGGACATTGAGCTAGCTATGGTTTGTCACTTCATTTTGGGGATAGTACTTTATGTATTTCAGTTTTTCAGTTTATGCTTTTATCTAGACTTTGTTGTTGGAAAATAATGACCAAGTACTTTGTTGTAACATGACTATGGTTTTGAAATGCTAAGTTTTATCCGCTGCTTTACTACTCTGTTTTACTTATATGTTCTGTCTTGTGATATCTGCATGCATGTTTACCTTGTTTAACGCCCCTCCAAAGCTAATGTCCTTGCAAGAGTGGCATTGGCGGAGGTGGGGTTTTACAATATGTCGATGAAACTTAGGGAATGATTAAATCTGTTATATTGCCTAATCTGCTAGTTCTGTTATATTGCCCAATCTGCTAGATCTGTTAAATTGCCTAGTCCGTTATCTGCTAAAACTGTTGAATTGCCTAAACCGCTAAATCTGTTATCTGCTAAATCTGTTGAATCGCTTAAACTGCTAGATCTGCTACCTGTTAAATTGTATGATCTGTTGAAACTAGATAATGGTAATCTGAGTATGGAAATCCATAGGCTCGACCTAAGATTTAGTAGAACATGGAAATTTGATTAATCTGTTATATCCTATGAAGAAGTTTAATCTGTTAAATAAACAGAATTAGTCTGATATCTGAAAAACCTGTATTGGAATGAATTGTCAACGACACGAGGTTAGACTCTGTTTGCGGTAGAAGCCTGCCCGGAACCAACCGGTTTAACCAGCGACCGCAAACTGTCAGTCTAATGTGAGAGGTCGTAGGCATAACTAAAGTATGCTTAGACACGAGGTTAGGTCTGGCTTGTGGCAGAAGTCTGCTCGGAACCGCCCGGCATATCCAGCGGCCACAAGCTACCGACCTAATGTGAGAGGTCTGTGCATTAATATTAATGCAAATCTGGAATAAATATGATGTCTAAAACATGTTGGGTGGATAGGGCCAAACCAATTGGACTAATGAATTAAACAAACCCGTTTCGTGAATCTGTAGGCCTAATTACAAAGTTAGACAAATCTGTAAATCTGTTAAATCTGTATATCCAATCCGTTAGTCTGAAAACTTGTCTGATCTGTGAACTAGTTGATCTGAACTCTGTATGTCTGAGCTTGTAAATAAGTTAATCTGAAATCTGTTAGTCTGGGGACACAAGGTTAGGAGGGAAATTACTTGTGTCATCTGTTGTTTGGGACCCATATTAGTCAGTAACCCTTTCTGGTATCAAAACTTTGATCCAACAGTAGGTAGGGTCTGGGCACGCTTACTGAACTAATTATAAGTGGTTCATTCTAATTATGGCGAGGGGTGTTGATGGTGCTTTCCAACCGGGTCATGTGCGTGCATGGATCCCGGTCTGCCTCTGAGGATGTAAGACGCCGTGACATCTATAAATAGGTCTGTGCCAATTGGTTGTCACTTTAGGGAGTGATACACCCTATTGTGGAGCCGACACAGGGTATTTATGTATTAGGGAGCCGATCGCTTAGGGTAGGGTTTTAGGGTACACTTAGCTCTGTCTGTTTCTGTTGGTACCGTCTGTTTCTGTTGGGTGGCAACACCTGTCTGTTTCTGCGTGGTACCGTCTGATTGGGTGGTAAAGGCCCATTTACTAGTGTACACCTAATTCTACATTCTGTTTCCGTAGGGATAAATCTGTTTCTGTTTCTATACCTTCTGTTCGGGTGGTAAAGGCCCATTATCAGCATTCTGCTTCTGTCTGTTTCTATTCGGGTGGTAATGGCCCATTATTAGCGTTCTGTTTCTATCTGTTTCTATTCGGGTGGTAAAGGCCCATTATTATTAGCGTTCTATTTCTGTGGAAATTATTCTGTTCCCGTTTCTGTTTCAGTTTAGACATTAGGGTGACACCTAATCCTGTTATATTAGTATTAGTGCAGAGAAATGAAAAGTAATATTGTTATGTTTCTTCTGGTTAACCAAAGTACTTCTGCTGCTCCTGTTACTGTTATCTCTTATCCAGCTTATTTTTATGTCATAATTATTATTATTTGTTCATATGCTGAAAGTCACTGGACTTGCCAGACTTTATGTCTGACCTTGCTTGTTTTCGCCCCTTTTTCTTCCGTTCCCCCTAGGTTTTCCAAGGAGGGAATACTTTAGCTTGATCCGGATTTCTTCTGCTTGAAGTACTTAGAGTGCTTAAAGTATGGCTTGACTCATTATGGCAGCTTCTGTGGGGATTATAAAGTTTTGTACTCTAATGATTTTCTGAACAAGACTGATATTTATGTACTTGAGTTTTTGGTAAAGATGTAACCAAACTGATTTCTGTTTTCCGCTGTAATAAATTTATAATTTCTCAAGCATTGTTTATCTGTCTTGTAAATTTCTGTTCTGTCTACTAAAACGCTCCACCAAAGTTAAGGCATTCCCTTTGTGAGTGTCCTTAACGGAGGTGGGGTGTTACATGCCCCTTCTCTTTTCATTTTACTTTTTTATTTTTTATTTTCGAAATCTCAATTAAAACCCTAACCATTCAATCTCAGAAAAAACCTACTCAAATCTTCATATCGAAACCTATCGTTGAGCGCGGAATCTTTCTTTCTTTGATTTTAGCTATACAATACTCGAAATTCATGTTAATTTATTTATCTCTGTTTGAATCGACATCATCGGTGACACTGGGGTCCTTTAGTCACCTCCTCCACCATTGGTGATGGCGTCGCCACCTTGAAGCGGTGGAGCTGATTGTCTAAGCCCAACATCTTGCGTATGAGATTATGTGCGTGGCTTCGAGTTTGGCGAGTAGGATACAAAGTAGAGGGGTCCTTCTCGGATGTGGGAAGTGAAAGGGAAATGGGCTGAAAGAAGGAGGTACCAACAGAACGGTGTGATGAAGTTAAAGCAAAGTTTGGAATGTTTGAAAGAGTGGAGTGGAATATATTCATTTGGTTCGGATTAGGTAGAATATCTCGAACCGTTCTGTTGCTCCTACATAACTTTGATCTGGGTGGCTTATTTGCATGAAAGCCCTTGATCTAATCCTCTCCATGTTCTATGAACCTTCGAACCGAACCGATGCCTTTTACAAAAGGACCTCCGAATCGATCCAATACCCTTTGTATAAGAATCTTTGAACCGATCGGATTCCCTTTATATGGAACACACGTATAACTTAACATTACTCCACTGTATTTGGATGAAATTAAAGTTTTGGCAACGTGGACATGCAACTTAATCTTGCATATAACTAAATATAATCAAATGCAGCTTGCGAATTTGTGGACAGTTAGGATAGAGCCTTCTAAATTGGACATTCTTGAACTGAACCGACAAACAATTGTTAAACTTTCCTTTATACCGCATTCCATTCTTCTTACTTTACAATTTCTGATTTCAGCACTGCACATACCAGCACAGATTAGCACATATACACACACGAGGAGCACAGGAAACTACACTCTAATTTATATCATCTTTTGGATGGTATAGCAACCATGTCTAGAAGACGTTCAGCCAGACTGGCAGAGAGAAACGAAGTTAGAGGGTCATCTGAAAATCCCAATCCCAAGGATGTCTCATCCACTTCAGACTCAGACTACGAGATAAAAATTCATGAGAGTGCAGAATCATCTGGGAGTAAAGTTTCCATGGATGAAGAAGAGGAAGGAGGAGTAGGAGACAATCACGCTCCTGACGAGTTTGATAGTGCCACTATCTTAGAAGCACCTACATATTCGGTCAAGTCAATGATCGATGATCCCAAGTTTATGCGACTATGTTTAAAACATGGAATTCTCCGGAAAGATATCAAAGTGGCTACTAAAATGGACCGATCTCATAATCCACATGAAGGATACATGGAAATTAGTCGGTTGATGTGCATTGTTGGGGCGATCTCTCCGTTTTCATCATTCGTCGTCGGTTTTCTAAGATGAATGCGAATTGCTCCCATGTAGCTCCATCCTAATGCATATGCCTATCTGTACACATTATATATCGCCTACAAGGAAATTATTGGGACAGAGCTCACCTTTGAAGACGTAAGCTTCTTCTACAATTTTGAAAACCGAACAAAAGATTCTCCATCTTTCATGTATTTCGAGTATTTTCCAAAAAAGAAGATTATCGATGAACCATATAGCAGTAAAGTAGGTGATGCGAAGACCGAATAGTTCTACATCAAGCAACAACCGGGATGCACTAGGCGGTGGTTCAAACCAAATAAGCTTTAGATTCCGATATTCTTTCTTAAATTATTCCTGTAAATTTACTAACTTATCTCATTCTTTTGTAGTTGCTAATCCGAAGAAGGAGGTGCACCAAGTGTATTTGGATTGCATGAACCGTTTGCTTAATGGTGACCAAAAATTTCTAACTGTCAGATAATGCTTAGTAGACGACTATCTTCATCGCCATCGTCTACTCGCAATGACTTGGAGAATAGGCCATGGGGATAGTCCTTATATATACGTGCCCCCAACCGAGGGACATAATGCAACCTTAGTTGAGAAGAGAGAGAGTTCGAGAGGACAATAACTTGTAAGCTCCAACCAAGAACTGCAATTAGGTGATGAGAGAATGACAAGGGGTGAGGATCCAACTGAGCTCCAAAAAAGCCCTTATCATTTGCCAATTAAGGATGATGTATTAGTGAACATACCCATCGGTGATAGGCGATAGTACGTTACTCTTGAGGATACTGCTACTCTCGAAAGACGAACTTCTCCGAAGACACCGCCATTAACCAAGTCTCAAGTCATTGACTCTCTTATGGACGAGTCCATATACCAGGGTTTGGAGAGGCTTCCCCTACCCGATGACATTTACACTTCGTAAGATATTGGAACAAATTCTTTCTTTCCCACTTCCGAGGAAGATGTTACTCCCACGAAAGACTGGGAGACTACACAAACATGTCTAGCTCCAGGCTCTGGTCCGTTTGGGGGTTTGCTTAGGACATACACACTGCACTTGCACTGCATGTCACATCACTCGTGTACCGTACTAATTCTGATTCTAATGTGCACTTGTGCCGTTATGCAAGAACAATAATGCGCTACCGCTACCCTCTCGGAGTTGTTGGTTGGAGTATGCCCATATTCGAATTTGATACGAAATACGATTAGGATGATGGTCGCAGGAGAGATAGTAGGAGACATCATGATTTCAACCGTCCTTATTCTTCACATTCCGATTCTCCTCTTCGGCCAGATACTGATAAGCAAAGGAGCCATCAGGACCGTCGTGAAGGAGACAAATCACTTTCCAGGTTCCAACTCCTCTGAAGGAAAAACACCATCAGGAAAGGCCACCTCTAAAGCATTCCCACTCACAGGGCAAAACCAAAGCCTATGAAAAAGGGCAAGAGAAAGGCAAAACGGCCCTTGTACCTACTGAGCAATGCAAAATTGAACTATCAATAACAAAGCCTATGACACTTGACTCCGGGAATAAAGCAAAATTGAAAATTCTGAGGAAGCAATTTCCAAATCATCACTCCGAGAATAGGATTTTCGTTCCTTCTCTCGAGCCAGTGCCTTCGAAGTGTGCGGATGAAGTCAATACAAAAATAGTCTTGATGGATAAACAGTATATGGAAATGTACAAGTATTCACGGAATCTTTCCAAGATAACCCGAGATTTATTAACCAATGTGGGTCACATGTAAGAAATGGCTAAATATGATGAGAACATCTTGAAGGACACAGAGAGAGAGGTTGAGGATGCACAGGCTAAGCTTGCCCTTGCACAGTGCGATGTTGACAGCTACAAGAAACAACATGAAGAACTAAAACAGCGCTACCATATTGAGCTTGAATCTCATAGCCAGGAACACATAGATTTGAAGAAGCAGCTTAAGGTTGATACCATTGATGAGGACATTTCCTGAATCAAAGATTACCCGACGACTATGGTCTATTTGTGGGATCAGAGTGTTGATTGGGAGAAAAAGCAGCTTAAGGTTGATACCATTGATGAGGACAAACATATGGAGAAATATCTAAAGGGTGAGGAGCAGGTGCGCTTAGCCGAAGGGCATAAGCTTATTTTTGCTGCTATGGAGGAGGAGCAATGACGGATCAAGGGAAAAGATAGTATTAATGCTGGCTCTTCATCTACTGCTACTAGAGCCACCGAAACGAAATCATAAGATCCCACCCATCCTGAGATACCGAAGGAGGCTTTCTTATCTCCAATCATTAAATCAGCTCCTAACATTTCCGCTGCAGCTAAGAAATCATTCGAAGGTATCTCCACTTTTTCTCCTCAATTTGTTAGAGTTATCTCAACTTTCCGTCATGTTGTCGGACAAACATTTAGCGAGGCCAAGTTTTCTGTTGAACTAATAGCTATTTCTTCTCGTCATATAGGTGCAAAATCTGGTGAGAAGACCGAGGAGAAATAGGAAGAGGTCACTGATGCAAAGTCTGCTGAGAAGACGGAGGGGAAATAGGAAGATATCACTAACAAAGCTATCGTTCCATCTAGTACCGGGACCCCAAGGATAGAGACATGGTAGATGCATTGAAGGATGACGACGGCAATGATGGAGACGAGGAAGATGACGATGTAGTCGTAATAGGAGGCTCGGGAGAGGCTGACAACATGGCATTAGCCGAAATGAAGGTGAAAACTGATGAGCTTTTGAAAGCTAAAGTCGAAGAAGAGCCCCTCAACATTGATCCCATTCAAGTCGTTCACCTCTCAGCCAGCATCTCATTCTTCTGTTGTTCCCTAAGATTCTCCTCAAGAAAAGAGGAAATCAAAGAAACGCCTCCTCACCGATGCTGAGAGGAAAGAAAAAGAGGAATAGATAGCTTCTCGGAAGTCTAAGTTTTCTCCCAAGTCCAAGTGAAATTTAGTTTAGTCTTTTCCTTTTTGTTTTCCACTGGCCTGCTATTGTTGTAGCGAGTGTGGCCCTCAAATCTATTGATTAGTCCCCTTTATGTAAACCTGCACTTATGTAAATAAAGTAGCTCGTTTTCCTGCAATGCCAAATATTTGCAAGTTTGTAATTAGTTTCAATCAAGTGCATTAGTAGTCAAAACATTATTAATATAAGTAACAAATGATAAATCAAATATTAAATGAACGGTCCCATACGAGCTTCCCTTCAAACAAACAATAATATATGCAAAACCATTGCTAAACTAAGTAGTAAACAACAGGGTGTGTGATGTGTACGTGTATGCCCCCAATCAATCTTGGATAAGATCCTGGATAGGGCTTGTTCGGGATTGATTAGGATCGACATTAAATTTCCCCTAATTCTAGAGTGGGGTAAAGATCCTTTTTCGTTGGCACTTGTTCTCAACATCTTTATACTCTCACGTCGTGTGCCCAGGTTAGAGTGTGGTCAAGGCAGTCTTAATCGTCGTATACCATCACGCCTTTGGAATGTCGTCTTCCCGTCTTTTATACTCTCTCCCGAATCATGAGAGTTAGAGTTTGGGATGTCGCCTTCCTATCCTTTATACTCTCTCTCGAATCATGGGAGTTAGATATTATCATTCAAATGGTTGTCCCATTTGCTCCGGCTTTCTCTTGACACCTTATTTCTTAAGGCGGAGTCTTACCAGTTCGAGTGCTATATTCACTCCCAATTTTAATTCAAGTTCTATACATTAAATCAAGAGCAAAATACTCGCATGATATAAAGAAATAAATGCAATAAAAGTAAATGACACGCAATATTTTTATATTGGTTCGGCCAAATCATCGCCTATATCCACTTTATAATCCTTTATTTATATCAACTAGACTGTTTTTGGCAAGCCCTGCCTTTATACATAGTTTACAAAATAAAAGAAACAATGCAATCTTAAGTAAAATAGTACCGCAAATGCTAGGCATTCCATGGTCTGGGGATTTTAGCACCATCAACGGTCGTTAGATTGAAAGCTTCTTTATCAAGTTTCCATTGAATGGCGTATGGTCCTTCCCATTTCAGACCTGGGAACAGAGGGGTCGGGAAGATTCGTTTCAAAACAAAATCTCCAGGTTCAAAGGTTCGGGGTCGAACCTTCCTGTTGTAATATCGAGCGACTTGGTGTTGGTTCCTCGAGGCACGCAAATCTGCTTCATCTCTCTTTTCCTCAGTCTCGTCTAGGGACTCGAGGAGAAGTTCTTTGTTCGTCATCGGATCATAATACATTGTCCCGTGAGAGGGGGCTTCCAATTCTAATGGAATAATTGCTTCTGATGCGAATGAAAGTGAGAAGGGAGTATGACCCGTCGCTTATTTGTAAGTCGATCTGTAAGCCCATAATGTGAGGGGAAATTCAGCGACCCACATGGCTTTCGCCTGCTTTAATCGCTTCTTTAGAATAGACTTAATGATTCTGTTTACTATGTCAAATTGTCCATTCGACTATGGGTGAGCTACTGCGGTGTATCTCTTGTCAATTTGTATTTCTGGTAGAAATCTTTGAATTCAGTGTTGTCAAACTGGGTTTCATTGTCAAGTACAATGGTCTTGGGAATTCCAAATCGACAAATTATGTTCCTGACCACAAAACTAATCACCCTCTTTGTCGTGATCGTAGTTAATGGCTCGGCTTCCGCCCATTTGGTAAAGTAATCTTCATACAGCGAATGGGCATGGGCTTACCATTGACTTAAGTTGACTAGGAGGTACTCTAGAAATCTTTGCAAACTACTGGCACTGATCGTAGTGTCGTGAATATTTAGTTGCATCTCGATTTACGGTCGGCTAGAAGTAGACATACCGCAATATTTTCTTTGCCAGTGTTTGTACTCCGGTTTGGTCTCCACATTAACCCTCATGAACTTGTTCTAGTACACGCTTGATGTCGTTATGTACTATACATTGGAGCAAAGGCATTGAAAGTCCCTGACAATGAAGAACTTCATCTTGCAGCATTACGAACCATGACCCGTCTCTCATTGTTTTTCGCTGAGAGTGTATCATTTTGCAGGAAGTTCTTTATTTGCGTCATCGATGATTCTCTTTCCGATTCAGTTTCCATCACCGGGTCCACTTCCATTTGGTCGATGCACGGGGACTCTAGCACTTCGATCGAGACCATCTCCATTTCAGACAGATTGTATGAACTCACCAGTTTTGCTAACCTATCCACTTTCTGATTTTCTGTACATGGAATGTGAGCTATGTTATAATGCTCTAACTTGTCTAATAACTCCTCTACCTTTTCTAGGTAAGTGACGAGTCGAGGTCCCTTAGCCTGGAATTCCTTCCGAGCCTGAAAAACGACGATCTTGGAATCACGGAAATTTTTTAGTGTTGTTACTCCCAATTCCTTAGCGAGTTACACCCCGGTAATCAGGGCCTCGTACTAGGAACCATTGTTAGTTACGGAAAATTCTAGTCGTAGATCATAGTAAATTGATCATCCTTTAGGAGTTGTTAAAATAACTTCGGCGCCAAATCGTCGATCATTCTTAGCTCAATTAGTGTATAACTTCCAAGGGCTAAGTTCTAGCTTATGTTATAAGGGCTAGCCTTTTCATCTAACATACCCTCCTCGGGGATTGTGAATTCATAGATAAAGTCGGCTAATGCTTGTCACCTTATTGATCTTCTGGGTTGGAAGTTTAGGTCTAACTGACTTAGTTCAATATTCCATTTAAGTAATCATCCAGATGCTTCAGGCCATTGCAGGACCTGTCGAACTGGTTGATAGGTATATATGATAATTGGATGAGCCTGAAAATAACGGCGGAGTTTTCTAGAAGTAATAAGTAGGCTATAAGCAAGTTTCTAGTTGCGCTCTGCTGTCACCAACTTCTTGCTCACATAATACACTGGTCTATGGACTTTGTCTTCCTCGAGAACCAGAGCTGAACTAATGGCCTGAGATGACTACCAGATATACAAATAAATCTTTATGGTCCACTGATTTAGATAATATCGGGGGTTTTTCTAGGAGATCCAATAGATTTCGAAAAACTTCTACACAATCTGGGGTCCACTTAAAATTGTGCTTCCCAAGTGCATTTGTATGTGGCCTTATAAATAAACCTGCTTAGCGCCACGATCTTTCCTGCCAAACTTTGGACATACCTGATTGCCACAATTTGATTAGGATTAATCTCGATTCCGAGAACTAACTATGAAGCCCAGAAATTTTCATGATGCAACCTCGAATGACCATTTCAGAGGATTAAGCTTCATTCCATATCGTCAATGGATACTAAACATTTCTGCTAAGTCTGTTGTGTGGTCGACCGATCGCTTTGACTTTACGAGAATATCAACCACATAAACTTCCATCATTTTCCCAATCTGTTTGTAAAACATTCGATTCACTAAGCGTTGATAGGTGGCTCCAGCATTCGTTAATCCGAAAGGCGTCACCACATAGCAGTATAACCCCAAGTCCATGATGAAACTAGTATGCTCCTGATCTAGCACATGCATAGGAATCTTATTTTACCCCGAATATGCATCCATGGAAGAGAGAAGTTTGTGTCCCGCCGTTGAGTCTACTAATTGGTCAATTCTAGGGAGTGGAAAGCTATCCTTTGGTCCGACTTTGTTTATATTAGAAAATTCAATACAGGTTCGCCACTACCCATTGGACTTCTTGACTAGGATGGGGTTTGATACCCAATAAGGATACGTTGAGTCTCTAATGAACCCATTATCTCTTAACTTCTCTACTTCTTCTTTCGAAGCGACTGACCGCTACGGGCCTAGCATTCGCCTTTTTTGTTTCACAGGAGGATGCTTTGGGTTTATGCTTAGCGAATGGCTCATAAATGAAGGAGAGACACACATACTAGCATGGGTCCAGGCAAACACATTAAAGTTTGCTTTCAAAAAGTCCGTTAATTACCTCGTCCGAAAAGAATCCAAGTGAGATCCGATCTTCAAGACCATTGTTGGGTCGTCGTTATCGATCAGAATGTCTATGGTTGCTTCATTAGGCGTCGCCTTCCTGCTACCTAGTTCTTCGTCCTCTCCAGGATCGATGTCCTCGGGCAGGTCGTCAGGTGACTCTCTCGGCGTCATTTTCTTTACTTCCTATACTGATCCCTCCTTGGCAGAAGGGGAAGTATTTTTGGAATCCATATCTTTTCCATTGCGTAGCAACTTTAATTCTGCCAAACAAGCTCTTCCGATGACTTGCTCGCTGCAAACCAATCCCACCCTAGCTTCAATTGGGAACTTCATTAATAGGCACCAGGGTGCGATGTAGGCCCTGGATTCTGCAAAGGACAGACAGCCTAAGAAGGCATTGTAATGTGAATCAATGTCCGTGATCATGAATGCGAGGATCCTTACCCTTCCGCAATCTCCCTCTCCTAGCTCCACAGATTAGTCTATCATGCCGATTGGAGCTATCGACAATCCATTGAAACCACGTATCTAACCCCCACATGGTTTCAAATCCTTATCTCAATCTTCATTTGGTCGAATGCTTTTTTAAACAGGATGTTGACAGAACTCCCATAATCCATAAGGAATTTTCGTACCAATGTCGGCCCAATGGTTGCAGTTATCACCAATGGATCGACGCTTGGTAATTCTACTCCTATGTTTTCTCTGTCTCGAAAGATAACATCATCTGCAGCTGCTTTTTGCTGTTTTACTGGCGTAGCCTCTTCAACATTGCTACATTCTCCAATTTCTGGATGTTTGGCTGCGTTTACAAACTGCTCCATTGTTTTGTTGCTAGATCTGGCTGGATGTGGTCCCCCAATTATGGTATTAATGACTATACCTTTTCCCTTTTGCTGAGAAGTGGGCTTGGAAGCGGGTTGATTCTGGTTTGGAGCTTGTCCTCCTTGCCCCCTGTCCTTTGGAGCAACTTTGTATTCATCCAACTTTCCGGCCGAAGTAACTTTTCCACAACATCCCTCAAATGAAGACACTCATACATAGAGTGCCCATAAGTCTAGTGGAACAAACAGAATTTCCTAGTTTCACGTTCTTTTTCGGTCGAATCCTTGGGTGAAGGTATCTTATACTGGACAACGTTATAGGTATCCAAATAAATATTCTCCAAAGTGTCGCTTAGCGGCATATAATTTTCAAAAGTATGAATTCGAGGTCTCTTTCTAGAATCGTTCCTCGGATTACTATTTCTTTTGTTGTCGTTCCCGCTTTGGCGGTCATTCCCTCCACACTTATTACCGACATTCACCTCAACCTTTCCCGCGCTATCTCCGGACTGCTTGATAGCAACATTGCTCTTAATTTCGTCCTTGGGAGCTCCGTCAGACTTTCTTTTTCAGTTGGCTAATATTTCCTCCCGTCGCAAACGAATATATGCCTTTTCATAGAACATCTCCCTAGTCAGTGGTGGTTTTTCGGCCAAATATTCCCTGAACTCGGTACCTTTATCGATTCCATCTATTAATGCCATCAGATGGTTTGATCATGCGGATCACTTACCTCGGTAATTGCCAAATTGAATCGATACAAATATGATTTGAGGGTTACCCCTAGAGCTTGTTTGATTATAGACATCTCAATGTCACTTTTAGACTTCCAGGTGTGGAGTTGGGACTGGTTCATAAAACTCTCACTTAATTCTTTAAAACTAGAAATTAACTAAGGGGGAAGTCGGGTAAACAACATCAATGCGACGTATTCAAGATATACTAGAAAAGCCTTGCATTTTACGGCATCGAGAGCTACCGTGGCGTTCATGTACCATGAATACCTCATCAAATGCTGCCTCGGGTTGGTTCTTCCTCCACATCGATCCATCACGGGAAGATTAAATCATCTAAGGAACTGAAAATCCAAGATATCTTCAGTTAAAGGGGTATGGCTATGGTCAATGCCCCAATCTTCATTGATGTAACCCCTAATTTCGGCCATAATCTGGCGTACCATTTCTTCCACCTTAGCATAGGTTAAAGTTGGTTCGAGGTCTGCACTTCGGGTTCTCCTAATATATCCAGTCCCTATATCGGGTGATGTTCTTCGATCCCTGGCAGCTATCGAGTTTCCTTGACTTCTACGTCCCAGTCGTTCACAGGATGAGTGGGCTGAAGGAGTTGTCGTTGTGTAGGGTTTGTAATGTCAGGATCCTTGGGAAGGACATGGGATCTATGCGTTGATAACAACATTGATTCTTTCAAATTAGGATCATCAGGTCCCATAGCACGGGCTGCGTCTTTGCAAGATCCCAATCATCCAAATGTCAGCTGATCAACGTTCTTGGGTCTTTTATATAGCCTCCTCTGAAAAGGATGTCTTTCTTTCGAAGAAGATGAATGGTCTGCACCGAGATGATGAGTTGGAGAAGGTGTTCTTTGTCTGTGAAGCTCATCTATCTGCCTACTCATATCCTTCATGTTTTCTTGCATAGCGACGCTTTCACATCTTTGAGCCTCTAGAGCGTCATTAGTTCTATCCAACATATTGAGAAGGCGTGAGAAATACATGTGTGAGATGGGTGAAGAAGCAGTAGGCTGACTATTAGTTTGCGTGGCTGGAATTGGATTATTCGCAGTGGCTCAAGTAGAAGTACCAGCCTCAACTTCGTCCAGTTCGGATTAGATTATTGTTGGAACATCGGTTCGGTTCGGGGGAGTACAACCAGTAACGTTCAGGTCCTCGGTATGGGTCAGATTGGCATCACAAGTCCAGATCGGGTCTCCACTTTCGGATTGGATCTGATCCAGTCCCTCCTGACCTGGTAACTACAACCACCTGTTGATCTTCACTTGCTTCATTTTCCCGAGAAGTTTGTGGTTCCTTTCCCTTTCTTAGAGCCATAGAATCTGAGTCTATTGAGACCAATGAAACTTCAAAAATAGTAGAAGTATGGACTAACTTCTTGGAACTTGAGAATCCAAACAATAGAACAATAGCCAAGAACACTTGACCATGATAGGTAAAAGGAATTGGAAATGAATTCCAATCATAAATAGAAGATATTTCTAAGTATAGAAAATAAAAGAAGTTGAGATATGAACGTTCTAAATATCGTAAGAGGGTAAACCGTTTTGAAAATACTGGAGTAAAGATATTGGAAAGAATCTAGAAAATGATTTAATTAATGAAATATTAGATATGGCCAATGAGTGCTTGATGTTTAGTCAATAATATTCCAATTGAAATTTAGATATGGCCATCGTTTTTAATACAGAGCAACCGGCTGGAATTATTATCTAAAAACCACTTCGTATAAGCATAGACGTTGCAAATTAGTTTATTTGAAGATAATTAAAGGCAGAGTAAAGTGCAAGGGATGTTATGTTTACAAGATAGTGCCTTCGGTTCGTTCAATCCAAGGACAATTTGTATGGACAAATGTTTGTCAAAGTATACCTTACAGATCATTTAAGACAATCTTTTCAAGGTATTATGTTTGGTGGTAGAGTCATTGGTTTTTCTTAGCTTTTTATACCCATAATATTTTTGGGAAGATCAACCAATGATTTGAAGGGTTTGCGATGTGGCATTCAAAGTGAATGGTGGCAAGAGGTTCTAAAAGGATAAACGTAGCCTCAAGCCTCATCAACCGGGAAATGACAAAAATCGGGTAGGCAGCATGGCTAGTTGGGTTGCACCTAAGCAGGGTGTATTATCAATGATCTAGAGAAAAATTTATTTGTTTTTCTTTTGATTCTTTACCTTATGGATTACGGTTGAAAGACCGACAACCAAGGGTAATTATACATTCGGTCCACTCAAGCTAAATGAGTGACCAGTCATGTGTGGCTGGTTTGCAAGATGTTATTGTCGAACCCCAGTGTATCCCCTATAAAGTACACTGATCGGGACGTGGTCCCATACCATATCATAGTTGGAATCCAATCTCCAATAAGGGCCCTCTGGTTTTTTATTTTATATTACGTATGTGGAGCAAGAGATGCAAGAGTTCTTCTAGATGGTTATTTTTTTGATTGGACATTATCATAATATCACCAAATTTTGACATCAAAAATATTTTGGAATATCTAAGGTAAAAACCATCAGTATGGATCGGTCTGACAATTATTCTTTCTTTCAAAATTTCTTTTTTCAAAGTTAAACAATATGGTTGGAGTCTACTTGCACCAATCCCAGGACTGACCCAAGGTTTATTTTTTTATTTTACCCTAAACTCTTGGGTGCCCAAATTTGTACGACAATCAACCATTTCAGGTTTGCACAGATACACTTGGAGGAGCTTTAAGTATGAGGCTTCACCGTAAGTTATTTAGAGTTTTCTATTGAGATGTATATATGTTGTACTCTGTATGGCATATATACACAATACAGGTTTTTATTTCAAAGTAATGATATATGATATTATATTTTGTCTACTCCACTTTGAGATTTTGATGTTCTCTTGTGTTCTATCTTCTTTATATTTCCATTTATTTAACCCTAATGACTTATATTTCATTGCAATTTGGGTTGGACATGTGTTGTTTTAGTCAACTCAGATGGTACGAATTTACAGGCCTTTACATTTGGTATCAGAACTTAGATTGAGCGAACAACTAGGCTTTGGTGGAGGTTTGCACATTAAAGATCGGGTCAATAGAACCCTAGAATGTGTTGAGTGTATATATATGAGAGAGTGTATTTGTTAGTTGATACAAAAAATTTTGGTATTGTGTTGATTAATTTGCCAAGTGGTTTATGAACTCTAATTGGTAGAGTATAATCAACTGTATCGATAGATGTTTCTAAACACTTAAACAGAGTAATTCAACATAGTATTGTTTTAATAGATAGGTAAATGAAATAATCTTTCCAAAATTATATTTTGATATAAAAGAATAATTTTTGGACATTATTATAATATATGGATGTGTAAAATGGTTATATATAATCAAGCGGAATTGGTATAAGAACTAATATACAAATGAGATGAATTAAAACCAGAATTTGGAATTTAAATCCTGGATGTTTGAAAAATATTTTCCGAAATGTTATTAAATAACATGGCTTTGTTTTCGAATGATTTTTGAATAAAAATCATATTGAATGGATTTTGAAAGTGAAAAAGCATTGAACTCGCTTCAGTCGCTAGAAAATAATTCCGATGATGAATCGTTGCCTCATCAGTATTCATTTTCGAGTTTCTAAGTAACGGATTGCTGCCTTGGGAAAAATTCTCAATGGAAATTTATTTTAAAGAAAACAAGTTATTTTGGAAATTTCAAATGTTTTGAATTTGAAATGGGAAGAATATATTTATATGATTTCAATGGAATTTGAAATAAATGCTGGGTATTCGAATTCTCGAATTTAAAAATTAACTTGTGTAAGTTAAAAGGATTTTAACAAATAAATTGATTTGAATCAATTTGAATGAATTTGAATACAGATGAATTGAATAGAGTAAATAAGTAATTTGATAAATAGGTTTGTATAGATGGGGAAATGTGCAGGGGAGCATATAAATTGAAGATAAAAATGTGATGATGGATTGTCAAAAATGGTGAACAAGTAAACTGAGATAAATGATGGGAATTGAGTATGGACATGAGATTTAAAGGTTAGAACTAAGTTGTGGAGATATAAAGTGCAAGATCTCAACCAAGTGGGTTGAGAGAAGTTAGAAGAGTTATATCATCTTTCTACCTTAGTAATTTTGGGGACGAAATTCTTTTAAGGGGGTAGGAATGTAATGTCCTAGATTTTTAGTTGTCTAATATTAAATGTTTAAATTTATTTCAAATGTTGAATTGCAATAATAAATGGATTTTTTTATTGATTTAATAATCAATACACGATTTAATATCGAATTTATTGAATTATCGTAATACAAAAACAACAAATAAATGAATTGAATTGAATTTAAAATCATCAATTTAAATTGTTATCTTCTCCATACGATCGAGTTAGGCTTCGGAACATCTTCCAATGTGTTCATAATATTGGTATAACTCTAGGGATGTCGGTTGCTATGCAAAAAATCATATTTTGAACACATAAGATATTTTAATTGAATAAACTAAATAGGGAACTGAGCCGACCTATCATTTTATTTAACGTCGCCTACATCTACCTTCCTATCTTTATTCCATTTCTCCATTCCTATTGTCTCCCAACTTCAAAACAAAGTAAAACATGAAATTAAATGGCATTGTACATTTTTCTCCTCGTTCACGTCTTTAAATAAACCAGGCCTTCGCTGATTTTTCCATTCTAATGATACAACTCAAAGTCCTCTGCCTCCTTCATTTTTTTTCCCAGTCACGAAAAATGGAATCCTCCAAACTTAAAAAAAGGAAATCAAAGTCGCGATCGAGGCTATGATATTTCCTAAAGCTCGACGTCGATGCTTTCAATGCAACAAGGATAAAAGGAGGAGTGTCGTGGGTTTGGGCTGAGTAGCAGTGGACGAATTTCGATTTGTTGCGATCTAGAGTGGGGTGGATGTATGGATGAAATAGGGTGGTTGAGAGGAGTTCGGTCGATGAAATTGGGTTTCTAGGGATGTAAGCATGACCAGTGATGGAGTTCAAGTGAACGGATGATCGAACATGGGTGATGTATGAGAGTCCCGGCTTGTGAATTTCTAGAGATGGTGAATGCAGTGATGGGGCTGATGTTGTATGGCAATGCAATGGTGATTGACTCATAGAATATTGGTTTCATTATAGATGAGGTTAGGAGGTAATTGTGTTTGGGACTGGAGTTCGGCAGTGAAATGGTTGAAGTGATGAATATGTGAATAGAGTTTTGCAGCAAGTTGTTCGATGAAATGCCGTAAAGGTATGAGGCAGTTTTGGGTTGTTGCTATTAATCAGTGATGGCTAGTTGATTTTGTCAATTTAGTCGTGATTTGCAAAGACGATAAGGTATACGTTATTTAGAAATTTAAGATGCATAGGCTAATTAATTAATTTACGTTAGTAGTTAATTTTGATTAATAATCATTTAGTCGATAAAATAAAATAAAATAAATAATCAAAGGTGATAGATTCATTTGAGATGATTCAAGTAGATGTGTAGCCGAGACAATATGGCATTTTAAATGGATATTCAGCAAACGAAAATCAAGGTGAGTAAACTCACTTCGTGGACTTCGTTTTTAATTTTATTATAAACGAATTTTAATTTAAAATAATTTTTATTTGTTATTTGTTGATTGATTGGATACATTGAATAATCGTTGATGAATTGTGGCTATTATATATAATATATATTTGTTATATTTAGGCTTGGTGGTTGTGGCTATTATATTTATATATTGGATATTTCTCATAGTACTATTAGTGGATGACCTTATACGGCCCACAATATATATAGTGGATGACCTTCTATACCACGATTGCCTGCCTTGAAGAAGGATAGGTGTTATTTATGTTGTCTAACATATGCGGATGCAGGAAAACAGGTTGGAGGGATCCAACTGGATTCTGCAAAATTTATTATTGTTTGGTTTCATATATAGTATCATATATGATGCATTATAAAACTTGTGATTGATAATTTGGGGTTTTGGATGTTTGAATATCACTGGCGCTAAATATTAATATATATAAAAATATCGTAAAATGGAATTTTGAGATTTAAAAAGGAACTTCTATTTTTCCAAGATAGAATTTGAATTTCGAATGGGCTAGGTATTAACTTGTTTTGAATAATAAAAACAAGTAGTAAATTTATAAACGATGTTTACAAATAAAATGGAGTAATTGTCATTGGATAATTTGGAAAATGTGAATTCAGAATGGGAAATGGGGAATCGTTTCAAAAGCAAACGATGAAGTTATTTCCGATGTTCGGAATGGAAATTTAATTGAAATAAATCCATCAGATTTATTATTAGAATTCAACTATGTCGATTTATAAATGCAAATTATTTCTAGAGAGGAAATTATAACTATATTTAGTAGAAATTACATTTTAAAACTATAAATCATAAGAAGCTAATAATTCAATATTTAAATATGGAAATAGATTCGATGTTTACATATTTAAGTTACAATAATAAAATAAAATGGGATTCAAGTTTCAAATGGATGTCAAATTGGAACTTTAGTTTGAGATATAAATAAGGAAGTTAATTTATAAACAACGTTTATAAATATGATAAAGTAATTTTTATCAGATAATTTGGAAATAGATTTTTTTCAAAATAGATATGGCTTATAAAACAATGTTTTTAATGGATTAGAAGGTGAGATTTTAATCGAGTTTTTATATTACAAGCCTTTATTTATCTCAAGATAAGAACGTTATCGATCAAGGCCTGAGAGGTAATTAAAATAGCCCAACATGAATGACTTCCCTATTATCAAGGGATGATTTTAGTTTGCAATGGTAAATGATGTTTTATTTCCAAATGAATTGGAATTTAATATATAGATTTAGCTGTGAATAAATTTACAACCGAATTACGAATTTTAAATGAAATAATCGACGATTTTGGATAATTGGAGTGCTTAAGTTAGATTCAGAGAATTGGTTTAATTTGTATTAAATTTTCTAAGAATGAGTCGAAATCGATTTAGTAAACGAAGTTTAAACATTTATATACAAATTATAATTAAAACAAACTCGTTGTAGCGTGGTAGCTCGTAAATTGACGATTCAAACTTCAATTGAGTATATAAAATTCAATACCAGTCGGAATTCGATGAAATAAGAACCATCGAACTTATTAAGTGATAGTTTTCTAATGGAAGGAAAATCCAGATTTTGTCTGATAGATTTTGAGTTATATAAAAATCATTTATTCAGAAAAATAGCGCTATAATCATATATAAAACTAAAACAATCTATACAATAAAATCAAAGGATTTTGAGTAAACGAAATTTGAAATTTTCATTAGAAAAATCCAGATTTGAGTTATAAAATAAATATGAACTCAAGTGAAATAAATGGATTGATTTTTGGAACAAAAATTAGATTTTTAATTATTGAATAAAGTTAACTAATCTCAAAAGGGATTTGTTAATAGTGTTTGGATCGAACTTAGCTTTGTTTAAGTGAACTGATTTTGCTAATTGAAATTAGGAATTCAAATATGAAACTTGGCTTAGAATATGAAAGCAAGCATGGAGTTTGAGTTCGATTTGGGTTTAAGTGAACACAATATATTTTAATGTGATATGTCGAAATTAAAAATAGATTAAGCATAGAAGCTAATTAGAAAATTAATTAGCGAATGGAAAGCAATTAAAGTAAAAAAGAATGAATTGGTAGAAATGATTTGGAAATGGGAGTATATATGTTGAAAAGGTATGGAATAAAGGGAATGAAGATTATAATTTGAGCGCCAGAAAAAAGGTACATGTTTAACTTCCTAATAAAATTTTATGAGCCTATTGGGCAAGTCACTTGGCTTTTTGATTTTCTTTTTGAATGGAAAGGGCCTAGAGAGGCGATTTGTAGTTGTTCCGATTGAGCCATACAAAGGAGACACTGGCGAAATTTTACAGAAATTTAAGAAGTTAGAATATTTTTAAGAAATCTTTATAACTAGAATCCAGTATATCAATATACATAGAATTCAAAAGGAAACGAACTTAAAATATAATATTATAAACAAAAAGGAAATATATAAATTTAAAATCTGGTAAGAATAGAAAAAGAAACGTATACACGTTCTAAAAATGGATAATTGGTATATATGATGTTGATTGTTCAAGGTGTGTAGTCTTGTCTGTTTTGAAGTTAAGAATGGTATTCAGTCAAGGTCTAAGATTTTGTTATACCCCAACTTGATTAATTTCATTGTTAATCGATAAATAGAAAGGTTCGGTCTTCAAGATCAATGTTTAAATAGGATTTAGTTGAATGCAATATTTTGGGTTGTTGTAACGATGTTTTACAAAACATTTGTTTTAAACCAAGTAAGTGGAATTTTGGAAATATAAATATTTCCTAAGTATAGAAATGAATGGTCATGAAACGGAAAAGTAATTAGAAATGAATTCAAATCATAAATAGAAGATATTTGTAAGTACAGAAAATAAAAGATGATCAGATTTGGAACGTTTTCTAAATATTGTAAGAGGCTAAAGCGTTTTGAAAATATTGGAAGAAATTTGGAAAATGATTTAATTAATGAAATATTAGAAAGGGCCAATGATTGCTTGATGTTTAGCCAATGATATTGCAGTTGAAAATTTAGACCGATGTTTTGTTTTTCTTCGATAGTTAAATAACTGTCTATCGAAGTTTTTGACCATCATTGTCAATGCGGAGAGACCAGTTGGATTTATTATCCGATAACCACTCTGTACAGGTATAAGCGTTGTGAATTAGTTTTTTTTAAGATAATTGAAGATGGAGTAAAGTGCAAGGATTGTTCTGTCTACAGGATAGTGCCTTCGGTTTGTCCAGTCCTAGGACAACTTGTATGGACAAATGTCTGACAGTGTATGCCTAACAGATCACATAAGACAATCTTTTCAAGGTATTACGTTTACTGGTGGAGGAATTCATTTCACTTAGCTTTTTATACCCGTAACATTTCTGGGAAGATCAACTAGTGATTTTATGGGTTTGATGATGTGGCATTCAAAGTGAATGGTGGCCAGATGTTCTAAAAGGATAAGCGTAGCCTCAAGCTTCATCAACCGGGAAATGACAAAAATCAGGCAGGCATTATGGCTATTTGGGTCGCACCCAATTAGGGTGTGTTATCACCAATATAGAGAAAGATTCATTTGTTATACTTTTGATTTAGTATCTTACGGATTACGATTGAACGGCCGACAACCGTGGGGTGATTGTACATTTGGTCCACTCAAGCTAAATGAGTGACCGGTCATGTGTAGTTGATTTGCAAGATGTTATTGTTAACCGTAGTGTATACCCTCTAGAGTACACTGATCGCGAGGTAGTCCTATACCTTATCATAGTTGGAATCTAATCTCCAAAAAGCGCCCTGCGGTTTTTGATTTTATACTATGTGTGTGGAGCGTGAGATGCAAGCGTTCTGCTAGATGGTTATTTATTTGATTGGACATTATCACAATATCACTGAATTTTGATATCAAAAATGTTTTGGGCTATCGAAAGGTGAAGGTAAAAACCATCTGTATGGATCGGTCTTAAAATAATTCTTTCTTTTAGAAGTTAATTTTCAAAGTTAAACAATATGGTTGGAGTTTAGTCACACCAGTCTCATGACTGACCCAGGGTTTATTTTGTTTGTTTTACCCTAAACTCTTGGGTGCCCAAATTTGTACGGGAAGTCAAGTGTTTTAGGATTTTACAGGTACACTTGCAGGATCTTAAAGTAGGAGGCTTCACTGTTAGTTATTTAGATTTATTTTCGTTGTGATGTCTATATGTTATACTCTGATACGGTATGTATATACAACACATATTTGTATTTCAAAGTTATAGTATATGGTATTATATTTTGTTCGTTCCGCTGTGAGACTCTGATGTTCTTTTTTGTTCTATCTTATATTTGTTTCCATTTCTTTAACCCTAATTACTCGTATATCTGTTCAATTTGGGTTGGACATGTGTTGTTTTAGTCAACTCAGATGGTACGGATTTGTGGGACATTGCATTTGGTATCAGAGCTTAGGTTGAGCGAACACCAAGGCCTTGGTAGGGGTTTACCCATTAGAGATAAGGCCAGTATTACCCTATAATGAGTTGAGTGTGTGTGTATATATATATACATATATATATATATATGAGAGAGTGTATTTGTTAGTTGATGAAAAAACTTTTTTTATTGTGTTGATTGGTTTGTCACATTGTTTATGAATTCTGCTCGGTATATATGATCAACTGTATCGATAGGTGTTTCTAAATACTTAAACAGAGTAATTCAACACAGTTTTGTTTTAAAATCTAGGTAAATGAAATAATTTTCCCAAAATTATATTTTGATATAAAAGAATAATTTTCTGAAACTATTATTATATATGAATTTGTCGATTATTGTTATCAAATAGTAAAATGGATATATATGAACAAGTGGAATTGGTATAAGAACTAATATACAAATGAGATGAATTGAAACCAAAATTTGGAATTTAAATCTCGGATGTTTGGAAAATAATTACTAAAATGTTATTAAATAATATGGCCTTGTTTTCGAAGGATTTTTGAATAAAAATCGTATTGAATGGATGTTGAAAGTGATAAAGCATTGAACTTACTTCAGTCATTGGAAAATAATTCCGATGATGAAGCTCGACATCATTGGCATTCATTTTTGTGTTTCTAAGTGATGGATTGCCACCTTGGGGAAAATTCTTAATGGAAATTTGTTTTAAAGAAAACAAGTTATTTTGGAAAATTCGAATGTCTTGACTTTGAAATGGAAATAAATATATATTTATATGATTTCAATGGAAGTTGAAATTAATACCGAGTATTTGAATTTTTGAATTTAAAACTTAACTTGTGTAAGTTAAATGGATTGAAATGAATAAGTTGATTTAAATTAATTAAAATGAATTTGAATCCAAATGAATTGAATATATTAAATGAGGAATTTGATAAATAGGTTTGTATAGATGGGGAAATATGCATGAGAGCATATAAATTGAAGATAAGAATGTAATGATGGATTGTCCAAAAACGGTGGCATTGAGTATAGACATGAGATTTAAAGTTTAGAATTGATTTGTGGAGATATGAAGTGTAAGATCTCAACCAAATGGGTTGAGAGAAGTTGGAAGACTTATATCATCTTTCTACCTTAGTAATTTCGGGGACGAAATTCTTTTAAGGTGGAAGGAATGTAATATCCCGGATTTTTAACTGTTTAATATTAAACATTTAATTCTATTTTAAATGTTGAAATTGGAATAATAAATGGTTTTTTATATTAATTTAATAATCAATATACGATTTAATATCGAATATATTGAATTATCGTAATACAAAAACAACAGCTAATTGAATTTAATTTAACTTGAAATCATCGATTTAAGTTGTTATCTTCTCCATATGATCAAATTAGGCTTCAGATTATGTTCCAGTATTTAGAATAGCTGTATAACCCTAGGGATGTCGGTCGCTATGCTAAAATTAGAGTTCGAACCCACAAGATATTTTCATTAAATAAACTAAAAAGAGAACTAAGCTGATCTATCATTTTATTTAACGTCTCCTACAGCTACCTTCCCATCTTTTCTTTCATTTCTCCGTTCCTATTGTCTCCCAACTTTAGAACAAAATAAAACATAAATTAAATGGTGTTGTACATTTGTCTCCTCGTTTGCGTCTTTAAATAAACCAGATCTTCGCTGATTTTCCCATTCCAATGAAATAACTCAAAGTCCTTCACCTCATTCATTTTTCTTTCCCAATCACGGAAAATGAAATCCTATAAACTTAAAAAAAAGAAATCAAACTCGCGATCGAGGCCGTGATGTTTCGTGAAGCTCGACGTCGAACGCTCGCGATGCAACAAGGAGAAAAGAAGGATTGTCGTAGGTTTGGGCTGAGTAGTAGAGAGGGGATTTCGATTTGTTGCGATCTGGAGTGGGGTGACCGTATGAATGAACTAGGGTGGTAAAGAGGAGTTCGGTCGATGAAATTGGGTTTCGAGTGATGTAAGCATGACCAGCGTTGGAGTTCAAGTGAACGGATGATCGAACATAGTTGATGTATGAGAGTCCCGGTTTGTGAATTTCTGGAGATGGTGAATGCAGTGAATGGACTGTAGGTTGGTGGAGTTATTTACAGTGAGGACTGATGGGATTTCAAGGCACGATAGTGGCCGTGGTGATTGATTTCCAGAGCTTGGTCAATGGCGATGTTGTTAAGGAGGAGGTTCGAAGTTTGGCACTGGGTTAATTTGGGGGCAGAGTCTGTGGATTTGAGGAATGAATGCAGTGATGGGGTTGATGTTGTATGGAAATACAATGGTGATTGATTCACATAATATTGGTTTCGTTGAAGATGATGGTTTGGAGGCAGTGGTTTTTGGGACTGGAGTTCGATAGTGAATTGGTTGAAGTTATGAATATGTGAATGGATTTTGGCAGCAAGTTGTTCAATGAAATGCCTTAAATATATAAGGCATTTTTGGGTTGTTGCTATCAATTGGTTATGGCTCAGTTAGTTTCGTCAATTTAGTCGTGATTTGCAAAGACGATAAGGTATATGTTATTTAGAAGTTTAAGATGCATAGAATAATTTATTTATTAATGTTAGTAGTTGATTTTAGTCAATAATCATTTAATCAGTAAAATAAAATAAATGATCGTAGGTTATAGATTCATTTGAGACGATTCAAGTAGATGCGTAGCCGAGGCGATATGGCATGTTAAATGGATATTCAGCAAAAAAAGAGTCAAGGTGAGTAAACTCACTCTCTGGAATTCATCATAATTTTATTATAAACAAATTTTAATTTGAAATAATTTTTATATGTTGTTATTTGATTGGTTGGATGCATTATATAATTGTTGATGAATTGTGGCTATTATGTATAATATATATTAGTTATATTTAGGCTTGGTGGTTGTGGCTATTATATTTATATATTGGATATTTTCTGCGGTACCATTAGCAGATGACCCTTTACGACCCACAATATATATATATATATAGTGGATGACCTTATATACGGTGATATCCAGCCATAAAGCTAGATGGGCATTATTTATGTTGTCTAACATATGCGGAAGCAGGAAAACAGGTTGGAGGGATCCAACTGGATTCCTCAAAATTAATTATTGTTTGTTTTCACATGTAGTATCATATATGTTGCGTTATAAAACATGTGATTGATAATTGGGTGTTATAAATGTTTGAATATCATTGGCCATAAATATTAATATATATATATAATATCGTAAAAAGGAATTTTGAGATTTAAAAAGGCAATTCTATTTTTTCAAAATAGAATTTGAATTTCAAATGGACTAGGAAATATTAACTTGTTTTGAATAATAAAAACATGTAGTAAATTTATAAATGAAATAGAGTAATTATCATTGATAATTTCACAACAACAAAAAACACTTTTCGCAACAGGAAATATCTGTTGCAGTAGACCAATTGCAACAAGCTCGCGCCTGTCGGTATAGCGGAAGTTGCAAAAAGTCTACAACATTTTCTGCCTGTTGCAATAAAACGTTGCGGCATACTTTTTTGCAACTGGCCTTTATTGTTACAACAGACCATTTTGCAACAGTGTATGCCCGTTGCAATATATTCATAAATCTATAAAAAAAATATAGTTTATAGATATACATATTAAATGTATTTTTTTTAGTAATAGCGTATATCACAGAATGAAATAAACAAATAAAATTTTTATTTTAACAAAGTTTTAATAGTACAAACAGTTACAATAAAAGTTTCTACAATTTTCATACACCATTCATGTGTAATAATTTCTTCTCTTACACAACATTTTTTTTTTTGAATAGAGTATTTTCTACTCATATTTCTACCCTATCATACATATACTATAATAAGAGAATAAACTTGGGCCATTGAGGATCTTCTTTGAGTTGCTGCTTGTGACCAAAAGAGTGCAACTTTCGCGTAGTTTCCATCCCTTTGGAAAATGTAAATACATATATACTTAGAGACAAATGAATGAGACTATAAAAACAAAGGTTCAGTTAGAACAAGAATGAGTTTACAAAGGGTTTATATCATTGGTCCATATGTATAGATTTGGCATCAAGTAACCAACATTGAAAAAAAGGGAAAATGAATGAGTGTACTTAAATAATCGACACTGACAAATCTTATATCATATTGTCATTAATAAGGGTAGTAAATCTAATATCTCGCTTTAATACAAAAAGAACACCAAAGTGGTAGAATTTTTTTATGAAATAGTGTTTAGTTGTTCAGTTACAATCTTTTATTCTTATGCAGGTCTCTACCACCACTGTTCAATCCAAAAATATAAGCTTGTTAAGGTAGGAAGAATAAAACTAATCAATATTGTATGAGTTTCCAAATATGCGCAGGCTATAGATAATAATTTGAACATCCATTTGAATACATCTAAAAGACCAATAACGTTACCATCTTGTAGAAGTACACCCATATAAATGACCAAACGTGTAACCAACAAGTTCATCACAACAAAACCTTTTCCTATACAATGAACAAGGATGAATGATTGGAAGAAAAGTATGGTAACTAGCAAAACAAATTACCTGAAGTATGGTAATGAATCCAACACCCAAAATATATCGAAACTAAAAAGTAAACACCTTTTCTTGCAAGTTCAGAGGATGTGGATATGGAGAGTGTGCTCGGAAGCTGGAGAGAGGCAGGTCGGCAGATTTGTTTTGACTGGGAGCATTAGGATTTTTAGCATACGATGGAGGCGCCTGAGAATTCGGTGATGAGCCTGGTGGCTTCAGAGGTGGCTGGGTAGGCAGAGAAGGCTGAGGAGGGGTCGGAAAAGGGGGTTGAATGTCGGAAGCAATGTGGAGTCACATTGCCAGGCGAAATTATTTGTCGCCATTGTTAAGTCGGTTTCTCTTTGCTAAGTTTGGGTTTGCCATAATGAGATTGGAATTAAAAATGCTTGGGATCTTCGAAAATGGAGAACTGAGCTGTGTGGAAAGGTAAGACATGAAGTGAATCGGGATTTTGATTTTAGGGATTTCTAGGGATTAGGGTTTTCGTTTTGGAGATTAGCGATGGATTACAATTATGAAGCGGGAAATGGAAAAATGGACGCAGGATTGGTAAATTTTGTAGAAAAATATAAACCTGGTCAAATAAAAATATAAACCATGAAATCTGAAATTTGTCAAGTCAAACTGCTAAGTTGCCTTATCAGACATCTGACGGAAACAATATAAATAATACCTACATTAAACCAGATGTCTGACTACACATAAAAAATACTCGAGAAATTAATAATATAACATCAGCTATATGAGTACATATTTGAACATGTGATAAATCACTTAGAATACAACATTTCCTATAACTAGACATCTTGATCTTCTATCAGATGTATGATTAATCTTTTTGGAAACAACTTCGGCAACATCCTGATGCCTGTGCTTTGATATAAACATCTAGCTAATATTTCGATAATTCCACTTGTATAAAAGAAGATGTTTGATCCCCCTATTCAAAATTATGACTACCTCGGAAAAACTGACGCAGGATTGGTAAATTTCGTAGAAAAATCGACTTCTCAGAAAAAAAATGTTAATTTTTGGTTTGACTATATGTCCGCCTGTCAAATGCATCTAAACCCGATCCCCTTTATATGGAATAGTGATTATTTACAATTTAAATTTAGAAATAATTATTAACAAATTTAAATTAACTTCTTTTTATATAATGATTTGTAATTAATTAAGACTAATATTTAATAGCACAATTTAATAATTAGCTTTTGATATTTATTTAATTCTTAAGAAGCATTATTCAGTATCTACTTTTAATAATCCATGGTTAATTAGTAATCTTTAATAAGTAGAAGCAACACTAATTATCAGTTATAATGATTATTAAGTATAAATGACTAAAAATTAAGTATATATTTGTAACACCCCGCCTCCGCCAGGGGGGCTCTTGCAAGCACTCTGACTTTGGAGGGGCGTTTGACTCAGGTAAACATGCATAATGATATATCAAGGCAGAACAAGAACATATGTATATATGTAAACAGAGTAAATAACCTGGATAAAACAGCGGAAGATTTAAACCATTTCAAAACATGTCTGGTACATCATAATGTCAAATTTTCCAAATAAACAAGTCTAGTACATAAAATAACATCATCTGAAACTGAAAAGGAAAACATAAAGTAGCTATCCCCAAAGTGGAAAAACCATAGCCAGCTCAAGTCCAAAGCATACATGAGCTATCCACGAAAAGCAGCTAAGATCCAAGCTAAGCTCCTGTATTCCCTCCCTGAGAACCTGGGGGGGGGGGGAACGGAAGAAAAGAGGCGAAAGAAAACATGTCAGTCAAAAAGACTGAGTAAGCCCTACTACAATCAATGTAAACTGATAAAGTTAACTGGCATGAGCAGCAAGTGATGAACATAAGGATAACAACATACTGGCATGATGATTAACTGACAAGGTAGATAAAGGTGTCATCGCATAATCAGGATTAAGGTTTTGCACCACAGGTGTACTAGCAGACTAACATGACTTGAATAAACAAGTATTGATCCCCTGGCCCAAGCTTTGGCCCAATAACTTGAAGTGACCCTCATACGAGGTCCAATAACATGAAGTGACCCTACCACGAGGTCCAACCAAACGGTCTAGTCGATCGGCTCCCTAAGCCTAACTCGTCACGTGTTGGTGTCAATACGGCCCAAACATGAATGTAGTCGAACTGTGCCGGGTCCACCCGTCGGGTGTATCAAGCCCTAGGGTGTCAACCCCTGGACACCATAAACATGAGTGCACAGTCTCGATCTACCGGTACCCGTGCTTGTTTTCTCCGGCTACGGACTATGTGCACGACCAGAGTCCGCCCGGAACTACACCGGCGTACCACCCTGCCGTCGCTTTTGGTCGCTTACCTCCAGCCCAGTAATCGTGCCCCCTCCCTAGCCTAGTCCCTAGGGCCTTAATGATACAAACTTGGGATTACTGCGGAGTGGACCCCCATTGCTAGGATTTCTCTAGTGGGTTAAGTACGGTTTAACCCCTTCACTAATCATGGATTAACTTGGTTAAGTGTAACGATGAGTTCACGACTTAACCCCGATTAATCTACCAAGCCCAAATTGGTTAAGTATTAAATGGTCCATGACTTGACCCTAATCATGAGGCATTAATTAATTAATGCGCCTTAACCTCTCACATTAGACTTTGTTGTGGTTACTAGTTAAGCCGGGCAGGTCCGGGTAGCTTTACACCACAACTTGGTCTAACCTCGGGTCCAAGGTACAACATGACCAACTTCTCACATTGGGTCCTATTGTTTGTAGCAACTAGTTAAGCCGGTCGGTTCCGGGTAGGTTTACGCTACAAACTCAACCCAACCTCGAGTTGGCCACACTTATCTTTTCTAAGTGTCATGTCCATCATGTTTCCAAAACATGTTACAAATTTTCAAGCAATTGGGTAGACCTAACTTTATAGGTAAATTCCCAATGGGTAGACCTAACTTAATAGGTAAATTCTCAAGCTCATGTTTTTATGTCTTTTAAGTTTACCCAACCCCAAACGCAATCCCATCGCTTACATATCGCAATAGCGCATAAAGGATAGAAAGAGGGAACTTGGCATAATCATGACATAAAAATGTTAAAGCCACAAGTTCAACATGGTGGCATATGAAAGGTTCATGTGTTCATACACTTGCATATTACATTTTTAGGCCCAAAAACATGCATAAAACCGAACTTGGCATATTCATAATACATGGTGCTAAATGACATGTAAAAATGGCCATAAGTTCGCATTTAGCCTCACATGCAAGTTATCATAAGTGATATGATAACTTACATGTTGCCAAAATGCAACCTTTGGCGTAAAGCTTGGAGCTTTATGTTCACATACTCAAAATAAGCTTGCATAACATGATAACATGAACCATAGGACCATCCCAAACTTGCATAACATACTTGCATATCATATGACACTTGCATAACATACTTGCATAATAAAACTTTCATAATATATGACAACTTGCATATCAAACTTGCATAAACAAACTTGCATAACATATGACAACTTGCATATCATACTTGCATAAACAAACTTGCATAACATATGACAACTTGCATATCATACTTGCATAAACAAACTTGCATAACATATGACAACTTGCATATCATACTTGCATAAACAAACTTGCATAACATATGACAACTTGCATATCATACTTGCATAAACAAACTTGCATAACATATGACAACTTGCATATCATACATTTAACTTTAGAGTTTAAGTATGAAAGGAATAGGGCTTACAATGCTTATGCGGACTCGAATGAGTATAGCAAATGTAAGAAACCCCTTATGCAACTAATTAAACCCCAAAAATGCAAGCAAACTTGATCAAAACTCTTCCTTTAAGATGCCAATAAAGAAACAAGACTTGAATGCAAGCTAATGATGATCATACAAGTCTAAAAACACTTGTATGCATGGAAAATCACTTAAGAATTGATTTAGGAATTTAATGAAGAAAGTGGAGGCCATGAGAGGATTGATTTTGCCATAGTTTAGTTGCTAGGATGAATAATGAGGATTTAGGGTAGGTTAGGGTCTTATTTATAGATTAGGCTAGTGTTTTAGGCCATAGGATTAAACCCTAGTTCTCATCTCAGCCCTCCAAATCGAATCTGGCCCCCAAGCTCAACACAAACCCAAAATGGTGCACCAGGCAGGACTGCACGTCTGAGCCAAGTCGACAGCCAAGTCGACAGGGCTGTCGACCTGGTCAGACCCAGTCGACTCCCAAGTCGACAGGGCTGTCGACTTGGGTACTGTGGCGGGAATTTTTCCCGCCTGGCCCAACTGGCCCAGTTTTCCAAATTCAAGTTTGAATTTGAAATCTGTTTTTACTTAGAAATTTTCTGAAAACTTCGTTGGGCCTTAATCGGGTCATACGGACTCCGATTTTCGAAACCTCGGACTCTATTTCGCGTATTTTTCCGAGACGAACGCAATGGCATAGCCCGTTTCCCTTGATTCAGATTTTGGAATTAAATTCTGCCTCGATTTCTGTTATAACAGGTTATTAAAAATACGGGTTGTTACATTCTCCCCTCCTTAAAGGATTTCGTCCCCGAAATCTTCAAGTTAGGAAGAACGTATCCTACCATCCAACATCCATCTACTCAAAACATCATCCACGAGAAATCATTGTCCTTACAAGATTCTAAATGTTGTATGAACATATGCAAAGGTGTGTGTATATGTACTTATCTAATGCAAATATCATCAATGCAAATTATGTTAGTGAAATGAATCCATATGTATGCAATTCCTAACATAATGTATAACATCTATATGTGTGCACATAACATACATCCATATGCAACATCCATGTGATAACACAAAAATTTTCATCCATGAATAAGCATAAACACTCATGCATATGCAATATGAGGAGTGTGTGAGCCGATCTAGTGCCTAATCGTGTATAATGCATCCACGAGGAACCACTTGCAACCACTTGCAACCATCAAGCATAACATGTTTCAAACACATGTTTCATCCAAAGGGTTTCTACCTAAGGTTCTCATGACAAGATTAGCACGATAAACTAGATAATCATGGATAGCAAAGAGAAAGATATGCTAACAAAGAAAAGAGATTGAGAGTGTACCTTCAAAAAGGAATGGATAAAGCCCACGCATCTTCTCCTCGGTCTCCCAAGTTGCGTCTTCTTCGGCTTCACCCCATTGAACCCTCACCAACTTGACCTCTCGATTCCTTAGCTTCTTGGTCTCCGTCCCCAAGATACGAATCGGAGCTCTCCTCAAGGTAGCCTCTTTCTCCACTTCCACATCTTCCAGAACACTCGGCTCAACAACCTCTGCTGATTCATGCAAACATTTCCGGAGTTGCGAGACATGAAAAACATCGTGGACTCCGGCAAGCTTCTCGGGCAACTTCACTCTATAAGCCATCTGCCCGATCCTCTCTACAATAGGGAATGGTCCAACAAACCTCGGTGCTAACTTCCCAACGGCTCCAAATCGGACCACATTCCGCAAAGGAGAAACCTTCACGAAAACCATGTCCCCCATATCAAACTCCAAATCAGTTCTTCGCTTATCAGCATAGGATTTCTGTCGGTCTTGGGCCGCTTTCATCCGTCTTCGAATCAACTCGATCTTCTCGGATGCATCCCTGATCATATCAGGCCCAAGTATGAGCTTATCTGTAGTCTCCCACCAACATGTAGGCGACTTGCACGGCCTCCCATATAAAGCTTCAAATGGTGCCATTCCTATGCTTGCCTGATAACTGTTATTATATGCAAACTCAACAAGAGGAAGATGGTCTTCCCAAGTACCACCAAAGTCCAAAATACAAAGCCTCAACAGATCCTCGAGTACCCTATTCACCCTTTCGGTTTGACCGTCCGTCTGTGGGTGATAAGCAGTACTTAGATTCAACCTCGTGCCCATGGCTTCTTGCAAGCTATTCCAGAATTGACTTGTAAAGATTGGGTCACGGTCACTGACTATACTAGAAGGGACTCCATGAAGTCTCACAATCTCACGAAGATATATAGACGCTAGCCAAGATGCGGTCCTCTTGCTCTTCACCGGAATAAAATGAGCACTCTTCGTAAGTCTATCCACAATAACCCAAATGCTCGTATTCCCTTTTCTTGACCTTGGTAGCCCATCGATAAAATCCATGGAAATACTCTCCCACTTCCAAAGTGGAACGTCTAGAGGATGCAATAGCCCACCGGGCTTCTTCGACTCGGCCTTAACTTGCTGGCAAGTGATACATCTAGAGACAAACTCTGCCACATCCTTCTTCATCCCAGGCCAAAAGAAAATGTGCTTCATATCTTTATACATCTTATCTCCGCCTGGATGTATAGTCAACTTAGAGCGATGCGCTTCCTCAAGAATTTTCCTTACTAAATCTTCCACCATTGGAACACATAACCTTCCATCTCTCCTCAGCCAACCCTTGTCATCAACAGAATATCGAGCGAGATGACTAGACGTCTCTCCTCGAATCAGCTTATCCATAATCTCAACTATCTGAGGGTCTTCTCTCTGCGAAGCCCCAACTTGATCAAGAAGGGTAGGTCTGAGTTCCAGAGATGCTAAAGAACCGGTCATCGACTCAACCGCCAAAGAGAAATCAAAGGTTGCCACATACTCTAAATTCTTCATCTCAACGAATAGAGGACTTAGGGTCAACCTTTTCCTGCTCAATGCATCAGCTACCACATTCCCCTTGCCAGGGGTATAAGCTATCTCAAAATCGTAGGACGCCAAGAATTCCATCCATCTTTGTTGCCTCAGATTCAGATCCTTCCGAGAAAAGAGATATTTCAATGACTTGTGATCGGTATAAAGCTCAAATCTTTCTCCTAGAAGATAATGGCGCCAAGCCTTGAGTGCATATACTATGGCTGCCAACTCTAAGTCATGAGTGGGATAATTCTTCTCATGCACCTTGAGTTGTCTACCTCCAAAGCATATCACTCTTCCCTCTTGCATCAGAACAGCTCCTAACCCCGTGCCACATGCATCGGTGTATACTGTAAATAACTTCCCTCCATCGGGCAAAGCTAGAACAGGTGCTGATGTGAGAGCTCTCTTGAGCTTCTGGAAAGCAAGCTCGCATTCTATGCTCCAAGCAAAAACTAAATTCTTCTTCGTCAATTTAGTGAGAGGAGCGGAAATCTTCGCGAAGTCCTTGATGAACTTCCGGTAAAAACCCGCAAGACCTAGAAAACTTCTCACTTCGGTTGCATTCCTTGGAGTCTTCCAATCCTGAACTGCAACTACCTTAGCGGGATCAACCGCTAAGCCTTGCTTAGATACTATATGCCCAAGGAATCTAACTTCCCTTCTCCAAAAATGACACTTGGAGAACTTGGCCTTCAACTGATGCGCTCTAAGCGTATCCATCACCTCTACGAGATGCCTTGCGTGCTCTTCCTCATCCTTAGAGAAGATCAGAATATCATCTACGAAGACCACGACAAACTTGTTCAAGAACTCCCTGAACACCCTACTCATCAAGTCCACGAAATATGCGGGTGCATTAGTCAAGCCGAACGGCATGACAAGCCATTCAAAGAATCCATCTGGAGTTCTGAACGCAGTCTTGTCTATACTATCCTCAGCTACCCTGAGCTGATGGAATCCAGTAGCAAGATCAAGCTGAGAGAAAACAGAAGCACCGACAAGCTGGTCAAAGAGATCATCAATTCTCGGTAACGGGTGTCTGTTCTTCTTAGTCAGCTTATTTAACTCTCGATAGTCAACACAAAGTCGGAGAGAACCATCCGCCTTGGTAGCAAATACCACAGGCGCTCCCCACTCAGATATACTTCGTCTAATGAAGTTCTTCTCAAGCAACTCTTTCACTTGCTTGCTTAGCTTCCGCCTTTCACGCGGAGCCATGTGCCGAACGGGCAAAGAAACCGGCTTTGCATTATCCACCAGATAAATGTGGAAATCAATCTCTCGCTTAGGGGGCAACCCCCTAACTTCATCAAAAACATCCGGATAATCTCGAACCACTCTCACAGACTGAAGAGTCTCCACTGACGAGTCGAGTGATTCAAGATAGCACAACATGACGGGACCTCTCGGATCACAAGAAATCTCTAGGGTGTTCCCGAGGCGAGTCACGAGCCTCACAACCCTATACTCACAATCAAGGATGGCTCCATATCTGGACAGCCAATCCATGCCCAATATCAATCTGTATCCCCTGAAACCAAGAACATAAGCACTGCACAAGAACTCTACACTCAGTATAGAGATCCTCAAATCCCCACATATCATAGACAAATGGGCGGAACCCCCAATAGGATTTGAGACACAGACGGGATCATCTACCAAGCTAGTACTAAGGTGCAAACTATCAACAAGATCAGATGAGATAAAGCTATGCGATGCACCAGAATCAAACAAGGTACGAACTGGAAAATCAGAAATATATACAAGGCTTTCAACAGAAATACTACCTCGATCGGGAACTGGAGCGGTGGTGAGAGCATGAACTTGCCCTCCTGAAGGTCCAGCACGCTGAGTCTGACCCTGGCCTTGCCCCTGTTTCTTCGGGCAATCCTTGTTGAAATGTCCAGTTTTACCACATAAAAAGCATTCACCATTATTCCTTTTCCTCTTCTTACAATCCTTGATAAGATGCCCAACTGAATCGCAATAATGGCACTTCCCCTTGACGTTCTTGCCCTTGTTGTTGTTGTTCCCCTTGTTGCCTTGACCCTTGTTCTTGTTCTGATTGCCTTGACTGCTTTGACCACTAGTATTACCCTGATTTCCCTTTCCCTGGGAATCAGTCTTCTTGACTTGAGCATCATTTTTCTTAACATCTCCCTGAAGTAACGCCATATCAACCAAACTCTCAAACGTGGCCCCATGGGGAATATGTGACATGGCCAATCCCTGCAACGGCTCATTCAATCCTCTAGCAAAACGGAGAGCCTTCTTCTGAGGAGTATTCACCATATCCAAGCCAAAACGAGCTAACTGATTGAACTTATTCACATACTCTTTGACAGACATATCTCCTTGCTTCAAAGTTACGAACCTCTCCATTTGCAGATTCTCCTCAGCAGAAGATAGAAACTTAAGCATGAACCTTGCCCTGAAATCGGCCCAAGTCTCAACAGGCCTAGTACCACTGGTGACTTCCCACCAATAAGCGGCTTCATCCTTCATAAGCCAAACTGCCAACAAGAGCTTTCTCTGGTCATCTAACCCAAAGATAGCAAACAAATCCTCGGTCTCTTTCAACCAATTTCTGGCCTCCACAAAAGTCTCGGTGCCTTGAAAATTCTTGCCACCCATTGCTTTGAAATCCTTGCAAGTCTTTGCGAAGTCAGCCTGAGGATGCTGAGGAGCAGGAGGAAGAGGAACCTCAGCGACAGGAGGAGGAGGAACATTAACTACAGGAGGAGGAACATTAGCGATAGGAGGAGGAATATTAACTACTGGAGGAGGAGGAGGAGGGACATCTGCGGGGCCGGCTTCGGTCGCCCTAGCCTCCAAAAGTCTCCTATACCAAACAGGTACGTGCACTCCATTCGGAATGGCAAAGTTATCAGCCATACTGAAAAAGAAAAAGACAGATTCAGAATGGAGAAAAACGAGGGAATTTTTGCTAATGGCTTTTTGGGGAATAGCCTTAAAATAAACTAGACTTTTCTTTGGAAAATACTTTATACTTGGTTTTGAAAATAGTTTTCCAAAAGTTTTCTAAAAACCTTTTTGTTCCTTCTTGTAAACCATATGCTCTGATACCAAATTGTAACACCCCGCCTCCGCCAGGGTGGCTCTTGCAAGCACTCTGACTTTGGAGGGGCGTTTGAATCAGGTAAACATGCATAATGATATATCAAGGCAGAACAAGAACATATGTATATATGTAAACAGAGTAAATAACCTGGATAAAACAGCGGAAGATTTAAACCATTTCAAAACATGTCTGGTACATCATAATGTCAAATTTTCCAAATAAACAAGTCTAGTACATAAAATAACATCATCTGAAACTGAAAAGGAAAACATAAAGTAGCTATCCCCAAAGTGGAAAAACCATAGCCAGCTCAAGTCCAAAGCATACATGAGCTATCCACGAAAAGCAGCTAAGATCCAAGCTAAGCTCCTGTATTCCCTCCCTGAGAACCTGGGGGGAAACGGAAGAAAAGAGGCGAAAGAAAACAGGTCAGTCAAAAAGACTGAGTAAGCCCTACTACAATCAATGTAAACTGATAAAGTTAACTGGCATGAGCAGCAAGTGATGAACATAAGGATAACAACATACTGGCATGATGATTAACTGACAAGGTAGATAAAGGTGTCATCGCATAATCAGGATTAAGGTTTTGCACCACAGGTGTACTAGCAGACTAACATGACTTGAATAAACAAGTATTGATCCCCTGGCCCAAGCTTTGGCCCAATAACTTGAAGTGACCCTCATACGAGGTCCAATAACATGAAGTGACCCTACCACGAGGTCCAACCAAACGGTCTAGTCGATCGGCTCCCTAAGCCTAACTCGTCACGTGTTGGTGTCAATACGGCCCAAACATGAATGTAGTCGAACTGTGTCGGGTCCACCCGTCGGGTGTATCAAGCCCTAGGGTGTCAACCCCTGGACACCATAAACATGAGTGCACAGTCTCGATCTACCGGTACCCGTGCTTGTTTTCTCCGGCTACGGACTATGTGCACGACCAGAGTCCGCCCGGAACTACACCGGCGTACCACCCTGCCGTCGCTTTTGGTCGCTTACCTCCAGCCCAGTAATCGTGCCCCCTCCCTAGCCTAGTCCCTAGGGCCTTAATGATACAAACTTGGGATTACTGCGGAGTGGACCCCCATTGCTAGGATTTCTCTAGTGGGTTAAGTACGGTTTAAGCCCTTCACTAATCATGGATTAACTTGGTTAAGTGTAACGATGAGTTCACGACTTAACCCCGATTAATCTACCAAGCCCAAATTGGTTAAGTATTAAATGGTCCATGACTTAACCCTAATCATGAGGCATTAATTAATTAATGCGCCTTAACCTCTCACATTAGACTTTGTTGTGGTTACTAGTTAAGCCGGGCGGGTCCGGGTAGCTTTACACCACAACTTGGTCTAACCTCGGGTCCAAGGTACAACATGACCAACTTCTCACATTGGGTCCTATTGTTTGTAGCAACTAGTTAAGCCGGTCGGTTCCGGGTAGGTTTACGCTACAAACTCAACCCAACCTCGAGTTGGCCACACTTATCTTTTCTAAGTGTCATGTCCATCATGTTTCCAAAACATGTTACAAATTTTCAAGCAATTGGGTAGACCTAACTTAATAGGTAAATTCCCAATGGGTAGACCTAACTTAATAGGTAAATTCCCAAGCTCATGTTTTTATGTCTTTTAAGTTTACCCAACCCCAAACGCAATCCCATTGCTTACATATCGCAATAGCGCATAAAGGATAGAAAGAGGGAACTTGGCATAATCATGACATAAAAATGTTAAAGCCACAAGTTCAACATGGTGGCATATGAAAGGTTCATGTGTTCATACACTTGCATATTACATTTTTAGGCCCAAAAACATGCATAAAACCGAACTTGGCATATTCATAATACATGGTGCTAAATGACATGTAAAAATGGCCACAAGTTCGCATTTAGCCTCACATGCAAGTTATCATAAGTGATATGATAACTTACATGTTGCCAAAATGCAACCTTTGGCGTAAAGCTTGGAGCTTTATGTTCACATACTCAAAATAAGCTTGCATAACATGATAACATGAACCATATGACCATCCCAAACTTGCATAACATACTTGCATATCATATGACACTTGCATAATAAAACTTGCATAATATATGACAACTTGCATATCAAACTTGCATAAACAAACTTGCATAACATATGACAACTTGCATATCATACTTGCATAAACAAACTTGCATAACATATGACAACTTGCATATCATACTTGCATAAACAAACTTGCATAACATATGACAACTTGCATATCATACTTGCATAAACAAACTTGCATAACATATGACAACTTGCATATCATACATTTAACTTTAGAGTTTAAGTATGAAAGGAATAGGGCTTACAATGCTTATGCGGACTCAAATGAGTATAGCAAATGTAAGAAACCCCTTATGCAACTAATTAAACCCCAAAAATGCAAGCAAACTTGATCAAAACTCTTCCTTTAAGATGCCAATAGAGAAACAAGACTTGAATGCAAGCTAATGATGATCATACAAGTCTAAAAACACTTGTATGCATGGAAAATCACTTAAGAATTGATTTAGGAATTTAATGAAGAGAGTGGAGGCCATGAGAGGATTGATTTTGCCATAGTTTAGTTGCTAGGATGAATAATGAGGATTTAGGGTAGGTTAGGGTCTTATTTATAGATTAGGCTAGTGTTTTAGGCCATAGGATTAAACCCTAGTTCTCATCTCAGCCCTCCAAATCGAATCTGGCCCCCAAGCTCAACACAAACCCAAAATGGTGCACCAGGCAGGACTGCACGTCTGAGCCAAGTCGACAGCCAAGTCGACAGGGCTGTCGACCTGGTCAGACCCAGTCGACTCCCAAGTCGACAGGGCTGTCGACTTGGGTACTGTGGCGGGAATTTTTCCCGCCTGGCCCAACTGGCCCAGTTTTCCAAATTCAAGTTTGAATTTGAAATCTGTTTTTACTTAGAAATTTTCTGAAAACTTCGTTGGGCCTTAATCGGGTCATACGGACTCCGATTTTCGAAACCTCGGACTCTATTTCGCGTATTTTTCCGAGACGAACGCAATGGCATAGCCCGTTTCCCTTGATTCAGATTTTGGAATTAAATTCTGCCTCGATTTCTGTTATAACAGGTTATTAAAAATACGGGTTGTTACAATATTATTACTTATGCATTATTATTTGAAACTATCAATAAATTAGTTAAGTATTAATAATTAATTATACAATATTATTAATTATTAAAAATAATTATAAATTATTACTTAATAATTATTAAAAATATAGTTAGTATACGTCATTATTTATACTTTATTATTGGAAATTATTAATTATTATTATTTAATTAGCAATTAACATATGTTAATTTATAATAATCAAATTTTATTATTTATTATTAATTATTAATATTTGACATAATTACGAATAGTTAATTATTTAATAGCAACTATTTAAAATAATTTATTAAAAGTTAATAGTATGTTTTTTGCAACTGGCTTTACCAGTTGCAAAAAAATACAGTTATTACAAGTGGCGAAAATAGTTGCTAAAAGATATTTATTTGCAACTGGCTTGGAAGCGCAGTTGCGGATAATATGTTTGTTGCAACTGGTATGAAAGCACAGTTGCGAAAAGGATGTTTTTGCAACAGGAAGGGAATCATAGATGCTAAAAATATGATTTTCGCAACAGAAAGAAAAGGCACGTTGCTAAATCTCATTTATTGCAACTGTTATAACAGCTCTGTTGCTAAATATCGTTTATTGCAACTGTCATGTGTCGCCGGTTGCAAATAGCTAGTTGCAATAGGGTATTTTCTTGTAATGTTTGGAAAATGTTAAATCAAAAAAGGAAATGAAGAATCATTTCAAAGGGAAACAATGAAATTATTTCTGATGTTTGGAATGTAAATTGAATTGAAATAAATCCATTAGATTTATTACTAGACTTCAACTTTGTCGAATTTATAAATGCAAATTATTTCTATAAAGGAAATTATAATTATATTTAGTAGAAATTATATTTTAGAACTATATAAATCCTAAGAAGCTAATACTTCAATATTTAAATATGGAAATAGATTCAGTGTTTATATATATATACACACATACATACATATATAGTTACAATAATAAAATAAAATAGGAATCAAGTTTCGAACGGAGGTTAAATTGCAAGTTTGTATTGAGATATAAATAAGGAAGTTAATTTATAAACAATGTTTATAAATGTGATAAAGTAATTTTCATCAGATAATTTGGAAAGTGATTTTTCCAAAGTAGATATGGCTTATAAAACCATATTTTTAATGAACTAGAAGGTGAGATTTTAATCGAATTTTTGTATAACAAGCATTTATCTATTTCAAGATAAGAACTTTACCGATCAAGGTCTGAGAGGTTATTAAAATAGCCCAACATGAACGACTTCACTATTATCAAGGGATGGTATTAGTTTGAAATGATAAATGATGTTTTATTTCTAAACAAACTGGAATATAATTTAGAAATTGAGTTGTGAATAAATTTACAACTGAGTTATGAATTTAAAGTGATCTAATTAACGATAATCGATTATCGGTATTTTTAAGTTAGATTTGAAGATTTGGTTTAATCAATATTAAATTTTCTAAGAATGGAGTTGAAATCGATTTAATAAGCGAAGTTTAAACATTTATATATAAATTATAATTAAGACGGACTCGCCATAGCGTGGTAGTTCGTAAATTGACAATTCAAACTTCAACTGAGTATATAAAACTCAATATAAGTCGGAATTCGATGAAATAAAAAACATTCGGGCCTATTAAATGATAGTTTTCTAATAGAGGGGGAAAATCTGGATTTCGTCTAATAGACTTTGAGTTATATCAAAATCAAATTTTCAGAAAACCAGTGCTATAATCGTTTATAAAACTATAATAATTTATTTAATAAAATCGAAGGATTCTAATTAAATGAAATTTGAATTTTTCATTAGAATAATCCAGATTTGAGTTATAAAAATACATATGAACTTAAATGGAGTAAATGGATTGATTTTTGGAACAAAAATCAAATATTTAATTATCGAATGAAGTTAACTAATCTCAAAAGGGATTAGTTAATAGGGTTTGGACCGAACTTAACTTTGTTTAAGTGAATTGAATTTGTTAATTGAAATTAGGAATTCAAATATGAAACTTGGATTACAATGTGAAAGAAAACATGGAGTTTGAGTTTGATTTGTGTATAAATGAACACAATATATTTGAACGAGATATGTCCAAATTAAAAATAGATTAAGCAAAGAAGCTAATTAGAAAATTAATTAGCGAATGGAAAGCGATTAAAGTAAAAAAGATCGAATTGATTGAAATGATTTGGAAATGGGCTTATGTATGTTAAACAGGTACGGAATGAAGAGAATGAAGATTATAATTTGAGTACCAGACAAAAGGTACATGTTTAAATTCCTTATACGATTTTATAAGCCTATTGGGCACGCTGCTTGGCTTTTTGATTTTCTTTTTGAATGGAAAGGGCCCAGAGATGCGATTTGTAGTTGTATCGATTGAGTCGTACAAAGGAGACACTAGCGAAATTTCCGGAAATTTAAGGAGTCATAATGTTTTAAGAAATTTCAATAACTAGAAATCAATATATATAGAATTCGAAAGGAAACGAACTTAAAATAGAATATTATAAATAAAAAGGAAATATATATAAATTTAAAATCTAGTAAGAATAGAAAGAGAAATATACACGCTCTAAAAATGGATAATTGGCATATATGATGTTGATTATTCGAGATGTGTAGTCTTGTCTGTTTTGAAGTTAAGAATGTTATCCAGTTAAGGTCTAAGAGGTAATTATACCCCAACTTGATTGATTTCATTGTTAACCGATAAATAGAAAGATTCAGTCTCGAAGATCAATGTTTAAATAAGATTTAGTTAAATGCAACATTTTGGGTTGTTGTAATAATGTTATACACAACATTCATTTTTACATAAATTAGTGGAATTTTGGAAATATAAATATTTCCTAAGTATAGAAATGTATGGTCATGAAAGGGAAAAGTAATTGGTAATGAATTCCAATCATAAATAGAAGATATTTCTAAGTATGGAAAATAAAAGAAGATGAGATATGAAATGTTTTCTAAATTTCATAAGAGACTAAAGCGTTTTGAAAATATTGGATTAAAGATACTGGAAGGAATCCAGAAAATGATTTAATTAATGAAATATTAAAAAAATCGAGTGAGTACTTGATGTTTAATCAGTAATATTTCAGTTGAAAATTTTGATTGTAGTTTTATTTTTCTTCGATATTTGATTAACCGACTGTCGAAGTTTTTGACCATCGTTGTCAATACGGGGAGACCAGTTGGACTTGTTGTCTGAAAACCACTCCGTATTGGCATAGGTAATGCGAAGTAGATTATTTGAAGATAATCAAAGATGGAGTAAAGTGCAAGCGTTGTTCTGTTTACAGGATAGTGCCTCGGTTAGTCCAGTCCTAGAATAACTTGTGTGGATGAATGTCTGGCAGAGTATGCCTAATATATCACATAAGATGATCTTTTCAAGGTATTACATTTGGGTGGCGGTGTAATTCGTTTCCTTAGGTTTTTATACCCGTAATATTTTTGGCGATATCAACTAGTCATTTGACGAGTTTGACGATATGGCATTCAAAGTGAATGGTGGCCAGATGTTCTAAAAGGATAAACATAGCCTCAAGCCTCATCAACCGCGAAATGATAAAAATCGAACAAGCGGCATGGCTAGTTGGGACGCACCCAAGCAGGGTGTTATCATCGATTTAGAGAAAAATTCATTATTCTTCTTTCGATTGTGTATCTTACGAATTTCGGTTGGACGACCGACAACCATGGGTGATAATGCATTCAGTCCACTCAAGCTAAATGAGTAACCGGTCATGTGTGGTCGGTTGCAAGATATTCTTCGTGAACCCTAGTGTATCCTCTTTATAGTGCACTGATCAAGAGGTGTTCCCATACCTTATGGTAGTTGGAATCCAATCTCCGATAAGCGCCCTGCGGTTTTTGATTTTATTCTATGTATGTGGAGCGTGAGATGCAAGCGTTCTGCTATATGGTTATTTATTTTATTAGACATTATCATAATATCACTGGACTTTGATATCAATAATGTTTTGGGTTATCGTTAGGTAAAAACCATCCGTATTTATGTGTGGATCGGTCATATGATTATTCTTTCTTTCAAATGTTTTTTTTTCAAAGTTAAACAATATGGTTGGAGTTTACTCACACCGTCCCATGGCTAACCCAGAGTTCATTTTGTTTGTTTTACCCTAAACTTTTGGGTGCCCAAATTTGTACGGGCGGTCAAGTATTTCAGGCTTTTACAGATACATTTGGAGGAGCTTGAAGCAGGAGGCTTCACCATTAGATATTTAGAGTTACTTTCGCTGTGATATATATATATATATATGTTGTAATTTGAAATGGTATGTATACACAATACAGATTTGTATTTCAAAGTTATGATATATAATATTATATTTTGTTCGTTCCGCTATGAGATTCTGATGTTCTCTTTTGTTCTATCTTCTATCTATTTCCAATTCTTTAACCCTAATGACTCGTATTTTATGCGATTTGGGATGGACATGTGTTGTTTTAGTCAACTCAGATGGTACGAATTTGCGGATCTTTACATCGGCTCATTCTTTCGGTTTTCCCATTAGTTTGAGTGTGGTAAGCTACACCCATATGTAGCTCAATTTCCAATGTCTTTTCAAGCTTTTCAATAATCCGAAGAAATAGAGAATCTATATCACTCACTATACTTTTGGGTACTCCGTGGGATCAAATTATCCATCTAACATACAACTCAACCAGTTTGGATGTCATCCTAGTGGACTTGACAGGAATGGAAACTACAACAAAAACACCATTTCGCAACTGTCAAAAACAGCTGTAATAGATCTATTACAACTGTCACCCGCCAGTCCTTATATCCTGAGTTGTAATAGAATCGGACTTCTTAATAACTGTTTTTGACAGTTGTAAAAGTTCTGCTCAAAACTGTTTTTCGCAGTTGTAAAATATTTTTTTACAAATGCTTTCAGCAGTTGTAAAAATCATCTTTACAACTGTTTTGCCTGTTCTAAATTCTATAATTGTTTTTTTCCATAGTTTTAAAGGTGCCCAAAAAAAAGAATTCTAAACACATTTTGCAAAATAGATAAGCATAAATAATGTAATAAAATTAACAACATAGCATAAACAAATCAAGTTTTACACTATAATAAAATTATATCACAAACGATTCCACTATATAAATTACTTCTTTCGGTTACAAAAAAGAAACCTTAACAACATTCCTTACTGCAAAAGTACGACTCAAAGACGCAGACTACGCAGACTACGAAAACTAAGCTGTAAACTAAGATCCTCTATCAAGATTGCGGTCAACATCTCAGATTCACTTTTCTGTCGCACCAATCATCTCATAATTAGTTCAACAAATCCAGTCCGATTTTGTAAAACAACATATTATAGGATCATGCCATTGCCAACTTGCCCTTGTGCCAACTTCAGATAATGTCATCAGCATCGCTTTTCTTCTCAAGCATGACAAACTTAAGTGAGTGCAGACCTCACTCATCTCCAACAAAAAAATCATAGAACCTTCCTGGACTTGAGCTCAACATCACACGCTTAAAATCAGACAAAAAATCAAGACAAAATTTTTAATCTAGTCAACCATCATCCCAAACAGGTGGTAAGTTGCAAGCATTTGAATAAAATAAACAAGTTTCAGTAAGAGAATTTCGAACCTCAAGGCATAGTAGTAAGTATCTCGACATCAATTAAGGCCAGAGTTTGACAGCGAGCTTTACTTTCCAAATCTACGGCTTGAGGCACAGGAAAACAAGACACGTCCAGATCCATTAAGCACAAGGAAATTCATGCAAATACTCCAGATCGAAGCATGAGGAACAAACTATTTTGAGAATGATCTTTCTGGGTCCGGTTTTTCTGATCAAAAAATTTCAATTGATGTAATAACCCATCGTGAGGCAGTACAGGTAACATTAAGAAAATAAAAGATTGTTTCACCTGATGTGGAGCTATCGGAGGCACCGAAGCTATAACACAGGTAGGAGCATGTTTTAGCAAGAAGACAATTTCAGCAAGGAGTGGTTTTTTTTTTGGAAAATATTTAAATGAACCTTTCTTCTTGACACAAAAAATAAGACAACATTCCTATACAAAAATCCAAGCACAAACGAAACCACAGACTACAGCTTACATCTTCCTCAACGCCTTCTTCAAAACATCAATACCAGACCCAAAATCAGCCTTAACAACTACAGGCGGGTTGGCAAACCTACACTCCATCCCCTTGATCTTCCTCTCATGATAACTTACCTTACTCTCCGCAAACATCAACCCATGAGCGGTACTCACCACAATTGTCCGATCATTCGGTCCAATCACCTTGCTCCTCCTCAACTTTTCCAGAGTGACACCCGTGCGCGGACAGCAGAACATTCCAGTGAGATCAGCCCCGGCCATGGCATCCATCAGCTCCTCCTCGGTGACCTCCTCGGCTACGAGTAGAAGCCCACTGCCGAAGCATCAACGGAGAAAACGGCGCAGCAGTAAGTTTTTAATTCGAAGAAGATTTATTTTAAGGCAATATTTGTTTTGATTAGAAGGCAGTCCATTATTTCAGATCTGAACATGATAAAGAGAAGATAAAAAGGCGTAATGAGGTGTTTTTAATCGAGGAGTGAATGAGCGGCTGGATGTAGAGGATTAAAAAATAGCGGTGGATGGATAAAGTGGAATGAGGTGGAGCCAGGATAAAGTGGAATGAGGTGGAGCCAGGATTTGTAGAACACGAAGTGGGAAAAAAATTTGGTCTAGAGGGAAATTTTCAGTTGGAGCCAAAACAGAATAAAAATTCAATTCGGAGGGAAATGGATAAGTTAAAGACAAAATTTCTGCCATCAAAAGCGGAAGACTACTTGTATAAACTAAGTAAAAATTATTACTAAAGAATACCTCAAATTGCATATAGATAATAAAAGCAATATCTAACAAAAAACTTTTTATATTTTTCGAGTTTTTTTTAACTTTTATGAGTTTTCTTGAAATTTAAACAACAAGTAAGAAATTAGAATTAATAAGTAAAAATTAATCACTAGCTGTTACATATTTACAATTAATTATTACATATTAATTTTTATTTATTACTTATTACATCATAATTATAATTTAATATTTGTAATTGAAAGTTAATTACAATGTATATACTACCAATTATCAATTATAAAATATTTAAGAGCAATAATTAGGAGCTAATTACTATTTATTAATTATTAACTATTAGTTATTAATAAATAATAGTAATTATTGATTCGTAAGGTTACTATTAATTACTAATCATTCTTAAACATTAATATTGCTAATAATTAATTATTAAATAGTAAGTATATAATATTTATTATTATTAATATTTCTAAAAAAATAATATTGATTCTTAATTGTTAATAATGGGATATCAAATATTAACTAAACAATATTATTAATTAATGGTATTAATTATTAAAAGTAAATTCACATTTATGAATTATCTAATCACTACTGTATAACAATTATTTTAGTTATTGATATTATTTGTTAATAATATTTTTTATTGACTATTTAATTAATAATTATTTAGTATTACTATTAAATTATAATTATTTGATTGATAAAAGGGAAAAGTTTAATAGCCAAATATTATAACCGACAAAAAATAAGAATGGTTAAAAACAAACATCTTGCGCAACTGACAAAAAGAGTTGTAATAGAAATCCATTACAAGTGGCAAAAAGGAATTTTTATTAAAAACAAAAATATTTTACAACTGATATAAACAGTTGTAAAGGACATCTATTACAACTGAAAAAATCGAAGAGTTGTTAAACAAACGTCTTTTACAACTGACGAAAAGTGTTGTAATAGACATCTATTACAATTGGAATAAAAGAAGAATTGTAAAAAATAAGTATCTGTTACAACTGACCAAGAAGAACAGTTGTAACATGCATCTATTTGAAACACCCCACCTCCGTTAAGGTCACTCACAAAGGGAGTGCCTTAACTTTGGTGGAGTATTATACGTAAAAGACACAGATAATTTACAAGACAGACATATATAAGCAGCGGAAAAAGACTAAATTTATTTCATACGTAGTTCATAACAAAAACATTATAGAAAACTGTCTTAAAACAACTTCCAAATCATTACATCAAAATCTCTGTCTTGATTATAACATAAAGAAGCATAAAACACAATAAAACTGCATAAATCCCCAAGTAGTAATGTGTCTAAAGCCATAGCCAAAGATAAGAGGTTCAAAGCTATACATCATAGAGTCTTCAAGCTTGGAAAGATGAACGGTCCAAATTAAGCTGAGCTACTCCCTCCCTGGGTACCTGAGGGAGGGAACGGAAGAAAAGAGAGCGAAAGAAAAATGGGTCAGACATTAGTTTGGTAAGTCCAGTGATTATTCAGCATGTAAACTGATAAGAGAACCATGACTTGAATAAGCTGGACACAGGACAATAACAAGGAATTAAGGTAACATAGGATAAGGCAAGATAAACTAATCATACTATCGCACTTATATCCATATTCTCTGCACCTATTAGATATTTCAACCATCATCATGAGTTGAAACCCAGTGATCCCTCTTTATCGATCGGCTCCTACATGCACGCATTTACCACTTGTGTCATACGGCCTTGCTCGATTGTAGATACCTGTGTTGGTCCCACCATGGTGTGTATCAAATCCTATGGTGGCAACCTGACACGATTCAAGATGCACAGTGTATGACTACTGATGCCCAGTGCCTGCTTTTTCCACTCCGGAGTACGTGCATGCCCGTACTCCGTCGGAACCAACACTGACGCACCAACCGCCGTTGTTTTGACCGCTTATAATCAGCCCAGTAATCGTGCCCCACCCTGCCTAGTTCAGGGAACCATGATACATCTATGTAGGTTACTGCTGAAATGGGTCTCCGTTACCAGGGTTTCCTAATCAACATGTTAAATTGGTTAAGTGTCCAAGTTAACCCAACCCCACCCATCAGTTTAGTTAACATGTTGTATTGGTTAAGTGTTTCCTTAATTAACTTAACCCTACCATTCCTGACTTAGCTTTAATTCATTCATTAAAGCACCAACCACTCACATTAGACAGGTATTGTTGCGGTTACTGGATGTGTCGGTCGGGTCCGTGCAGTTTTACACCGCAACTAGGTCTAACCTCGGGTTCTTTTGGGATCGATGCACTAACCTCTCACATTAGATATATATTGTTACGGTTGCTGGATGTGTCGGGCGGTTCTGGGCAGTCTTACACCATAACTCAATCAAAACTCAGGTTAGGCATATTCGTCTTTTCTAAATTTACATATTTACCTCTTTATATTTATATGTAGATTATTTTCATTCATGTCAAGCCCCACTTTCCCTTTTTAAATCAAGTTCATAATTTTTAGGTATAAAAATTTATACCACTTTATGCCATAAAACATTTACATGTTTATGAGCCAAATATGCCAATTATATGTAATTTCAAGTTTTTCCCCAATGTTACCCCCGTTAACGTTTGCATAAATCACATAAAATGTTTGGCTCGATACATAGCCTAACTTATACACAAAAGGGGAAAAAGAGGAACATGTAATAATTCCAACATCATAAAAATATGGATCTAACTACACATGTGTCATATGGATTTGGCATAGAACAATATACATTTAATTATGAACTTGCAAATTTAGATCTACTCAACATGAATCGTGAAATAGGGGTTTTACATAAAACTACATAAACTTAAAATTTAGCATGTAGTGGTGAACTTGCAAATTAGCATGTAGTTCTAGTCATATATGTGAACATGGTTGAACTTGCATAAACATAGCAAAATTCCCAATTTGTCATGCAACATATAGGTGTCATTACCAAATCATACAACTTGAAATGTTATTGCCAAGTTATACAATATGGTATGTCATCGCCAAATTACACATTATGATATCCATCGCCAAATTATACAATATGGTATGTCATCGCCAAATTACACAATATGATATCCATCGCCAAATTATACAATATGGTATGTCATCGCCAAATTACACAATATGATATCCATCGCCAAGTTATACAATATAATATGGATTCATTTCTAAGCATTTAACATTTATCATCAACTTACATACAGCATGGTCACAAACTTAACATGATAAGAGTCATAGTCTTGATCAATTCAGTTTTAACAAAAAGGATAGGCATAAATTTACATTAGGCATTGTTCTACATCCAGTTAAGTCACGATTCTAATTTCATTTAGGTTTAATGATAACTGGACTTACAAAAAGGAGACTAGTCTTGTATTCTGGGATCTGTATTCTGAAATTGAATAGCTCTCCTTTGTTGTAGACGTTGAATTCTCTTAGTTGAATTAGATTTGATTTGCAATTCCTAACTTGCTTTCTAGTTGATGGAGAATGGCGGCTACTCTAGGTTGAGTGTTGACAGCATGACGGTCTTAGGAATATTTTTGTGTGGCTTAGGGTTTAGATTTGGGTTGCTTATACAGAAGTTTGATTTAATAGGAGGCGTCAGATTAACCTAGAGCAAATCAAAGGCATTCAAACCTAAGAGAACCAACCAGAGCTTGCCACACAAGCCCTAATGACACAGCAGATCGTCACACAAATAAAAACGTCAGATTTCAGATCTGACCCGAGGGGTGGTCGACCCCCAGGTCAGGTCGACCCCCTGGTCGACCTCCTGGTCGACCTGGCCTTGAGCGGGAAATTTCCCGCCCAGCCCGCTTCTGCATCTGATTTTGAATTTTGTTTTTTCTGAACTTTAATTTGGGCTGATTTAAATTCTGAATCTTCTGAAAGTCATAACTCCTTCATATGGAGTCTGATTTATGCAAACTCAGACTCCATCTCAAGCAGAATTCCGAGACGAACGCAATGGTGTAACCCATTTCCCTTAATTCTTAAATTTGTAATTATTTATTCTTTAATTCGTTACTTTAATGTTTACCAAAAACACGGGGTGTTACATTCTCCCCTCCTTAAAGGATTTCGTCCCCGAAATCTTCGAGTCAAGAAGAACGTATATCCTACCATCCAATCGTCCATCTACTCATCCATCAACCACAGGCGTCCATTGTCCTTAAAAAGACTTCTAATGCTTCATGATCATATGCATAGTGTGTGTATATGTCCTTATCTAATGCAAAACCAGGCGGTCTACTAATTCAGTTGACCTCCTTAATGCAATTCATGTTGGTGCCATGAGTCCATTATGTATACAATCATCCCTAATCATACTTTCTACATGAGTGCACAATCATTCATACAAATGCAACATCCACATGATAACACATAAAGTTTCAATCATATACAAGCACATATATACGTATGCAATATGAAAGTGACTGAGCCGATCTAACACCTAATGTGTGTGTATATGCATCCACTAGCAACCACTAGCAATCACTTGCAACCACTTGCAACCATCAATCATAACATGTTTCAAATACATGTTTACATCCATTGGTTTCTACCTAAGGATCAAGAATAGTACTGAGGAAAAAGATAGATGCGAGCATGAACAAACTTAAGGAAAAAGAGATCAAAGATGTACCCTCAAAAAGAAAAGGTTAGGCTGTGTGTATCTTGGCCTCAGTCTCCCAAGTCACGTCTTCCTCATCATCACTCCATTGAACTTTAACAAGTTTGACTTTGCGGTTGCGTAGCTTTTTGACTTCTGTACCCAAAATACGAGTTGGAACTCTTCTCACAGTCGCCTCTCGTTCTACTTCTACTTCCTTTAACATGCTTGGTTCCACCACTTCCGCAGACTCATGTAAGCACTTTCTTAGGTAAGAAACGTGAAAGACATTATGAACTCCAGCCAATCTTTCGGGCAGCTCTACTCTATAAGCCATCTTTCCATTCTTTTCAATGATAGGAAATGACCCTACAAATCTTGGTGCCAACTTTCCTGTGGATCCAAAGCGAACGACGTTCCTTAAAGGAGGTACTTTAAGGAAAACTCTGTCTCCAACCTCAAATTCAAGGTCGTTCCTTCTTTTATCTGCGTAGGACTTCTGTCTATCTTGGGCAGCCTTCATTTTTCGTCGTATCAAGTGCACTTTTTCTGAAGTTTCTCTAATCAAATCTGGTCCAAGTATGAGCTTGTCTATAGACTCCCTCCAACAAGTGTGTGACCGGCGTGGTCACCCATATAAAGCTTTGAAGGGTGCCATGCCTATGGTGGCTTGGTAGCTGTTGTTGTAGGCAAACCCCACCAAAGGAAGATGATCCTCCTATGTTCCTCCAAAGTTAAGAATGCATAATCTCAAGAGGTCCTCTAATACTCTGTTCACCCTTTCCGTCTGACCATCGGTTTAGGGGTGATAGGCCATGCTCAAGCATAGCTGTGTGCCTACAGCCTCTTGCAAGCTCTTCCAAAACTCGCTCGTATAGATAGGATCTCGGTCACTCACAATACCGGAGGGTATCCCATGGATTCGAACTATCTCTTTAAGATAAATGGATGCTAAAGATGAGGCAGTCCTTCAACTTTTAACAGGTATAAATTGAGCTCTTTTTGTGAGCCTGTCCACTATTACCCAAATACTGGTATTGCCCCTTCTTGACCTAGGTTGTCCCTCGACAAAGTCCATTGAAATGCTATCCAATTTCCACTGTGGGACCTCTAGAGGATGAAGCAAACCACCAGGCTTCTTTTGCTCCGCCTTGACTTGCTGGCATACTAAGCACTTCGAGACAAATTCAGCTACATCCCTCTTCATGCCATTCCAAAAGAAAACCCTTTTTATGTCTTTATACATCTTGTATCCACCTGGGTGTATGGTCAACTTGGAATGGTGTGCATCTTCGAGAACCTTCTTCACCAAATCCCTTGCTTTTGGGATGCATAGCCTTCCATCCCGCCTCAACCAACCCTTATCATCGATGGAGTATCTATTGAGGTGACTAGAAGTCTCACCCCTAATTAGCTTATCCATTACATCAACTAGCTGAGGGTCTTCCCGTTGCGCGGTTCCTATGAGTCCAAAAGAGTAGGTCGCGCTTCTAGCGATGCTAACAAAACAGTCACATGATCGATGGAGGGTCTAAAGTCAAAATTGGCTTTGTATTCCAAGCTCTGCCTTTCTACAAAGAGAGGGCTTAAGGTCAGCTTCTTTTTACTCAAGGCATATGCTACCACATTGCCCTTGCCTGGGGTATAGGAAATCTCGAAATCGTAGGATGCCAAGAATTCCATCCACCTTTGTTGCCTCAAGTTAAGATCTTTCTACGAAAAAAGGTACTTCAACGATTTATGGTCAGTATATAATTCAAACTTCTCACCTAGGAGATAATGGCGCCAAGACTTAAGCACAAAGATGATGGCAGCCAACTCTAGATCGTGGGTTGGGTAGTTTTTCTCCTGTACTTTCAATTGTCTACCTCCATAAGCTACTACCTTTCCCTCTTGCATCAAGACAGCACCTAGTCCCGTACCACATGCATCCGTGTATACGGTAAACATCTTGCTCCCATCCGGCAATGTCAGAACTGGGGCTGTTGTTAGAGCCCTCTTTAATCGTTGGAAAGCAACATCACAATCCAAATCCCAATTGAAAGTTAGGTTCTTCTTCGTCAACCTTACAAGCGGAGCTGAGATTTTCGCAAAGTCTTTGATGAACTTTCGGTAAAAGCCCGCTAGCCCGAGGAAGCTCCGGACCTCAGTCGCATTCCGTGGAACCTTCCAATCTTGCACCGCAACTACTTTTGCGGAGTCCACGGCTAACCTTCCTTGGACACCACATGTCCAAGAATTAAACCTTACTTCCTCTCTCTAGAAGTGGCATTTGGAGAATTTGGCTTTCAACTGATGTGCTCGAAGAGTATCCATGACTTCTTTTAAATGCTGAGCATGCTCTTCCTCGCTCTTTGAGAAAATAAAATTGTCATCTACGAAGACCACCACAAACTTATTAAGGAACTCCCTGAACACCCTGCTCATCAAGTCAACGAAGTAAGCGGGTGTGTTTGTCAGGCCAAAAGGCATGACAAGACACTCGGAGAAACCATCCGGAGTTCTGAATGCGGTCTTATCAATGTTGTCTTCAGCCACTCTTAGCTGAAGAATCCCGGTAGCTAGATCTAGTTGGGAGAAAACCGATGCACCTACAAGTTGATCGAACAAATCATCTATTCTTGGGAGTGGGTGCATATTCTTCTTGGTCAGCTTGTTTAGCTCCCGATAGTCAATGAATAGGCGAAGCGAACTGTCTGCTTTAGTTGTGAACACTACTGGAGCACCCCATTCAGAAATGCTCCGCCTTATAAACCCCTTCTCAAGCAACTCTTTAACTTGCTTGCTGAGTTTTTTCCTCTCCCTTGGAGCCATGTTTCTAACGGGTAAAGCAACGGGTTTTCCATTATCAACGAGGTATATGCGAAAGTCTATCTCCCGCTTTGGAGGTAAGCCCTTCACCTCTTCAAAGACATCCGAGTATTCACGGACTACTCTAACAGACTGCAAATTATCAACAGACGCATCAAGAGATTCTAGATAGCTAAGCATAACATAGTTCATGGGATTACAAGAAATTTCGAGAGTGTTACCGAGGCGAGTCATGAGTCTAACCACTCTCTTTTCACAATCGAGGATGGCACCATTACTGGATAGCCAATCCATGCTTAGAATCAACCTATAGCCCGTGAAGCCCAAAACATAGGCATTACATCTAAACCCCACAATTAGTATAGAAAATTCCAAATCCAAACAAATCATTGACAAATAAGTTGAGCCCCCAATTGGATTTGAAACAACCAAGGGATCCTCTACTAAACTGGTGTCTAGGTGCAGAGATTCAACAAAAACAGTAGATATAAAAGAGTGTGATGCGCCAGAATCAAAGAGTGTGCGAACAGGATGATCAAAAAGATAAACTAAACTCTCAATAGAAACATTTCTACCTGTTCTTGCGGAGGTGCCATGAGAGCGTGAACCTCCCCTCCAGAAGTAGATCCAGCTCTCTGCCCTTACTCTTTCTTTCTTGGGCAGTCCCTAGCCATGTGTCATGTCTCGGCGCAATGGAAACAGCCACCCATCTTCCTCTTCTTCTTTCTGCAATCCTTAACCAGATGTCCAGTAATGCAACAAAAATTACACTTCCTCTTGCCACAGGGTTTGTTGTTCTTCCCTCCCTTCTTGGAATCTGTCTTCTTGCTCTGTATTCCTTCCACTTTCTTATCTTGAGGTACTTCCGCCTTTGTCTCTTTCCTGCCAACCTTATCTTCTTCTTGTAGCAGCGCCATGTCCACCAATCTCTCATAAGTCGCACCCATAGGTATATGGGACATAGCTACGCTGTGCAGTGGCTCATTTAATCCTTTAACAAAACAGAGAGCCTTCTTATGTGGAGTGTTCATTAACTCCAATCCGAACCTAGCCAGCTGGTTGAATTGGTTAATGTATTCCTTGACCGACATACTTGTAACAACCCGTGTTTTTATAACGCGTAATAACTATAAATCAAGGCATAATTAATTTTTAAAATAAGAATCAAGGGAAATGGGTTATTGCATTGCGTTCGTCTCGAAATTCTGCTTGGAAACGAGTCCAAGTTTTCGAAAATCGGAGTCCGTATGACCAAGTTATGATCCTTCGAAGTTTTCAAGTTCAAAAACAGCTCAATTCGAATTCAAATTTCGAAATTCAAACCTCAAAATGGACTGGGCGGGAAATTTCCCGCCCAGGACCAGGTCGACCTGGGGGTCGACTATGTAGTCGACCTTCCCAGGACCAGGTCGACCATAGTGTCGACCTGGGGATCGAACTGGTGGCCGAGTCCACTTTTGAAGCTGGATTCACTCTGATGTTTCTGGCCTCGTTTCTGTCTACATTCGTTGACCTGACCCTATATATACAGCCCCTCACACTAGTCTCTCTACACAAAATTCTTTCTGACCTTATGCTTCTCTAATTCTGGTTGAAAAGTTAGAGAGACTACTTCTTCTACTTCGAAGCTACGTTGCTGATTTGGGGATTTCTGTTAGGACTTGAATAAGCATATAAAGATTCAACATCGACTCTCTTTTTTTCTAATTCTTGAACCACGATCTGTAAGCCCCAGTTATTTTTAGATTTAAACTGTAAATGTAATATGATGTAAATTGAAATTGGACCTATGTATAATGACTGTTTTACATCCATTCTTGTTCATCTTGGATCTGGACTCTTGGGTATTACTATGACATTGATTTGGGGCCTATTCATGTTGTAAATCAAAAAGGAAAACCCCTCATATTATCATGTTGAATCTGCTATTAGTCACAAGTTTATGACTATCACCTTATGTCAATCGCTACCATGACTATACTATCACCTTATGTCAATCGTTACTATGACTATACTATCACCTTATGACAACTGTTATCTTGACTAGTACCTTATTTTGTTAGATTTGGAATCTTTATGTTTAATTCCAATATTCCATATGCCAGTAATGTTATAATCCTTTATCTCAAGTCATACCATGCTATGCTAGAAATCACTTTTTCCACCTTATACCCGTCCCTTTTTATGTTATTCCCTAATTAGATTTATTTGTATCGATTCGAACTTACGAGCGATGGGAATACGATTTGGGTAGACTAGGTAAAACATGAATTGACTTTGAACATGAAAGTTATTATAACTTGAACCTGGATATAGACATGAACTTGACACGATTGGACATGAAACATGACATGAAAACTCGACATGAATTTTGACATGAAAACTTGAACGTGGGCATGACAATTAGATAAACTTGAAAATGGCCAACTCGAGGTTGGGTTGAGTTTGCAGTGTAAATCTGCCCGGAACCGCTCGGCAAATCCAATGACTGCAACCAATAGGATCCAATGTGGGTAGTTGATCATATCGCACTAAAAACCCAAGGTTAGACTATGTTGTGGTGTAAATCTGCCCGGAACTGCCCGGCAAATCCAGTGACCACAACAGTTAGTCTAATGTAAGAGGTTGGGTGCACTAATGAATTAATGCCACATTATAGGGTTAAGTCATGAACCACTTGAATATACTTAACCAACTTGACACGATGATTTGATAGGGTTAAGTCATGAGCCGCTTGAACACACTTAACCAACTTGATACATGATCTGGATAGGGTTAAGTCACGAATTTGAATGACAACACTTAACCCATTAGAAACCCTAGTTACGCGGTCCTTTTCAGCAGTAACCCACTTGGATGTATCACGATACCCTGGAACTAGGTAGGATGGGGCACGATTACTGGGCTGATTGTAAGCGACCAGAACGACGGCTGAGTAGGTGCGCCATTGTAGATTCAGGCGGACTATGGTCGTGCATGTAGTCCGGAGTTGAAAAAGGAGGCATTGGGCTCCCGTAGATTTACGCTGTGCGAGCTTGATTCGTGTCGGTGGTTGGCACCATAGGACTTGATACACCCTATGGTGGACCTAGCACAGGTAACTACATTTCAGGATAGGGCCGTATGACACAGACACATGACGAGCTAGGACTTGTAGGGAGCCGATCGATTAGTAGATCGTACCGTAGGACACCATAATGGGTCACTTCATGATATTGGGCCAAGGGATCATTTCATGATTAATACTTGACATGGGTTAGAACACTAGTACAGTTGGTGCAGCGAACCTTGAATATGCGATGCTAGACTTGACTTATCTTGTTATCTTAATTATCCTACCAGTTCTGTTATCATCCTTATGTTTAATTCCAGTTTTCACATATCATGTTACCTTTACTAGTTTTCATACTGAAAGTCACTAAGGCTTACCAGTCTTTATGACTGACCCTTATTCTTTCGCCTCTTTTCTTTCGTTCCCCCCCCCCCAGGTTCTCAGGGAGGAAACACTAGCTCTTATCTTGGACTTAGCTTGCTTTCTGACAGCTCATGTACGGTTTGGTCTTGGGCTATGCTATGGCTGCTTCTGCTATTTATGGGGAATAATCTACTTTTGTTATCATAAGTTTATGCTTCTTTATTTGGAACTTGATGTAATGGAATAATTTGTATCTTGGATATATGAGGTTTTGACTCTTTTCTTGAAAGTAATAAAAAGTTGGTTTTTAATTTCTACCGCTGCTTTATTTATGTTCTGCCTTGTGATATCTCTGTGCATGTTTACCTAGATAATACTCCACCAAAACTAGTGCATTCCCTTTGTGAGTGACCCTAGCGGAGGTGGGGTATTACACTTGGTATCAGAGCAGAAGGTTACCAGGCTGGGCAAAAAGTTTTAAAAACCTTCTGAAACTATTTTCAAAACCATTTATAAAGAAGCATTTTTCAAGAAAAGTTTTATGTTTAAAAAGGCTATTCCCCAAGAAGCCATTAGCACTTTCCTTTGTTTCCTCGTTTGAATCTTTTCTTTTCTTTTTTCAGCATGGCTGATCTTAACCTTCCTGAGGGAATACCCGTGCCTGGATGGTTCCGAAGGTACTTAGAAGCCAGGGCCAATGACGCGGGCACGACAGACATCCCTCCTCCTCCTCCCCCAGTGGCCGCGGTTCCTCCTCCTCCTGGTACCGCCTTTGCCAAAATATGCAAAGACTTTAAAACAATGGGCGGCAAGAACTTCGTTGGAACTGAAACCTTTGTTGAGGCACGAAACTGGCTAAAGGAAACTAAAGACTTGTTCACTATCTTTGATGTGGAGGACCATAGGAAAATCCAGTTGGCAGCATGGTTGTTGAAAGAGGAAGCTGCATTTTGGTGGGAAGTCACCAACGCTACCAGGCCAGTTGAGACTTGGGCAGACTTTAGAGAGAGGTTTGGGCTTAAATTCTTATCGTCAGCAGAAGAGAACCTTCAGATGGAGAGGTTCCTAGCACTCAAGCAAGGGGACATGTCTATTAGGGAGTACGTGAATAAGTTTAATCAGCTTGCTCGGTTCGGTTTGGATTTGGTCAACACAGCCCAGAAAAAGGCTGTACGCTTTGCTCGAGGATTGAACAAGCCACTACACAGTTTGGCCCTAACTCATATACCCATGGGGGCGACCTTTGAAAGCTTGGTGGATATGGCTCTACTTCATGAGGAAGACAAGAATAGCAAGAAGGAGGTTAAGCCTAATGAGACTTAGAATAAGAAAGCTGATTTCAAGAAGGGGAACAACAAGAATAACAAGAATAACAAGAGCAACGACAAACCACGTGAGACGAGGAAGTGCAACTTCTGTGGTATTACTGGACATCTAGCTAAAGACTGTAGAAAGAAGAAGAGGAAGTTGGGTGAATGCTTCCATTGTGGAGATACTGGACACATCAGCAAGGGTTGCCCTAAGAAGCAAGGACAGGGGCAAGGGCAGACCCAGCGAGCAGGACCTTCTGGAGGGCAGTTGCATGCTCTCAACACCACTCCAGCTTTTGACCGAGGTAGTAATATTTCCGTAGAAAGCCTTGTTTATATTTCTGACTTTCCTGTTCTAACCTTATTTGACTCTGGTGCATCGCATACTTTTATTTCTTCTGATATTGTTGAAAATCTGCACCTAAGTACTAGTCTGGTTGAGGATCCCGTTATAGTTTCAAATCCAATTGGGGGCTCAGCCCATTTATCTATGATGTGTGTGGATTTGAGGATCTCTATCTTAAGCGTAGAATTCACATGTAATGCTTATGTTCTCGGATTCATGGGATACGGTTTGATCCTAGGTATAGATTGGCTGTCCAATTATGGAGCCATTCTTGATTGTGAACGAAGGGTAGTGAGGCTCATGACTCGCCTCGGTAATACCCTTGAAATTTCTTGTAACCCTAAGGGTCCAGTCATGTTATGTTATCTTGAATCCCTTGAATCGCCCGACGATAATTTGCAATCTGTAAGAGTGGTCCGAGAATATCCAGATGTCTTTGATGAAGTGAGGGGGTTACCTCCTAAACACGAGATAGACTTCCGAATTTATCTTGTTAATAACGCCATGCCAGTTTCATTGCCCGTTAGGCACATGGCCCCGCGAGAAAGAAGAGAGCTCAGTAAACAAATTAACGAGTTGCTTGAGAAGAATTTCATAAGACGAAGCATTTCTGAATGGGGTGCTCCGTTGGTATTCGCTACTAAGGCGGATGGATCGCTTCATCTGTGCGTAGATTATCGTGAGTTAAACAAGCTGACAAAGAAGAATAGGCACCCACTACCAAGAATCGACGATTTGTTTGACCAGCTTGTGGGAGCATCTATTTTCTCTCAACTCGATCTAGCCACAGGATTCCATCAGCTTAGAGTGGCTGAGGATAGCATTGACAATACTGTGTTTAGGACTCCAGATGGGTTCTTCGAATGGATCGTCATGCCGTTTGGGTTAACGAATGCACCCGCATACTTTGTGGATTTGATGAATAGGGTGTTTCGGGAGTTCCTTAACAAGTTTGTTGTAGTTTTCGTGGATGATATTTTGATCTTCTCAAAAGATGAAGAAGAGCATGCTAGACATCTCAAGGAAGTCATGGAAACACTTAGAGCACACCAGTTAAAGGCTAAGTTCTCCAAATGCCATTTTTGGAGGAAGGAAGTTTGGTTCCTTGGACATGTAGTTTCTAAACAAGGCATAGCCGTGGACCTCGCAAAGGTAGTTGCGGTACAAGACTGGAAAATTCCTAAGAATGAAATGGAGGTGAGGAGCTTTCTCGGTTTGGCGGGCTACTACAGGAAGTTCATTAAGGACTTCGCTAAAATTTCAGCCCCTCTTACTAAGTTAACAAAGAAGAACCTAGCTTTTGTATGGGACATAGAGTGTGATGTTGCTTTTCAGAGACTCAAGAGGGCCCTCACCACAGCTCCAGTTTTGGCATTACCTGATGGAGGCAAGGTGTTTACGGTGTACACAGATGCGTGCGGCACGGGATTAGGCGCTGTCCTAATGCAAGAAGGAAGAGTAATATGCTACGGGGGCAGACAACTTAAAGTTCATAAGAAAAACTATCCCACGCATGACTTGGAGTTGGCCGTGATTTTTTTTGCACTTAAAGCTTGGCGCCATTATCTTCTAGGGGAGAGGTTCGAGCTGTATACCGACCACAAATCGCTTAAGTACCTCTTCTCACAGAAAGATTTGAATCTGAGACAACAGCGGCGGATGGAGTTCTTGGCATCATATGACTTCGATATAGCTTATACCCCTGGCAAGGGTAATGTGGTGGCGGACGCGCTAAGTAGAAAAAGGTTGACTTTGAGCCCCTTGTTTGTTGAAAGGAAAAGCCTTGAGTTTATAGCAACCTTTGATTTTACACCTTCTATTGAGTCATTGACTGCTACGGTAGCATCTCTTGAGTTAAGACCTACACTTCTAAATCAAGTACGGACTCCACAGAAGGAAGACCCACAAATAGTTGAAATCATGGACAAGCTGATTAGGGGTGAGACGTCAAGTCACCTCAGTAGGTATGCCATAGATGACAAGGGATGGCTAAGGCGCGATGGAAGACTATGTGTCCCACAGGTGGGAGACCTAGTAAGGAAAGTTCTCAAAGAGGCGCACCACTCGAAGATGACTATACATCCCGGAGGGGATAAGATGTACAGGGATATGAAGCGCATTTTCTTTTGGGCTGGAATGAAAAAGGACGTGGCAGAGTTCGTTTCGAAGTGCATGGTGTGCCAACAAGTAAAGGCCGAGTCGAAGAAGCCTGGTGGGCTATTACATCCTTTGGAGGTTCCGCAATGGAAATGGGAGAGTATCTCGTTGGATTTCGTGGATGGACTGCCTAGGTCAAGGAAGGGAAATACTAGCATATGGGTCATGGTTGATAGACTCACGAAAAGTGCTCACTTCATTCCAGTGAAAAGCAAGAGGACCGCATCAGGGCTAGCGTCTATTTACCTTCGAGAGATAGTACGATTGCATGGAGTTCCTTCTAGTATAGTTAATGATCGTGACCCGATTTTCACTAGCCAGTTCTGCAATGGTCTGCAAGAAGCAATGGGAACACAACTGAATTTAATCATGGCCTATCACCCACAGATGGATGGATAAACCGAAAGGGTAAATAGGGTACTAGAAGATCTCCTAAGGCTATGCATTCTTGACTTTGGCGGTACTTGGGAAGACCATCTTCCTCTCGTGGAGTTTGCATATAACAATAGTTACCAAGCTAGCATCGGAATGGCACCGTTCGAAGCCCTGTATGGAAGACCATACAAATCGCCAACTTGTAGGCGGGAGACGACAGACAGACTTATGCTTGGGCCCGACATGATAAGGGACACTTCTGAGAAGATTGAGTTGATACGAAGACGGATGAAAACGGCCCAAGATAGACAGAAATCTTATGCGGACCAGAAAAGGACAGACCTAGATTTGAAGTCGGGGATATGGTCTTTATAAAAGTTTCTCTGTTACGCAATGTAGTTCGTTTTGGAGCAGTTGGAAAGCTAGCACCAAGGTTCGTAGGACCGTTCCCTATCACTGAGAGGATTGGACGGATGGCCTATAAGGTAGACTTACCCGAGAAGCTGGCTGGGGTGCACAATGTCTTTCACGTCTCGCATCTCCGGAAGTGCTTGTATGAGTCAGCCGAAGTGGTTGAGCCAAGCATCCTTGAAGACGTAGAAGTGGAAAAAGAAGCGACATTGAGGCGAGTTCCGATTCGTATCTTAGGAATGGAGATTAAGAAGCTAAGGAATCGAGAAGTCAAGCTAGTGAAAGTGCAGTGGAGTGAAGCCCAAGAAGATGCAACTTGGGAAACCGAAGAGAAGATACGCGCGCTTTACCCATTTCTTTTTTAGGGTACATTCTCGATCTCTTTTTCCTATAAACTTGAAAACCTTTCCGTATCATGCTTCTACTATCTACGTTTGTCTTGTTATCTTCTCGATCTTATCTTGAGAACCTTAGGTAGAACCATATGGATGTAAACATGTGATTGAAACATGTTATGGTTGATGTTTGCAAATGGTTGCAAGTGGTTGCAAGTGGTTGCTAGTGGATGCATGACACACATTAGGCACTAGATCGGCTCAGTCACATTTTCATGTTGCATATGCATGAGTGCTTATACTTGTACATGGATGAAACTTGTTATGCTATCACTTGGATGTTGCATATGAATGAATGTTTGTGCACTCATGTAGATATTATAAACTATGTTAGGAATTTGCATACATGTTGGATTCATTACACTAACATATTTTGCATTAAGGAGGTTTACTGAATCAGTAACCGCCTGATCTTTTGCATTAGATAAGTACATATACACACACTTTCTGCATATGTTCATACAGCACTAGAAATCTTTTAAGGACAATGGTTTCCTGTGGATGATGCTTTGAGTAGATGGATGATGGATGGTAGGACACATCCTCCCTAACTTAGAGGTTTCGGGGACGAAATCCTTTAAGGGGGGAGAATGTAACAACCCGTGTTTTTATAACGTGTAATAACTATAAATCAAGGCAGAATTAATTTTTAAAATAAGAATCAAGGTAAACGGGTTACGACATTGCGTTCGTCTCGAAATTCTTCTTGGAAACAAGTCCAAGTTTTTGAAAATCGGAGTCCGTATGACCAAGTTATGATCCTTCGAAGTTTTCAAGTTCAAAAACAGCTCAATTCGAATTCAAATTTCGAAATTCAAACTTCAGAATGGACTAGGCGGGAAATTTCCCGCCTAGGACCAGGTCGACCTGGGGGGTCGACTATGTAGTCGACATGCCCAGGACCAGGTCGACAATAGTGTCGACCTGGTGGCCGAGTCCACTTTTGAAGCTGGATTCACTCTGATGTTTCTGGCATCGTTTCTGTCTACACTCGTTGACCTGACCCTATATATACAACCCCTCACACTAGTCTCTCTACACAAAATTCTTTCTGACCTTATGCTGCTCTAATTCTGGTTGAAAAGTTAGAGAGACTACTTCTTCTACGTCGAAGCTACGTTGCTGATTTGGGGATTTCTGTTAGGACTTGAATAAGCATATAAAGATTCAACATCCGTCTTTTTTTTTTCTAATTCTCGAACCACGATCTGTAAGCCCCAGTTATTTTTAGATTTAAACTGTAAATGTTATATGAATATGATGTAAACTGAAATTGGACCTATGTATGATGACTGTTTTACATCCATTCTTGTTCATCTTGGATCTTGAGTCTTGGATATTACTATGACATTGATTTGGGGCCTATTCATGTTGTAAATCAAAAAGGAAAACCCCTCATATTATCATGTTGAATCTGCTATTAGTCACAAGTTTATGACTATCACCTTATGTCAATCGCTACCATGACTATACTATCACCTTATGTCAATCGTTACTATGACTATACTATCACCTTATGACAACTGTTATCTTGACTAATACCTTATTTTGTTAGATTTGGAATCTTTATGTTTAATTCCAATATTCCATATGCCAGTAATGTTGTAATCCTTTATCTCAAGTCATACCATGCTATGCTAGAAATCACTTTTGCCACCTTATACCCGTCCCTTTTTATGTTATTCCCTAATTAGATTTATTTATATCGATTCGAACTTACGAGCGATGGGAATACGATTTGGGTAGACTAGGTAAAACATGAATTGACTTTGAACATGAACGTTATTATAACTTGAACCTGGATATGGACATGAACTTGACACGTTTGGACATGAAACATGACATGAAAACTCGACATGAATTTTGACATGAAAACTTGAACGTGGGCATGACAATTAGATAAACTTGAAAATAGCCAACTCGAGGTTGGGTCGAGTTTGCAGTGTAAATCTGCCTGGAACCGCCCGGCAAATCCAGTGACTGCAAACAATAGGATCCAATGTGGGTAGTTGGTCATATCGTACTAAAAACCCGAGGTTAGACTATGTTGTGGTGTAAATCTGCCCGGAACCGCCCAGCAAATCCAGTGACCACAACAGTTAGTCTAATGTGAGAGGTTGGGTGCACTAATGAATTAATGCCACATGATAGGGTTAAGTCATGAACCACTTGAATATACTTAACCAACTTGACACGATGATTTGATAGGGTTAAGTCATGAGCCGCTTGAACACACTTAACCAACTTGATACATGATCTGGATAGGGTTAAGTCACGAATTTGAATGACAACACTTAACACATTAGAAACCCTAGTTACGCGGTCCTTTTCAGCAGTAACCCACTTGGATGTATCACGATACCCTGGAACTAGGCAGGGTGGGGCACGATTACTGGGCTGATTTTAAGCGACTAGAACGACGACTGAGTAGGTGCGCCATTGTAGGTTCAGGCGGACTATGGTCGTGCACGTAGTCCGGTGTTGAAAAAGCAGGCATTGGGCACCCGTAGATTTACGTTGTGCGTGCTTGATTCGTGTCGGTGGTTGGCACCATAGGACTTGATACACCCAATGGTGGACCTAGCACAGGTAACTACATTTCAGGATAGGTCCGTATGACACAGACACATGACGAGCTAGGACTTGTAGGGAGCCGATCGATTAGTAGAACATACCGTAGGACCCCATAATGGGTCACTTCATGATATTGGGCCAAGGGATCATTTCATGATTAATACTTGACATGGGTTAGAACACTAGTACAGTTGGTGCAGCGAACCTTGAATATGCTATGCTAGACTTGACTTATCTTGTTATCTTAATTATCCTACCAGTTCTGTTATCATCCTTATGTTTAATTCCAGTTTTCACATATCCTGTTACCTTTACTAGTTTTCATACTGAAAGTTACTAGGGCATACCAGCCTTTATGACTGACCCTTTTTCTTTCGTCCCCCCCCCCCGGTTCTCAGGGAGGAAACACTAGCTCTTAGCTTGGACTTAGCTTGCTTTCTGACAGCTCATGTACGGTTTGGTCTTGGGCTATGCTATGGCTGCTTCTGCTATTTATGGGGAATAATCTACTTTTGTTATCTTAAGTTTATGCTTCTTTATTTGGAACTTGATGTAATGGAATAATTTGTATCTTGGATATATGAGGTTTTGACTCTTTTCTTGAAAGTAATAAAAAGTTGGTTTTTAATTTCTACCGCTGCTTTATTTATGTTCTTCCTTGTGATATCTCTGTGCATGTTTACCTAGATAATACTTCACCAAAACTAGTGCATTCCCTTTGTGAGTGACCCTAGCGGAGGTGGGGTGTTACAATACTTCCCTGTTTGAGAGCTAAGAACTTCTCCATCCGTAGGCTTCGTTCAGCTTGTGAGAGGAATTTCATTTCAAATCTCATTCTGAAATCCATCCAGGTTTCAACTGGTCTTTCAGCGTTAGTAACTTCCCACCAATAGGAAGCTTCGTCTTTGAGCAACCACACGGCCAACTGTATCTTCTGCCTATCATCCACTTCGAAGATATCAAACAAATCCTCAGTTTCTTTGAGCCAGTTTCTTGCTTCCATGAAGGATTCATTTCCACCCATGGCTCGAATGTCCCTACATATTTTTGAGAAAGCATTTGCATGCGGAGGAGGAGGAGGAACCGCTGCAGCTAGGGGCGGAGGAACGTCTGCTGGGCCTGCGACATTAGCCCTAGCCTATAGGTACCTTCTGAACCAGCCAGGTACCGGCACACCCTCTGGAAGGTTTAGATCCCCAGACATACTGAAACGAAAAGGAAAGGTTCAAAAAAAAGGATAGAAAGATAGTGCATATGGCTTTTGGGGGATTATGCCTTTTTAAAATTAAACACCTTTTATTGAAAATTGCTTCTTTAAACTTCTTTTTGAAAAACAGTTTTCAATTTTTTTATCTGATCTAGTAAACCTTTTCTCTGATACCAAGTGAAACACCCCACCTCCGTTATGGTCACTCACAAAGGGAATGCCTTAACTTTGGTGGAGTATTATAGCTAACACAGATAATTTACAAGACAGACATATATAAGCAGCGAAAAAGACTAAATTTATTTCATATGTAGTTCATAACAAAAACATTACAACAAACTGTCTCAAAACAACTTCCAAATCATTACATCAAAATCTCTGTCTTGGTTATAACATAAAGAAGCGTAAAACACAATAAAACTGCATAAATCCCAAAGTAGAAATGTGTCTAAACCAATAGCCAAAGATAAAAGGTTCCAAGCTATACATCACAGAGTCTTCAAGCTTGGAACGATGAACAGTCCAAATTAAGCTGAGCCTCCCTGGGTACCTGAGGGGGGGGGAACGGAAGAAAAGAGAGCGAAAGAAAAATGGGTCAGACATTAGTCTGGTAAGTCCAGTGATTATTCAGCATGTAAACTGATAAGAGAACCATGACTTGAATGAGCTGGACACAGGATAATAACAAGGAACTAAGGTAACATAGGATAAGGCAAGATAAACAAGGCAAGATAAACTAGTCATACTATCGCACTCATATCCATATTCTCTGCACCTACTAGATATTTCAACCATCATCATGAGTTTAAACCCAGTGATCCCTCTTTATCGATCGGCTCCTACTCGTACGCATTTACCACCTATGTCATATGGCCTCGCTCGATTGTAGATACCTGTGCTGGTCCCACCATGGGGTGTATCAAATCCTATGGTGGCAACTCGACACGATTCAAGATGCATAGCGTATAACTACGGATGCCCAGTGCCTGCTTTTTCCACTCCGGAGTACGTGCACGCCCGTACTCCGTCGGAACCTACACTGATGCACCAACCGCCATTGTTTTGACCGCTTATAATCAGGCCAGTAATCGTGCCCCACCAAAACATCAGGCTAAAATACTAAAACCGAGTACAGCAAACCAAAACATCTATCTTGCGCTAAAAACCATTAGAGTATAGAAATGTAAAATCGTACTCCCCAATAACAGCTATAATAAAGTAGACAAGTAGTCGAAGTGATACATTAAAGCAGATCCAGATCCAAGTGGAAACAGAAGAAAGAGTCCTAATCACGCATGAGCGATCCCACCTTGAGAACATGGGGGAAGGAAGAGAGAGAAAAGGAAACATAAAGGGTCAGACATAGAGTCGGGCGAGTCCAGTGACTTTTAGCATTTAAAGAGATAAAAGTATCATGACAGGCATATAAGACTGGATAAGAGATAACAGTGTCATAAAACAAGTATAAACAGGATGAACAGGATAAGCAGAATAAACGGAGTAGACTAGCTCCTCAAATACGTTTCTCTACACCAATATTAGTATAACAGAAGTTATGACAGAATTAGGTGTCCCCTAATATAATAGAAACGGAATGATCCTTACATAAACAAAATGGTAGTTTTAGGTGTACTCTAGTTACATAACGGGTTTTACCCCCAAACAGAAATAATTGGTACCTCAACAGAAATACGGGTGTAACCCTAACAGACATAACGGGTACCTAAACAGAAAATAGGTTAGATTAGATGTACCCTAATTACTACCCTAACCTATTGGATCTCTAATGTGTAAATACCCTGTGTCAGCCCCACTGTAGGGCGTATTACTTCCTAAAGTGGCAACCTACAGAAGGACACATACCTATTTGTCGGTGCTATAGCAGCTTATTTTCCTCTCACAGACCGGACCCATGCACGTTCATGACTCCGTTGGAACGCGGCCATATACGACCCCTTTTCAGATGAACCTCTTATTATCAGTTCAGTATGCGCGCTCTGGCCCCTGCCTAGCGCGGGGTCCCTTTTTAATACCCGAACGGGTTACTGACTGATATGGTCCCCACACAGCAGATGACACCAGTCAAACCCCTAAACCTGTGTCCTCCAATTAACAAGGATTTTTAACAGGTTAAGCCTTACAGATTAAAAGGTTTACCTAACCCCCACAGATTAACAGGTTAAGTTCAGGTTGACAGGTTCATATAACCTCAATAGATTAAACAGGTTAAGTATCACAGGTTAACAAGTGTTAGCCTGCCTTTTGGTCTGGTTCCCAAAAGTGCGCAGGGCACACTCGAATCAACGAATCGCATGAAGCCAAAGCCGAGAGTGTCCCCAAGTAGTAAAGGAAATGAGCCGAGAAGGGATCATGCCGACAAGAACCACACTGTTCCTTTAAACATCGCCAAACTAATGCCTGAAACCCCGGAAAGACATAAGCTCCATTTACCTCAATCCCCCGTGCCCGTGCCACCATTCCTCGTACCCCTTAGGGTATGAATTTCGTATCCCTAGGGGTACGAAATTTGTAAGGGGTACGAAATTCGTACCCCAGGGTGGGGTACGAGATTTTGGGCACGAGCATCAAGGGATCCGAGATTCTGGTGGTTGGCACTATGGGATACAAGATTCCTGGTGTGGTCCCCTATTTCTACCTACTCCTCCATACTCCCACCTAACCACTCCACTATAAATACCCCTCAACCTCACACTTCAAAGGGGTTGTAATTTAGTGAGTTGACATCTCTTGAGAGCTCCAAGTAGCCTCTCTAATGGCATCTATGCTTTGAGTAAGAAGAAGGGAAAAAGTGTCTTTTTCCTAATATCTAAATATATGATAATTATGACATCATATAACACAAAGATGTATGTAAAGGGGTGTCAAGAGAGAATCTCAACCTTGTAGTTCATTGTTATAAATAATATTCCAACGACTCTTCCAAAGTGGAAGTAGGCCTCTTGTGAGACTGAACCACTATAAATGTCTTGTGTTATTTATTGCTTTCCACACTTACTTTTCCATGCAAAACTATAGTTCTTAAGTAGTACGAATCTTGGGTGTTTACGACATATTTTGTCGCCAACATTTTGGTGCTTTCACTGAGAATACTCGGATTTGTTTCTTTGTCGCATGTTACCATCTCGACTCCGACGTGCTTTGGGTTCCTTCGCTAACCCTCCACCAAGTCCGCTTACGATGGTAAAGTGACCAAAGAATACAATGATTGGCTCTTCTACCGCAGCAGAAGCTAGAACTTTCCAACAACCCCAGCCGGCAAATATCAGGGCCATGACCGAAACCCTTCCTGTTGTAGACCCCGAAGCTCCCGCAAAACAAGCACAGATCCGCGCGCTTAATGAAAAATATGAGAACACAACAATCGAACTCAATCAGGCATTGAGAAATAACATCGACCTTGTATGCCAACTTCAAGAAAGTCAACGCATCATCGCTCGACTTCAGCTCGCTCAGAACAACGCCCGATCTCGATGCACTATCTCGGAAACTTCCTCTTCCGAGTCAAGGGGCCCACATTAGAGAAGGAGGTTTAGTCTCATCAACAATGTCGCCATCCTCTCCAATGCCCCGGCCAACGACAATGGCAACGGCCACGCCAACAACAATAGAAATGGCGACCAAACTACAGTTACTTATAAAGAGAGGGCACAGTATCGAAACCACTCCCGATTGGTTATCGATGACGAACCGGGTCCTTGCAACCGACCCCCTCCTCAACAGAACCAAACTGCCGCCGTCCAAGATCAGGAAGCTACTCTCCTAGCGGCACATGCTTTTCCAGATCAAGATGCGCATCAACCTGCTCGACCTCATCGTCCATACAAAAACCGGATCGTAGATGTTGATGTTATGGAAGAAGATGACCCGGATGTGCACCATAGAAGGCGACCGCGGAACAGAACTCCCAAGGTCCGACAAAACCCATGGATTCCGCCAGCGGATCCGGATCCGACTTATCTCCATGACATGGTCAGAAGGATCATGAGGGAAATGCGATGGAACGCCAACGACTCGTGGAAAACCCACTTAAGGTGTAATCCCTTCACAAGGATCGTGCACAAAGCCGAATGGCCTCGACGCTTCAGTACACCCCCAAATTCCACTTTACGACGACACTAGCAACCCATATGTCTTCCTTAATCGTTGTGAATGGAAAATGGATTCACGCCGAGTTAATGACCAGGTCAAATGTAAGTGTTTCTAGGTTTTCTTATCAGGAACAACCTTACTCTGGTTCTCACGCCTTCCGATCTATTCTGTGAACAACTTCGGCCAATTAGCTACAGAATTAGTTAAGCAGTTTCGAATGCATTTGCCGACTCCGAAGAAGGCCCTTACTCTATCTAATCTATATCAGGGTCCCACTGAGTCACTTTAGAGCTACATCTCGCGTTTTAGTACTGCCTTTGCCGAGTTAGATGACCCATAGCCTCGTGTGCTTTTCCAACTAGCAAAACGAGTACTCCCCACTTTTGAATTTGGGGCCTGATTTATAGGAAGCAACCTAAAAGTCACAATGCTTTCTATGAGAAGGCCAAACAATTTTTATGTCAAGAAGAAGCGAGGCGTAACTGCATTACCTGGGCCAATTCTTCCAACAACCCGCAGGCTGATACCATCGAGGACAGCACTAAGGGGAAGTTGGTTGGAGAACCTTTCGATAAGAACAACGGGAAGGACTCTACAAACTAAAGACGGCCAATGACAGACAAGGCGGTTGCAACAACAACCAGGTTCCAATGGATTCTAAAAGGTCCGGCCACAACCAATCTTACGAGATCTACACTCCACTGAACGAAGACTTGGAGACGATTTACCTGGAAACGTGCAACACGCTTCAGTATAAGAAGCCGCATTATAGGGAGCCTCTGATTGCGAGAAGAACAACGGCAAGTACTGTCGATTCCACAACATGTATGGGTACAATACCAATGAAAGTCGTTAACTCAAGGATGCCATCGAAAAGCTTGTCCGTGAAAAGCACCTTGAGCAGTACGTTCAAGAGTTGTTTCCTCCCGAAGCAAACTCGGGTCCTTCTGCGCCCGCACCTCCAGTTCCTACCAAGACGGCTCCTGGTCCGTCAAACCCCAGGCAAGCAATTGTAATCATCACTATCTATGGAGGACCTTACCCTACAGATGAAAGCTTCCGAATAATGGAGGAGTAGGTGAGCTCTATCATGCATGCTATCTATGAAGCTTGCTCCACTCTTGACAAATCCGTCTCCGCTAAGCTTTAGAAAAAAATGAAGAACGATATATTCTTCCGCGAAAGAGAATCAATGGGAATTGAAATCCCGACCACCGATCCTCTCGTGATCACAGCTCTGATCGGCCCGGCTTCCATCCAAAGAATATTAATCGATTCAGGGAGTTCAGTCAACATCAACTTCAAATCTTCCAATGATTAGATGAAGTTGGAGACCAAGGACTTGAAACCTTGCCATTCCACAATCCATGGCTTCAGCGGATCCTCCAATCACCCGGTGGGCATGATCGACCTACCCATTGAACTTGGTAGCGGGGATCGAAGTCGGTCCGAGTCCTCACTTTCGTGGTTATCAACATTATCTCCTCTTACAATATCTTCTTTGGACATCCCTTCCTTGTGGAGTTCGGAGTCTACATGTCCCCATGGTTTCTCATAATGAAGTTCCCCACCAAAAGCAGGATCGGCACAGTTAAAGTGACCAATCAACCGCAGGATACTATTACACAATAGAATGGAAGAACGCGCACAATAAGGATAAAGGAAAGGCTATGCCTTTATCTCCCTGTGCCAAGACCATTTTTGCATAGCAATTAAATGTGTTTGGGCCTTGGCTCAGGTGCCATTACCATCTTTCCGCTGATCTCGATCCGAGGGAGGACGAAGACCAGGAAAGGGCTACTCCCGTGGAACCTACGGTGGACGTTCTGATCAGCATAGATGACTCCTCGAAGGTCTTGAAATTTGGATTGCAACTCCACCCCGCAATAAAAGAAGATCTTGTGGATTTCTTTAGAGCCAACCTGGACATGTTTGCCTGCACCAACTCAAACTTGAGGGGCATCGACCCCGCGATTGCTTGTCATCAGTTAAACCTCGATCCCACATTGCATCCGGTCAAAAAGAAATGCCGCTTCTTGGGACCCGAAAGGTCCAATGTGCTCAAGGAAGAGGTAGATAGGCTACTCAACAACAACTTCATCCTCGAAGCCTACTATCCTGAACGGCTCTCCAACCCGATTCTAGTCAAGAAAGCTAATGGAAAGTGGCGAACATGTAACGATTTCTCCGAAATAAATAAGGCGTATCCCAAGGATAGCTTCCCGCTTCCAAAGATCGATCGGCTTGTTGACTCGACCGCTGGATACCAGCTCTTATCTTTCGTGGATGCTTATTCAGGCTACAATCAGATTCCAATGTATCTTCGCAACCAGAATCATACCTCTTTCATAACCAACCTTGGGCTCTATTGCTACCGCGTTTTTCCCTTCGGACTCGAGAATGCAGGAGCCACTTATCAACGAAAGGTTAATCATCTCTTTAAGGACCAAATTGGAAAGTTCATGGAGGTATACGTGGACAATATGATGGTAAAATATAAAATATTGAGCAACCACGTCCACGACCTCTCTAAAATGTTCGATGTCCTCCGTCAATACGACATGAAACTCAATCCCTTGAAGTTCTCCTTTGGAGTCGCCTCAGGGAAATTCCTGGGTTTCATCGTCAACTCCAGAGGCATCGAAGCCAATCTAGACAAAATCCAAGCTATTCGGGATATTCAAGTCCCTCGGAACATCAAAGATGTCCAAAGTTTAAATGGAAAGGTCGTCACTTTAAGTCGATTCATTTCCAAAGCTACTGACAAATGCATTCCCTTTTTCGACTTGCTTTGAAAAGGGAAACACAACTTTGAATGGACCCCAGAGTGTGTCGCCGCATTCGAGGACCTATTGAATCACTTAGATCGACCACCTATCTTGTCTAAACTTGTGGACCATGAAGACTTACACATTTATCTGGTTGTTTCCATGCAGGCAATCAGCTCGGCATTGGTGCGCATCGAAGACCATGTCCAGCGAACCATCTACTACATCAGCAAGCGATTAACGGGGGCTGAAATGAATTACTCGAAGCTTGAGAAACTATCAGATTGCTTATTGGTCTCCTCTTGGAAGCTTCGACCATACTTCCAGTCTCATCCTATAAAGGTTTATACTGACCATCCACTACGACCGGTCCTACAACGACCCGAGGCGTCCGGACGACTACTAAAGTAGAGTATGCAGTTGAGTTAGTTTGAGATAACATTTATCCGTCGTCAAGCCATCCTCGGACAAGCTCTCGCTGATTTCATAGTGGAACTCACCACTCCCGAGGAGACTTCTACAGAGAACATCGAAGTTCCCGGCACTCAATGGAAATTATTCGTGGATGGGTCCTCCAATAGCAAATGTTCTGAAGCCGGAATTGTGCTCAGCACCCCAGAGGAACACCTGATGTGCTATGCATTAAAGCTCAACTACCCTGCTACTAACAACGACTCAAAGTATGAGGCCTTGATAGCCAAACTTAGAATTATAATCGAACTTAAGCTAAAGACCATCCAAATCTTCTTCGGTTCACAACTCATCGTGCGCTAGGTACAGGGAGAATATCTAGCCAAAGGGGCACGACTTGCCCTATATCTCACCCAGGTTCAGGAATTGCTCACTAACTTTGACCACTTTGTCATCACGCACATTCCCCGAGAACATAATGAAAAAGCGGATTCGCTAGCCAAATTGGCAAGCTCTAAGGATTCATAACTTATGGGATTTTCCCAAGTTGAAGTGCTCGATTCACCAAGTATTAAGAAAATGCAAACCGAGGTGGTCATGAAAGTTGAATCAAAGCCCAAATCTTGGTTGTCTCCGATCAAGAACTATCCACATCACTGGACCCTCCTGGGATGCTACAAGGAAAGACAAGTTCTTACTCGCCAATCGGGTCGCTACCTTCTCAATGATGGAGTACTCTACCGCAGAGGCTTCTCGGTCTTGTTACTCAGGTGCATAGCCTATGACGATGCCAACCGAGCGTTAACAGATGTACATAAAGGTGAGTGCGGCGACCGCACCGGGGTGCAAACCTTAGCAAGAAAGATCATCAGGCATGGCTACTTTTGGCCCACGCTCGATCAAGACGCCGCAGACTATTCCCGTAAATGCAACAAGTGCAATCTCTTTCCACACCTAGTAATCAACTTCGTTGTCCGCAACATCATTACCCGCTATGGTGTCCCAGAGGACATCAACTCCGATAATGGAACCCAATTTGAGAGCGCAGAGTTCAAGGCCTTCTGTTGGCTACACAACATCGAAAAAAGATTCTCAGCGATAGCTTACCCTCAAGCCAATGGTCAAGTCAAGGCTATTAACAAAGTGATCAAGTCCATCGTTAAGAAGCGTTTGGAAAAGGCCGAGAGCATATGGGAAAACAAACTCCCTCTGTCCCTATGGGCCTACCGGACCACCCACAAGTCAACAACCGGGAACACTCCATTCGACTTTTCCTATGGATCTGAAGCTGTCGTTCCCATTGAGCAAAAGCTTCAGCCTCATCAGGTTACCTATTATGATATGAAAACCAATTAAGATTTTCTTATGGAATCACTCGATTTACTTGAAGAAAAGAGAAATGAAGCTGAACTCGGAGCTGCCGCTCAGCGACAACGAGTGGCCCGATACTTTAACTCCTAGGTCCGCCCTAAGGACCTCAATATCGGCGACCTCGTCCTGAGGTAGGTCTTTCCCCTATGGACTGGACTTAGTCCTCGTTGGGAGGGCCCGTACACCAAACAATGTAAGCTCACAAATGGAATTTTCAAACTTGCAACCGTGGAAGGAGCCAAGCTCCCCAGGGCATGGAACAACAAATATCTTTGGCTCTACATTACATAACTTATTATATAGTTGTCTATGATTTCCAACAATATTTTGTTTTCTTGTAATTCAAGGCATTGTAAAGGCTATTACTGCTAAAGTTATTGGTAGAAATGATGTTCAGTTTCCTGTCTCCCTTCCACATCTACTCCTTGCACGATATGTTTGATTGACTATTATAGCTGACTTGTACGCACAAACTCTCGATTGCCGCATCGGCACCCTGGGCCCGGGAGCCGATGCCGCCATCCAAACCTCGAGCCAACATCGAGGATAAACCCTACTGGCACCGATCGGCCACCCGAGCATGGGAGCCGGCGTCACTACTCTAGTCCCCAGCCCCCGACGCGACCGAGTATATATTTTTTTCCTAGATCTGCTCCTTCCTTACCCCCATTCGAAGGGGTTACCAACTCATAAGAGATCGAGTGACACCTTCCTCCTTCACCATCACCGCTTGAAATCTCCATGATATCGGTGGAATAGTGTACGATGATGGCTTGGGGGCAGCATCAACTATAAGGGCTAGCATGGCGTTGCCCTTTCCCGGTACATCCTTAGCCTCCCGCTCTGCTTTCTCCTTGGCCTCTCTGAAAGCCCTTCGGTCGGCTAGCTTCTTGGATTTAGGTTTCACGGTGTCAACAGCCTTGAGCTTCTCAAAAGTATATATGGCTCTCTACTTAGCATCCTCGGCTTCCTTCCTCCTAGCCTTAGTGGCCACTCTCTCCTTCTTAGCATCATCGGCGATCTTTTTCTGCCGAGCCTCTTTGGCAACCCTTTCCTGCTCCGCCTCAGTGTCATCCGTCCTCTTCTCAGCTATGGAAGTGGCTATCTTCTTAGCGTCCTGTCTGGCCCTCGCCTGCACCTCCTTCCTAGCAGCCTCGTCCTGCCGGCTCTTCTCTTTCATCTCTTCACACTTCGCCACCATCCGAATCTTTAAGGAATCCACCATGGCTTGCATTAAATGCATGTCGGCATCCACTGGGCCCCTGGCATGAGCACTGTGCCCACCAACCACCTCTCCTTCCTCTATGAGACCCTCATAAATGTTGGACCCTAGTCTGATATCTGAAAAAGTGTCCAACTGACCGCCTCTTCTCCAAACCGTATCCCTGCGGTCCTATCCTAGATTCTGTTGTTTGAGGGAGCATAGGGGCAAAGCCCGGTGTCATAGTAATTCTGGGAAGGGCTGCACAGTAAAAACATAACCTTTTAGTCCACAAATTCGGTAATCACGTCATCTTCGGGAATACGCGGTAAAGGAAATTAACCTCCGATCATGGATGGTGCAGGTATGATGGGGAGTGTGCTTGTCATAGCAGAAAAAGTAAATCCAGTTTCTCCAAGTCCCAGACACTCGGGATTATACTTCGTCAAGGCTCGAGCCAAAGCTACGGGATCACTGGTTGGCCGGATTTGGGAACCAATAGACGATAAGAGCTTGCCTCTGCAAATGTCTCTGTTACCACCACACTCTCAGTACAAACGAACTTCCCTTTCTCTGTGACAAGACTTGCCAGTCTCATTCTCTGCATCATCTTGTAGCAATCTCCTCCCTTCCTCCAGCTTCTCACGCTCCTCGTCGTTCAGAAGCTATGTTATCAGCTGACACTCATCCAAGGTTTCCACGTCCACATGACGTAAATATGCCTCATACGGCAACAGTCTCTCCTATGTCAGGGCCTGCACTCGAGAGTTATCCTCAACCCATGAGAGTCCGCGGAATTTTAGAAATTTAACGTACATGTTCCGAATATGTTCTGCCAAGGGTGCTTCCACCCGAAATTCGGTATCCTCGAGCCCCTCTCTCAATTGTTCCACTTCCCTCAGATGCTCAGCCATCAATCCCTCCACCAAGCTCAACACATCCCTATTGCTAGCCTCGGCGTCCTCTTTCGCTTTCTTCATTGCCTATAATTGCCTCCACAGCTCAACAACCTCTGCATTCTCTGCCCTTAGCTTCTCATTCTCCGCTCTCAAAGCATTGCTGTCACTCTGGAGCTGGGTTACTCACCCACGGTCCTTTTCCAGTTCATCATACTCTTACTCCAGCTCGGCCTTGTTCCTTTTTAGGGCCATATTTTCAGTGGTTAGGGGTCGCGGTGTCCGTAAAACTTGAGCGAGCATGATCTGCCTCCTTCTTCCGTATCTCATACTCATGCTTCATCTTTGCTGTAATGAAACGTTAACAGTTAGCGTTCGAAGTTGCAAAGATGAACGAAGAAATATCTATAACGCCATGAGTAGACCTACCAATTTCCTTCCCCAAGTTACTGATGGTGGTCCGCTCGGCATTAATAGTCAGCCGCTGATTGATGAGCTCCAAGTTTTTTTTCCCTAATAAGCTCCGAGAGGTGGAAGGAATACTTAGTAAGCTCACTAGCCTGATGATATGCAGCCCACACATGCATCCATATCTCTCCAGAGTCCCTAGTAGGGGGTGGACTGAGATCAGGGGGAAATATTAGCTTCTTGAAGTAATGCTGAGGGAAATTCTGCTTCAGCAATGCTTTCCTTTCATCCACAAAAAGTTCTTGCCTCTCAGGCTCTGCTAGATCTTGCCTCCTCGTTGTATTCGTTCCCGTTGGCCTCAAATGGCTAAGCGGTGACTCCTTCCTCTTAGTAACTTGGACGGGAGCCAAAAGTTCTGTGTGTGAAGGAGTTGTCAATGATAAATGCCTCGAGCCCACAACATCGGGCAGAGAATCTGCTCCGGACACTCGAATAGGAGGAGGAGGGGTTGGAGATCGCCGAGGTTGGTCTCTGTGGCGATGCTCACTGCTACGATCTGGTGAAAGTGGGGAGTCACTATATAAGCTTGACCCTCTCCTAAAGCCATCAAGAAAAGTATTCCCAGGATAGCAGCGACCTCCATGCCTATAACCTCGACCTCCACATCCTCTTGCCATATCACCTATCAAAGAAACAAGGTTAAAATCAGACGCATCGCGCACACAGACAATCTCTATGTTATGCAGTGTTTATGAGTGTATGTCCTAAGTGTTATCTCAATAGATCAGATGATGGTCCGCACGAAGGAGTGAACCCCTCCATAGATAAAGCTAGATCCTCCATACTTGTCATGCCCGACCACGAAGACAAGTATAGAGCAAGTGTGTTAAGGGCATCAAATTGGCCTTCCTCTTCGAGTGAAGCAGCGGTCTCTGAAGGAGTCGTAGGAGACTGTGGTACGGCCGACGCTTCTACCCCCGCCTCTCATGTCGGAGGCGGGATAGGAGCACTCAACGGACCATCTTCCCTAGCAACTATCTCCTCACCGCCAGCCTCATCCTGGCTAGTATCTCCCAGTGTCTTAGCAGTCTTTCGTGGTTTGGGCCCAGCAGACGGCATCTTTCTCTTTTGACTAGCAGCTCCTTTTCTTCCGTCGCCTTCTCTTTCGGCCCGCCGCCTGCGACAGCAAGCATGATTATAGTCTGATCATCAGGGAGCAGCCTTACACGACAAAGGTGATCCTGACTTGTGACCGTATCGGTAGAACGCGACGTAGCCGGAATCGATCAGAGAGCCTCAAGGCGTTATTGATATTCGATGCTGGCAAGCGCCTCAGGATTTCCTACAATGTCAAAATAAAGTCGAGTGTAAGACATTGAATCTGCAAGCTTTGTAGTAAAAAATGGAGTTTAGGAATGCATACTTCCTTCCAGCCATCTTCTCGCAAATCCAGGAGGACATCGCACGAACAACAATTCATGCTTATATACAGACGGCTTGGACCACGTCCCGACAAAGAACTTGGTGTTGGGCGACGCTTCTAGAAAGTACTGAGAGAGCGATATGGTAGCCCTCCTCTTTAGCCGAAACAAATATCGAATATCCTCACGATGGTTCGAAATGCAAATACTCCTGATAGAGAACATACGTGCCTAAGAGAGAGCCATATGAATTTGGGTGCAGCTGCGGCGGCGCGATATGGAAATAATATAGCATATCCTGAATGAAGTTACTGGCCGGGGGCATGCAACCAAAAATCCAACTTGTCTGTTCCAAGCAGTAAAACCCTCGCGCGATGCATGAGCCCTACCACCCTCTCCTAATGCATAGACGTGATCTACGGGAATATTAAACCGCAGAGCCATTTTCCTAACTGTCGTCGCGTCCATATGGAATGGCACTGAATCTGATAGATTTTCAATAATTACTACATTGAGCAACATATCCAGTGCCACCGGTGCGTCTCATTCGACAATTTCCACATTGTCGACTTCTTAGTGTACAACCGGAGAATGGTGCCTTTCAGTTTGTTCTCCACGCTCAAATGCTTCGGGCGAACTTGTCATTTGAGAATGGGTGGATCTTTCGGTAGTCTCAAGCTAGCTGCCCGTCGAGCTAGCATTGTTAGTTGAGTCAGAAGAATGCAATGACGGCAAAGAAGTCTCGGCTTTCGAAGTCTTTCCGGTCATGGATCTTGTATGCATCGCTAGCTTTACTTTAACACATTAGCGTTAGACATCGCAAGTGAATGACCTGTGCCCCTCGCATTCTGCAAACTAACATGTATGTGTGGCATGGTGTAGTGATAAGATAATACATTTTACAAGTTAAGAACGTCGGTCAACGACGATGACCACAAATCTAGACGACCGTCGTCGTCATCGCGATTCAATAAAGACTGGATTCGCACCAACTCACAACCACGTCGCATGTAAAATATACAAGATGAGTCCAAAGGTTCGACAGTCCAGTGCGGTTCAAGTATACACACTAATCCTATGTGCGAACTCAAGTTATCAACCGTGTAATCGCCTTCATATGCGCTAGTTCAGTCGGAAGGTGATACAAATCTAGAAGCGGGAAATCGGAAGACCAAAGTCCTGGACAGGGAATACAATACCATGCAAAGGCGCGACGTGGAGCAATTGGGCCATCAATAAACCCAAACCCTATGCAGGATCCGAAAATTCAAACCCCATTCAGGGTTCGAAAAGTTCGAATCCCTTTCAGGGTTTGAAAATTTGAACCCCACTTAACCCCTTGTAGGGTTCGAAAACTCTAACCCCTTGTAGGGTTCGAAAATTCGAACCCCTCAAGGGGTTCAAAGATTCGAAACCCCTTAGGGGTCGGAGATCCGTACCTAGTGTGGGGTGTGAAACCATCGCCGAAGGTGCAGGGCTTCGGCCATCTCCCCTCCTCTCTGCGCCACATCTCTCCCGCCAACCTTTGTCTAGGCACTTCGACCTCCTTCGTCCTCTTTTCCTGACTCTTCTTTACCCTACCATGCTCAGCTCTCAGATCCCAGGTCATGGCGGAGCTCGATGGTGGAAGCGAATCACGAGAGCTTCCCTCAAGCCCTATCTATGTCTAATTCAAATACTTGAAAGCGTCAAGTCCTTAGGGTTCAAAATCTCGAGTTTGGGTTCAAATTTCCAGTAGAAAGAAGAAGAAGGGAATAGGGGAATCCCCTATATATAACAAATACAAATGTCCCTTTTTGTTCCATAACATGCCTGTTCGTATCCCAGCGGGGCATGAAATTTCGTACCCCGCAGGGGTACGATATTTCGTATCCTTATTCGGGAGATGAGAATTTCATATCCCGAACAAGAGGTATGAAGAAAAAAATGTATATTTATATGTGAAAATATAATAATATATGTCCATATATATGGGTACATATATGTACGATGCACATACGCATACCAATGATCATACAAGCGTGCATCAAATATATTGTGCGAACATAACGACGTGACCACAACGTCCTGACAACGATGACTTGTTTACGATTATAAAGTAGAAGAGATCGACAACTAACGCCTACTTTCATAAGTTTACAGGAAAATCGACGATTCAACCATACTCCTACCAACACAAAGCACATCATGTCAAGACAAGACGTACTTTGGGGGGCAAATGTTAACCGGCCTTTTGGTCCGATTCCCAAAAGTACGTTGGGCATGCTCGACTCAACGTATCGCGTGAAGCGAAAGCCGAGAGTGTCGCCAAGGAGTAAAGGAAATGAGCCAAGAAGGGATCATGCTGACAAGAACCTCACCGTTCCTCTAAACATCACCAAACCAATTCCTCGAACCCCGAAAAGACAGAAGCTCCATTTACATCGATCCCCCGTGCCCGTGCCACTATTCCTCGTATCCCTCAGGGTATGAGATTTAGGCACGAGCATCAAGGGATCGAGATTCTGGTGGTTGGCACTATGGGATACGAGATTCCTGGTATGGTCCCCTATTTCTACCTACTCCTACCTACTCCCACCTAACCACTCCACTATAAATACCCCTCAACCTCACACTTAAAAAGGGTTGGAATTTGGTGGGTTGACATCTCTTGAGAGCTCCAAATATCCTCTCTAATGTCATTTATGCTTTGAGGAAGAAGAAGGGAAAAAGTGCCTTTTTTTAATATATTAATATATGATAATTATATCATATGACTTATAGATGTATGTAAAGGGGTGTCAAGAGAGAATCTCAACCTTGCAACTCATTGTTATAAATAATATTCCAACTACTCTTTCAAAGTGGATGTAGGCCTCTTTCGAGACCAAACCACTATAAATATCTTGTGATATTTATTGCTTTCCGCACTTATTTTTCCATGCGAAACTATAATTCTTAAGTAATAAGAATCTTGGGTGTTTACGACATATTTTGTCATCAACAACAGGTTTATTTAACCCGCAACAGATTAAACAAGTTTACTTAACCCCAGCAGATTAAACAGGTTTACTTAACCCCAACAGATTAAATAGATTAACAGGTTCATATAACCCCAACATATTAAACAGGTTTACTTAACCCCAACAGATTAAATAGTTAACAGGTTTACATATACATGTTCCACTGAGTCTTTAAATTAAGCCTACAAATTTACATGTTCATACACCCCCAAATTTCCAGTCATAATTCACAGTACAAGATATCCCCCTAAATTTCATTCATATTTCACAGTACAGGATAGGCCCCCAAATTATCATTCCCAATCATTCTCAAATTATCCCAATTTCGTTCGTACGCATATTTCAACGATGTTGGCCTAGGCTCGAAGGTATCCCAGGCTTATAAAATAAAAAGGGAATAACAGAGGGAGAAGGACAGAAATAGGCATATAATGGCAGAAATAGGCATATAATAACAGAAATAGGCATATAAGAACTGAACAGCAGAACTGGTGTACAGAAGAATACATGTAATAATAGCAGATCTGTTATGAATCAGTTTCTTAATAGGCATAGGTTCAGACCCAGGTTTATAAACATGTCAAGGTTTCTTTTAAATTTTTGTATTTGAAAATAACATGAACTCACAGAGATTGGATTTAAAGAACAGAGAATAATATGCTGATGTTGCAGAAGAGATTCTTGTATATGTTAGGTAAGAATTTTCTTGATTCAATCCAAGTTTCGGCAGCATCTCCCCATCTTCATTTTATATTTTTAGAACAAGGGTTTGAGAAAGAAGTATGAAGAAGTATGATTTATTTGATAGGAATGCATGCCTTTATATAGAGTTTACAAGACAATCCTTAGCCGTTAGATCTCTGTTTTTGAATCCAACCATTCAGAAAATAATGAACCTGGTTAACAAATTCGTCCAGAAATAGAATAATGTATTCGGCCAGATCAGGATTGGGTCGACCCACCAGACCTTAGGTCGACCCATGGGTCGACCCAAACCAAGCGTGGGTCGACCCTTAATACGTCAGATTCCCGCCCATTGCAGCCTTCATTTCCCGCTTATGTATTTTGAATTATTTTAAATTCTGGTTCGATATATTTATTTACAAGTCTCTTATGTGTATACAAACTTGTAACCTTCATATCTTTCTCACAGATGTTCGTTTGATGCAAACTCAGAGTTTATCTTAACCAGAATTCCGAGACGAACACAATGGTAAAATCCGTTTTACTTAATTCCTAATATTTAATTAAGTATCCCTAATGATCTATAAAATTAGGGGGTGTTACATTCTCCCCAACTTAAAAGGTTTTCGTCCCCGAAATCTCCAAGCATAGGAGAATGTTGCTATCCTAACACCAATCTACAATCATCTACTCGTGCATCATCCACAGGCATCCATGGTCCCTAGGAATTTATAATGCTTGTATGAACATATGCCAAGGTGTGTGTATATGTCCCTATGTTAATGCAAAAATCAGGCGGTCTGCTGATTCAGTTGACCCCCTTAATGCAATACACGTGTTATGCTATGAATCCAAAATGTATACAAATCGTCCTAGTATGTCATGTAAACGCTGTATGTGTGCACAATAATCTGTCCAAGTGCAACATTCATATGATGATACATCCACTTCCATCCATAAAAAAATAAAAATGCACACACATCCATATGCAGTATGAGAGTGCTTTGAGTCGATCTAGTGCCTAGTGTGTGTATATGCATCCACGAGCAACCACTAGCAAACACTTGCATCCACTTGCATCCATCAAACATAATGTGTCTCAGACACAAGTTTACATCCATTGGTTTTCTACCTAAAGGTCGAAGATTCGATCGATAAGATATACTCAAATGATAGAAGCAAGTATGAATAAAAGCTTGGAAAAAGAAGTTAAGAACATACCCTTGAAAAGAAAATGGTACGAAGCGCAAATCTTGTCTTCAGTCTCCCAAGTCGCATCCTCGCTGTCTTCTCCCCATTGCACTTTCATCAACATGACCTCTCTGTTGCGTAGTTTCTCAACCTCTGATCCAAGTATATGGGTTGGAAATCGTCTAACTGTTGCTTCCCTTTCTACCTCTACTTCCTTAAGCATGCTTGGCTCAACCACCTCTATCGTATCATGTTGACATTTCCGAAAATGGGAAACGTGGAAAACATCAATAACACCTGCCAATCTCTCTAGTAGCCTCACCCTATATGCCACTTGACCTATCCTTTCCACTATGGGAAATGGCCCTATAAACCTTGGCGCAAACTTCCCTACAGATCCAAAACAAACCACATTCCTCAAAGGTGATACTTTGATGAAAAGCATGTTTCCTACCTTAAACTCAATGTCAGTCCTTCTCTTATCTACGTAGGACTTTTTCTTTTCCTGAGCTGTCTTCATACGTCGATGGATAAGATCAGTCTTTTCTGAAGTTCCTCTAATCATCTCAGGTCCAAGTAGAAGCCTATCCGTAGACTCCCACCAACAAGTCGGTGATCTGCAAGGTCGTCCGTATAGTGCCTAGAAGGGTGTCATGCCTATACTAGTGTTTGCAAATGGATTTTCTATCGAATTACAAAACCGTCAAAAAAATATTATAATAATAGACTGCAAGTGCATGGTGTACAATTGTTAGTATGTAGAGAATATGAGTCGATCCGCAAGGAAAGAAGTAATTTCAATCTTATTCAATCAAATTAAACCAAAATTCGGATTGATTTGATAACAAAAACTAATTAACACTAGAACTAAGTTGAGAGCTAACTATGAAATGAACGTAATTTAAAGGTAAATCCCCTCTCATGTGTATGCAAATTAACAAACGTACGGTCCATGATCTCCATTAAGTGACATAAATGCAACATTTAAACCACTTATAGTTCTCATGAAAATGAAACTAAAGCAAAAAAACTATTTTAAGTATGGCTTATGAACAATTAATATAACTATAAACCATCAAATTTTATTCTTACTTTCATTTCAAAATCAAAAACAACTTAGCAAATACTGATGTAATTTGTATTTACATTGACTAAGCATAGCCTATTTTGTTGTCAAAAACATAGACTATTAAAATCACTTGTATAAACTTACATCAACATCCACTAACATGAAGCACAAATTAAAGATCACAAATTATACAAATGTTGAACTTACATAAAGTTAGATAGCTTCATTACCCCCATATCAAAGGGATTAGCTACTCATATGTGTTATCGAATCACATGTAAGTTTCAACATAAATATGAACAAAACAAAAGAAAGAACTAATTAACAATAACAAAAATAGATCTAAACTACTTGCATAAAATTAACTACACTAATGTATAAAGTAAATAATGAGAATTAAATGAACAAGAAATAATATTGTATTAAACTGAGATTACATAAGAGAAATGGCTAAGAAGCCATGGAAGAAAAATAGAGGGTTTGATTTCAGCCTCCACTCTAAACTAAATAAAATCCAAGATCATTTTTACATCAACATACAGAGGTTATTTATAAATGAGTAAAACGCTAATTCAACTTTTAGCGTGCTACGAAGAATGCCCTTCATGAAGCTTCATTTTGTCTTTAGCAATAATGATTCATGAAGCCTTTTTTGTCTCCACTAAAGAAGGAGGGAAAGTGGGTGGGGTCCTCCACCAACCTTCTATTTGAATTGATTCCTTTTTTTGGCAAGGCATTGATTTCCTCTTTTTATGAAAGGCATTGATTTCCTCTTTTTTCCTTTGTATGCATATAAATCTCTATGAAGCCCTCTTCCATATGCACAAAAAATGACCATTTTTCCTTTGTATGATGATGAATGTATGATATTTTGAAATCAATTGAATTATGGTTTAAACGTGATAAAATACCCACATATGATATTCATTTAAACTAAACAAGGATAAATATGTGAATATAAATGTGCATTTTTACGTGAACATCAACTAGCCTGATAACTGCTGTTGTAGGCGAACTCCACCAATGGAAGATGCTCTTCCCAAGTCCCTCCGATGTCCAGGATACACAGCCACATAAGATCCTCAAAAATTCTATTCACCCTCTCAGTTTGTCCATCAATCTGAGGGTGATATGCACTGTTCGAACACAACTGTGTACCTAACGCCTCTTGCAGGCTCTTCCAAAACTCACTAGTGAAGATGAGATCACCATCACTCACTATGTTAGAAGGTACTCCATATAGGCGGACAATCTCAGGAAGATAAACTGATACCAACCATGTTGTTGTTCTCTTGCACTTAACAGGAATGAAATGAGCGCTCTTAGTAAGCCAGTCTATAATAACCCAGATACTGGTGTTGCCTCTCCTCGATCTAGGTAAACCATAGATGAAATACATAGAGACGCTCTCCCACTTCCATTATGGGACCTCCAAAGGATGAAGCAAACCGCCAGGCTTCTTCTGTTCATCTTTTACTTGTTGGCAAACTAAACATCGAGCTACAAACTCTGCTACATCATCCCAACCCAAAAGAAAATCCTCTTCATGCCTCTGTACATATTATCGCCGCCCGAATGGATAGTCATCCTAGAATGATGGGCCTCCTCAAGGACTGTCCTCAACAATCCCCAGCTCGGGGAAAAAAGCCTCCCATCTCGCCGTAGCCACCCTCTGTCATCTGTGGAATATATACTGCGGTGATTAGAAACCTCCCCTCTACTGAGCCTATCCAAGATGTCTACTATCTGTGCAAAGATCCTATTCGATCCATAAGAGCATATCGCACCTCTAAGGATGCCCACAAACCGGGTGTAAGATTCATAGATGGCCCAAATCAAAGATCAATATGTACTCCAAGCCCTGCCTCTCGACGAATAGAGGACTCGTGGTCTTCCACTGCCTACTCAACGCGTCATCCACTACATTACCCTTGCTAGGGGTATAAGCAATCTCAAAAGCATAGGGCGCTACAAACTCCATCCATCTCTGCTATCTCAAATTGAGATCCTTCTGCGAGAACAGATAGTTAAGCGACTTATGGTCCGTGTATAATTCGAACCTTTCTCCAAGGAGATAATGCCGCCAAGTTTTAAGTGTGAACACTATAGCAGCTAACTCTAAATCATGGGTAAGGTAGTTCCTGTCATGAAGTCTCAACTGTCCACTACCATAGCATACTAGCCTTCCGTCTTGCATTAAGACGGCACCAAGCCCTATACACATGCATGAGTGTACACTGTGAACAATTTGTTCCCATCATGCAAAGTCAAAACTGGAGTTGTTGTCAAAGCCCTCTTTAACCGCTGAAAAGCATCCTCAAAGTCAATACTCCAAGAAAAGGTCAGATTCTTCTTTGTCAGTCCGGTGAGCGGGGCTGATATCTTTGCTAAGTCCTTAACAAACTTCCTATAATAGCCCGCCAAACCAAGAAAACTCCTCACCTCCATTGCATTCTTTGGAACCTTCCAATCTTGAACTGCAACCACATTCGCCGTATCTACCGTTATCCCATCCTTGGAGGCCACATGCCCTAGAAATCTCACCTCCTTTCTCCAAAAGTGACACTTGGAGAATTTCGCCTTAAGCTGGTGTGCACGGAGAGTCCTCAAAACTTCTCCTAAATATAGGGCATTCTCTTTCACGCTCTTCAAGAAAACCAGGATATCATCTACAAAGACCACAACGAACTTATTCAAAAACTCCCTAAAAACCCTACTCATCAGATACAAAAAATATGCGGGTGCATTAGTCAACCCAAACGGCATGACTAGCCACTCAAAGAAGCCATCTTGAGTTCTGAAAGCGGTCTTGTCTTTATTATCCTCGGTCACCCTCAACCGATGAAATCCCATGGCCAAATCTAACCACGAGAAAACAGACGCGTCAACAAGTTGGTAAAACATACCATCAATCCTTGGGAGTGGGTGCTTATTCTTCTTGGTGCGCTTATTTAATTCCCTGTAATACAAACATAGATGAAGTGAGCCATCCTCCTTGGTTGCGAAGACGACTGTAGCACCCTATTTTGATATACTTCGCTTATTAAACCACTTCTCAAGTAGCTACCCTACTTGCTTGCTAAGCTCCCTCCTCTCCTTAGGATCCATGTGGCACATAGGCAATGCGACTGTTTCGCATTATCCACCAAGTTTATCCGGAAATCAATCTCATGCCTCGCAGGTAACCTTGAACCTCATCAAAAACATCCGGATACTCATAGATTACGGGTACAGATCGCAAACCATCGACAGAAGCATCAAGTGATTCTGGGGAACTAAGCATGACAGACCCCTTTAGGTCACAGGAAATTTCGAGAGTCCTCCCTCGGCAAGGCAAATGTCGATCGACCTTCCTCTCATAGTCTAGAATGACACTATACATGGCTAGCCAATCCATCCTTAGAATCAGACCATAGCCCATAAAATCAAGCACATACGTGTCGCACTCGAACTCATGCCTAACACAGATATCCTTAAACCCCGACATATCATAGACAGATGAGTTGTGCCCCCCAATGGGGTTTGGGATGATAACGGGATCAGAAACATAACCAGTACTAAGGTGCATAGACTCAACCACAGAATCAGATATAAAAGAGTGAGAAGCGCCAGGATAAAAAAGAGTCCTAACTAGATGATTGAAAAGGGAAATCAAACCTTCAACAGAAACTTTCTTACCTCTTTCCGGTCCACTGGCCTCGAGAGCATGTACCTTCCCTCTAGAAGGTCCTACCCTTTGCCCTTGTCCTTGCTTCTTCGGGCACTACCTAGTATAGTGTACAACTTCACTACAGTTGAAGCAAGCATTCTTCCTTTTTCTGCAATCCTTGACCAGATGACCCAAGCTCCCACAATCATGACACTTCTCCTTGTCTGAGCTTTAATGTTCTTTCCACCTTTCTTTTGTGCTTCTTTCTTAGGCTACACTTTCTTGTTTTGAGTCTTATCAGTCTTAACCTCTTTCTTTTCATCTTTACCCTCTTCGTGCATCAATGCCATGTCAACAAGTCTCTAAAAAGTTGCCCCCATCATTATATGGGAAAATGTCAATGCGTGGAGAGGTTGATTTAACCCTCTCGCGAACCTTAAAGCTTTTTTGTGCGGGGTATTCACCAATTCCAGACCAACCCTTGCCAACTGGTTGAACTTATTGACATACTCTTTAACATACATACTTCCTGGCTTAAGTGCTAAGAATCTCTCCATCTGCATACTCTCTTCTGCCTGAGAAAGAAACTTCGTCTCGAATCTCCATCCCAAATCAGCCCAAGTATCAGCTGGACACCCTACTTACGCCACCTCCCAAAAAAAAAAAAGCCTCACCCTTAAGATGCCATGTAGCCAACTATATCTTCCTACGGTTGTTGACATCAAAAGGTCCAAATAAGTTCTCTGTCTCTTGCAACCAATTCCATGCTTCCACAAAGCTTTCAGTTCCACGGAATGGTTTCCTCCCATAGCATAGAAGTCCTTGCATATCTTAGAGAAATTATCTACTCGCGAAGGTGGAGGAATAGCGGCTGCAGCTGGGGGAAGGGCGACTCCTTGGCCTCCGGAAGGTGTCGTATCCTCAAGATATCTACGGAACCAAGCCGGTATCTGAACGCCCTCGGGAAGATTCGATCCCCAGACATGCTAAAAAGGAAGAGGGATTCAAACAGAGAATTGAAAAGATATTTTATATGTCTTTGGGGTACTTTTTTTCAAAAGAAGAATTTTTCTTTGAAAATACTTTATTTTTGAAAACAACTTTTAAAACTTTTATTTGATCTTGTAACCATTAGCTCTGATACCAAAAGTGACACTGCACGTCCGTTAATGTCAATATTTATCAGAATGCATTAAGTTATGTGAAGCATTATAGGTAAATAGAAACAACATCTCACAAGACAGATACAAAAATAGCAGTGAAAAATTAAAACTTCATTATTCAGCAAAAAAACATCGTAGTCTCAAAACCAGTTACAACATCAGGCCAAAATACTATAACCGAGTATAGCAAACCAAAACATCTATCTTGCGCTAAAAACCTTCAGAGTACAGAAATGTAAAATCATAATCCCCAACAATAGCCATAATAAAGCAGACAAGTGGTCGAAGCGATACATCAAAGCAGATCCGGATCCAGATCCAAGCAGAAAAAGAAGAGAGAGTCCTAATCACGCTTGAGCATTCTCACCCTAAGAACATGGGGGAAGGAAGAGAGAGAAAAGGAAACATAAAGGGACAGACATAGAGTCGGGCGAGTCCAGTGACTTTTAGCATATAAAGAGATAAAAGTATCATTACAGGCATATAAGACTGGATGAAAGGTAACAGTGTCATAAAACAAGTACAAACAAGATGAATAGGATAAACAGAATAAATAGAGTAGACTGTTCTCCCCAAATACTTTTCTCTGCACCAATACTAGTATAACAGAAGTTATGACAGGATTAGGTGTCCCATAATATAATGGAAACAGAATGATCCCAACAGAAACAAAATGGTAGTTTTAGGTGTACACTGGTTACATAACAGGTTTTACCCTAAATAGAAATAATAGGTACCTCAACAAAAATACGGACGTTACCCTAATAGATATAACGTGTACCTAAAAAAAACAGACAGGACTAGATGTACCCTAATTACAACCCCAAGCGACCGGCTCCCTAATGTGTAAATACCCTGTGTCAGCCCTAAAGTAGAGTGTATTACTTCCTAAAGTGGCAACCCATAGAAGGATACAGCCTATTTACTGGTGCTATAGCAGCTTATTTTCCTCCCACAGAACGGACCCATTCACCCTCATGATTCTGTTGGAACGCATCCGTATACACCCCCTTTTCAGATGAACCTCTACTACAAGTTTAGTATGTGTTCCCTGAACCCTATCTAGTGCGGGGTCCCCCTTTTAATACCAGAATGGGGTACTGACTGATATGGGCCCCACACAGCAGATGACACAAGTCAAACCCCTAAATTTGTGTCCCTCGATTAATTAGGATTTTTAATAGGTTAAGCCTTACAGATTAACATGTTCGCCCAACCCCCACAGATTAAAAGGTTAAGTTCAGGTTAACAGGTTCATATAACCTCAAAAGATTAAACAGGTTAAGTAATACAGGTTAACATGTTTATTTAACCCTAACAGATTAAAAAGGTTTACTTAACCCCAACAAATTAAATAGGTTAGTAGGTTCATATAACCCCAACAAATTAAATAGGTTTTCTTAACCCCAACAAATTAAACAGGTTAACAGGTCTACATATACATGTTCCACTTAATCTTTAAATTAAGCCAACATATTTACATGTTCATACACCTCCAAATTACTAGTCATAATTCATAGTATAAGATATGCCCTTAAATTTCAGGCATATTTCACAATACAGGGTATGCCCCCAAATTATCATTCCCAAATTATCCCAATTTCGTTTGTATGCATATTTCAGCGATGTTGGCCTAGGCTTGAAGGTAGCCTAGCTTATAAAATAAAAAGGGAATAACATATAATGGCAGAAATAGGCATATAAGAACTGAGTAGCAGAACAGGTGTACAGAAGAATACATGTAATAATAGTAGAATTGTAATGAATCAGTTTCTTAACAGGCATAGTTTCAGATCCAGGTTTATAAACATGTCAAGGTTACTGTTAAATTTTTATATCTAAAAGTAACATGAACTCACAGAGATTGGATTTATAGAATAGAGAATAGTATGTTGATGTTGCAGACGAGATTCTTGTATGCATTAGGTAAGAATTGTCTTGATTCAATCCAAGTTTCGGCAGCATCCTCCCATCTTCATTTTATATTTTTAGAACAAGAGTTTGAGGAAGAAACATGAAGAAGTATGATTTATTTGATAGGAATGCATGCCTTTATATGGAGTTTACAAGATAATCCTTAGCCGTCAGATCTATGTTTTTAAATCCAACCATTTAGAAAATAATGAACCTGGTTAACAACCTCGTCCAAAAACAGAAAAATGAATTCTCTCAAATCTGGATTGGGTTGACCCACCGGACCTTGGGTTGACCCATAGGTCGAACCAGACTATGTGTGGGTCGACCCTCAACGGGTCAGATTCCCGCTTAACGGGTCATATTCCTACCCATTTCCGCCTTCGTTTCCCACTTATAAACTTTGAATTATTTTGAATTCTAGTTCGATTTATTTATACATAAGTCTCTTATGTATATACAAACTTCTAACCTTCATATCTTTCTCATACGATGTCCGTTTTGACGCAAACTCGGACTCTATCTTAACCAGAATTCTGAGACGAACGCAATGGTACAATTTATTTTACTTAATTCCCAATATTTAATTAAGTATCCCTAATGTTCTATAAAATTACGTGGTGTTACAGGCAATTGTTTTATGTGGATTTAGTTGTCAACAAAATAGGCAAGAACTCTTCCTTTCTACATCAACATATCTCCTCGACCAGTACCACATGCATCGATATAGACAACCATCTCCTCATTTATACTCAGAATAACTAGAACTGGGGAACTAGTCAATCTCTCCATCAAGGTCACAAAATATGGTTGCGCTTAGCATCTCATACGAAGTTTTGATTTTTCTTCGTAAGGTTGTTCAATGATGCAATTATCTTCAAGAAATCCTTAATGAAACATCAATAATATCCAGCCAAACCAAGGAAACTCCTAACATCCATAGCATATTGAGTTTGTTTGCAACCTTAGATTGCTGCTACCTTAGCAAGATCTACTTCTATTCCTTTTCTAGATACAACACTACCTCAGAATCTCACTTCTTCCTTCCACAAATGACACATAGAAAACTTAGCTCCCAACTGATGCATTCTAAGAATCTCCAGTACAGTCCTCAAATATGTCTTATTTTCCTCCTTAGTCCTGAAGTAGATCAAGGTATCATCAAAAAACACAAGCATGAACTTACTTAACTGATATATGAAAACTCTAATCATTGGATCCAATAAAATATACTGGGCATTGGTCAATCCAAAAGACATTACCAACCATTCAAAGAATCCGGATGGTGCCCTAAAATTAATCATTGGCATGATATAAGTTGCCACCCTCAGTTGGTGAAATCTCATTGCCAAATCCATTTAGAGAAACACCTTGGCCTCATTCGACTGATCAAACAAGCCATCGATCAATGAAAAAGGATACTTTTTCTTCTTAGTCACCTTATTTAAATCACGATAGTCAACACACAATCTTAGAGGTCCATTGGCCTTGGTCGTAAACATAGGTGGTGCACCTCATTCTAATATGCTTCTCTGAATGAACCCTTTCCTCAAAAGAATATTAACTTGCAACTATAACTCTTGCTAATCTCTAGGTGGAATACTACTCGAAGGCTTCACTATAGACTTAGCTCCATCCAATAAATGAATCTGAAACTCAATTTTCCTTTGTGACGGCAATCCTTTGACTTTGTCAAGGACATTAATAAACTCACTAGTGATAGGTACAAATGACAATCCATCCCTTGTAATCTCAAGAGAATATAAATAGATGACCAATATTTCATCCTCTAGTAGGCAACACATCACAACTATTTTCCTTTCAACTGTTCAAATTTTTGCCTTGAGTTTCTAGCAATCACTATAAACATATATTCCTTGAGCCAAACCATGCACGAAATAATCAAAAGTCTAGCGAAGTTTAAACCAAAATTGTCACAAATAAAAGAGCAACTACAACTCGATAAAATTATACCATGACAAATCATATAGAGACTAGTGGGTCCTCCTATAGGGTTAATCACAATCAAAGGTCTACTCTCTATCATAAATTTTAAACCTAATATGCATACTAGATCAGTATAGATAAAATAATGTGATGCTTCAGTATGAAACAAAACTCTAATAGAAATATCTCTAATGGAAAACATATCTTGCACCACCACACCTTTCCCTTTCTTTGAAGCATTAGGATCTTAAAAAGTAGTAGGTACGAAATCAATGCGTAAGCCTTTATAATCTTCTATCCCTCGGTGGCTATGAGAAATTCTTCTTCAAGTGCCAAGTCTTATGATAGTTGAAGCACTTAGTCTCAGCTCTAGCACCTTTGCAATGCCTAGAGTAATGGATCTTCTCCTTAAAATTATAGCTAGTAACCTCACTCTTGCTATTCTTTTAGCAATTCTTGCCTTGCTGTTATCGCTTCATCTTACCATTCTAATTCTTTTTATTTCCACCATCCTATTGTGGCTTTAGTTATCCTTTTACCATAGCACCAATAATAGCATTATCTTTTTTCAGAAACATGCTCATGCCTAAGAGCCTTTTTAACAAGCTTCTCAAATGGAACATCTATATGCTCGACAAGCTTCCTCACTAAATACTCATCAAGTCTAGTAAAAAAAATTCTCATTCTTCCTTAAGGAAGTATCAATGAATGATATCTCATACTTAGACAAATGTTAAAATTCAACAACATACACTACAACAGACTTGTCGCCTTGCTTCAACTCAACAAAATTCTTAAAGTGAATAGACTTCTTCACCTTAGAAATGAACTTGTCCTTAAATTCAGTCTAAACCTCTCCCATGATATATGGTCTCCTGGAGTCCCGATGGTGACAATATTCCACCAATCCATAGCTTGACCTTGCAATTGCCTTGAAGAAAGCTTCCTCTTCATCGCATCATCAGTACAAAGGTTTCCAAAGATGCGAGTACAAGCACCCAACTAATTTTTAAGTTCAATAGACGACTTTGTCCCAACTTGAAGCTTGCCACCAATAAAAGGGTAGTCCTTATATAGCTTTGCGAAATCATTATAGACGTTTGCCCAAGAGAACCACCATCTACTGCCGTTCCTGGAGTAAGCTGAACTCTACTCATAACTGATGTCATTATAGCCTTGAACCAAGCTGGGTGATCGGATGCAATAACTCCTGATCCATCTCCCTCTTCAATTACTCCAAAAGTAGAATTGTTCCTAGCAGCGTTTCTTGTACTTCGATTTATTCTTTATCTTAAATAAGAATGATTAGCCTTATACAACGAAAAGTAGAAATGTACTCAAGTATTGTAAGGACCGACAATTTTGCGCTTTTAATGCAAACATAAGAAATATTATATTCATATAAGATCATATCATTATATGATTTGAGGAATTAGCAACTAGAGGCATTTCTCGTATTTAGAATTTTTGTCGGATTATTCTATGATTACCCATGTCGAAATTTTATTTCGTCCATAAGTTTTGATTGGAGCATAATTTTGATTTAAAACCACTTCTCGATCACGATAATTCTTTCCCTTACCATGACTGGTTATATGTCGAAAACAAATAAATTGTTTAGGAGATATGGCTGGTTAGCGATTTTTCAAACTGAAATAGCTTATTCTTAATAATTGGGGCCCACGGTCAGTGAGGCTCATCCTAAATTTCAAGATTAAGGAAATAAGAAGCTGAAAAATGAGTTGTTGTAACTCATTTCTACCATTTTCTTTTTTTGCTCCGTCTTCCCTGTAGCTCCTCCCACCATTAATATAAATTTTGTTCGTTAAAAACCTAAATTCCTTCATAAAATTAAATTTGAAATAAGGCGATTATTACATTCAGGCAAGAAAAGCATATCTTCGACTATTATAAGGAGGATCTATCTTATTTCATTTCTGATCTACGAAAAGCATTCAGATATGTAGTTTTATAGGCATAAGTGAGCGATTTTAATCTCATTTATAGATTTATAAATCTTTCGAATTTTAAAATAATTCTTAACAAGTAAAATATGCTAGAAGTCTTACAATTTTACGTTAAAACTATGAATTTAATTGGTTAGGGATTATATTGTGACATTTTCCTTTGGAAATTACTGGTAGATCAATGCAGACCTTTGATTCTTGTTTTTAGATGTGAAATTTATAAATTGGTTGAAATGGTTTATTGCTATTGTATTTATTCGGATGATTATTACGCTTGAATTGTTGTTTGGAGGTTAGAAAAGGCCTACGAATAACGATCTAAAACTAGGATTATCTGAAAAAGTCCAAAAATATAAATTGTTTAGATTTACACCAAATTTGGATGAGACGAAAAGGAAGGCCTCCAGAGGTTGTATGAAAAATATGGAGTCGTTTAGAGTTCGTACAGAAGAGTTCTAGGGTAACTATGTATGTATCAGCCAAAAATTAAAGTGATTAGAATTGAACAAATTTTTTATGGATGGTCATAAGTGGCTACTTTTTCAAATTTCAAATTAATCGGAGCAATTATGGTGGATCTACGATGAAAACAATCCATTTCAAATGTGCTTTCATAAATCCATATCGATGTGCTGCCTTAAATCTGGGTCAACGTGCTTCCTTGAATGAGGTTCGATGTGCTTCCTTAAATCGAGGTTGGAGTGCTTTCTTAAAATCGAGTCGGAGTGCTCCTTTTGTTCTAGGTTAACTTCAAATGTGCATAACTTTTGCATACGAAGCCCGCTTTGGATATCTTATTTTACATAAGGCTCATGGTGGCGAGCTCTACACTTTGGAAGAGAGTAATTTTAGATAAGAGAAACTTTAGGTTGGAGCACTTCTGACTAACACATGTGTGATAGTTTGGATCGATGATTCTGTATTCTTGAAGAACGAATCCAATAAAGACCAGGTAAACTCCTTGAAGCAGAGTAGTAAACTATGAGTCAGGATAGTGGGTATATTAGGAAAGACAGAAAGTTGTAAGGAGAGGTTTGGGTCAGGGTGGGATAACATATGTAGTTGTTTAGGTAGGTCCTAACTAAGAGGCTTTAGACAGAAGTTATGAAGATAGTTCTAGAATGACACAGCAATGGGTATATGTGCGCAAAAGGATCATTAACATGTAGGTTTGGGTGGGTAATTGGAGAGATGAGGCTTGAGCGTCGATCGATTCTTCGACCAGACGTAAGGTGACAACTAGTTCAGAGGTTGCCCACTGAACATTCAAACAAATTTTAGGTTATTTATCAACGGGGACCTACGAGCATTACATAAGTTCATTATCTGTTAGATGTTTGTTTTCAGCCAGATATAGGTTGATTTATCTCTAAGCACTTCGGGACGGGTATAGTTACCATAGGACCAAATGTACTTTATATCCAATGCATTGAGTGAGTGAATGTGAGGATTGATGGTATTTTTTACAATTGCTTAGCCACTTAACACTTTTAGGGATCTTGTAGCATTAACATAGGTATTAGTGGCTTTGATGTGGACATTTAGACCTTAGCACTCAGATGTAGGGTACACCCACAATATTGCTGCAGAGTAGTATATACTTTTATGTGCTAACTCTTTGGATGTAGAGATAAGCCAGGTATCGTAAAACATAACATGTGTTCTAAGTATTTTTGTGCTTGAGATTTTTTTCGCTCACACCAAGCTATATGACCTGGAGTTTTACGCTTTACTTCTTATTACTCCGAGTGCTCTCGGGAGCAGATTAGAGGCAGGTTAGGAGTGGGAACAAGAAGCTGATAGGGAGGCGAGCAGCAGGATATTCACGTATTAGCTATATGTATTCTACCTCTTTACATTGTTCTCAACTGTGGGGAACAATAGTATTATATCTTTCTCTAGGACAATTTCTTCTGGGGTTATTACCATTTGTATAATTGTAGCGTTTTGTTTTTTTGGATTTGTTACTAGGATTTATGGGATCCATTTCAGTTATCCACCATATTACTTATTTAATATCAGTATATTTTACTATTATAATTTATTCCATGCTTTGTGAGATATACGATAGGTTCTGTGTAGTATAGTTCTTCTCTAACTAGGTGGTTACTTTACATTGTCCGGACAAAGTAGCAACACACTCTTCAAGTTTTGAGTCTTGGAAGCGTGGGGGGTCGACTCAAATGTATACCAATATACTACATATATTACACCTAATGTCCAAATCAATTACAAATACTATGTTTCTTTTATACTTACACTCTCTACTAACTTTGCTAAATTGAATAAACAAAGATCTGATACCAAATGTGACGATCGCCTCATATCATCTGCATCGAGCAACAAGAAAAATGCACTGAAAGCCATGCTAGGATAATATTGGAAGATCATCAAGGAAACTACCTAACAATATATGTCATACATATTACATCACTTGGATAAAGTATAATAAGAAACATATACTATACAATAATAGTTTAGCATTGCAACCAAAGTTTTCGATCATTATATAAAATCATAGAATTTGATACAGGATGTCATAAATCTCTATATACATCAGTGCCTCACTATAGCTTCACTAAGAAAATATAAATCAATACAAAGAAAAATAAAAAATAGATATCTAAAAGAGTATAAAACGTGAAACACCCCACCTCCGTTAAGGTCACTCACAAAGGGAATGCATTAACTTCGGTGAAGCATTATAGGTAAAAGATACAGATAATTTACAAGACAGACATACAAACAGCGGAAAAACTAGAATTATTTCATAAGCAGCGTGGTTTATTCAAAATATTACAACCATTGTCTCAAAACCCAACTTCCAAGTCATTACAATAAAACCTTTGTCTTGATTAAAAACTCCAAATACATAAATAAGCATAAAACAGTAGTAAAGCGGCATAAATCCCCAACGAAAGTGTAACCACAACCATAGCCTAAGAAAAGAGAATCCAAGAAATACATCTACTCCCTTCAAGCTAGACAAGGTCTGAACTAAGCTGAAGTATTCCCTCCCTATGGACCTGGGGGGAAAACGGAAGAAAAGAAGATGAAAGAAAACAGGTCAGACATAAGCTTAGTAAGCCCAGTGATTTTTCAGCATGTAAACAAGAAAAAGGATCATGACATGAATAAACTGGATATAAGACAATACCATAGTAACGAGATAATATAAGAAAAGATAAGGCAAGATAAACTGAATATGCTATCGCACCCATTTCTATTTCTCTACACCTACTAACAATTGTTCAACTAGCCTCATGTGTTCATAATAAAATGATCCCTTCATCGATTGGCTTCTACTCGCATGTATTTATTACTTATGTCATTCGGCCCTGCTTGTTTGTAGATACTTGTGTTGGTCCCACCATGGGGTGTATCAATCACTATGACGACAACCCGACACAATTCAAGATGCACAGTGTATAACTGCTGATGCCCAGTGCCTGATTTTTCCACTCCGGAGCACGTGCACGGCCGTACTCCGTCGGAACCTACACTGACGCACTACCTGCTGCTATTTTGACTGCTTATAATCAGCCCAGTAATCGTGCCCCACCCTGCCTAGTTCAGGGTACCATAATATATCTATGTGGGTTACTGCTGAAATGGGTCCCCGTTACTAGGGTTTCCTGACCAACATGTTATAATGGTTAAGTGTTCTTAATTTAACCTAACCCTACCCATTTGTTTAATTAACATGTTGCATTGGTTAAGTGTTACCTACGTCAACTTAACCCTACCATTCTTAGCATGTATGTTCATTAGCATTAATTCATTCATTAACGCACCAACTTCTCACATTAGAACTGTTGTCTGCGGTTGCTGGATGTGCTGGGCAGTTCCGGGCAGACTTCTACTGCAAACTCATTCTAATCTCGGGGTTTGGGCTTAATGCGCTAACCTCTCACATTAGATCTGTTGTTGCGGTCGCTGGATGTGCCGGGCGGTTCCGGGCAGCCATACACCGCAACTCAATCTAACCTCGGGTTAGGCATGTTCATCTTTTAGCCAATTTACATATTTACCATATGTGTCCAAGTCTAGATTTTTGTATGCCAATTATCCACAAGTGTAGTCAACTCAAGTTATGTCACATTTACTTGTTATGCCCAAAATTTCTCAATTAAGTTATACCCAATTCCCCGCGTTTCAATCGCATGTATAACCAGATTCAAACTAGGTTTCCAAATGAACCTAGTATTCATAAAATAAAACGAAAAGGGGAATAGAGAAGAAATGCAAGAATTGACATAAGAGAACAAGCATGTAAAGGTGTACCACACGCAAGAATCATGGCTCCAATAGATTTGTTGTACATTAACAATATATATGAGCAAACTGAGCAAGTTACATCATAGGCATAAAGATTCGATAGAACTGAACATAAAAGAATCACCAATTTGATGTACAATAAGATAGATTCAATTGTATCACTAGTAACAGTCTCACAGGCATAGGTAATCTCAGATTTGACAAAAGAGTAAGAATGAATCGGAATTGGTTGTCATTACAATTAGGCACAGTTCTAGATTCGATTCATTACAATCATGATTTCCATTATGTGTTCAAATCTGAATAGTTACTGAACTTACAGTGATAGGATTAGAAAAAGTGAATTATTTGATGTTGTAGCGATTCTAATCTCTCTTTGTTGATTGAAGCGGAAAACCTTTACTTTAATTTGAAGCTCTCCAATTTGATTTCTAGTTTGGAGAAGAAGGAGGCTAGGCTAGTTTAGAGATGGACAACATGGTGGCATCATAGAATAGGGTTATGATGTTAGGGTTAAGGTTTATGTGTGCTTATATAGATGTGTAGGATTAATTAGAGCCTTTAGATCAACATAGGATCCATCCATACCATCCAGTCCAAGAAAATGCATCATCAGGACAATCAGAAGTCACCACATAGCCCTAAAACTCATAAAATCATCACAGTCCAGAATAGTCAGCGGGGTCGACCCCTACAGAGGGGGTCGGCACCTATGTCGACACCCCTATAGGGGGGTCAACACCTGTGTCGATACCCCTTAAGGGGGTCGACACCCTCTGAAGGGAATTTTCCCGCCCACTTCTTTTCACTGGTTTGAATTTCGAATTTTGATTTATTAATTAATTATTTAATTCTGATTTAAACTTAAATCTTCTAATCTCCATGACTTCTTCATACTGTATCTGTTTTATGCAAACTCGGACTCTATCTAAAGCAGAATTCCGAGACGAACGCAATGGCGCTACCCATTTTACTTAATTCCCACTTTTAAAATTAAGAATTCTTTAATTCATTATTTTAATATTCATAGAAAATACGGGGTGTTACATTCTCCCCAGCTTAAAGGATTTCGTCCCCAAAATCTCTAAGCTAAAAAGAATGTATCCTAACATCCGACATCCATCTACTCAACCATCAAACACAGGCATCCATTGTCCTTAAAAGGATTTCTAATGCTTTCATGATTATATGCATAGTGTGTGTATATGTCCTTATCTAATGCAAAATTAGGCGGTCTACTGATTCAGTTGACCTTCTTAATGCGAATTATGTCAGTGCCATGAGTCCAAGATGTATGCAATTATTCCTAATCGTACTTTATAACTTCTACATGAGTGCACAATCATTCATACAAATGAAACATCCATATGATAACACATCAAGTTTCAATCCATATACAAATATATATATGTATATATATATGCATATGGAATAACAAAGTGACTGAGCCGATCTAGTACCTAATGTGTGTGTGTATGCATCCACGAGCAATGTGACACCCTACCTCCATTAATGTCACTCGCAAAGGGAATGCATTAACTTCAGTGAAGCATTATAGGTAAAAGATGCAGATAAATTACAAGATAGACAAATTAAAGCAGCAGAAAATAAAGTCATTTTATAAGCAACGTAGTTCAGTCAAGCTTTTACAACAATTGACTCAATCATACTTAAAAGTATTACATAAAACTTCTGTCTTGATTCAAAAACTTCCAAGTATATAAGAAGCATAAAACATAGCAAAGTAGCATAAGTCCCCAAATTAAAGTGCAACCACAGCCATAGCCAAAGATAAGAGGTTCCAATCCATACATCACAGAATCTCCAAGCTTGGAAAGAGAAACAGTCCAAACTAAGCTGAGCTATTCCCTCCCTGACTACCTAGGGGGGAAACGGAAGAAAAGAAGTCGAAAGAAATTGGGTCAGACATAAAGCCTGGTAAGTCCAGTGACTTTCAGTATGTAAACAGACAAAAGTAACATGACATGAATAAACTGAATATAAGACAATACCGTGATACCAAGGATAACAAGATAACATAAGATTAGCATAAGATATGATCAGGCAAGATAAACTGAATGCGCTTCTACTCTTTCTCTACTTCGCTACTACCCTGTTATTCTGATTTCTATATCTTTGCACCACATAACTAGTGTCCCAACTAATAATATGTATAAAATGATAATATGATTTGTATTCCCAACTAGTGTCCCAACTAGTATCCTGTGTTATATAATAAGGTGATCCCAACCCCACAATTATGGTAGCCTTCAGGTGTACATCTAGTATAAGGATCTTACCTCAATCAGCCTAATTGCCATGAAGATGTTAGATGTATCCTTACTACCTTAACCGATCAGCTCCTACTCGTATCGATCTAGTTCTAGTTTGTGTCGCTCGGCCCTCCGCTTGTAGATACCTGTGCTGGTCCCACCGTAGGGTGTATCAAGCCCTAAGGTGACATCCTGACACGATCAAGATGCACAGCTTTATATCTACTGATGCCCAGTGGCTAATTCTTCCACTCCGGAATACGTGCACGCCCGTGATCCCGTTGGAACCTGCACTGCTTCACCACCTGCCGCTACTTTGATTGCTTATAATCAGCCCAGTAATCATGCTCCACCCTGCCGAGTTCAGGGTACCATGATACATCTAAGTGGGTTACTGCTGAAATGGGTCCCCGTTACTAGGGTTTCCTACTGGTTAAGTTTGTGGGCCAATATATACAAATATTACCCACATACTCGAGATGTACTTGACCCTCCCACTGATTCAAACATGTTTATTTAATGGTTAAGTTTACGGACCTATATATACTAATATTACCCACCTACCAAAGGTTTACTTAACCCTCCCACTTATCAAGTCAATATGTATTTTTGGTTAAGCTTGCCTTAACCCTATCCACTTTGTTCATGTAATATTGGTTAAGTGATGTCCATTCATGTTAACTTAACCCATCCACACATCATGTTGTATTGGTTAAGTGTTTCCTATTATTTTAACCCTGTTCATTCATCATGTTATATTGGTTAAGTGTTTCCCATTTAACTTAACCCCACTCGTTCCTCATGCTATATTGGTTAAGTGTTTCTTATTAACTTAACCCCACTCATTCATCATGCTATATTGGTTAAGTGTCTCCTATTAACTTAAACCTACCCATTCATCATGTTATATTGGTTAAGTGTTTCTTATTAACTTAACCCCACTCGTTCATCATGCTATATTGGTTAAGTGTTTCTTATTAACTTGACCCTACCCATTCGTCATGTTATATTGGTTAAGTGTTTCTTACTAACTTAACCCTACCCACTCATCATGTTATATTGGTTAAGTGTTTCTTATTAACTTAACCTTACCTATTCATCATGTCTTGTTTATTAGCATTAATTCATTTATTAACGCCTTAACCTCTCACATTAGAACTGTTGTTTGCGGTTGCTTTATGTGCCGAGCGGCTCCGGGCAGATTTCTACCGCAAACTCATTCTAACCTCGGGTTTTGGGCTAAATGCGCTAACCTCTCACATTAGATCTGTGTTGTTGCGGTTACTGGATGTGCCAGGCGGTTCCGGGTAGTTTTACACCGCAACGCAATCTAACCTCGGGTTAGGCATGTTCATCTTTTAGCAAATTTACATATTTCCCGTACATGTCCAAGTCTAGATTTTATATGCTAATTATCCCAATTTCACGTTTCAATTCTCAAGTTATGCCCAAGAAATTCAATTACAAGTTATTAATCAAAATAGGCTACACCCAATCTTCACATATTTACAATAATAGTCATGCTCCAAAATCACAATATACATTATGCTCGGCGTCCCAACCAATAGTTATGCCCAATCTGGATTTAATATTCTAGTTTATAGTTTATGCCCAAAACTTGGTTTACATGCCAATTAACCCAAACTTGCAGTTATAATGATAATAATGCCCCAATATCAATTACAAGTTATGCCCAACAATTTCACCGAATATGTTATGCCCAATTATTTCACCAAATACATTATGCCAAATATTTACCCAAAATAGGTTATACCCAAATATTCCTTGTATTCCAATCATTCGTATTTCGCGATTTCAGCCTAGGTTCGAAGGTAACCTAGGTTCATAAAAGAAAAAGGAAATAGCAGAAGAGAGAGAAGGAGCATGAAATAAGAATAGGCATAAAAATAGGCATGTAACATTAGACCTAATACAGGAAATTTAGATCCAATAAAGACAGATTCTTGAATAAACTGATACAATCATTATCGCAGGCATAAGAATGACATCATGGACCAAAAAGGATTAAATGCCTGATGTACAACATAGATAGGCCTGATTTAATCAATAAAAATAACCTCTAAGGCATGTAAAGGCATAGGTTCAATAGAAGGATAGGAATAAATCTGAAAAGATTATCTTACAATCAGGCATAGATTTTGATTCATTTTATTACATGTCAAGATTACAATCAGGTGTTCAAATCTGAAAATAACATGAACTTACATTGCTAGGATTAAGAAAAGATAATCAATCGTTGTTATTGCAGAAACTCTAATTTTGTTGTTGATTAATCTTCAAAGTTGATTGTTGATGAAGAACTTCTAATATGATTCAGGATTTTAGAGGCGACGGCTAAGAGAATTGAGAGTTCAGCAGCATAGAGGCATCATAAGGAATTGTTATGAATTAAGGTTAGGTCTAGGCACTAATTTATAGGTGTAGAGAGTATTTTAGAGCCTTTAGATCACCATAGAAGACATCAGGTCCGTCCAGCACATCAAAAATCGTCACTGCCTAAATCTGGCCGATGGGGTCGACCCCAACAAGGGGGGTCGACACCTATGTCGACCCCGGTGTCGACCCCAAAGAGCCTGAGTCGACATAGGTGTCGACCCAGCGAGACTCAGGTCGACACCACAAATGTGTCGGTTCCGCATTTCCTCCTCCTGCCTTCGCTGTTTTGAATATTTTATTTTAATTCTGGTTTAAACTGAAATCTTCTAACCTCCATAACTTCTTCATACTGTATCCGTTTTACGCAAACTTGGACTCTATCTTAAGTAGAATTCTGAGACGAACGCAATGGCGTAGCCCATTTCCGTTAATTATTCTTTTAAAGATTAATTATTCTTTAATTATCTCTTATGTCCCGTTTTAAAATTACGGGGTGTTACATTCTCCCCTCCTTAAAGGATTTCATCCTCGAAATCTCCAAGTCAAGAAGAATGTTTATCCTACCATCCAACATCCATCTACTCAACCATTCAATCACTGGCATCCATTGTCCTTAAAAGGTCTCCAATGCTTTTCATTAACATATGCATAGTGTGTGTATATGTCCTTACCCAAATGAAAAATCAGGCGGTCTACTGATTCAGTTGACCTCCTTAATGATAATTATGTCAGTGCCATGAGTCCATCATGTATGCAATTATTCCTAATCATACTTTATAACTTCTACGTGAGTGCACAATCATTCATACAAATGCAACATCCATATGATAACACATCAAGTTTCAATCCATATATATAAAAATTCACTCATGCATATGCAATATGGAAGTGACGGAGCCGATCTAGTGCCTAATGTGTGTATATGCATCCATGAGTAACCACTAGCAAACACTTACATCCACTTTCATCCACCAAACATAAAATGTCTCAAACACATGTTTACATCCATTGGATTCTACCTAAGGATCGAGGATAGGATCGAGAGGAACTACTTAAAAGATAAAGACTAGCATGCAAATAAACTTTACAGAAAAAGAGAGGTCAAGGATATACCCTCAAAAAGGGTATGAAGCTTGTATCTAGTCTTCAGTCTTCTAAGTCGCATCTTCTTGAGCTTCTCTCCATAGCGCTCTGACTATCTTAACTTCACGAATGCGTAGCTTCTTAATTTCTGTTTCCAGAACATGAGTTGGAACTGATTTCACTATCGCCTCTCGTTCCACCTCTTCTACTTCTAGTATACTCGGCACTACAACTCCTGCTGTGTCATGCTAACATTTCCTCAAAAGGTCTTAAAAATCCTATTCACCCTTTTCTGTCAGAGGATGATAAGCGGTGCTCAAATATAACTACGTACTCATGGCTTCTTCTAAAATTCACTAGAGGGTATTCCATGTAGAAGAACTATCTCTTGAAAATAAACAGATGCTAACCATGTTACTAAGTGTATATAATAAGATGATTAGAGGTCTCACCTCTACTTAGCTTACCCGTCATGTCACAAATCTGAGGGTCTTCATGTCACGCTTCTCCTGTCTGATCCAAAAGCGTAGGCCGCTCTTCTAGCGATGCCAACTAACTTAACCGGAGGTTTTAAAATCAAAGGTTGATATGTATTCTGAACTTTTCCTTTCCATATAAAGAGGACTTGAAGTCAACCTTTTTCTTCTTAAGGCATCCGCTACGACCTTACCCTTCCTTCTTACATCAAAATGACGCCTAGTCCCGTGCCGCATGCATCCGTGTATACCGTAAGCCTTTTTACTACCGTAAGGTAAAAGGCAAAACTGGGGCCGTTGTAAGAGCCCTCTTCGATCGTTGGAAAGCAACACCACAACCAAAATCCCGAGAAAAGGTTAGATTCTTCTTCGCCAATCTTGTAAGTGGGGCTAATACCTTCGCAAAGTCCTTAATGAACTTCCTATATTTGCCCGTTAGTCCTAGAAAACTTCTTACTTCCGTTGCGTTCTTAGGAATCTTCCAATCCTGGATTGCCACCACCTTTTCAGGATCCACTGCTATCCCTTCCTTAGAGACCACGTGTCTTAAGAACCTCACCTCTTTCCTCTAAAAATGACATTTGGAGAAATTAGCTTTTGAGTTGATGTGCTCATAGGGTCTCTAAGACTTCCCTAAGATATAGAGCAAGCTCTTCCTCGCTTCTAGAGAAAACCAAAATATCATCTATGCACAAGCGAAGTGAACCATCAGCCTTTGTAGCGAAAACAACTGGAGCACCCTATTCAGAAATACTTCGGCTTATGAACCCCTTTCTCAAGTAACTCTTTTACTTGTTTACTGAGCCCTTCCTTTCCCTTGGAGCCATGTGTCGTACAGGTAATGCAACTGACTTTGCATTGTCAACTAGATATATGCAGAAGTCTATCTCGCGTTTTAGGGGACAAACCCTAACCTAATCAAAAACATCTGCGTACTCATGGACTACTTTAACGGATCACAAATTTTTTAATAGACGCATCAAGAGATTCTAGGTAGCTAAGCATAACAGAATTCATGTGATTACAAGAGATTTCGAGAGTATTACCGAGGCGAGTCATAAGTCTTACCACTCTCTTTTCGCAATTACAAGCTAACCAATCCATGCCTAGAATCAACCCATAGCCCATGAAACCAAAAACATAAGCATTACACTTAAACTCAATGCTTAATATAACTATTCTCAAATCCTTACAAACCAAAGATAAATGAGTCGAACCACCAATTGGATTTGAGGCAATAATGGGATCTTCTACTATACAAGTACTAAGGTGCAAAGACTCAACTATGGAAGCAGATATAATCGAATGTGAAGCGCTAAAATCAAAAAGAGTACTAACAGGATGATCAAAAAGAAAAACTAGACTTTTTCAATAGAAACTTTACTACCTCTCTCTCAGGTACGCTGGCGGTGAGAGCATGCACTTGCCCTCCTAAAAATCCTGTCCTTTGTTCTTGCCCTTGTCCTTAATTATATAACCCGTTATACCATAATAAAGACACTTCCTCTTGTCTTAGGTTTTACTATTCTTTCTTCCCTTCTTGTCCAGTGATTCTTCCACTTACACCTCTTTCTTTTTACCTCCTTTGTGAACCAAGTCCATATCCATGAGTTTCTCATCCTTGGGTTGTGCTCCTTAGTCAAACTCCCTCATTCTCATGTTTTCCATCCTTGTGTAACATGTTGACAAGTCTCTCGAAAGCTACCTCCATCACACGGAAAACCCTACAAAGCTTGAAAGAAAATTAGCCGCAGGTGAAACTACTGCGGCTATAGATGGAAGTTGGGCACTTCTTCGCCCTTTGACGGGTGTCGTAGTCTCATCAAGCCTACGGAACCATGATGTGATGAGGTTACCTCCCAGAAAGCCAGGAGCCCCGGAGACTCAGGAAAGAAGGAAATAAAGATTCAAACAGAGGATCAAAAGATAGTGCATATGGCTTCGGGGAATATGCCTTTAAAACAAAAAAATTCTTTTTAAAAATGCTTCTTTTAGATTCATTTTGAATATAATTTTTTAAATCTGTTATCTGATCCGGTAACCTTCGGCTCTGATACCGAATGTGACACCCCACCTCCTCATAAAGGGAATGCATTAACTTCAGTGAAGCATTATAGGTAAAAGATGCAGATAAATTACAAGACAGAGAAATAAAGCAGCGGAAAATAAAGTCATTTTATAAGCAACGTAGTTCAGTCAAGCTTTTACAACAATTGACTCAAACATACTTAAAAGTATTACATAAAACTTCTGTCTTGATTCAAAAATTTCCTAGTATATAAGAAGCATAAAACATAGCAAAGTAGCATAAGTCCCCAAATTAAAGTGCAACCACAACCATAGCCAAATGTAAGAGGTTCCAAGCCATACATCACAGAATCTCCAAGCTTGGAAAGAGAAACGGTCCAAACTAAGCTGAACTATTCCCTCCCTGACTACCGGGGGGAACAGAAGAAAAGAAGACGAAAGAAAACGAGTCAGACATAAAGCCTAGTAAGTCCAGTGACTTTCAGTATGCAAACAGGTAAAAGTAACATGACATGAATAAACTGAATATAAGACAATACCGTGATAATAAGGATAACAAGATAACATAAGATTAGCATAAGATATGATAAGGCAAGATAAACTGAATGCGCTTCTACTCTTTCTCTGCTTCACCACTACCCTCTTATTCTGATTTCTATATCTCTACACCACCTAACTAGTGTCCCAACTAGTAATATGTATAAAATGATAATATGATTCGTATTCCCTACTAGTGTCCCAATTAGTATCCTGTGTTATATAGTAAGGTGATCCCAACCCCGCAATTGTGGTAGCCTTCAGGTGTACATCGAGTATGAGGATCTTACCTCAATCAGCCTAATTGCCATGAAGATGTTAGATGTATCCTTACTACCTTAATCGATCGGCTCCTACTCGTATCGATCTAGTTCTATTTTGTGTCGCTCAGCCCTCTGCTTGTAGATACCTGTGTTGGTCCCACCGTAGGGTGTGTCAAGCTGTAAGGTGGCAACCCGACATGATTAAGATGCACAGCTTTATATCTACTGATGCCCAGTGGCTAATTCTTCCACTCCGGAACACGTGCACGCCCATGATCCCGTCGGAACCTGCGCTGCTGCACCACCTGCCGCAACTTCGACCGCTTATATTCAGCCCAGTAATCGTGCCCCACCCTGCCTAGTTCAGGGTACCATGATACATCTATGTGGGTTACTGCTGAAATGGGTCCCCGTTACTAGGGTTTCCTATTGGTTAAGTTTGTGGGCCTATATATACAAATATTACCCACCTACACGAGATGTACTTGACCCTCCCACTGATTCAAACATGTTTATTTAACAGTTAAGTTTGTGGGCCTATATATACTAATATTACCCACCTACCCAAGGTTTACTTAACCCTCCCACTTATCAAGTCAATATGTATTTTTGGTTAAGCTTGCTTTAACCCAATCCACTTTGTTCATGTAATATTGGTTAAGTGATTTCCATTCATGTTAACTTAACACATCCACACATCATGTTGTATTGGTTAAGTGTTTCCTATTATCTTAACCCTGTTCATTCATCATGTTATATTGGTTAAGTGTTTCCCATTTAACTTAACCACACTCGTTCCAAATGTTATATTGGTTAAGTGTTTCTTATTCACTTAACCCCACTCGTTCATCATGCTATATTGGTTAAGTGTTTCCTATTAACTAAACCCTACCCATTCATCATGTTATATTGGTTAAGTGTTTCTTATTAACTTAACCTCACTCGTTCATCATGCTATATTGGTTAAGTGTTTCTTATTAACTTGACCCTACCCATTCGTCATGTTATATTAGTTAAGTGTTTCTTACTAACTTAACCCTACCCATTCATCATGTTATATTGGTTAAGTGTTTCTTATTAACTTAACCTTACCCATTCATCATGTCTTGTTTATTAGCATTAATTCTTTATTAATTCCTTAACCTCTCACATTAGAACTGTTGTTTGTGATTGCTGGATGTGTCGGGCGGTTCCGGGCAGACTTCTACCGCAAACTCATTCTAACCTCGGGTTTTGGGTTAAATACACTAACCTCTCACATTAGATCTGTTTTGTTGTGGTTACTGGATGTGCCGGGCGGTTCCGGGCAGTTTTACACCGCAACTCAATCTAACCTCGGGTTAGGCATGTTCATCTTTTAGCAAATTTACATATTTTCCGTACATGTCCAAGTCTAGATTTTATATGCTAATTATCCCAATTTCACAAAACTAGTCATATTTCAATTCTCAAGTTATGCCCAACAAATTCAATAACAAGTTATTAATCAAAATAGGCTACACCCAATCTTCACATATTTATAATAATAGTAATGCTCCAAAATCACAATATACATTTTGCTTGGCGTCCCAACCAATAGTTATGCCCAATCTTGATTTAATATTCCAGTTTGCAGTTTATGCCCAAAATTGGTTTACATGCCAACTAACCCAAACTTGTAGTTATAATGATAATAATGCCCCAATATCAATTACAAGTTATGCCCAACAATTTCACCGAATATGTTATGCCCAATTATTTCACCAATTACATTATGCCCAATATTTATCCAAAATAGGTTATACCCAAATATTCCCCGTATTCCAATCGTTCGTATTTCGCGATTTCAGCCTAGGTTCGAAGGTAACCTAGGTTCATAAAAGAAAAAGGAAATAGGGGAAAAGAGAGAAGGAGCGTAAAATAAGAATAGGCATAAAAATAAGCATGTAACATCAGACCTAATACAGGAAATTTAGATCCAATAAAGATAGATTCTTGAATAAACTGATACAATCCTTATCGCAGGCATAAGAATAACATCATGAACCAAAAAGAATTATATGCCTGATGTATGACAAAGATTGGCCTGATCTAATCAATGAAAATAACCTCTAAGTCATGTAAAGACATAGGTTCAATATAAGGATAGGAATAAATCTGAAAAGATTATCTTACAATCAGGTATAGACTTTGATTCATTTTATTACATGTCAAGATTACAATCAGGTGTTCAAATCTGAAAATAACATGACCTTACATTGCTAGGATTAAGAAAAGATAATCAATCGTTGTTATTGTAGAAAATCTAATTTTGATGTTGATTTATCTTCAAACTGGATTGTTGATGAAGAACTTCTAATATGATTTAGGATTTTAGAGGCGGCGACAAAGAGAATTGAGAGTTCAGCAGCATAGAGGCGTCATAAGGAATTGTTATGAATTAGGATCAGGTCTAGGCACTAATTTATAGGTGTAGAGAGCGTTTTAGAGCCTTTAGATCACCATAGAAGCCATCAGGTCCATCCAGCACATCAAAAATCGTCACTACCCAGATTTCGCTGATGGGGTCGACATCTATGTCGACCCCAAAGAGCCTGAATCGACATAGGTGTCGACCCGGCGAGTCTCAGGTCGACACCCCAAATGCGGTCGGTTCCGCGTTTCCTCCTCCCGCCTTCGTTGTTTTGAATATTTTATTTTAATTCTGGTTTAAACTGAAATCTTCTAACCTCCATAATTTCTTCATACTGTATCCGTTTTATGCAAACTCGAACTCTATCTTAAGTAGAATTCCGAGACGAACGCAATGGAGCAACCTGTTTCCCTTAATTATTCTTTTAAAGATTAATTATTCTTTAATTATCTCTTATGTCCCGTTTTAAAATTACGGGGTCTTACAAGCAACCACTTGCAACCATCAATCATAACATGTTTCAAATACATGTTTACGTTAATTGGTTTCTACTTAAGGATCAAGAATAGGACCAAGGAGATATACTTAAAAGTTAGATACAAGCATGCATAAACTTATGGAAAAAGAGATCAAGGATGTACACTCAAAAAGAAAAGGGTAGGCTGCGCGTATCTTGTCTTCAGTCTCCCAAGTCGCGTTTTCTTCAGCGTCACTCCATTGTACTTTAACTAGCTTGATCTCATGATTGCGTAGCTTTTTAACTTCTGTTTCCGAGATACGAGTTGGGACTCTTTTCACCGTCGCTTCTCGTTCCGCTTCTACTTTCTCTAGTATGCTTGGCTCCACAGCTTCCGCAGACTCATGTAAGCACTTTCGTAGATGAGAAACATGAAAAACATTATGAACTCCAGCCAATCTTTCGGGCAGCTCTACTCTATAAACCATCGTTCCAATCCTCTCAATGATAGGAAATGGCCCTACAAATCTTGCTGCCAATTTTCCTACGGATCCAAAGCGAACGACATTCTTCAAAGGAGATACTTTAACGAAAACCCTATCTCCAACCTTAAAATCAAGGTCGGTCCTTCTTTTATCTGCGTAGGACTTCTGTCTATCTTGTGCGGTCTTCATTCGTCTTCGTATTAAGTCCACCTTCTCCAAAGTCTCTCTGATCATGTCGGGCCTAAGTACGAGCTTGCCTGTAGATTCCCACCAACAAGTTGGTGATCGTCATGGTCTTCCATATACAGCCCCAAAGGGTGCCATGCCTATGGTGGCTTGGTAGCTATTGTTGTAGGCGAACTCCACCAAAGGAAGATGATCTTCCCACGTTCCTCCAAAATCAAGAATGCACAATCTCAAAAGATCTTCTAATACTCGGTTCACCCTTTCAGTCTGACCATCGGTTTGGGGGTGATAGGCAGTGCTTAAGCATAGCTGTGTGCCTACAGCCTCTTGCAAACTCTTCCAAAACTCACTCGTAAAGATAGGATCTCGATCACTTACTATGCTAGAGGGTATCCCATGCAGTCGAACTACTTCTTTAAGATAGATGAATGTTAATGATGAGGCAGTCCTCCTACTCTTAATAGGTATAAAGTGAGCGCTTTTAGTGAGCCTGTCGACTATTACCCAAACACTGGTATTGCCCCTTCTTGACCTAGGCAACCCATCTACTAAGTCCATTGAAATGCTATCACATTTCCATTCTAAAGGATGAAGCTGACCACCAGGCTTCTTCTACTCTGCCTTGACTTGTTGTCATATCAAGCACTTAGAGACGAATTCAACTACATCCTTCTTCATGCCATTCCAAAAGAAAACCCTTTTTATGTCTTTGTACTTCTTGTCTCCACCTGGGTGTATGGTCAACTTAGAATGGTGTGCTTCTTCAACAATTGTCTTCACCAAATCTCTTACTTGTGGGACACATAGTCTTCCATCCCATCTCAACCAACCCTTGTCATCAATGGAGTATCTATTGAGGTGGCTAGAAGTCTCACCTCTAATTAACTTATCCATCATATCAACTATGTGAGGGTCTTCACGTTGCGCGGCTCCTATTGAGTCCAAAAGCGTAGGCCGCACCTCTAGCGATGCTAACAAACCAGGTACAAACTCAAAGGATGGTCTAAAGTCAAAGGTTGCGATGTACTCTAAGTTTTGCCTTTCTACAAAGAGAGGATTTAAGATCAGCCTTTTCCTACTTAAGGCGTCTGCTACCACATTACCCTTGCCAGGGGTATAAGCAATCTCAAAATCGTATGAGGAAAGAAATTCCGTCCACCTTTGCTGTCTTAAGTTAAGATCTTTATGTGAGAAAAGGTATTTTAATGAATTATGGTCAGTAAACAATTCAAACCTTTCTTCTAGTAGGTAATGACGCCATGACTTTAGAGCGAAAACAATGGCAGCTAGTTCCAAATCATGAGTTGGGTAGTTCTTTTCATGTACCTTCAATTGCCTTCCTTCATAACAAACTACCTTACCTTCTTGCATCAAGACAGCGCCCAACCCTATGTCGCATGCGTCTGTGTATACTGTAAACATCTTACTTCCATCAGGCAATGTCAGAACTGGAGCTGTTGTTAGAGCCCTCTTCAATCGTTGGGAAGCAACATCACAGTCCAAATCCCAAGCAAAAGTTAGGTTCTTCTTCGTCAATCTAGTAAGTGGGGCTGAGATCTTCCAAAGTCTTTAATGAACTTTCTGTAGTAGCCCGCTAGTCCGAGAAAACTTCGTACTTCGGTTGCATTCCGTGGAATCTTCCAATCTTGCACCACAACTACTTTTGCGGGATCCACGGCTATCCCTTCTTTGGACACCACATGTCCAAGAAACTTTACTTCTTCTCTCCAAAAATCGCATTTGGAGAATTTTGCTTTCAGCCAGTGTGCTCGAAGAGTATCCATAACTTCCCTTAAATGCAAAGCATGTTCTTCCTCACTTTTTGAGAAGATCAAAATGTCGTCCACGAAGACCACTACAAACTTATTACGGAACTCCCTAAACACCCTTCTCATCAAGTCTACGAAATAGGCGGGTGCGTTTGTCAAGCCGAAAGGCATGACGAGCCATTCGAAGAAACCATCCGGGGTCCTGAACGTGGTCTTATCTATGCTATCTTCAACCACGCTTAACTGATGAAATCCAGTAGCCAGATCTAGTTGGGAGAAAACTGATGCACCTACGAGCTGGTCGAACAAGTCATCTATTCTTGGAAGTGGGTGCATCTTCTTCTTGGTCAGCTTGTTTAGCACCCTATAATCCACGCATAGGCGAAGTGAACCATCTGCTTTGGTTGCGAACACTACTGGAGCACCCCATTCAGAAATACTCCGCCTTATGAACCCCTTTTCGAGCAACTCTTTAACTTGCTTGCCGAGCTCCTTCCTTTCCCTTGGAGCTATGTGTCTAACGGGTAAAGAAACTGGTTTTGCATTATCAACTAGGTATATGCGGAAATCTATCTCTCGCTTTGGAGGTAAACCCTTCACTTCTTCAAAGATATCCGAGTACTCACGGACTACTCTAATAGATTGCAAATTTTCAACAGATGCATCAAGAGATTCTAGGTAGCTAAGCATAACAGAATTCATAGGATTACAAGAGATTTCGACAGTATTACCAAGGCGAGTCATAAGTCTAACCACTCTCTTTTCACAATCGAGGATAGCACCATTACTAGATGTAACACCCCACCTCTGTTAAGGTCACTCACAAAGGGAATGCCTTAACTTTGGTGGAGCATTTTAGTAAACAGAAACAGAATACTACAAGACAGATAAACAGTACTTGAAAAATTATAACTTTATTTCAAACAGAAGCTTGGTTACATCCTTTCAAATCACAATATCAGAATTCAAGTACAAAATATCAGTCTTGTACAAAAGCCTTCAGAATGCATAGTTTAAAATCATAATCCCCACATAAGAGGACAAGCCATACTTTAAGCACTGTAAGCGGAAGAAATCTGGATCAAGCTAGAGTATTCCCTTCTACAAAACCTGGGGGGAAACGGAAGAAAGGAGGCGAAACAACAAGGGTCAGACAAAAGTCTGGCAAGTCCAGTGATTTTCAGTTATGAACAGATAATAATAACATGACATGAAAATAAAACTGGATGAGAGATAACTGTAACAGATGTAGAAGATATAACAGAAGAACAGAATGATATAAGCTATTGCTTTACACTTCTCTGTACTAATACTAGTATAACAGAATTAGGTGTCACCCTAATGTCTAAACTGAAACAGAAACGGGTACAAAATAATTTAACCGAAACAGAATGCTAATAATGGGCCTTTACTACCCGATCAGAAACAGACAGAAGCAGAAACAGATTAATCCCTACGGAAATAGAATGTAGAATTAGGTGTACACTAGTAATGGGCCTTTACCACCCGAACAGACGGTACCACGCAGAAACAGACAGGTGTTACCATCCAACAGAAACAGACGGTACCAACAGAAACAGACAGAACTAAGTGTACCCTAAAACCCTACCCCAAGCGATCGGCTCCCTAATACATAAATATCCTGTGTCGGCCCCACAGTAGGGTGTATCACTCCCTAAAGTGACAACCAATTGGTACAGACCTATTTACAGATGTCACGGCGTCTTACATCCTCAGAGGCAGACCGAGATCCATGCACGCACATGACCCGGTTGGAACGCACCATCTACACCCCTCGCCATTATCAGAATGAACCGCTTATAATTAGTTCAGTAAGCGTGCCCGGACCCTACTTACTGTTGGGTCAAAGTTTTGATACCAGAAAGGGTTACTGACTAATATGGGTCCCAAACAACAGATGACACAAGTAATTCCCCTCCTAACCTTGTGTCCTCAGACTAACAGATTTCAGCTTAACTTGTCTACAAGTTTCAGACATACAAAATTTAGATTAACTAGTTCACAGATCAGACAATCAAGTTAACAGGTTTTCAGACTAACGGATCAGATGTTCGGATTAACAGGCTTACAGATTAACTGGTTACAGATTAACAGACTTACAGATTAACTGGTTACAGATTATCTAACTTTGTATTGGGCCTACGGATTCACGAAACGGGTTTATCAGATTCATTGGTCTAATTGGTTTAGCCTTACCCAACACGTTTTAGACATCATAATTATCTCAGATTTTCATTAATTAAATATTAATGCCCAAACCTCTCACATTAGACTGACAGTTTGCGGCTACTGGTTAGGCCGGTTGGTTCCGGGCAGGTTTCTGTCGCAAACTGAGTCTAACCTTGGGTTTCAAGCACGTTATGACTAACTTCTCACATTAGAACCTATTGTTTGCGACCACTGGAATATGCCGGGCGGTTCCGGGCAGAATTACGCCGCAAACTCATTCTAACCTCAAGTTAGCCATGTTTATCTTTGCGGCCAATTAATTAATGATTCACCATTTATACCCACGCATAATATACATGTCAATTATTCATAACTATAGCCAATTCAGATTTTGTCAATAGCGGACTAATTATATCAACTCAACAGATATTGCAGATAACAGATTTTTCAGATTAGGCGACTTAACGGATTTAGCAGATTAAGCAAACTAGCAGATCAAGCATATAACAGTTTAGGCATCTTCAACAGACTTAGCAGATGACAGATTTGGTATATGAACAGATATAGCAGATTATAGCAGAACTAGCAGATTAGGCAATATAACAGAACTAGCAAATTAGGCAATATAACAGAACTAGCAGATTAGGCCATATAACAGATTTAATCATTCCTTAAAGTTTCATAAACATATCTTGCCTAATTATAAATTTGGCCTAAGTTTGCATGCCTAAATAGTTGTCATGATTCACATTATGATCATATACCCCACGTTTGCATTGAATTTACATGGCACAGATTATGGTCATAATTTACCATATAACACACGTCTCAAATTTAGTTAAACTTGCCTAGTACAAAAGATTCACATATAAATTATACCAAATATAGCCATCGATTTCAATGCATGTCATATATTCAAAAATCTCCCACTTAGGTGTTATTCACATCTAATAGTTATCAAATCTTAACATAAATCTTCACACCTAAGTCATATTCCCTTTTTATCCCAAATCATGAATTTCTATATAAACAATATGCCCAACAATCTAGAACTTTAAATTATAACAGATCTTTAATTCAAAAATATGCGTTATGTCCAATGTCTCAAGTCACATGTTAATATACAATGGTTCCTCTTCTTCCAATTCTAGTTTACAACCTATGTCCTTTTAGTCACAGATTAGCCATGTCCAATTATGCCATCATTCATTATTTATCCCAAAGTTTAACGTTCGTGCGTTAATCTCTTATGAGATTTGGCGCGGGCTCGGGGTAGCCTGGCTATAGAACAGAAAGAAGAAAGAGATATAGAATAAAATAGATCAGAACAGAACATACGCAATCTCAAATTCAGATTTACAATCATGTCACAATTATAATTAAAGTTTATATCGGAAAATAACTGCACTTGCCTTGGTCGGATTCTAAAAGAAAAAGGTGTTGTAGCTGTTCTCTTTTAATCCTAATCAGAATTGGAGGAAGAAGAAGCACAAGTCCTAGCTTAGGTTTCAGCAGAGTAGAGACGCCATTGATTTATTTATTTTTAGAGAGGAAGAGAGCAATGGAGGCTAGAGAATTGTATATGAGATTTAGGTTTAGGTTAGGGATGTATATATAGGTGTAGGAAGTTATTTAGGACCATTAGATTAACCCTGAATCATGAGAACCATTCAAATGCAAAATCTGCATTTGAGCGAATCGGCCCACGGGATTAACCCCTAGTCGACCCAGCAAGGCTTGGGTCGACCTCAAAAATGGGCCGGTTCGGTTATTCCCCCTCCCAATTCGCTGTTTTGAACCTTTTTTGCATGTTTATTTATTTAATTTATATATATATCTATATATATTTCTCTCATATGCAAATAAACTTCAAGGCTTAATAACTTCTTCATAATTAACCATTTTTTTTAATATTCTCAGAAAATACGGGGTGTTACACTAGATAACCAATCCATGCCTAGAATCAACCCATAGCCCGTGAAACCCAAAACATAAGCATTACATCTAAACCCAATGCTAAGTATAGAAATTTCCCAATCCAAATAAATCATTGATAAATAAGCCAAACCCCCAATTGGATTTGGAACAACCACGGGATCCTCTACTCTACTGGTATCTAGGTGCAGAGATTCAACTAGGGCAGTAGATATAAAAGAGTGCGAAGGGCCAGAATAAAAAAGAATAAGAACAGGATGATCAGAAAGATAAACTAAACTCTCAACAGAAATATTTCTACCTCTTTCTTGCGTAGGTGTTGTGAGAGCGTGAATCTGCCCTCCAGAAGTAGATCCAGTCCTTTGCCCTTGTCCTTGCTTTCTTGGGCAGTCCTTGGTCATATGTCATGTCTCGCCACATTGAAAACAACCACCTATCTTCCTCTTCTTCTTCCTGCAGTCCTTAACCAGATGTCCAGGTATGCCACAAAAATTACACTTCCTCTTATCACGGGGTTTGTTATTCTTCCTGTCCTTTTTGGAATCCGTCTTCTTATTCTGCGATCTCTCCACTTTCCTGTCTAGAGGTTCTTCCATCTTTGTCTCTTTCTTCCCATCCTTGTCTTCCTCCTGTAACAGTGCCATGTCCACCAATCTCTCATAGGTCACGCCCATAAGTATATGGGACATAGCTAGGCCGTGCAGTGGATCATTTAACCCTTTAGCGAAACAGAGAGCCTTTTTATGTGGAGTGTTTACCAACTCCAGTCCGAATCTAGCCAGTTGGTTGAACCTGTTGACGTATTCCTTAACCGATAGGCTTCCTTGTTTGAGTGGTAAGGACTTCTCCATCTGTAGGCTTTGTTCAGCTTGCGAGAAGAACTTCATTTCAAATCTCATTTTGAAATCCTGCCAAGTCTCAACTGGTCTCTCAGCATTAGTAACTTTCCACCAGAAAGAGGCTTCGTCCTTAAGTAACCATAAACCCAACTGTATCTTCTGCCTATCGTCCACTTCGAAGATAACAAACAAATCTTCTATTTCCTTGAGCCAGTTTCTTGCTTCCACGAATGATTCATTCCCATTAAAGTTCTTTCCGCCCATATCTCGAAAGTCTCTACATATCTTTAAGAAAGCATTCACACGTGGAGGAGGATGAGAAGGAGGAACGATGGGTACCGCTGGAGGAACGTTTCCTCGGCCTTCGATGGGTGCCGTGGCCTCCAAATACCTACGGAACCATCTGGGTATTGTGACTCCCTCTGGAAGATTAAGATCCCCTGACATGCTGAAACAAAAAGAAAACATTCAAAACAAAGGATAGAAAGATAGTGCATATGGCTTTGGGGAACATGCCTTTAAAATAAAACAACACTTTTCTTGAAAATGCTTCTTTAAAACTTCTTTATGAAAAATAGTTTTCAAAATCCTTTATCTGATCTGGTAACCATCAGCTCTGATACCAAGTGAAATACCCCACCTCCGTTAAGGTCACTCACAAAGGGAATGCATTAACTTCGGTGAAGCATTATAGGTAAAAGATGCAGATAATTTACAAGACAGACATACGAACAGCGGAAAAACTGGAATTATTTCATAAGCAACGTGGTTTAGTCAAAATTTTACAACCATTGTCTCAAAACCTAACTTCCAAGTCATTACAATAAAACCTCTGTCTTGATTAAAAACTCCAAATACATAAAGAACCATAAAACAGTAGTAAAGCGGCATAAATCCCCAATAAAAGTGTAACCACAGCCATAGCCCAAGAAAAGAGAATCCAAGCAATACATCTAATCGCTTCAAGCTGGACAAGGTTTGAACTAATTTGAGATATTCCCTCCCTGTGGACCTGGGGGGGAAACGTAAGAAAAGAAGACGAAAGAAAACGGGTCAGACATAAACCTGGTAAGCCCAGTGATTTTTCATCATGTAAACAAGAAAAAGGATCATGACATGAATAAATCGGATATAAGACAATACCATAGTAACGAGATAATATAAGATAAGATAAGGCAAGATAAACTGAATATGCTATCGCACCCATTTCTATTTCTCTGCACCTACTAACAATTGTTCAACTAGCCTCATGTGTTCATAATAAAATGATCCCTTTATCGATTAGCTTCTACTCGCATGTATTTATTACTTGTGTCATTCGGCCCCGCTTGTTTGTAGATACATGTGCTGGTTCCACCATGGGGTGTATCAATCCGTATGACGGCAACTCGACACAATTCAAGATGCATAGTGTATAACTACTGATGCCCAGTGCCTGATTTTTCCACTCCGGAGCACGTGCACACCCATGCTCCATCGAAATCTACACTGATGCACCACCCACCGCAATTTTGACCGCTTATAACCAGCCCAGTAATCGTGCCCCACCCTGCCTATTTCAGGGTACGTGATACATCTATGGGGGTTACTACTGAAATGGGTACCCATTACAAGGGTTTCCTAACCAACATGTTATAATGGTTAAGTGTTCTTAATTTATCCTAACCCCACCCATTTGTTTAATTAACATGTTGCATTGGTTAAGTGTTACCTACGTTAACTTAACCCTACCATTCTTAGCATGTATGTTCATTAGCATTAATTCATTCATTAACGCACCAACTTCTCACATTAGAACTGTTGTTTGCGGTTGATGGATGCGCCAGGTGGTTACGGGCAGACTTATACCGCAAACTCATTCTAACCTCGGGTTTTGGGCTTAATGCGCTAACCTTTCACATTAGATCTGATGTTGTGGTCGGTGGATGTGCCGAGCGGTTCCGCGCAGCCTTACACCGCAACTCAATCTAACCTCAGGTTATGCTTGTTCATCTTTTAGCCTATTTACATATTTACCATACATGTCCAAGTCTATATTTTTGTATGCTAATTATCCACAAGTGAAGTCAACTCAAGTTATGTAATATTTACTTTTTATGCCCAAAATTTCTCAATTAAGTTATACCTAATTCCCCGCGTTTCAATCGTATGTATAACCAGATTCAAACTACTTTTCCAAATGAACCTAGTATTCATAAAATAAAACAAAAAGGGGAATAGAGAAGAAACACAAAAACTGACATAAGAGAACAAGCATGTAAAGGTGTACCACACGCAAGAATCATGGTTCCAATAGATTTGTTGTACATTAACAATAAATATGAGCAAACTGAGCAAGTTACATCATAGGCATAAAGGTTCGATAGAACTGAGCATAAAAGAATCACCAATTTGATGTACAACAAGATAGATTCAATTGTATCACTAGTAACAGTCTCACAGGCATAGGTAATCTCAGATTTGACAAAAGAATAAGAATGAATCGGAATTGGTTATCATTACAATTAGGCACAGTTCTAGATTCGATTCATTACAATCATGATTTCCATTATGTGTTCAAATCTGGATAGTTACTGAACTTACAGTGATAGGATTAGAAAAAGTGAATTATTTGATGTTGTAGCAATTCTAATCTCTCTTTGTTGATTGAAGCGGAAAACCTTTACTTTAATTTGAAGCTCTCCAATTTGATTTCTAGTTTGGAGAAGAAGGAAGCTAGGCTAGTTTAGAGATGGACAGCACGGTGGCATCGTAGAATAGGGATATGATGTTAGGGTTAAGGTTTATGTGTGCTTATATAGATGTGTAGGATTAATTAGAGCCTTTAGATCAACATAGGATCCATCCAAACCATCCAGTCCAAGAAAATGCATCATCAGGCTAATCAGAAGTAGCCACGTAGCCCTAAAACTCAGAAAATCGTCACTGTCCAAAACAGTCAGCAGGGGTCGACCCCTACGGGGGGGTCGACACCTATGTCGACACCCCTATAGGAGGGTCGACACCCTCTGTCGGGAATTTTCCCGCCCACTTCTTTTCGCTGGTTTGAATTTCGAATTTTGATTTATTAGTTATTTATTTTATTCTGATTTAAACTTAAATTTTCTAACCTCCATAACTTCTTCATACTACATCCGTTTTACGCAAACTCGGACTCTATCTAAAGCAGAATTCCGAGATAAACGCAATGGCGCTACCCATTTTACTTAATTCCCACTTTTAAAATTTAGCGTTATTTAATTCGATATTTTAATATTCATAGAAAGTACGGGGTGTTGCAAAACATCAGCGCCTAGCTCGTCTTCGGTCAGCAACATCGTCACTAACCTGATATCTAGTCTTCTCATCAGCGTCCCCGATGAAAACCCAAGATAATAAGAAGAAATATAAAACCTTGGGTCAGATAATAGTCCAGAATGAGTATGAAATGAGTATCAACAATTACACTACAAACTATGATTTTGGACGCTTTTAGTCTCATAGTTGCATGTCCCTACAACCAAAGAGTTAACACATAATAACCAAGTAAAATATGCTTCTCGCATGACAAAAGTAATAGATGCTGCATATAATAGGATAAAAGAATCTAAGCATCATCTTTCAGCTCTTTATTTCCCAAAATACCCACTCACTTCAGTGTCATATATAGGTGATAGATTTCCCAGAGTAAGAAGAGAGATCATCTATAACAGCCATCTAACAAAAGCCAAGCAATCACCTTCTAAAGCCTTAAATGCAATAATAACCCATATGACCATTCTCACTCATGCCAAGGACTAATGGAAAACCCCGTTTCTACTAGGATTACCGTGTTTGCAGAACCAATCGTTCAACATGTTTGCTTTTAGCACCCAAGCACCAAGAAACTATACCCCTCGTTTGGGCGATCCATGGTACATAGCCATCGCATCTAGTCCAAATGAACATCCCTACGATACCCCCGCTTTGCATAAACAACAAGAACATGTTGAGCTATCAAGGATTCTTTGGCACTCATAAGCACAAGAGCCACCTACAACCCATCTTTAGGTTCGAGTCATACCTAAACCAATTATCCCACAACCTCGTTCCATCCTGAGCTGTCAATCATGCTCCTTCGACCACTCCCATCCAAATTCACAATCGAAGATTCACAACTTCAACAAACTATAACTTCCTCTTCGTTGAAGCAATTAACAAAGAAAAAATTCCCGCCAGCTCCCACTGGTGTCCTCTGCCACCACCATGGATCACACCTTCATATGGTCTACCTTATGTATCGGTACCAATCCATCCCCTATAGATTGGCATCGATCCATATACTTAGCTAAAAATTTGGCTAAGTTCCCCATGGATCCTTCCAAAGCCTCCTACCGATGCTTCAAATAAAGTTGCTTTCCTCATAACTCAAATTTGACCCTCCATTCACATCACAGCCGATTCATAACCCTGCTACCACCTGGCATGTCCAATCACCATTAAAATTTCACAATAGCATTCAAAGGGTCCCACCATCACTTTTAAGACGTTGCACCACCCGATAAGCTTCTTACATGGATCGGTGTCGATCCATACCCTATGGATCGATACCGACCCATGTACCTAATGAGTTTTCAAGTGAATTTTCTTTCGTGCCTTCATGGCGTCCTTATAAGCTTATCCTCCAAGTTACAAGGAAAATTCATGAACTTTGACCCTAATAAGCTCTAATTTTCCACTTAAGTCCTAATTTAAGCATATAGTAACACACAAATCAATCATAGCAAGAAATTAGAGTATTCAAATAGAAAATTCAACTAATTTCAATCATGCATAAACATTTAATTGCACATAAACACGAATTCATCAAATATAATCATAGATCCAGCATAAAAAAGAAATAATTACATTGGATCTAACGAATTAATTAACATATGTTATAATTAGGTTATCTAAGGTTTCTAGATTAGAAATAACATACATAGTCATATTTTAGGATTAAACTAACTTATAAGTGATAAAAATTCTTAATTACAAAACATAATCAAATTTAGACACCTATGAGATCATAACCACCCACCAAATTTCACAATTCAATGACATTATATGGAGATGTATCTTAGAGAACAAAGAAATTACAGAATTCGGCCATTAATTGATGAGACCTACTCCTTCGATTTAGATCTTACCTCCAAACTGAGAATAGATATAGTTAAGTGTGAAATCGATAGTTGATTTTAGAAATTTGGATGAATAAGAGTAGGTCAATGTCCAAAACCTAATTTGGAATTAAAGGTAAAGATTTTAGTCTCCCCCTTGAGTGCTATTTATAATTGAGGGTTATTAGACTAACGAGCATGCTAATCCCAACTCATTAGCGCTACTCTAATTTGGCCAAAAGTCTTAAAAACTTAAAACTGAAATATCCCGTAAACCACTTAATACGGCCATTCTACTCATTAGCCAACCATCATCCTGGAGTAAAAAGATAGGTTAGAGCATCTAATTTGGCTACCATAAAAAAATTATGGTAGAAAACAAGACTTTTGAAGGATAATACGTTCATACCAAGATTCGACAAAAACCATGGACATGTAAAACATCTCCATGAGCCATGTCCCAAAATATTATAAAAGTAGAATCAGTTACATGCTGTTACAAGTCTAGCTCCCGGCTTACACAGTAACATGGGCTCATGTATTGAGAAATAGGGACAGTAAGTAGTCACTGAGTATGCGATGAGTTCATACAAGTATTATTTATTCAACGCACTGAGTGAGTGAATGTGAGAATGGATGATGGATGTTATGTTTGTTTTGGCTATTTATCACCCTAGAAATGTCGCATGACATAGATATCTTAGATGCATATATCTAGACACGCATTATTACTTTGATGTATATTACACCCTGATGGTCATGATATTAAGCAACATACATCTTATGTACGTGCTAACTTTATCGATGAAATGAAAGATAATATATGATTTTCATACCATTTGTCCTAGTATATTGAGCTAATGATATCTATAGCTCATATCAGACTGTGTCAAACTCAAGATTTTATGATTTTTACTATCACTCCAAGTACTACTAACGAGTATACTAGGGGCACCAGGTCTCGCAAGCACATGGATTTGGAAAGATGATGAGCAGGAGACTATACTCTTTTATCACCACATTTTCGTATCATGATTTGCTATTCTGGTGCAAAACACTATGAAGCCTGCTAGTGACTTTATTATCTAAAGGTATTTTATTTAAGAGTTACTATCAGTCCTATAAACTTTGTCACTTATGTTCTGTAGATGTATGGATATTTGCACTCCAATTATGTAATTCATTAAGCAATTTACTATCTTGCTTATCTTGTGTAACAACCGAATTCCAACAGATCAATATTTTTTCAAAAAAATCCCAATCTATAGGAACGTGATTTGGCTTGTCTGGTATCTTGTAGAAAAGACAGAGATATAAAATATATCAGAGCTCAGAAGACATCTCACAACAGAATGGATAAAATATAATATAACCAAATATAGCATTACCACAGTAATAATACTGCCTAGCTAGTATCCAAAGCTATCATATCTCTGCCATAAACCTAACATGCGAGTGTGTTATGAGGAGGGGTCAGACACAGGTTCTAGTGACTGGACTAAATTACACAATCTGAAATAACCCTACATATATCTTTCAGTCATGTTACTCATTTAGTAGGTTGCTTGGGTTAATAGCACTCAATGATTTACACTCACGTCGTACTCATCTACCTCCTAGTAGATTAACCTAATATAACATATATGTAGCTACCCCCAATACCAAGTTACCTCATATTGTACCCTTCTTGTACGGTCTAACCCGTAATGCCACGGGAGCATATGCAACTCTCATCCTATGCCAGAACGACGTATAGATCTCTATAAAACTACGCCACATGTATAACTCTCATCCTACGTTGAAATGACGTACAGATCTCTATATCCAAACTCCTCCATCAATCACGGAGTAATGCCCTAGCATATACGTTACACCACCCGGTGCAGCATGCATGTATCTAGATCCTCACGTGTACGTATTGTCTATTGTAACCCGAGTTCCGCAATAGGGCTGCATCTGAACTCATGAAACTCGGTTGGGAGCCTTTTTCGATATCTTTTTAGGTCTGCTAAAGAGGACTAAAGTACAAATATCTAAATTATGGTTTGCATTTCGATGGTGGACATGGTCCCACCTCGACCCCTCCCTTAACTAGTGAAAGACTATATCAAGAGCTAAGTGAAGTGCCCCTAACAAATAGGCTACATCCAAATTGGCATGTCCCGCAACCAAAGTCTCGATAGTGAAAGATCGATGGTTTGTAGGTTTAGCTCTAGTCTTTCATCCTCACACTAATTGCTGATTACAGGTACCCAACAATTGTTGTACTTTATTTGGTCCTTACTAGCCTATCTGTAGGCGAATCGTCAAATCACCCAATGCCACCCAACAACCTTTTGACTGCCAAACTACCGTTGCAGTCAATGTATACCCACTGGGTGGTTTTTGGAAACCCAACCTCTGCAATTACAGCCTTAGTGCTGCCACCGCATAGAGGACCACCACGGAGTACCCTACCATGTCCCTTAGAAGCCGCGTGCCTCCTTCCAGTCCCACAGAGCCAGCAAGCAGAATATCAGCGAAGTAATCAGATGGACATGCTCCTCTCATACCTCAAGACACCAGATGATCTACCTTGTTGGTTTCTTCACCTTCAGACATATAGAATGGTCCGAGCGCATCATGCTAACGTGTTATTAAACCCTATGTCTAAACGTTTAATTACGCGCTTGCTCTATTTTATCCGATTTTCAGTTAACTTGGTTATTTCCAATCATATTAACTTCCTATTCAAGTTACCAAGTTCTCTTCGAGCCCCTTATATCTCTAAGGAATGGGACTCCTCTCGCTTATTAATTTTAGTTATATAACTTAACCCATTTAAGTTCATTAATAAGCCCATAACATGTTATCTTCTAGATTGTAATTCAAGGTCTGTAATCTACAATCATTATTATCATGTCATTCATTTTCCAATTTCAGTGTTTACAGGTTTCAATAACATGTTCTCCTTAATGTATAATTAAGTATATCTCATCTCAATCAGTAGGCTCTGTGTTAACATGTTACTTAACATATTTCATTAAGCACAACTCATTTCATTTCATAAGTTTCCTTACGTCATTCTCATATGCCGCCTGAGCGAGATTATGCTTATTATTACTTTCTATAATTAGACTTCTTAATTCCCATTTATAAGTCTACTAATAATAATCCTACCTCATTCTTTTTCATTAAGCATGACTTGGTTTATTACAACTTCTTACTGTTCTTTACTTATTTACTTAGTTCTCTTAACTAAGTTTTATCAATAAGTTTCTTTCCATTCATTATAACCTACGTTATAATTCTCACTTGTCCCTAGGATAAGCCTACCGATTATATAACATTCTCATTAATGTAATTAATTATAATAGGCTATTATCATTCCCCGTTCAATCCAATTCTTATATCGTTGTAAAATCCATTTATTACAATTAATGCCATTTACTTACTTCCCGTTACACACATATATTCATATATATATATATATACATACACACATGTATATTTAAGCATAAGACCTCCCACATTAAGCTGAGTAATTGTGGATGCTGGATTTGCCGGGCGGTTTTGGGAAGATTTCTACCACATGTTGAACTCAACATCGTGTCTCGGTACCGTTATTTACCATTATATGTATGTTTATGCACCAGAACCCTCACATTAAATTGACCACTTGTGGATGCTGGATTTGTCGGGCGGTCCCGGGCCGACTTCTACCACAAGTTGAATTTAACCTCATGTCTAAGTGAAGTTACAATTTCTTAAATACTATAAATTTTCCATCTAATTTAGGCATTTTTATTCTTCTAAATTTTATTGTAATTCTGTTTACAACCATTAGCATAATAGTATTCTTAAGCAAATGTTCAGGTTTATCATAAATTCCATAATTATAACATTTACAGTACCATTCAGACAAATGTTTAAATGGAAACAGGCTTATATGACATAAATATTCTCAACATATTTAACGCCAATTACCACAACTATTTGCAATTTCATTATAACTTGATTCACAACAACCAATTAACAAGTTCTTAGGATGGTTCTATATACAACAGTAATCTTCTTAGCATGTCCTAAATAGTTTTAATACCCAATTTTCTACAAATATCAACTGTTTAGCAGATTAATTATAATAGGAATACAAATGATGAATATACCGTTATTTTAAATGGTATAATTTAGATCCACTCACCTAACAGCTTTCCAATCCTTGAACCTGGTCCAGATCTGTTATTCCATGGTCTCAATTTTCCATTTATTATGCATTGATTATATTTTGCTCTTAACGTGCACATTTTATCTCAACATTTAAGTTTACACGTATATAAATATAAGTGCAACCTTTATTTCATTTTCAATATTCAAACGGCGTTATGCCGTCATTTAATTTGTACCTATTTTCATTGATTGCAGGTTTATTTAGGATTTCTCTTTCATATGTATATATTTTTACATGCATATATGCATGTATACATATATTTTTATACTCACATTTATGTGTAATTTTCTTTATATGTGCATTTATACATATTTTCCTCTTAGAACATGTATTATTTTAGTCGTTCCTCTAAAATAAAAATATGGTGCCAGTAGGACTCGAACTTGTGCCACTCACTTAGAAGTCACGTGCCTTTACCAATTGAGCTACATAGGCTGTTGTTAACAAGACTAAAAACAATAGTGGTCATTGTTATTTTCTTATACCTTCTTTTCATGTTTGTTGTAATATTTCATTCAAAGATATCTCTTTCATCTTAAATTCGTTTCCTGCAAATCATAGGTCTAAATTGATCAGAAAATCGCCACGGATGCAATGACGCTAATTTCGTAACCAAATTCTAAACGCCTCTCAAAATTTATTTTATTATTAAATTTAAAAATGCGAGATGTTACATTCTCCCACCCTTAGAAAATTTCATCCACGAAATTTGGTAAGGGTAAAATTAAGTAATTCCTGGCATAATTCACAACCATCATATGTACATCCAATTTTTCAACCATTTGTGCACTTATGCATAGTGTAATTCAACATAATAATACATGGATGAAATGAATGCCTAAGCGGTACCTCCTATATGAATGCAAATTTTTCTTGAAAATCTTTTTGAAAACATGATGCACACATCCTAATTATACTGGTAATTTCTATGTGAATGCAATATTTTGAAATTCAAAATACTTTTTCATCCAATTTTTCCTACACTCTTATAGAGCAAGATTGTAGTTCATCCAATTTTTACATCCAAACCCTACCAAACAACTTTAAATTTGCAAATTATAGAAAAAATCTAATTTTCTGAATTCGATTTCTTATGTTATAAAAAGGTGAAAACGGGAAACTTCACATCTTCCGTTTTTCTTTTATGTACCTTTATATATGTACTTGGATTTTATGCGACTATTATATAAAGATTCTTTATCTTCCTATCCAAGCACAGTTTACATAAGAAAAGTTTTGAAACACCCCACCTCCGTTAGGGTCACTCTCAAAGGGAATGCCCTAATTTTGGTGGAGGTTTATAAGTACAAGTCACAGATATACAAGACAGATATAATAACACATATTTGTAAACCAGCGGAAGAACAACAAATTTTATTTCATAAAGTCAAATATGTGTTACAACAACATCCCTTCCAAAAACATAACATAATACTTCATAATCTGTCTTGAGTACATTATTTTTAAAGAAGCATAAATAAAACATAGATAAACTGCCAAAGCCCCATAGTGAATTGTCCAAAGCCATAGTTCAAAACAGGAAAGTCCAAGCAATACATTTCTCTTCTTCAAGCTGGAAGTTGAGGTAGGTCAAGCTGCTGTGTTCCCTCCCTGAGGACCTGGGGGGGAAACGGAAGAAAGAAGACGAAAGAAAAATAGAGTCAGACATAAAGCCTGAGTAAATCTAGTACTACTTTGTCTATGAATAAAGAACTGGGTATGATAAGTAAAACAGGAAGTGGGCAAACACTATGAACTTGGTTAAGTTATCTAGGGTCGAATATACTATCGTACCCCATGTTAATCTCTGAACCCATATAAACTAGTTTCCAATTTGCACCCCAAAATCAGGGTAGTGTGATCCATTCTACGATGATCGGCTCCTATTCGCAAAGTTACATGTGTCTTACGGCCCCCGATGTCTGTAGTTACCTATGCTGGTCCCACCATGGGGTGTATCAAGTCCCATAGTGGCAACCCGACACAACCTTAGAGTGCAAAGGTATGCTACTGGTGTCCAGTGCTTTATTTTTCTGCGCCGGAGTGCGTGCACGCCCGCACACCGTTAGAACCTACACTGCTACACCACCGCCGTCGATTTTTGACCTCTTACAATCAGCCCAGTAATCGTGCCCCACCCTGCCCAGTTTCAGGGTATCCTGATACACCTTTTAGGGTTACTGCTGAAAAGGGTCCCCCGTTACTAGGTTTTCTATCTCTAGCCAACATGCTAAGTTGGTTAAGTGTTTCCTAACCTAACCCCACCAGTCCGTTTAGTTTAGCATGTTCCTTTTTGATTAAGTCTTTAGTCCACTTAATCCTAACAATCCTGACTCAGCCTTAATTGTCTTATTAAGGCCCTGACCTCTCACATTAGACAGGTATTGTTGTGGCTGCCTGTTGCCGGTTGGTTCCGGGCAGTCTTACGCCACAACTCAGTCTAACCTCGGGTCCTTGCTGGGCTCCATGTTTAACCTCCCACATTGGATAGGTATTGTTGTGACTACTGGACAGCCGGGCGGTTCCGGGCAGGTTTACATCACAACTCAATCCAACCTCGGGTTAAACACATCGTCTTTTCTACATTTACATATTTTGTCATTCTTCTTTATTTCTTATATGTAAATATTTGCGGCCCATTATTATGTTAATGGTGTAAAGGTTACACCAACCATGGGCCCAACCCATACTTGATTTTGGGCCCTTCTATTTCATATTTTCATTCATTAATTCATTTTAACCCAACGTTGTTTTCCCCCGTTTTACATGTCCGTTCATATATATTGGGCTTAGCCTTTTAAAGCCCAATTTAGCCATGCGAAAGGGGAGGCTTATGGCGTATACACAAAGAGGGGAAAGTGAGCGCATGAACTTGCATATGACGTTGGAAAATACATAATAGAAATTGGTGTACTTGCATAGTGGTGACATGTATTTTGGTCATACAACATAGGTGACATAAATCAAGGCATGTAAACTTGCATAGGTTTAACTACAACATGAACCTATATTCTTATTTAGGCATAATGTCAAACATAAGCATGGCCTAAATACTTGTAGCATAAACATGGCATATTGTCAAACATAAGCATGGCATAAAATACTTCTAGGATGAACATAGCATAATTCAACTTAATCATGATTTAAGCCTAATCACATAACGATGGTATAAACATACTTATGCATAAATATTCCTAAACATGGTGTTTGCTTTAAACTTGCAAAAAGGGGATTTTTGAGTCTAATCTAACCATGTCTCACATATGTCATCATATAATTCTTTAAAACAAGATAAGCTTAATCATAGATCTCAATTATGCCAAATATCATTCCTAGCCATATTCATAAGTTTGCAAAAGCATGACTAATACATGGTGTCAAAATTCCACATAGTTTCATATGAACTATAATAACCAAACTTGTTTCAATTTACTTGCAAAAATGATTTATACATAAAAACATACATCATAATGGCATAATAACAAAGCCTCAAATTTGCATGAATTTAATCACATAACGATCATACATCATAAAATGATTTATACACAATTTGCGCAATATCCCAAACGTTTATTTGCATAGAACTACCGCATGTAGTTCTTTATAATGAATACATAAATTTGCACAAATATAAATTACTTCCATTGCCACAATCCAAGCATACACATCAACACAGTTGTTTATTATACCAAAGTAATACTCTACTTACAATGGTTTGATGAATTCTCTAGTTTAGGGATTGAAGACGCAAATTCCTTTGTTGAATTGATTAGCTTTAGGTTGCTTTGAATTGCTTTAGGCCTTAGAACTTCCTCCCTAATCTTCTCTTTAGTTGGCGGCTATGCTTTGTCGTTCCTCAGCAACATGGCGGCTATGTTCTTAATTTTTAATGAATAGATTAGGGTTTGGTCTAGGGTTGTTTATATAGAGGTTAGGAACTAATTAGGACCCTTGATGTTGCTAGGTTAGATCATAGCCATTCATTAGGAAGAGAGACCAATAAAAACCCGCCACCTAGCCCTAATGACAAAGCAGATCACAGAAATTCGACCACACACCGACCTGGCCAGCCAGGTTGACTGGGCTCGACCAGGTCGATACCCCTGTCGACAGGGCTGTCGACAGCCCTGTCGACATGGGTAGCCCAGGTCGACAGCCCAGTCGACCTGGGTGGCTAGGCGGGTGTTTTATCTGCCTGGCCCAATGGGCCCCATTTCAAAATTATTATTTAATTCTGTTTGAATTTTAAATTTAATTCAAAACTTCCGAAGGCCATATCTTCCTCATACGGACTCCGTTTTTCGAAAACTCGGACTCTATTTCGCGTATTTTTCCGAGACGAACGCAATGGCGTATCCCGTTTCCCTTAGTTCTCTGATTTGAATTTGATTATACTTTAATTTATGAATTTCACAGTTATCGAATTTTCGGGGTGTTACATTCTCCCCCACTTAAAAGGATTTCGTCCCCGAAATCTTCAAGTTAGGAGGAATGTAAATCCTAACATCCAATCATCCATCTACTCATCCATCAAACACGAGTATCCATTGTCCTTAAAAGACTTCTAATGCTTCATGTTCATATGCAAAGTGTGTGTGTACATGTACTTATCTAATGCAAAATCAGGCGGTCTACTGATTCAGTTGACCTCCTTAATGCGAATTATGTAAGTGCCATGCATCCATTATGTATGCAAAATTTTCCTATTCTTGATTATACATGAGTGCACAACCATTCAATACAAATGCAACATCCACATGACAACACATTATAGTTCAACCACATACGAATACAAACATATATGCATATGCAATATGAAGTGACTGAGCCGATCTAAAACCTAGATTGTGTGTGTATATGCAACCACGAGCAACCACTAGCAATCACTTGCAACCACTTGCAACCATCATACATAACATGTTTCAACTACATGTTTTCATCCAAAGGTTTTCTACCTAAAAGATAAGGTCGATACCTAAAAAGATAGATAAAAGCGCAACTTAAGGAAAAAGAAAGATCAAGGATGTACCCTCGAACAGAAAAGGGTAGGCTGTACGGATTCTAGCTTCAGTTTCCCAAGTCGCGTCTCCCTCGGCGTCGCTCCACTGAACTTTGACGAGCTTGACTTCGCGGTTGCGTAGCTTCTTCACTTCCGTCCCTAAGATGCGGGTTGGAACTCTTCTTATGGTTGCTTCGCGTTCCACTTCAGCCTCTTGGAGGATATTTGGCTCTACCACTTCAGCAGACTCATGTAGACACTTTCGGAGATGTGAAACGTGAAAAACGTTGTGGACTCCAGCCAACTTCTCGGGTAGCTCTAATCTATAAGCCATTTTCCCAATTTTCTCGATAATAGGGAATGGCCCTACGAATCTTGGCGCTAGCTTTCCTGTGGTTCCAAAACGAACAATGTTCCTTAGCGGTGATACCTTGAGAAAAACTCTGTCTCCAACCTCGAATTCAAGGTCGGTCCTTCTTTTGTCGGCATAGGACTTTTGTCTGTCTTGGGCCGTCTTCATCCTTCTTCGTATTAAGTCCACTTTCTCTGAAGTCTCTCGGATCATGTCTGGTCCAAGTATGAGCTTATCCGTGGACTCCCACCAACAAGTGGGCGATCGGCATGGTCTTCCGTATAAAGCTTCGAAGGGCGCCATTCCTATGGTTGCTTGATAGCTGTTGTTGTAGGCAAATTCCACCAAAGGAAGGTGGTCTTCCCATGTCCCTCCGAAGTCGAGGACGCATAGCCTTAAGAGGTCTTCCAAAACTCTGTTCACTCTCTCCGTTTGGCCGTCGGTTTGGGGATGATAGGCCGTGCTCAAGCATAGCTGCGTTCCTACTGCTTCTTGCAGACTCCGCCAAAACTCGCTGGTGAAGATGGGGTCTCGGTCACTAACGATGCTAGATGGTATTCCATGGAGTCGCACGATTTCCTTGAGGTAAAGTGATGCTAGGGATGAGGCAGTTCTTTTACTTTTGACAGGTAAAAAGTGGGCGCTTTTAGTAAGCCTATCCACTATTACCCAAATGCTAGTGTTGCCTCTCCTAGACCTAGGCAGCCCATCGATGAAGTCCATTGAGATGCTATCCCACTTCCACTGCGGGACTTCCAAAGGATGTAGCAGTCCGCCAGGCTTTTTCTGTTCCGCCTTAACCTGTTGGCACACCATACACTTAGAAACGAATTCTGCCACGTCCTTTTTCATGCCGTTCCAGAAGAAAGTCCTTTTTATGTCTTTGTACATTTTATCTCCGCCGGGGTGTATCGTCATCTTGGAGTGATGTGCTTCCTCGAGAACCTTCTTTATTAAATCGTTTGTCTGTGGGACGCATAGTCTTCCATCTCGCCTTAGTACACCCTTATCGTCAATGGAGAATCTGTTGAGGTGACTTGAAGTCTCACCCCTAATTAGCCTATCAATTATTTCCACAAGCTGAGGGTCTTCGCGTTGTGCTGCCCCTACTGAATCTACTAAAGTTGGGCGCACTTCGAGAGATGCAAGCAAGCCCGGTACGAAATCGGAGGAGGGCCTAAAGTCGAAGCTGGCTATAAACTCTAGGCTTTGTCTTTCAACAAACAACGGGCTTAGTGTCAATTTCTTTCGGCTCAACGCGTCTGCTACTACGTTGCCTTTGCCCGGAGTGTAGGAGATTTCGAAATCGTATGAGGCAAGAAATTCCATCCATCTTTGTTGCCTCAAGTTAAGATCCTTCTGCGAGAAAAGATATTTCAACGATTTATGGTCAGTGTAAAGTTCGAACTTCTCACCTAGGAGATAGTGTCGCCAAGACTTGAGTGCAAAGACGATGGCGGCTAGCTCTAGATCGTGGGTTGGGTAGTTCTTTTCGTGCACCTTTAACTGTCTCCCGCCATAAGCTACCACCCTTCCTTCTTGCATTAAGACGGCGCCTAGCCCTGTCCCACATGCATCCGTATAAACAGTGAACATCTTGCTCCCATCTGGCAGCGTCAAAACTGGGGCTGTTGTGAGAGCCCTTTTCAGTCGTTGGAAAGCAAACTCGCAATCCAAATCCCAATTGAATACTAGATTCTTCTTGGTCAATTTCGTGAGCGGAGCTGAAATTTTCGCAAAATCCCTTATGAATTTTCGATAGAAACCTGCTAGTCCTAGAAAGCTTCGGACCTCAGTTGCATTCCTTGGTGTCTTCCAATCTTGTACCGCCACTACCTTAGCAGGGTCCACCGCCAACCCTTGTTTGGATACTATGTGCCCAAGGAACCTCACCTCTTCCCTCCAAAAGTGGCATTTGGAGAATTTGGCTTTTAGTTGATGGACTCGCAAAGTTTCCATGATTGCCCTTAAGTGCTGAGCATGTTCCTCTTCACTCTTTGAGAAGATAAGGATATCATCTACGAAGACCACTACGAATTTGTTGAGGAAATCTCTAAATACCCTACTCATCAGGTCCACGAAGTAAGCAGGTGCATTTGTCAAGCCGAAAGGCATGACAAGCCATTCAAAGAAACCGTCTGGGGTTCTGAAAGCCGTTTTATCGATGCTATCTTCAGCCACCCTTAGCTGATGAAAACCGGTTGCTAAATCGAGTTGGGAGAAAACAGACGCTCCTACAAGCTGGTCAAATAAATCGTCAATTCTAGGGAGAGGGTGCCTATTCTTTTTCGTTAGCTTGTTGAGCTCCCTATAGTCAACACATAGACGGAGTGAACCATCCGCCTTTGTAGCGAATACCACTGGAGCGCCCCACTCTGAAATGCTCCTCCTAATGAACCCCTTCTCTAGAAGCTCTTTAATCTGTTTACTGAGCTCTTTCCTTTCTCGTGGAGCCATATGTCTAACGGGCAACGCGACGGGCTTCGCATTATCCACAAGATATATGCGGAAATCTATCTCCCGCTTCGGAGGCAAGCCCTTCACCTCTTCGAAGACATCCGGATATTCCCGGACCACTCTAACTGATTTCAAATTTTCAACAGAGGCATCTAGCGATTCAAGATAACTAAGCATAACCGAATACGAGGGATTACAAGAAATTTCCAAAGTATTACCGAGCTGGGTTAGGAGCCTAACAACCCTTTTCTCACAATCAAGGATGGCCCCATTACTGGATAGCCAATCCATACCCAAAATCAAACCATACCCCGAAAAGCCCAAAACAAAGGCACTACATAGAAATTCAACACTTAGGATAGAAATTTTCAAATCCAAACAGATCACAGACAAATGAGCTGGGCCCCCAATTGGGTTTGAAACAATTAAGGGGTCCTCTACCATACTAGTTTTTAGGTGCAGAGATTCTACTAAAGCAGACGAGATAAAGGAGTGTGACGCGCCAGAATCAAATAAAGTGCGAACGGGGTGATCATAAAGATAAACTACACTTTCTACAGAAGTATTGGTACCTCGCTGTTGCAATGGTGGCGCTTCTAGCACATGAACCTGTGCCCCTGGGGTGGATCCAGTGCCCTGCCCCTGTCCTCGTTTCCTTGGGCAGTCCTTAGCCCTGTGGCCTGTCTGACCGCACGAAAAGCACCCACCATTCTCCTTGGCCTTTTTCTTCCGGCAGTCCTTTACTAAGTGCCCCACTTTGCCACAGAAATTGCACTTCCTCTTCTCTTTGTTGCCCTTTCCGCCCTTCTTGAAGTCTGTCTTCTTAGGCTGCAAACCCTCTTTCTTCCCTTGAGAGCTTTCTGCCTTGGTCTCCTTCTTGCCCTTGTCCTCTTCATTCAGCAATGCCATTTGCACCAATCTTTCATACGTGGCTCCCATGGGTATATGGGTCATGGCCAAACTATGTAATGGCTCATTTAACCCCTTGACGAAACGGAGAGCCTTCTTGTGCGGGGTGTTGACTAGGTCAAGCCCAAACCTAGCCAGCTCATCAAACTGATTCACATACTCTCTAACAGTCTTGTCTCCTTGCTTAAGGAATAAGAATTTTTCCAACTGCAAACTTCTTTCTGCATCTGAGAGAAACTTAGTCTCAAATCTTGCCCTAAAGTCCTCCCATGTATCCACTGGTCTTTCAGCATTGGTGACTTCCCACCAGTAGGAAGCCTCGCCCTTCAATAGCCACACCGCTAGTTGTACCTTTTGTCTATCTTCTACCTCAAAGATGATGAATAGGTCCTCCGTTTCTTTTAGCCAATTCCTAGCTGCTACGAAGGACTCAGTTCCATGGAAATCCCTTCCTCCCATAGCTTTAAAATCTTTACATATCTTAGCGAATGTGTTTCCCCGTGGAGGAGGTGGAGGAAAAAGTACTGCTGCGGCTGGATGATTCTCTTCAGCTGGAGGAGGAGGAACGGTAGGACCTGGCTGAGTGGCCCTAGCTTCTAAGAAACGTCTAAACCAACCAGGTATGGGCACCCCTTCAGGCAAGTTAAGTTCTTGGGACATGCTGAAACAAAAAGGATAGATTCAAAACGAAGGATAAGAGATAATACCTATGGCTTTGGGGAGTGGACTTTGCCTTTTTAAAATAAAATAATATTTTTCTTTTAAAAATGCTTCTTTAAATTTCCTTTTTGAAAATAATTTTTCAAAACTTTTTATCTTATCTGGTAAACCTATGCTCTGATACCAAGTGAAACACCCCACCTCCGTTAGGGTCACTCTCAAAGGGAATGCCCTAATTTTGGTGGAGGTTTATAAGTACAAGTCACAGATATACAAGACAGATATAATAACACATATTTGTAAACCAGCGGAAGAACAACAAATTTTATTTCATAAAGTCAAATATGTGTTACAACAACATCCCTTCCAAAAACATAACATAATACTTCATAATCTGTCTTGAGTACATTATTTTTAAAGAAGCATAAATAAAACATAGATAAACTGCCAAAGCCCCATAGTGAATTGTCCAAAGCCATAGTTCAAAACAGGAAAGTCCAAGCAATACATTTCTCTTCTTCAAGCTGGAAGTTGAGGTAGGTCAAGCTGCTGTGTTCCCTCCCTGAGGACCTGGGGGGGGGGGGGGGGGAAACGGAAGAAAGAAGACGAAAGAAAAATAGAGTCAGACATAAAGCCTGAGTAAGTCTAGTACTACTTTGTCTATGAATAAAGAACTGGGTATGATAAGTAAAACAGGAAGTGGGCAAACACTATGAACTTGGTTAAGTTATCTAGGGTCGAATATACTATCGTACCCCATGTTAATCTCTGAACCCATATAAACTAGTTTCCAATTTGCACCCCAAAATCAGGGTAGTGTGATCCATTCTACGATGATCGGCTCCTATTCGCAAAGTTACATGTGTCTTACGGCCCCCGATGTCTGTAGTTACCTATGCTGGTCCCACCATGGGGTGTATCAAGTCCCATAGTGGCAACCCGACACAACCTTAGAGTGCAAAGGTATGCTACTGGTGTCCAGTGCTTTATTTTTCTGCGCCGGAGTGCGTGCACGCCCGCACACCGTTAGAACCTACACTGCTACACCACCGCCGTCGATTTTTGACCTCTTACAATCAGCCCAGTAATCGTGCCCCACCCTGCCCAGTTTCAGGGTATCCTGATACACCTTTTAGGGTTACTGCTGAAAAGGGTCCCCCGTTACTAGGTTTTCTATCTCTAGCCAACATGCTAAGTTGGTTAAGTGTTTCCTAACCTAACCCCACCAGTCCGTTTAGTTTAGCATGTTCCTTTTTGATTAAGTCTTTAGTCCACTTAATCCTAACAATCCTGACTCAGCCTTAATTGTCTTATTAAGGCCCTGACCTCTCACATTAGACAGGTATTGTTGTGGCTGCCTATTGCCGGTTGGTTCCGGGCAGTCTTACGCCACAACTCAGTCTAACCTCGGGTCCTTGCTGGGCTCCATGTTTAACCTCCCACATTGGATAGGTATTGTTGTGACTACTGGACAGCCGGGCGGTTCCGGGCAGGTTTACATCACAACTCAATCCAACCTCGGGTTAAACACATCGTCTTTTCTACATTTACATATTTTGTCATTCTTCTTTATTTCTTATATGTAAATATTTGCGGCCCATTATTATGTTAATGGTGTAAAGGTTACACCAACCATGGGCCCAACCCATACTTGATTTTGGGCCCTTCTATTTCATATTTTCATTCATTAATTCATTTTAACCCAACGTTGTTTTCCCCCGTTTTACATGTCCGTTCATATATATTGGGCTTAGCCTTTTAAAGCCCAATTTAGCCATGCGAAAGGGGAGGCTTATGGCGTATACACAAAGAGGGGAAAGTGAGCGCATGAACTTGCATATGACGTTGGAAAATACATAATAGAAATTGGTGTACTTGCATAGTGGTGACATGTATTTTGGTCATACAACATAGGTGACATAAATCAAGGCATGTAAACTTGCATAGGTTTAACTACAACATGAACCTATATTCTTATTTAGGCATAATGTCAAACATAAGCATGGCCTAAATACTTGTAGCATAAACATGGCATATTGTCAAACATAAGCATGGCATAAAATACTTCTAGGATGAACATAGCATAATTCAACTTAATCATGATTTAAGCCTAATCACATAACGATGGTATAAACATACTTATGCATAAATATTCCTAAACATGGTGTTTGCTTTAAACTTGCAAAAAGGGGATTTTTGAGTCTAATCTAACCATGTCTCACATATGTCATCATATAATTCTTTAAAACAAGATAAGCTTAATCATAGATCTCAATTATGCCAAATATCATTCCTAGCCATATTCATAAGTTTGCAAAAGCATGACTAATACATGGTGTCAAAATTCCACATAGTTTCATATGAACTATAATAACCAAACTTGTTTCAATTTACTTGCAAAAATGATTTATACATAAAAACATACATCATAATGGCATAATAACAAAGCCTCAAATTTGCATGAATTTAATCACATAACGATCATACATCATAAAATGATTTATACACAATTTGCGCAATATCCCAAACGTTTATTTGCATAGAACTACCGCATGTAGTTCTTTATAATGAATACATAAATTTGCACAAATATAAATTACTTCCATTGCCACAATCCAAGCATACACATCAACACAGTTGTTTATTATACCAAAGTAATACTCTACTTACAATGGTTTGATGAATTCTCTAGTTTAGGGATTGAAGACGCAAATTCCTTTGTTGAATTGATTAGCTTTAGGTTGCTTTGAATTGCTTTAGGCCTTAGAACTTCCTCCCTAATCTTCTCTTTAGTTGGCGGCTATGCTTTGTCGTTCCTCAGCAACATGGCGGCTATGTTCTTAATTTTTAATGAATAGATTAGGGTTTGGTCTAGGGTTGTTTATATAGAGGTTAGGAACTAATTAGGACCCTTGATGTTGCTAGGTTAGATCATAGCCATTCATTAGGAAGAGAGACCAATAAAAACCCGCCACCTAGCCCTAATGACAAAGCAGATCACAGAAATTCGACCACACACCGACCTGGCCAGCCAGGTTGACTGGGCTCGACCAGGTCGATACCCCTGTCGACAGGGCTGTCGACAGCCCTGTCGACATGGGTAGCCCAGGTCGACAGCCCAGTCGACCTGGGTGGCTAGGCGGGTGTTTTATCTGCCTGGCCCAATGGGCCCCATTTCAAAATTATTATTTAATTCTGTTTGAATTTTAAATTTAATTCAAAACTTCCGAAGGCCATATCTTCCTCATACGGACTCCGTTTTTCGAAAACTCGGACTCTATTTCGCGTATTTTTCCGAGACGAACGCAATGGCGTATCCCGTTTCCCTTAGTTCTCTGATTTGAATTTGATTATACTTTAATTTATGAATTTCACAGTTATCGAATTTTCGGGGTGTTACAAGTTTCTTTGTTGATGATTTTTTTTTTCAACTTATTTAAGAAAAATCCATTTTTCTCAACTGGCATGTCTGTTGCTTTATTGGATTTGTTTTTTCTTTTTAGTTATGTCATTACTCTTATCTTAGCTTATTTAACTTAATCCACTGATCTAAGTTTAATTTTTAAATAAGCCATCTTATCCTTCACTTAAAACAGGAAAATAAACACTCTACCCAACTACTACCAAGGGCTAAGTATCCTAAGACCATGTCCCCTCCAATAAAGAAAAGTCCAAACCAAAGGATTTAAACATTTACTTACCCTTTACCATCTAGTAGTCACCACTAGTCCTTGTTGTGTACCAACAGTCTTCTCCAGTCAACAACCTAGGTTCCATAATGCTTACGTATTATACGCGAACTTACCGTTATTTTCAAAAAAAATCCTTGTTATTTACTGCATAGCCTCTAAATATTTCCTGCCTTTCTTAGGTACTAATCCTTTGCCTACTCCATGATTTTAAAAACATGGTTTGGCTTTCTAATTTCATTTTCTTCCAAAAATTAAAAGTGTCAAAACTTTATTTTTACATATTTAAACTTTCGTTTGCCGAACCTTAAAAAAATATGTCATATTAAAAATGCAAACCATTTTTTTTTCAAATCATAAAAACTGGAGTAGACAAAGACAAATACTTTTCTATTAGTTTCACTACTGTTCAAGTTTGTAATGTCAGTTCAATAACCTTGCAACAAGGTGCAAACATCTACTCTATTCTAAAATTTTACAACTTATTTGTCTACCCAAAAAAATTTATTGCAAAACAATTATCAAAAGTTGTTGTCAAAAGAAAAGAGAACTTCAAAATTTTCTTTATCAGAAATTTTAGTTTTTAACAAAATGCAATTTTTTCTATGCTTTGCTTTTTAATCCTTTCATACTTTATAACTTAAAAACTAGCAAGCTATACAAGGTGTATATGGTGCACCTTTTTCCAAGAGAATTCATTTTAGACAAAAATTTCATAAGAAATCAGCGTTTTTCAAAATATACCCCATTTTATTTCAAAACTCAATATGTACTTTTCAAATATGTTACTAACATATTTTTTTTCAAGCATTAAAAATACCTCTTTTTGTTTCAAAAATTGTTTCTGCACAATTTATCTAGTACATATTTCAAAATGGTAACTTTTTAATGTCAAAACTTGAAAACTACCATAAACTATTACCTAAAAAGTTTCAAGTTCTCAAAAGTTAACAATGGGGCTAGACTCAAAGTGGGTTTTCAACTTACCTAGACTCACCTAGATAATCCCACAAAGTCATTCCTCTCAAATATATATTCCTAATCCATTTTTTTTCAAATTTATAAGGCTCTACTGCTAGACCCACTAATCCAAAGTACTAATCTATGGGATACACCTTTCTCCAATATCAAGCACATTCTACACTTTTCACCCAAACCACCAAAGGATCTCATATTTCCATAACCATTCCTTTAGTGTACATAACCGATATCCTAACTCTTTGCATTAACTGCTCTTCCTATTTAGAGGGTTCCTTTATGGATATATGTGTATATATATAATTTATTTATATTTCTTAAAAATACAAATACATTCACTCACTATCTATACAGAAATCCTAAACCTAGGCTTTGATACCAGATGTAACAACCCGAATTCCGACAGACCGATTTTTTTTTCAAAAAATCCCAATCTATCGGAACTTGAGTTGGCTTGTCTGGTATCCTGCATAAAAGACAAAGATATAAAATATATCATAGCTCAGAAAACATCTCACAGCGGAATGGATAAAATATAATATAACCAAATATAGCTTTACCATAGTAATAATACTGCCTACCTAATATCCAAAGCTATCATATCTCTGCCATGAACCTAACCTGCGAGTGTGTTATGAGGAGTGGGTCAGAACACAAGTTCTGGTGATTGGACTAAATTACACAATCTAAAATAACGCTACATATACCATTCAGTCATGTTACTTATTTATTAGGCTGCTTGGGTTAATATCACGCAAGGCTTTACACTCAGGCCGTAACCATTTACCTCCCATTATATTAGCCTAATATAACATATATGTAGCTACCTCCAATATCAAGGTGCCTCCCATTGTACCCTTCTCACACGGTCTACGCTGTAATGCCATAGGACTGCATGCAACTCTTATCCTATGCCAGAGCGACGTATGGATCTATATAAAACTAAGCCACGTATATAACTCTCAACCTACGCCGGAGCAACGTACAGATCTCCATATCCAAACTCCTCGGTCAATCATGGGGTAATTCCCTAGCGTCTACGATACACCACCTGGTGCAGCATGCAAGTATCTAAATCCTCACATGTACATATTATCTACTATACTCAAGTTCCGTAGAAGGGCTGCATCTGAATGCAAGGAACTTGGTCGGAAGCCTTTTTCCATATCTGTATAGGTCTACTAAAGAGGCCTAAAGTACAGATATCTAAACTATGGTTTGCATTTCTACGGTGGCCATGGTCCCACCTCGACCCCTCCCTCAACTAGTGAAAGACTACATCAAGAGCTAAGTGATGTGCCCCTATCAAACAATCTACTTCCAAATTGGCGTGCCCCGCAACCAAAGTCTCGGTAGTGAAGGATCGATGGTCTATTGCTTTGGGTCTAGTCTTTCCTCGTCACACTGACTGTCGATGACAGGTACCTAACGATTACTATCCTTTATTTGGTCCTGACCAGCCTATCCGTAGGCAAATCCTCAAATCACCCAACGCCATCCAACAGCCTTTTAACTGCTAAACTACTGTTGCACTCAAGGTATACCCATCTGGTGGTTACGCGTAGACCCAACCTCTGCGAGTACAGTCTTAGCGCTGCCACCGCATAGAGGACTACCATGGAGTACCCTACCACATCCCTCCGAAGCCGTGTGCCTCCTTCCAGTTCTACAGAGCCAGCAAACAGAATATTAGTAAAGTAATCAGATGTACATTCTCCTTTCGTTCCTGAAGGAACCACGATGATCTACCCTGTTGGGTTCTTTACCTTCAGATATGCAGATTGGTCCAAGTGCATCATGCTAACGTGTTATTAGACCCTATGTTTAAACGTTTAATTACGCGCTTGCTCCATCTTTTTCGATTTTCGGTTAACTTGGTTATTTCCAATCGTATTAACTTCTTATTCAAGTTACCAAGTTCTCTCTGGGTCCCTTATATCTCTAAGGAATGGACTCCCCTAGCTTATTAAATTCAGTTGTATAACTTAACCCATTTAAGTTCATTAATAAGCCCATAACATGTTATCCTCAAGATTGTAATTCAAGGTCTGTAATCTACAATTATTATTATCATGTCATTTATTGTCCAAGTTCAGTGTTTATAAGTTTTAATAAAATGTTCTACTTTATGTATAATTAAGTATATCTTATCTCAATCAACAGGCTCTATATTAACATGTTACTTAATATATATCATTAATTACAACTCATTTCATAAGTTTCCTTACTTCATTTAGTCTTATGCCGCCTGAGCGGGCAACTGTTTATTAGTACTTTCTATTATTATACTTCTTAATTCCCATTTATAAGTCTACTAATAATAAGCCTACTTCATTTTTATTCATTAGCCATGACTTGGTTTATTACAACTTCTTATTGTTATTTACTTATTTACTTAGTTCTCTTAACTAAGGTTTATCAATAAGTTTCTTTCCATTCATTATAACCTATGTTATAATGCCCACTTGTCCTTAGGGCAAGCCTACCTATTATATAACATTCTCACTAATGTAATTAATCATAATAACTTATTATAATTCCCCATTCATTCCAATTCTTATATTGTTGTAACATCCATTCATTATAATCAATGTCATTTACTTATTTCACGCTACACACATATATTCATATATATACATATATATTGAAAAACCAGACCTCTCACATTAAGCTGACTACTTGTGCATGCTGGATTTGTCGGGTGGTTCCGGGCAGACTTCTACCATAAGTTGAACTTAACCTCATATTTGGTACCGTTATTTACCATTATATGTATGTTTATGTAGCAGTCCCCTCACATTATATTGACCACTTGTGGATACTGGATTTTTCAGGCAGTACTAGGCAGACTTCCACCACAAGTTGAATTTAACCTCATGTCTCAATGTAGTCACAATTTCTTAATTACTGTAAATTTTCCATCCAATTTAGATGTATCTATTCTTCCAAATTTTACAGTAATTCTGTTTACAACCTTTAGCATAATAATATTCATAAGAAAATGTTCATATTTATCATGAATTCCATAATTATAGCAATTACAGTAATTTACCATTCATACGAATGTTTAATTGGAAACAGGCTTAGATGACATAAATGTTCTTAGCATATTTAACCCCAATTATTCGCAATTTCATTATAACTTGATTCGCAACATCCAGTTAATAGGTTCTTATGATGGTTCTATGTAACGACCCGCATTCTACGCATCGCAGGATCGTAGAATATTTATTTCTTTCACGTACGAAGTCGTATGGTCATGTAACTTTGGGAGATGACTATTGGGGTCATTTCCCATGTTCATGATTTTTCCCGATTTTTAAATGACTGTTTTGCCCCTAGCTGATCTTGTTTTGGCCATAACTTTTGACTGCAAAGGAGTTTTGACCTGAAATCACTTCCATTAGATTCGTTTGATGGTTTACAATTCCGTAGAGTGGTCACATTAGCCAAACGGACTCACCGTTTGGGAGATATGGCTGAAACAAGTTTTCGATAGTGAAAAACAGCTTAATTGGGCTTAACCGGGTGATTAACAGCTAGGCCCAATGGGGGATTTCGGGATTAGAGGTATTTGAGGACTGTTAGGGTTAGGATTTCGGCTTTTCACTCATTTTCCAGCCGCCACAAACTCTCTCTTCAACCTAACAATGGCCTCCAACATCTAAATACACCTCTAATCATCTCTTAATCAAGTTTTGGCTTAAATTACATCAAATTAAAGAGGATTAGCACCAAAGCAAGGTTAGAGCTGCTGAGTTGCATTGAGAACAGCGCCCAAACAGTAGAGTTTCAGTTCTAAAGGTTTTATTTGTGGCTAAGGTGAGTGATTTGCATAGTTTTGCACTAATTACGGTTAATTAAGGGTAATTAGTGAAGATTAGCGAATTTATACATTAATAAATTCTGGAAAAATATTTATAAATTCTTAAATAATGTTTTAGACCTCTGTTAGAAATTTGGTTTGATTTGGTTAAGTTTTACTAATCATATCGTTAGTTTTGCCTAATCATGCTTAAGGGAAAATATGGGGTTTTGGGTATGTTTGATTCGTTTTAACCTACCAATTATTGTTTTGGTGTTTGTGAATGATATACATGTTGCTATGACTGTATGGTATGCTTTGTGATTGTCTAGAAGTGATAGATTGGTCGAAAACGACGTCGAATGGCGTAAAACACTCGCTGGAAAAGTTGCAGGAAATTAATGTAGGTTTTCGGATCGGATCGGATGGATGGGCTCGGATCGGATGGTGGACTAGGCAGGGAAGTCGAACCGGATCGGAACTTTGCACTAAAGGAGACTTGGCGAGAAGGAAGGTCATTTGCTTAGAGTTGGAGTTGGGTAGGGGATCGGATCGGGGAGACCAAGAGGGGATCGGATCGGAAAGACCAAAGGGGGACCGGATCAGACTTACGAAGGGAAGGGGGATCGGATCGGGACATCTAGGAGGAATCAACCATCGAACCCAGGCGTAGGGCATCCGAACTGAACCAGAGCTAGGGGACCGAACCGAGGAGGGATGGAGCACTGATCAAGGCATGGGCCAGAACCATCGAACCGAACCAGATCGGGATCACCGAACTAAACCAAATGTATACTTTTACCTTATCGTGACGACTCTTTTGAAGACCAACTCCAATTCAACCAAAACCCGAGATGCAAAGGAAGTCTAAATGAGGATCTTTGACTTTGGGAACCAATGAGTGAGCTTCACGATTGGGATTCGCTGCGGGACGTGTGGAAAGGGGTTGTCGATGTCCGTAACTTTGAATCACTATGTGTAGGGAGTACGTGAACGGATTCAGGGCCACAGTGGCCTAGGTATGACTAAAGAGCTATAGACCAATGAAGTGGGGTCATTTGTAAGATTTGGTCATGACTCCATGAGGTGAGCTTGGTAGTAGCAGTAGTTGTACAAGTCGAACTCTGTCACTACTTCGATGGGTCTAGTGATTGACAGTGGTGGACATCGTATGCTTTACGCACTGAGTGAGAGATGTGAGGATGGTTGCTATGACTGATTTGTTTGCCATCATTATGACATATACACCCCCACCCCCGTATTCTTTACACCAATTGTTATGGCACCTTAGAGTATTGTACGGTATGTAGTGCTAACTCTTTGGTTGCAGGCCCAGGTTCAGGTATGGTTTAGTATACTTGTTATTGTTCTGTTTAGCTGCTTATCGCTCATACCAGACTTTTTGTCTGACCCAGAGTTTTATATCTCTTCTTATTACTCTAGGTGCTCTCACGAGCAGACTAGAGACGGTTAGCTGGGTATGCACAAGTAGCTGATCCGGAGACAAGCAGGAGGCTTCCACGTATGATACATATAGTATTCTCCCTGCGTTGTTAAAGATCACTGCTTGGGCATTAGTAGTGCATTTTCTACTTTAGCTTTCTTTTATTTTAGAGACAGTAATTTGGAAAGTTGTAATAAGCTGTATTTGGATTTCCGCTGCTATGTTGGTTTAGTTTTCAGCTTATGCACTGTCTCGCTTATTTTATGTCAAGATTATGTTATTATTATATTTTGTTTCATGCGCTATGAGACATTCTACAGGTTCCTTGTTAGTTCATTCTCTTTTTTCCTTTCTTTGGCGACCGTTCCGTGCTAGTCGGGCATGTGTACAACGCACCTTCGGAGGAAATGCAGGCTGGTGCGGGGTGGGCCGTCACATTCTATATGCAATAGTAATCTTTTTAACATGTTCTTAATACCCCTATTTTAACAAATATTAATTGTTTAGCAGATTAATTATAACGGGGAATACAAACGATAAATATACCATTATTAAAATGGTATAATTTAGATCCACTCACCTAACAGCTTTCCAATCCATGAATCTAATCCAGATCTATTATTCCATGGCCTTCCTAACTGAATCTATAGTCCAAACGACCATGGATTCACAAATCTGATACTAAAGAAGAGGGAAAAGGAAGAGGGAAAAGGAAGAGAAACATAAATAAACCAGATTCAAGGACTTACCTCACGCTGATCAGAATTCTGAACACCCATTTTGTAGATATATATATATATATATATTCTTTTCCTCCAATTTTAAATCAGAATTTCCAAAGAATAATTATTCTATTTTCTAAAGAGATTTGTGGAGGAAGAAGAATAGCAGAGCCTAGGCAGCGCCTCAGAAAATATAAGATTTAGGCTAGGTCCTAATAGTCTATTTGTGGGTGTACAAGAAGGTCCGAACCATCGGATTTAATCCCTTAAAATCCAAACCGCACACATAAGCAAAAACACGTCACAAATCAGATCTAGACCAGCCCTGCATCAACCCCTAGGTCAACCCTTGGGTAGACTCTTTGGTCGACCTTGCCACCTTGGGTCGACACATAGGTCGACCCAGGCACAGTTTGGGTCGGCCCATGTGGATCCACACGCGACATAAGTTGCTGAACCTAACGTTTTTATTTAAACGTTGGTTTATTTGCCCATTTTACTTTCTTTGTTTTATTTTATTCCTATTATAAATCACGCTTACATTTGAAATTCAAATCTATGCATGTGCATGCACATATAATCTTTCAAATTCCTTACCAGTTAATTGCCATTTAATTAATGCAACTAATTACGTTATCAATTAGATGTTTAATTCCTTTTTATGCACTCTAATTCAAATTCAGCTTAATTCTTCTCCATTCTCCATTTATTATGCATTGATTATATTCTGCTCTTAACATTCACATTTTGCCTCAACATTGGAATTTACAAATATATATATACACGTGCAACTTTTATTTCATTTTCAAAATTCAAACGGTGTTACGTCGTTATTTAATTCTTACGTATTTTCATTGATTGCAGGTTTATTTTGGATTTCTCTTTCATATGTACATATTTCTGCACACACATACGCATATATTTACATATGCATGTATACATATATTTTTATATTCACACTCATGTATAATTATCCTTGTATGTGCATTTATACATATTTTCCGCTTAGAACATGTATTATTTTAGTCGTTCCTCTAAAATAAAAATATAGCGCTAGTGGGACTCGAACTTGCGCCACTTACTTGGAAGTTATATGTCTTTACCAATTGAGCTACATAAGCTTTTATTAACAAGACTAAAAAAAATAGTGGTCATTGTTCTTTTCTTATACGTTCTTTTCATGTTTGTTGTAATGTTTCATTTAATGATATCTTTTTCATCTTAAATACATTTCCTGCAAACATAGGTCTAAATTGATCAGAAAATCACCAAGGATGCAATGACGCTAATCCCGTGACCAAATTCTAAATGCCTCTCAAATTTTATTTGATTATTAAATTTTAAAATGCGGGGTGTTACATCTTGTATTTCAAACATTTACCCTTTTATTTTATTCGTTATGCTGGGAGACATATGACATATTACATAACTAATTTACATTACCTTAAAACTTTGATGATCTACCATATTAGTTGGACACTACGACGACATAGTTTACATGTTTTGCATATTGCACCAATTAGCTATTGCTTATTAAGATAATAAAGGCTGCTACATAAAGATTTACTGAATTATCATAATATTACATATCAATGTCGTATGTTTCATTAACTAGCTATCACATAATGATATCACATGTAAAAACTCATGAGTCATTACATATTAGAATAATAAAGTAAGTTCTTATTTAATAGCCTGTGGCTAATAATTGAAGATTTACAACGATTGATGAAGATGGATATCAAAGTTTTATGCAGATGAAAATGAAAGTGAAATACTGACTGAAACAAATTCACCTTGCAACATAGACAAAAGAATAACCAAAGTTTGTAACATGTATAAATATATAGCACGAAATAGACAAATTGGGGCTCGACCTGCCTGAAGAAGCAAGTAAGTAAATGGGCCTGAACAACTACATATCCGATTGTAAATATATTAGTAAGTAATATGTCCAATTCATATCATTTCCTAACACACCCGCTAAAACCTACACTTCCCCAAAAAAACCTAGATTTGAAATTCTAAAGAAAAAATGTTGATTTACTCAAAAATAACGATGTGGAGACATTGAAGAAGGCAGAGAGAACACAGATCTGAAGTATGTCATGCTGGATAACTGTAAAAGACAAGTGAATTAGATGATCCATTAAATAGTTTGAGTGAAGCTTTTTCAATGCTTTCCTTTTTGATTGCTGTTGCAGATGGTTTGAGGTCTTTTCTTCTCTTCATCTTCAGTGCAATTAGTTGGAAATTTCTAATTATGAGGGCTTGGATGCTCTATGTTAGTGACGTTAATTTGGTCTGAAATTCGATAAAGTTTACCATTAAAATTGCCTTAGTTAGAAGGTCTACCCTTTGCTAAGCGCCAGGTATATTGTTAACTTGCATGTCACATCACCTTTTTGAACTAATCTCTTACAAATTGTATATCTATCTCTATATGCTTAGTTCTGGCATGATGAATAGGGTTTTCAGACATGTACAATGCACTTCTGTAGTCACACTGCACTGTAGGAGTGACACTTGACATTAACTTCAGTTCACCGAGTAGTGATTGAATCCATTTTATTTCTATTGTAGCATTAGCAATGCTTCTATATTCAACTTTAGCATCAGATCTTGATATTGTAGGTTATTTCTTTGAGCACCATGAGGTCAAGTTGTTACTAATACATATACAGTAGCCTTTGGTGGATCTTCTATCATTTGGGTTAGATGCCCAGTCAGCATCTGCAAAACCAGTGATGTTGAGTTGCCTACTGACCTTTAGAGTAAATTCAAAAATGGCAGTTCCCTTTAAATATCATAGAATCCTTTTCACGGCTTTCCAGTGCTCATTTAAAGGGTTCTGCATAAATTGTTAAACTTTATTAATAATAAAAGTAATGTATGGCCTAGTTATGGTTGCATATTGCAATGCACCCACACCACTTCTATATTGTTTGATATTGGATATTGCTTCTCCCTTGTATTTTGAAAAATGTTGACTACTTATCATTGGTGTTGGTTGGGGATTAGAATTATTCATTTTTGTTTGACTAGGAGTTCACTAATGTATTTTCTTTGACATAGTGTTAACTCAGAACTTGTTCTTTTAACTTCTATGCCTAGAAAATATTTTAGTTCATCCAGGTTTTTATTTATAGAGAACTATTGATTTAGATACTATGTTAACTCATCTATGTTTGTATAATAAATTCCAGTAATAATTAAATCATCCAAATATATCAATATGCATACTATTGACATGTGATTAGATTAGATAACCAGTGAGTTGTCTGATGTGGTATACTGATACCCTAATTTTGTTAAAGTACTTTTTAGTCTATCAAACCAGAATCTTGGTGATTGTTCTATCCCATATATGACTTTGTTTAATTTATAAACATAGTAGAGTATTAATTGTAACCTTGGGGTTGGCACATGTATATTTCTTCATCTAAGACGCCATTAAGAAATGCACGATTAACATCTAATGCTCAATACACTAACTTTTGCACAAGATAATAGTGAGAATTATCCTGATAGTAGTGGGTTTAACTACAGGTGAGAAAGTTTGAATAAAATCAAAACCATACTGCTGAGTAAACCCTGTTACTACAAGCCTAGCCTTGTATTTATTTGTGGACCCATCTAGGTTCTACTTTAATATATAATTCCACCTACATCCAACTTTATTCTTATTTAGTGGTGGACGTACTAGACTCCAAGTTTTGTTTTTGATGAGAGCATTAAACTCATCATCCATTGGTACCTTCCGATTTTTATCCTTAACAGCCTAATCAAATGATTCAGGTCCAATAAAAATGGAAGAGGCAACAAACAATTTTTGTTTAAAGTTACCACTTTTTTCCCTAGTAATCATAGGGTGACCAGTTTGGATTGGTGGATCATTTGGAGGTGAGTGATATGAATCTTCTGAATTAGTATAACTGTCTGATCTTGTGACTTGAATATTTGATGTTCGATCTCTATCTGCATGACTTTGCATCTATGTTTGAGTAGGTGAATGAGTGGCATGGCTAAGAGATTTAATGCCTTCATGACCTTCAATATTTTAAGATGAAGAGTTTTGAGCATCAGCAGCCTCATTGTGCTTCATTTGATGCCAGTCTTTAGAGGATATGGCAGGTATGGATGCTTTGGCACTGTAGATTTTGCTAGTAGTTTTTATGTCCTTTCCACTATAGGTAAAAACTCTTTCGTTGAACACCACATGTGTGCTAATGCATACTTTGCATCATCAATACACTTGTATCATTTCCGTTTAGTTGTATAGCCAAGGAAAGTACATTGTCCAGACTAGAACTTCAACTTGTTAGTATTATATGGCCTAAAGTATGAAAAACAAAAGAAACCAAAGGTTTAAGATTGTGGTACCCTGGTTTGATATTGTAAAGATTTTCTAGAGGTGTCAAGCCCTTTAATACATTTGCTAACTACCTATTGATGAAGTAAATAGCTGTATTAAAGGTCTATGGCCAGAATTATAATGGTAAGCTTGCTTGAGCTAATAGTGTCAAACCAAACTCCACTGTATGCATATGTTTTCTTTCAGCTAATCCATTTTGTTATGATGTGCGTGGGCAAGTGATTATGTGTACTAAACCTTTCTTTTGAAAGAAGTTACTTATGCTTTTGAACTCACTACCCCTATCCGATTGAATAACTTTAACCTGAGTATTAACTTACTCTTCTATCATACTGACAAAGTGTAACACCCCGTGTATTCTATAACAGTGAAATTCACAAATTAAAGTCTAATTAATTTCAAATCAAAGAATTGAGGGAAACGGGATACGCCATTGAGTTCGTCTTGGAATTCTGCTTAAGATAGAGTCCGAGTTTGCGTAAAACGGACTCCGTATGAAGAATATATGGCCTTCGGAAGTTTCAGAATTCAGTTTAAAATTCAAACAGACGAAAACAGCTCAGAAAAACAAATTTAAAATTCAAAATCGGGCCCAATTGGCCAGGGCGGGAAAATTCCCGCCCAAGGCACCCAGGTCGACTTGGCAGTCGACCTGGGGCTAGCCAGGTCGACTGGGCAGTCGACCTGGGTAACCCGTGTCGACTGCCAAGTCGACACGGTGTCGACTGGGGTGTCGACCTGGCCCCTGAGCCAGGTCGAACCCAGCCCATCCTTGCTGGCCTGGTCTGTGTTTGGTTGATTTTCTGAGCCTTGCCTTGTCACTAGGGCTAGATGTTAGCTCCTGATTGGTCTCTCCTTCCAACGAACGGCTATAATTAAACCAAGCTCCATCAATGGTCCGAATCAACTCAAAAACACTATAAAAAGAACCTAAGACCTAGCCTAAATCATACTATTTCATTTTGGCCTCAAGCCGCCGCCATTAAACCTAGAGCTCTAAACTAAAAATACAAAGAACAAAATTATTGAAGACAAAGGACGATTCTTGAAGGCTACAACTAGAAGCTACAACAACTATGACGCTTTAGACAATGGATTTGGGGCTATTTGAATTGGGATTTTTAATTTGGATTACTTGCTTCATATTGTAAGTTCTATGTTACTTTTTAGGAAAAAACGCTAAAATAACATGGACTTGCCATGAATTGAAACCGGATTTAGGAACTATTATTAATCCATGTTTATATTGTTTAACTTTGAATCATAATTTGGGAATATTGCTATGTCAATGTTGCAAGTTAAACTTATCATGATTTTGATGTTGTTATGAATCACTTGGGCTTAATTGTATGGCAAGTTGGACTAATACATGTCCATGGAATCGCTATGTTTATTGAAATCTTTATGTTGATTAAACCTTGCCTATGATGCTAATTAAACCATGTCTATGATGTTGATGGAACTATGCCTGTGATGTTAATATACCTATCATGTTAATGACAAAATTGGGAATTGCTAGGTTATGATGAAAAGTTGGAATCATTATGTTTATAATGTTAGATGAGAATCATTATGTTAAAAATGCTAAATTGGAATCCACTATGCCTATTAGAATTACCATGCCTTTAATGTTTCATGTTGTAATAAAATTATTATTATGCCCGCAATGATTATTATGCCTATGATGTAAAGTTGAAATCATCATGTTAAACTAAGTTGGAACCATAACTATGCCAAGTTATCATCATGCTAGTATTAAAACTATGTGATATGTTATAGCCTGTTTATTATGCAAGTGATGTTGGAATTGTCACATATGCCTATCACATGTTTGGTGTTATTCCCCTTTATCTCTTGAATTGTTTATGCTTGTGAACGAAGTACGTTTATATACGTTGGGGATACGATTGGGTAGAATAGGCAAAACTTGAATCATAAACCGTGAAATTTGGCATAAGTAGAACATGAAATATGGCACGAAAACTTGACTTGAACATGCCATAACTTGACTTGAAAAAAAACATGCCTTAGTTGGGCACGAAGTTGACATATGAACATGCTATGGAAATAGCACGAAATCTGATAAGAACATGGGCATGACTTTAGAAAACAAGAAAGTGGCCAACTCGAGGTTGTGTTGAGTTTGTAGTGTAAACCTGCCCGGAACCGCCCGGCAAATCCAGTTGCAACAAACAATAGGATCCAATGTGGGTAGTTGGTCACATCGCGCTTGAAACCCGAGGTTGGGTTGAGTTCGTAGCGTAAACCTGCCCGGAACCGCCCGGCAAATCCAGTGGCTACGAACAACAGGATCCAATGTGAGTGGTTCGGTGCATTAACGAATCAATTAATGCCAATTAGGGTTAAGTCATGAACATGAAAAGACAACTTAACCAACTTGAACACGATTTGTAGGGCTAAGTCATGAATTTGAAACGACAACACTTAGCCAACTTGACATGACACGTAGGCGGGTTAAGTCGCGAATTTAAATGACATACTTAACCACCTTGACATGACTAGACTGGAAAAGGATTAAGTCACGAATTACATGACTTAATCGGTTAGGCGAGTTAGGTCACGAATTACATGACCTAATCTGTTAGGCGAAACCCTAGACACGACCCTTTTCAGCAGTAACCCTCTAGATGTATCAAGGCACCCTAGGGCTAGGCCGGGTGGGGCACGATTACTGGGCTGATTGTAAGAGGTGAACGACGGCAGTGGGGTACGCCAGTGTAGGTTCGGTGGACTACGGTCGTGCACGTATTCCGGGGCAGACACTGGGTATCAGTAGATTTATCTGTGCATCTTGAATCGTGTCAGGGGTTGACACCCTAGGGCTGATACACCCGAAGGTGGACCCAGCACAGGTGACTACATTCGTGATTAGCCGTATGACACGGACACTTGACGAGCTAGAACTTGTAGGGAGCCGATCGACTAGATAAGCGCTTCGTAGGACCCCGTACTTGGGTCGGACCCCGTTTCAGGGTCGTTTCACGATATTGGGCCGTGGGATTTATTTCGTGATTAACTCGTGACATGGGCTTAGTATACTAGTACAGTCGATGCAACGAATCTTGAACATGTGATGCTTTATTTGACTTGTCTTGACTTATCATGATCACCTTAGTTTATCTTGTCCACCTTGACACCCTTCTTGTGTTTAGTTCCAGTTCATACATGACATGTTGTTTTAACCGTTTTTACACTGAAAGTCACTAGGACTTACTCAGTCTTTATGACTGACCCCTTTTCCTTTCGCCTCTTTTTCTTTCGTTTCCCCCCCCCCCCCCGGGTTCTCAGGGAGGGAATACCGCAGCTTGACCAGTTTTCACATCCAGCTTGAAGAGAAAGAATGTGTTGCTTGGATCTTTTCCGTTTTGGACTATGGCTTTGGACAGCAATTAGGGGACTTTTGCAGTTTATTCATGTTTTCTTTATGCTTCTTTAAATAATGTAATCAAGACAGTTATGATTTCGGAAGTATTGTAAGACAAATTATGACATGGTTTGTGAACACGTATTATGTTGAAATAAAAGTTGTTGTTGTTTTTCCGCTGTTCAAAAATATGTGTTCTTATATCTGTCTTGTATATCTGTGACTTATACTTATAAACCTCCACCAAAATTAGGGCATTCCCTTTGAGAGTGACCCTAACGGAGGTGGGGTGTTTCACTTGGTATTAGAGCATAGGTTTACCAGACAAGATAAAAAGTTTTGAAAATTTATTTTCAAAAGAAAATTTAAAGAAGCATTTTTAAAAGATAAAATATTATTTTATTTTAAAAAGGCAAAGTCCCCCAAAGCCATAGGTACTATCTCTTATCCTTCTTTTTGAATCTATCCTTTTTGTTTCAGCATGTCCGAAGAACTTAACTTGCCAGAGGGTATACCAATACCTGGTTGGTTTAGACGATTCTTAGAAGCAAGGGCCACTCAGCCAGGCCCTACCATTCCTCCTCCCCCAGCTGCAGGAAATCATCCGGCTGTAGCAGCACCTCTTCCTCCACCTCCTCCGCGGGGAAACACTTTTGCTAAGATATGTAAAGATTTTAAAGCTATGGGAGGAAAGGATTTTCATGGAACTGAGTCCTTCGTGGCAGCTAGAAATTGGCTGAAAGAAACCGAGGACTTATTCATCATCTTTGAGGTAGAATATAGGCAGAAAGTACAACTGGCAGTATGGCTACTAAAAGGTGAGGCTTCCTACTGGTGGGAAGTCACCAATGCAGAAAGACCAGTGGAAACATGGGAGGACTTTAGGGCAAGGTTTGAGGCTAAATTTCTCTCAGAAGCTGAAAAGAGTTTGCAGTTGGAAAAATTCTTATTTCTTAAGCAAGGGAATATGACAGTTAAAGAGTATGTTAATCAGTTCGATGAGCTGGCTAGGTTCGGACTGGACCTAGTCAACACCCCGCACAAGAAGGCTCTCCGCTTTGTCAAGGGGTTGAATGAGCCATTACACAGTTTGGCCATGACCCATATACCCATGGGAGCTACATATGAAAGGTTGGTACATATGGCATTGCTGAACGAAGAAGATAAGGGCAAGAAGGAGACAAAAGGCAGAAAACTCTCAAGGGAAGAAAGAGGTCAAGCCCAACGGTTCTCAGAATAAGAAGGTAGACTCCGAGAAAGGAGGCAAGAACGACAACTCACGTGATAAAAGGAAATGCAATTTCTGTGGTACGGAAGGGCACATAGCCAAGGATTGTAGAAAGAGGAAGAGAAAGCAAGGTGAATGTTTTCATTGTGGGGAGACTGGACACATCAGCAAAGACTGCCCTAAGAAGCAGACCGGACCTTCTGGGGGTACATCGTAAACTTCTCCTAGATGCTTTGTTTTATCTTGTTTCTCTCCTCGATCCTATCTTGAGAACCATAGGAAGAATCTTTTTGGATGTAAACATGTAATTGAAACATGTTATGATTGCGAAATGGTTGCAAGTGGTCGCAAGTGGTTGCTCGTGGATGCATGAATACACATTAGGCACTAGATCGGCTCAGACACATTTTCATGTTTCATATGCATAAATGTATTTATTCGTATATGGATGAAGTTTAGTGTGTTGTCATATGGATGTTGCATTTATATATGAATAGTTGTGCACTCATGTAGAATCATGAATAAGAAAATTTGCATACATAATGGATTCATGGCACTTACATGATTCGCATTAAGGAGGTCAACTGAATCAGTAGACCACCTGATTTTGCATTAGATAAGTACATGTACACACACTTCGCATATGATCATGAAGCATTAGAAGTCTTTTAAGGACAATGGATGCTCGTGTTTGATGGATGAGTAGATGGATGTTTGGATGTTAGGATATACATTCTTCCTAAACTTGAAGATTTCGGGGACGAAATCCTTTTAAGTGGGGGAGAATGTAACACCCCGTGTATTCTATAACAGTGAAATACACAAATTAAAGTCTAATTAATTTCAAATCAAAGAATTGAGGGAAACAGGATATGCCAATGCGTTCGTCTCGGAATTCTGCTTAAGATAGAGTCCGAGTTTGCGTAAAACGGACTCCGTATGAAGAAGATATGGCCTTCGGAAGTTTCAGAATTCAGTTTAAAATTCAAACAGACGAAAACAGCTCAGAAAAACAAATTTAAAATTCAAAATCGGGCCCAATTTGCCAGGGCGGGAAAATTCCCGCCCAAGGCACCCAGGTCGACTTGGCAGTCGACCTGGGGCTAGCCAGGTCGACTGGGCAGTCGACCTGGGTAACCCGTGTCGACTGCCAAGTCGACACGGTGTCGACTGGGGTGTCGACCTGACCCCTGAGCCAGGTCGAACCCAGCCCACCCTGGATGGCCTGGTCTGTGTTTGGTCGATTTTCTGAGCCTTGCCTTGTCACTAGGGCTAGATGTCAGCTCCTGATTGGTCTCTCCTTCCAACGAACGGCTATAATTAAACCAAGCTCCATCAACGGTCCGAATCAACTCAAAAACACTATAAAAAGAACCTAAGACCTAGCCTAAATCATACTATTTCATTTTGGCCTCAAGCCGCCGCCATTAAACCTAGAGCTCTAAACTAAAAATACAAAGAACAAAATTATAGAAGACAAAGGACGATTCTTGAAGGCTACAACTAGAAGCTACAACAACTATGACGCTTTAGACAACGGATTTGGGGCTATTTGAATTGGGATTTTTAATTTGGATTACTTGCTTCATATTGTAAGTTCTATGTTACTTTTTAGGCAAAAACGCTAAAATAACATGGACATGCCATGAATTGAAACTGGATTTAGGAACTATTATTAATCCATGTTTATATTGTTTAACTTTGAATCATAATTTGGGAATATTGCTATGTCAACGTTGCAAGTTAAACTTATCATGATTTTGATGTTGTTATGAATCACTTGGGCTTAATTGTATGGCAAGTTGGACTAATACATGTCCATGGAATCGCTATGTTTATTGAAATCTTTATATTGATTAAACCTTGCCTATGATGCTAATTAAACCATGTCTATGATGTTGATGGAACTATGCATGTGATGTTAATATACCTATCATGTTAATGACAAAATTGGGAATTGCTAGGTTATGATGAAAAGTTGGAATCATTATGTTTATAATGTTAGATGAGAATCATTATGTTAAAAATGCTAAATTGGAATCCACTATGCCTATTAGAATTACCATGCCTTTAATGTTTCATGTTGTAATAAAATTATTATTATGCCCGCAATGATTATTATGCCTATGATGTAAAGTTGAAATCATCATGTTAAACTAAGTTGGAACCATTACTAGGCCAAGTTATCATCATGTTAGTATTAAAACCATGTGATATGTTATAGCCTGTTTATTATGCAAGTGATGTTGGAATTGTCACATATGCCTATCACATGTTTGGTGTTATTCCCCTTTATCTCTTGAATTGTTTATGCTTGTGAACGAAGTACGTTTATATACGTTGGGGATACGATTGGGTAGAATAGGCAAAACTTGAATCATAAACCGTGAAATTTGGCATAAGTAGAACATGAAATATGGCACGAAAACTTGACTTGAACATGCCATAACTTGACTTGAAAAAAAACATGCCTTAGTTGGGCACGAAGTTGACATATGAACATGCTATGGAAATAGCACGAAATCTGATAAGAACATGGGCATGACTTTAGAAAACAAGAAAGTGGCCAACTCGAGGTTGGGTTGAGTTTGTAGTGTAAACCTGCCCGGAACCGCCCGGCAAATCCAGTTGCTACAAACAATAGGATCCAATGTGGGTAGTTGGTCACATCGCGCTTGAAACCCGAGGTTGGGTTGAGTTCGTAGCGTAAACCTGCCCGGAACCGCCCGGGAAATACAGTGGCTACGAACAACAGGATCCAATGTGAGTGGTTCGGTGCATTAACGAATCAATTAATGCCAATTAGGGTTAAGTCATGAACATGAAAAGAAAACTTAACCAACTTGAACACGATTTGTAGGGCTAAGTCATGAACTTGAAACGACAACACTTAGCCAACTTAACATGACACGTAGGCGGGTTAAGTCGCGAATTTAAATGACATACTTAACCACCTTGACATGACTAGACTGGAAAAGGATTAAGTCACTAATTACATGACTTAATCGGTTAGGCGGGTTAGGTCACGAATTACATGACCTAATCTGTTAGGCGAAGTCCTAGACACGACCCTTTTCAGCAGTAACCCTCTAGATGTATCAAGGCACCCTGGGGCTAGGCCGGGTGGGGCACGATTACTGGGCTGATTGTAAGAGGTGAACGACGGCAGTGGGGTACGCCAGTGTAGGTTCGGTGGACTACGGTCGTGCACGTATTTCGGGGCAGACACTGGGTATCAGTAGATTTATTTGTGCATCTTGAATCGTGTCAGGGGTTGACACCCTAGGGCTGATACACCCGAAGGTGGACCCAGCACAGGTGACTACATTCATGATTAGCCGTATGACACGGACACTTGACGAGCTAGAACTTGTAGGGAGCCGATCGACTAGATAAGCGCTCCGTAGGACCCCGTACTTGGGTCGGACCCCGTTTCAGGGTCGTTTCACGATATTGGGCCGTGGGATTTATTTCGTGATTAACTCGTGACATGGGCTTAGTATACTAGTACAGTCGATGCAACGAATCTTGAACATGTGATGCTTTATTTGACTTGTCTTGACTTATCATGATCACCTTAGTTTATCTTGTCCACCTTGACACCCTTCTTGTGTTTAGTTCCAGTTCATACATGACATGTTGTTTTAACCGTTTTTACACTGAAAGTCACTAGGACTTACTCAGTCTTTATGACTGACCCCTTTTCCTTTCGCCTCTTTTTCTTTCGTTTCCCCCCCCCCCCCCCCCCCCGGGTTCTCAGGGAGGGAATACCGCAGCTTGACCAGTTTTCACATCCAGCTTGAAGAGAAAGAATGTGTTGCTTGGATCTTTTCCGTTTTGGACTATGGCTTTGGACAGCAATTAGGGGACTTTTGCAGTTTATTCATGTTTTCTTTATGCTTCTTTAAATAATGTAATCAAGACAGTTATGATTTCGGAAGTATTGTAAGACAAATTATGACATGGTTTGTGAACACGTATTATGTTGAAATAAAAGTTGTTGTTGTTTTTCCGCTGTTCAAAAATATGTGTTCTTATATCTGTCTTGTATATCTGTGACTTATACTTATAAACCTCCACCAAAATTAGGGCATTCCCTTTGAGAGTGACCCTAACGGAGGTGGGGTGTTTCACAAAGTTTATTAGAGCATTGTGAGTTTCAAATTTGGCTCTTAAGAAGTTAATCCAAGTAAATCTTGTAAAAGCACCAACAAATGAAATATAATATTTGTAGCCAAAATATGAACAAATGGGTGTAAGGTCCCATAAGTCTGTAGTTATATACTGTAATGGTTCAGTAAATTCAGTGCATGAATCATTGAAGGGTAGTCTATGTCATTTACCCATTTGGAAATACTCACATACATAGGGTAAATAAATTGCATCAAACTTTATTATCAGCGAAAATTTTCATAACAGTCTTTACACTTGGATGTCCAAGTTTACAGTGCTAATGATCTAACATATACTGCTATCATCCATGTTCATCTCATTCAAATTGCAACATTTTTCTTCACTTATAGCATAACATTTTCCTTCATTTACAACATTTTGACACCTAACTGAGTTAAACTTGTACATTCCCTAATTGACATCACGCTGTAAAATAATATCCTTAGTTAGAATGACTCTCACTAGGTAGTACTTAGAGAAATATTCAAAATAAACATTATTATCCCTGTCAAACTAAGATACTCTGATAATATTTTTGGTGATTTTTTGTACTCAAAGTAAGTTATGTAAATATACCTACCTTTTACCCCTTGTAGAAGCATTACCAATATGAGTAATTTGAGTTCACCTACCATTTCCCATCGAGATAGACTTACCTTTGTATTCTTTACTTCCGAGATTCAAGTTGTCAAGATTGTTGGTAATGTGATTGGTTGCACCAAAATTATGGTACCAACTGTCATCTTGAAGATGCTATATCTTAGCTGTATCATTTGGATTGTTGCACCTACTTAAGTTGTCATAACTGTTGGTATCTTAATTAATTTATGCAACATTAGCACTAGTATTGTTGTTGTTCCTTTGATACTAGTTGGTAGTATAATTAGAGTTGTACCTGAAATAACATATCAAGGTTGTATGACCTATTTTTTCGTAGATTTGCCATTTTGGCCCCGTTTCCACTATCCCAACTGCCTCTATCTCTATTAGAGTTGCTGCCGTTCTGGTAAGAAAGCTTAGTTTTATTGACAGTCTGATTCTTGTTCTTGTACCCAGTTGTCTAATTGACATTATACGCAATTTCATGAATTCTTTTACTATTATTTCTTGCTTCATGAGAGAGTAGGATAGAGTGAATTTCATCAATAGGTGGTATGATTTTTGTGATGTTATGACAGCAACCACTGCTTCGTATTCATCACTCGGACCATTCAACAAAAATTATACCTAATCTAAATTTTAAACTTTGTTTCCAGTGGCATTGAGTAGATCACACATTTTTTTTGACTTTAAAGATGTATTCCCTCGTAGATAGGTTATCCATCCTTATATTTAAAAGTTTTTATGTAAAATATTGGCAGATGACTGGATATCGAATTCTTTTTCAACTGTAGTCCTTATATCATTAGAGAAACAATAACCAATAACCAATGGGAGTAAGTTTGCACTAACAGATGATAACAACCAGGAGCTTATTAGTCTATCTTATTGGTGATGTTTAATGTATTTTTCATTTTCCACTGTTCTATTATCTTGATCAATGTGTACTTGGCCAGAAAAACAATTGTTCCAAGAATGTATTCCTCAAAACCATAGCCTTATATAGCAGTTTCAACTTGCAATTTCCGTAGTAAATAATTATCTTCTTCTAAATGCATAATGATTAATTGATTTTGTGGAGTAATCAATTTTTTACCAATTGATGAACAAATGCAGTTGTTGGGTTGTCAGACTCAATTTCATTATCTGAAGCCATGGATCCTGCTTCATCTCCTATAAGGGACCAAAAAATCGATGAACAAACATGAAGAAATACCTTGGGATATGGGGAAACTGCAGAAGATGATTAGAAAATTTAAAGACTGAGTGGGCTAGATAGAACAGCAGCTGAAACTTTGATGAAGAGGTATGAAGATAATAAAATATCTTTGAAAAGTTTACCGGCGTGGCTTTTTACTGGTTTAGTTAAGTTCTTGATTTTCTTGACCCACTTCATGGTGGTTGAAAGTTGTATCAAGGGAATATGGTTAGGATTGTTGAGGCGCAGTCAAGTTCACTTGAATTTCGGCATGGCACTTGACAGTCTTGGTTGTATTCTCACTCGCAAATGATGAAAATTAATTCTAATGAGAGAATACCGAAATCATGAAAAGAAACTGATGGGTAAACAAACAATTGCTTCAACTGCAATAGGAGATGTGCTGTAGGCAAGAAGAAAGCCCTGATACCGAATTGAAGATTTACAATAATTGATGAGGATGACTTTCAGAGTTTTATGTAGAAGATAGTGAAAGTTAAGTTGTATTTCTATTAATACTAACTAATACAATTGCTCTTTGCAACATAGACAATAGAATGAGCAGAGTTCGTAATATGTACAAATGTATATAGCACAAAGTAAAAAAACTGGGCCTCTCTGCATGAGTAAGCAAATAACTAAACGGACATGAACAGCTAGATAACTGATTGTAAATATATCAGTAAGTAATATGGATGATTTTTATCATTTAGCATGATGACATCATATGTTGGAATTGCTACTACTTGGTGACATAACATGCACTGTTGTGAAAATTGCGCCTTTGCGGAAGCGACCAGGATCTTATTTACCCAATTACTTAAAGATGATTTCTATGGAAACAAACACAGATATGATACCACACGCGCAAACACAAATTATTCCACCCAACCACCCTCTTTATTGATTCACGAAAACAAATTTTGTTTACACTCACTGGTTCAACAACCAACAATAAACAAACTAGAAGAATCAATAACCTTATTGAGAAAGGGAAAGAATATCTAGATGACTACAATTTTGTTGGAGAAGGAGAACAATGAAAAACGACGGCAACCCTTGGATTAATTAATTCGGTCTCAATTCCATGCCTTTAATCCAACCATAGATGATGCTTTTATAGGAGAGTAGGAAGCCTAGGAAAATACCCAGTTTGCCCCTTCATTACTTACAGAATAAGTCACAGAAAGACCAAGTCAGAAACACAGGAAAAACCCGCTCAGACGTCTGACCAAATTATGTCAGACGTCTGTCCCTGCTCTCGGGTTACCAAAACCATGACAACAGACGTCTGACCAAATGCTGGTAGACATTTGTATTGAAATGCAGCACAAAACCGCTTCTCCTTGCCTTCTTTTTGCCGCTGCTCCATCTCCTCTATTGCCAAGCACATCCACGCCTCGTCTTCATCAACATATGTGATTTCATGTCACAAATCACAACATTCCACCTTGATATGAAATCGCATCACATCAAACTAACTTCCAACACACAAGTCATCTAGCTCTTTCAACGACACCTACTCTCAATTAAACCATTACAAACACAAACCACCGCCTACCAAAGATGCATCTTCCCCTCGAGATGCCCCACGCAACACTAATGGTCTAAAAGTGCTTGTAATGCCACAAGGATCTCCACCTTGTGGATTTTCTGCATCGACACCCGTCTACCACTTGATCTGAGCTCCTTCCTTGATCACCCCGGATCCCTCGAGCACCATCAACATGAAGACCCCTGTCTAACACATCAGCAGTGACCAAATTAACCTCTCCACCTTGCTGTGGACTAGGTTCTTCAACTGTCACTCGCCGTCCACTGTCGACCACAAAACCAACCAATCAATACAGGTTTCCTGCCTCCAAGACACCTCTCATCACAACATGATCACCCTTCCTCACTCTCAAAACTCCACCTCGAGTATCATAAGTGCAACCACGGCGATCCAACTGACCGAGAGAAATGAGGTTATGCGAACTCGCGGGCACATGTCTAACTCCAGAGACATCCCTCACCACGCCATCATGCATATGAAACCGGATAGATCCAATACCACAAACTGGTAGCTCTACTCCATTGGTTGTTCTAATCACGTCGACATCCTTCTCATAAGAAGAAAAACACTTCACATCCTTACAAATGTGAAAACTGGATCCTGAATCCATCTTCTGAGGATTAACTTCGCTAAACAGGACATCACTTGAAGTATCGCTGATGGAACTTGCAGCAATATCTTCCTGTGTCTCATTACTTCCATCACCATCCGCAACCTTCTTCTTATCCCTCTGATAAGCATAACAATCCTTGCGTATGTGACCTTGCTTACCACAATAATAACAAGCACCTTTACCATTAGCCCTTTTCTTCTTCCTTCTCGTATCTTTCCCCGAGTCCTTTGCTACCATAGCTTCACCTTGAACTGATTTAAAACCCGACCCTTTTCTCCTTAGTTCCTCATTCAAAAGGCTGCTTCGTACCATTTCCAAAGAGATGGCTCCACCAGCATTGGAGTTACTCAATGAAACAACCAAAGTCTCCCAACTTTTTAAAAGCGAACTCATCAGCAAAAGAGCCTGCAACTCATCATCAAATTTGACCTTCAGATTTTCCAATTGATTGATCACATCTTAAAACTCATTCAGGTGCTCTGCAACAGACTTTTCCTCTCCCAATCTCAGCTGAACAAGCTTTTGAACCAGAAAAGCCTTACTTGTAGCACTCCTCGAATCATACAAAGACACCAACTTGTCCCGCAAATCCTTCGCGGATTCACAATTAGCTACATGATGGAATACCGAATCATCAAGGTACTGCCGAATCAAGGCAATAGCCTTCTTATCCATCTTCTTCCACTTTCCCTCATCCACACCTGAGGGCTTCTTCCCATCTCCATCAATCGGATCATGAAGATCATTGAGGTAAAGCACATCCTCCATCTTAGGCTTCCAAATCTCCCAATTTCTTCCATTAAAAATAGTCATCTTCGGAAATGCCATCATATCCGACATAAAAAAAAATTGATTTTTCCAATCCAAAATCACTCTAAGCTTTGCGATGATCTAGCTCTGATACCAATTATTGTGAAAATTGCGCCTTTGCGGAAGCGACCAGGGTCTTATTCACCCAATTACTTAAAGATGATTTCTATGGAAACAAACACAAATATGATATCACACGCGCAAACACAAATCATTCCACCCAACCACCCTCTTTATTGATTCATGAAAATAATTTTTTTACACTCACTGGTTCAACAACCAACAATAAACAAACTACAAGAATCAATAACCTTATTGAGAAAGGGAAAGAATATCTAGATGACTACAATTTTGTTGGAGAAGGAGAACAATAAAGAACGACGGCTAACCCTTGGATTAATTAATTCGGTCTCAATCCCATGCCTTTAATCTAACCCTAGATGCTGCTTCTATAGGAGAATAGGAAGCCTAGGCAAATACCCAATTTGCCCCTTCATTACTTGCAGAATAAGTCACAGAAAGACCAAGTCAGAAACACAGAAAAAACCCGCTTAGACGTCTGACCAAATTATGTCAGACGTCTGTCCCTGCTCTCGGGTTACCAAAACCCTGACAACAGACGTCTGACCAAATGCTGTCAGACTTATGTGCTGAAATGCAGCACAAAACCGCTTCTCCTTACCTTCTTTCTGCCGCTGCTCCATCTCCTCTATTGCCAAGCACATCCACGCCTCGTCTTCATCAACATATGTGATTTCATGTCACAAATCACAACATATGTCTAGTCAAAAAACTATTGCATGTTAACATCACATGTTGACATCACATATTAAAATAGCAGGAATTAAAGCATATTGTGAAGTCCTTACATGAATTTTATGAAATCCATTTGAATGGTCAAAATCAATGAGCCTCCAAAGCTTTAAATCCGTGAAATAAATTTCTTTTGGAAATTGGGTGTGTTAAGATCTATTTCAAGAAGGTCAGGATAAAAGATATAAAAGGAACAAAGAGAGCATTTATAGGAGGAGAGTGCAAGAAATCTAGCCATTAATTTATAATAAGGGAATCATTTTTAGGATGAGATGATGAATATAAGGAGTACGATGTGTTTTTGTTTGTACTAAAGCATAAAATAAACGGGGATATGTTACAAATATTTTAGCTATGGCAAATTAATGGAAAAATTATCATATGTTGAGTAATTAAGGCTATTGCAAGTTGGTGTGAATTTGCTATCGATGACGGTAAAATGAAGGATTAAAGTTATTGCAAGTACATATACACAAATGCACACAACACCAATAGAAACATAATTATATATACCATGACTAAAACATAACATACAATTCATAAATTATCATGTATATTTATATGTATGTATGCATGTACGTATATGTATGTGTGTGGTATATATATAAATATATTTGTGAGTGTGTGTGTGTGCGCATATATAGTTATGATTATAAATTCAAATTTACACCCATACACATGTACATGTATACATACAAACATACATGCATATATGTTTGTATAATAAATTCATATAAAGTTGATTTTATTTATAACGAAAATAACATATGTGAATTATGGTGATATATTAAAATAAGAAAAATAAAATAGAAGAGTGCTCGACGAAAGATTTTAGTGTTATTTATTAAAAGACTAGGTCGGTTATGTTCCTAACCTGGTTTCCTTCTTTTTAGGCTTTCTACAGGTTACTGTTCAAGTGTCTTCGAGATCACACAGTCAATCTTCTTCAGTAGGTCAGGACGGACCATTAGGCATTTAGTGGGCGGTCCACTTTAAAATCTTTATGTAGTCATTAGATGATTTTTTATCTTCTATACTTATTGTCTTTTATTATTTCCTATAATAAAAAGTGCAACGAATCACTATAAAAACCGGTCGGCCTTGCCGAAGAAAAGATTTTAGTGTTATGCATGTCGTATTATAGATCCACTTTCAAAAACTAATTTCAGTTCTAATTATTATTTGCAAGGTCAAACATGAAGAGCTCTATTAGTGGAGATGAAAATTTAATTGAATATTTTAATTAATTTGAAATTTTAGTTTAATATTACCTTGAACAATTTTAAAATAGATCGATAATGATAATTAAATTCTAGCTATTGATTTAATTTATTCAATCATATTACTTTTTTTGAACTTGCATATTACTTTAAATTTTGAATTTAAAAATTAATCATTTAATTTGCAAAAAAAATTTAAAAAAAATTATTTGCATTTAAGTTTCCATCTCAAATTCACTCTTCGAACTGATCCTCTTGATTCTATATTTTTTTGACAAGGTCTATTTATCTTTTTAACTATAATAATTCTTGAAATGATTTACAAAGTTCAGAAGATACAACGATAACAATGATTTTTTATGAGACAATTTGGCTGAAATATCTATTAAGTTTCAAAATACACTTAACATTCTTCCCTAAAATAAAATGTAAATTAGATCCCTAAAATTAACTTATCAAATAAGTGCATAAATTTTATGCAATTATTCAGTAAATAATTGCAGACAACCATGCGATGATATCCAAAAACTGTGGAAATTTCCGCAATTATTCGATGAGAATTTAAAAAAAAAATAGCAACTATTCATCAATAAAATTGCGAAAATGTCCGCAATTATTCATTAAATAACTGCAGAAATTTATGCAATTTTCGGATATAATTGCATAAATATCTGCATTCATTCACTATTTGGGCAATCATTCTGTAACGAAATTCTAGGGAGCTAATTACAATCTTTTTTGTGAAGGAGGTTTTGGATAAGTTTTATTTTAAGGACCTAAGCCGAACATTCACTTTTCTTGTACTAATGAGTCAAACGAGTAGGACAATGAGCTAGCAGGTATTCCTGGAGTGGTGATAAATTAATTATAGTTAATGAGATAGGATCAAGAGCACCTCCAACAGTAGAACACCCCTTTAGCCCCTTGATTTCCACCACATCTTGGTTTCTCTCTTCTTCCACTAACTTTTTCTCCTCCCCACTAAATTATTTTACTATGAATGAGTGGTGAAAATAGGGGATAAAGGGGTGCTCTATTTTTGGGGTGTTGTTGAACGTTCCTCATAGTTAATTCCTGCTATATATTATATTTCTTCTTACGCCAGTAAAGTTAAATAGTTGATGTTCTCGATGGACACGAGAACTAAAATCAAGAAATTTTCCAAATTAGGCTGGTTACTTTCAGATATCCGTGTCTACCAACTATGGTTTAATTTTTACCAAACAAACAAAGATAGGAAATTCTGCTGCACAATAAACCATAAACCATTCACATAAATTGATATTAAATTTTTTGATCATATATTGTAGCATTAGCACTTGTTTTTCCTAGGTCTTACAAAGTATCTTACTTATGAATTAAAAAATATATTGTTAAACCAAAATCTTTGATGAATAATATGATGAAACTAGGTATATTGCATGACCTGACCCCCTCCCCTTTTTAGGAAAGCAATTTGTGTTATTGACATAAAGCATATTCATGCGAGAGCTAGTAAGGTGGAACTATCAACATTTATAGGCCAAAAAATTTATCCAAAAAAATATTCTACGACTTTTAATTTTAACATAATCGTTAGCTTTTTTAACACATGGTTAGGAAAGATATACTCATGATTATTAATAACTAAATCTGCCTATTGAGAAAGTTGAAACCTTTCTATTGCTAGGAACTGAGACGATAGTTTTGATGACAACAACCTTTTTAACTAATTATTATTATAAAATATATACTAACACTTTTGCCTATATATATATATATATATATATATATATGCAGGTGTTATAAGAAAGTATTGATAATGAAGTCTGTACAGTATAAAGATTCAAGATTTAAAGACAAAGAATTCAAGATTGAACACTCATGAGTATCAAGAATTCAAGATATCAAGATAAGTAATAGAGTCATAAATTTTTGTTGAAACTTTATAATAGCACTAAAATCTTTATTCCTATTTTCTCACAGGATGGAATCCACTACTAAATCAGTTTCGGCGGGAACCGAGGCTTGACATGATGAGATACTCCACAATTTGGAACCCACAAAACTAAAGTTTTAAAATTTCCCTTTTAATATTTTAGTTTCAAAACCCTTCTTAGCTTTTATTTTCAAGGTATTTCAAAATTACTTCCTATTTAATAATATATCTTATCTTTTAATTTATTTAGAACATTTCATGATTTTTTTTATTTTAATACTTTAGTTTTGAATTCTCCAAATTATAATATATACTTAAGTTTTAACTTTCACATTCTTTTGTTTTCGTATATTTATATTTATAGTATTAAATATTAGGCTTTAAAATCACTTATACATATTACCAATATATGTTCAAATTATATTATTGCTATTATCCAATTTTATAATATAGGAAAATAGTTTATTTAACCTAGAATTATCTTGATTTGTTTAAACATCATTTTCATTATTATAAAAAAAAATCAAAAATGCTACAGAGATGTGGACATAGGGGGATGGCCTATGTCGACGTGGTAGCCATTTTTTCAAAATTTAAATTTCAAAAGAAGTGTCTATTCGTTTAAATCCATTCCTAAGTAGACATGGCTATTAGTTCTCTATATATACCCAACCAAATATGATTTTTTTTTTTAACTATTTTATATTATCTTCTTCACTCCTTCTCTCATTTCCTTTCTAAAATTTCAAGATTTCTTAACCAAACTCTACGGATATTCAACGAGAATCAAACCATAATATCTCTAGTTTAATTTTCTGCTCTTTCTCTTACTCAAAGATCTAAGTGCTATTCAGAGTTATAAGAGCATTCGTAATCAAAGATCGAAAGATCAAAATCCTATCGAGTCTCTCTACTAAACTATTACTGAAAAGGTGCGGTTGTAGCCTGTTTAATCAACTGGGTGTGATTATAGTTCGTAACTCAATTAGGTGATGTTGTAGCTAGTTAAATCACTAGAGCTCCCTATGATCAAAAGCAATTAGGGGTGGAACTCATGGCCCAGAACTCGAGGATAGAAATATTCACGATTATTTAAAAAGAAATACGCATAACCCCGAGTCGTGTGAGACTGAATGTAGAGTAACTATGAACCAGTATAAAATACCGGTATGTTCTTGCTTTACTGCTTTTACTTATTATTTGCATTTGAGATTGATTTTGTGATTGTTTCATATTTGTGATTTGCATTTGATTTTGACATACTCAAAAAGATTTCGAAAAGTTCATAAATTCCATTAAACACTATTCACCCCCTCTAGTGTTAAATTAGCCTTCAGATACATAATTCGCATTCCCAACAATTAACATTAGAATAAAGGATTCTGAAGTTTTTATAATCTGATTTTTGAAAAAGTTTTAAGTGGAAACCAACACTTATAATGTCAACATATTAGTTCTAGCTCATTTGTATTGGGTCAGTCCAGTGCCAGACCACCATTGCTTAATAGAAGTAATTATGCACATTAGGCATGCAAAATGAAAATATATTTACAATCAATAAGATTAAACACTATTCACCCCCCTTTAGTGTTAAATTAGCCTTCAGATCCATAATTCGCATTCCCAATAATTAACATCAGAACATAGGATTTTAAAGTTTTTATAATCCGATTTTTGACAAAAAATTAAATGGCAACCAACACTTGTAATGTCAACATATTAGTTCTAGTTCATTTATATTGGGTTAGTCCAGTGCCAAACCACCATTGCTTAATGGAAGTAATTATGCATATTATGCATGCAGAACAAAAATATATTTACAATCAATAGATTATACACTTGGAACATCACGAAAACTGAGTATGTTTAACCCACAACTAATTTTGCATGATGGACCGCTTAACAAAAGGTTATTCCACAAAACAATTCAAAAACCATAAATATTTTATTTTATTCACTTAATAGATATGAATTTAGTAGAGTGTCTGTTTGTTAGTCTGCATATAAAATCTAGAAAACTTTGCTAGTTACTCATGAAGGAAGATGCAAAGTTATACAGACCAAGATATCTATTTTAAATAATTAATTTCAATTATTCAAAATGAACCTGAAAGATTCTTTCTTTGATATGTACTGCAGGTTTCAAGATATTGTGAATCCACTGATTTCCTTAGGAAAGATATTCTCTGAGGAAGACCAAGTCAGAAAAATCCTGAATTCATTAACTTTGGAACGTGATCAAAAGACTCTGGCAGATGGAATTTGAAGAGGCTAATGATATCAGTACTTTGAAAATTGAAGAGTTAATTATAAATGTAATGTCATTCGAAGTAAAGATACAAGGAAGGAGAGGAAATAAGTCATCAGAAAAGAAGTCAATAGCATTCAATGTAATAATTGATGATTCAGATTCTAATAGTGATAATGATAAAGAGATAGCATTGATGGCAAGAAATTTTAGAAAAAAATTAAAATACAAGAAGATAAACAACCTCGGAAGGAATGAGCATAACAATTTTGAGAAAAATAATGAGGTTCCAAATGACGTCAGATGTTAAAATTGTGAGGAATCAAGCTACTTGATAAAAGATTGACCATATCTAGATAGACAAAATCAACCTCCAAGTAACAATACATTGAAGAAAAGGAAAGAATGATATAATGCCACATTAATGAATTCAGGTTCTTCCTCCAGTGATGAAGATTAAAAATGAATAATTCAAATATGTGTTTTACGACTATTCATTCAAAAGATACCGGAAATTGGATCTAAAAATAGGTATGCATTTATATTATTTTGGTTCAAATTGCTTATTTGAATTGTTGTTTGATTGATTGCTTGCTTTGTTTAAAACTCCTTGAATTTTATATTCAGATTCATCATTTAAAACTTGACTTTAAAATATAAAATAATAATATTATTTTAATAAAATTCTAAATATCAAAATATTAATATTTAAATATTATTATAATTAAAATTATCTTAGGAAATATATAAATTAGAATATAAGATATATATATATATATATATATAAAGAGAGAGAGGGAAAGACTATACAGACACAAAGGTTTGACACAAAATAAGGGACATAAAATCTGAACCATAGGAATACCCCATGATTTGCACCCCTCACATAAAGACAAGTTAATCATATGGCTAAGATTTCGTGTCTCCTGATTTGTGTGAAAATTTTGTGTTCAAATAGCTGCTCCCATACACACACACACACACATATATATATATATATTTGGAAATAAAAACTACGCATGCCCTTTGAATAAAGAGACACATGTTGACATGCCCAGATTCCCATGTCGACATTCCCCTGCAAATTTGAGTTCAAACTTTTGAATTTTCCTCCACTTTTTCACCAATTACAATGTACTGAAAAGGTACATCTATTCCGTTGAACATGTCCATGGAATCTCTATTTATTTCTCTATCCTTATCATCATTTTTCACTTTTATTCAAAATTCAAACTTATCTTCATTATCTTCTACACTTCATAAACATCGATAATAGCCTCCTCAAGCACTCCAATCACTATAAAGTTGGATAAAGCCATCAGTGCTTTTCTTTTTAATGACTTGGAAATTATCAAAGCTTACATTGACTATGTAAATTTTGTAAAGTTTATACTGGTAAATTCGCTATTTTCAACGATTTTCCATCTTATGAAGTTGGATCTCTTTGATTAAAACGAAATTCTTAGTTTGATTAATTGAAAGGAAAATGATTTTGCTCGTTATCCAAACCTTGCGAAAATGATTTATGCAAATTTGAATCGTCGATTTTACGAAGGAAATAAAGGTGAAGTTTGGAGTAGTGTGACAAGCACTCAAATTATTTTAGATTGTGAAAATTTGGGAAATATTTTGAGTTGTAAGAGCACCGGAACGGATTTTTCAAAATTCAAAATTAACGAACTTGATTGAGAGACTTTCCATCATAGTTTTGAAGAAGATGATAACGTGGAATTTAAAATTTGTTATTTTCATCTAAAAGAAATAATTGTAAACTTACTTCTTCAACACACTATTATACCTAAATCGGAAAATTTCAGTAACTCGACTATGAAAGTTTGCAAAGCTCTTTACGTCATTTATATGAAATACAACATTAATTGGGCTCAAGTTATATTGGATGAGTTTCGAGCCAAGAACTTTTCGTTAGGTGAAAATACGTTATGTCATGGAATTTATCTTACATGTATTTTCAACTTATTTGGCGTTGATTTCAAAGGAGAAGAGTTTATTTCCAAAAAGGTCTTTAATCATGGAAATATCTCACTTATGAAGATTCAGCAAGTATTCCAACCATATGAAACACTTACGGAAAATAAGGAAAGGTTAGCCCATGAGCTAGAAGAAGAAGAGGAAGAAGAAGGGGAGGAATGAAAATTGAGAAAGTCGAGAAGAAACTTCATTAAAAAGTACTGAATATCCTACAAATCAAGCCAATCTATCCAGTAAATCCATTCTTAACAACCAAAAGATCATTATGAAGAATCAAAAGATTTTAAAGAGGTCATTTAGTAAGAAAATGGAAAAGATCTCCACAAAAATGAATAAATTCTTTGAAAAAGTTAGTCGCAAACTTAGACTATCATCATCTTCTGCCGAATTCTAGTTTTAAATTCCATGTTTTATTAGTTTCTATTCATATTTATATAATATAAAGAAAATCACAGTATAAAACAAAAATGTAAAATCCTAAAATTTAAATGACCCATGTCGACGTATAACTGCCCTTTTTTCAAATTTTGTTTGAATTTAAAATTGCCTTTACCAACTAATGTCTATTCGTTTCTAAAGAATTCCTAAGCCTATAAATACATGTCTCTTCTCGAAGAAGTTATTTTCATTTCTCTTTAAACTCCAATCATTATCTACCGATTTTATCAATATCATGGCACCTCCATTACACAATTTGAGCAAAAATCCTAAAGAGACACTCAGTTCTTTCAAAATAATCCTTACTTTCATTCTGTGCAATCAATGGCGCTTTGAATTGAGTCAAATGCAAATGATTAATGAACAAGAGAGGCATTTCGATGCTACTTGATCAATGATCTCTACACTTAATAATCGAGAAGATAATAATGATCCAAGAGGAACCCTTACCAAAGAAAATGAAGACTAAGTTGCTATAAAGGTTGGTTCTATCTTCGGTGAAGAAGGATGGGTAGAAGTCCCATGAAAAGTTTGATTTATGTCTGAATTTGGTATGCTAATTGACGATTTGAATTGATTATGTGTGAAAACATAATGATGTAGTTTGAATTGATTGTATAATGATTGTTTGATTATTAATATTATTCTAGTTTAATCTTGATAATCTTTTGATTCATTGACTATTTATTCTTGTTATTCTTCATTGACATAAGTGGTACCATAGTTTAAAGGGGAATATTATAGTCATTTTAGTGTAGGCTTAGTTTTTATTGATAAAGGGGGAAAATTATAAAATAGGTTAGACTAGGCTTAGAATAAGGAGAGTTAGTAGTTTTTGGATGAGATGTTGAAGAAAGGGGGAGTAATTGAAGAATCAAGGTATCAGTAAGTATATTTTATAAACGAAGGTTGTCATCATCAAAAAGGAGGAGATTGTTAGGAACTGAGATAATGGTTTTGATGAGAGTAACCTTTTTAACTAATTATTATTACAATATATATACTAAGACTTTTGTGTGTGTGAGTGTGTGTGTATGCAGATGTTATAAGCATGTATTGAGAATGAAGACTGTACAGTACTAAGATTCAAAGATAAAGTTCAAGATTGAAAACTCATGAGTATTAAGAATTCAAGATAAGTAATAATGTCTATAATTTTTGTTAAAACTCTATAATAGCACTAAATCCTTTATTCTTACTTTCTCATGACATGTAACCTATTTCTACTGTATAACGAGATAGAACCCATAGTGGGATGGATCCCATGACCAAATTAGTTTTGGCGAGAACCGATGCATGACATCATGAGCTACTTTGCAAGTAGGAACTCACAAAACTAACGTTTTAAAATTTTCTATTTAATGTTTCAGTTTCAAAACTCTTCTTAGCTTTTATTTTCAAGGTATTTCAAAATTACTTCCTGTTTAATAATATCTCTTGTCCTTTAATTTATTCAAAACATTTCATGATTTTAATCTAAACTTTTTATTTTAATATTTTAGTTTTAAAATCTCAAAGTTATAATATATATACTTAAGTTGTAATTTTCTTATATTTTTGTTTTCTTATACTAATACTTATTAAATATTAAGTTTTAAAATCTCTTTTATATATTATAAATATATGTTTTAAAATTATATTATTACTCCATTATACTATTTTATAATATAGGAAAATAATTTGTTTAAACTCCAGAATTATCTTGATATATTTAAACATCATATTCATTATTTTGAAAAAACTTAAATTTCAAAAATTAAATAAGGATGTCGACATAGGAGAATGACCAATGTCGACATGGTAGCTATTTTTTAAAAATTTCAAATTTCAAAAAAGTGCCTATTCGTTTAAATCCTTTCCTAAATTGACATGGCTGTTGAATCCCTGTAAATACCCAACGGAAAACGAATTTTTAATTACTTTTCATTTTCTTCTTCACTCCTTCTCTTCATTTCCTTTCTAAAGTTTCAAGATTTCTTTAACCAAACTCTGTTGAAATTCAAAGAAAATCAAACTAGAATTCCTCTAGTTTAGTTCTCTGCCCTCTTTCTCAAATATCGAAGTGCTACTCAGAGTTCATTTATAATCAAAGATCGAAAGTTCAAAGTCCTATCGAGTCTATCTACTAAAATATTTCTGAAAAGGTGTGATTGTATCCCATTTAAATCAGTTAGGTGTGATTGTAGCCCATAGATCAATCAAGTGATCTTGTAACCTGGTTAAATCAAGAGAGCTTCCTTTGCTCAGAAGCAGTTGGGGGTGGACCTCATAGCCCTGAAGTCGAGGATTGTAATATTGAAATTTATTTGAAAAGAAATCTACACAGCCTTGAGTTGTGTAGGACTGGATGTAGGTTAACTTCGAACCCGTATAAAATACCGATGTGTTATTTCCTTTGCTGATTTATTTATTGTTTGCATTTATGACTGATTTTGTGATTGTTTAATATATGCAATTTGCATCTGATTTTGATTTATTTAAAAAGGTTTCAAAAAGTTCATAAATTTCATTAAACATTATTCGCCCTTCCCCCAATCCACTAGTGTTAATTTAGCCTTATGATCCATAATCCGCATTCTCAACATCTGCACCATTTAGTAATAAGTATTATCTTGTTACTTTAAAGGACAAACTTGAAAATAAATATCACCTCCTTATTGAAACAAATGCTATTATGTTCTAGCTTTTCAACAAACCTAGAGAATTTATAAATCCAATGACGAAAACTCCAAATTCTATCATTCTATTTTACACATTCTTGAAATCGAAAACTGATCATAACACTCCATGGTGTTTGAGCGACACTTCACAAAAGTAAGATTTGAAAATCTGGAACCACGAAATATAAAAGCAAGTAAAGACACGGGAATTTTAGAGTGGTTCGACCTAGAATCGGCCTACATCCACTGTAGAAACTATTTTCATTATCATAGTAGAATTTACAAAGTACATGATTTCATTCATTTCACTCTTCTACAATGAACTCCTCCATGTTATCTCTTTTTTGCTTTTGAATTCACGAAGGAGTGGTTGAGATCTCTTTATTTGTGATGGTAGTTGTGTAGATCTTCAACCACTTGAACACTCAGATGATCTTCATGAGTTCCATAATGATTTTGTGTTGCATCTAGGCTTGAGAGAGAATTAATGGAGGTTGGAGAGGTTTAGAGTGGTGGAGAAATGAAAATGGCAGCCCTTCGGGATGAAAAAATCAGTCCCTTGAATGGTGGAGAAGTGGGGTATTTATATGTGTCATCTGGGGGTAGTGGCAAAGTTGAAATTTATGTGTGCAGGGTATGGATCGGTCATAAACTTATTTACGAAAATTCCACTGGGTCCATTCTGACCAACCCATCCAGTTGTATCCAGCTGTATGTGCTCGACCGATCCATGGAATTAAGTGACCGATTGCCTCATGTAAATTTTTGCTGTCGACCCATCTTATACCTTGTGACTGATCCATATTATTACAGCTTTGCCACCATTTTCTTTTTAATAACCGACCCTGATATCCCCATTCCACGTTTATGCAGCGTTGTTCATTCATTCATGCCACGTGTGTACGTTTATATTTGCAGCAGTACATTTATGCGAAACCGGTCCATGTTTGAACGTGATGCCATGCTGTGTTTTATATTTGAATACAGCTGCACCTTGTAAGAAACCGACCCATATAAGTTTCTTGAAGCTGATCCATCACTGTATTGTGGCCGACCCATCGTCGTAGATACTAACTGATCCATCACTCAATAACTTGTTGCTGAACCAATGCCACGTGTCTTTCATGAAGCACGGTAGTCGACCCATACATTGACACCAGACCGACCCGTATTGTATTATTTTTAGTTCATTATTTGTTATACACATTTTTCATGTGAGCCTGCAGATCTAGCTATATATAAGTGATGACACATTTGTATATGAACTGAAGCCATGAGAACGTGACGTCTTATGATGTGTATATTAACATGTCGACCCATGCAAGTGTGCATGCAGTGCTACATGGCATATTGTAGACGCATGATTTATTTGGCAAGCTTCAGGTTTTACATGTTGTTAGGCGAACCAATACCTAACAAAGCAGATGGCATTTGAATTATCCCATGCTTTCGCAAGTTATAGTTCATGCACACAAATTTATGCCCGATCCATAGCTGATGGATTATGAATGATCCATATAAGGCCTTTCCGCCCATCCATCATAAAGCCTGTGCCCGATCCATAGTTTGTAACATGGCCGACCGATCCATCAGCAAAGTGAATGACCGATCCATCACCAGTGAAAGCGCCTGGTACATTATCTGACAACCGACCGATCCACGCTACCATTTTACGTCCGATCCATATAGAACTCATGCCTGACCCATATTAAAACATCATTCGGTCCATCGCTTCGTAAATATAAATGATCTATCACCCTTGTATGCAATAAAACAGGATTGTTTAAACCACGTTTTATAACGGAGTTAACATTTGCCCCTCGAAGTTTATATTTTTGCTTGCAAAAAATATAAACTTCGAAATGATTGCCATAACTGGTGTTAACCCACATTGATAAACCGTCCATACTTATTTTGATGGATTGGATATATATATATATGGGTTAATTTTAGAGGATCAGTTTCCTGGTCACAGGTGTCTCTACTGATGAATCGGAGGTTAGAATTTTAAATTCTTAGTTGGATTTTTGGGATTAAGCTAAATGGTTGATCTCATTATTTTTCAATTGAAACCAGATCTCGACTCTATCGGTTTAGAGTTTGAAAGCATGGGTCTTGAGGTCCTCTTTGACACTGGTTAATGCCATAGAATTTGCTGCTTGTGAGCAATGAAGACTTCACTGATGTGTTTAGAATTCGAAAACTGCGTAGCTTTTTCTCTATTTGATATGCTAGAATTCCATCTTAGATTTTTGAGTTTCAAATTTATCTTCGAAATGCTCGCAACTCAATGTTGTCGCAAGGATTTTTGCACTCGCAGGCACTTTAATCTTGGACTTAAAATTTATTGCTCGTTGACATTGCATAAGTATGTGAGCGCTTCAATTTTGGTCAAGGCTGTAATGTGGAACTAACAAGATACATAATAGATCGGACGTGCATGACCATGATGGATCGGCTATGTCCATTCCATGTTGTCTGCTTATTTTGAACACTTGCTTGGACACTAAACCTCCTTTGAAGCAAAACATATCTTTTGAAGGCAATCAATGACGTGAACCCAAACATGTTTTTTCAGTGCTACGCCCTATTCTGTGACAAAAACGTTGCATGGTTTTCTGGGCCAATATTTTGCTATTGACTGCCAATATCGATAACAGGTTAGTTAATCACTAAAAATTTAAATACGACAAATTTTATGATTTGAACTGACTGACGTATCTACACACAATCGTTTCGTCTGATCATTCATAACTTGTCGAATATTGCCTGTGTAGATACAACATTCTAATCTGAATTCGCAGAGACGTTTGAAACCAACTAACCAACACATACCGACTATAAATTCCAAGCATCATCTTTTAATGACTTATATAATCTTGTATGATGGTTTATTTTTTATGAAACATATACCTGTACAAATTGGAACTTCGACTTGAGTTTCAGAGGCTAGAGCGACTCCACCTTTTGGATTGTAAACGAATCAGTCTTTGGTTATTCCTCGTCCTCTTGACAATTTGCCGGAAAGGTGCCATTTTGTGCTAACTCAATATATGCACTTACTTTGGCATTTCCAAATTTGCCGCAAAATTGCAATGGGGAGAGGAATTTGTTGACCGTTCATCTTTAGGCCTCAATGTGTGACTATTGCTCAATCTTCCTTTTATATCTTTGTGCCCCCATTTGGGAAGGTCTTTGAATTTAGTGTAACTGCTTGGGGAGGACTTTGTACCCCCCATTTAGGGAGGACTTATGTTTTGTGCCCCCGCTTGGGGAAGACTTATATTTTGTGTCCCCGCTAGGGGAGGTCTTATATTTAGTTCCCTGCTCGGGGAGGTCTTATATTTTGTGCCCCCTCTTGGGGAGGACTTATATTTTGTGCCACCGCATGGGGAGGACTTAAATTTTGTGCCCCCGCTAGGGTAAATCTTATATTTAGTGCCTCCGCTCGGGGAGCTCATATATTTTGTGCCCTCGCTTGTAGAGGACTTATATTTCGAGCCCTCGCTTAGGGAGGACTTATATTTGGTGTCTTCACTAGGGGAGGTCTTACATTTGGTGCCCCGGCTCGGGAAGATCTTATATTTTTTGCCCCCGCTTTGGGAGGACTTATATTTCGTGCCCCCGCTTGGGGAGGTCTTATATTTAGTGCCCCCGCTTGGAGACGACTTATATTTTCACTAAAGCTGCTTCACTTGGGAAGCGTTTGCCTCACTAGGGATGATTTTCCTTTGTTTCATTGTTTCACAGGGAAGATTCCATCTCCTTGATTAGACGCTTGACTTGGCAAGCTATCTTAGTTAATTAGCTAAAGCCTTGGACCTCCCACTCGGGGGGGTGCCCTTGTGAAATTTACAACCCTTGCACTTGTTTGTTGCGACACTTGTTCGTTGTTTGAATCCTTGCGATTCATCTCATTCACCTTTCAAGGCAATGCTTTTTTATCTTTAAACTTGTGCATGTGGATATTTTCAAGATTTGGCGCTTGAGCTAGTGTTGTTGGGGTCGCTAAGTTTCGTCAGATTTTAAAGGAACAAGCGCTCGACAGATAGCCTGCAATATAAAATCATCTTTAAGCATATTCTGATTTGATAAAATCTTTTGCAAGTAAGAGATTTATTCAGGCAGATATTCTCTTAGTCACAGAGTTAATGTTCAGTATAATGTTTGTAAAATATTATAGACTTTTATATGAAGTTCAAATACAACATGAAGTAAAGCATGAAATAAAGTTGTGGCGATGATGATCGCTTATTCTAAGCCGTTGAAATTAGAGCGCCAATCAACGGTAGTCGACTAATGGCCGACCTCATATTATCTCGCGTTGGAGTTTCATTACATGGACCGGTTTGATTGGCGGGTGCACTTTGCTCTTGAAGCGCTGGAGCAAAATTTGAGGCTTGCAGATTCTTTACATACCGCTGCAACCTGTTTTTCCTGATCAATCCCTTGATGAGGTTCGTCAAGTGCCGGCATTCATTAGTATCATGCCTAGGTTGATTGTGAAAGCGAAAGAATTTTCGAGAATTTGTAGCTCTCTTAGAAATACCCAGCAGTGGTGGTTCCGGATAGTGTTCGGTATCTTTGGTGGCGAAGAAAATGTTTTCCGTAGTATTATTCAGTGGGGTGAATTTAGCGGGTGTAAAGAAGCGAGTCTTGTCTCCATCTCGACTATCTTTCCTGTCGTTTCCTCCTTTTTGACTTCTGGGATTCTTCTGATTATATTGAGTAGCAGCATTTTTGGGAGCTTCAATAAGTTTGTTACCATCAGTAATCTGAGGAGGCACAGGATCGTCTTCCACTCTCATATACTCTTCTTCTTTTTTATGGAATTTCTCAAGCGTGTTTGGCTCTTTCATTTTAATCCATCTGCCAAATTCATTCTTCTTATCTATGGCGCCGATTAGAGACATTAAAATCATGCGGGGCTCGGGATTCCCCACCTCGGACAAAGCAGTGTCGAATCTCTTGAGAAAAGCTTTAATTGACTCTCCTCGGTATTGTTCCATTGATGTTAGAGAAATGACATACTTATCCTTCATAGCTTGCAGCCTAAACTGCTCATCGAATTTCAAAGTCAAATCAATAAATCGATTGATGGATTTGGATGGCAGCTTCGTGAACCATAATGATGCCACATCTTCTAGATAGACAGGAAGCATAAGCCATTGATCTCGTCTGTCTCTTTGGCTACATTCATATGCCATTCATATTTGTACAGGAAGTGATTCGGATTAGAAGTCCCATTGTATAGAGGCAGAGTAGGATGAGTGAACATTTTAGGGAACTCTGCCTTGCAAATCCTTTTAGTGAATGGACTTTTGATGGGAGAGAAGTCCCATTCCCTCTCACTATCATTGCGGGACATGCTATCTTTCATGATTCGCTTTATCATATCCGCGATATACTCCTCTGAGTTGTGTTATTTCGCAGAGCTGACTTCGGTCTCTTTACCAGATGCTTGTCTTGTAGAGCAAGCACGATTAGAGGATCTAGGTCTTTTACCTCCACTGTGGGGAAGTTCCCTATTGGCGGGACTAGCAACTCTTTGGGTATTTCGGTCGCAATGAATTTAGTCTTCATCTTTGAGTCTTGGACATCAACGTCGCCTTTGCCACTTTCCCAGCCATCAAGTCCTTCCATGTTATCATTACGATGATGATCAGAAGATGACGAATTCACGTTCTCTTAAAGGTTGACATGAACTTTTTAAGGAGGAGTGGGACTCGCTTGTGCATTCAAAAGAGCATTCACCTTATCGATAAGAGCCTGATTAGCATCCATCAAACTTTTAGTGGAGGTCTCCACCCGTTGATTTAAATTGGCGACAACGGCGTTTAACTCATCTTTGGTTACTCCGGCTCCGCTTGTTGAGTTTTGTCCAATCTCAAAGCGATTGGTAAGTGGCGTAGCCTCGTCTGCAACATTGTTAAGTCCCCCAGCGGTTTTACTTTAAGTTTTCTTTGACTTTGCCATTATCTCGGACAAAGGTTTGAACTTTGAAGAGAATTCGTCAATTGAACTGGATCTTAAATTTGGAGAATCTATCGTAGAAGAAGGCTTCAAATTTCACTATCTCCGTAGAGGACTTAACCTTGAGAATGTGAACGTGACCCCATAGTGGGGGCCATAACTGTTGAAATCAAAAATTGATCACAACACTCCAAGGTGATTGAGTAACACTTCACAAAAGTAAAATTTGAAAATGTGGAGCCACGAAATATAAAAGCATTTAAAGACACAGGAATTTTAGAGTGGTTCGGCCTAGAATCGACCTACATCCACTATAGAAACTATTTTCATTATCATAGTAGAATTTACAAAGTACATTATTTTATTCATTTCCCTCATTACACTCTTCTACAATGAACTCCTCCACCTTCTCTCTTTTTTGTTGTTGAAGTCACGAAGGAATGGGTGAGATCTCTTGATTTGTGATGGTAGTTGTGTAGATCTTCAACCACTTGAACACTTAGATGATCATTATGGGTTCCATAATGATTTGTGTTGAATCTAGGCTTGAGAGAGAATTAATGGAGGTTGGAGAGGTTTAGAGTGGTGGAGAAATGAAAATGACAGCCCTTCGGGGTGGAAAAATCGGTCCCTTAAATGGTGAAGAAGTAGGGTATTTATAGGTGTCGTTTGGAGGTAGCGGCAAAGCTGAAATTTATGCGTGTAGGGTATGGATCGGTCATAAACTTATTTACAAAAATGCCACTGGGTACATTCCGACCAACCCATCCAGCTGTATCCAGCTGTATGTGCCCGACCGATCCATGGAATTAAGTGACTGACCGACCCATGTAAATTTTTTCTGCCGAACCATCTTATACCTTGTGACTGATCCATATTATTACAACTTTGCCACCATTTTCTTTTTACTAACCGACCCAGATATGCGTGTTCCACGTTTATGCAGCATTGTTCATCCATTCATGCCACATGTGTACATTTATATTTGCAGCAGTCCATTTATGCGAAACCGGAACATGTTTGAATGTGATGCCATGCCATGTTTTATTTGAATACAGCTGCATCTTGTAAGAAGTTGACCCATATAAGTTTGCCTGAAGCCGATCCATGCACCGTATTGTAATCGACCCATCGTCGTAGATACTAATAGATCCATCACTCAGTAACTTGTTGTTGAACCTATGCCACGTGTCTTTCATGAAGCATGGTAGCTGACCCATACATTGAGACCAGACCGACCCGTACTGTTTGATTTTTAGTTCATTATTTGTTATACGCGTTTTTCATGTGAGCCTGCGGATCCAACTATATATAAGTGATGACACATTTGTATATGAACCGATGCCATAAGAACATGTCGTCCCATGCTGCATAAATTAACATGTCGACCCATGCAAGTGTGCGTGCCAACCTATGTGGCATATTATGGTCGCATGATTTATTTGTTAAGCTTCAGGTTTTACATGTTGTCAGGCAAACCAATACGTAACAAAGCAGATGGCATTTGAATTATCCCATTCTTTTGCCAGCTATAGTTCATGCACACAAATTTATTCCTGGTCCATAGTTGATGGTTTATTACCGACCCGTACAAGGTCTTTCAGCCCGATCCATCATAAAGTCCATGCCCGATCCATAGTTTGTAACGTGGTCGACTGATCTATCAGCAAAGTGGATGACCGATCCATCACCAGTGAAAGCGCTGGTCTATCATCTGACAAACGACCGATCCATGCTACCATTTTATGTCTGATCCATACAAAACTCATGCCCAACCCATATTAAAACATCTTCCGGTCCATCTCTTCGTAAATATAAATGATCTATCACCCTTGTGTGCAATAAAACATGATTTTTCTTAAACTACGTTTTATAACTTAGTTAACATTTTCCCCTCGAAATTTATATTTTTGCTTGTGAAAAATATAAACTTCGAAATGACTGCCATAACCGGTGTTAACACACATTGATAGACGGCCTATACTTATTTTGATGGATTGGATATATATATATATATATATATATATGGGTCAATTTTGGAGGATCATTTTCCTGGTCACGGGTGTCTCTACTATTGAATCAGATGTTAGACTTTTAAATTCTGAGTTGGATTTTTGGGATTAAGATGAATGGTCGATCTCATTATTTCGGAATTGAAACCAAATATCGACTCTATCGGTTTAGAGTTTAAAAGCATGGGTCTCGAGGTCATCTTTGATGCTGGTTAATACAGTAGAATATGTTTACTGTGAGCAATGCAGACTTCAGTGATGTGTTTAGAATTCAAAAACTGCATAGCTTTTTCTCTATTTGATATGCTAGAATTCCATCTTAGCTTTTTGAGTTTCAAATTTATCTTCGAAATGCATGCAGCTCAATGTTGTCGCAAAGATTTTTTCACTGGTAGGCACTTTAATCTAGGACTTAAATTTTGTTGCTCGTTGATGTTGCATAAGTATGTGAGCGCTTCAATTTTGGTCGAGGCTTCAATGTGAAACAAACAAGATCCATAATATATCGGATGTGCACGACCATGATGGATCGGTAATGTAACAACCCAAATTTCCCCGCCCTTCGAATCGACCATAAACCACATAGGTCCGATCTGAAAGTCGGAAATCATCGGATTATTAACTTTGGGCGCACAACAACATCAGAACAAACAACAGAAGACTTTTATAAACATCATAATAATGTTACATCAGAGTACGTAATATCAGAGTACATCGAAAATTATATAGCGGAAGATAAATTTACAATAAATGTAATACAATGCAGCGGAAACAAATAAACTAACACACCGGAAAACTATCAATGCTCTGGACATAGCTTTAAGCTTCAATCCAGAATCCTTCTCAAGATACATATCTGCAAAAACAACTACTCGACTGCCCGTGTGGAAAATAGGGGCACCCGAGTTTGCAAGGGAAAAACAAACTACGAGTCAGTCATGAGACTAGTACGAGAAACTCTACAATTATAATCAGCTTATAAAATAAGGAAAATCACGGGACCACGTCGTATGACAGGGAACGTGTTTACTCCACTAGATCGCCGGTGCATAGACAACTACCATAAATAGAGAACTTATGGATCTACAATGCATCATACAACATGCAATTCCTCAATCTTCCCATTTAGGCATAATCCCCAAACTTAGATTGTTCCAAATCCAATTCACTTTGCATAAATTATTCCTTTGGACTTTATTCCAGATTCTTATTTCAAATCATTTGAAATACGTATCTGACTTATACATAAAAGTAGATTTCACTTCGGGATCTCAAACTAAAATCATTTGGAAATATGAATCCAAAACAAATGCATGCAAATAATATGCAACCAAATATCGGGAGGTATTCAGCCCTCAGACAAGGTGACGGGTTCGCACCTCTCCAACTCGATATATATATGTGCACCTCCCACTACAGAGCGGGCTACACTGACAATGCATCATCCCACGCCCTCGGGGAAAATACACCGCCCTCTTGCCCATAAACTTTTAGTCTTCCAGGGTTACCTGAATCTTTAGCCATATACTAAATCATTTCTTATCCCAAAGGAGGGAAAACCATTTCACAACATAATAGTCACAAGTACTTTCAATATATACAGTACTTCACATTAGCAATTCACACATATGATCAGTCACCATTAATCACATAACCTTTGAGCTCGTACGTCTCAAAGAAGGGTGTTAAGCAAGAGAATAAATTCTTCGCCACCAAACAGAGATATCATCAATAGCAACTAATCGGTTATGTGATGAACTACAATGTCAAACACATAATACATTTTGAAATCATTTCGACAATATCGGGTTTAGGCCTCGAAATCCTTTCTGTTTTATAAAACATATTTATAAAATATTCCTTGTCCAAAATCGGGAATACATTTCTTTTTTACTTAAGAAAATTGCATTTCAAAATCATTCATTAAATTTGAAATGAATCAACAACATCGCTAAACATCTTATAGTCAAATCGTGAAGTGTTTCACAAAATGTTAGCATACAAATATTTCTACCCAACCCAATGCTAAATGTAAAAGCATATCTTGCTCATAAACTGGTCGAGCACAGTCCAAACAATCAATTAATCACAATCCATACCAAAAACCAAGTGTATTTGGTTTATATCACATCTCATGTTTTGGGTAAGTTTAATTACCATCCATTCATTATGGGAATTAATCCTGCATTTACTCGGGTTAAAGAACAAATGTTATTTAAAACACAATTCACGATAAATCCAACTTCATCTTCCATTTAAATATGGAACCTTCATAGAAATTTGAACAATTCATAATCGATATAAATTTCCATATCAAATTAATACTATAAGTGGAATAGTGGCAAAGCCTTTTAAATTCCATAAATAGTAGCGTTCTTCATTCACAGAAGCTCATCTCGATTATCCTTAAATCGAATTCCATTCAATTCCAATTTAGTTTATTAAATTGGAAAAATTCACGTTGGAAAATTTCCATTAATTTTAATTAAAAGATTTATTTCTTTCTCAACTTGGTTTAAGAACAGTGTTATTGAAGAAACTATTCACGACAAACCCAAAATCCAATTTGATATTAAATCCAAGGCTCTGAATAGAAATTATGTCAACTTATATTCAATATCAAATTCTCAAAACAACAGATAACGTATTGGGAATAACGATATCTATATCTTCCAAATTCCTCAATAATATCCGTATAATCACGGAATCCTATATCAAAATATTCCGAAGATTATTTCCATCCAAATTCATTCCAATACTTTCCCCTTGATTAAATTATTGGCCTTCCCCATTCATTTCCTTATATAAAAGGTTTAGTCGAGAATTTAATTCGATCATCGAATTTAAATACTCTAGTCATATCCTATCCCATATTCATAACCATTCTTTATTTTTCAAACCAAGCCAAATTGGTTTGCACACATTTTAAATCACTTAAGGTAAGTTGAAAACGATTTATCAAACAATTTCAAATAAAATCAAGTTCTGGAATCTGAGAATTAGTTAAACTGACAAGTCACAAATGAAGTCGAAATGGGCCGAAACTCGGTTGGGAAAGAGCCTGGATGCATCTAAACTGTTGACTGTGGTCTCCACTGGTTAACAATTCAAAAATAAGATTCAGACGTCTAAATAAAAAATTCAGACATCTGTTTTTGCAATTTACTGAAACATCAAGGTTTTAGTTCATTTTTTCCCTATTTCAAACGTCTGAAATCTTTGGGTCAGACGTCTGAATTAAAATTTTCAGACATCTGAATTTTTTAACTTTTTCCATAATTATTTAAAGTAGGTCAGACGTCTGACCAAGACAATTCAGACGTCTGAATCCTGATTCAGAGCATAATTCGCCTTGAAAACATGTTCTAAGTGATATCAACTCATGCCCGAAGGCCGATGATGTTATGTACATGTAAACGAGGCTTCTAAAACTCACCGGACAACTCATAACACCAAACTCACATGCACAAACAGTCATATAAGAGATTTGCAATGGTTTTTGATTGTAAATTCCAAAATGGTTAATACTCTAACAAAAGCAATCACATACGATTCAAGCGGCTTGTGAAGACTTAGAACTATGCCGAGGAGGCAATGGAGCTTCACAATATCGCTAAATCAACTAGTAGCTTATGAATTAGATTGTAGGGACAATTCTAATCATAATTTTCAACTCAATGAAAACACGAACGCATGAAATCAACCAAGTTACACTAGCATACCCAACTCGCTAGCATATCATCAACCAACAATCATTCATCAACCAAATCATTGATTAGCAAACAATTAATCTTAATCTAGCCCTCTTTAGTGAGTAGTGTCTCACATAGTGGATAAAAATCATATTTTTAACATGCTAATCATGATTTAACATCATATTATACTTGTATGCTCAATCAATAACATCAATCCAAACTATTAGATAACTATAATTAACTAACTAGCCCTTTTATAGTTCCAGTTTCTCACCTTTACTTGCTGGAATCAAGAAATCAATCCTATGACAAGCTAAAACAACCTCTCTTCGAATATTGCATGCAAATCTCCAATCTAAGCACATATGATTCAATTTCCTAAGAGTTAGGTCATAGGAAATCATAGAAATCAAAGAGAAAAACAAGATGGGGAAGATGAAGAGGATCATGCTTACCCTTCTTCTTGGATTTGCACTTGATTTTAACAAGATTGAAGCTTGGAATCAAGAACCCTAGCTTAAAAATTTTAATTTCCAATTCCTTTCCCCATTTTCTAATTTTTCTCTAAGTGTTGGAACGAATGAATGGGAGAGGGATGATTGGGCACTTAAAGGAAGTGGGCGAAGTTGGCTAACCAAACCCTAACCAAGGTGCCAAAATTCTAAAGATCGGAGTATATTGAAGTTTATACTTTCTGAACTCCTAAACGACATTTTGGACTCAATAGAAGTGGTTTCGAGTCCAAATTCATCCATATGAAAAATGTTACTTTTTGGACACATACAATGATTTAAAAATAATTTTTTTAAATTTTGACATATTTTCCTATAAAATTATATTAAAAATAAATTTTATATTGGTTCCAAAATCTCAGGGATGTGACAGGCAACGTCCACTCCATGATGGACTGCTTGTTTTGAACATTTACTTGGACACTGAACCTCCTTTGAAGCAAAGCACATCTTTTGAAGGCAATCAATGACTTGAACCCAAATATGTTTTCCACTGCTACTCCCTATTTTGTGACAAAATAGTGCACGGTTTTCTGGGCCAATATTTTGCTATCGACTACCCATATCGATAACAGGTTAGTTAATCACTAAAAATTTAAATACGGCAAATTTTATGATTTGAACTGATTGACGTATCTACACATAATCATTTTGTCTGATCATTTATAACTTGTCGAATATTGCCTGTGTAGATACAACATTTTAATCTGAATTCGTAGCGATATTTGAAACCGACTAACCGACACATACCGACTGTAGATTCTAAGCATCGTCTTTTAATGACTTATATAATCTTGTACGATGGTTTGTTTTTTATGAAACATAAACTTGTACAAATTGGAACTTCGATTTGAGTTTTTGAGGCTAAAGCGACTGCACCTTTTGGATTGTAAACGAATCAGTCTTTGGTTATTCCTCGTCCTCTGACAATTTGCCGAAAAGATGCCAATTTATGCTAACTCAATATGTGCACTTATTTTGGTATTTCCGAATTTGTTGCAAAATTTCCATGGGGAGAGGAATTTGCTGACTATTTATCTTTAGGCCTCAGTGTTTGACTATTTCTCAATCTTCCTTTTATATCTTTGTGCTCCCACTTGGGAAGGTCTTTGAATTTAGTGTCCCCGCTTGGGGAGGACTTTATATTTTGTGCCCCTGCTTGGGGAGGACTTATATTTCGTCCCCCGCTTTGGGAGGACTTATATTATGTTCCCTCCCAGGGGAGGTCGTATATTTAGTGTCCCCGCTCTGAGAGGTCTTATATTTTGTGCCCCCGCTTGGGGAGGACTTATATTTCGTGCCCCGCTTGGGGAGGACTTATATTTTGTGCCCCCATTAGGGAAGGTCTTATATTTAGTGCCCCCGCTTAGGGAGGTCTTATATTTTGTGCCCCCACTTGGGGAGGACTCATATTTTGTGCCCTCGCTTGAGGAGGACTTATATTTTGTGCCCCGCTAGGGGTGGCCTTATATTTAGTGCCCCCGCTTAGGGAGGTCTTATATTTTGTGCCCCCGCATGGAGAGGACTTATATTTCATTCCTCCACTTGGGGAGGTCTTATATTTAGTGCCCATGCGTCTTTGCTTTGCTATGTTCATGATATTTCGACAGTTTATATGGAATTTTATACTCAAATAATATACTGTTAGGATTAAACCAATTATATTTAGGACTTATTTTTTCACTGGGGAAAGCTGCTTCACTTGGGAAGTGTTTACCTCACTAGGGAGGATTTTCTGTTGTTGCATTGTTTCACGGGGAAGATTCCCGCTCCTTGATCTGACGCTTGACTTTGCAAGCTATCTTAGTTAAATAACTAAAGCCTCTGACCTCTCATTCGGGGGGGTGCCCTAGTGAAATCTACAACCCTTGCGTTTGTTTGTTGCGATGCTTATTCGCTATTTGAATATTTGTGATTCTTCCCATTCATCTTTCAAGGCAATGCTTTTTTTATCTTTGCACTTGTTCATGTTGATATTTTCAGCATTTGGCGCTTGAACTAGTGTTGTTATGGTTGCTATGTTTCATCAGATTTAAAGGAACATGTGCTCGACAGATAGCCTGGAGTATAATATCATCTTTAAGCAAATTTGGATTTGACAAAATTTTTTTACAAGTAATAGATTTATTCAGGAAGATATGCTCTTAGTCACAGAGCTAATGTTCTAATACAATGATTGAAAAATATTACAGACTTTTAAATGAAGTTCAAATACAACATAAAGTAAAGCATGAAATAAAGTTGTGGCGATTATGATCGCTTATTCCGACCCGTTGAAATTAGAGCGCCAATCAACGGTAGTCAGTTAATGACTGACCTCGTGTTATCTCACGCTGGAGTTTCATTACTTGGACCGGTTTGATTGGCGGATGCACTTTGCCCCTGAAGCGTTGGAGCAGAATTTGAGGCTTGCGGATTCTTTACATACTGCTGCAACATGTTTTTCCTGATCGGTTCCTCGATGAGGTTCTTCAAGTGTTGGCATTCATTAGTATCATGCCCAGGTTAATTATGAAAGCGGCAGAATTTTCCAGAATATGTAGCACTCTTAGAAATACCCAGTGGTGGTGGTTTTGGGTGGTGTTCGGTATCTTTGGTGGTGAAGAAAATATTTTTCGGAGTATTATTCAGTGAGGTGAATTTAGCGGGTGAAAAGAAGCGAGTCTTCTTGCCATCTCGATTATCTTTCCCGTGGTTTCCTCTCTTTTGACTTCCGGGATTCTTCTGATTATATTGAGTAACATCATTTTTGGGAGCTTCAATAAGTTTGTTACCATCAATAATCTAAAGAGGCACAAGATCATCATCCACTCTCATATATTCCTCTACTTTTTTTATAGAATTTCTTTGATTCTTTCATTTTAATCCATCTGCCAAATTCGCTTTTCTTATCTATGGCGCCAATTAGAGACATTAATACCATGTGGGGCTCGGGATTCCCCACCTCGGACAAAATAGTGTTGAATCTTTTGAGAAAAGCTTTAACAGATTCTCCTAGGTTTTGTTCCGTTGATGTTAGCGAAATGACATCCTTAGCCTTCGTAGCTTACAGCTTAAACTGCTCTTTGAAATTCAGAGTCAAATCAGTAAATCGATCGACGGATTTGGGCGGCAGCTTTGTGAACCATAATGATGCCACACCTTCTAGAGAGAGGGGAAAGCATAGGCATTTGATCTCGTCTGTCATTTTGGCTGCATTCATATGTCATTCATATTTGTATAGGAAGTGATTGGAATCAGCGGTCCCATTGTATGGAGGCAGAGTAGGATGAGTGAATTTTTTAGGGAACTCCTCTTTGCGAATCCTCTTAGTGAACGGATTTTTGGGAGAGAAGTCCCATTCCCTCTTGATGTCATTGCAGGCCATGCTATCTTTCATGATTCACATATTATATCCGCGATGTACTCCTCTGAGTTGTGTTGTTCCGCAGAACGGACTTCGATCTCTTTACCGGATGCTCGTCTTGGCGAGCGATCGCGATTAGAGTATTTGGGTCTTTTACCTCCACTATGAGGAAGTGCCCCATTGGTGGGACTAGCAACTCTTCGTGTATTTCAGTCGAAATGAATTTTAGTCTTCAGCTTTGAGTCTTGGGCATCAGCATTGCCTTTGCCACTTTCCCAGCCATTAAGTCCTTTCATGTTATCATTACGATGATGGTTAGAAGCTGACAAATTCACGTTCTCTTCAAGGTTGACATGAAATTTTTAAGGAGGAGTGGGACTCGCTTGTGCATTCAAAAGAGCATTCACCTTATCGATAAGAGCCTGATTAGCATCCATCAAACTTTTAGTGAAGGTCTCAATCCGTTGATTTAAATTGGCGACAACGGCGTTTAACTCATCTCTGGTTACTCCGGCTCCGCTTGTTGAGTTTTGTCCAATCTCAAAGCGATTGGTAAGTGGCGTAGTCTCATCAGCAACATTGTTGAGTCCCCCAGCGGTTTTACTTGCAGTTTTCTTTGACTTTGCCATTATCTCGGACAAAGCTTTGAACTTCAAAGAGATTTCGTCAACTGGCTTGGATCTTAGATTTGGAAAATCTATCCTAGAAGCAGGCTTCAAATTTCACTATCTTTGCAAAGCACTTAACATTGAGAATGTGAACGTGTCCCCACAGTGGGCACCAAGAATGTTGAAATCAAAAATTGATCAAAACACTCCAAGGTGTTTGAGCAACACCTCACAAAAGAAAGATTTAAAAATGTGGAGCCATGAGATATAAAAGCAAGTAAAAACACAGGAATTTTAGAGTGGTTTGGCCTAGAATCGGCCTACATCCACTATGGAAACTATTTTCATTATCATGGTAGAATTACAAAGTACATTATTTCATTCATTTCACTCTTATATAATGAAATCCTCCATTTTCTCTCTTTTTTGCTCTTGAATTCACGAAGGAACAGGCGAGATCTCTTGATTTGTGATGGTAGTTGTGTAGTACCACTTGAACACTTCGATGATCTTCATGGGTTCCATAATGATTTTGTGTTGAACCTAGGCTTGAGAGAGAATTAATGGAGGTTGGAGATGTTTAGAGAGGTGGAGAAATGAGAATGGCAGCCCTTCGGGGTGGAAAAATCGGTACCTTGAATGGTGGAGAAGTGGGGGTATTTATAGGTGTCATTTTTGAGGGTAGTGGAAAAGCTGCAATTTATGTGTGTAGGGTATGGATCGGTCGTAAGCTTATTTACGAAAATGCCAGTAGGTTCATTTCGATGGACCCATCCGGCTGTTTCCAGCTGTATGTACCCGACCGATCCATGGAATATAGTGACCGACCGACCCATCTTATACCTTGTGAGTGATCCATATTATTACAACTTTGCCACCATTTTTTTTAATAACCGACACAGATATGCCCGTTCCACGTTTATGCAGCACTGTTCATCTATTCATGCCACATGTGTACGTTATCTGCAATAGTTCATTTATGCGAAACCGGTCCATGTTTGAACGTGATGCCATGTCGTGGTTTATATTTGAATATAACTACAACTTGTAAGAAACCGACTCATATGAGTTTGCCTGAAGCTGATCCATGCACCGTATTGTGGCCGACCCATTGTCGCAGATACTAACCGAACCATCACTTAGTAACTTGTTGCCGAACATGTGCCACGTGCATTTCATGAAGCACGGTAGCCGACCGATACATTGAGACTAGACCATCCCGTACTGTTTGATTTTTAGTTCAGTATACATGTTTTTCACGTGAGCCTGCGGATTTACTCATATATATGTAATGACACATTTGTATATGAATCGATGCCATGAGAACATCCCGACCCATGCTGTGTATATTAAAATTCCGACCCATGCAAGTGTGCATGCCAACCTACGTAGCATATTGCGGTCGCATGGTTTATTTGGAAAGCTTCAGGTTTACATGTTGTCAGGCAAACCAATACGTAACAAAGCAGATGGTATTTGAATTATCCCATGCTTTCGCAAGCTATAGTTCATGAACATAATTTTATGCCCAGTCCATAGTTGATGGTTTATGACCGATCCATACAACGTCTTTCAGCCTGATCCATCGTAAAGTCCATGCCCAATTCATAGTTTGTAACATGGCTGACCGATCCATCAACAAAGTGGATGGCCGATCCATCCCCAGTGAAAGCGCTCGGTCCATCAACTGACAACCGACTGATCCACGCTACCATTTTATGTCTGATCCATACAGAACTCATGCCCGACCTATATTAAAACATCACCCAATCCATCTCTTCGTAAATATAAGTGATATATCACCCTTGTGTGCAATAAAACATGATTTTTTAAACCACGTTTTATAACGGAGTTAACACACATGTTTTTAGCAATACCACTTGGTATTTGAAAAAAAAAACATTTTATGACACTTTGCATATGGTTTACTCTTGCAAGTATTGTTTACTATTGCAACTTACGCTTTTCGTAATAAGAAAAACACAATGGTATAAATCTCGAACAAATTGTTAATGCAAAAATTCAACGAAGGCATGTGAAAAATTAGTACGAACAACGACAATGCAACCATGTTATGTATTCATCAAGTACAACACAAATTGTCCGGTATATACACCTTGATGGTTATAGGACGACTTTCTTATTTTAAATATTTATGTTTTCATAGTCGATTTGAATTTGTGGTAGATATTTGAAATTGAACTTGAATTTGAACTCTTTATTGATTAAAATAGATAATAAATAGATAACAAATAATAAATAATTGATAAGAATGATTGACACTTAATTTAATTATGGAAATATATCAACCAAAACTCTAATCCAATTAATGATTAATCCCGTATAATTACCCTAAATATATTATTTTCTCATATGAAATTTTCCTACCCTTGAAAATCATATAATTAGTAGTAATCCATCTAACCTATATGATAAAACCCGGGTAGATCGGAATAGTCCGTTGTAAAGAATCATGTGTGTAAGATAAAGATAAAAGAAAACATAAGTTGACGGGATGAGAATGTAACAAAGTACTAAACGTCTTTTCCGTCGTCAGCGCATACATTGAAAAGTGCATCATTTATTGGATGTAACCCGAATTTGTTTAATCTATGCATTTACAAAATGACGATATTTATGTCTAGTAGACAACACTCGAGCTATTAGTAGATCGACAGGTGGCCATAATTGAGTTTTAACTGCTGATATGTAATTTAGAGGACTCTAGAGAACCCTTTGTTAAGAAAAATCTAGAAAATAGATGACTGAAAAGAAATATAGAAAAAGAAAAGTCTAGAATCTTTGTTATAATATAAATAGAGGTGTTCTCTCTCATTTGTTGTATCAAGCAAGAAATAAACATCAATCAAGAGAGGTTTTCAATAATCCAAAGTATCTTTCTTATATTCTCTTCCTCTTTCGCCTAAAAAATATTCAACGATGGCATCCTCCGGAGCGTATCCTCCAACTTGCATGGAAAACTTATGAATTTTGATCCTGATATGCTTTGATTTTCCACCTAAGTCCTAATTCAAACCTACAGTAGCACACAAATAAAGGCTTATCAAGCAATTCGAGCATTCAAACAACAAATTCGACTAATTTCTATCACACATAAACATTAAGTTGCACATAAACATGAATTCGCCAAATATAATCACATATCCCGCATAAATATAACTAACTACTAACTAATTACATTGAATCTAACAAATTAATTAACATAAGTCATAAATAGGTTACTATATATAGTTACGATTATAAATTCAAATCTATGCACATACATAAAAACATACATGCCTATATGCATGTAAGTATAACAAACTCATGTAAAATTGATTCTTTTATACTGGAATTTTTTTAATCATGTGAATTATGGTAATATATTAAAATAATAAAAATAAAGAATTGAGCTCGATGAAAGATTTTAGTGTTATGCATGTCGTATTGTAGATCCACTTTTGAAAATTAATTTCAATTCTAAATATTATTTTCAAGGTCAAACATGAAGAGCTCTATTAGTGGAGACGAAAATTTGATCAAATATTTTAATTAATTTGAAATTTTAGTTTAATCTTATCATGAACAATTTTAAAATAGACCGATAACGACAATAAACTTTTAGTTGGTGATTTAATTTATTCAATCATATTACTTTAAATTTTGAATTTCAAAATTAATCATTTAATTTGCAAAAAGAATGATTGCATTTAAATTTCCATCTCAAATTCATTCTTTGATCTAATTCTCTTGATTCTACATTATTTTCTTGACAAGGTCTATATATGTTTTCAACTATAATAATTCTGGAAATGATTGGAAGATACAACGATAACAATGATTTTTCTTATGAAACAGTTTGGCTAAAATCTGTATTAAGTTTCAAAATAAACCAAATATTCTTCTAAAAAATATGTAAATTAGATACCTAAAATTAATTTAGCAAATAAGTGCATAAATTTTATGCAAAATAAATGCAGATATTCATGCAACGATATCAAAAAATTGTGGAAATTTGCGCAATTATTGAATGAAAATTTACGGAAATTTCAACATTTATTCATAAATAAAATTTCTGAAATGTCAGCAATTATTCATTATAATTGCAGAAATTTATGCAGTTTTTGGATATAATTGAATGGTTATCTGCAATTACTCATTGTTTGAGCAATTATTTTGTAATAAAATTCCAAGGATCTTTGAAAGAGTTTTCGGATAAGTTTGATGTTAAGAATGTTATGTAATGACGGTCGGAACAAAGCGTCCCTTCCTTGCGTGCATATGAGTTGGCACACAACTCTCATATAACAAAAGGAATCCCTAATATTACGTGTCTACCAATTCATATTTGTATGTAATTCCTTCAATATTTTCCGTGATGTGGGACTATTGTATGCAAACCATCATTCCTCCTTAAGAACATGCGAGGTAAGCCTAACAGTCTCCCCCTTGACTCGCATCATACGAGTATCTTTTGAGAGCACTGTCTTGCCTGCATGACCCAGTCCGAATCTTTGGCTCTAATACCAATTGTTTTGCTTTCCGCAAGATCACTACACAATTAGATTTTGAAAGAGGGAAGAAGATAACAATAACAAACAAATTCCTCCAAACAAATCTTTATTAATGCACTAATTTATTACAAAGAAAGATCTAAAATTGAGAGAATATCTCAATCTCTATAAACAAAAACAAGTGTTTCTCTCTTCAAAAGTATAAGTATTTCTCTTTCTAATGAAATGCTTATATAGGCAAAAAGAAAGACTAGGTCTAAAACCTAATTGGGCTCTAAAATATCTCAGAAATAAATACTTTTTAGAATTTGCTCAAAATAAAGCTTTCCGAAAATATCTCAATAGATCCATAAAATCCGCAACAGATCCTTAAGATAAAATAATTACAGTAGTCCTTGCTATATATTATATTTCTTCTTACGCTAGTAAAGTTGAGTAGTTGATGTTTTCAATGGTCACGAGAACTAAAATAAAGAAAATTTTCAAATTAAGTTGGCTACTTTGGGATGTCTACATCTGCCAAAACTAGGGTTTAATTTTCTACTAAACAAACAAAGATTCGTGAGATCGTAGGAAGTTTTGGTACACAATAAAGCATAAAACATTCACACAGATTGATATTTGAAAATTCTGATCATGCTATTGGTAGTGTCAGCACTTGTTTTTACAGAGTATCTGTCTTATTATGACAAAAGATATTGTTAAACCGAAAACTTTGATGAATTTCCTAATGAAACAAGGTATAATGCATGACATGATCCCCCTCCCCCCAAATTTTTGGGGCACAAAGCATATTCACGCGAGAGCTAGCAAGAGCAGCACTGCGTGGATTTAAAAATGTGGCAGACAAATTTTATACTGCCCCACACAACGCTTATTAAAAAAGAAAAACTACACGACAAATAGAAAGTCGTATAGTTTTTTTTTTTTAATATTTCTATTAATCAGGGTTTAAAAACTCATTTAAACGTTAAACACTTTTCTGAATCATGTTTAACGATCGTCACTCCAAATTAAAAGCGGTGATAATCTCCACTCTTTTTCCTTTCTCGCGCTTGAATTCACGCTGCAGCATGAGGAAGAAAAAAAAAGCGTGAATCATCTCATTTTTACATAAACTCATGCTGCTGGTTATGCTGTAAGATGGAACCATCGGCGTTTGTAAACAGTAGCAATCCGGCAAACCTATTTTTTGTTTATAAACTGCCAGACTGGATAGATCAGAATTTTTGGTTCTAAAGAATGAGTGATAGTTTGTTCACACCTTTTTAACGGGTGTGAACATAACACCACTAACATCGTTAGTGGTATGCGGCTGAGATTGTTCGGGAGGAATTCAGGAGTCAATCATAACCGCACATCACTAACGGCGTTAGTGGTGTTTTGTTCACATCCATTAAAAAGTTGTGAACAAACTTTAATTGAATTATGTGTGTATAGGATTTTGTTCACATCCTTTTTAGGGATGTGAACAAAACACTCCACCCTGATTGGTGGAAATCAGGGGATCCATATGGACCCCCTGATTCCAACCAATGTGGACCGAGTGTTTTGTTCACATCCCTTAAAAGATGTGAACAAAATCGCAATGTGTGCAAGATGACGGCAAAAAGAAAACATAAGTTGATGGGATGAGAATGAAACAAAGTACGAAACGTCTTTTCCATCGTCAGTGCACACATTGAACAGTGCATAATATATTTATTGGATGTAACTCTAGAATCTATTTAATCTACGCATTAATTAAAACGACGATATTTATGTCTCTAGTGGGCTGCACTCAGGCTATTGGTAGATCGACACGTGGACGATGTCCGAGTCTCAACTCAACTGGTGATATATATATATACAGTGTCACGTAGTACAGGCAGCGGCTGGCCGTATTTACTTGTGTACGGTATAGTCCACCCAACTTAACCCATACATTATGAAAGCTCCAAATATTGTAATTTAACCCATATATCATCCAATATGGTGGTCAAACATGGTAGATTTATATCCAGCTGAGCTAGAGGCTAGAGCTAATAATAACAATAATAATGGACGAATCTGGAGCAAGGAATTTTAGGGGTAGTTACTTCATAAATAAATGAACGACAATAAATGTCCTTTAATTAACTGCTACACATATCAATCACATTTTCAGCATTGAAAAAACACTACTTTCTTTGTAAAGTTCGACTGTGTGTATGGAAACAGAGCTGTGAATACTGCATCTGCCTTGCAACCACAACGTTCTCAAATGTTAAACTTTATATAATATATACATGTTAAAACAGGAAATAATATCATAGTTCAAACCAATTATATATTTCTACTCTGTAAAATCTTGAACTCCAACGAAATTCACATGCATGAATATATTTTTCAACAAATAATTGACAAACACTGTCCTTGTCTTCCTAGAATTTGTTTTGAGGACGATTAAGTTCACTTTCAGATATGTCTTTGTGCTTTTGCCTTCATTGACTAATATTTTGAATAAGAACAAGTACAAAAATAAACATAACTTTGTTTATATTAAGAAGTAGAATCCCTTAAAATTAATAATCACTTAAGTGACAAAAAGAAAGAAGCACAAAAGATATATTTAAAAAAAAAAAAATTAAAGGAGCAAAATTTGGGTTATGAGTTTGCATGAAACTGCACCAGTTTGAAAGTTAAAACTTATCCCCAAACCCAAAGCAAAATAAACATCATTTCTGACGTCCAAAATGGCAAAATCACATTTGAAATCCTTAGACGTAGTAAATACAGATATCTCTAGCCTGATTCTTCGTCTGAAATGTAGAATGAAGTAGATTTGCCTCTGCTTTAATTGTAGGTAGAGTACTGGGGGAGAGACTAAGTTTTCATTTCATCGAACACCATATGAAAGCCGAGTAATGGCAATTGAAAAATACGTGTTGAGCTGTCTCCACTTCCTCAGCACACAGGGGACATACGGTGTTTGATACAATGCCAAATCGATGAAGTTTGGATTTAGTATTTAGTCGATCACATACATCTGCTATTCTTTGAGTGCCATATAACTTTGTAGCAGGACTTAATTTGACCCTGAGATCTGAATTTTTCCCAAGCCTTAAATAGAGAGAAAGAGTCACCTTCACACTCACGCTATTCATTTATATCAGAAGAAACTCTCGTACGATGCGTGGAAAGTGACTGAATTTCTTGGGACACCTCTCTGGTTGCTGGGTGAAGATTAACTTTAAATTCATTATTTTGTACGATCATAGCAACACTATCAGCAACTTTCCTACTGAATTAAGTCTGTTAACTCCCAAAAGATCAGCTAAGCATCTACATTTCAACCAGGGTTCAAAGTATTCTGACCGGCTGCAATTATCTCGTTCATGAGTTGTCTTCTGTTGGAAACAATGGCTGAGTCACGTACTTGGTTGCTTTCTTGAAGACGATTCGACGATCTGACCGGTGGTGCAAAACCAGTTCGTACTTTCGCCGCCGCCTCTAGGATAAAACAGCCTCTAAAATAATAACTGACTTGCTTTGCACAACAAATCGGTGCAGATTTGCACTTTCGAAAATAAAATACTGCTCGAAAATTTCAGGAAGAATATTTTAATAGCGGAGGTAAAACTGTGTTATATTATATTGTTTTCGTCTACAACTGAAGATAATATATAGATGAGGATTAGGGTTGAATGAAAATACTGGGCAGTAGATAAATCTGCTAAAATACCGGGTCAATAGTTTACCGCTTCAAATAAAAGTCGGCTCAAAAATATATCTCGTATCTAAAAAAACACAGTTCGAAAAAAGCAAAATTTTTTTAGTCCAAAAATATAAGTGTGTAACACCCCGCCTCCGCTAGGGTCACTCGCAAGGGAATGCACTAGCTTTAGAGGGGCATTATTGGTAAACATGCACAGAAATATCACAAGACAGAACACATAAAATAGCGGAAGTAAAATCAATCTTTCATAACATGAATACATAAGGTCTAAAGCCTTTTACATCAGAGTACATCAAAACCTGTCTTGCAATAGTAAAGAAGCATAAAGACTTTTTAATAAATTATTCCCCAAGTAAAAACAGTAAAGTAGCCATAGCCAAGAGAAGTCCAAGCCATCCATGATGACCTTCAAGCAGAAGAAGTCCGAACTAAACAGCATTGTTTCCTCCCTGTAACCTGGGGGGGGGGGAAACGGAAGGAAAGAGGCGAAACAAAACGGGTCAGTCAAAAAGACTGAGTAAGCCCTATCTACTATCAGTATAGAAACTAGTAAAGTTAACTGACATGAGAAACTGAGATGAACATGAGCATGATAACAAGATAGATAAGCTAAATCAAAATAACATGATAAACTACTGAACTAAGGTATCATGATAAACTACGGTGTCATGATAAATCAAAGTATCACATCGTCAGATTTCTATCAAGTATACTATCCCAAGGTATCTACCCCGTCTAACATCCCACGGTATCTATTCTGTATGTTCTTCCTGGTTCTAACATGTATATTTGCTCTGCACCCTCCGTACTAGTATCCCAGCCTTGTTATGTGTTAACCATGAATGTCCCTTACTCAAAGTCGTGTAATGGTCCATGTCAACCTAATATATCGCATATATAGGTTACACAAATCATATGTTTCTTTCCATGTATATAAGTTCAGTCCTTTGCCGTACCTCGTACGGGCTTCCTCATGTCGTATTATCCTTGAAATCGTTTGGACTGTCACCCTTGTTCTAGCTAGGCTCTTCCATATGAATCATCGTTTGAACTACTAGGACTTACGCCACCTAGCACCACTAGGGATTACGCTTACCTATTGCACGCTTTCGTATTTCGGTTTGGGTTAAACCACCTAGGCCACTAGGGATTACGCTAACCCTCAACCGCGCCCTTTTTCCCACGCATTCATCGTGAATCGTTTTTCTATAACTGTATGCACATGTATCACATCGTGCCATCCGAGTCCTGTCACAGGGCAAAACAAGAAATACAGGACTCGGTCGGGAGCTTTAGATTTATCTGCCGATGCAGATACTAAGGTCTGCTTTTCTACACGTGGCTATGGTCCCACGAGACCCCTCCCTCAACTAGTGAAAGGCAACACAAGAGAAAATCTTGCATGAGAACTACACTCCGGCCAGCCCACATCCTACGGCCTACCTCACCCATAATTAGATAGCAATTATGGTCTGTTGGGTGTTCCCTGCCTTTCCGTACGTACACGCTTGACTCAAGATGGTAGATGATCGACGAACTTGCTATCTCGGGCACCTTATGTATTCGTCGACTCACTGCTATCCACCCCAGTCTTTAGGTCGCTCGCATAGCAACCAAGGCATATTCTTGGTTCTTCTACCGCAGACCTCAACCACTCGTGAGCCTAGTATATTGACCTGGCAGCTCACAGAGGGATCCCAAGAATATCCTCACATTCCCCGAAGCCGCTGCTTCGTTACCCAGTTCGTTGGAGCCTTTATCTAAATCAGATAGCCTGCTCCTACACGCATACTTAAACGTTGACCTAACGTATCGGGTTACTAATCTATCTAAGAAATGGTCCAAATTTCCTTGACTAAGAATTATTACTTAGTTTCCCTTAACTAAGGTTTACCACTTAGCCTTATTTCCATAATCCTTGTTAACTATGGTTATTTACCTAATCCTCCGAATTAGGGTTTATCTAATGGGTTAAGTGTCACTTAAGTTCATAACTTAGCCCGTCTACAAACCATGTCAAAATTGGCTAAGTATCCAAGTCCAAGACTTAACCCTACAAACCATGTGTCAAGTTGGCTAAGTATATTAAGCAATCCATAACTTAACCTTGTCTAATTATCATTTTAGATTGGTTAATTATATAAATTAACTTGACCTTGTCAAATTACCGAGTCAAATCGGTCAAGCGTATTCAAGTGATTCGTGACTTAGCCTTATCATGTTTTCACGTTAGATTGGTTAAGTATAGGTCACTTAACCTCATTGAATTACCAAGTTTAGTTTGGTTAAGTGTTTAGCTTAACCCCATCGAATTACCGTGTCGAGATCAGTTAAGTGTCAATTACTTAACCCCGTTTAATTACCGTGTTTAGATTAGTTAAGCCTTAATTACTTAACCCCATCTAATTACCAAGTCGGATTAGTTAAGTGTAAATTACTTAACCCCATCTAATTACCAAGTCGGATTAGTTAAGTGTAAATTACTTAACCTCCTCCCCTAATCATCTTGCATGGTTAAGTGTCATTAAGAAATCAAACCCGATCCCACTTAACCTTATCAAGTTATCATGTTGGATTGATTAAGTATTGGTTAACTTAATCCCCGTCCACTAGTCGTATAAAAATGGTTAAGTGTCATTAGGCAAATCAAATCACTTAACCTACCCAACCTTGTCATGTTTTGTTAAGTATCATTAGCCTAATCAATTTACTTAACCCCTTTATCCATGTCATATTCGGTTAAGAGTCATTAATCAAATTAACTTAACCCTATCATGTGACATTAATTACTTAATGCACCCCAACCTCTCACATTAGACTTTGTTGTGGTTACTAGTTAAGCCGGTCGGTTCCGGGTAGCTTTACACCACAACTTGGTCTAACCTCGGGTTCAAGCACAACATGACCAACTTCTCACATTGAGTCCTATTGTTTGCAACTACTAGTTAGGCCGGTCGGTTCCGGGTAGTTTTACGTTGCAAACTCAACCCAACCTCGAGTTGGCCACTTTCATGTTTAGTCTAGTGTCATGTTCATAGTCAAGTTTTCAAGAAATTGGGTAGACCTAACTTAATAGGTAAATTCCCAATGGGTAGACCTAACTTAATAGGTAAATTCCCAAGCTTATGTTTTTATGCATACTTACATGTCAAATTCCATGTTATATTTCAAGTCATGTTTTCAAGTATAAACACATGTCATATTTAACGTTACATGTTGTCATGTTTATACCCATTTACCCAAGTCATATTCATGTCATTATGTTTTCCCATAATGTGAACCCAACGTTTTTTAAACTCGCATGTACGTTCGCAACCACGTAATGGATTAAAAGAAGAGACTTGGCAAAGGCATAACAAAAATGGATATTAAGCCGCAAGTCAATCATGGTGGCGAATGAGGCACAAATGTGGTCATTAGCTTGCATGTTACATTCTTAAGCCTCACAAAAACATGCATAAACCCAAACTTGGTACATAAGCGAATCATGGTGACAAAAGACATGGAATGATGACTAGTAACTCGCATATATCATCATATAAGGGTTATGACTTCATATGCAAGTTGACATAAAGATTATGAAGGTTCTCATGTTGCATAATGCAACATTTCAACATAAAGGTTGTAGCTTTTTGCTCATAAGATCAAGATAATGACTTCATAAACTTGCATAACATGATAGCATGCATCATTCTCAATGATCAAACCCAAACTTTCAACATGAACATTTAACTTCATAGTTAATATTTAAGAGTAGGGAAGGGCTTACATTGCTTTGAAGGCCTAAATCGATTAAACTAAAGCTTGTGAGGAAGCCTATGCATGCCATCACCCAAAAACCCAAAGATGGATGCCCCAAATCAACAAAAACACCATCTTTATGAACAAAGATCAAAGCTTTTGCCTTGAAATCAACTTGAGAGGCTCTCATACTAACATAGGGACTCTCTAACACTCTCATGATCATGAAACCTTTCATAGAAATGAAGTGGGGGCTAGGATAGTTGAGTGGAGGCCATGAGAGTAGAAATTTTGCCAAAGTTTAGTGCATGAATGAATAATGAGGATTTAGGATAGGTTAGGGTCTTATTTATAGATTAGGCAAGTGTTTTAGGCCATAGGATTAAACCTAGATTTAATCCAAGCCATCAAAGCATGTCTTGGGGAAGAAGTCAAGTGTAGGAACCATCTAGGGCCTTTAGATTAAAGATGAACCATGAGAACCATCCAAATGCAAAATCTGCATTTGAGCGAATCGGCCCACGGGTTGATAGCCAAACACCCTGGATTAACCCCTAGTCGACCCAGCGAGCTCGGGTCGACCTCAAAAATAGGCCGGTTCGGTTATTCCCCTCTCCCAATTCGCTGTTTTGAACATTTTTGCATATTTATTTATTTAATTTTCAATTATATATATATATATCAATATATATATATTTCTCTGCGCAACCCATTTCACTTAATTAAGTATACTTTAATTTGGGAATTTTTCGTGAAACTTCGCGAGGCCATATCTTGGTCATACGGACTCCGATTTTCGAAAACTCGGACTCTATTTCGCGTATTTTTCCGAGACGAACGCAATGGCATAGCCCGTTTCACTTGATTCAGAATTTAAAATTAAATTCTGCCTTGATTCTCGTCTTTAATCATGTTATCGAAATACGGGTTGTTACATTCTCCCCACCTTTTAGGATTTCGTCCCCGAAATCTCCAAGTTAGGAAGAACATATCCTACCATCCATCATCCATCTACTCAAAACATCATCCACAAGCAACCATTGTCCTTAGATGATTTCTAATGCTGTATGAATATATGCAAAACGTGTGTGTACATGTTCCTTAGCTAATGCTAATGATCAGGCCTGAATAATCTTTCTAATGCAAAATATGTATAGTGCCATGAATCCAACATGTATGCAAATAGTCCTAGTCATATAGATACTATATGCGTGCACAATCATTCATTCATATGCAACAACCGCATGATAATACATTCGATTTCATCCATAAACAAGTATAAATACTCGTGCATATGCAATATGAAATGTGACCGAGTCGAGCTAGTATCTAATGTGTATTCGCGCATCCACGAGCAACCACTTGCAACCATTTGCAACCATATCAATCATAACATGTTTCAAATACATGTTTACATCCATAGGGTTCTACCTAGGATTCCCTGAAATAGGGTCGAGAAGATAAACAGGACAAACTCCTTACAGGGTTTGTAACGGAGAATAGGACCGCGAGGATGTCCACAAAAGATAGCCTACAAGTAAGCTCTACAGAAAACAGGGATCAAGGATATACTCCCAAAAAGAGATATCATGCGCGTATCTAGTCTTTGATCATCAAAGTCGTCTTTTAACTTCGCGATTTCGTAGCTTCTTATTTCCTGTTTCCATAACATGAGCTGGAACTCATTTCTTCGTCACCTCTCGTTCCACTCGCATCCCTGGCGCAAACATGACTGCGTACTCATGGTCTCATGCAAGCTTTCCAAAATTCACTAGTGAATCTCGGACCTCGTACCATAAGGTATTCCACGTAGAAGAACTTTCTCTTGGAAGTAAACAGATGCCAACCAGGTTATCAAGCGCACTTACTAGGGTGATTTCTATAACCCATGCATAAGTGAAATAAACCATCCGTCTTATCGGCGAACACCACTCGATCGGGCTTCAAATTTCCAATAGAGGTATCAAGGGATTCTAGGTAACTAATCATGACCGAACCCAAAAGGTTCCACGAGACTTCGAGGGTATTACCAAGGCTAGTCAAGAGTCTAACTACCCTCCTATCAAAACCGAGAGTGGCACCCCTTACTGGATAACCACTTCATCCCTAGAATCCATCCATAACCGAGGCATGTCATTCTCAAATCCAAAACAAGTCATGAATAAATGGACCGATTCTCCACAGGACTTGAGACAAAAATGGGATTCTCTAATACGCTAGTACTTAAGGTGCAGAGACTCAACTATCGAAGCAGACATAAATGATACGATGATCAAAACAAAGTCCTAACGGGATGATAGAGAAGAAAAGCTAAACCTTTAACAAGATCGTCACCCTCCTTCCGAGGTACCCTAGAAATGAGAGCATACTGCTGCCCTCCCGATGATCTTGTCCTTTTCCCATAATACTTAACTATCCGTCCCGTTTTACCATGCCAAAGGTACTCTCTCGTCATGGGTTTCATTGTTCATCCTTCTCTCTCGTCCTGGGCTGAGCCATACCAACAAGTTGCTCATCCTTAAGCTCGTATCCTTTATCCTCTTCCTCACTATCCTTTCTTATAACGCGACCACTGGTCTCTCGAGAACCACCTCCATCGTAAGGAAAACACTTTCGTAGATAGAAAAGACTAGTCGCAGTTAAAACCACTGTGACTACAGATGGAGGAAAGAAAGGAAAAGAGATTCAATTAAGGAAACAAGGATAGTGATAATGGCCTTTGGGGAATAGCCTTTTTCTTTTAAAAGAAAATTTTCTTGAAAAATGCTTCTTTGTAAACGATTTTCAAATAGTTTTCAGAAGGTCTTTAAAAACTTTTGAACAACATGAAGCTAAACAGGATCCGATAGCTGCAGTTGAAGGACACAAACTTTAACATTATTTGGAGATTAACTCTTCTTAACTTTAACATCATAAGGAAATTAAAAAATTCTTCTCAAACAAAATTAAGTATTCTCCTCCTCTTCAATTCAACATCATTTAATTTGCAAAAAGAAAAATTGAAAAAAAAATTGATTGCATTTAAGCTTCCATCTCAAATTCGTTCTTCGATCTAATTCTCTTGATTCTACAATTTTTTTTCCTGATAAGGTCTATATATGTTTTCAACTATAATAATTTCGGAAATGATTGGAAAAACAATGATTTTTCTTGTGAGACAATTTTGCTAAAATCCATGCCATATATTATATTGAGTCATGGAAGCAGGACGATGAGTTAGAAGATATTGGTGTAGTGGTGATAAATTAATTATAGTTAATTCCTGCTATATATTATATTTCTTCTTATGTTAGGAAAGTTGAACAGTTGATGTTCTCGATGGTCATGAGAACTAAAATAAAGAAATTTTGCAAATTAAGCTGGCTACTTTGGGATGTCTACGTCTGCCAAAATTATGGTTTAGTTTTGTACTAAACAAACAAAGATTCGTGAGATGTAGGAACATTTGCTACACAATAAACCATAAAACATTCACACAGATTGATATTTGAAAATTCTGATCATACTACTGGTAGTATCAGCACTTGCAAAGTATCATAAGATATTGTCAAACCAAAAACTTTGATGAATTTCCTCATAAAACAAGGTATAATGCATGACATGCCCTCCCTTTTTGGAAAGCAATTTGTGTTATCGACACAAAGCATATTCGTTGGGAGCTAGCAAGAGCATTTTCAGCACCACGTGGATTTAAAAAGGTGGCAAACAAATTTTATACGTGAGGACGCTTATAACAGTCTGATATATACATGCGTTGTATGAAAATCCATAGAAATAAAATCTATGGTAATTGAGTGGGCCTCATTCCAGTTTTGAAAAGAAATATTTGAAATAAAATATTTGAAAATAGAAATATATGAAGCCGTGTTGATTAGATTGACGCCAATTTGACGTGAACAATATTTATATCGATTTTATTCATTTTATAATGAACATCGAAAGTGATTTCAAAATCTGATATTTTGAAAAGAATTGAAATTCGAATTGAAATTGAATAGTATTAAAAATCGAAGCGCGATCTCTTTCCTTACTGGGGAAGTTACGGGTCCTTTCAACGCTTATTTATATAAAAAAAATCACTAAACGTCGAACAGAAAACCGTTTAGTGATTTTTTTTAAAACATTTTCATTAGCTAAGGTTTAAAAACTCATTTAAACGTTAAACCGTTTTCTGAATTCCGTTTAACGATCGTCACTCTAAAATAAAAGCGGCAACAATCCCCACTATCGGGTGGGGGGATGGGGGGGAATCTATGTATTGGTTATATGAGGCAGCAGACCCCGTCAAACATTTTTTATCACCCATATTACTTTACCCAGTTTTGCCTAATTTACCCTAGTTTTGTCAAGTTTTACCTAAAACCGTGACCCCATTCAAATCCTGATCTCCTAAAAGGGAAGGTTAGATTCGCCCTGTCCACTATCTTCCCTTCCAAGCGTTTGAATTCACGCTTCTGCAGCGTGAGGGAGAAAAAGAAAGCATGATTCATCCTCGTTTTTGCACAAACTCACGCTGCTGGGTATGCTGTAAGGTGGAACTATCGACTTTTATAAATAGTAGCGATCCGTCTAACCAATTTGTTTAAAATCTAGCATCTGGGTAGATCAGAACTTTCGGTTGTAAAGAATCATGTGTGTGTTAAGATAAGATAACGATAAAAGTAAAACATAAGTTGAAGGGATGAGAATGAAACAAAGTGCCAAACGTCTTTTCCATCGTCAGTGCATGCATTCAATAGTGCATCATTTATTTATTGGATGTAACTCGAATCTATTTCCACGCATCTATAATATCAGTTGAAATCACCTGATCCCAAATCCTCTTGTCCCCCGAAACAAAACAATCTGGCTCCTAGATTTTAGGTGGGTCCCACCGAAATCAATTGATCAGATTGTTTTGACGCAGGAGGACCAGAGAATATAAGACCAGACGATTTGAACCCCTATAATATGACGGTATTTATGTCTACTAGGCTGCACTCATGCTATTAGCAGATCGACACGTGGCCGATGTCCAAGTCTCAACTGCTGATATACGCAGTACCATGTAGCACAGTGGAGAAACCAATTCTTCTGTCCCCATTTCCACTGTCCACCGTGTTCCTCCAATCAGATCTTTGATTCCCACTGTTTTGCATTTAAATCCTCCATCAATTCAGGGGTTTAAGTGCAAAAGGTGAAAATCAGGGGCTCTGGTTGGATGGAACACGACGGCGGAACAGTAAATTTGGGGACAGAATCTGGTGCGCACACCGGCTGGCCGTATTTACTTGTGTACGGTATAGTCCACCCAACTTAACCCATACATTATGAAAGCTCCAAATATTGTAATTTAACCCATATATCATCCAATATGGTGGTCAAACATGGTAGATTTATATCCAGCTGAGCTAATGATAATAATGGATGATTCTGCAGCAAGGACCAGACCCACCACAATCTGCCAAATTTCACCAAACCCAACCTGGCAAAAATATAAAACATGCATCTTGTCAATCCTCCCCTTTCTTTTCTCCATTTTAATTACTTCATAAACAAATGAACGGCAATAAATGTCCTTTAACAGCTACACATATCAATCACATTTTCAGCATTGAAAAAACACTACTTTCTTTGTAAAGTTCGACTGTGTGTATGGAAACAGAGCTGTGAATACTGCATCTGCCTTGCAACCACAACGTTCTCAAATGTTAAACTTAAAGTATATAATATATACATATTAAAACAGGAAATAATATCATAGTTCAAACCAACTATATATTTCTACTCTGTAAAATCTTGAACTCCAAATAACACACCCAGTTCTTGCCTTACTAGACGTTGTTTTGAGGACGATTAAGTTGATCACTTTCAGTTATGGCTTTGTGCTTTTGCCTTCATTTGACTAATATTTTGAATAAGAACAAGTACAAAAATAAACATAATTTTGTTGATACTAAGAAGTTGAATTCCTTCAAATAATAATCTCTTAAGTGACAAAAAGAAGCACAAAATATATATAAATAAAAACAATTAAAGCAGCAAAATTTCGGTAATGAGTTTACAAGAATCTGCACCTGTTTGAAAGTTGAAACATATTCCCAAACCCAAAACATAATAAACATACATGAATACGTGAATGTTTAGAGAATGTTATGATATTTGCTATTCATACATGCATTTAACTTTTAAACGGTCAACTGATATTTAGAAAAATAGTTTCTTCCAATTAAACATTGATCTTCGAACCACCTACCTGTTAAACTATTACTAATAATCTGTTCAATTCGTTCTCTCTTATGGTTACCAAGTGAACGAACGGACAGAGAAAACCGAACAATCCCCTGATCGGGGCGTACAAACACAAAAAGTTTGCTGCTATAAATTTATGCCCTGCTCACACAGCTGTTTCCTCTTCCACTTCGTCCTTTCTCCTTCCTTATTTTTTCAGCCAAAAGAAAGTAAAATTTAATCATTTTCCCCTAAAAACTTCCAAATCCATTAGCTCTTAGCCAAATTAAAGATCATTTTCAAGATATACACTCGAAAAGATGTCTAGAATGCTAAGAAATTTCGCTAAAAAGTTCAGGCATGGAGAAGAAAGTAGTAGCGGCGTAGGGGAAAAAAACAAAGAAAAAATGATTGCACCGCATGTCCACAAGCATGGAATAGAAAAACTTTTAGAAGCCACTGAAAATTTAGAGAATCAAGGCGGACGCGTTGAAGAAGGCAGTCTACACAATCTTGGAAGCCACAGGGCTGGTCGAGCAAAAAAGACGCATACAGAAATGAGATAGACTTCCACAAGACAAATCGACATTGATATATTTTTAGATTTGAATCTTAGCACATCAATATTGCATATGCTATCCGACTTTTATACACTTCTAGAAGACGAAGCACATGTCAACACACATACGAATTTGACTGCAAGTTTTTTTTATTTTTATAAATGATTAGAATAATTGAAATAAGTTGTCATATGACTAATTAATAGTATAAGCGGTCATATGACTAATTATGGGATGATGGTGAATTTGTTATGGATAATGCAATTATTCTGCAGGGCCCTGCCTAGGATAGGAGCATTATTTTCTCCCCGGATTCTCCGAATTATGTGGACAATTTGGTTAATCGGTTTGCTCTTCAATTAGGATTATGACACCGCATACGAGAACCTGCGATGAGGATGTTTATTAGTTTCTTCTTATGTTGCTTCTTATGTAATTTTATGTATTTTTGGTATTAGACAGTCCTGGTCTTTTTTAACCAGATAGTTGTTCTGTGCATGTGCAGAGCACCTGTTTCTTCTTGTATATTAAAAGTGGTACGACCACTATAATTCGGCTTGCCTTGCACACAAAAAAAAGTAAGTATGATGTTGCATTTAACTTTATTAGTCAAGAAATATCCATTCACGTGGTTCATTACCAACCATGCTTAGATATTTTAATAAACATCTGGCAGATAAGGATGGAGTCGTAGCATTATTACATAGCCTCAGATTCAACTTTTTCTTCGATATTATAATGACCATTTTATCGTAATTATTAGTTAATTTATCATTTCATAATTTATCTTATTATATACTATATAATTTTAGAATTCAATCATGTTATACACGGTGATGTGCAACTTTGTACAAGACTTAATTTGACCCTGAGATTTGACTTTTTCCCAAGCCATAAATAGAGAGAAAGAGCCACCATCATACCATTCGTTTATATCAAAAACACCGATAGGATGCGTGGAAAGCAATTGAATTTCCTGGACCACCTTTCTAGTTGCTTGGTGAAGATTATGTTTAAATGCATTATTTCGTGTGATCATAGCGACAATATCAACATCCTTTTGTATGAATTAAGTATGTTAACTCCCAATAGATCAACTAAGCATCTGTAAACCTGCGCTCGAACCATAGAAAAGCCTTTTAATTGGCTGCAATTATCTTGTTCATGAGTTGTTTTCCATTTGTTCTCAGTCTTAGGATTGTCTTCCATGTGCTTGAAGAATTATTATCAACATGCATAGATTAGAACCGTTTTCCACTACAATATCCAGCTTTTATTCATCTACTCCATAATTTGTCTTTAGTTAGTATATTCCACAAAAGTTTAGTACAAGCTGCTTTCTCAAGGTTTGAAAACAGTCTAAACCAACTGTAACAACCCGAAAAATCAGAACCAATTTAAAAAATTTATTCTGACAATTTTAATGAATTTTAAATATTTAAAACGGTTTATTTTAAATAATAACGACTAGAAATTTATTTTGAATAGAATTAGAATGTATATATTTATATAAATCGAAATTAGAATATAAAAATTTATTTTTAAGTATAAAAGAAATTGGAAATGGCGCGGTAGTTTGAAAATTCGATTTCAAATTTCAAATGAATGTACAGGATTCAAAATAAACTGGATTTTGGCGAAACCAAAAATATTAGAATCTATTTGAAAATATCTTTCCAACAAATCTGAAAAATCCAAATTACACAGCGGGAATAAAAAGTTATGTCCAATTGAAAATTTAGAATAGTCGCTATGGAAATATAGCACTTAAAAATAGCGATTTTGCAAACGACCTCCATTTTCGACGAGACCACTTTTGTTGGAACCGGAATGTCAAATTATCGCTGGATTCTAATTTTCATAATTTTTTAAATCAATATGTGAGCACGGTGAAAGAAAATGTGTTTTAACAGTTTCAGTCAATATGGATCGACTGGAAAATGGCCGTTTTTCAAACGGTCTCCAAATTCAACGAAATTAGTTTTGTTAGGACCGTATCATCAAAACATAGCCAGACTTATTTTTCTGGAATTTTTAGAGTCCGTATGTGGCCCAGGTAAATTGAAATGTACGTTTGAATTTAAAATATAATGATTTATATTTTAAATTTAGTGGAAACTGATCGTAATAGATGAATTGGGTTACGAAACATATCTCATTGTATTCGGAATGGGGGTAATTAGCTACGGGCGACAGTCGTTGGGTTGCTTTTGGGGTTCAAATAAAAAGGTTGACCTTTTGAATTTAAAATTAAAAATTAAATATATATTTATATAAATAACCCCCTACCCCTTACTTTCTCTCCCCCCCCCCCCCCCCCATCTCTTTTCAGATCGAGAAAAAATTATAAAAAGAGAAAATTGCTCCACCATCGCACTCAAGGCCGCGCCACCCCTGCGCTAGCCATCCCCAGCGCCGCCGAACTCTGGCGAAGCCCTCCCCTACGCTAGCGCCCACCCCTCCCTCTCTCCCTTGCCCGTTCCAGTGTCCCAACCGCCAAATCGAGCCGCACCCAAGCCCTAGAATCCCTGCTGCCGCCTCAGTCGACACGCCATCGCCTACCCGACCACCTCAGACCCCGACGCCCCTCTGAACGCCTCCTCTCAGTCAACGATAAAGAAAGTGAGTTCTTTTTTTATACATTAATTTTTATTTATGTATAAAGTTAGATTTTTTTTTTGTTTATGTATATAAAAAGGTGATCTTTACAAATAAAAATATGATTTTTATTTATATTTTTAACATATAAAGATTGGGTCTTTATTTATGTGAACAATAATAACAAGAAGATTAGATTTTTAAATGCGAAAAGAGATGATTTTTTATTTATGTACGTAGCTTTAAAAATTTTCGATTTTTGAAAACATAAAGATCTGATTTTTATAAACAAAAAGATGTGATGTTTAAATATAAGAAAGGATGATTTTTATTATGAAGAGAGTGAAATAAAAATGCGACTTTTACTATGAACAGCGGGAAAAGATTGCATTGGAATTTTGGGCAAATCTGAACCGTTCAAATATAAGGAATGGAGGAGTGGATCCCAATGGTGAGAACTCCTCACTTTAATTTAATTTCTAGTTAAAAAATATATACTATGATGTAGACGGTGCTTAGCAACACCCGACACCCGTCGTCCACAGACCATGGACGACTTGTTTGATTGTGTGTTGTTGTGAAAATTGTTTGTGATGTGGAATGGAATAAAATATTCATGTGCTGAATAAATATTTTATAGTTAAAAATAAAAATTTTAACGTGTATATGAATAAAATAAATATTCATTTACAAATCAGATGATTTGTTTATGTACACGCATTTAACTGATATTGATTGGGACGATATATTTTACACATCGCCCAACTGCACAAATAATAATCAGTGTTTGTTGTTTGAAAATCCCACACGGGTATTGGGATCATATTGGACACACTAATCCCAATATTTAGTTGTATGTCAATCGATGGGTTGATCGACTGTTGTAAATGTTAATTATTTATATTTAACGCTTATGCAGTTGTGTAATGCACTTAGGATGATGGTTGACTATGGTTGTGTACATGTGTATATGAAATCCATATAAATAACATTATATGGTAATTGACTGTGTCTGATTCCAGATCAAAAAAAATAAATATTTTAAAATAACGAATATTTTAAAATAATGAATATTTTAAAATAATATCCAGTAAAAGATCAAAATATAATTTTGATGTCCGATTTGGGATGGACACGAAAATATTTAAATATATAAAGCCGTGTTGATTAGATTAACTCCACTTTGACGTGAACGATATTTATATCGATTTTATTCATTTTTACAATGAATATCGAAAAAGAAGTGATTTCAAAATCTAATGTTTTGAAAATACTATCATTTATATATCGATGATATGAAATATTCAATTTTGATTTGAAATTGAATATGAAGTTGAAATTGTTTCGAAAACGAATTTAAAACGATTTTTAAAATACGTTTTAATTGGAAATCGACGAAATATATATATTATATATATTTAATGGCCTAAATAGAACGCGCCGCGCAATCTGCCAAATTTCACCAAACCCAACCTGGCAAAAATATAAAACATGGATCATGTCAATCCTCCCCTTTCTTTTCTCCATTTTACTTCATAAATGAAAGGCAATAAATGTCTTTTAACAGCTACACGTATCACATTTTCAGCATTGAAAAAACACTACTTTCTTTGTAAAGTTCGACTGTGTATAGAAACAGAGCTGCATAGCTGTAAATACTACATGTGCCTGCAACCACAACGTTCTCAAATGTTAAACTTTATACTAGTATTACCGCACAACGATGGGAAAACCGACCGTTAAGATACATAAATAAAATAAAATATATTAGATAAATTTTATTTTAAGTTAGATTTTAATTTAAAAAAAAAATCATAATGTAGTTTAAAAGAAAACAAAATACATGTAAACCAACTTTAAGACTAAGAATATGATATTAGTTTATTGATTTTATTTTTATTTTTTTACATCACTAACAATGACATTACATATTACATAGCTATTAGCTGATGGAAATACAACACGACAATAGTCAACAAACGCTCACACATGGCACAACCAAACATTACAATCCATACTCAATAGTTCATATTAATATATGATGGTGTTCATTAAGCTCATAACATTACTGTCATTGTATAGTATATTAGCAGCCAATCCATACAGCACTATAGCAGGCACAACCAATTCAATGAATCCATATAGCAAGAGCGTGACCTTGCTGGTATCATTCTCGATTAAGAATGCTGCAATTAAATGTCCAATTGTTTAAGGTAAGGGTTAGCTGAAATATATATGAATTTTAGTGCAAAGTATCCTTGGAGAAAGGGGAAATACGTCATACCTTGGAAGCTATAAAAAGCAGAATGTGGGTCTACTTCCATTGAGGCAACCGGTATAATGTCATGCAACCCTTTAAGAAATTTAATGGTGCACTGAGACACTTGCAATGTTGTCATGAATTGTATAAACAGATCATTTTTTTAGAAAGCAGATATTCTACTCATCAAACTTAAAACCTGGTTTTTTTTTTCCAGAAGAACACCACGTTGAGTGGTCATTGATACACATAAGCCTAAACTAATACACTTGAAAGAGAATCGCGCAGGGTGAATATGTACAATAACACACTGCAAGGGGAAGTCGGGCAGTCCGGCAGTCTGAATCACCATGCAAGGAAAAATACATCTGTTAACCTCCTAACATAGAACATCTAAATCTGAAACAAAAGAGACTCTAGGAAAAATTAGACATCTGAAATAACACCAACACAGGTGAAGCGTTTAAAAAAAACCCCAAAACACAAAATTTGATGTAAAATCCAAAAAGCAAAAAAAACTCAAGCCAAATGACCAAAATGGCAAAAAAAAAAAAAATCTCCATCAACGCAACAAACTCTAACTGGCTCAAAGAGCAACCACACTACAATCTAAGGCAAGATGTAAAACCACCCAAATGATCCCATACAGGTCCCAAACAACATCACCAGCAATGACAGCCAACAAAAAAGCACATTAAATGATAGAAAACCAAAAAAACAGCACCTCCCAAAGACCAAATGTACATTCCATGGACCAACCACCAAACGGGTCGAGTGAAACTCATACCTGAGCTAAAAAATAATATACACAGGTTACCCTTGAATTTCTATGCTCAAAATTAAAAATAATTGCGTTTAATCAGGACTTGAGAGTTATTATATTAACATACACAGGTTTATGAATAGTTATGTACATAATACAAAGCTCGAAATTGGCTATAAAGTGAAAGTGAAAGACACGCCTAAACTAATTAGCCTTCGACATAAATGTTCCTTTGACTTATGAATCTACATACAACAGCATGTTCATATGAGGATTTTCATGGTATAAAACTCTTATATACATTCCAAAGTCAAACTTCAGAATCCAACATATTGAGAACTGTACACATGTAATTTCGTAAAACGGAGCTTATAATGAAACTGTTTATGCTTCATAGAATCTTTTCTGTTAGTAACACACATGAACATGTACAAAGAAATATGTATAGCCTGAATGAAAGTATAATACTATCAAACCTGGCATGTGTGGAAAACCATATATATGTGCATGCTAATACAACTGAGAACATGCTCTGAGTTTTGAAAAATAATGTTCATTGTTCTAGAATCTTGCTGCATAGGAAATTATAAGTTACCAAAACCATTAGGATATGTTTTCTTCATATATACCTACATACTAAACTACAGATAAAACCTTAAAACTACGCAAAAGGAACTTTGCCTGTGAAACTTCCACATGAGATAACTCAAAGCTCAACTGTTATATGTGTGTGTGTATAAACCAGGAACCACTATACACTCTGGAAAGTTAATACATATACATAGAATTGTAATTCAAAATTGTTATATGTATACGAAAATCACAAAGCATAAGAGACTCAATAATTTGGTTCACTCTTTCTCAAAGCACAATATGTTCTGAAGTCAGAAATGTTATATATTTGGAATCTCAGATAATCAGTTTTATCAAAATGTTCACATCCTAAATCTGAAATGAAAACCAAAATTTTGCTTTCCTGAAAATACTGAGAAATTAACCATCTGAAATTCAAATGCATTTTAGTCTAAGATATATGGCGACGAACACATTTCTATCTCCATTTCGTTCCTGCTCAAAAACATCTGGAACAACATAACCAAAATGACATTTATATTTAAGTTAGAGCAAAAATGTGCACGAAAGGAACAAAAAGAAAAAAATCTTTCTGTTTGAAAGCTCAGACATGCACCAAAATCTAAAAATGCCCTTATTCATTTCAAGAGCTAATTGGTAGGTGTAAATTGAGCAGTAATGTCAAAATTTTACTTTGAAACTTAAACATTCCAAAATTTATGTTTATGCAAACTAAAATTAATGCAAATGAGGCAATACGTGCTGCAAAATTTTCCCTTTTCCACAAGATTTTAAAAATGAACTTTTTAATATCTTGTGCATTACATGTTATCACAATGTGAAATAATTTCGGATAAACTGATTTGGATGTAATATGGGTTTGTTAATTGAATTTTTATCGAAATGAAATTGGTTGTCTTGTGAGATGCATATGATGTTGATTTTGTTATACACTGATTTGGAAATAAGTGTAATTGATTAGGAGGTTGAAATCGTTGATTATCACATATGTACTTGATTTAGAAGAATGAGATGATGGTTATCATATATATAACTGGGCTTAAGTTGATTGTGTTATAGGATTATTTTAGAAAAAAAGGAAGTAAACGTGGTTGTTTACCGGTAATAAATTGATTATAATTATTGAAACAGTGTAATGATGTCCCTCTTTGCGTGCACTGTTAATTATGTCACCATTGGATGCAAGAATAGTCGGTCCAAACAAATTTAAATAATGCATTTGCAATATACAAAAATAATTGTTGCTATAATATTTTACAAAAAAAATGTTATTTTACAAATTTTTTGCTATAATATTTAATAAAAAATTTGTTGCAATATACTGAAATTAACTTCATAGTTTATACTTTAAACTAAAGTAACTAGAACTAATTTATACGTCATAATTTTCATTGTCATGTTATTTTACAAATCGATAGTACTGAAAAATATTATGTAGACGCTATGTACTTAACGCGCGCGGGTAGGTGGAAAAAGGCGCAAGGCGCAACTAAGAGGCTTTTTGAAGTTTAAGGCGCACCTATTAGAGAAGCGAAAAGAAAAAAAAACATAAAAATGCCTAAAGCGCAAAAAACATGCTTTTTTCATTTGAAGTGTTTTTTGGTTTAAACTTAGGTTGAATATTTTTTTGACTACTTATGTGAACCCCTTAGATAAATTTGACCTCATGCGACAAGTGTTGTATATGATCGTTATATGGATATTCGTTTTTACACATAACAAAAATCTATATTCATCTGATACAATATTAGTTGGATTTGTCCTAGTACTGGACAAGTTACTAATATAATAATGTAAGCATATTTTATAAATTATTTCAGTTTAAATGGTTAACAAAGTTTCGATGGCATTTCCTTTTTGTTCCCTGTGTACACGCATTTGTGTATGATACCGGGACCAAAGGGAAGTGCTGCTGCAATTTTGTTGAACCATTTAACCCAAAATGATTTATAAAATATGCTTACGTTATTATATTTGTAATGGAAAGTAGGTAAACCGGCCGTCAAAGTAAAAAAGAAATAAACAAAGAAAACTGAAAACATTAAGTAGTTATAAATGAAATTTCACAAGATTTCAATTAGTATAAAGTGTTTGATCGAATTTTCTAACATTTTAGTTGCAAATAAGGAAAATGTTCGATTATTTTCGTGATCGCAGTTGGATATATCAATCCCAAACCGGTAAGAAATGGTCGATAAAGGAACATTTTTGTAATGGAATCCAAGAATTTATTAGATTTGCTAAATCTAATAATCGGAGTAATGTAGACATTCGTTGTCCGTGTAGTAAGTGCAGACATCTGAAGCATTGGAAGTCAGATGTAGTAGAAGTACATTTTTATAAATTTGGTTTTGTATCGAATTATTACTTATGGGATCGTCGTGGAGAACTTGTTCAACTTACGTCTAACCCTGTAGTGATAGAGGACGATAGTACAATGATGAACGATAATACAATGACGAATCTGATAGAAAATATGGTGCAAGATGCAGCATGATCAATGTTTCCTAACATTGAGCAAGGCGACGATGAGACTGGAAATGTTGAAGAACCAACGGTGGAAGGATTTTTTTATGGTTTATTGAATTCTGCTAAGAGGCCATTGTGGGAAGGGTATACAAGCGGAACCTAATTGTCTGTAACCGCCGAATTCATCACTATGAAATCATAATTCAATCTTATAGAATCTGCATTTATAGCAGTTGCACAAAATGCAAAACGACATATGCCGCCCAATAATTTGATGTGCGATAGTCATTACAAAGTGAAAAAACTTACATCTACTTTTGGACTACTGTATCATAAGATAGATACATGTGTTAAAGGTTGCATGTTGTATCGTAAAGAAGACGTTCACCGTAGAAAATGCAAATTTTGCAATGAAGATAGATTATATGATTGTAACAAATATGCACATTATATGATTGTGACAGATATGTCAGGTGATAGACGACGATTGAGGAGTACATCTCAGCCTACTCCTTCACCATCTCCTAGACCAGGAGCAGGTATGAGCAGCGAAGATCCGCGCTGAGTTGCGGAGATTATTCCGAAGAGTGGCGGGTAAATGTCAAATTTATTTCAATTTAGATTATTTAAAATATGTATAATATTTATATCAACATCTACACAGAGGATTCGAGATTGAGCCACCACAGTTCATTTTAGATGTATCGAGGCAGTCTTACACATGCAAAATGTCGGGGGCTTGGCCACGTTGGGATAGTATTCCACCCCATATTAAGAATGTCATTATAGCCGATTTATTGGTAAGTAATTTTTTATACTAATATTGAAAATTAACATACTGTAAATAATCTTTACTAATAATCGGAATAGGTTTGGTGTCATACTTTTTTGGTGTACACCTGAACTGACGAAAATGCCCTTTACATAAATTTTAGAAGTAATGCATGTTAGAATTCAAAAATAAATACGCATCATAAATGGAATTAAACCACGCAATAGAAGGGAGTTTAATTATGTTAGTCAAGTTACATTCTAATTCAAAACAATTGAAACAAATACATGTAAATATGTGTGAACATATTTATTTCAAGAGTATGTGCACGCGTATTAATTATAGAAATAATCGCATTTGAAATTGAAATTTAATGTGTGTTAAAAATTGAATTTTTTTCAATAAAAAAGAATGTTTTGAATAACGGTTACATGAATTAATATGCATGAATTAGAAACAGAAGAAAATTAATGTGCAGTAACGAAAATAGGAACAAAACAATTGAAACAAATAGATGTAAATATGTGTGGGCATATTTATTTCAAGAGTAAGTGCACCCGTATTAATTCTAGAAATAATCGCGTTTGAAATTGAAATTTAATGTGTGTTAAGAATTGAATTTTTCTCAATAAAACTAGAAATAAAAATAAATGTTTTGAATAACGGTCACATGAATTAACATGCATGAATTAGAAACAGAAGAAAATTAATGTGCAGTAATGAAAATAGGAAAATAAAAAGAAACTATCGACATATACCCGGCCATGTGCTAACGACATATTTTTATTTTGTTGAATGACTCGAATTTTATTATCTTATATCGGATGGATATAACAAGTTTGGACATCTATAAATAAACTTATAGGTCATAGCTCCCAAATTCATATTTTTTTGATCGGGTGTTGTACCCATGCCACTCCCTTTCTTTTCCAAATTCTTTAGAATTAGAAAATATAAGATATGCACTATCCATTCAAGATTTGAAGCCAGTATATTCAAGATTTAGATGTCTAAACTTCTTATCGAAACAGATTTGTAGATTCAAATTGAAAAGAGAATGAAAAATAAACCAAGATAAGCGGATATGTAGGAACTATTTTATGCGTTAAATTAATAAAATATTCTCTCGGTCCTTTTTTACGCGTTAGATCTTATGTTAAATTTTGAATATGTGCAAACTATGCATAAATCTACAACATTGACATATGTATACAATATTTGTAGAAACAATATTCCACGCGCGCAGCGCATGCCGTGACGCTCGTTAAAAATAAATGTAATATGCAGCTGTTGTACGTGTTGAGGTGCAGGACATGCCAACTTTTTTGACTCATTGGAATATGAAAATGCACAAAAATTATCGAGAGATGGTTTCAAGGGCAAAGACATCTGGAAAAGCCTCTGTTTATGAGTGATGATGTTTGGGTAGATTTTCAAAAGTACTGGGAGATGGAAGATGCTAAAGTAAGATATAATGATAATATTCACGTTTATGTTGATTGCATTATTTTACGTCATCGTGTATCAAATTTAATAGAAAGTAGCAGCTAGAAATAAAGCAAATAGAGAAAAGAATCCTACTCTACACCGCGGTAGCTCAAAATCAATCCAACAACATAGATTGGATTTGGTATTAATTTTAAATATTTGTAGTATATGTTCACGTAAAAATTTAGTATATATAATTCATTCATATTTTTAATAAATATTTACTCATACTGTAAAGTACGGAAGAGAGCCTTCGCTGGCAGACGTGTTCAGAAACAGATATGCGGTGGAGCATACCGATGAAGAAGGAAATATTATGTATGATTGGGCGGATCCAAAGAGTGCGCGTATAATGGTAAATATGTTTATCTATATAAATTAAAATGTTTCATATTCGTTCATATCACAGTATGTAAGTAAATTTTATAGCATTTGTTTTAAAATTATATTGCTATTGTAGGGGAAGTATGATGCAGAGGCTGCTAGAGTGATAGAGGCTAGTGGACAGGAGCTTACGGTTGAAGAGTATGATCGTATATGGCATTCTATCATTGATCCGCCTACTCGAGGAAGGCGATATTATGATTTCGGCAATCCGGAGTAAGACTTTTTTTAGACATAAATTACGGTTTTAAAGTATGAGAAATAATCTTATGCTATTTAGTATTAATTTTTGTTTACATTTGGACTACAGTGAACTCATTTCCCATTTATAAATATCATGATAAAAGATGTGCGATATATATATGTACATTGATATTATATCTGAAAATTCTACTTAAGAAAAACATATATTATTGCTAACTACATACATGCTTAACACAAACTAGTAAAAATATGTTAAAATAATTTTAATATGAACTTAACTATTTCGCAGGTTGTTCAGCGTGGTTATACGAGGTCAATGGAGGAGGCGACTATTGCTCGGATGCAGGAGCAGATGAATGGGATGATTGATTGGCGAAAAACCCAGATGCAACAGGAAATGGATGAGCGCATTGCAACTTAATTTCAGGAGCATGGGTTTATGTCTGGGGAGGGAGGAGATTCTGCTGCTTATCGAGATGGCGACGAGGAAGACGACGGTATTTTATGTGCTAGATGCACGTACGATGGTATTTGATTATGTATGAAGTGTTTTGATACGTACGATGGTATTTGACGATGGTGTGATGTTTTTGGGCTTGTATGACGGTATTTGACGATGGTATGATGTGTTTTGATATGTATGGTATTTATAATTTTGTTTTTTTTTACTTGGTGAATTGATTGTTGATGAGTATTGGTGAATTGATGAGATGATAGTGGTGTGTAGTGCTTATTGGATGGAACTGCAGTGTAGTGTAATGTTTTGTGGTTTGATGAAAGGAATTGTTGTGCAGTGTAAAAAATTTGCTTCAGATTTGTGATGACTAGCGATGGATTTCAGGTCATTATATAGCAACGGCTAGCGATGGCCTGTAACATCATTTTGTAACGGATTTGCGATAGTTTGCAATGGCTTCCCGGTAAAAGAAACTACTTGCCACGTAAGGTGACACGTGACATGCAACCGTTGCAAGCCATTTCTAAATGGGTGACGGAGTCGTCGCTCAACCCGTTGCTATTTCTCTTGGCGACGACTTAAATAGCGATGGCACATAGCGACGGCCATTGACAGCTTTTCGCCGTCGCAAATTACTGTGCATCTAGTAGTGTTACCAATAATCTGTTCAGTTTGTTCTCTCTTATCGTTACCAAGTGAACGAACGGACGAAGAAAACCGAGCAACCCCCTGATCAGGGCGTACAAGCACAAAAAGTTTGCCGTTATAAATTTATGCCCTGCTCACACAACCCTTTCCTCTTCCACTTCATCCTTCCTCATTTTTTCAGCCAAAATAAAATAAAATTTAATCATTTTCCACTAAAAACTTCCAAATATCAAGATTGCTAAGAAATTTCGCTAAAAAGTTCATGCATGGAGAAGAAAGTAGCAGCGGCATAGGAGAAAGTGGCATAAGAACAGATGATTGCACCGCATGTCCATAAGCATGGGATAGAAGAACTTTTAGAAGCCACTGAAAATTTAAAGAATCAGAGTGGAGGCGTTGAAGAAGGCGGTCGACACAATCTTGGAGGCCGCAGGGGTGGTTGAGCGGGAAAGACGCATACAGAAGTGGGACAGACTTCCACTAGAGAAGTCGACATTGATGTATTTTTAGATTTGAATCTTAGCACATCAAAATTGCATATGCTATCCAACTTTCATACGCTTCTACAAGGCGAAATACATGTTAGTACACATACGAGCTTGACTGCAAGTTTTTTATTTATATAAATGATTAGAATAATTGAAATAGGTTGTCATATGGCTAATAAATAGTATGGCGTTGCATTTAACTTTATTAGTCAAGAAATATCCGCTCACCTTGTTCATTTGCGACCATGCTTTGATATTTTAATGAACATTTGGCAGATAAGGATAGAGTCGTAGCATTATTACATGGCCTTAGATTCAACTTTTTCTTAGGTATTATAATGACCATTTTACAACAATTATTAGTTAATTTACCACTTCGTAGTTTATCTTATTATGTACAGTATAATTTTAGGATTCAATCATGTTATACACGGTGATGTGCAACTTTGTGCAAGACTTAATTTGACCCTGAGATTTGACTTTTGCCCAAGCCATAAATAGAGAGAAAGAACCACCGTCACACCATTCGTTTATATCAGAAACTCTGGTAGGATGCGTGGAAAGAAATTGAATTTCCTGGCCCACCTTTCTAGTTGCTTGGTGAAGATTATGTTTAAATACGTTATTTCATGTAATCATAGCGACAATAGCAACGTCCTTTTGTATGAATTAAATCTGTTAACTCCCAAATATATCAACTAAGTATCTGGAATTCAACCTGGGCTCGAACCATAGAAAAGCCTTTTGATTGGTTGCAATTATCTTGTTCATGAGTTGTTTTCCAATTGTTCTCAGTCTTAGGATTACCTTCCTTGTGCTTGAAGAATTATTATCAACATGCAAAGATTAGAATTGTTTTCCACTACAATATCCAGCTTTTATTCATCTACTCCATAATTTGTCTTTAGTTAGTATATTCCACAAAATTTGAATACAAGCTGCTTTCTCAAGGTCTGAAAATAGTCTAAAGCCAATCCCCTCCCTAATTCTTCGGTCTGCATAAGTCATGTCATGCCACTTTGTGTGTAGAACCTCCCCCAAAAATATCTACACACATAGATTGCAACTTATCGAGTGTGTATTCGGAATCTAATACACAAACAACCAATATAGAATGATAGGGGTGACAACGGAGTTAATCAGTTTTGCTCTTCCCGCAAAACAAAGAGGACTGGACTGCCACTCTTGATTTTTAGACTGCACTCAATAAATTAATCCCTGACATTAGGAGTACTACAAATTGTTTGAAGAAATAGGGACGCCCAAGTATTTTATAGGGAGAGTCCCCTTGTAAAGTATACTAATTTATTATTTTGTACCGTTGAAAGTCTACTAAACGCACGATAATTGCTTAAAATTATATCTTACCATCATATTTATTTATTTTTAGAACTTCTGGTAGTTAATTGGGTTGAAAAAGCTTAATATAAAGCTAAAAAATTCAATTATTTTCATTATTTTATGAACCGTTGGCTAAGCGGATAATTATCTGATATCCGTCCGTATCTGCGGATGCGGATATCCGATATTCGAAAATGATTTCGGATGCGGGTATGACACTGTCTGCATCTGAAAGTATCCGTTGACAGCCCACTCTTCAATCTCTAATTGTACGTATATGAATTTTTCAACATTCAATCGAACTAACCGTACGTTATATATAAACATAAATATTGTTTTTGATAAATTTTTATAAAATATAAACTTAGTTATTTCCACTTCCACTAAACGTTTTCAATAAATTAAATTTCGTTCTCGATGAATTTGGCCTCAATTAATTCAACTTATACATAGATTAATTAACAATACTATGCATACAACACTATATATGCACATATACATACAACTAAACTAATTAAACCTAGATTAGCAACATAATCAAATCAATCTATATATACACGTATTAACAACACTACATATACAAACAAACAATCAAACAAACAAATTGAGCTTAAATTAGCAAATCAAGGGTATTTAATAAAATTAGGTCTTCGTCCCTTGAAAATTGGGGATAAATTGGAGCTTAGAGAGAAAGAGAGAGAGCCTTGAGCGCGCTGGAAATAGTGGCGGCGGCTGTGGAGGTGGCGGTGACGATTTGAGAAATGAGTGAGAAAGGATTAGGGAAATTGGAAAATTTTGGGGAAGAAATCGAATGGAAGGAGGAAGATAACAGGTTGAGTTTTTTTTGCTCAACTAAGCAACGACTACCAACGGCTGCCAACGTCATTATAACCAACGACATCCCTGGGTTATTTTTTCATTACGTAAAGGAAAATCTAGAATTTAGCTTATGTTGGAACCGTTAGAAGCCATTGGGGGGAGGGGGTCACCCTCCGTTGCTATATATAGTGTTTGTACTTTCCTTAATCTCCTGCTTTTAAATGTTTCTTCTCCTCAATGTTTTTTGTGCATTCTTTTACAAAAAAAATTGCCTTTTTTTTAATACAAGAAGTAGGATTTTGTTTATCTTTTTTAATGTACTTCGGATTGATGATTTACTTTAATACAGAATTGGAAATTATTTTTATTAATATGTTCTAATTATCTTACTACCATCATTTAAAATTCTCTCTCTATCTATTCTATAAATACATTCATTCAATTATACACACTCACTCACTCACTCACTCACTCACACACACACACACACACACACACACACATACACATATATATATATATATATATATATGTGTGTGTGTGTGTGTGTGTGTGTGTGTGTGCATGTATGTATTTATTTATGTCTGTTTGTAAGCGTGTGTGTGTGAGTATCCATGTGTTACGAAATATAAACTAGAGTACGTAGTCATATACATTTTTAAATATTTCCGATTCAAATTATAGTGTTATATTTTATTCTCTATTTTTCTTACATATTTTTTCTTTATTTTAATCTTTTTTTTTTTTAAATTCTTGTTGAACACGCTATTGGAAACTAATTTTGATCTTTTGTTATTTCTGTATTTCAGAAAATAATTTTCATTTACGTTGAAAATCATTTAAATAATTTTTTCATTTACTTTATTACTCATGTCAAAAGTATAACGTACACACAATGATGTGGCATTCCACTGTATACTATGTCAATTCTTTAGGCTCTCCTTAATCTTCTTATATTTGTGCATATTATTTCACTCTAGTTTTCATCTTTGTTCAGTTATTATAAATTAGAAAAATTGATAAAAAACATTTAACACAATTTTGTTTACGTTTTGGACAATTTTCATTATATTATATTATTATTATTAACACACATTCCATTTATGTTTAGAAAATATTATTAGTTCTTTTCAATATTAATTTAAAGTTGGACGATTTAGCAGTCATGGTTGTTGTGAAAAATCATTTAATATCTAATTTAAATCGAGAATTATATAAATAATTATACGAATTATGTAATCCACTAATCAAACACAACATAAATAATGTTGTGGTCGTTATTAATAATACTTAACGTTAATAAAACCTCTCCAATTCGTACTAGACTAGGGATATAGAGAAATTTGTACCAAACCACGTATCCATTTTTTACTATTTGCCAGTTATGCGATTCTTTTTTTCAGTATGCCCATGAAAAAAAAACACCTAGATTAGTTAACAAATATTAAATTTCTTTACATTAATCAATTTCCACCTACATCCAACAATAGATAGCATAACGGACAATGTCCAGATTGAAATGATAGTAAATCACAGCTACAATTTGACATAATCTCTATATGATGGATAAAGAAGCAACCGCAAGTTGCTTTTGTTGGCTCTTTTGAACAAACTGATCTCTACTGGTGGTCGGTTACTGGGCAACTCACCCTGTTGGAAAGGCCCAAACTGTTTTATACTTTAATATTCAGATCTGGACTGCCGGTTACTCGGCTAAGATCCGAAACAGCTAACCCGGTATGATGTTCTAGGCTAACGGATGTGCTTTAGCATATATTGTAGTTCACAAATTTGATAAATGCACCACTTGATCTAACTTCAGTATAAAGACAAAAAAAAAAAAAAAAAAAAAAAAAAAAAAAAAATAATGATCGAGTAAATGCAGGTGTACACCACTAGAACTCTCGACAGGGTAAACTAGGTAGTGGCCAAAAAATCACAAAATACCAAGTATATATTAATTAAGAAGAAACCAAATTCATTTTTCTAATAAATTGGATATTATCACGACTCGATAGAAAAGAGTACCAAGGCAATTTCCGGACACAAATGGCAATTATTTCGAATCCATTAAGGCACCCTTTGAGTTGCAATCCAAAAATGTTTTGCTCCTTGAAGATTGCTGCAGGATAATTCGAAATTGACCGTATCTTAGGGTAGTCAGCGAATGGTTCAGATGCAGATGGTGTCGTACGCATATCCATATCAAAACTCATTTTTGAGTATCAGATATCTGTAATAACGAATATGGATGAATATCAGATAAATTAAGAAATATAAATGACAAATTTCAATTATATAAACATTTTTTTTAAATCCACTGATTTTTTAAGCATTAAAGATGAATAAATACGACGATAACAATGAATTTAAAACAGTTAATGTGCATTTAGTGTTTTTAATATGAACTTCAAACTTGCTAAAACAAAAAAAACAAAAAAAAAAAAAATACTTTTTTTCAAAGTACTAAAATTTGCATGATTTAAGCTACAATTTCGATATATCTTTCGTATTGCGTTTCATCTATTTTTTGGATATTCAATATTTATCCATTTTTTGAATATGAAAACAGATAATTTACCATCACACCGTAGCATCCATTGCATATTTCTTGATCAACGGTTCAGAAGTGGCTATATTTAAATCCACTTCTATGTTAACTTATGGTTCAGATTAGGTCATGCTTACGTCAAACTGTTGATTGTCTGAACTTTCGTGATTTGAAATGGATTCAATTCAAAGTTTTCAATAGCACATATTTTGTATTGCATTGCAGTCCCCATTTGTAGCTTGCACTACACTATGTATGTCGGAAGAGTAAGCGTTATAGCACAAGCAAAGTTCTTTAACATGTACTGAGCATGAAAATTGGCTTGTTGTCGTGACTAATCTACCTCCATTCCAAAAAACTTCCGCAGCCTCACGAGTGGCCCCAAATAATGACGTACAAGAAACAACATGTTGCAATGATATTCATTGAAAAAATCCTAGAGCAGATGCAAAACATAACAAGTTCAAGATATAATCGTTTTTCTTTGCCAAGGTTTTAAAACGCAAAAGCCATACATGAGGCTTTTCAGAAGACGAGACGTACGCTTTTTGAATAAAAATAAAACGTAAAACATACAAAATAAAATTTGACATTTTGAATCAACCAATGCAAAAAATGAAAAACAAACCATTTAAGATCTGACTTGAAACAAAAATATTTTCTTATTAGACTTAAAACAAATAACTGAAACTCATATGATTCAAATTTCGTTTTCTCAAAACAATTTGAAGATTACATCAAACTCCAATTTTGATTTCTTCTATCAATTCATATTGATCCACAAAATTTATTTTGATAGTTACACAGTTTATTGTAAAACATTTTGTTAAAACAATGAGAAAATTCATTACATTGTTATTGGTCGTTGTTTCATAAACAATTATACTTGATCATGCCAATTATGAAATCGAAAAGTTAAAAAAGCTGTTTTTTTTTTATTTATTTCTTTTTTGTTTGTATTAAATCATTTAAGTTTAATGACTTTTATTAGTGTGAATATGTGCAACAAAGATAAAAGGATTTTTGAGTTATATGCCTCAGCAGTTTGAGGCGTGCGAGGCGTACACTTCGTATGTTATTGAGGCGTAAACTTTAAAGGTACAAATCTTTAATTTTGGAATAAGCATCAAGCCGTTTTATCTTTTATTTCTCGAAGTGCTACTTAAGACGAGCATTTATGCGAGTTTTTTAAAACAACTTTTATTGTCTTTCTTAGAAAAAATAAAGCAACATGTAGCACAACAATATTCAATTTTCAGCAATTGAATATGAGACATACAACAGCAAGTAATTCTAGCTATTCCCATTTTCAATTCAAACGTATCCATAAAACCTAGCACCACTCGTTTTATACGAGTCATTATGTTCCAACACTTCAAAAGATTTCGCTCTAAACATTATGATTTCCCAATGCTTACGTTTATATACCAAATATTAGCTAATGATAAAGTTCGTCGAACATAGATATTGGCAAATAATTCATGGACATTAATTATTCTTTGTTAATTAATTGATATTGTTACCCATTTACAACTCAATGAATATCGATATTTGAAAGAACTTGAACCAATATTGATTACTTTCTCTTTTCAACGAGAAAAACTAATATCATTTGATTTCTTATACATACGAGCCTCTAGGTATTTTTTTGAAATTTTATTTTTTCTATATACAATATCCCTTGTACATCCTTCATTTTTTGAAATAATGAACCCAAGAATTCGTCAGTGAAACTCACTCGTCTCGTATGGTCCAAGCATATTAATCAAGAATATGAAGAACCAACATCGACATCATCTTCACCTTTTGCACCTGAATCTCGACGTTGACTGAAATTCCAAAGTAAAGGCAAATTAACCTCCCGCAGTCGACTTCACCTCCGACGACAAAACCTTGCAGTCGACTTCATTTTCAGTAAAGCATATTGAATTATCGTGGTCGACTTCATCTACAGCAAAGCAGTCGACATCCATTAAAGTTGTGGAGACGATGATTGAGAAGAAGGTAGCGGCAGCGGGAGACGTAAGCCCTGGCCCTACCAGCAGACGTCGTCTTGCAGTCCACTTCCTCTTCTTTTTTACTCCTTCCACCAGCAGTCGACAACCGTACGCTGTGGCTGGAGCTGGACCTTATATTTGATTGATTAACTGGGTTGCTAAAAGCACCCAAAATGATTAAGATGAGAATGGACTAGGCTTACAATTAACTTTTCTATTTAGGGTGCTGCTATTCACACCTCGAATTACACTTCTGGCCACCTTTCTAAATTTAATACAAATGATTACTTTTTATATTCGTCTAACCACCATATTTTATTATTTCATTCAGTTATTCACCACCGTATTTCTCCTAATAAAACGCACACTTCTCCACAATTTCAAACCTTAAACCCTAACAAAAGCAAATATTCTTTTGTCTAATAGAGATGGAAAATGCAGATATAAGAAACGTTAGATTTGCTTGATTTTTATTGTTTTCTATCATTTTATAGAACATGTTGTTAGGGTTTTTTTATGATTAGATTTTTTTTCATTGCATTTTAGGATATTTTTTCCACTAAGCTTGGAGGACATTAAATTTGATCATGTTGTAATAGAAAATGACAATGTTAGTTTTGACTTATAGGGTTTTTATCCGTATAACTTACGTGTATCTTGTTTTACAAATTTATACTTTTTTTTTTGTTGCTTGATAGATAGATTATTTGAATGATGATAAATTGGACAAAACCCTTGTTGTTTCGAATGATAAACACGATGCTTGTGATAATATGATGCAAGATGTTCGATCAAATAAATCAAAAGATATAAATGTAGATCTGACGAATCATTTCACAACCGATGAAGTAAGTACTCATTTATAGAAATTAAAATAGTCGACGTGGTTGTGAAAATGGATTATGTTAATTTTTTCTTGAACTATTTGACTTTATGTATTTGACTTGTAGAGTACATTGATTCGATAGTGCAAAACAAATTAAAACCAAGGTTGCAATTGGGGTGTGAAAGGGTTGGATTTTATCATAGTCATCAACCAAAGTCAAAATAGATGCAAAACAATGTAAAAAAAAAACAGACCTAGTGCCAACAGAAAATGCAACCTTCCTTTCAGATTGAAGAGCGTGTATGTAGATGAAAATAAATGAAAAGTAAGCGAGGAAGGAAGCATTCGTTTAGATAAGGGAGATGGTGGTTTCTCCATTTTTACGTTATTAATTTAGACGTTGGCCAGTAGAGGAAAGTAGAAATATTTTGGGTGCTTTTAGTTTTGGTGGCCGACAGTGTAAACTGGGGTGTGAATAGTAACACCCTTTAATTAAATAAATGTTAATTAGGGTAACAAATTAATTATAGTTTAGTTTATTTGTTAAGCTCGATTTCACTTAGTTATTTTTGTCTAATTTAAGTTACATAAATGCTACCAGGCCAGGTTTTTGTTGTCCGGGAAAGTGACGAAGACAAACGGATGGCTGAGCGGCAAGAAAAAAATAAAATCTACAGCCAGCCGTGAATTTCGTGAATTGCCGTACAACCCTAACATTCTAGTTTCGAGCCTTCTAGCAAGTTTCTAAGTTATTTGTTAGGTTCTTCATCCCGACAGGCGCTTGTTTCCAAATAGACGTGAACCATATGAAACCAACAACAATAAGAACTATAGATATCAATGTTGGCAAACAAAGCTTTTGGTCGTGATTCAAACTTCGCAAACTTCAAACGCTGAAGTGCAAGTGATTGCACATAGATATCGATGGCGGCGATGTGGCTTTAGAAGACAATGAAGTAGATTAGGACATAGAGCGTTGACAATGCGAGAGGGTTCTTTTGGCTATGAAAATAGGGGGGGGAAAAGTTTCTATTTTGTTAGATCTAAAATTTTGTAGAGGGAGACAAGGTTGTGGTTTGGATATTCGTGGGAAAAAGAAAAGAAGGTCAAAGTTTATTTACAATGGAAAAATAATTTTAGCCCTTTCTTCCTAGGATTTTGATTTAACTACTCTTGTTAAATTTAATTTACTTAGGATTCTGTAATTAAATTTGAAAAAAAAAATCTAAAGACTAATTATTTTAAAATTTTGAACCAAAGGGAATATGCATCTTTATTTTGCCCCAAGTATAAGCCCAAAACCCACCTTAGACCCTTTTCTTTTTCATTTTTGCTAGATTTTTCTCAACTTCCTTCGTCGATCAATGTCTCTCTCTAAAAAACTTTGCAAATCCAGTTTACAAAGAAAAATGGCGTCGCAAACCAATTCTAGACCGTCATCACCAACCCACCTTCAACCCACGATCAACAATAACCAAAAATTAAACAACAATTTATGGTTTATGAATTCGATAATTTAGCTTCAACCGAATTTCAGCGGTAAACACGAAATTAACAAACTGAAGTTGAAGCTCATGCAGATATTCAGCCGAAATCCACAACGGAAAACCTATATCATAGATCAAGCAGAAACCTCAAAACCAAAACATAGAAAGTTAAAATTACCACAACGACCAGTTGAATAAAAAGTGTAAGATAATCGAGAGAAAAAAAACAAGAAGAAGAAATGAATGAAAAATAGTGGATGAAAACTAAAAAAAATGCAAAAAATATAATAGAAAAGGTGACTTAGTTATGAAACAAGCATAACAAAGTTAATATAGTTGTATTTGTATTTTAACAATACTAAACTTGTTTGACAGAGCAATGAAGGAAACATGCAGAAAAAAAATTGTTGGAAGAGCAACTGTTGAACAATTGCAAAAAAGAAAAAGAACATTTGACGAAAAAAAGAAAAGAAAAAAACAATTCAAAAGGATGCTTAGAAAGAGACTAGAATGACAATTTTATAGGTACTATGAAATTTTGGAACTGATATTAACAATTTTATATGATTAAATGTATTATAATAGTATCAAAATATTACACAAGAAAAGCTATACAAAAAGGAAACAAAGAGAGAACATGAAGAATCTGAAGAGCAACAACTCTATTAATTAGGTAATATTATATACACTACTAAAATGATACATATAGTTTACTTGGTTGAAAACAAAACTTTGAAAATATTTTACATTATTATTTGCAACAAAACCGAAACTAATATATTTAGAAAAAACAGTACCCACAGTCTGTTTGATTTTAGTTGCTGGTATGTAACTAAAGAAATTTTCTTCTTTGACATATATAACAAAATTGATACCACCAACACTTAGCAAAATTGATATCCACTATATATTTGCATGGAGGTGATGTGTTGTAATTTTAATTTATTTTTCCGTTTTATGTGTACCATGCCTGTTGGGAAACAATGGCTGAGTCGCGGACTAGGTCGCTTTCTTGAAGACGATTCGGCGATCTGGCCGGAGGTGCAAACCAGTTCGTTCCTTCGCCGCCGCCTCTAGGATAAAACAGCCTCGAAAACAATAACCGATTTGCTTGCACAACAAATCGGTGCAGATTTGCACTTTCTGAAAAAAAATTGCTCGAAAAATTTCTGAGAAAAGAATTTTAATGGCGGCTGAGAGAAGAGAGAATTTTCAATTCGGTGGTATTCTCGTCTGAGGCTAATGTCAATATATAGAACGAAAATTAGGGTTTGGGTTTACAGATTAGTGGGCCGCTAAAATTTGGGGGATATAATTTTTACCGTTGCAGAAATTTTTTCATAAAAAAAACGGTTCGAAAAAGGCTAAGTTTTATGGTCCAAAAAATATAAGTGTCTACACCACAAAGCCCAAGCCCAAACCCGAGCCGGACCGGACCGGGCCGGGCCGGGTCGGGTCGAGTCGAGTCGGTCGGTCGCGCGTGCGTGTGTGGTGGTCATATGATGCATGGTCTCCCTCCTCACAACAATGCATGTATTGGGAGCCCAAGGCCCCAACATGATTTCTTAGAAACAAGTATAAAAGCTTGCCTCTTCTATATAATCCCATGATGTGGGACTATTTCCATATAGGAGCCATTCTTACACTTATTCAAGATTTTTTAATAATTCACTTAATGTTTGTAAAACATTTCCAACAATCCCCCACTTGAATTTTTTTAAAAATATTTTCGAGCAGTTTCTTAAAAACATAAGATTGTGCATAAACAAAGGTGTCTTTCGACTTGAACCTTTGCATAGTGAATAAGATTCAGTTTTTACTAGAGTGACACGTAGTCTTGAACTCTATTCCTGACATCAAACCACACACAATCTTTTCTATAGTGCAATCAAATAAGCCCGTGCATTAATGGCCATGCACGTCTATCCTAGTTTAGTGAATGCTCTAGAAGTTTTGCCCGAAACTCCATAGGAAACGGCCACATTTCCACATTCACAAAGGTGAGTCTATCAAGAGCACTCCTGAAGGTAGGCACTCCACTCCACATAGAGTATAGATCTCATTAAGAGTTTCTATTAACTCATCCTCTAATCACTTCAGGAATACATGCTTCTTGGTTTATTAAATAGCATGTTCAACTCATATCACTACACAACTTGTTATTACCCATTGAACCTAGTTCTTGGGATCTCCAGTCATTTAGGTCGGGTTACCATTGTGCGTGACTCAACAATCTAAGGGCAATAGTCCCATTCTTTTAGAAGAGTTATGGACTTTCTCTCTGGACAGTCCTTTCGTCAAAGGATCTGCCAAATTTTCCTCACTACGTACGTAATCCACTCTAACGGTACCTGTGGAAAGTAGTTCTCTAACCGTACTGTGCTTACGACGTATTTGTCGTCTCTTACCGTTATAATATCGGTTCTGAAATTTTGCAATAGCCGCGGTACTATCGCAATGTATCAACACAGCCGGTATCGGTTTTTCCCATTAGGGAATCTCAGCTAGCAGATTTCTCAAGTACTCTGCCTCTTCACTAGCTGTAGCTAGTGCTGTCATCTCAGACTCCATAGTAGACTGAGCCAAAATAGTCTGTTTCTTGGATTTCCAAGAAACAGCTCCTCCAGCGATGCTAAATATATAGCCACTGGTCGCTTTAGAATCATCAGATAAGGTATTCCAGTCAGCATCGGAATATCCTTCAAGTACAGCTGGAAACCTTTCATAATGTAATCCAAGGTTCATGGTTCGTTTAAGGTATCTCATTACCCTTTCAATAGCTTGCCAGTGCTCTATACTAGGTCTACTGGTAAACCTGCACAATAATCCCACGACATAGGCAATGTCGGGTCTAGTACAATCAGTGGCGTACCGAAGGCTGCCAATGATGCTCGCATAATCAGACTGTCTTACACCTTCACCAGTGTTCTTAAATAACTTTACACTGTGATCATATGGTGTACTTGCAGGTTTACAGTCAAAGTAATTATATTTCTTTAGTATCTTCTCAATGTAATGAGATTGATCCAAAGAAATTCCCTTTTCTGACCTAGTAATCTTAATACCAAGGATTACACTCGCTTCACCTAGATCTTTCATATCAAAATTGACACTTAATAAGGATTTGATTGAGTTTATGGCATGAATATTTGACCCAAAAATGAGTAGGTCATCTACATAAAGGCATATAATAGTGCAAATGTTATTCTCAGATTTGTAATAAATGCATTTGTCGCTTTCATTAACTTTAAAACCATTTGAAATGATTAAGTTATCAATTTTTTCATGCCATTGTTTAGGTGCTTGTTTTAAACCATATAATGATTTATCCAATTTACATACTTTATGTTCTTGACCATGTACTACAAATCCTTCAATCTGATCCATATAAATTTCTTCTTCTAATTCACCGTTCAAAAAGGCAGTTTTAACATCCATTTGGTGTATTAGTAAATTATGAATGGAAGTAAGTGAGATTAATACCCGAATGGATGTTATTCTAGTTACAGGAGAAAAAGTGTCAAAGAAGTCTATATTTTCCTTTTGTTCAAAACCTTTAGCTACTAGTCGTGCTTTATATTTATCTATAGTGCCATCAGGTTTTAATTTCTTTTTAAGTACACATTTACAGCCTATAGACTTACAACCAGGGGGTAAATCTACCAAGTGCCAAGTCTTATTGGATTCTAAAGAATCCATCTCATCGTTTATAGCCTCTTGCCAGAAATCGGCATCTAAAGAGGATAAGGCTTCTTGGAGGTTTATAGGATCCTCCTCAATAGTAAAAGCACAAAAATCTGAACCAAAGTCTTTTATGGTTCTCGCTCTTTTACTTCTTCTAGGTTCAGCTTCAGAATTTTCATTAAGTTCTGTTCTAATAGGCATATTCGAAGTGCCCCCACTATTCCTTAATTTGAAAGGAAATTTAGTTTCATAAAAATCGGCATCATTTGATTCAACTATATTATGTGCATTAAGGTCATAAAATCTATATGCTTTGCTATTAATAGCATAGCCTATAAATGCACATTCATATGCTCTACTTGCCAATTTTATTCTCTTATTGTCTGGAATGCGAACATATGCTAAACAACCCCAAGTTCTAAAGTATGAGACATTGGGTTTATGATTCTTTAAAATTTCATAAGGTGAAATTTTATTCTTAGATTTAGGGATTCTATTCAGAACGTAGCATACAGTCAATAAAATATCCCCCCACCAATGTTTTGCTGCACTAGAATTTAATAATATGGCAACTACTAGCTCGGTAAAGGTCCTATTTTTCCTTTCTGCTTTACCGTTCATTTCAGGTGAGTAGGGTGCAGTTCTCTCATGTACTATACCATGTTGTTTATAGAAATCCAGAATAGAATTAGATTCATATTCTGTTCCTCTATCACTACGAAGTCTCTTAATTTTTCTATTTGCTTGATTCTCAATCTCAGTTTTGAATGTTTTAAACATGTCAAAAGCATCACTTTTATTTTTCATAAGATATACATATGTGAAATCAGAGCAGTCATCAATAAAAGTGATAAAATAACGATGTCCCTGTCTAGTTAAAGTGCCATCAAGTTCACATATGTCAGAATGAATCAAGTCTAAGGGTTCAGAAACTCTTTCAACAGATTTGTGAGGTTTCTTTGTGATTTTAGCTTGTGTACAGAATTCACATTTATCAGATTCAGATTCTGTCATTTTAGGTATCATATCTAGGGTGCTCATGTTACGAATAATTCGATTATTAACATGACATAATCTAGAATGCCAGATATTTAAATCACACAACATGTAAGCAGAAGTAGTCACTTTATTAGATTCAACATTCAGTTTAAACATACCCTCACAAGCATAACCCTTTCCCACAAAAGTTCCCTTATAAGTAAGAGTGTACAAATCAGCCCCAATAACTTGAGTGAAACCAGCCTTATTAAGGAGGAAGCCAGAGACCAGATTCTTTCTTATCTCAGGAGTGTGCATAACATCTTTCAGAATTACGGTTTTTCCAGAGGTGAACTTTAGTTCCACGTTTCCAGTCCCCGCAACTGTAGTGGTGTGAGAGTCTCCCAACAGCACTTTCTGATTTTCAGCAGCCGTGTATGTAGAGAACATGCCACGATCATAGCAGACATGGCGAGAAGCACCAGTGTCTACCCACCAACCCTCTGATCCACCAACAAGGTGAATCTCAGTAATCATAGCCGTAAGAGGCTCCTCAGTCAGGTTAGCCTGCGGTGCAGAGCTTGGCCTGTTCCGGCACTTTCGTGCCATATGCCCTGGTTTTCCACAGTTGTAACAAAGAAACAACTGTCCAGAGTCATTCTTTTGGGCTGGTTTCTGCTGTCCTTTTGGGTTTCCTTGCGGATTCCCATTCTGTTTGTTGCGCCTGTTCTGATTCTTAAAAGATTTCTGATTTGGTTTCAGAACAGCGGGAGTGGTCTTCTTAGTACTGTTGTTATTCACAATCAGCACCTCTTCTTTCTGGTCCTGCTTGCATGCCTCCTCCTCAATACGGAGGCGTGTAATCAAGCTTTCTAAGGAAAATTCCTTAGTCTTATGTCGCAAGACATTCTTAAAATCTTTCCAGCCTGGGGATAATTTGTCAATGATAACAGCAATTTGAAATTGTTCGTCCAAGACCATACCTTCGGAGATGATCTCATGAGCTATTTTCTGCAGCTCATGAGACTGCATCTCTACCGCTCTATCATCAGTCATCTGGTACTTTAGATAGCGGCTCACAGCATATTTCTTTGCCCCTGCCTCCTCTGTATCATATTTCTTCTTCAGTGCTTCCCAGATCTCCTTTGCTGTCTTTTCATCTGAATTATAATAATCATACAGATCATCGCTCAGTCCGTTCAGAATAAAGTTCTTGCATAGATAATCTTGTTCAGTCCAGGTCTGCAGTTGCTTTGACTGTTCGGTCCATGATGCCATGTTCGCTGCATCAGTCTCAGCGGGTTTATTTGGAAGCTGCGGTTTGTCAGTAGTCAGCGCAGCCACAACCTTTCTGATGGTGAGGAAGAACTCCATCTTCTGACGCCATCGTTTGAAATGCAAGCCTTCAAATCTGAAAGGAGCAGCCGTCACAAGAGGGTTCTGGAAAGCAGAGGGTGGAGCAGAATCGTCTAGGGTTGAATTGGAAGCCATTGTTTCAGATCGTCTTCAAATTGTTGGGAAACAATGGCTGAGTCGCGGACTAGGTCGCTTTCTTGAAGACGATTCGGCGATCTGGCCGGAGGTGCAAACCAGTTCGTTCCTTCGCCGCCTCCTCTAGGATAAAACAGCCTCGAAAACAATAACCGATTTGCTTGCACAACAAATCGGTGCAGATTTGCACTTTCTGAAAAAAAATTGCTCGAAAAATTTCTGAGAAAAGAATTTTAATGGCGGCTGAGAGAAGAGAGAATTTTCAATTCGGTGGTATTCTCGTCTGAGGCTAATGTCAATATATAGAACGAAAATTAGGGTTTGGGTTTACAGATTAGTGGGCCGCTAAAATTTGGGGGATATAATTTTTACCGTTGCAGAAATTTTTTCATAAAAAAAACGGTTCGAAAAAGGCTAAGTTTTATGGTCCAAAAAATATAAGTGTCTACACCACAAAGCCCAAGCCCAAGCCCGAGCCGAGCCGGACCGGACCGGGCCGGGTCGGGTCGAGTCGAGTCGAGTCGGTCGGTCGCGCGCGCGTGTGTGGTGGTCATATGATGCATGTTCTCCCTCCTCACAACAATGCATGTATTGGGAGCCCAAGGCCCCAACATGATTTCTTAGAAACAAGTATAAAAGCTTGCCTCTTCTATATAATCCCATAATGTGGGACTATTCCCATATAGGAGCCATTCTTACACTTATTCAAGATTTTTTAATAATTCACTTAATGTTTGTAAAACATTTCCAACAATGCCAATATCTTATGAAAAATGGTACCCACTTTATTTTAATTTCAGGTTGATTTTTGTATAACTATGATTAATTGTACTGATACCAAAATAGTGGAAACTAATACCTAGTAACTGATACCTACTAACTATATGATTGGAATTCAAGTTAGGTTATTTTATAAATAATTTTAACTCTTATTTATTGCAAAACTGATACCTAATTTCTAATTGTTATTCTAAGGTTTTTAGCCATAAAATTGATGGCTACATGTACACAAAAATAATACTCAGTTTCTATGATACAAATACCAGTTCACTTTCATGTCACATATAACCAAAAATGATATTCAATGGCTATTTGGTATAATGTGATGCTCTACATTTTTTGTTAACGATATTTTTTGTCAACACGAGAGATAGGTTTAAGGATATGGACCTAAGAGAATTAAAGGGTTTATTTAGTTTCTACAAGCTTGAGTTAGTTCACCATTTCCTAGATATCAATGTTTTGAGCCCGAAGATTAATTACTCTTTCCCTTAAGGGGTGAGTATCACGCTTACGAGACTCAAAAACCAATAGTTACCTTGGGACGAGGGATCCCTAAACGCAACGCATGTTAGAAAACTAAACGGCTTGTAAAAGGGTATTTTGGGTAGTTTGATTCAAGTAGAAAGCACTTCTGTGGAGAAGAATTAAATAAATCATTAGCATAAGCATTAAGGAAATTCATGAAATAGAACTGAGCTCGATGAAAGAGTCTAGTTTTATGCATGTCGTATTGTAGATCCACTTTCGAAAACTAATTTCAATTCTAAATATTTTTTGCAAGGTCAAACATGAAGAGCTCTATTAGTGGAGATGAAAATTTAATCAAATATTGTAATTAATTTGAAATTTTAGTTTAATCTTATCACGAACAATTTTAAAATAGAGCGATAACGACAATTAACTTTTAGTTAGTGATTAATTAATTTTTTCAATCATATTAATTTTAATTTTGAATTCCAAAATTAATCATTTGTCGGAAAGTAAACCCAATTAGTGTTTGTTCGTAATTTGTTGTGTCTTTTGAGTCAAGAGTCATGTCCATTGAAATAAGTGTTGTGTCTATTAGTGAAAGGTAATGTTTATTAACTATGAATCGACATGTAAGGCTACTATATAAAGCCTACCATTTTGTGTTATTAAATGTAAGGAAATTAAAAAGGAGTTCTTCCTCAAACAAAATTAAGTATTCTCCTCCTCTTCAATTCAACAAATTAGTATCAAAGCGTCGGGTCGAAAGATTTATTATAATTTGAGATGATGTAAGATCCCAATTGTATAATCAGGGAATTGAAAAGTGGGAAACAAAAAAGCAGTTTGAGTTATTATTTAGAATTGTTGATATGTACAAGATTGTACTGCTATATATAGCAATAAAACAGAGAATAAAGCAAAGGATGGGCCACGGCCCAATACGCTGGCCTGGCACAGAAATGTAAGAGAGTATATAAATAAAGATACAGACGAGTTACTTTATAGTCATTCTACCACTCCCCCTCAATTCGAAATAAGGGTTAGGGTTTTCTTTTCTTCGAAACCAAAGTGACGGCTTAGAAAAAATCCATGGCGATCGTGTAAAGACGAGATGATCTGAGTTGACTGAAGCTAATATGAAGAGATGAAGCCTAAATAAGACTGGATCCGATTGATTGGGTCTCTGGTGAAGGATTGAGAGGAATTTCCTTCAGCAGCAGCAGATCAACACAGAGAAGGTCGAAAGCTTTAGTATTTCTTATTGGATCCTTCCCTGGTGTAAATTTCTTCAACCTTTAAATCTAATCTGAGTCTCTAGAAAATTTTAACTGATAGAGCCTTAATTAAAACATTTGCCTTTTGATAAGAAGCTGGTACATGGTTGACTTGTAATTTTCCCTTGAGTATTTATTCTCAAACAAAGTGTAGATCGATTTCTATGTGCTTTGTTCGAGAATGAAGAACTGGGTTGCTTGACATATACACTGTGCTTTGATTGTCACACGACAAAGTAGCTTTTCTTTCATTGTTTATTTTTGGCTCCATCATTAGTGAATGTTACCACATAATTTCAGCAGTGGCACATGCTACGCTTCTGTATTCAGCTTCATTGCTTGATTTTGAAACCGTTGATTCCTTTTTTGAGCTCCATGATATTAAGTTGCCACCAAGATAGATGCAGTAGCCTGTTACTGATTTTCTTTCATCGACATCTCCGGCCCAGTCGACATCACTATAACCTACTAAGTTAAGATCTTTGCCTTTTGTAATATGTAGACCGAAATTTGCAGTTCCTTTTAAGTATATGAGAACTCTTTTAATAGCTTTCTAGTGATTATCCAATGGATTCCGCGTGAATTGAGACAATTTGTTAAACTGAAATAAATATCTGGTCTTGTAATAGTACAATATTGAAAAGCACCAATGATGCTTCTATATTGTTTAGCATTTATTATGGGTTCTCCCCTGTTTTCAGAGTAGCTTTGACTGCTAATCATAGGTGTGGGTTGCGGATTAGCATTGATTATCTTAGTTTTATCCAACAATTCTGTGATATATTTGTTTTGACATAAAATCATGTTGTTAGAAGATGGCCTTGTAAATTCTATGCCCATAAAGTAATTTAGATCACCAAGGTCCTTTAATGAAAATTGCTGATGCAGATACTTGATTAATTCATTGATTTGATTGCTGTCATTACCTGTAATAATTAGAACATCAACATATATAAGTATGTAAATTGATGATGTAGCAGTTATGTTAACAAATAGAGAGTTATCTGATTTGGTAAAATGAAAGTCCTTGTTGACAAGAGTATCTTTCAGTTTATCAAACCATACTCTAGGCGCTTGTTTAAGCCCATAAATTGTCTTTTTGAGTTTGCATGCAAGATTTTTGTCTTTTGCATAGCCTTGTGGCTGATGCATATAGATTTCTTCTTGTAGCTCACCATTCAAAAATGCATTGTTAACATCTAACTGCCTTATTATCCAATTTCTATGAACAACAATAGTAAGAACAAGTCGAATAGTAGTTGGTTTCACTACTGGGGAAAATGTTTCATTGAAATCGAAACCATATTCCTGAGTATATCCCTTAGCCACCAATCTTGATTTATACTTATTGATACTACCATTAGGATTTCTTTTTATCCAGTAAGTCCACCTGCAATTCACTATATTTTTAATGTTTGGTGGTTCAACTAGCTCCCGTGTTTTATTTCTGACAAGAGCATTGAACTCTTCATCCATTGCTATCTTCCAATTTTTGTTATTGATAGCCTGAATGAAGTTTTCAGGTTCATTGTCATTGCTTATAGCCATGTACAATTTTGGGTTAAATATTCCTTTTTTAAATCTTGTGATCATGGGATGTTCAGTTCTAGTAGCAACGACTTCAGATGGTAACATCTCTTTACTTCTCGACTTTGTGTTGTTTTCAGCGTTGTCATTTGTTACCGAACCTTGACTTTTGTTCATTGGTGTAGTGTCAGGATCCTGATTTAAGTGACTGGTTGAACTTTCAAATTCTTGACCTGGCCCATGTGGCAATGTGTGTTGAGATACTGATAAGTTGTTGGTCCCTTCAGTTTCCCTGCTTTTGAAGGCATCTGAATATAGAGGTATGTCTGGTATGGATCCTTTGAGGTTGAATACTTTTGCTGTTGTTTTAACAGTTTATGTCTTGAAGGGAAATACACTTTCATTGAAAACAACATGTCTACTAGTTATTACTTTGACCTGTTCATGCAAGCATTTATATCCTTTTCGATTAATACCATAACCAATAAACGTACATGACTTAGACCTAAAATTGAGTTTGTTTTTATTATATGATATAAGACAAGGAAAACACTAGCAGCCAAAAGTTTTTAGCATCTTGTAATCTGGTTTAATACCAGTTAATTTTTCTACTGGACATGTTCCATTTAACACTTATGCAGGTAGTCTATTTATTAAATAGACTGTTGTGTTAAATGCATCAGGTCAAAATTTTAGAGGCATCGATGCTTGTGCTAATAGTGTTAAGCCAGATTCAACATTGTGCCTGTGTTTTTTTTATGTGCTAAACAATTTTGCGCAGACGTAAATGGACAAGTAATTCTGTGAATTATTCCTTTTTTCTTAAAAAATTCGTTGAGAGTCTTGTATTCACTACCCCCATCAGTTTGAAATGTTTTAACATGACAGTTAGTCTGTTTCTCTGCCAAGGTTATAAAATGAACAACAACATTCTTGACATCAGACTTTAATTTTAAAAAATAGATCGATGTATGTCAAGAATATGAGTCAATAAATGATATATAGTACCTATATCCATAATCAGAATTTGTAGGTGCTGGACCCCATAGGTCAGATGCAACCATTTTAAGTGGTTGATTATAAGTTGTGGTAGAATCTGCAAAAGATAATTTGTGACGTTTTCCTAACTGGCAGTAGGTGCATACATAAGGAGACACACTTTTATTAAAGGAGATTTTATTTTCTAAGAGTATTTTTCTAACTATTTTCTCATTAGGATGCCCCAATTTGTTATGCTAAATATCAATTACATTCATGCATCCACTATTATCAGTTATTTCAAACACATTACAGTTGCTACTATTTTTAGCAGAATTATTGCAAATTACAGAACTGAATTTATATAGGCCTTTATCAGCATCGACCTGTAATAAAACTTCTATGGTTAGTATGTCTTTAACAAGACAATATTCTTGATAGAACCCAAAGTATACATTGTTATCTCTAGCAAACTGAGATACACTAATGAGATTTTTACTTATTTTGGGTACTCTTAGAAGATTGTTTAAATGTAACATCCTAGCTCCTTTCATATTAGCATTGCCAGTGTGTGTAATCTTTATGCATTCACCATTGCCTAAACAAATAAGTCGCTTACCTTTATATTCTCTATTGCCTATATTCAAGTTTTCCAGACTGCTGGTGACATGATTTGTTGCTCCAGTGTGTGGATACCAAGCATCATCATCATGACTATGTTCAGCTTTAGCTACTTCACTTAGTTGGCAACATTTTTGTTCCACCTTGTTGGTCTGCATCATCTCTAGCTAAGGTAAGATTATCACTGCCATTATTATTCTTCTGATTTCCAGAGTTTTGACCCGGCATATAACCTGTGTAAACCTGAAATAACACTTTGCTGCTGTGTGTCCAAGTTTTTCACAGATTTGACACTTTGGTCTTGCATTATTACTCCATCTCCCTCTTCCTCTTGACCTGTTTGATAAACCACTTCTTTGATTGTTTTGGTAGTTTCATGAGTCTTTGCCTTTGTAACTTGAAGCATAGTTAATTGACATTTCATTGTTTATTAATCTGTTGTGGTCATTTCTTGCCTCATGGGCAATAAGAGTGGAGCGAACAAAATGCATGTCACGAATACTTTTATTAGACGATAGAATTGCAACAACTGCTTCATATTCGTCTCCTAGACCATTCAACACTGTTAACACTTGCTCATTTTCACTCACTTTTCTGCCTGCTGCATCCAGTAAATTGTATAGCTTCTTGATTTTAGCAAGATATTCCCTCATTGGTTCATCATCCCCTTTTCTTATATTTTGTAACTCTCGTTTATAGTGCAATGCTTTTGTTGTAGACTGAGTACTAAAGACTCTTTTTGTTGTTGACCATATTTAGTTGGCTAATGTACAACCAATAACTTGCAGCAAGAGACTTGAACTAATAGAGAATACTAACCAAGAACTTATCAACCTATCATTCCAATAATACTTTGTGTACTCATTGTTACTAACAATGTTATTTTCATTGTTAATGATAAATTTTAGTTGCATTGGCAGGGTTCCATGGACGAAACCTTCAAGGCCATATCCTTGAGCAACTGTTTCAACTTGCAGCTAGCCTCCAAAGCAGATAATTGTCTTCTTCTAAGTGTACTGTAATTAATTGACTTTGTAGGCTAATTATTGTTTTGATCAGGTTGTTGGCATCGAGGGTAAGCTCTGTCGGATTTTGCTGAGATGGTAATGATGATGCAGGTGGTGGATCAATATGACCAGTAGCAGAATGACTATCTCCAACCATCAAGAAATACGAATCAGAAAGGCAGAAAATTAAGAAATCACCTTATCCCATAGGTAATAGCAATCTTTTCAGAAATACTATGAGATAATGATAATCAGTCGCAACCAAATTCGATTAGGACCCCCGCTGATTTCTCTGATTTCTTGAAAGGTTTGATTTATTATTTGTATTGGCTTTCTTGATTTCTAATAAGCAGTTATCTTCAGGAATTTTGTTGCAGCCAAAATGCTTTAATGTTTTTTGGCAAGGTACCTAATTACTGATGATAACTTCTTCTCTCCCAAATGATGAGGATGATTCTGATGGGAGAAAACTTTCAACACTTCACTATATATGATTCTTGAAGCTTTCTAAAATAAATGGCTGGAGAAATGGACGTAAAACAGAAGCTGATTAAATTCTCAGGGAACAGCAGGATCTTGATTGCGGCAAAGCTGGAATGCTCTAATACCATGAAAGAATTATTATAATTTGAGATGTTGTAAGATCTCAATTGTATAATCAAAGAATTGAAAAGTGGGAAACAAAAAAGCAGTTTGAGTTATTATTTCGAATTGTTGATATGTACAAGACTGTACTACTATATATAGCAGTAAAGCAGAGAATAAAGCGAACGATGGGCCACGGCCCAATATGCTGGCCTGGCACGGAAATGTAAAAGAGTATTGAAATAAAGATACAGACGAGTTACTTTACAGCCATCCTAACACGGGTTGAAATTATGGCATTTCTATTTTCCTCATCGTTTGTTCTCACAAAAGAAAACTTCGAAAAGTGGAGTAACAAAAAGAAAAAAGAGTTAATCTCCAAAGGATTATGGGAGACGAATGACCAAAGGATGTTAAAAATATGATGCAGAAAGAGAGTAAAGCATTTGCAAGTTTGAGATGGAAAGATCGTTGAGCTCGTGTTGCTATGAGTGAGAACGTCGATGAAGAAGCATGATGTTATATTAGTGGAGAAACATCCACAAAGAATAGTGGAATTTATTGAAAGAGGTGTATGCAAAGAATGATACAAAAATAAAAGAAGAAGAAGGAAAGCAGAGGTTAATGAGACAATTATTCATGAAAAAGAGGAGGTTGTATTGGATGGAGCAAAAGAAAACAAGATGGCCAAACTCCGACCGAAAGTGATCGAAAGGTAGAGTTGGGATTTGACAATGAAACTCAAGTTGTGTCCGTAGCTGTGATCTCGGCATCGAACAGTGTTACAAAGCATGAATTTTTTATTTGAACAACATGAAGCTAAACAGGATCCGATAGCTGCAGTTGAAGGACACAAACTTTAACATTATTTGGAGATTAACTCTTCTTAACTTTAAAATCATAAGGAAATTAAAAAGTTCTTCTCAAACAAAATTAAGTATTCTCCTCCTCTTCAATTCAACATCATTTAATTTGCAAAAAGAAAAATTGAAAAAAAAATTGATTGCATTTAAGCTTCCATCTCAAATTCGTTCTTCGATCTAATTCTCTTGATTCTACATTTTTTTTTCCTGATAAGGTCTATATATGTTTTCAACTATAATAATTTCGGAAATGATTGGAAAAACAATGATTTTTCTTATGAGACAATTTGGCTAAAATCCATGCCATATATTATATTGAGTCATGGAAGCAGGACGATGAGTTAGAAGATATTGGTGTAGTGGTGATAAATTAATTATAGTTAATTCCTGCTATATATTATATTTCTTCTTATGCTAGGAAAGTTGAACAGTTGATGTTCTCGATGGTCATGAGAACTAAAATAAAGAAATTTTGCAAATTAAGTTGGCTACTTTGGGATGTCTACGTCTGCCAAAATTATGGTTTAGTTTTGTACTAAACAAACAAAGATTCGTGAGATGTAGGAACATTTGCTACACAATAAACCATAAAACATTCACACAGATTGATATTTGAAAATTCTGATCATACTACTGGTAGTATCAGCACTTGCAAAGTATCATAAGATATTGTCAAACCAAAAACTTTGATGAATTTCCTCATAAAACAAGGTATAATGCATGACATGCCCTCCCTTTTTGGAAAGCAATTTGTGTTATCGACACAAAGCATATTCGTTGGGAGCTAGCAAGAGCATTTTCAGCACCACGTGGATTTAAAAAGGTGGCAAACAAATTTTATACGTGAGGACGCTTATAACAGTCTGATATATACATTCGTTGTATGGAAATCCATAGAAATAAAATCTATGGTAATTGAGTGGGCCTCATTCCAGTTTTGAAAAGAAATATTTGAAATAGAATATTTGAAAATAGAAATATATGAAGCCGTGTTGATTAGATTGACGCCATTTTGACGTGAACAATATTTATATCGATTTTATTCATTTTATAATGAATATCGAAAGTGATTTCAAAATCTGATATTTTGAAAAGAATTGAAATTCGAATTGAAATTCGAATTGAAATTGAATAGAATTAAAAATCGAAGCGCGATCTCTTTCCTTACCGGGGAAGTTACGGGTCCTTTCAACGCTTATTTATATAAAAAAATCACTAAACGTCAAACAGAAAACCGTTTAGTGATTTTTTTTAAACATTTTCATTAGCTAAGGTTTAAAAACTCATTTAAACGTTAAACCGTTTTCTGAATTCCGTTTAACGATCATCACTCTAAAATAAAAGCGACAACAATCCCCACTATCGGGTGAGAGGATGGGGGGGAATCTATGTATTGGTTATATGAGGCAGCTGACCCCGTCAAACATTTTTTATCACCCATATTACTTTACCCAGTTTTGCCTAATTTACCCTAGTTTTGTCAAGTTTTACCTAAAACCGTGACCCCGTTCAAATCCTGATCTCCTAAAAGGGAAGGTTAGATTCGCCCTGTCCACTATCTTCCCTTCGAAGCGTTTGAATTCACGCTTCTGCAGCGCGAGGGAGAAAAAGAAAGCATGATTCATCCTCGTTTTTACACAAACTCACGCTGCTGGGTATGCTGTAAGGTGGAACTATCGACTTTTATAAACAGTAGCAATCCGTCTAACCAATTTGTTTAAAATCTAGCATCTGGGTAGATCAGAACTTTCGGTTGTAAAGAATCATGTGTGTGTTAAGATAAGATAACGATAAAAGTAAAACATAAGTTGAAGGGATGAGAATGAAACAAAGTGCCAAACGTCTTTTCCATCGTCAGTGCATGCATTCAACAGTGCATCATTTATTTATTGGATGTAACTCGAATCTATTTCCACGCATCTATAATATCAGTTGAAATCACCTGATCCCAAATCCTCTTGTCCCCCGAAACAAAACAATCTGGCTCCTAGATTTTAGGTGGGTCCCACCGAAATCAATTGATCAGATTGTTTTGACGTAGGAGGACCAGGGAATATAAGACCAGACGATTTGAACCCCTATAATATGACGGTATTTATGTCTACTAGGCTGCACTCATGCTATTAGCAGATCGACACGTGGCCGATGTCCAAGTCTCAACTGCTGATATACGCAGTACCATGTAGCACAGTGGAGAGACCAATTCTTCTGTCTCCATTTCCACTGTCCACCGTGTTCCTCAAATCAGATCTTTAATTCTCACTGTTTTGCATTTAAGTCCCCATCAAATCAGGGGTTTAAGTGCAAAAGGTGAAAATCAGGAGGTTCTGGTTGGATGGAACACGACGGCGGGACAGCAAATTTGGGGACAGAATCTGGTGCGCACACCGGCTGGCCGTATTTACTTGTGTACGGTATAGACCACCCAACTTAACCCATACACTATGTCACTATCCAATATGGTGCGAAAATATCATGCACGGTCAAACATGGTAGACTTATATCCAGCTGAGCTAGAGGCTAGAGCTAATAATAACAATAATAATGTACGAATCTGGAGCAAGGACCAGACCCACCACAATCTGCCAGATTTCACCAAACCCAACCTGGCAAAAATATAAAACATGCATCATGTCAATCCTCTCCTTTCTTTTCCCCATTTTAGGGGTAGTTACTTCATAAATAAATAAACGACAATAAATGTCCTTTTAACAGCTACACATATCACATTTTCAGCATTGAAAAAACACTACTTTCTTTGTAAAATTCGACGACTGTGTGTATGGAAACAGAGCTGCATAGCTGTAAATACTGCATCTGCCTGCAACAACAACGTTCTCAAATGTTAAACTTTATATAATATATACATGTTAAAACAGGAAATAATATCATAGTTCAAACCAATTATATATTTCTACTCTGTAAAATCTTGAACTCCAACGAAATTCACATGCATGAATATATTTTTCAACAAATAATTGACAAACACTGTCCTTGTCTTCCTAGAATTTGTTTTGAGGACGATTAAGTTCACTTTCAGATATGTCTTTGTGCTTTTGCCTTCATTGACTAATATTTTGAATAAGAACAAGTACAAAAATAAACATAATTTTGTTTATATCAAGAAGTAGAATCCCTTAAAATTAATAATCACTTAAGTGACAAAAAGAAAGAAGCACAAAAGATGTATTTAAAAAAAAAAAAAAAAGGAGCAAAATTTCGGTTATGAGTTTGCATGAAACTGCACCAGTCTGAAAGATAAAACTTATCCCCAAACCCAAAGCAAAATAAACATCATTTCTGACGTCCAAAATGGCAAAATCACATTTGAAATCCTTAGACGTAGTAAATACAGATATCTCTAGCCTGATTCTTCGTCTGAAATGTAGAATGAAGTAGATTTGCCTCCGCTTTAAATTGTAGGTAGAGTACTGGGGGAGAGACTAAGTTTTGATTTCGTCGAACACCATATGAAAGCCGAGTAATGGCAGTTGAAAAATACGTGTTGAGCTGTCTCCACTTCCTCAGCACACAGGGGACATATGGTGTTTGATACAATGCCAAATCGATGAAGTTTGGATTTAGTATTTAGTCGATCACATATAGCGATGCAGGATATAAACCACATACATCTGCTATTCTTTGAATGCCATATAACTTTGTAGCAGGACTTAATTTGACCCTGAGATCTGAATTTTTCCCAAGCCTTAAATAGAGAGAAAGAGTCACCTTCACACTCACGCTATTCATTTATATCAGAAGAAACTCTGGTACGATGCGTGCAAAGTGACTGAATTTCTTGGGACACCTCTCTGGTTGCTGGGTGAAGATTAACTTTAAATTCATTATTTTGTATGATCATAGCAACACTATCAGCAGCTTTCCTATTGAATTAAGTCTGTTAACTCCCAATAGATCAACTAAGCATCTACATTTCAACCAGGGTTCGAACCAAAGAAAAGTATTCTGACCGGCTGCAATTATCTCGTTCATGAGTTGTCTTCCATTCGTTCTCAGTCTTAGGATTGTCCTTCATGTGCTTGAAAAATTATTATCGATATGCATAGACCAGAATTGTTTGCCACTACAGTATCTAGCTTTCATCCTTCTACTCTATAAGTAGTCTTTAGTTGTATGTTCCACAAAAGTTTAATACAAGCAACTCTCTCTTAAGGTCTGAAAATAATCTTAGGCCAATCCACCCTCATACTTTGATCTACATAAGTCATGCCATGCCACTTCCTCTCCAAAAGAAATCTACACACATAGATTGCAACTTATCAAGTGTGTATTCAGGAATCTGACACACAGAAACCAATATAGAATGATAGGGGTGACAACATAGTAAATCAGGTATGCAGCTTATGCTCTTCCTGCGAAACTAAGAAGAATGGACTGTCACCCTTGAATTTTAGACTGCACTTGATGAATTGATCTCTGACATTCTGAGTAGTGCAAATGGTTTGAAATAAGAGGAATTGGCTTAATTACACGGGAATTTTACGTAAAATTGCTTTTAAAAAAATTGGCTTTATGCATATTGACATTTAGACAGCAAATCGAGATAGTTTCTGGGAAATCGTGTTAAATGTTGTTGTTGAGACAGCAGTGGATTTGTGGAAAACCATTAGGTCGTCTACGTAAAGGAGGTGTGTAATAAGAGGTAATTTGAATTTAAAAACTGCGTGAAACAATGATAATGCAGTAGCTTCATGCATAAGGTAGGAGAGGTATTCCATGACTAGCATGAACAAATAAGGGGAGAGCGGATCACCCTGTCGAATCCCTCTTGTTGATTGTATGAAGCACTTGGGAATACCTTGAAATAGAATTAAAAATGTGGCTGTGGACATACATTCAAAAATAATGTTGACAAAATGAGTAGGAAATCCCATGCATCATATTATCACTACAAGGATTGAACAGTATAGCAACGGTTGGTTCCAACAGCCTCCAACGGCCATTGACCAATGACTTCCAACGGAAGCCAGAAATGTGTATTTTATTACGGAAGAAAAATATTGGCCGTTGGAAACCGTTGGCGGCCGTCGGTTATAAAACCGATGGAGGCCGTTGGTAGCCGTTACACGGGCCTACAGCTAAACAGCCTGAAGCTTCTCCTTCTTCCCCATTTTACTTTCACCACGAATTTCAACCCAAAAACCCCAAATCCCACCCCTTTAATTCTGAAATCACCCTATTCCGCGCCTCCATCCACCAAGGACGTCTCCAAGTCGGTCAAGGCACTCTCTTCTCCTCTCTAATCTCGGATTCTCTCCAATTTGAAGGTATGTTTGTGTATTAACCCTAATTTTGTTAATTAGTGTATGTTTATTTATGTTTGTATGTATGATGCTATTAATTAGTTGCTAATGTAGAGTTTAATCATTTAAGTTGCTAATTTAGGGTTTTTATTTATAAATTATCAGTTGTTAATTAATTTAGGGTTTTAGTTAGTGTAACTGGTTGTTGTTAGTATGTTTATATTTATAGATTTATTTGATTATGTTGCTAATCTAGGGTTTAATTAGTTCAAGTTGAATATGTATACATGTATAGTGATGTATGCATTGAAAAATGTATCTAATTTGTTGAAAACATGTGGTGGAAACGCGCACAATTCAATGTTGAAAATATACATGTATAGTGATGTATAGTTCGATTCTATGTTGAAAATATACGTATATATGATAAAATTCATATACGTACAATTCAAAGTAGTTAATTAAGGTGCTAAGGCGTAGAAACGCGCACGGCTTGCGCTTTGGCCTTTTTTTAAGTTCTGCAACTGATCGTAAACCTGCAACTATGATTTTGAAATTTTTTTAGGTTGAAATTTCGAAATCAAAGTTGAAAAAATACACTTCAATCACGAAAAAAACCAAATCGTAATATGTTACATTCATAAAGCCTTAGAGAGTTTTTTTGGCCCCGTCTGATAAGTATTGTATAAAATCATTACGTGAATGTTTGTTTTATTAACAAAACAGACTTTTATATTCATCATATACAATATTTGTTGGATTTGTCCTTTGTATTGGACAAGTTATGAATACAATAACAAAATTAAATCTCGTAAAATATTTCATTTTAAACGGTTCTCAAAATTTCGAAAGTACTTCCTTTATGTTCCCTGTGTACACGCAATTGTGTACTTTTCAGGGAACTAAAGGGAAGTGCTGCCGAAATTTTGTTGAATCGTTTAAAGTAAAAAGATTTACGTGATTTAATTACGTTATTATATTTGTAATGGGAGGAAGGATGACACACCAGTAAATGATCAATTAACATAACATGCATTTGGTAATAAAATTGTGAATATATTTCAACATAACATGCATATATCAATAATAAGGGAATTTTGAGAATTTAGTGACGGACACAAAAATTGTTATAAAAGTAATAAAAATTGTAAATTTTAACATTTTTCTAATTTTATATGTACTTAGGAAAAATGGATCGCGATTATTTTAATGATCGAAGATGGATGTACCATCGAAGAGAAACTGATGACACAATAAAGAAACAATTTATTAACGGTGTCAGCGTGTTTATTGATTTCGTGTTAAGTAATAACGGGAACGACGTCGAAAACCGTTGTCCATGTAGTAGATGCAAGTTATTGAAGCATATGATACCACAAATGGTTAGAGTTCATTTGCGTCAGTATGGTTTTGTGCCGAACTATTCAGTTTGGGATTGTCATGGAGAACCATTAACATCTACTTCTATACAAGTTGAGGAGGTAGTGAATAATGAAATTGCTACGACGAATCTTGTAGAACAAATGGTTGAAGATGTTGCACGTTCAATGTTTCCGATTCAACAATTTAATGATAACGATGGTAATGATGACGATGGTAATGTTGAAGAAGAACCAAATATTCAAACCAAAACGATATATGATTTATTAGATGCAGCGAAAAAACCCATTTGGGAAGGTTGTGAAAGCGGAACTCAATTATCAGTAACTGCTGAATACATTGCGATGAAATCGAAATACAACCTCACAGAAGCTGCATTTACAGCTGTTGTACAAGCTGCGAAGCGGCATATGCCTCCTAATAATTTGATGTGTGAAAATCATTATGAAGTTAAAAAAATGATGTCGGCCTTTGGTTTATCGTATCAAAAAATAGATACATGTGTAAAGGGTTGCATGCTATTTTGGAAGGAAGATATCAACCTTAAGAATTGTAGAATATGTAATCAGGAAAGATACAAACCTAGAAAGAAAAAGGGAAAGGAAGTCCCGTATAAACGTATGCATTATTTACCAATTATTCCTAGACTTCAAAGGTTATATGCATCTTCTGTAACCGCGCAACATATGAGATGGCACAGTGTGAGAACACGTGAAGAAGGGACGTTAATACACCCGTCCGATGGAGAAGCATGGAAGCATTTTGATCAAAAATATCTCATTTTTGCATCTGAGAGTCGTAATGTTAGACTTGATTTATGTACGGATGGGTTTCACCTTTTTCTCAATTTGATTCTAAATATTCATCCTGGCCTATAATTGTAACACCTTATAATTTACCTCCATGGATGTGTATGAAAACGCCTTATATGTTTCTCACAATTGTCATCCCTGGTCCTGATGATCCGACGCAAGGAATCGATGTGTATTTACAACCGTTGATTGAAGAATTAAAAAAATTGTGGTATGAAGGGGTAGAAACATATGATATTTCGCAAAAAAAACTTTTGTATGCGTGCTTCTCTGTTGTGGACAATTATCGATTTTTCTGCTTATGCAATGCTTTCAGGTTGGAGTACGGTTGGTCGTCTAGCTTGTCCGTACTGCATGCAAGAAACAAGAGCATTTTCTTTACCTATCGGAAAGAAAATTTCATGGTTTGACTGTCACAGGTGTTTCCTTAAAATTAATCATCCTTTTAGAAGAGATAAGAATTTTTTTTCAGTCAATAGGCATGAAACTTTGCGACCACCTAAAGTATGGACAAGTGAACAAATTTTTGAACTTGTAAAAGATCTTCCCAAGATTCATGAAACCGGAGTACAGGAAGAAATTCAAGGTAAATCAATGACTCATAATTGGTGGAAACAAAGCATATTTTGGGAGTTGCCTTATTGGAAAGATCTTCTGATTCGTCATAATATTGACATGATGCATAATGAGAAAAACGTTTTTGATAATGTAATCAATACAATTTTGAATGTTAAAGGGAAGACGAAAGATGATTTGAAATCAAGACGCGATATTGAAGTAATATGTAATCGTCCGGAGCTTCATATAAATCCAAATGACACCAAAAAACCGAAAGCATGCTATGAATTGGTCAGTAATCAAATTAAAATATTTTTAAAATGGATGGAAGGATTAAGATTCCCAGATGGTATATTTTCCAATCTTCGTAGATGCGTCGACTATAAAAACAACAAACTTAGCGGGATGAAAAGTGTAACACCCCGCATATTGAATAACTTGTTATAAGATAAAACAGGGCAGAATTAAATTTTAAATTCTGAATCAGGGGAAACGGGCTATGCCATTGCGTTCGTCTCGAAAAAATACGCGAAATAGAGTCCGAGTTTTCGAAAATCGAAGTCCGTATGACCCAGTTAAGGCCCGAAGAAGTTTCAGAAAAATTCAAAACAGATTTAAATAGTAAAATTTCAAATTTCAGAAGTGTCGGGAAAATTCCCGCCAGACCCAGGGAGTCGACCTGGGGGTCGACTGGGGAGTCGACCTGCCCACCAGGTCGACTAGGGTGTCGACCCTAGTGTCGACCTGGGGGTCGACCTCCCTGGTCGAGCCCAGGTGACCTGGGTGCATCGGTTTGGCTTTTGGGCTGTGTTTTGGTGGTTAGGACGAGATCTGACGGCTATAATCTGATTTAGGGTTAATCTAATGGCCTAAAACACTTAACTACTCTATAAATACACCCTAAGACTACCCTAATTCATACTAAAATTGGAGACAACGTCGTTATGCCGTCAAAATGCAACTAGGAGGAGCCACCAACAAATTAAAGAGGAGGAAAGCTTCTCAAATCAACTTCTAATCAACTCTAGCAACTTAATCTTCTTCTTAGGAGTGCTAATCAACAAGTTGTGAGTTTCTATAGCCTTAATAACCAATTGTTGAATGATTATGATAGGATATAATGAGGTTATGGCTATGAATGTGGATCAATGCAAGATTATGCTATCATATGCTATGTGTTTGTGATGTTATGCAAGTTATGTGTTATGTGTTCATGATGTTATGCAATTTATGCAAGTCATATACTATATGATCATGATGTTATGCAAGTTATGCAAGTTATATGCTACATGTTCATGATGTTATGCAAGTTATGCAAGTCATATACTATATGATCATGATGTTATGCAAGTTATATGCTACATGTTCATGATGTTATGCAAGTTATGCAAGTCATATGCTACATGTTCATGATGTTATGCAAGTTATGCAAGTTATATGCTATATGATCATGATGATTATGCAAGTTATGCAAGTGTTAGGCTATGTGTTCATGATGCTAGTTATGCAAATTGCTATGATAAACATTGATCCATTATGACACCATGATTATGCAAGTTTGGTGTATGATTATATGCAAGTTCATACATGATATGTTATGCAAGTTTGGTGTATGATTATATGCAAGTTCATACATGATATGTTATGCAAGTTTGGTGTATGATTATATGCAAGTTCATACATGATATGTTATGCAAGTTTGGTGTATGATTATATGCAAGTTCATACATGATATGTTATGCAAGTTGGTGTTTGATTATATGCAAGTTCATATATGACATGTTATGCAAGTTTGGTGTTTGATTATATGCAAGTAACATGTACAAGTTTACACCTTTGTATGATATGCATACATATGCAAGTTAACCCCTTTGTATGTCATACATACATATGCAAGTTTACCCCTTTGGATGACATAAGTAACCTATGCAAGTTAACCTCTTTATGACATATGTGATTCATGCAAGTTTGGGTTGATTATTTATGCTAGTTGGGTTTGATGCTATATGCATGTTGACACCTTTTAAACCCATGTTGGTGCTAATGTTATGCAAGTTGAACCCATTGTATGTGTGATGGATCTTCCCTTTTAAGTATGTCATGTTAGCGAATTACGTGGGGAACGATGGGGTTAATATTCATGTTAATGAAATGAAGTTGGTATGATTATGCATACCATAAAGTGGATGGACATAATTGAGTCAATTATGTACATCGTTAAATTTGTAATTAATTAGGGATAATTAATACAAATTATGTGGGTGATTAATTAGGTGTAATTAATCGACTAAGACACGAGGTTGGACCCTTTTGTTGCATAAGACTGCCCGGAACCGACCGGCAAATCCAGCGGCTACAAATGATTGGCCCAATGTGAGAGGTCTTAGGCACAAACTAAATACGTGACAAGTGTAAAGACACGAGGTTAGACTCGGTTATGGCGTAAGGCTGCCCGGAACCGACCGGCAAATCCAGCTGCCATAAAAGATAGTATAATGTGAGAGGTCTTTACAACGGTTACGTTCTTAATCAATTAAGAAACACTTAACCAGATAAGCATGTAGTGGGGCATGAGGGGTTAAGTGGGTGCCTTGGGTGGCATGTGGAAAAATCTAGTGGTTGCCTTGGGTGGCAATAAAAAATACGATTAGAATACTTAACCAAAGTGGAACATGTAATTAAACATGAGGGGTTAAGTGGGTGCCTTGGGTGGCATGTGGAAAAATCTAGTGGTTGCCTTGGGTGGCAATAGAGAATACGATTAGAATACTTAACCAAAGTGGAACATGTAATTAAACATGATTAAAGGGTTAAGTAAGTGCCTTGGGTGGCATGGGGAAAATCTAATGGTTGCCTTGGGTGGTAATGGAAGATAAGATTAGAATACTTAACCAAAGTGGAACATGTAATTAAACATGATTAAAGGGTTAAGTAAGTGCCTTGGGTGGCATGTGGAAATCAAGTAAGTGCCTTGGGTGGCATGAGGAAATCTAGTGGGTGCCTTGAGTGGCAATTGAAATATGATTTGATGACTTAACCAAACCTTAAATATGTAAGTGGACATGATTATTAGAAAAGGGTTAAGTGGGATGCACTAGATAAAATGACAAGCTTAGGTGGGTAGCTTGTGGGGGCCCATTTCAACCAGTAACTCATATGTATCTTAGTGGGCTCGACCCATGTCGAGGACGGGACACGCGTACTGGGCTTGACTATAAGAGGCCAAAAACGGGTTAGCGGTGGCAACGCAAGTCCAACGGGTTTCATATGCGTGTGTGGACCCGGGCTGGTAGGTAAGACGTTGTTGCATCGTGTAGGTATAAGCCGTGCACCATTGATTGTATCGGGTTGCCACTTTGGGGAGTAATACACCCCACTGTGGGGCCAGCACGGGTATCTACGTTAGGGAGCCGATCGAATGGGAGTAGCAGGTACACCTAGTGGAGATAGGGGCAGACGGCACCTATGTAGTCAGCTAGGGGTACAAGAGACTACTATTAAGATTACTAAGTACATGGTACACCTAGTGGAGATAGGGGCAGACGACACCTATGTAGTCAGCTAGGGGTACACGAAACTAGTGAGTAAATTTTTCTAAGTCCTTGGGAGGGATCAACCTTTAAGTAGGAATGACTGGTGTGGTGCAGTTAGAAATTACCCTTGGGTGGGTAGATCTGGGGTGGTGCAGTGTAGTATTTATCCTTGGGTGGATAGGCGCGTCTTTACCGTTATCTTAGTTCATCCTAAGTCTGGTTGGCTGCTTAGTGTAGTCATTTATCCCCAGTCGTACCGTACCAGGTTTATATCATACCCTAATTACTTTAATGATTGTATTGTTAAAGTTATAGGGCTCACTCAGACTTATGTCTGACCCCGTTGTTTTTATATTTTTCCCAACCCTCAGGTTATCAGAGTGGGCCTAGCACTAGTGGACTTTGATTCAGATTGCTTTATCTATCTTTTGGAGCTTGGACTCTTGAAGTAAAGCTCGGTTATCCTTTCTATTATGGCTATTAGTATGTAGTGGGATTATGTACTTATGTTTTAACGAGATGGATATTTTGTACTTGACTCTTGTTGGTTTTTGATATGTAACCAAACTTGTTTACCTTCTGCTGCAATGAAATGATGTTTTTAAATTTCAAGTATTACTTATATCTGTCTGTTGTAATTTTTCTGTTCTATATTCACTTAAAATACTCCACTGAAGTTAAGGCATTCCCTTAGTGAGTGACCTTAGCGGGTGTGGGGTGTTACACGTGGTATCAGAGCTTAAGGTTACCGGAACAGATAAAATTTTTAGAAAACTATTTTTCTAAAAACATTTTTGGAAGAAGTTTTTTAAAAAACATGTCTTTTAAGAGAAAAGTTTTTGAAAGAAAAGCATAATCCCCAATAGCCATATCTTTATCCTTCGGATTCTCCGTTTTGAATCTCTTCCTCTTTCTCTTTTTGAATTTCCCCTCCGTGTATAGATGTCTTTTTAAGATAAATAAGGACTTCCGTATGAAGGACGGAGGAACCACTTCAAGGGACTAAGACGTTTTTCGGGCTAAGGAGTTAGTCCAAGGAGGTGGAGGGCTTGTGGGTACCTTTAAGATGGACGAGGGAGGAAGGTTCAAATAGCTATTAGGTAAATAAAGGACGAAACCTCATCGTGGTGAGAGGTCACGAAAGGAGAATGTGAAGGAGAAGGCTAGTTGTTTTGGAGAAATAGGACACCTTATTAGGGTTGTCCAAAGAGGTAAGGACAAAGTACAGGATCTTCTGGAGGGTAGATGTATTCCCTCACAGCTGGTATACCGGATGGGGGTAGGACCATCTATGTTGAAATTTGGTTCTCTCGATCATCCTGTTCGAACTTTATTCGACTCTGGCGCATCACATTCGTTTATCTTATCATCATTAGTTGAGTCACTGCATGTAGACACCAGTCTAGTAGATGATCCCTTGGTAGTTTCAAACCCAATTGGGGGGCTCCACTTGTTTGTCCATTATATGTTTGGGTTTGAAGATTTCTATACTTGGCGTTGAGTTTAGATGTGATGCCTTTGTTTTGGGCTTCACGGGCTATGGGTTGATTTTGGGCATGGACTGGTTATCCAGTAATGGTGCCGTTCTTGATTGTGAAAGGAAAGTTGTTAGACTCATGACCCGCTTGGGTAATACTCTCGAGATCTCTTGTAATCCCATAGATTTTGTTATGTTAAGTTATCTTGAATCGCGTGACGCTTCGGTCGAGAGTTTGCGATCTGTTAGAGTGGTCCGGGAATACTCGGATGTGTTAGAGGAGGGAACTCCATATGCAAGTAGGGGAGTTGCTTGAGAAGGGGTTCATAAGACGAAGTATATCGGAGTGGGGTGCTCCAGTAGTTTTTGCCACGAAGGCGGATGGGTCCCTCAGACTTTGTGTAGACTATAGAGAACTCAACAAGCTCACAAAGAAGAATAGACACCCATTGCCGAGGATTGATGATCTCTTTGATCAGTTGGTTGGCGCCTCAGGGTTTTCGCAGTTGGACTTGGCCACGGGGTTTCATCAGTTGGGAGTGGCTGAGGATAGTATAGAGAAGACCGCCTTTAGGACTCCGGATGGTTTCTATGAGTGGCTGGTGATGCCATTTGGTTTGACGAACGCCCCTGCATACTTTGTTGATTTGATGAGTAGGGTGTTCAGGGAGTACCTAAATAACTTCGTAGTGGTCTTTGTGGATGACATCTTGGCCTTTTCTAAGAGCGAAATAAGTTTTCGTATGTAGGTTAAGCAAAGCCAGTTATTTGATCAACGGTGGTTTTGGAACGAGACTGGCAAGGATATCCAGAGTTGGATAAGTGCTTAATTATTTAGCCGTTTTACTAGTATCATCTCACGTAGGTCGTTTGAATTCGAAGGAGGTATCCCTTGGGTGTTTGTCTGATATTGGTTTAGGCCTTTGGGGCTTGCACTTGGGGGATGTCGAGTTCGACTAGGATGGTCTGCGTGAGAGATGGATAGTTGTGACGATTTTTGCATGGGAGAATATCCTGGTTTTCTCTAGAAGTGAAGAAAAGCATGCCCTACATCTTAGGGAAGTGTTGGGGACTCTGCGAGCGCATAGTCTTAAGACAACAAAGGTGGATGGAATTCTTAGCATCCTATGATTTCGAGATAGCGTATACCCCTGGCAAGGGTAACGTGGTGGCGGACGCCTTGAGCAGAAAAAGGTTGTCCTTGAGTCCATTGTTCGTGGAACGACGAAGCTTGGAATTTATCTCGATGTTTGATTTTAGACCTTCCGTTGACTTTGTACCCGGTTTGCTAGCATCCTTAGAGGTCAGACCTACTCTTTTGGGACGGCTTGGCGAGGCACAGCGGGACGACCCACAGTTGGTTGAGTTAGTAGAGAGGCTCAATAGGGGGGAATCGTCCAGCCATTTGAGTAGGTACACCCTAGACGATAGGGGGTGGTTGCGTAGAGACGGTAGACTTTGTGTACCGCAAGATGAGGGTTTGAGGAAGGCTATACTTGATGATGCGCATCATTCGAAGATGACCATTCATCCCGGTGGGGACAAGATGTACCAAGACATGAAGCGCTTCACCCATTGGAAGTTCCGCAATGGAAGTGGGATGGCGTATCGATGGATTTTATTGATGGGTTACCTAGGTCGAAGAAGGGTAATACGGGAATTTGGGTTGTGGTAGACAGACTTACTAAGAGTGCCCATTTCATACCCGTGAAGAGCAAGAGGACTGCTCCATGGCATATATAGTGGATTTACTCGAGAGACTTAGTGGGGTACATGGCGTATTCCATGTGTCACATTTGAGGAAGTGCCTACATGAAACCGTAGAGGTGGTAGAGCCGAGCTTGCTTAGAGAGGTGGAGGTAGAGCGTGATCCGACTATTCAACGAGCTCCTACCCACATCCTTGGGTCAGAGATTAGAAAGTTAAGAAACAGAGAGGTTCGACTAGTCAAAGAGCAATGGGGAGAAGATGAGAGCAATGCTACTTGGGAGACAGAAGCGAAGATGCGTTCATTGTACCCATTCCTTTTTGAGGGTATGTCTTTTAACTTCTCCTTTATCGTTTGTCTAGTACTTATCTTATCTTTAGTATGTCCTCTCATTAGTATCTTTGACCTTTAGATAGGGTAAACCTATGGTTGAAACATGTTATGATTGATGGATGCGAGTGGATGCAAGTGGTTGCTAGTGGTTGCTCGTGGATGCATATACACACACTCTAGGCACTAGATCGGCTCAATCACTTCATATTGCATATTGCATATAATTGTGTGTAGGTAGCTATATTAATGGATGTATAATGGTTGTGCTATCATATGGATGATGCATTTTGGTGAATGATTGTGCACACATGTAGAGATAGTATGTGTAGATAGGATTCTTTCGCATACATATTGGATGCATGGCACTATCATGGTTTGCATTAAGGAGGTCAAATAAATCAGTAGACCGCCTGATTTTGCATTAGACAGGGAACATATACACACACTTTTTGCATATGTTCATACAGCATTAGTAACTTTAAGGACAATGGATGCCAGTGTTTGATGGTTTGAGTAGATGGTTGTTTGGTTGGTAGGATACGTTCTTCTTGACTTAGAGATTTCGAGGACGAAATCCTTTAAGTAGGGGAGAATGTAACACCCCGCATGTTGAATAACTTGTTATAAGATAAAACAGGGCAGAATTAAATTTTAAAATCTGAATCAGGGGAAACGGGCTATGCCATTGCATTCGTCTCGGAAAAATACGCGAAATAGAGTCCGAGTTTTCGAAAATCGGAGTCTGTATGACCCAGTCAAGGCCCGAAGAAGTTTCAGAAAAATTCAAAACAGATTTAAATAGTAAAATTTCAAATTTCAGAAGTGGCGGGAAAATTCCCGCCAGACCCAGGGAGTCGACCTGGGGGTCGACTGGGGAGTCGACCTGCCCACCAGGTCAACTAGGGTGTCGACCCTAGTGTCGACCTGGGGGTCGACCTCCCTGGTCGAGCCCAGGTGACCTGGGTGCATCAGTTTGGCTTTTGGGCTGTGTTTTGGTGGCTAGGACGAGATCTAACGGCTATAATCTGATTTAGGGTTAATCTAATGGCCTAAAACACTTAACTACTCTATAAATACACCCTAAGACTACCCTAATTCATACTAAAATTGGAGACAACGTCGTTATGCCGTCAAAATGCAACTAGGAGGAGCCACCAACAAATTAAAGAGGAGGAAAGCTTCTCAAATCAACTTCTAATCAACTCTAGCAACTTAATCTTCTTCTTAGGAGTGCTAATCAACAAGTTGTGAGTTTCTATAGCCTTAATAACCAATTGTTGAATGATTATGATAGGATATAATGAGGTTATGGCTATGAATGTGGATCAATGCAAGATTATGTTATCATATTCTATGTGTTTGTGATGTTATGCAAGTTATGCAAGTTATGTGTTATGTGTTCATGATGTTATGCAAGTTATGCAAGTCATATACTATATGATCATGATGTTATGCAAGTTATGCAAGTTATATGCTACATGTTCATGATGTTATGCAAGTTATGCAAGTCATATACTATATGATCATGATGTTATGCAAGTTATATGCTACATGTTCATGATGTTATGCAAGTTATGCAATTCATATGCTACATGTTCATGATGTTATGCAAGTTATGCAAGTTATATGCTATATGATCATGATGATTATGCAAGTTATGCAAGTGTTAGGCTATGTGTTCATGATGCTAGTTATGCAAATTGCTATGATAAACATTGATCCATTATGACACCATGATTATGCAAGTTTGGTGTATGATTATATGCAAGTTCATACATGATATGTTATGCAAGTTTGGTGTATGATTATATGCAAGTTCATACATGATATGTTATGCAAGTTTGGTGTATGATTATATGCAAGTTCATACATGATATGTTATGCAAGTTTGGTGTATGATTATATGCAAGTTCATACATGATATGTTATGCAAGTTGGTGTTTGATTATATGCAAGTTCATATATGACATGTTATGCAAGTTTGGTGTTTGATTATATGCAAGTAACATGTACAAGTTTACACCTTTGTATGATATGCATACATATGCAAGTTAACCCCTTTGTATGTCATACATACATATGCAAGTTTACCCCTTTGGATGACATAAGTAACCTATGCAAGTTAACCTCTTTATGACATATGTGATTCATGCAAGTTTGGGTTGATTATTTATGCTAGTTGGGTTTGATGCTATATGCATGTTGACACCTTTTAAACCCATGTTGATGCTAATGTTATGCAAGTTGAACCCATTGTATGTGTGATGGATCTTCCCTTTTAAGTATGTCATGTTAGCGAATTACGTGGGGAACGATGGGGTTAATATTCATGTTAATGAAATGAAGTTGGTATGATTATGCATACCATAAAGTGGATGGACATAATTGAGTCAATTATGTACATCATTAAATTTGTAATTAATTAGGGATAATTAATACAAATTATGTGGGTGATTAATTAGGTGTAATTAATCGACTAAGACACGAGGTTGGACCCTTTTGTAGCATAAGACTGCCCGGAACCGACCGGCAAATCCAGCGGCTACAAATGATTGGCCCAATGTGAGAGGTCTTAGGCACAAACTAAATACGTGACAAGTGTAAAGACACGAGGTTAGACTCGGTTATGGCGTAAGGCTGCCCGGAACCGACCGGCAAATCCAGCTGTCATAAAAGATAGTCTAATGTGAGAGGTCTTTACAACGGTTACGTTCTTAATCAATTAAGAAACACTTAACCAGATAAGCATGTAGTGGGGCATGATGGGTTAAGTAGGTGCCTTAGGTGGCATGTGGAAAAATCTAGTGGTTGCCTTGGGTGGCAATAGAAAATACGATTATAATACTTAACCAAAGTGGAACATGTAATTAAACATGAGGGGTTAAGTGGGTGCCTTGGGTGGCATGTGGAAAAATCTAGTGGTTGCCTTGGGTGGCAATAGAGAATACTATTAGAATACTTAACCAAAGTGGAACATGTAATTAAACATGATTAAAGGGTTAAGTAAGTGCCTTGGGTGGCATGGGGAAAATCTAATGGTTGCCTTGGGTGGCAATGGAAGATAAGATTAGAATACTTAACCAAAGTGGAACATGTAATTAAACATGATTAAAGGGTTAAGTAAGTGCCTTGGGTGGCATGTGGAAATCAAGTAAGTGCCTTGGGTGGCATGAGGAAATTTAGTGGGTGCCTTGAGTGGCAATTGAAATATGATTTGATGACTTAACCAAACCTTAAATATGTAAGTGGACATGATTATTAGAAAAGGGTTAAGTGGGATGCACTAGATAAACTAACAAGCTTAGGTGGGTAGCTTGTGGGGGCTCATTTCAACCAGTAACTCATATGTATCTTAGTGGGCTCGACCCATGTCGAGGACGGGACACACATACTGGGCTTGACTATAAGAGGCCAAAAACGGGTTAGCGGTGGCAACGCAAGTCCAACGGGTTTCATATGCGTGTGTGGACCCGGGTTGGTAGGTAAGATGTTGTTGCATCGTGTAGGTATAAGCCGTGCACCATTGATTGTATCGGGTTGCCACTTTGGGAAGTGATACACCCCACTATGGGGCCAGCACGGGTATCTACGTTAGGGAGCCGATCGAATGGGAGTAGCAGGTACACCTAGTGGAAATAGGGGCAGACGGCACCTATGTAGTCAGCTAGGGGTACAAGAGACTACTATTAAGATTACTAAGTACAGGGTACACCTAGTGGAGATAGGGGCAGACGACGCCTATGTAGTCAGCTAGGGGTACACGAAACTACTGAGTAAATTTTTCTAAGTCCTTGGGAGGGATCAACCTTTAAGTAGGAATGACTGGTGTGGTGCAGTTAGAAATTACCCTTGGATGGGTAGATCTGGGGTGGTGCAGTGTAGTATTTATCCTTGGGTGGATAGGCGCGTCTTTACCGTTATCTTAGTTCATCCTAAGTCTGGTTGGCTGCTTAGTGTAGTCATTTATCCCCAGTCGTACCGTACCAGGTTTATATCATACCCTAATTACTTTAATGATTGTATTGTTAAAGTTATAGGGCTCACTCAGACTTATGTCTGACCCCGTTGTTTTTATATTTTTCCCAACCCTCAGGTTATCAGAGTGGGCCTAGCACTAGTGGACTTTGATTCAGATTGCTTTATCTATCTTTTGGAGCTTGAACTCTTGAAGTAAAGCTCGGTTATCCTTTCTATTATGGCTATTAGTATGTAGTGGGATTATGTACTTATGTTTTAACGAGATGGATATTTTGTACTTGACTCTTGTTGGTTTTTGATATGTAACCAAACATGTTTACCTTCTGCTGCAATGAAATGATGTTTTTAAATTTCAAGTATTACTTATATCTGTCTATTGTAATTTTTCTGTTCTATATTCACTTAAAATACTCCACCGAAGTTAAGGCATTCCCTTAGTGAGTGACCTTAGCGGGTGTGGGGTGTTACTCACGACTGTCATGTTATGATGGAAAATTTATTGCCCGTCGCTTTCAAAGAACTATTGCCCGTAAAAGTTTGGACTGTTGTAACGGAGCTTAGTTTGTTCTATAAAGAGCTTTGTTCTACTACATTAAAACTTGATCGTCTACGTAAACTAGAGGTAGAAATCCCTATATTACTCTGCAAATTGAAAAAAATATTTCCTCCTAGATTTTTCAATGTTATGGAGCATTTACGTATTCATCTTCCGTTAGAAGTACGCCTTCGAGGGCCTATGCAATATGGATGGATGTATCCATTTGAAAGGTATATTAATTTTTAGTTAATTTAAATTTTGGTTAATGAAACGTGTAATAAAAATAATTTGCATTAATTATAAATAGGTATTTAAATCATCTAAAGAAAAAAGTGAGGCAGAAAGCTCGAGTTGAAGGTTCTATTTGCAAATCATACATCGAAGAGGAAGCTTCATTTTTTTCTCCCATTATTTTAGTGATCATGTGAACATATCATTTGCAAGTACTGCGCGTAATGACGAAGGCATTGATCAAGATGATTGTCCAGCGACTTTATCAATTTTTAAAAAACATGGACGGCCTTCTGGTAAATGTGTGGAAGAATGGCTGAATGATACAGATTATAATGCAGCACACACATATATTCTTCTCAATTGCACTGAAGTTGCACCGTTCGTTAGGTAATGAACTTATACATCTATTTATACATGTATTAAATGTTTATTCGTAAATGTTACATTTATCCTATAATTGCAGCATTTATGAATCACAGTATCCAAATGGCGATATCAGCAAAGAATTCGCTAGTTGATTTACTAATTATGTTTTTGATCCAACAAATTGTGTTGTGGACGAAGGTTTGAAACATTTGGCAATAGGACCAAAAAGAAATGTCAGGACATATCCAATTTTCTTTGTTAATGGATATAAATTTAACACTAAAGAATATGGTGCTGAAAAATTAACTGGCAATAGCGGTGTATTTGTGAAAGGTAGTGATGATCCAAACAACCATGCACATGATTTTTATGGCGTGCTAAACAAGATTCTGCAATTGACATATTTCACACGACCCGCGGAAGAAGTATTTTTGTTTTAAGTGCAACTGGTTCAGCAATGTTTCGGGTTTTGGAATAAACGTGGACCCAAAATATAATCTTATTGAAGTGAGACATACTTCCCGTTATTATAAGTACGATCCTTTTGTACTTGCCAAACAAGCTCTTCAAGTTTATTATGCTCCTTATCCATCTATGAGAAGAGACAAAATAGATTAGTGGGCTGTTTTCAAAACAAAGGCAAGGTTTACTTTTGACGGATGTAATATTATCGACGACAAAGCTTATCAAGCAGATGTCAACGAAAATCCAGAAGTAGTAATAACCGATGATCAAACAGATTTTGGACCTCTAAACGATGAATCAAACACATTAATTGACGTATTTGAGACTACAAATGAAACAAATATGGAGGAGGAAATGGAGTCAGAATCTGAAAGTGATGGGGATGACTAACCAATAATCCTCATTTTAAAAAGGTAATTTTATGTTTTTTTACCTAGTACGAATCAAATTCATATTTTGTAGGTATTTCTTATGTTATCTATGTACAAGTAACTCATATGTTAAGTAAACATGTCTATTAACAAGTAACATATAAAATCATAACATTTCATATTCATGTTATCTCATACCTTGTTTTTACATAGCTATTTCATGTTTATGCTATATACGTTATGTTGTTATCTGTAACAGGTGATGTCGCAAGGTGGTGATGAGGGTAGTTCTTCGGAATTATCTCGTCCTGTGGTCTGGCTTAAGCCAAAAGCCAGCAGAGGGTAAATACTAATTTTGTAGTATAAATTTAATTCATGTACAATAAATTATATAATTTTTTGTTCGAACAGACATAATTTTTTTTTCCGTTTATCACAGGGGGTTTGAGTTGGACCCGTCCAACACAGTCTTGAAGATATCTAGACGTGCATATCTGGCTCGCATGACTGCATGTTGGCCTACATGGACGTCGGTACCCGACATTGTGAAGGAGACTATATGGCAGGATTTTTTGGTATGTGTGATATAGCATTTATTATGTTAAGTACTCATGCTCTTATTTGATAACATCATCTATGTATGCTATTTTTTTGTTAAAATGCAGGGTTCAGTGGATCTGCAGGAGACAGATTTGGATCTCCTCAAGCGCCACTGGAATTCTAAAGTGGCAAAAAATTACAGAGAGACAATGAATTGTTTGAAATTAGGTGGGAAAAAACCGAATTGGATAGGCGAATCAGTGTGGGATGAGTTGCTTGCTTATTGGAACAATAATGAGGATTTTCTGGTAAATTTACTGCATATTTAATTTAAGTTATTCTATTCATTTAATATGTGATTTGGAATAATACATTTTTAAAAACAAATTAAATGTATAGGCATCGTCTGAGAGAAATGCAGCTAACAGGAGCAAGAATCCTGTTACGCATCGAGGTGGGTCGAAGTCGTTTCAGCACCATCGAGAGGATCTGGTATATTTAATAATTGCATCATTTAAATTTAATAGTTGATTTAACTTTAAGTTTTAATTTACAAACACACACATATACGTATATGCATGCTTATTTCAGGAGAGAGCGCGTATAGCTCCTGTGTCGTACTGGGATGTTTTCGAGCATACTCATGCACTGAGTCAGACTGACGACACAGGTTCAGTTTCGTACAGTTGGGACCATGATGATAACGCGCGTGAGCGATATGTAAGTATAGAATAATTAATTTATATGTATAATTTAATTAAGATAATGTTATCTAATTTCATTTGTTTTATGTTTAACAGGAGAAATTTCAAGCACATAAGGCGCAGTTACTGGAATCTACTGGTAAGACTGAGTTGACTAATGTAACAACCCGGAAAATCTGAGCCAGTTTAAAATTTTTATTTTGGAAAATTTAGCGAATTTTGAATATTTAAAATAGATTATTTTAAATAAAATCGACGAGAAATTTATTTTGAATATATTCGAATGTATATATTATATACGTCGTCGTTAGAATATAAATATTTATATATAATTATAAATAGAATTGAAAATGGCGCGGTAGTTCGATAATTCGATTTCAAACTTCAATTGAATGTACCGGGTGCAAAACAATCCGGATTTTAGTGAAACCAAAAACATTAGGATCCATTTGTGAATATCTTTCCAACGAATCTGAAAAATCGAAATTTCATAGCGGGAATGAAAAGATATGTCCAGTTGAAAATTGTGAATAGTCGCTATGGGATTCAGGCCCTTAAAAATGAGGATTTTGCAAACGACCTCGGATTTCGACGAAACCAGTTTTGTTGGGTCCGTGATGTAAGGTTATTGCTAGGTTTCAAATTTCATAATTTTCCGAATCAATATCTGAGCGTGGCAAAGGAAAACGTGTTTTGACCATTTCAGTTGATTTTAATCGACTGGAAAATGACCATTTTTCCAACGGTCTCAGAATTCGACGAAATTAGTTTTGTTAGGACCGTATCGTCAATACGAAGCTAGAAAATATTTTTATGGAATTTTTAGAGTTCGTATGTGACCCCGGTAATTTGAAATGTGCGTTTAAATTGAATATATAAAGAATTATACTTTAAATTTAACGGAAACTGATTCAAACGATCGAATCAGCTTGCGATACATATCCCATTGTGTTCGGAATGAGAGTATTTAGCTAGGGGCGGCATTCGTTGGGTTTGATTTGGAGTTAGTATCAACGAGCAAATATTTTTCGAATTAAAGAAATTAAAATAATAATATAATATAATATATATACTAATTCTTGGCCCAAAACCTAACATCTCGTTCAGTTTCAATAGCCGCCATCTACAAATCAAAGGGCCAAATCGCTCGATGGTTCCCCACCCAAAATCTCTCCATCCACTCATCGTTAACGAAATCCGAGACTGCGAAATGAAAGAGAGTCTTGAGATCAATGAATTGAACGGGGGTGATGGCGCCTGGTGTTTTCTGGTGGCCGGATTTGTCCCCTAAAGTCGTCGACATCGTGGGCGTTTTAAAAGGAGGGGGGGACCTCGAATTAATCGAGACTCGTGGGGGACGTCGGCGCTGTGAAGCGCTTCCTCGTGATGACCTCTGATCGGTCTCCGGCTATTGGGGGTGGCGCGCGCAAGTCAGTTTGGGGGTTGAGGGTTTTCCGTCGGTAATAGCAGAAGAGAACGGGGGTGAAGAAGAAGACGCAGATGCTAAAGGTGATTATTTTAATTTAATTACCACATTATTTTTTTATTAGTTTTATTTAAATTTACATTGTTTTAATTTAGTTTTTTATTTATTAAGCATAGAAAAATATATAGATTTGTTTGAAAATAAAAATAGATTGGTTTAAAAATAAAACAGAAAAAAATAAATATTGTTTTTAAAATAGAAAATATACATTGTTTTAAAAATAAAAAAGCAAGGAGCTTTAAAAATATAAAAGCAAGGATTTTTAAAATAAAAATAGCCCGGGTTTAAAAATATGATTTTTATTTGAATAACTCCATAGTAAAAATTCGATTTTTATATATTGAATAGCAAAGTAAAAATTTGATTTTTATATATTGAATAGCAAAGTAAAAATTTGATTTTTATATATTGAATAGCATAGTAAAAATTCGATTTTTATATATTGAATAGCATAGTAAAAATTCGATTTTTATATATTGAATAGCGAAGTAAAAATCCGATTTTTACATATGTAGTGACTATGGGCAACGAAGGTGATAAAAAGGCGTGAAAGATGAAGATTTCTATAAAAGAAGAGTCAAGATGATTGGAAATCTATCGGTGAGAATTTCTCACCTTTCAATCTCTTTTTTTTTTTCTAGTTATATATATATATACTAGGATGCAGGCGGTGTTTAGTAGCACCCGACACAATCGTCCACAGACCATGGACTTGTTTGTTTGGTTGCATAAATTAGTTAGATGATTTGATTTGAATTTGGTTGTTTGGTAAATTTGATTGATATGTGAATGGCGTGGGCCTTCACTAGACCGGGGATAAGGCTAGGCCTTGTCCCGTTTCTAGTATCGTGCCGTTATGCCGCCGAAATTTTCTAAAATATGTTAGAAAAATAAAAATATCATTTTATTGAATAAATGAACCGAATAGAATATTCATAGTTTGAATAAAATATTTTGATCGTTAAAAATATAATTTTTAACGTGGAAGTGAATAAAATAAAATATTCATTTGCAAACCGGACGGTTTGTTTATGTACACCTATTTGAAGGACATTGATTGGGTCGATAAATTTTACACATCGCCCAACTGCACAAATAAAATCAGTGTTTGTTGATTTGAAACCCCACACGGGTGTTGGGGTGAAATTTGAAGTTCACTCATCCTGATTGATTAAATATGTCGATCGATCGATTGACAGGCTGTTATAAGCGTTAGATATCTATATTTGATGCTTATACAGTGTAGTGCACTTTGGTTGATGGTTGATTATTTTTCAATGTTATTATATACGTGTGATGTATGAAAATCCATATAATTAACATTATATGGTGATTGATTGGGCCTCATTCCAATTTAGAAAATAAAGAATATATAAAATAAAGGTTCATGTGTTGACATTACTCATCCGTTGAGATTAGTCATGTGTTGAACGAAATATTTTAATAATAAAATTTACATCTTTATCAATATAAAATAAAGGTTCATGTGTTGACAGTACTCATCCGTTGAGATTAGTCATGTGTTGAACGAAATATTTTAAAAATAAAATTTACATCTTTATCAATATAAAATAAAGGTTCATGTGTTGACAGTACTCATCCGTTGAGATTAGTCATGTGTTGAACGAAATATTTTAATAATAAAATTTACATCTTTATCAATATAAAATAAAGGTTCATGTATTGACAGTACTCATCCGTTGAGATTAGTCATGTGTTGAACGAAATATTTTAATAATAAAATTTACATCTTTATCAATATAAAATAAAGGTTCATGTGTTGACAATACTCATCCGTTGAGATTAGTCATGTGTTGAACGAAATATTTTAATAATAAAATTTACATCTTTATCAATATAAAATAAAGGTTCATGTGTTGACAGTACTCATCCGTTGAGATTAGTCATGTGTTGAACGAAACATTTTGATAATAGAAATATTTGAAAACGAAATATTTGAAATAGAATATTTGAAAATAGAAATATATGAAGCCGTGTTGATTAGATTGACGCCATTTAGACGTGAACGATATTTATATCGATTTTATTCATTTAAAAATGAATATTGAAAAGTGATTTCGAAATCGAATAAATTGAAATGAAATTTGAATTTGAATTGAATATAAAACGATTTCGAATTTAATTGGATAGAAAACAAATTGAATTCAAATGGAATAGAAAACGAATTTGATTTAAATTGATTAGAAAACGAAATTGATTTAAGTCGAATAGAAAACCAATTTGAATTGAATCGAATAGAAAACCAATTTGAATTGAATCGAATAGAAAACGACTTTGAAATTGAATTGAATTGAAAACTAATTCAAATTGAATTGAAAGCGAATTGAAATGAATTCAAATTGAATTGAAATTTGAATTGAATAGAAATTAATTTTAAAACGAATTTATAAAGAAGAATTCAATTTTGCTTTGAATTGAAATGGAAGTTGAAATTGTTTTTGAAACGAATTTAAAACTATTTATATAATTCGTTTTAAATAGAAATCGATGAAATATATATTATATATATTATATATATAATATAATGGCCTGAATAGAACGCGCCGCGCCGCGGCAGTTCGTGAATTTCGACCATTTATTTCAAACGGACATTACGGGAGATCCGACCGTCGGATTCTCCTAAAACCGGAACCGTTGGGTTCGTATCGAAAAGAGATTTCTAACGAATATTAGAAATTCAAAATCTAACGGTTGGATTTGGAGATACGTCCAAATCAAATTTGGAAAAGGTCGCTGTAAGTGCAATTCGATGGCCGTTGATGGAAATCGACTGTACGGGCCTTGATAAAATTGTTAAAAATAGTAATAATTCGTGTAAAATCATAAGAAATGATTTGGGAAAAGTTGGGATGAAAAACTCCATATTTGAAAAGATAAAAATGGATTTTTATCGAAATGAACTAGTTTTGAACTAAATTCATAACCCAATTATTTTTAAATAAATAAATTAGATTCAAAAAGGGGTTTTAAATAAATCGGAATTTCTAATATATTTGATTGGATTTGAAATGGGTTTATCGTGAACGGTGTTTTAAATAACACTAGTTCTTTAACCCGATAATAAATAGAATTTAATTTGGGTTTGTCGTGAACTGTGTTTTAAATAACACCTAGTTCTTTAACCCAGTTAAAAGAGTTTTGATTGAATCTTCAATTAAATTGAAATGTGAATTGATAATTTAGATTATCAACTTTAGAAAATAAGCGAGGATGGAGTATCACCAGTTTTGCTCCAAAGCGATAGTTAAATCTTTAATCAGATTTGAACGTGAAATGGTAATTAATTTTACCGAACACTGTGATGTTAAATATGGAGTATTACCAGTTTTGCTTCATGGGATGAATAGGTTGGGATTGGGAAATAAATTAAATAATTACTTCGGTATGGTTCGCTAATCTCGACTAGTTTGGAAAACCATAATTTGGTTTGAAAAGACATCCAAGGGAAGATTAAAGGATAAATTTTAAAGAATTTATCTTGGATAAAATTAATGGGAACCTTTCCCTAAGAATTGAAATTTAGAAACTAGCTGAAGGTTAGTTAAGAAGAATGGTTTCCTGGATATTGATCTGATGTTGGTTTCGGCCTTCGGGGTTAATATTTGGGGAATTGCTCTCTTACTGATTTACGGTTAGTAACTAATGAATTGGAATGAGGCGTATGTTGTGTTTGTGTAACATTCGTTTTAATATACGCGGGTTGTTCGGAAAGGCCGGGTTTATACCCATTCTGAATAATCAATTCGACGATATGTCGAAGATGAAGACGGTGGTTGAAGACCAGAAGTCTTCACATCGTAGGGATAATTACTGACGATCCTGATTGGGCTGTACACCCAAGAGGATGGAAATAGTTGGTGGTCGTCCAGACGTACTTGGAGATGGATGGATATGCGAGGAAAGTGCCTCCGGTTTCGTTCAGACCTAGAACGGACTTGTAAATGGACGGTGTGTCTGACATTGTATTCCTTTATATTGTATTTGTTGATCTCTGCTAAATATATATCTGTTTGGCGGCGGAGAATTTATTCTCTTGCTTAACGCCCTTCTCTGAGACATATGCGCTCAGAGGTTATATATTGGTAGAAATCAGTGGTACGATATGGATTGATAGTGTGGCATGCTGAGATGCAGTGATCCAGACTTTTGTTGAAAAGCAAAGTTTGGTGGTTGATGATCAAAGCGCAGCTGATATAACATGGCTTTGTGTATAGCGTTGGTCCGCGAGCCTCACACCCCGGTATGGTGGTAAACTGATGGTTTGATCAGTATGCTTTTTCGTGGATGGGCACCTTAGTGGTGTTGTGGATTCGGTCGACCGAGATGAGCCTAGTGCTCAGGGATATATAGAGTAAGCGGTGTTTTCTCTCGCTGGGACGTAAGCCGCGGTGGTACTCTGGTCCCAAATGTGCGGATGCAGACGGTGTTTTCTCTTGTGGGGACGTAAGCCGTGGTGAATTGCACTTCGCGATCGATCTTTCGAATCAGGAGCCACCATGATGGAAATCCAATTTCCAATACGTGTATTGCGGTTTTAATTGTAGAACTAGTATGGCGACATGATATATGGTACCCATGCCGTCTATGATTTATATTTATGATTGAAATTGTTTTGACACTATACGCTTATTATAGTATCAAATGATTTGTTTTAAACGTACCAAGCATGTTTGGCTATTATAAGGGAAAACCCTATCCTCCGGCTTGCGTTGCATTGTGTGATGGGACCTGGGTCTTATAATAGCTTCATTTTTCGAAAAAGCATTGCGCTGTTTATTCTATGCACTAGTATTCTTGGGAGGAAACCCGTTCCGTGTCATACAGCATGGTCCCTTGAATTACTCTCTTTTAAAGTAAAGTTTTAAATAACTGTTTTAGTTCTCACACCAGTCCCATGACTGACCTGGAGTTTATTGTTTTAACCTAAACTCTGGGTGCCCTTATTTTGACATGGGCAGCTAGTAGTTTTGGTTTTGCAGATTTATATTCACAGGATCCTGGTTTACAGCTGGAACGATATCCGGAAAGCTTTGTATCCGTATATCTACTTCTAGTTGTGTATTGTATTAGTTTCCGCTGCTATGTATTTAAATGTAATTTAAATCTCTGATATTTCTGTGAAATATTCATTTATACTCTGTATATTCTTGTAATCTGATGCATTGTTGTAATATACAATGAAATGTTCTTTTGTCTGCGTTCTATTTTGTCTTGTTCTCAAAACAATCAGGCGTTTCGAACGGTCTAGATCGGTTTAGCGACTGATTCGGACCGAGCGAGATTCTAGATCGTCACACGTGGTATCAGAGCTTTGGTTTACAAAGCTCAGAGAACAAGACACATTAGAACCATACGAAAGAATTCATCAGATATTGGATTAGTAATATCCAATTAGAATGACTCGTTAGAGATAGGATCAGTAGTATCCTAGAACGAGTGTGAAGAGTATATTTTTTTCAAATGAAAACAATTTTGTTTTAAAAATTTAAATCATTGTAAACGTATTTGATTATTTATTTATTTTGAATATGGACAATCCGATATATAAAGGTTTTGCATATACGCGTCATGAACATATATTCGAAGTTTTAATATATTAGATAGATATAGAGTCACACTCTAGTCGCCCGGAGATGATTCTACTGATGACTATATAGCATCAGTAGTGTGTGTTCGAGTTTCGAAGGTGTGATTTTCTATATATTTCCATTAGACTGGTGTGAGAACCAAAACTTATATAGCTAGAACACATTGTTGTGAATTGGCATCAAAAACAAGATTTTCAGTATATGTATCAAATTTATGAATTTGAAACTCTAATTCACTAATTGACTGATGTTTGTGTTGTTTGTTTATTTGTTTGAAATTTTTTAACCATTATGCCTAATTGAACCGAATATTGAATTATATTGAAAATTGGTCGCATTTGCTTGCATATACATATACTTACATTGAACAGGTCATAGCAAGGAGGCTAGAGCAGAGAATAAAATTTGTTTGCCCGACAAATAGGTACATGTTTACTACATAATTTACTGTTTTGTTTGGGTGATGATGATTTTATGAGCCTATTGGCTTTTTCTTTTTCTTTTTGAGATCAGAAGGCCTATATGGCAATTTCGGGATTTTCCCGTGGCTCCCGGTGCAGGGGAGGTTATGGCGAAATTTTTTGAAAATTTAGGGTGTTAGCCAAATTTTTGAAAAATTTGAAAATTCTCAGAAACTGAAAAGTTGGAGAATGGAAGCCAGATCGAACGTAGAGTTGGTTAATCAAACCACTTTCGACTTTGTTCCTTTTCGGGGACGAAAAATTTTAAGTGGGGGAGATTGTAACAACCCGGAAAATCTGAGCCAGTTTAAAATTTTTATTTTGGCAAATTTAGCGAATTTTGAATATTTAAAATAGATTATTTTAAATAAAATCGACGAGAAATTTATTTTGAATATATTCGAACATATATATTATATACGTCGTCGTTAGAATATAAATATTTATATGTAATTATAAATAGAATTGAAAATGACGCGGTAGTTCGATAATTCGATTTCAAACTTCAATTGAATGTACCGGGTGCAAAACAATCCGGATTTTAGTGAAACCAAAAACATTAGGATCCATTTGTGAATATCTTTCCAACGAATCTGAAAAATCGAAATTTCATAGCGGGAATGAAAAGATATGTCCAGTTGAAAATTCTGAATAGTCGCTATGGGATTCGGGCCCTTAAAAATGAGGATTTTGCAAACTACCTCGGATTTCGACGAAACCAGTTTTGTTAGGTCCGTGATGTAAGGTTATTGCTAGGTTTCAAATTTCATAATTTTCCGAATCAATATGTGAGCGTGGCAAAGGAAAACGTGTTTTGACCATTTCAGTTGATTTTAATCGACTGGAAAATGACCATTTTTCCAACGGTCTCAGAATTCGACGAAATTAGTTTTGTTAGGACCGTATCGTCAATACGAAGCTAGAAAATATTTTTATGGAATTTTTAGAGTTCGTATGTGACCCCGGTAATTTGAAATGTGCGTTTAAATTGAATATATAAAGAATTATACTTTAAATTTAACGGAAACTGATTCAAACGATCGAATCAGCTTGCGATACATATCCCATTGTGTTCGGAATGGGAGTATTTAGCTAGGGGCGGCATTCGTTGGGTTCGATTTGGAGTTAGTATCAACGAGCAAATATTTTTCGAATTAAAGAAATTAAAATAATAATATAATATATATACTAATTCTTGGCCCGAACCCTAACATCTCGTTCAGTTTCAATAGCCGCCATCTACAAATCAAAGGGCCAAATCGCTCGATGGTTCCCCACCCAAAATCTCTCCATCCACTCATCGTTAACGAAATCCGAGACTGCGAAATGAAAGAGAGTCTTGAGATCAATGAATTGAACGGGGGTGATGGCGCCTGGTGTTTTCTGGTGGCCGGATTTGTCCCCTAAAGTCGTCGACATCGTGGGCGTTTTAAAAGGCGGGGGGGGGGGACCTCGAATTAATCGAGACTCGTGGGGGACGTCGGCGCTGTGAAGCGCTTCCTCGTGATGACCTCTGATCGGTCTCCGGCTATGGGGGGTGGCGCGCGCAAGTCAGTTTGGGGGTTGAGGGTTTTCCGTCGGTAATAGCAGAAGAGAACGGGGGTGAAGAAGAAGACGCAGATGCAAAAGGTGATTATTCTAATTTAATTACCACATTATTTTTTTATTAGTTTTATTTAAATTTACATTGTTTTAATTTAGTTTTTTATTTATTAAGCATAGAAAAATATATAGATTTGTTTGAAAATAAAAATAGATTGGTTTAAAAATAAAACAGAAAAAAATAAATATTGTTTTTAAAATAGAAAATATACATTGTTTTAAAAATAAAAAAAGCAAGGAGCTTTAAAAATATAAAAGCAAGGATTTTTAAAATAAAAATAGCCCGGGTTTAAAAATATGATTTTTATTTGAATAACTCCATAGTAAAAATTCGATTTTTATATATTGAATAGCAAAGTAAAAATTCGATTTTTATATATTGAATAGCAAAGTAAAAATTCGATTTTTATATATTGAATAGCATAGTAAAAATTCGATTTTTATATATTGAATAGCATAGTAAAAATTCGATTTTTATATATTGAATAGCGAAGTAAAAATCCGATTTTTACATATGTAGTGACTACGGGCAACGAAGGTGATAAAAAGGCGTGAAAGATGAAGATTTCTATAAAAGAAGAGTCAAGATGATTGGATAGCTATCGGTGAGAATTTCTCACCTTTCAATCTTTTTTTTTTCTAGTTATATATATATATACTAGGATGCAGGCGGTGTTTAGTAGCACCCGACACAATCGTCCACAGACCATGGACTTGTTTGTTTGGTTGCATAAATTAGTTAGATGATTTGATTTGAATTTGGTTGTTTGGTAAATTTGATTGATATGTGAATGGCGTGGGCCTTCACTAGACCGGGGATAAGGCTAGGCCTTGTCCCGTTTCTAGTATCGTGCCGTTATGCCGCCGAAATTTTCTAAAATATGTTAGAAAAAGAAAAATATCATTTTATTGAATAAATGAACCGAATAGAATATTCATAGTTTGAATAAAATATTTTGATCGTTAAAAATATAATTTTTAACGTGGAAGTGAATAAAATAAAATATTCATTTGCAAACCGGACGGTTTGTTTATGTACACCTATTTGAAGGACATTGATTGGGTCGATAAATTTTACACATCGCCTAACTGCACAAATAAAATTAGTGTTTGTTGATTTGAAACCCCACACGGGTGTTGGGGTGAAATTTGAAGTTCACTCATCCTGATTGATTAAATATGTCGATCGATTGATTGACAGGCTGTTATAAGCGTTAGATATCTATATTTGATGCTTATACAGTGTAGTGCACTTTGGTTGATGGTTGATTATTTTTCAATGTTATTATATACGTGTGATGTATGAAAATCCATATAATTAACATTATATGGTGATTGATTGGGCCTCATTTTAATTTAGAAAATAAAGAATATATAAAATAAAGGTTCATGTGTTGACATTACTCATCCGTTGAGATTAGTCATGTGTTGAACGAAATATTTTAATAATAAAATTTACATCTTTATCAATATAAAATAAAGGTTCATGTGTTGACAGTACTCATCCGTTGAGATTAGTCATGTGTTGAACGAAATATTTTAATAATAAAATTTACATCTTTATCAATATAAAATAAAGGTTCATGTGTTGACAGTACTCATCCGTTGAGATTAGTCATGTGTTGAACGAAATATTTTAATAATAAAATTTACATCTTTATCAATATAAAATAAAGGTTCATGTGTTGACAGTACTCATCCGTTGAGATTAGTCATGTGTTGAACGAAATATTTTAATAATAAAATTTACATCTTTATCAATATAAAATAAAGGTTCATGTTTTGACAATACTCATCCGTTGAGATTAGTCATGTGTTGAACGAAATATTTTAATAATAAAATTTACATCTTTATCAATATAAAATAAAGGTTCATGTGTTGACAGTACTCATCCATTGAGATTAGTCATGTGTTGAACGAAACATTTTGATAATAGAAATATTTGAAAACGAAATATTTGAAATAGAATATTTGAAAATAGAAATATATGAAGCCGTGTTGATTAGATTGACGCCATTTAGACGTGAACGATATTTATATCGATTTTATTCATTTAAAAATGAATATTGAAAAGTGATTTCGAAATCGAATAAATTGAAATGAAATTTGAATTTGAATTGAATATAAAACGATTTCGAATTTAATTGGATAGAAAACAAATTGAATTCAAATGGAATAGAAAACGAATTTGATTTAAATTGATTAGAAAACGAAATTGATTTAAGTCGAATAGAAAACCAATTTGAATTGAATCGAAAACCAATTTGAATTGAATCGAATAGAAAACGACTTTGAAATTGAATTGAATTGAAAACTAATTCAAATTGAATTGAAAGCGAATTGAAATGAATTGAAATTGAATTGAAATTTGAATTGAATAGAAATGAATTTTAAAACGAATTTATAAAGAAGAATTCAATTTTGCTTTGAATTGAAATGGAAGTTGAAATTGTTTTTGAAACGAATTTAAAACTATTTATATAATTCGTTTTAAATAGAAATCGACGAAATATATATTATATATATTATATATATAATATAATGGCCTGAATAGAACGCGCCGCGCCGCGGCAGTTCGTGAATTTCGACCATTTATTTCAAACGGACATTACGGGAGATCCGACCGTCGGATTCTCCTAAAACCGGAACCGTTGGGTTCGTATCGAAAAGAGCTTTCTAACGAATATTAGAAATTCAAAATCTAACGGTTGGATTTGGAGATACGTATAAATCAAATTTGGAAAAGGTCGCTGTAAGTGCAATTCGATGGCCGTTGATGGAAATCGACTGTACGGGCCTTGATAAAATTGTTAAAAATAGTAATAATTCATGTAAAATCATAAGAAATGATTTGGGAAAAGTTGGGATGAAAAACTCCATATTTGAAAAGATAAAAATGGATTTTTATCGAAATGAACTAGTTTTGAACTAAATTCATAACCCAATTATTTTTAAATAAATAAATTAGATTCAAAAAGGGGTTTTAAATAAATCGGAATTTCTAATATATTCGATTGGATTTGAAATGGGTTTATCGTGAACGGTGTTTTAAATAACACTAGTTCTTTAACCCGATAATAAATAGAATTTAATTTGGGTTTGTCGTGAACTGTGTTTTAAATAACACCTAGTTCTTTAACCCAATTAAAAGAGTTTTGATTGAATCTTCAATTAAATTGAAATGTGAATTGATAATTTAGATTATCAACTTTAGAAAATAAGCGAGGATGGAGTATCACCAGTTTTGCTCCAAAGCGATAGTTAAATCTTTAATCAGATTTGAACGTGAAATGGTAATTAATTTTACCGAACACTGTGATGTTAAATATGGAGTATTACCAGTTTTGCTTCATGGGATGAATAGGTTGGGATTGGGAAATAAATTAAATAATTACTTCGGTATGGTTCGCTAATCTCGACTAGTTTGGAAAACCATAATTTGGTTTGAAAAGACATCCAAGGGAAGATTAAAGGATAAATTTTAAAGAACTTATCTTGGATAAAATTAATGGGAACCTTTCCCTAAGAATTGAAATTTAGAAACTAGCTGAAGGTTAGTTAAGAAGAATGGTTTCCTGGATATTGATCTGATGTTGGTTTCGGCCTTCGGGGTTAATATTTGGGGAATTGCTCTCTTACTGATTTACGGTTAGTAACTAATGAATTGGAATGAGGCGTATGTTGTGTTTGTGTAACATTCGTTTTAATATACGCGGGTTGTTCGGAAAGGCCGGGTTTATACCCATTCTGAATAATCAATTCGACGATATGTCGAAGATGAAGACGGTGGTTGAAGACCAGAAGTCTTCACATCGTAGGGATAATTACTGACGATCCTGATTGGGCTGTACACCCAAGAGGATGGAAATAGTTGGTGGTCGTCCAGACGTACTTGGAGATGGATGGATATGCGAGGAAAGTGCCTCCGGTTTCGTTCAGACCTAGAACGGACTTGTAAATGGACGGTGTGTCTGACATTGTATTCCTTTATATTGTATTTGTTGATCTCTGCTAAATATATATCTGTTTGGCGGCGGAGAATTTATTCTCTTGCTTAACGCCCTTCTCTGAGACATATGCGCTCAGAGGTTATATATTGGCAGAAATCAGTGGTACGATATGGATTGATAGTGTGGCATGCTGAGATGCAGTGATCCAGACTTTTGTTGAAAAGCAAAGTTTGGTGGTTGATGATCAAAGCGCAGCTGATATAACATGGCTTTGTGTATAGCGTTGGTCCGCGAGCCTCACACCCCGGTATGGTGGTAAACTGATGGTTTGATCAGTATGCTTTTTCGTGGATGGGCACCTTAGTGGTGTTGTGGATTCGGTCGACCGAGATGAGCCTAGTGCTCAGGGATATATAGTGTAAGCGGTGTTTTCTCTCGCTGGGACGTAAGCCGCGGTGGTACTCTGGTCCCAAATGTGCGGATGCAGACGGTGTTTTCTCTTGTGGGGACGTAAGCCGTGGTGAATTGCACTTCGCGATCGATCTTTCGAATCAGGAGCCACCATGATGGAAATCCAATTTCCAATACGTGTATTGCGGTTTTAATTGTAGAACTAGTATGGCGACATGATATATGGTACCCATGCCGTCTATGATTTATATTTATGATTGAAATTGTTTTGACACTATACGCTTATTATAGTATCAAATGATTTGTTTTAAACGTACCAAGCATGTTTGGCTATTATAAGGGAAAACCCTATCCTCCGGCTTGCGTTGCATTGTGTGATGGGACCTGGGTCTTATAATAGCTTCATTTTTCGAAAAAGCATTGCGCTGTTTATTCTATGCACTAGTATTCTTGGGAGGAAACCCGTTCCGTGTCATACGGCATGGTCCCTTGAATTACTCTCTTTTAAAGTAAAGTTTTAAATAACTGTTTTAGTTATCACACCAGTCCCATGACTGACCTAGAGTTTATTGTTTTAACCTAAACTCTGGGTGCCCTTATTTTGACACGGGCAGCTAGTAGTTTTGGTTTTGCAGATTTATATTCACAGGATCCTGGTTTACAGCTGGAACGATATCCGGAAAGCTTTGTATCCGTATATCTACTTCTAGTTGTGTATTGTATTAGTTTCCGCTGCTATGTATTTAAATGTAATTTAAATCTCTGATATTTCTGTGAAATATTCATTTATACTCTGTATATTCTTATAATCTGATGCATTGTTGTAATATACAATGAAATGTTCTTTTGTCTGCGTTCTATTTTGTCTTGTTCTCAAAACAATCAGGCGTTTCGAACGGTCTAGATCGGTTTAGCGACTGATTCGGACCGAGCGAGATTCTAGATCGTCACACGTGGTATCAGAGCTTTGGTTTACAAAGCTCAGAGAACAAGACACATTAGAACCATACGAAAGAATTCATCAGATATTGGATTAGTAATATCCAATTAGAATGACTCGTTAGAGATAGGATCAGTAGTATCCTAGAACGAGTGTGAAGAGTATATTTTTTTCAAATGAAAACAATTTTGTTTTAAAAATTTAAATCATTGTAAACGTATTTGATTATTTATTTATTTTGAATATGGACAATCCGATATATAAAGGTTTTGCATATACGCGTCATGAACGTATATTCGAAGTTTTAATATATTAGATAGATATAGAGTCACACTCTAGTCGCCCGGAGATGATTCTACTGATGACTATATAGCATCAGTAGTGTGTGTTCGAGTTTCGAAGGTGTGATTTTCTATATATTTCCATTAGACTGGTGTGAGAACCAAAACTTATATAGCTAGAACACATTGTTGTGAATTGGCATCAAAAACAAGATTTTCAGTATATGTATCAAATTTATGAATTTGAAACTCTAATTCACTAATTGACTGATGTTTGTGTTGTTTGTTTATTTGTTTGAAATTTTTTAACCATTATGCCTAATTGAACCGAATATTGAATTATATTGAAAATTGGTCGCATTTGCTTGCATATACATATACTTACATTGAACAGGTCATAGCAAGGAGGCTAGAGCAGAGAATAAAATTTGTTTACCCGACAAATAGGTACATGTTTACTACATAATTTACTGTTTTGTTTGGGTGATGATGATTTTATGAGCATATTGGCTAGCCGCTTGGCTTTTTCTTTTTCTTTTTGAGATCAGAAGGCCTATATGGCAATTTCGGGATTTTCCCGTGTCTCCCGGTGCAGGGGAGGTTATGGCGAATTTTTTTGAAAATTTAGGGTGTTAGCCAAATTTTTGAAAAATTTGAAAATTCTCAGAAACTGAAAAGTTGGAGAATGGAAGCCAGATCGAACGTAGAGTTGGTTAATCAAACCACTTTCGACTTTGTTCCTTTTCGGGGACGAAAAGTTTTAAGTGGGGGAGATTGTAACAACCCGGAAAATCTGAGCCAGTTTAAAATTTTTATTTTGGCAAATTTAGCGAATTTTGAATATTTAAAATAGATTATTTTAAATAAAATCGACGAGAAATTTATTTTGAATATATTCGAACGTATATATTATATACGTCGTCGTTAGAATATAAATATTTATATATAATTATAAATAGAATTGAAAATGGCGCGGTAGTTCGATAATTCGATTTCAAACTTCAATTGAATGTACCGGGTGCAAAACAATCCGGATTTTAGTGAAACCAAAAACATTAGGATCCATTTGTGAATATCTTTCCAACGAATCTGAAAAATCGAAATTTCATAGCGGGAATGAAAAGATATGTCCAGTTGAAAATTCTGAATAGTCGCTATGGGATTCAGGCCCTTAAAAATGAGGATTTTGCAAACGACCTCGGATTTCGACGAAACCAGTTTTGTTGGGTCCGTGATGTAAGGTATTGCTAGGTTTCAAATTTCATAATTTTCCGAATCAATATGTGAGCGTGGCAAAGGAAAACGTGTTTTGACCATTTCAGTTGATTTTAATCGACTGGAAAATGACCATTTTTCCAACGGTCTCAGAATTCGACGAAATTAGTTTTGTTAGGACCGTATCGTCAATACGAAGCTAGAAAATATTTTTATGGAATTTTTAGAGTTCGTATGTGACCCCGGTAATTTGAAATGTGCGTTTAAATTGAATATATAAAGAATTATACTTTAAATTTAACGGAAACTGATTCAAACGATCGAATCAGCCTGCGATACATATCCCATTGTGTTCGGAATGGGAGTATTTAGCTAGAGGCGGCATTCGTTGGGTTCGATTTGGAGTTAGTATCAACGAGCAAATATTTTTCGAATTAAAGAAATTAAAATAATAATATAATATAATATATATACTAATTCTTGGCCCAAACCCTAACATCTGGTTCAGTTTCAATAGCCGCCATCTACAAATCAAAGGGCCAAATCGCTCGATGGTTCCCCACCCAAAATCTCTCCATCCACTCATCGTTAACGAAATCCGAGACTGCGAAATGAAAGAGAGTCTTGAGATCAATGAATTGAACGGGGGTGATGGCGCCTGGTGTTTTCTGGTGGCCGGATTTGTCCCCTAAAGTCGTCGACATCGTGGGCGTTTTAAAAGGCGGGGGGGACCTCGAATTAATCGAGACTCGTGGGGGACGTCGGCGCTGTGAAGCGCTTCCTCGTGATGACCTCTGATCGGTCTCCGGCTATGGGGGGTGGCGCGCGCAAGTCAGTTTGGGGGTTGAGGGTTTTCCGTCGGTAATAGCAGAAGAGAACGGGGGTGAAGAAGAAGACGCAGATGCTAAAGGTGATTATTTTAATTTAATTACCACATTATTTTTTTTATTAGTTTTATTTAAATTTACATTGTTTTAATTTAGTTTTTTATTTATTAAGCATAGAAAAATATATAGATTTGTTTGAAAATAAAAATAGATTGGTTTAAAAATAAAACAGAAAAAAATAAATATTGTTTTTAAAATAGAAAATATACATTGTTTTAAAAATAAAAAAAGCAAGGAGCTTTAAAAATATAAAAGCAAGGATTTTTAAAATAAAAATAGCCCGGGTTTAAAAATATGATTTTTATTTGAATAACTCCATAGTAAAAATTCGATTTTTATATATTGAATAGCAAAGTAAAAATTTGATTTTTATATATTGAATAGCAAAGTAAAAATTTGATTTTTATATATTGAATAGCATAGTAAAAATTCGATTTTTATATATTGAATAGCATAGTAAAAATTCGATTTTTATATATTGAATAGCGAAGTAAAAATCCGATTTTTACATATGTAGTGACTATGGGCAACGAAGGTGATAAAAAGGCATGGAAGATGAAGATTTCTATAAAAGAAGAGTCAAGATGATTGGAAATCTATCGGTGAGAATTTCTCACCTTTCAATCTCTTTTTTTTTCTAGTTATATATATATATATATACTAGGATGCAGGCGGTGTTTAGTAGCACCCGACACAATCGTCCACAGACCATGGACTTGTTTGTTTGGTTGCATAAATTAGTTAGATGATTTGATTTGAATTTGGTTGTTTGGTAAATTTGATTGATATGTGAATGGCGTGGGCCTTCACTAGACCGGGGATAAGGCTAGGCCTTGTCCCGTTTCTAGTATCGTGCCGTTATGCCGCCGAAATTTTCTAAAATATGTTAGAAAAATAAAAATATCATTTTATTGAATAAATGAACCGAATAGAATATTCATAGTTTGAATAAAATATTTTGATCGTTAAAAATATAATTTTTAACGTGGAAGTGAATAAAATAAAATATTCATTTGCAAACCGGACGGTTTGTTTATGTACACCTATTTGAAGGACAATGATTGGGTCGATAAATTTTACACATCGCCCAACTGCACAAATAAAATCAGTGTTTGTTGATTTGAAACCCCACACGGGTGTTGGGGTGAAATTTGAAGTTCACTCATCCTGATTGATTAAATATGTCGATCGATTGATTGACACGCTGTTATAAGCGTTAGATATCTATATTTGATGCTTATACAGTGTAGTGCACTTTGGTTGATGGTTGATTATTTTTCAATGTTATTATATACGTGTGATGTATGAAAATCCATATAATTAACATTATATGGTGATTGATTGGGCCTCATTCCAATTTAGAAAATAAAGAATATATAAAATAAAGGTTCATGTGTTGACATTACTCATCCGTTGAGATTAGTCATGTGTTGAACGAAATATTTTAATAATAAAATTTACATCTTTATCAATATAAAATAAAGGTTCATGTGTTGACAGTACTCATCCGTTGAGATTAGTCATGTGTTGAACGAAATATTTTAAAAATAAAATTTACATCTTTATCAATATAAAATAAAGGTTCATGTGTTGACAGTACTCATCCGTTGAGATTAGTCATGTGTTGAACGAAATATTTTAATAATAAAATTTACATCTTTATCAATATAAAATAAAGGTTCATGTATTGACAGTACTCATCCGTTGAGATTAGTCATGTGTTGAACGAAATATTTTAATAATAAAATTTACATCTTTATCAATATAAAATAAAGGTTCATGTGTTGACAATACTCATCCGTTGAGATTAGTCATGTGTTGAACGAAATATTTTAATAATAAAATTTACATCTTTATCAATATAAAATAAAGGTTCATGTGTTGACAGTACTCATCCGTTGAGATTAGTCATGTGTTGAACGAAACATTTTGATAATAGAAATATTTGAAAACGAAATATTTGAAATAGAATATTTGAAAATAGAAATATATGAAGCCGTGTTGATTAGATTGACGCCATTTAGACGTGAACGATATTTATATCGATTTTATTCATTTAAAAATGAATATTGAAAAGTGATTTCGAAATCGAATAAATTGAAATGAAATTTGAATTTGAATTGAATATAAAACGATTTCGAATTTAATTGGATAGAAAACAAATTGAATTCAAATGGAATAGAAAACGAATTTGATTTAAATTGATTAGAAAACGAAATTGATTTAAGTCGAATAGAAAACCAATTTGAATTGAATCGAATAGAAAACCAATTTGAATTGAATCGAATAGAAAACGACTTTGAAATTGAATTGAATTGAAAACTAATTCAAATTGAATTGAAAGCGAATTGAAATGAATTCAAATTGAATTGAAATTTGAATTGAATAGAAATGAATTTTAAAACGAATTTATAAAGAAGAATTCAATTTTGCTTTGAATTGAAATGGAAGTTGAAATTGTTTTTGAAACGAATTTAAAACTATTTATATAATTCGTTTTAAATAGAAATCGACGAAATATATACTATATATATTATATATATAATATAATGGCCTGAATAGAACGCGCCGCGGCAGTTCGTGAATTTCGACCATTTATTTCAAACGGACATTACGGGAGATCCGACCGTCGGATTCTCCTAAAACCGGAACCGTTGGGTTCGTATCGAAAAGAGCTTTCTAACGAATATTAGAAATTCAAAATCTAACGGTTGGATTTGGAGATACGTCCAAATCAAATTTGGAAAAGGTCGCTGTAAGTGCAATTCGATGGCCGTTGATGGAAATCGACTGTACGGGCCTTGATAAAATTGTTAAAAATAGTAATAATTCGTGTAAAATCATAAGAAATGATTTGGGAAAAGTTGGGATGAAAAACTCCATATTTGAAAAGATAAAAATGGATTTTTATCGAAATGAACTAGTTTTGAACTAAATTCATAACCCAATTATTTTTAAATAAATAAATTAGATTCAAAAAGGGGTTTTAAATAAATCGGAATTTCTAATATATTTGATTGGATTTGAAATGGGTTTATCGTGAACGGTGTTTTAAATAACACTAGTTCTTTAACCCGATAATAAATAGAATTTAATTTGGGTTTGTCGTGAACTGTGTTTTAAATAACACCTAGTTCTTTAACCCAGTTAAAAGAGTTTTGATTGAATCTTCAATTAAATTGAAATGTGAATTGATAATTTAGATTATCAACTTTAGAAAATAAGCGAGGATGGAGTATCACCAGTTTTGCTCCAAAGCGATAGTTAAATCTTTAATCAGATTTGAACGTGAAATGGTAATTAATTTTACCGAACACTGTGATGTTAAATATGGAGTATTACCAGTTTTGCTTCATGGGATGAATAGGTTGGGATTGGGAAATAAATTAAATAATTACTTCGGTATGGTTCGCTAATCTCGACTAGTTTGGAAAACCATAATTTGGTTTGAAAAGACATCCAAGGGAAGATTAAAGGATAAATTTTAAAGAATTTATCTTGGATAAAATTAATGGGAACCTTTCCCTAAGAATTGAAATTTAGAAACTAGCTGAAGGTTAGTTAAGAAGAATGGTTTCCTGGATATTGATCTGATGTTGGTTTCGGCCTTCGGGGTTAATATTTGGGGAATTGCTCTCTTACTGATTTACGGTTAGTAACTAATGAATTGGAATGAGGCGTATGTTGTGTTTGTGTAACATTCGTTTTAATATACGCGGGTTGTTCGGAAAGGCCGGGTTTATACCCATTCTGAATAATCAATTCGACGATATGTCGAAGATGAAGATGGTGGTTGAAGACCGGAAGTCTTCACATCGTAGGGATAATTACTGACGATCCTGATTGGGCTGTACACCCAAGAGGATGGAAATAGTTGGTGGTCGTCCAGACGTACTTGGAGATGGATGGATATGCGAGGAAAGTGCCTCCGGTTTCGTTCAGACCTAGAACGGACTTGTAAATGGACGGTGTGTCTGACATTGTATTCCTTTATATTGTATTTGTTGATCTCTGCTAAATATATATCTGTTTGGCGGCGGAGAATTTATTCTCTTGCTTAACGCCCTTCTCTGAGACATATGAGCTCAGAGGTTATATATTGGCAGAAATCAGTGGTACGATATGGATTGATAGTGTGGCATGCTGAGATGCAGTGATCCAGACTTTTGTTGAAAAGCAAAGTTTGGTGGTTGATGATCAAAGCGCAGCTGATATAGCATGGCTTTGTGTATAGCATTGGTCCGCGAGCCTCACACCCCGGTATGGTGGTAAACCGATGGTTTGATCAGTATGCTTTTTCGTGGATGGGCACCTTAGTGGTGTCGTGGATTCGGTCGACCGAGATGAGCCTAGTGCTCAGGGATATATAGAGTAAGCGGTGTTTTCTCTCGCTGGGACGTAAGCCGCGGTGGTACTCTGGTCCCAAATGTGCGAATGCAGACGGTGTTTTCTCTTGTGGGGACGTAAGTCGTGGTGAATTGCATTTCGCGATCGATCTTTCGAATCAGGAGCCACCATGATGGAAATCCAATTTCCAATACGTGTATTGCGGTTTTAATTATGGAACTAGTATGGCGACATGATATATGGTACCCATGCCGTCTATGATTTATATTTATGATTGAAATTGTTTTGACACTATACGCTTATTATAGTATCAAATGATTTGTTTTAAACGTACCAAGCATGTTTGGCTATTATAAGGGAAAACCCTATCCTCCGGCTTGCGTTGCATTGTGTGATGGGACCTGGGTCTTATAATAGCTTCATTTTTCGAAAAAGCATTGTGCTGTTTAATCTATGCACTAGTATTCTTGGGAGGAAACCCGTTCCGTGTCATACGGCGTGGTCCCTTGAATTACTCTCTTTTAAAGTAAAGTTTTAAATAACTGTTTTAGTTCTCACACCAGTCCCATGGCTGACCTAGAGTTTATTGTTTTAACCTAAACTCTGGGTGCCCTTATTTTGACACGGGCAGCTAGTAGTTTTGGTTTTGCAGATTTATATTCACAGGATCCTGGTTTACAGCTGGAACGATATCCGGAAAGCTTTGTATCCGTATATCTACTTCTAGTTGTGTATTGTATTAGTTTCCGCTGCTATGTATTTAAATGTAATTTAAATCTCTGATATTTCTGTGAAATATTCAGTTATACTCTGTATATTCTTGTAATCTGATGCATTGTTGTAATATACAATGAAATGTTCTTTTGTCTGCGTTCTATTTTGTCTTGTTCTCAAAACAATCAGGCGTTTCGAACGGTCTAGATCGGTTTAGCGACTGATTCGGACCGAGCGAGATTCTAGATCGTCACAACTAAGGATAAGGAGGACATGATATTTGATGCTGTCATGGATAAGCCCACCCGGAACAGACGATACGGTTATGGAAATCTAGAGGTAATACTCAAATTATTTTACATCACACATGTAGAACAATTATCTATCAACTCATTTTACATTACTAATACAAAAAATATTGGTGAGGTTAAGAGTATACCTTGAGGATAATCATGTAATTTAATTGTATAATTTATTTATTTTCGAAATGTTCATAGTTTTGCTTCTTTCAAATTCAATGTACTCGTTAAATAAGATCATTTAGTATACGTAAAACAAAGGCAACAATGTTGTTAATAAAAAATTATGATATGACTAATTATACATGTACTCGTAAATGATACAGGTTAGATCATCTCAGGAGGCGTATCAGAGGGCTCAGGACAAGGAAGTAATCGAACAGCTAAAAGCAGAAATTGTGGAGCTTCGTGAGCGTGAGGATCGGTGTGACCAGCAGATGGAGTTGCTTAATCAGAAGCTAGCGGAGTTCATCGCCCAGCACGGTACGCCACCTTCATCTTCCGGTAGAGAGAGTTGATCAGGTTAGCGTTTGGACATGGTTGTTTGTGTTTTGAGAGTTAGTGAGGCTTGCTACATGGTTATTGTATATATTGATGGTTTGGACATGTTATGGTGCTTTGGTGATGGTGTGGTGTCTTGGTTATGATGTTTGGACATGCTTGTGTTGTTTTGATTACGTTTGGACATGGGTTATGATGTTTTGGCGACGTATGTTATGGAAATATTGGTTAGTTAATGTGTTTTGTGTTTGATTTTTATTTTTTACTTTGATTGGGTGTATATATGGTTCGGATTTTTAGTTATATGCTCGGATTGGAGCAGTTTCAATGGTTGATTGTGTTGTGTGGATTGTAGTGGCAAATCTGAAATCTGTAAAAAAAAAAACCCAGATTTCCAACGGCGAGTAACGGCTTATTGGTCATCCACAACCAACGGTTTCCAACGGCGAGAAACGGTGTATTTGCAACGGTTTCCATCCTTTTCCAACGTCCCTTTGATCAGAAATATGGGACACGTGGTCATATCTTCCAGTTGGAAGCCATTGGAAAATGGGCGTTGTTTGCATTGGAAGTCGTTGGAAACCGTTGATCCATATACCAACGGGTTGACCAACGACCTCCAACGGCGTTTCCAACGGCCGCCAACGGCCCTTGGCCGTTGGAAACTGCTGTTTCTCTTGTAGTGTATATATTATATGAATTCACGGCTTATCATATTGTACGTCTTCTGTAAACCTACATTCACACAAAACTTAGAAATAACAGATTTCTTGAAGTCTCTTAGTAATTCATGCGCTAATGAAATATTGTCTCCTACATATCTTCTTTTGACATATGCACATTGGTTTTCCGTTATGAGAAATGGCAGGAAGTGCTTTTACCTGTTGCATAATATATTGGAATTTTTTTGTAGAACAAATTATGATAAGAAATCCGTCTAAATTGGCTAACATTTGTAGGGGTGTCAGTCTTGGGGATGAGGGTTATGAATGTGTGATTAGCTCCCTTTGGCAATTTTGGTGATCTAAACATATCCCTCAATGCAAGAAGCAAATTTGTTGGAGTTTAGCCCAATGTAGTTTAATTTTTTTAGCATTCAACCCACCAAGACCCCAAATCAAGTCATCACGCACTGAAAACATAACATTTAGTCACTTCTATCATTGAACTTTCCTGCATTAAAAAACCTGACCTTGTGAATTAATAAAAGAAATAGACTGAAAGTGTGGAAAATCAGTGTTGATGTGGGAAATTGGTTGCTTCGCACGCCAATCCCCGATGAGTATGAGTTATGCAGTAAATCCAAACATAGACTACTAAAAAGTAAATAATATTGAAACTTATAGTGATTAGGCAAGTTGTGTCTATGTCCACTTCGAGGTAACTTGTATATTACGCAATATTGTTACAAGTACAATCCAAGTCCAACCCTTTGTTTACAAAGTTAAGTAAATAGCAATGACAATGTCCTTGTTCAAAGCAAGTACAATCTCCATCCTATAGTTCAAATGTCCAAGAAGAAGAAACTATATCCAAAAGTGTGCTCCAATACCCAAGAAAGTCCAAGAATAATGTCCACGGAAGTTTCCAAAGTCAAACAAGCCATGAAGGAGGCCATTAGAAAGCTCCAAAACCAAGAATCCTGAATGTAGCAGCAACGAGACCAAAAAGATCCTGAAATCAGCCAAGTAGTGGGGTATTTATAGCTATGGGGATCCGTAATTCACATCCCTAATATTTCGTATCCCGGGATCGGTACCAAACCCGGGACCTAGCCATTTCTTCTGCTTCTTCTTCGAAGCATCCAATCCAGCTCAGTTGTCACATCATCTTCTTTGTATCCAGGGATACATGTTTCCCAATGCCAACCCATTTCGTATTCCCTGTAAACTAAGCACACCGATCCCGCTTGCCTGAGCTTCATCACCAACTTCGTAACATAGGATACGAAATTCCCTAACCATAAGTGGGATACAAAATCCTCTGCACCATCCGATACAAATCCATGAATTCGACTTTGGGGATACGAAAAAGCATACCAGAGAAATACCGATCCCGGGATCAGTAATGAGAATACCGACCCCGATATACTAAGCCAAACTTTGTCAGTTTCTGAATGTCATAAGTTGCATCGATTCGAACGTGTTTCCTGGAGTCATACCAATCTCGAAATACTTAACCAAAATTTTGAGTTTTCTGAGAGTTTTGCGACTACGACCAAATCAATTTAACCCTTCTAGAATTTGTATTCGAGTCCCGAGTACTCCGATAACCAAAAATTTTGATTTCATCGAACACCATATGAAAGCCGAGTAATGGCAGTTGAAAAATACGTGTTGAGTTGTCTCCACTTCCTCCGCACATATGGGACATATAGTGTTTGATACAATGCCAAATCGATGAAGTTTGGATTTAGTATTTAGTCGATCACATATAGCGAGGTAGGATATAAACCACATACATCTGCTATTCTTTGAGTGCCATATAACTTTGTAGCAGGACTTAATTTGACCCTGAGATCTGAATTTTTTCCCAAGCCTTAAATAGAGAGAAAGAGTCACCTTCACACTCGCACTATTCATTTATATCAGAAGAAACTCTGGTACGATGCGTAGAAAGTGACTAAATTTCTTGGGACACCTCTCTAGTTGGTGGTTGAAGATTAACTTTAAATTTATTATTTTGTATGATCATAGCAACACTATCAGCAACTTTCCTACTGAATTAAGTCTGTTAACTCCCAAAAGATCAACTAAGCATCTACATTTCAACCAGGGTTTGAACCAAAGAAAAGTATTCTGACCGGCTGCAATTATCTCGTTCATGAGTTGTCTTCTGTTGGAAAACAATGGCTGAGTCACGTACTTGGCCGCTTTCTTGAAGACGATTCGGCAATCTGGCCGGTGGTGCAAAACAAGTTCGTACTTTCGCCGCCGCCTCTAGGATAAAACAGCCTCTGAAATAATAACTGACTTGCTTTGTACAACAAATCAGTGCAGATTTGCACTTTCGAAAATAAAAATACTGCTCGAAAATTTTAGGAAGAATAATTTAGTGGCGGAGGTAAAAACTGTGTTATATTATATTGTTTCGTCTACAACTGAAGATAATATATAGATGGGGATTAGGGCTGAACGAAAATACTGGGCAGTAGATAAATCTGCTAAAATACCGGGTCAATAGTTTACCGCTTCAAATAAAAGTCAACTCAGAAATATATCTCGTATTTAAAAAAACACAGTTCTAAAAAAGCAGTTTTTTTTCTAGTCCAAAAATATAAGTGTTTACACCACAAAGCCAAGCCCGAGCCCGAACCCGAACCGAACCGAGCCGGGCCGGGCGGAGTCGAGTCGGTCGGTCGCGCGTGTGTGTGGTGGTCATGATGCATGGTCTCCCTCCTCACAACAAAGCGTACATTGGGTGCCCAAGGCCTCAACATGACTTCTTAGAAACAAGTATAAGTACTTGCATCTTTCTTATAATCCCATGATGTGGGACTATTCACATATAGGAGCCATTCATACACTTATTTCAATATTTTTAATAACTCACAAATTATTTTCAACAATCCCCCACTTGAATTTTTAAAAATATCTTCGAGCAGTTTCTAAAAATATATAAGATTGTGCATAAACAAAGGTGTCATCCTACTTGAACCTTTGCATAGTGAATAAGATTCAGTTTTTACTAGAGTGACACGTAGTCTTGAACTCTATTCCTGACATCAAACCACACACAACCTTTTCTATAGTGCAATCAAATAAGCCCGTGCATTTATGGCCATGCACGTCTATCCCAATTTAGTGAACGCTCTAGAAGTTTTGCCCAAAACTCCATAGGAAACGGCCACATTTCGACATTCACATAGGTGAGTCTATCAAGAGTACTCCTGAAGGTAGATACTCCACTCCAAATAGAGTATAGATCTCATTAAGAGTTTCTATCAACTCGTCCTCTAATCACTTCAGGAATACATGCTTCTTGGTTTATTAAATAGCATGTTCAACTCCTATCACTATACAACTTGCTTTTACCCATTGAACCTATTTCTTGGGATCTCCAGTCATTTAGGTCGGGTTACCATTGTGCGTGACTCAACAATCTAAGGGCAATAGTCCTATTCTCTTAGAAGAATTAAGGACTTTCTCTCAGGATAGTCCTTTCGTCAAAGGATCTGCCAAATTTTCATCACTACGTACGTAATCCACTCTAACGGTACCTGAGGAAAGTAGTTCTCCAACCGTGCTGTGCTTACAACGTATTTGTCGTCTCTTACCGTTATAATAACGGTTCTGAACTTTTGCAATAGCCGCGGTACTGTCGCAATGTATCAACACAGCTGGTATTGGTTTTTCCCATAAGGGAATCTCAGCTAGCAGACTTCTCAAATACTCTGCTTCTTCACTAGCTGTGGCTAGTGCTATCATCTTAGACTCCATAGTAGACTGAGCAAAAATAGTCTGTTTCTTGGATTTCCAAGAGACAGCTTCTCCAGTGATGCTAAATATATAGCCACTGGTCGCTTTAGAATCATCAGATAAAGTATTCCAGTCTACATCTGAATGTCCTTCAAATACAGCTGGAAACTTCTCATAATGTAATCCAAGGTTCATAGTTCATTTAAGGTATCTCATTACCCTTTCAATAGCATGCCAGTGCTCTATACTAGTTCTACCGGTAAACCTGCACAATAATCCTACGACATAGGTAATGTCGGGTCTAGTACAATCAATGGCATAACGAAGGCTGCCAATGATGCTCGCATAATCAGACTGTCTTACACCTTCACCAGTGTTCTTAAGTAACTTTACACTTGGATCATATGGTGTACATGCAGGTTTACAATCAAAGTAATTATATTTCTTTAGTATCTTCTCAATGTAATGAGATTGATCCAAAGAAATTTCCTTTTCTGACCTAGTAATCTTAATACCAAGGATTACACTCGCCTCACCTAGTTCTTTCATATCAAAATTGGCACTTAATAAGGATTTGACTGAATTTATGGCATGAATGTTTGACCCAAAGATGAGTAGGTCATCTACATAAAGACATATAATAGTGCAAATGTCATTCTCAGATTTGTAGTAAATGCATTTGTCACTTTCATTAACTTTAAAACCATGTGAAATGATTAAGTTATCAAAATTTTCATGCCATTGTTTAGGTGCTTGTTTTAAACCATATAATGATTTATCTAATTTGCATACTTTATGTTCTTGACCATGTACTACAAATCCTTCAGGCTGGTCCATATAGATTTCTTCGTCTAATTCACCGTTTAAAAATGCGGTTTTAACATCCATTTGGTTTATTAGTAAATTATGAATGGAAGCAAGTGAGATTAATACCCTAATGGATGTTATTCTAGTTACAGGTGAAAAATTGTCAAAGAAATCTATATTTCCTTTTTGTTTAAAACTTTAAGCTATAAGTCTTGCTTTGTATTTATCAATAGTACCATCAGGTTTTAATTTCTTTTTAAGCACCCATTTACAGCCTATAGATTTACAACTAGGGGGTAAATCTGCCAAATGTCAAGTCTTATTGGATTCCAGAGAATCCATCTCAACATTTATAGCCTCTTGACAAAAATCGGCATCTAAAAAAGATAGGGCCTCTTTGAGGTTTAAGGGATCCTCCTCTATAGTAAAAGCACAAAAATCCGAACCAAAATCTTTTACAGTTCTTGTTCTTTTACTTCTTCTAGGTTCAGCTTCAGAACTTTTATTAAATTCTGTTCTAATAGGCATACTTGAAGTGCCCCCACTATTCCTTAATTAAAAAGGAAATTTTGTTTCATAAAAATCGGCATCATTTGATTCAATTAAGTTATGTGCATTTATATCATAAAATCGATATGCTTTGATATTAATAGCATAGCCTATAAATACACATTCATATGCTCTATGTAACACCCCACCTCTGTTAAGGACACTCACAAAGGGAATGCCTTAACTTTGGTGGAGCGTTTTAGTAGATAGAACAAAAATTTACAAGACAGATAAACAATACTTGAGAAATTATAACTTTATTACAGCAGAAAATAGAAATCAGTTTGGTTACATCTTTACCAAAAACTCAAGTAATCAGTCTTGTTCAGAAAATCATGAGAGTACAAAACTTTAAAATCATATTCCCCACAGAAGCTGCCGTAAGGAGTCAAGCCATACTTTAAGCACTCTAAGCAGAAGAAATCCGGATCAAGCTAAAGTGTTCCCTCCTTGGAAAACATGGGGGGAAACGGAAGAAAAGGGGCGAAAACAAGCAAGGTCAGACATAAAGTCTGGCAAGTCCAGTGACTTTCAGCATATAAATAGATAATAATAATCATGGCTTGCAAATAAAACTGGATGAGATAACAGTAACATGAGCAGCAGATGTACTTAGGTTAAACAGAAGGAACAAAATAATATTACTTTTTATTTCTCTGCACTAATACTAGTATATCAGGTTTAGGTGTCACCCTAATGTCTAAACTGAAACAGAAACGGGAACAGAATGATTTCCACAGAAGAGAATGCTAGTAATGGGCTTTTACCACCCCAACAGAAACAGACAGAAACAGAATGCTAATAATGGGCCTTTACCACCCGAACAGAAGGTACAGAAACAGATTAATCCCTACGGAAACAGAATATAGAATTAGGTGTACACTAGTAAATGGGCCTTTACCACCCGAACAGACGGTACCACGCAGACAGGTGTTGCCACCCAACAGAAACAGACGGTACCAACAGAAACAGACAGAACTAAGTGTACCCTAAAACCCTACCCCAAGCGATCGGCTCCCTAATACATAAATACCCTGCGTTGGCTCCACAATAGGGTGTATCACTCCCTAAAGTGACAACTAATTGGCACATGCCTATTTACAGATGTCATGGCGTCTTACATCCTCAGAGGCAGACCGGGATCCATGCGCGCACATGACCCGGTTGGAACGCACCATCAACACCCTTCGCCATTATCAGAATGAACCACTTATAATTAGTTCAGTAAGCGTGCCCGGACCCTACCTACTGTTGGGTCAAAGTTTTGATACCAGAAAGGGTTACTGACTAATATGGGTCCCAAACAACAGATGACACAAGTAATTTTCCTCCTAACCTTGTGTCCTCAGACTAAAAGATTTCAGATTAACTTGTTTACAAGTACAGACATACAGAGTTCAGATCAACTAGTTCACAGATCAGACAAGTTTTCAGACTAACGGATCAAATATACGGATTTAACAGATTTGCAGATTTGTCTAACTTTGTAATTGGGCTTACAAATTCATGAAACGGTTTTGTTAAATTCATCAGTCCAATTGGTTTAACCCTATCCACCCAACACGTTTTAGATTTCACATTTATCCCAGATTTGAATTAATTAAATATTAATGCACAGACCTCTCACATGAGGTCGGTAGCTTGTGGCCGCTGGATATGCCGGGCGGTTCTGGACAGACTTCTGCCACAAGCCAGACCAAACCTCGTGTCTGAGCATATTTTGGTTATGCCTACGACCTCTCACATTAGACTGGCAGTTTGCGGTCGCTGATTAAGCCAGTTGGTTCCGGGCAGGCTTCTACCGCTAATGGAGTCTAACCTCGTATCATAGCCAATTCATTCCAACACAGATTTTTCAAATATCAGAATAATTCTGTTTATTTAACATATTAAACTTCTGCACAAGTTACAGCCGATTATTCGAGGTTCTATTAACAAGTTTTGCTCAATTTTAAGTCGAGCCTACAGATTCACATACTTCAAATTTCAGCATTTCAGTTCCAATAGATTACGTCATTCAGCAGATTAAACAGATAACAGATCTTGCAGATTAGGCTATTTAGCATATTTAGCAAATAAGGAAATTTAACATAATTAGCAGATTAGGCAATTCAATCTAATTAGCAATTTAGGCAATGTAACAGAACTAGCAGATTATGCAATATAACAGAATTAGCAGATAACAGAATTAGCAAATTATATATATATCTAAAACTCTATTTACATATCTTGCCCAGTCATAAATTTAGCCTAAACTTACATGCCTAAATCAAGGTCATAATTCATAATACAAATATAACCCAAATTTTAGCCTTAATATTCCCATCTACAGTTCATGTCAAAACTAGATAATATTCTAGTTCACCATTTATGTCCAAGACTAATATACATTGTTAATCATTCACTATTATAGCCAATTCAGATTATGCCAACATATTTATTATGCCAAATTAACTTAATTAAGCTACGCCCAATCCCCGTATAACATGTTTTCACAAGTTCTCTAAGTACTCATGAAGTGACCCTAGCAAAAGGAACAGGGGACAAGCACAAAAAGGAATAGGCATGCAACGATGAACCAAATACAATGATAATGACCCTACTAGGCTCGATGTCCATAACAGTGAATGGGAATAAACTAGCAAAGTTACATACAAAATATGAGATCTAACATCATTAAGGGAATAGGCATAAGAAACTAACTACAATAGTTATAGGCAACTAACCACAATAGTCATGGGCGACTAATTACAATAGTTTCTTATTCAATGTCATATGCAATAGTCTCATAGGCGTAAATCATAGTCATAGGCAATAGTCTCATAGGCATGAATCATAGTCATATGCAATAGTCTCATAGTCTTGAATCATAGTCATAGGCAATAGTCTCATAGTCAATGAATCATAGTCATGGGCAATAGTTTCATGTCCAATTATGCATTATTATTTGTCCTAAAATTTAGCGTTCGTGCGTTAATCTCTTATGAGATGCTGCGCAAGCTCGTAGTAGCCTGGCTATAGAACAGAAAGAAGAAAGAGGTACAAAATAATCACAGAAAAATAGATCTGACAGATAAGAATATACATAACCTCAGATTCAGATTTACAATCGTGTCACAATTATAATTACAGTTTATAGCGGAAAATAACCGTACTTGCCTTTCGTGGTTTTAAGAAAGGATAATAAACTGTTGTTGATGCAGAAATGCTGAATTATTCCTCTTTAATTGTTGTCGTAGCTCTAGACTTTGATTTGAGATTTGATTTAGCTTTTAATTCTATTCAAGTTGGAAGAAGATTCATCCGTCCAAGTTTTGATTCCAGCAGGGTAGCGATGCCATTTTTATTTTTAATTAGAACAGAGGCAGAATATAGACAGAATGAATTTGTGTAGAGAAAATGAGGCTAGGGGGATGTTTATATAGGATTAGGCGGTCGAATCCAGACAGAAAACGAGTCTAAATACATCAGAATGCATCAGGTTCAGAAAGAGGGTTCGGGAGGCAGGTCGACCCCCAGGTCGACACTATGGTCGTCCTGGTCCCCAGGTCGACACTATGGTCGACCAGGCCCTGGGAGGTCGACACTATGGTCGACCCCAAGGTCGACCTGGTCCATGGGCGGGAATTTTCCCGCCCAGCCTGTTTTGGGATTTTGAATTCGAATTTGAATTCGAATTTTCGAGCTGTTTTCGATTCTGAAATTCTCTGAAACTTCGGAGGGCCATATCTCCCTCATACGGACTCCATTTCTCAAAAACACGGACTCATTTCCAAGCAGAATTTCGAGACGAACGTAATGGCGCAACCCGTTTCCCTTGATTCTTATTTTATAATTTAATTATTCTCTGATTTGTTACTTATATGATCACAGAAAATATGGGGTGATACATTCTCCCCTCCTTAAAGGATTTCGTCCCCGAAATCTTCAAGTTTAGAAGAATGTGTCCTACCATCCAGTCATCCATCTACTCAACCATCATCCACAAGCATCCATTGTCCTTATAAAACTTCTAATGTTGTATGAACATATGCAAAAGTGTGTGTATATGTTCTTTATCTAATGCAAAGATCAGGCGGTACACTGATTCAGTTGACCTCCTTAATGCGAATTATGTTAGTGCCATGAGTCCAACATGTATGCAATTTTCCTATTTGATATTATTCTTATATGAGTGGCAACCATTCATTCATATGCAACATCCATGTGATGAGTCAATCATTTTGCATCCACAAAAATTAAAAATGCTCACACATCCATATGTAGTATGAGAGTGTTTTCGAGCCGATCTAGTGCCTAGTGTGTGTATATGCATCCACGAGCAACCACTAGCAACCACTTGCATCCACTTGCAACCATCAAACATAACATGTCTCAAACTCATGTTTACATCCACAGGATTCCTATCTATAGGTCGAAGACTCGATTGATAGGATACAGTCGAGTGATGGGAGCGAGTGCAAATAAACAAAAACTTGGTTTCCATTAGATCTTGGTTAAGAGACAAATTTCCCCTAAGTATCAACCCGAAGACCGAAATCAACATCAGATTGATACCGAGAGGATTACCCTCTTTAGACAATGTCAAAACTGGAATTCTCAACCTTACCAGAAATATTCAGATATTTACCGATTACCGGTACATAGCAGATTACTAAATGATTCTTAGGAAACTAAGCATGATAAAAACCCAAAATGTATGCGTCATAGTCAACTTAACGCTCAACATAGATACCGAACTTATCACAATTGGATGAGTCATAACCCCTATGGGTCTGAGTCTACAACGGAATCAGAAACAATATTAGTATTCAAGTGCAGAGTATCGATTACAAAATCGAAATGCCAGAATCAGAAAAGATTTTTAACTCAAAAATCAGATAAAGAAATTAAACCTCCTACAGAAAGTTTTCCTATTTCTATCCTATCCACTAGCCTCGAGAGTGTTTGCCTGCCTTCCAAAAGTTGGTCCTGCCCTCTGCCCTTGCCCTCGTTTCTTCGGACATTCCCTAGTGAAGTGTCCCATCTCACCGTAGTTGAAGCAAGTGCCCTTTCTTTTTCTGCAATCCTTGTTCAGATGAGTTGGGCTTCCACAAGTAAAGCACTTTTTCTCCTTCTTATCTTCAGACTTTTCACCCTTCTTTTGTGTTTCCTTTTTGGGCCATGCTTTCTTGTTCTGTGGTTCTTCCTTCTTTGCCTCTTTCTTGCCATTGTCTTCCTCGTGCAGTAGTGCCATATCCACCAATCTCTCGTAAGTCGCTCCCATGGGTACATGGGTCATGGCTAGGCTGTGTAGTGGCTCGTTCAATCCTTTAACAAAGCGGAGAACCTTTTTATGTTGGGTGTTGACTAAATCTAGCCCGAACCTAGCCAGTTGGTTGAACTGATTGACGTATTTTGTGAACGTCATACTTGCTTAAGAGATAAGAACTTTTCCAGTTGTAGACTTCGTTCAGCTTGCGAGAGGAATTTCATCTCAAACCTTGTTCTGAAATCCATCCATGTTTCAACCGGCCTCTCGGCGTTAGTGACTTCCCACCAATAGGAAGCTTCGTCCTTGAGCAACCATACCGCCAATTGTACCTTCTGCCTATCGTCCACCTCGAAAATAACGAACAGACCTCAGTTTCTTTGAGCCAGTTCCTCGCTTCTACGAATGATTCAGTTCCCTTGAAATCCTTTCCACCCATGGCCTTAAAATCTTTACAGATCTTTGAAAAAGCAATTGCACGAGGAAAGGGCAGAGGAGGAAGAATTGCTGCAGTTGGAGGAGGAATATCCGCTGGGCCTGCATCGTTGGCCCTAGCCTCTAAGTACCTCCTTAACCAGCCAGGTATTGGCACGCCCTCTGGAAAGTTAAGATTACCAAACATGCTGGAATGAAAGAAAAAGATTTAAAGCGGAGAACGGAAAAGATAGATATATGGCTTTTCTGAGGATTATGTTTTTCAAAATAAACTTTATTTTTGAAAATACTTCCTTTTAAAACCTTTTTGAAAATAGTTTTTCAAAAACTTTACCCAATCTGGTAACCTTCAGCTCTGATACCAAGTGTAACACCCCACCTCCGTTAAGGACACTCACAAAGGGAATGCCTTAACTTTGGTGGAGCGTTTTAGTAGACAGAACAGAAATTTACAAGACAGATAAACAATACTTGAGAAATTATAAATTTATTACAGCGGAAAACAGAAATCAGTTTGGTTACATCTTTACCAAAAACTCAAGTAATCAGTCTTGTTCAAAAAATCATCAGAGTACAAAACTTTAAAATCATAATCCCCACAGAAGCTGCCATAAGGAGTCAAGCCATACTTTAAGCACTCTAAGCAGAAGAAATCCGGATCAAGCTAAAGTGTTCCCTCCTTGGAAAACATGGGGGGAAACGGAAGAAAAGGGGCGAAAACAAGCAAGGTCAGACATAAAGTCTGGCAAGTCCAACGACTTTCTGCATATAAACAGATAATAATCATGGCATGCAAATAAAACTGGACGAGATAACGGTAACAGGATCAGCAGATGTACCTACGTTAAACAGAAGGAACAGAATAATATTACTTTTTATTTCTCTGCACTAATACTAGTATATCAGGATTAGGTGTCACCCTAATGTCTAAACTGAAACAGAAACGGGAACAGAATAATTTCCACAGAAGAGAATGCTAGTAATGGGCTTTTACCACCCCAACAGAAACAGACAGAAACAGAATGCTAATAATGGGCCTTTACCACCCGAACAGAAGGTACAGAAACAGAACAGATTAATCCCTACGGAAACAGAATATAGAATTAGGTGTACACTAGTAAATGGGCCTTTACCACCCGAACAGATGGTACCACGCAGACAGGTGTTTCCACCCAACAGAAACAGACGGTACCAACAGAAACAGACAGAACTAAGTGTACCCTAAAATCCTACCCCAAGCGATCGGCTCCCTAATACATAAATACCATGTGTCGGCTCCACAATAGGGTGTATCACTCCCTAAAGTGACAACCAATTGGCATAGGCCTATTTACAGATGTCATGGCGTCTTACATCCTCAGAGGCAGACCAGGATCCATGCACGTACATGACCCGGTTGGAATGCACCATCAACACCCTTCGCCATTATCAGAATGAACCACTTATAATTAGTTCAGTAAGCGTGCCCGGACCCTACCTACTGTTGGGTCAAAGTTTTGATACCAGAAAGGGTTACTGACTAATATGGGTCCCGAACAACAGATGATACAAGTAATTTCCCTCCTAACCTTGTGTCCCCAGACTAACAGATTTCAGATTAACTTGTTTACAAGTTCAGACATACAAAGTTCAGATCAACTAGTTCACAGATCAGACAAGTTTTCAGACTAACGGATCAAATATACGGATTTAACAGATTTACAGATTTGTCTAACTTTGTAATTGGGCCTACAGATTCACGAAACGGGTTTGTTAAATTCATTAGTCCAATTGGTTTAACCCTATCCACCCAACACGTTTTAGACATCACATTTATCCCAGATTTGCATTAATTAAATATTAATGGACAGACTTCTGCCACAAGCCAGACCTAACCTCATGTCTGAGCATATTTTGGTTATGCCTACGACCTCTCACGTTAGACTGGCAGTTTGTGGTCGCTGGTTAAGCCGGTTGGTTCCGGGCAGGCTTCTACCGCAAACAGAGTCTAACCTCGTGTCATAGCCAGTTCAATCCAATACAGATTTTTCAGATATCAGACTAATTCTGTTTATTCAATAGATTAACCTTCTGTACAAGTTACAACCGATTATTCGAGGTTCTATTAACAAGTTTTGCTCAATTTTAAGTCGAGCCTACAGATTCACATACTTCAAATTTCAGCATTTCAGTTCCAACAGATTACGTCATTCAACAGATTAAACAGATAACAGATCTTGCAGATTAGGCTATTTAGCAGATTTAGCGTATAAGGCAATTTAACATAATTAGCAGATTAGGCAATTCAATCTAATTAGCAATCTAGGCAATATAGCAGAACTAGCAGATTAGGCAATATAATAGATTTAGCAGATAACAGATTTAGCAAATTATTTATATCTAAAACTCTATTTACATATCTTGCCCAATCATAAATTTAGCCTAAACTTACATGCCTAAATCAATGTCATAATTCATAATACAATATATACCCCAAATTTTAGCCTTAATATTCCCATCTACAATTCATGTCAAAACTAGATAATATTCTAGTTCACCATTTATGTCCAAGACTAATATACATTGTTAATCATTCACTATTATAGCCAATTCAGATTATGCTAACATATTTATTATGCCAAATTAACTTAATTAAGCTACGCCCAATCCCCGTATAACATGTTTTCACAAGTTCTCTAAGTACTCATGAAGTGACCCTAGCAAAAGGAATAGGGGACAAGCACAAAAAGGAATAGGCATGCAATGATGAACCAAATACAATGATAATGACCCTACTAGGCTCGATGTCCATAACAGTGAATGGGAATAAACTAGCAAAGTTACATACAAAATATGAGATCTTACATCATTAAGGGAATAGGCATAAGAAACTAACTACAATAGTTATAGGCAACTAACCACAATAGTCATGGACGACTAATTACAATAGTTTCTTATTCAATGTCATAGGCAATAGTCTCATAGGCGTAAATCATAGTCATAGGCAATAGTCTCATAGGCATGAATCATAGTCATAGGCAATAGTCTCATTGTCTTGAATCATTGTCATAGGCAATAGTCTCATAGTCAATGAATCATAGTCATGGGCAATAGTTTCCTGTCCAATTATGCATTATTATTTGTCCCAAAATTTAGCGTTCGTGCGTTAATCTCTTATGAGATTCTGCGCAGGCTCATAGTAGCATGGCTATAGAACAGAAAGAAGAAAGAAGTACAGAATAATCACAGAAAAACAGATCTGACAGATAAGAATATACATAACCTCATATTCAGATTTATAATCATGTCACAATTATAATTACAGTTTATAGCGGAAAATAACTGTACTTGCCTTTTGTGGTTTTAAGAAAGGATAATAAACTGTTGTTGATGTAGAAATGCTGAATTATTCCTCTTTAATTGTTGTCGTAGCTCTAGACTTTGATTTGAGATTTGATTTAGCTTTGAATTCTATTCAAGTTGGAAGAAGATTCATCAGTCCATGTTTTGATTCCAGCAGGGTAGCGATGCCATTTTTATTTTTAATTAGAAAAGAGGCAGAATATAAAAAGAATGAATTTGTGTAGAGAAAATGAGCCTAAGGGGCTGTTTATATCGGATTAGGCGGACGAATCTAGACAGAAAACGAGTCTAAATACATCAGAATGCATCAGGTTCAGAAAGAGGGTTCGAGAGGCAGGTCGACCCCCAGGTCGACCTGGCCCTGGGAGGTCGACATTATGGTCGACCCCCAGGTCGACCTGGTCCATGGGCGGGAATTTTACCGCCCAACCTGTTCTGGGATTTTGATTTCGAATTTGAATTCAAATTTTCGAGCTGTTTTCGATTCTAAAATTCTCTGAAACTTCGGAGGGTCATACCTCCCTCATACGGACTTCGTTTCTCGAAAACTCGGACTCATTTCCAAGCAGAATTTCGAGACGAACGCAATGGCGCAACCCGTTTCCCTTGATTCTTATTTTATAATTTAATTATTCTCTGATTTGTTACTTATACGATCATAGAAAATTCGGGGTGTTCCATTTACTTGCTAATTTTATTCTCTTATGGTCTGGGATGCGAACATATGCTAAACAACCCCAAGTTCTAAAGTATGACACATTGGGTTTATGATTCTTCAACATTTCATAAGGTGAAATTTTATTCTTAGATTTGGGGATTCTATTTAGAACATAGCATACAGTCAATAAAATTTCCCCCGACCAATGTTTTGCTGCACCAGAATTTAATAGGATGGCAACTACTAATTCGGTAAAAGTCCTATATTTTCTTTCAGCTTTACCGTTCATTTCAGGTGAATAGGGTGCAGTTCTCTCATGTACAATACCATGTAATTTATAGAAGTCCAGAATTGAATTAGATTCATATTCTGTTCCTCTATCACTATGAAGTCTCTTAATTTTCCTCTTTGTTTGATTCTCAATTTCAGTTTTGAACGTTTTAAACATTTCAAAATCATCACTTTTATTTTTCAAAAGTTAAACATATGTGAAATCAGAACAGTCATCAACAAAAGTGATAAAATATTGATGTCCATGTCTAGTCAAAGTGCCATCAAGTTCACATATGTCAGAATGAATCAAATCTTAGGGTTCAGATTCTTTATCAACAAATTTATGAGATTTTTAGTGATTTTTGCTTGTGTACAAAATTGACATTTATCAGGTTCAGATTCTGACATCTTATGTATCATATCTAGGGTGCTCATGTTATGAATTATTCGTTTATTAACATGACATAATCTAGAGTGCCAAATATTAAAATCACACAACATATAAGCAGAATTATTCACTTTATTAGATTCAACATTGAATTTAAACATTCCCTCACAAGCATAACCCTTTCCTACAAAAGTTCCCTTATACCCTATGGTATACACATCAGCTCCAATAAATTGAGTAAAACCTGCCTTATTAAGGAGAAAGCCAGAAACCAGATTCTTCCTCATCTCTGGAGTATGCAAAACATCTTTAAGAATCACAGTCTTTCCAGAGGTAAAGTTGATCTCCACATTTCCAACCCCTGCAACTTTAGTGGTATGAGAATCTCCCAACAACACTTTTTGATCATCAGCAGCCGTGTATGTGATGAACATATCACGATCATAGTAGACAAGGCGAGAAGCACCAGTGTCTAACCACCAACCCTCCGATCCACCAACAAGGTGAATCTCAGTAATCATAGCCGTAAGAGGCTCTTCAGTCAGGTTCGCCTGCGGTGCAGAGCTTTGCCTGTTCTGACACTTTCATGCCATATGACCTGGTTTTCCATAGATGTAACATAGAAACAACTCTCCAGAGTCATTCTTTTGGGCTGGTTTCTGCTGTCCTTTTGGGTTTCCTTGCGGATTCCCATTCTGTTTGTTGCGCCTGTTCTGATTCTTAAATGATTTCTGATTTGGTTTCATAACAGCGGATGTGGTCTTCTTAGTGCTGTTGTTTGAGACAACCAGCACTTCCTCTTTCTGGTCCTGTTTGCGTGCCTCCTCCTCAATACGGAGGCGAGTGATCAAGCTCTCTAAGGAAAATTCCTTAGTCTTATGTTGTAGGAAATTCTTAAAGTCTTTCCAACCTGGGGGCAGTTTGTCAATAATAACAACAACTTGAAGTTGTTCATCCAAAACCATACCTTCGGAGATGATCTCATGAGCTATTTTCTGCAGCTCATGAGACTGCATCTCTACTGACCTGTCGTCTGTCATCTGATACTTGAAATAGCGGCTCACAACATACTTCTTTGCCCCTGCCTCCTCTGTATCGTATTTCTTCTTCAGCGCTTCCCAGATCTCCTTCGCTGTCTTGTCGTCCGAGTTGTAGTAATCATACAGATCATCGCTGAGACCATTAAGAATGAAATTTTTGCACAGATTGTCCTGCTCAATCTAGTTCAGTTGCTGTTTTGCTTGTTCAGTCCAGGAAGCCTTCTGCACTTCATCAGTTCAGTCAGGTTTGTCTAGCAACTGCGGTTTGTTGGTAGTCAGAGCAGCAGCCACCTTTCTCATCGTCAGGTAGAACTCCATCTTCTGACGCCATCGTTTGAAGTGTAGACCTTCAAAACGGAATGGGGCAACAGTCACCAACGGGATCCGGAAAGCAGAGGTAGGAGAAGCATCATCTATGTTTGATGTCGAAGCCATTATTTCGATTCGTCTTCAAATTGTTGGGAAACAATGGCTGAGCCACGTACTTGGTCGTTTTCTTGAAGACGATTCGGCGATCTGGCCGGTGGTGCAAGACAAGTTTGTACTTTCGCCGCCGCCTCTAGGATAAAACAGCCTCTGAAATAATAACTGACTTGCTTTGCACAACAAATCAGTGCAGATTTTCACTTTCGAAAATAAAAATACTGCTCGAAAATTTCAGGAAGAATATTTTAATGGCGGATGTAAAAACTGTGTTATATTATATTGTTTTCGTCTACAATTGAAGATAAAATATAGATGGGGATTAGGGCTGGACGAAAATACTGGGCAGTAGATAAATCTGCTAAAATACCGGGTCAATAGTTTACCGCTTCAAATAAAAGTCGACTCAGAAATATATCTCGTATTTAAAAAAACACAGTTCGAAAAAAGCAATGTTTTTTCTAGTCCAAAAATATAAGTGTTTACACCACAAAGCCAAGCCCGATCCCGAGCCCGAATCGAACCGAGTCGGGCCGGGTCCAGTCGAGTCGAGTCGGTCGGTCGCGCGCGTGTGCGGTGGTCATGATGTGTGGTCTCCCTCCTCACAACAAAGCATACATTGGGAGCCCAAGGCCCCAACATGACTTCTTAGAAACAAGTATAAATACTTGCATCTTTCTTATAATCCCATGATGTTGGACTATTTACATGTAGGAGCCATTCATACACTTATTTCAATATTTTTAATAATTCACAAATTATTTTCAACATCTTCCATTCGTTCTCAGTCTTAGGATTGTCCTTCATGTGCTTGAAAAATTATTATCGATATGCATAGACCAGAATTGTTTGCCAATACAATTTCTAGCTTTCCTCTATCTACTCTATAAGTAGTATTTAGTTGTATATTTCACAAAAGTTTAATACAAGCAACTTTCTTAAGGTCTGAAAATAATCTTAGGCCAGTTCCCCTCATACTTTGATCTACATAAGTCATGCTATGCCACTTCCTCTCCAAAAGAAATCTACACACATAGATTGCGACTTATCAAGTGTGTATCCAGGAATCTGACACACAGAAACCAATATAGAATGATAGGGGTGACAACATAGCAAATCAGCTATGCGGCTTATGCTCTTCCTGCGAAACTAAGAAGACTGGACTGCCACCATTGAATTTTAGACTACACTCGATGAATTGATCCCTGACATTCTGAGTAGTGCAAATGGTTTGAAATAAGAGGAATTGGCTTAATTACACGGGAATTTTGGGTAGAATTGTTTAAAAGAAATTGGCTTTATGCATATTGACATTAAGACCAACAAATCGAGATAGTTTCTGGGAAATTGTGTTCAATGTTGTTGTTGAGATCGACAGCAGTGGATTTGCAGGAAACCATTAGGTCATCTACGTAAAGGAGGTGTGTAATAAGAGGTTTGAATTTAAAAACTGTGTGAAACAATGATAATGCAGTAGCTTCATGCATAAGGTAGGAGAGGTATTCCATGACTAGCATGAACAAATAAGGGGAGAGCGGATCACCCTGTCGAATCCCTCTTGTTGAATGTATGAAGCCCTTAGGGATACCTTGAAATAGAATTGAAAATTGTGGGTGTGGACATACATTCAAAAATAATGTTAACAAAATGAGTAGGAAATCCCGTGCATGACATTATGTAGCGTATGAATTCAAGGCTTACCGTATTGTACGTCTTCTATAAACCTACATTCACACAAAACTTAGAGATAATAGATTTCTTGAAGTCTCCAAGTAATTCATGCGCTAATGAAATATTGTCTCCTACATATCTTCTTTTGACAAATGCAAATTGGTGTTCGGTTATGAGAAATGGCAGAAAGTGCTTTAACCTGTTGCATAATATATTGGAATTTTTTGTAGAAAAAATTATGATAAGAAATCCGTCTAAATTGTCTAACATGTGTAGGGGTGTCAGTCTTGGGGATGAGGGTTATGAATGTGTGATTAGCTCCCTTTGGCAATTTTGCTGATCTAAACATATCCCTCGATGCAATTATGCCAGAAGCAAATTTGTTGGAGTTTAGCCCAATGTAGTTTAAAATTTTTAGCATTCAACCCACCAATACCCAGAATCGAGTCATCATGCACCGGAAACACAACATTTTTTTTACTTCTATCATTGAAATTTTTTGCATTAAAAAAACCTGACCTTGTGAATTAATAAAAAAATAGGCTGAAAGTGTGGAAAATCAGTGTTGACCTGGGAAATTGGTTGCTTCACATACCAATACCCGATGAGTACGAGTTATTCAGTAAATCCGAACACAGATTACTGAAAAGTAAATAACATTGAAATTTATAGTCATTCAGCAAGTTGTGTCTACGTCCACTTCGAAGTAACTTGTATACTACGCAATATAGTTACAAGTACAATCCAAGTCCAAAATCAGTGTTGACGTGGGAAATTGGTTGCTTCACATACCAATACCCGATGAGTACGACTTATTCAGTAAATCCAGACACAGATTACTGAAAAGTAAATAACATTGAAATTTATAGTCATTCAGCAAGTTGTGTCTACGTCCACTTCGAAGTAACTTGTATACTACGCAATATAGTTACAAGTACGATCCAAGTCCAACCCTTTGTTTACAAAGTTAAGTAAATAGCAATGACAATGTCCTTGTTCAAAGCTAGTACAACCTCCATCCTATAGTTCAAATGTCCATGAAGAAGAAGCTATATCCAAAAGTATGCTCCAATACCCAAGAAAGTCCAAGAATAATGTCCAAAACAAGCCATGAAGGAGGCCATTAAAAAGCTCCAAAACCAAAAATCCTGAAGGTAGCATCAATAAGACCAAAAGGGTCCCGAAATCAGCCAAGTAGTGGGTATTTATAGGTATGGGGATCCGTAATTCGTATCCCTAATATTTCGTATCCCGGGATCGGTACCAAACCCGGGACCTAGCCATTTCTTTTGCTTCTTCTTCGAAGCATCCAATCCAGCTCAGTTGTCACACCATCTTCTTTGTATTCAGGGATACATGTTTCCTAATGCCAACCCAATTCGTATTCCCTGTAAACTAAGCACACCGATCCCGCTAGCCTGAGCTTCATCACCAACTTCGTAACATCGGATGCGAAATTCCCTAACCATAAGTGGGATACAAAATCCTCTGCACCATCCGATACAGATCCATGAATTCGACTTCGGGGATACGAAAAAGCATACCAGAGAAATACCGATCCCGGGATCAGTAATGAGAATACCGACCCCGGTATACTAAGCCAAACTTTGTCAGTTTTTGAATGTCGTGAGTTGCATCGATTCGAACGTGTTTCCTGGAGTCGTACCAATATCGCAATACTCAACCAAAATTTTGAGTTTTCTGAGAGTTTCGCGATTACAACCAAATCGATTTAACCCTTCTAGAATTCGTATTCGAGTCCCGAGTACTCTGATAACCAAAAATTTGATGTGTGACTGCCTTGTAAAAATGAAGGTCAACACTTGCCCTCCAAAACATGTCATTCTGAGGGAGATGTGTTTTGTATATTCAGAATAGTGTTATTAATGGCGCACAGCGCAAACCCTTTCTGGAGCCTTGGCGCATAACGAGGTAAATGGCATACGTCTTTTTAATTTATTGCGCATGTTTATTTTTTTTCAATAAATTTAATATATTAACAAAAAATAAAAAAAATCAATATTTTTTGCTAAAACATATACAGCAGATTATTTATGCATTTAGAAAAAACAAAACAAAAAGCATAAAATTTCAAGCATAATAGTTTTTAAACCAAAATAATAATACACATTATTGATAAACAAGAAATTAAAATATGATAAATTTAATGTTCGATTGTATTTAACAAATACCAAACATGTAATATTTCTATGTTACAGACAAATCGTACAAAAATATTAGACATATTCACACATGCAAAAAAATCTATCCAATGGTATGTTTCAGAGCTGATTGAATGTTATTTTTCTGAGAATGCTCTTTTCGTCCAAAGGTGCTTCTCTTTATTTATTGTTCACGGGTTCTTAGTCTTATTCATTCGCTTTTTCTCTTTGTTAGGCAATATTTTATGATCTTTTATACATTACATTATATATTTTTGACAATATTAAAATAAATTTAAACTATGTTAGATAATAAAACATATGTCAATTCTATATGTCAGCATGCTAAGATCAGTCAATTACAATCATAAGGTTATTAACTCATTGGTGATAATCGAATAGAAAATAATAATGATGAGATTATGTTTCCATATAATTGAAAAATAGATATTAACAAATTTATAACACATTTCATGTTATTATGATAATAATAGTAATAGTAGTAGTTTGTACTAGAAAAGGTGCAGAATAGTGACGACAATTTCTGATAACTCCGACGCCATTGCGATGCCAAAAAAGGCGGGGCGTCGGAATGACGTCACAAATTGTTGTAAATTTGCATTGCTATTTTGCACCTTTTCTAGTAGTACTGATGGTAAAAATTATTTGTAGTAATAGTTATTGCAGTTTGAAATGCAAAATAATTACAAAAAACACAAAATAAATAAAAGGTACGCCATTTCTACGCCGCGTGCCATTTGCGTCATTTGGCGCGCCTTTTCATGTGCGTCGCACCACAAACAAAAATGGATCAACCATAAATCCATGAAAGTCGAATTAGATGATTTGGCGTTATTGATGCCATCCATGAATTCGATTTCGGGGATACGAAAAAGCATACTAGAGAAGTGCTGATCCCGGGATCGCATCAATAACGCCGAAAAAACCACGATCACGCCTGATCGTATCAATAGAAAGCCCGAAATCCATAAGACCGCGATCGCATCAGATTGCATCAGATGGAAAATCAGAAAACCGAAACTAAAGAAATCCAGTCCACAGACCTAAGAAAATACCACGATCGCTCTGGATCGTATTATGAGAGGATACAGGAATCAGAGTATCTGAAATCTACGAAACCAGAATAACCAATAATGGGAAAATCGAAGAAACCCGAAATCTTGAAACTCATAGTAACCAAACCAGATAACCAGAGAAATCCGAAATCTGGAACAACCAGAGCCAGTATGCCCATTCCTAGATTAAACCTGATGAATTGCCCTGCCATGTCCTAACATAACAATCCATAACCAAGTGGGGCATAGTCCATACCCAAGCAGTGAGCAAATGATCTTGCCAAGTCATGACAAGACCATCGGAGATTAAACTATAAACGATGAGTTTCCTACCAGGACCTGACAGAACAATCTAGAACCAAAAGGCAAAGTCCTTACCCCCCACTAGACTCGGACGCCTTGTCAAGACCTGACAAGTCCGTCCGTCCCTTCCCAAGCGAAGTCCTTACTTAGGGACTAGATTTTTTTTTTTGCTTATCGAGCAAAGTCCTTACTTCACTAAGTTATTAAAGTTCAAAATTCTGATTCCAGATTTCATACTCTACAAGAAAAGTCCTTATGAGCAAAGTAATATTATTAAAGTTCTAAAGTTTTGAATTTTTTAATAAAGTCAAAGGAACATCTAATGGTTTATCATCGAGCAGAAAGCACGCCTAGGGGCTAAGGCCTAACCCCGTACGTGGGTGGGTCGACTTAGCCGTTTTCGATTTCAAGTTCATTAAGTCATGTTAAGTATAAAGGGGATGGTTCATCATCGGGCAAACGAGCATGCATACTGATTAAGTCCTAATTTCATACATGGGTAGACCGACTTGGTCACCCTGAGCCAGATAACCAGAAATGGGTGCTAAGATTGGATGGTTTCTCGTTCACAAAGAGCATGCCTAGGGATTATGTCATAATCCCGTACAGAGGTCGACATACCAGAGAAGTCTATTTGTTGGTTCTTTTGATCCAACTGGTCTCTATTGGGGGTGGGATATTGAGCAACCAATCCTGTTGGAAAGGCCCAAACCATTTTAGATATGGATTACCTATCTCGGTTGCAATCAAATAATATATATGATGGTCTAGACTAGTGGATATGCTTTAGCATTTATAGTTTTACAGAAATTTGCTAATGGCCCAAACCATTTTAGATTTGGATTGTCTTTCTCGGTTGCAATCAAATAATATATGATTGTCTAGACTAACGGATATGCTTTAGCATTTATAATAGTATAGAAATTTGCTAAACACACCGCTTAATCTAACTTAGCATAAACACAATTTTTTTAATGACCACATAAAAGTAGGTGTAAATTATACATTGTGATTTGTTATATTAAATCACATATAAGTTGAAGATGGCAATGTATTTTAGTTTATTGAAAGTAGCTTTGTAGCGGAGAAGACGGTTCGTGAATCGAAGACCATGGGAGGATAGAGCAACAACTCAAGGGGCAGGAACTATGTAGAGCATCAGCTCAGATGTCTAGGCCCCTGTCCCGATGTACGAGCTGAAGGAATTTTTCTACCTGAGTGTTTGGCCAGGCGTCTGAGCCGACGGATTCCTAGTTTTGACCGATTATTTTCAGACTATGTTTATGATATTTCTAAGTGGCAGTTTGGATATTTACCCATGATTTTCTATTCTCTTATATAAGCTATTTTCAGAATTGAATTGAAACAAGGCTTGTAACCGAAATTAGACGTGATCAAGTGTTTATCGTTGTTTTTCATGGTTCTTCTTCTCCAACAATATTAGTCATCTAGATATTCTTTCCACTTTTCAATTAAGTTACTGGTTCAATTGTAACTTGTTTATTTTTAGCTCGTTCCAATAAGTGTAAACAAAATTTATTTCTGGTGAATCAATAAAGAGGGCCGAATATAGTGTGTTATTGTGTTTTGATTTCATCCATCTTGTTTTCAATCAAAATTATCTCTTTGTGATTTGGATGACAAAGATCCTGGTATAAACGCTTCTGCAAAAGCCTCGTAAATCATCGCAAATCTTAAACTGATTTTGATTTGGAAAAAAAATGTTTTTTTATGTTGGATATGATTTCGTTTACGAAGATGACTATTTTTTGATAGAAGAAATTAGGAGATTTAGAAGCCTAAGATGGAGGATGTTCTATATCTTAATGATCTTTATCATCCTATTGATGGAGACAGGAAGAAGCCCTCTGATATAGATAAGGGAAAATGAAAGAAGATGGTAAGAAGGTGATTGCTTTGATTGTTCAATATCGTGATGATTCAATTTTCCATCATATAGCTAATTGTGAATCCGCGAAGAATTTGTGGAACAAGTTGGTATCTTTGTATTAGTTGCTGCACCTCATGGGGGAGATGCATTGCTTGGAGATGGTGAATGGAGTTTGTAATGTAATTTGATTGAGATTTGGTGTGTGTGTGTGTGAAAGAGCTAGTGATGACTTGTTCACTGTTTGTTAGATGTTGATGTGATTTCATGTTAAGGTGGAGTGTTGTGATTTGTGATATTAAATCATATATACGTTGAAGATGATGATGTGTGTTAGTTTTCCAAAAGTAGTTTTGTAGCGAAGAAGACGGTTCGTGAATCAAAGACCTGAGGAGGATAGAGCAACAACTTAAGTGGTAGGAACTGCACAGAGCAGCAGCTCAGACGTCTAGGCCCCTTGTCCAGACGTTTTAACTTAAGGATTTTTTTTCTACCCGAAAGTTTGACCGACATCTGAGTCGGTGGATTCCTAGTTTTGATCGATTATCTCCTGTATAAGCTATTTTCAGGATTGAATTAAAACCGGGCTTGTGACCGAAATTAGACATGGTCAAGGGTTTTGCAACGTCCCACAAATCCGTACTATCTGAGTTGACTAAACAACACACGTCCAACCCAAATAATACGGAAATACGAGTCATTAGGGTTAAAGAAATAAAAATAGAAAGAAGATAGAACAAAAGAAAACATCAGAATCTCACAGCGGAACGAATAAAATACAATATCATACATCATAACTTTGAAATAAAAATCTGTACTATATATACATACCATATTAGAGTACAATACAATAATCGATACAGTGGAATATAACTCTAAAATATCTAACGATGAAGCCTCCTGCTTCAAGGTCCTCCAAATGTATCTGTAAAAGCCTGAAACACTTGATTCCCCTTACAAATTTGGGCACCCAAGAGTTTAGGAAAAACAAACAAAATAAACACTGGGTTAGTCATGGAACTGGTTAAACTCCAACCATACTATTTAACTTTGAAAATCCTTTTGAAAGAAAAGGATAATAGTAGGACCAGGCCACACATAAACATGGATGGTTTTTACCTTACTATAATCCAAAACATTTTTGATATCAAAATCCAATGATATTATAATAATGACTATTCAAATAAATAACCAAATTATAAAACGCTTGCATCGCGTGCTCTATATACATAGTATAAAATCAAAAACCGCAGGGCGGTTATTGGAGATAGGTTTCCAACTATGACAAGATATAGGACCACCTCCCGTTCAATGTACTCTAGAGGGGATACACCAGGGTTCAGCAAGAATATCTTGCAACCCGGCCACACATGACTTCCCACTCATTTCGCTTGAGTGTAGCGAATATATTGTCACCCACGGTTGCCGGCCGTCCAACCGTAATCCATAAGATACAGAATCTAAATAAGAATAAATAATGAATTTTCTCTAGATCGACGACAAATATACCCTGCTTGGGTATGGCCCAACTAGCCATGCTGCCTGCCCGATTTTAGTCATTTCCAGGTTATGAGGCTTGAGGCTACGTTTACTTTTTAGAACATCTGCTCACCATTCACTTTGAATGCCACATCGTCAAACCCGTAAATCACTAGTTGATCTTCCCAAAAATATTACGAGTATAAAAAGCAAAGAGAAACAAATTCCACTGCCACCAAACGTAATACCTTTAAAAGATCATCCTATGTGATATGTTAGGAATACTCTATTAGACATTCGTCCATACAAGTTGTCCTGGGATGGGACAAACAGAACAACCCTTGCTTCTTACCTCATCTTCAATTTATATTCAGCATAATCTAGCTTGCAACGCCTATGCCTATACAGAGTGGTTTTCGGATATTAAATCCAACTGGTCTCTCCGTATTGACAAAAATGGTAAAAAATTCTTTGATATCTTGTGATTTAACTATCAAAGGAAAACAAACATCCATTAAACAATCACTGACCCTTTTTAATTAACATTCATTCATTAACTAATTTCCAAATTTCTTTTCGAATTCTATATGTATCGACATATTGATTTCCAGTTATCAAATTTCTCAAAAATATTTTAACTCCTTAAATTTTCGGAAAAGTTCGCCAGCGCCTCCTTTGTACCGGTCAATTGCTCAAATTCCAACTCGCCTCTCTAGGCCCTTTCCATTCAAAAGAAAATCAAAAAGCCAAGCAGCTTGCCTAGTAGCTCATAAAATTTCATATGGAATTGAAACATGTACATTTTTGTCGGGTACTCAAATTAAAATCTTCATTCCTTTCCTTCCACGCCTATTAACCTATATTCAATCATTCCCAATGCATTCCAGTCAATCCAATCCTTTTTATTTAATCACATTTCATTTTGCTAATTAGTTTCCTAATTAGTTCATTTGTTTGATTCACTTCATTTTGAATCCATCATCTTATCCCATGTCCCACTTGCTTATAAACATGCCAAATCTAAATTTTCATTCGAGTTCCGTATTCGATTTCGGATTTTAATTCACAAATTTTCATTTACTTATCGAATGTTAAATTTGATCCAAAAATTCTATTTACTAATTTTCTTTGAAAATAGTTTACGTCATTCGATAAATAGAAATCTAATTTTTTTGTTCCAAAAATCGATCCATTTACTCGACTTGAGTTCATATTTAATTTATAGTTCAAGTCCGGATTTTACTAATGGAAATTTGGATTTTTATTCACTACAAATCCTTTTATTTAATTAAATAAACCATTACGGTTTTAAAACGATTATGGCGTTGTTTTTCTGAAAATTCGATTTTGACATAACTCAAAATCTAAAAGACGAAATTAATTTTTTTTCTCTTCCATTAGAAAACTATTAATCAACAGGTTCGGACGTTTCTTGTTTCATAAAATTCCGACTTATATTGAGTTCTGTGTACTTAATTGAAGTTCGAAACGTCAAATTACGAACTACCGCGCTGCGGTCAGTTCGTTTTAATTAAATTTAAATATAAACGTTTAAAATTTCATTTATAATTAAATTTCAATTCCATTCTCAATATTTTAAAGAAATATTTAAGCCTGTTATCCAAATCTAACTTCATAATTGAAATTATCCTCGTCGATTATTTTATTCCACATTCATAACTCGGTTATGAATTTATTCAAAACTCAAATTTTCAATATTCAAAATATTTATAAAATTCGATATAATTGAATTTCAATTATAAATTTCCTTTATGGGGCACCAAAATATACTTTTAACAGCGTTCGAAAAACGCTGTAATATGATATAACATCGTTATTAGCAATGTTGTACAACGACATGCAGTCGTAGATATGGAATTTACAACAACAAAATATAAACATTGTTAATAACTCGAATAAATAGCGTTTTTTTACTGCTGCATGTAGTTTTCTACAACGTTTATTCTTTGCTTTCAAAAATATAAATTGTGTTTTTCGTCAGCGGTTTTCAAACGCTTTTATAACTTTTCACAGCATTTCTTTTGCGTAGACATTGTACCGTGCATTATCTTTTTATGGCTCCTTTAGACTGTCATTGTTCATACTTTTTTTTACAACAAATCTTATTTTACCATTGCAATTTTTACACACATCATTAACCTAAATACATTTTATTACATTTCAGTTGAATAATATAGAAAACATATTCGAATCAATCCAAAAAAAAATCATAAAAAACAATAACTATTAATCATTTCCATAAATTGAATACAATATCCAATAAAAAAAGATTACATAGATTCTTAAACAAATATAACATCTATAAACCAAATTCATGCAACATTAGACAAAGATACATTATCTGCTTCAGGCTGATCGTTGATGTGGTTAACCTTCAACTGCAAAATCACCTTATGAAAACTGGTAATAATCAAATTTACATTACATGGAACTAGTGTCAAAAGTATAATAAATAACTTGAATGAATATTCCAATGACATCCTTTACCTTACATTGCCACCTTGAAGATTTGCTTTCAATTGGAAAGGCCTCTAGAGAGCAAATATGTCTTCACACCATCACTATGTTCCTTGTGTGTTTCCTATAACACGTGAAATATATGACAACATATGTGTATATTTCATCATAATCATTAGACTTGTAGAAAGCAGACCACAATATAAATCAACAATTGCTTCGGAAATAAACACCAAAACGAACCTAGCAATGTTAATGGAGAATGAAAGTCCTAAAATGCCATGATATTCTTCATGGTAGAGTACATGCAAGTTATAATTGATTAGTAAAATTTATACCCATACTCTGAGTAAATAACTGACATGCAACAACTGAAAAAAATAAAAAGCAGGAATTTGTACAAATCCACAAAATTGGAAACCTTAACCCAAAAAAACATCATCTTCAGTATAGCATAAACATAATTCCGGTTATAATGTACCCAAATGGACTAAACGTTAACATAATTGCTTAAGAGAAAAAAAATACAAATTTTTAAAAGCTTTTAATTGCTTATTAACAGCTATAAAAGTTTCATTCTAATTTCATTTTTCATTCTATTTTCTTTAGAAATATTATAAAATAAAATTAGAAAAATTATGGGTGGTTAGAACATATAATAGAGACAAAACATTGGTTACTGGCAATTCAATAAATTACCGAGTATTATTATTTTAAGCAGGCATAAGATGACCAATGCATGCATTTTGAATTAGAAATTTATTTTTACTAGGAGTAAAAGTTCCTAAACTCTGAAAATGAACAAACAATTGAAGATAAAGTCCAGAGCACTACCTTTCCGGGCACAATCACATATCATCATATACTTAACCAATGTAAAATTTTCTTCCACCTTCACACAAAAAGTTCTCTCTCTACAAATCTTCCTTCTTCGTGGCATGTTTACTTGGCCTTCTCAAAAACTTGCAATATCAGATGCCTAAGGCAACGTAGTAGACCAAAGTTGTAGATTAGGCAATCAACATCACAAACATAACACTACATTACCAAAGCATAATAAATCTCTGCATTTACGTGAGTAACTATAACAACCCGAAATTTTAGAACCAATTTAAAGTTTTTATTTTAGAAATTTTAATGGATTTTAAATAGTTAAAATAATTTATTTAAAATAATAACGACTAAAAATTTATTTAAATCAAATTTAGAACGAATATGTTTATTTTAATTATAAAAGGAGTTAGAAATAGTGCGACAGTTTGAAATTTTGAACTTTGACTGAATGTACAGGATTCAAAATAAATTGGATTTTAGTAAAACCAAAAATATTTAAGTCTGTTTAAAAATGTCTTTCCAACGAATCTGGAAAATTGAAATTTCATAGCAGGAATAAAAAGTTATGTCCTGTTTAAAATTCAGAAAAGTCGCTGCAGAATTTATATTTTTTTTAATATAATATATAGCCTTTTGCAAACGACCTCCGTTTTTGACGAAACCACTTTGGTTAGATCTGTAGTGTCAAATTATTACAAGATTCCAATTTTCATAATTTTTGGAATTAATATGTGAGCACAGTAAATATAAACGTGTTTTGTCAATTTCAGTCAAATTGGATCAACCAGAAAATGACCATTTTTCAAACGGTCTCCAAATTCGACGAAATTAATTTTTTAGGACCGTATCATCAAAACATATCAAGATTTCTTTTTTGGGAATTTTTGAAGTCCGTATGTGGCCCCGGTAAATTTAAAATGTACAATCAAATTAAATAATTAAATGATTTATATTTTAGTATAAATAAAACAAGCTAAAAACGATCGAATGGGCTGATGAGACCTAGCCCATTGTGTCCGAAATGGGGGTATTTGGCTAGGGGCACCATTCGTTGGGCTGAATTTGGAGCTATTGGGAATTAAATGTTTTTTTTGCAAACTAGAGAATTTAATAATATTTTATTATAAATATATATAGTCCTAAACCCTAATACCCAAAAGAAGTCAGCCACTATGATACTTTCAAAGGCTGAAATCATCCGAAATGAATCCCATCATATATCTTAATCCACAAATTATTTTCAAACAGTTTCAATTACAATACTGAAGAGCAATTCGAGCTCTACCTTATGAACGGATAAGAATGGATTTAATTGCATGGTTCAAGAGTATTTGGAGCTGAAAGTCAGTGGGTTCATGGTAGTTTTCGAGGCAAGGGGGAGGTCCGGACTTAGAAGTGTTTGCGGCAGGGGTAGGCGATGGTCGGGTCTTTGTTTTGGTGGTGGTTGATCGGGGGACAGTGGCTCCAGGAGGCGCACAGGTAGGAAGTCACGGTGGAAGATGGATTTCATTTAGGAAAAAATATGTAACAGAAGAAACGGGAAGAGGAAAGAGAACAACCAAAGGGGATTGGGGGAAAAGTCAAAGTAATTGGTTTAATTATATTTTATTTATTTTAAATTGTAATTAAGTTTTAAAAACCCATAACTTTTTCAAACAACAACATAATTCGATGATTTCTGAAGCGTTGGAACCGTCTCAAAGAGCACTACAACATGGATTAAAAGCAATATGAGAAATTCTACTTTTTTATATATAATTAAATTAATTAATCATAATTGTGGTATTATCCATACGCTGTTAAATTCTATTTGTATGATACGTGATTTGATCTGGAATTGATATGGTTATGTAGATCTATAGATTTGATGATTGTTGTGTTGAACAAAATATAATTGTTGAATTAAAATTGTCATTTTTGACAAATTATAATTGTTAAAATAAAAAATTATCATTTTTGTTCATTAGAATAGTTGAATCAAAAATTGTCATTTTTTTAGTTGAACAAAAATATTCATTTTTGTCAAAATAGTTTAGTTAAACAAAAATATTCATTTTTGTCAAAATAGTTTAGTTGAACGAAAATATTCATTTTTGTCTAAGTAGTTTAGTTAAACAAAAATATTCATTTTTTGTCAAATTAGTTTAGTTAAACAAAAATATTCATTTTTGTCAAAATAGTTCAGTTAAACAAAAATATTCATTTTTGTCAAAATAGTTTAGTTGAACGAAAATATTCATTTTTCTCTAAGTAGTTTAGTTAAACAAAAATATTCATTTTTTTGTCAAATTAGTTTAGTTAAACAAAAATATTCATTTTCGTCAAAATAGTTTAATTAAACAAAAATATTCAACGAAAATATTCATTTTTGCCAAAATAGTTTAGTTAAACAAAAATATTCATTTTTGTCAAAGTAGTTCAGTTGAACAAAAATATTCACTTTTGTCAAAGCAGTTTAGTTGAACAAAAATATTCATTTTGCCAAACTAGTTTAGCTAAACAAAAATATTCATTTTTGTCAAAGTAGTTTAGTCATTTTTGTCAAAGTAGTTTAGTAGAAACAAAAATATTCATTTTTGTCAAAAACATTAGTTGAAGCAAAAATATACATTTTTGTCAAAAAGATTAGCTGAAACAAAAATATTCATTTTTGTCAAATAGATTAGTTGAAATAAAAATATACATTTTGTCAAATTAGAATGGTTGAAACAAAAATATACATTTTTGCCAAAATATATTAGTTGAAACAATATATACATTTTTGTTAAAAAAATTAGTTGAAACAAAATATTCATTTTTGTTAAAACATATTAGTTGAAACAAAATATTCATTTTTGTCAAAACATATTAGTTGAAACAAAATATTCATTTTTGTCAAAACATATTAGTTGAAACAAAATATTCATTTTTGTCAAAATATATTAGTTGAAACAATATATTCATTTTTGTCAAAAAGATTAGTTGAAACGAAAATATACATTTTTGTCAAAAAGATTGGTTGAAACAAAAATATTATTTTTGCCAAAAAGATTAGTTGAAGCAAAAATATTTATTTTTGTCAATTAAATTAGTTGAAACAAAAATATACATTTTTGTCAAAAAAAGTAGTTGAAACAAAAATATTCATTTTTGTCAAATAGATTAGATGAAATAAAAATATACATTTTGTCAAATTAGAATGGTTGAAACAAAAATATACATTTTTGTCAAAATATATTAGTTGAAACAATATATACATTTTTGTCAAAAAGATTAGTTGAAACAAAATATTCATTTTTGTCAAAACATATTAGTTGAAACAAAATATTCATTTTTGTCGAAGTATATTAGTTGAAACAATATATTCATTTTTGTCAAAATATATTAGCTGAAACAATATATACATTTTTGTCAAAAAGATTAGTTGAAACAAAAATATACATTTTTGTCAAAAACATTAGTTGAAACAAAAATATACATTTTTTGTCAAAAAGATTAGTTGAAACAAAAATATTCATTTTTGTCAAATAGATTAGTTGAAACAAAAATATACATTTTTGTCAAAATGATTAGTTGAAACAAAAATATTCATTTTTGTCAAATAGATTAGTCGAAATAAAAATATACATTTTGTCAAATTAGAATGGTTGAAACAAAATAATACATTTTTGTCAAAATATATTAGTTGAAACAATATTTACATTTTTGTCAAAAAGATTAGTTGAAACAAAATATTCATTTTTGTCAAAACATATTAGTTGAAATAAAATATTCATTTTTGTCAAAATATATTAGTTGAAACAATATATACATTTTTGTCAAAATATATTAGTTGAAACAATATATACATTTTTATCAAAAATATTAGTTGAAACAAAAATACACATTTTTGTTAAAAAGATTAGTTTAAACAAAAATACACATTTTTGTTAAAAAGATTAGTTGAAACAAAAATACACATTTTTGTTAAAAAGATTTGTTGAAACAAAAATACACATTTTTGTTAAAAAGATTTGTAGAAACAAAAATACACATTACTGTTAAAAAGATTTGTAGAAACAAAAATACACATTTTGGTTAAAAGATTAGTTGAAACAAAAATACGCATTTTTGTTAAAAAGATTAGTTGAAACAAAAATACACCTTTTTGTTAAAAAGATTAGTTGAAACGAAAATACACATTTTTGTCAAAAAGATTAGTTGAAACAAAAATAACATTCTTGTTAAGGAGACTTGAGTTAAAACAAAAATAACATTTTTGTAAAATCTATTACTTTTGTTCATTTTGTTAAAATGGAATTTTAGACAACATGAAATTTTCACTTTTATGCATTTTGTCAAAATGGAACTTTAAACAAAATGAATGAATCGTTTTTAAATCATTTTGTTGAAATAGAATTGTCAACAAAATGAATGAATCCCTTTTTAATCATTTTGTTGAAATAGAATTGTCAACAAAATGAATGAATCATTTTTTTAATCATTTTGTTGAAATAGAATTGTCAACAAAATGAAATTATCACTTTTTATTCTTTTTGTTGAAATAGAATTGTCAACAAAAATGAATGTATCACCTTTTAGGCATTTTGTTGAAATAGAATTTGTATGTTAATTAAAGAATCATTTTTATTATCAAAACATACATTATACTTCGTATGTTGAATAAAGAATCATTTCTATTGTCAAAACATAAATTAGAATTTGTATGTTAAATAAAGAATCATTTTTATTGTCAAAACATACATTAGAATTGTATGTTGATAAAAGAATTAATTTCATTGTCAAAACATGCAATGAAACTATATACAAATAAAATACTTCCTTTTTATTTGTTAGAGATAAAAATAGAAATACAAATAAAAATTATCTTTTTATTTGTCATTAGCTAAATTGTCATGTAAATAAAATACATTTTATTTGACAGTACGTACATGCAGGTGTGTTGTGCCAATATAACATTCTTTTATTTGGCGTATTAAACACGTTAGTGGAATCGTTGAATGGTTTATATTTGTATATAACTACATATATATAGATATAAATTAAAATTAAATGAATCATGCGCGGGAGTTCGCGTTTCAGAATCGTAACTTTAAACGATTATACCGAAAGATCCGACCGTCGGATTTTCCTAAAACCAGAACCTCAGGACCGCATTGGGAAGATCTTTCCAATGATATAAATTTTGTTAAAATCCAACGGTTAGATTTTGAGATATGTGTAAATCAAATTTTGTTAAAAACAACGCTAGGGCCGCCTATTGACCCGAAGCTTTGTTAAATTAAATTGAACTATTTTTATATAAATAAAAATAGCGATAAATCATTATAAAACAATATTAATGATATAAAATGATTTAAATTATATATATGCGAAAATTATTTGACAAGAATGAGTTCAATCTCATTTCAAATAATTATACGACAATTTAAATCTAAGATATTGAAGACCGGTGATCTACACATTGAATAGATGACTACTGATGCCCGGCATTGGGTAGCTCCCAGTAAAGGGTTAAAGTGGTAGTTGTCCGGACGTACTTACTGATTGTCCGGATTTGCGAGCACCTCTCTTCCGTATTGGACATACAGGACGAGGAATAAGGTATCTCCGGTTTCGTTCAAACCCAGAACGGACTTGAAAATTGATGTGTGTCTGACGTTTAATTTCATTCTATGTGAATTGATTTCTATATAATATATATTTGTTTGGTGGCGGAGAATTTATTCTCTTGCTTAACACCCTTCTCTGAGACGCATGAGCTCAGAGGTTATATATTGATAGTTATTGAACGCATGGCGTGAATTGTAAATGTGGCATGCCAAGATGCAAATGATCGAGGCTTTTGTTGAAAAGCAGAGCCTTATGGTTGATGATCAAAGCACGACCTGTTTAGGCATAGCTTTGTGTACAGCGTTACTTCGCGAGCCTCACACCCGGTAAGAATCAGAAACGGGACAAGGGAACGCATGGAGTGCACACGTTTCTTTCTAGCTAGAAGTGGTATCAGGGTTTTGCTAGCCCTGACATTTTACTTACGTGGATGATGGACTATGAGGCCTCGGTTATGTTGGTCGATAGTGGCCAATTTATAGGTTTAATAGGACCGGGAACCGTGTGTTCAGGAATTGCCAACCCACTAAGGTATTATTGTGGACCGGCCCTGCAGGATCCAAGGGTTCAGGGGATCCTGAGACATTTGCTAGAGTGTCTCGAACCGGTAAGGAGATCGTCCCTAGCCTTAACTCATGATGGAAACCCAATTTCCAATACGACATTTCAGTTTTGATTGTAAACTTATATATGGCGACATAGTAGGATGGGGTACTATGCCGTCTAGGATTGATACATTTACTTTGAAGTATTTTAAACTGATTAAACACTAATAATAATATTAAAGATATTATTTTCTACGTATCAAGCATGTTTGATCATTATAAGGTAAAACTCTATCCTCCGGTTTGCGTTGCATTGTGTGATGGGACTTGAGTCTTATAATGATTTCATTTTTCTAAGAATAAAAATTTATTTAATTTATGCACTGGCAATCCAACGGAGTAAACTCATTCCGCGTTAGCGACGTGGTCCTATGATTAGCCATATTGTTAGATAAGTTAGGAAAGATTTCTCATACCAGTTCCACGAGTGACTCGTAATTTGTTTCACTTTGCAAACTCGGGTGCCCTCTTTTCCACACGGGCAGTCGAGTAGCTTATTTTGCAGATATATTGAGTAGGATTCTGGATCGAAGCTTAAAGCTGTGTCCAGAGCATTATAGTCTTCCGCTGCATTGTATTAAATTCATTGTGAATTAGCGGAATTATCTTCCGCTATTGTATTATTATATCGATGTACTCTGATGTAACATTATTATAATGTTTATAAAAATCTTCTGTTATCTGTTCTGATGTGTTGTATGCCCAGAGTTAGTGCATTCGAGGATTTCCAGCTTTTGGATCAGACCTGTGTAGTTTATGGTCGATTCAAAAGGTGGGGATTTTCGGGTCATTACATTAACTTCAGCATAGCAAAACGACAAGGGAATCCATTATCACTTACCCCAAGCTAAGAATATCCGGGTGCACGTCATAGACCTTTGAAACGCAAACAGAACCATCCGACAAGGCATTGCCGCCTATTCAATAGGAAGAAGAAAAAATAAAATAAAAAGTGAACTTAGTAGAAACATCAAATATACATGTGACTTGTACGATTACAACATGCAAAAACACACCGCGAGGGCCAACAACCAAGGAAGTTGCAGCCATGATGCGGACTACAAGTCTATATAACTAATTTCAACACATGTAGATCATCTACAACGGTACAAACAAAACCAATAAATAACATTAAACATTTAATTCTTCAATTTGTTTCCTAGGTCATGTAAAGAGTCATCTATCAGTAAGTATTATTCACAAATATGCAATTCAAATTTTAATTTAACGTAACATTTCATTGATGGATTCATATAAATTAACAGTAAATAATTTTTTATGGAGTTATATAAAGTTAAGTCAGCCGACAAGGATTACTTGTGCTCGCATGGGCATTGCGTGATTGCACCTACTTCCATTCAGTGACACACCATCTCATGCAAGGCCTACGTCACTTCCCATATAAAATTGCAGCATCCAAGCATATGCTTTGGTCTATCGATTCCCTACAAGAAAAGTCAAAAATGAGAAGCTAATTAAAACGTCATAAAAATAGCAAATTTAGACACAACTGGCTACATAATTTCCTAATGTGTATGTATGTGTATATGTATGCATATGTATATATGTACGTATATGTATATGTATACCTTATCCATTACAAATTAAATTTGGAAGTTCAATGTGTTAAACATAGATTCAATATGCCTTGAAATTGCAAAATGCATAAGCATTAAGTTCTGAAATCCTGACACTTTTTTTATGTAGTAAATCCTGAAACCCTTTTAATCTACATTTTTAGATTCAAAATTAAAATGACTATAAGGCAACTAAAATGGCTTATTCGTTGTTAAATTTCAATATGTATTATGTATATACTCTATTAAAGATTAACTGTAGAAGTTTTATATGGGTTAATGGTTAATTATATGCTTTGGAATCCTAAATCCATGAAATATTAAATTCTAAACTCCTAATAATTTTTATGGAGAAAATTTAAATTTTTTGAAAGCATTAACTCCGAGATCTAAGCATACGGCAAAAAGTTGTATTGTTTGGCCAAGTTTTCAACAAATAAGATAAAATCCCTTTGTAATTCTCTTGAACAATTTGCTATACCATTTATATGGTTACATATTCTATATGAAGTATGAGTAACCGTTTGTTGGCCGCTTATTTTTGTGAATACAAGTGGTATAGCTCATAGGCACTGCATTTACCCATGTAAGTTACTCATAGTCAAATTTCATTGTTATATGTTCTTTAAAAGTTTTGTTAATGTGTACCATAATGGCATATATTAAGGATTGTATTTTTATGCTAAAATATTACCAAGCTTAACATGTGTTTTTTGATACGTTCTAAAATTCTCCATTCTTTAAAATATAAACTACAATATGAGAGTTAAATGTAGAATAAATATGCATTTAAAGAAATTGTTAATGCATTAACTTTTGTACTTCCTGCAATCAGTCGAAGTTAGTAAATTTTGAAATCCTCACCACACTAAATTCTATAACCCTAGAACTTTTTTATATTAATTACTAGAATCCTAAAATATGCCATACTCCTGTATGATAAATTCTTCATTTTCTTTGAAATCCCAAAGCATTAAGTTTATTATTTTTATGGATTACTATACATGCCTTGGAATCCTATATAATATAAACTTTATGCATTGATGGGTAACAAAGTTTTGAAACTGGGATTCACTAGCATTACTTTTCTCTGTCCTCAAATTAAACCACTGTTCTGACTTAATTAAATAAGAGATGCTTACCATTTGTTGCATTACGGCTACAGACTCAACATGTTATATTATTTTTACATGATTAGTGACTACAGGGTAAATATGTACACCTGATGACCTACGAAGTTAGCTGTGATTTCCAAATATTTGTTTTATTTTCCAAAATATTTACTGTTAGCTCTGGTTAAAGGTTAGCCAAAGTATGTATTGTCGAATTACATAAAACTGGTGCATTTCAATATTCTGCTCTTTTATTGTATTTACAACAGAGGGTATGTATAGCTGACAAGCATTTTTGTTCGACACTTACGAATCATTGTTTTACATCGCTGGAAATTGATAGCCATTTATTGTATGCAAATCCATTTCTCACCTACTTGGATACAGGTTACAATATCCCTACACTCAACATCATGCCCGAAAATCAACCTTATACTCCTTTTCCTGATAAATGGGACAACATTGGCTAGCTATCATCTCTATATTACCAATTTCGTTGTTAATTAAGCGTTACTCACCTAAAATTAATTGTAAAACCATTCTAGTTTGGTTTTAATGTGATAGGTAGTATAAATGAGCAATTTAAACTTCCATTTGGATATATCCTCTGTATGTATTTTCACTAACTACACTAATATCATGTTTTTTTAATGTATCATGGGTACTACAATGGAATTTATAGACCTGGATAAGAAAATATACCTCACATTTATAACTATAAGTATATTCAATTAAAAAAATTTAAGCCACTGATATATTAGTCTTCAGTTTACATAAGATCAGGAGATTTTATTGACTTTATTCAGATAAATTTATTTTGGTATAAAACTTTTAGTAGAATATTTTATTTATCTTATCACTTACACTAATTTACCTATCTTCCATGCAGTTTCATACACAAAGTGGCATATACCATACTAAGCAAAAAACCAGCAGCTTAACATCCAAACTATTCAGCAAAAGACATATTTTTATGAGCTACCATAGGTTATACTGGGCATTTGTGAACATCTATATTTGTAATATCTCAGTTTTATCAACTATCACTAGCATTATATATGAGGTATTATGCAAAACATTTGTTCGTTTGGCATATTGAAGCTTTCTTTGTGTAACTATGCTTCTGTCCATAAAAATTGCCTATTGATTTAAAAAAATTATATGTGTAAGGAATGCAAAAAGACCATTATCTTTAACAATTTATCTGCTTTGAACATGATCAAAGAAACTAGTTATGACAGAATAAGAGATCACAAAAAAGTTGTTCAAAATAAATCGTGCGCATAGCATGAGTTCGCACTAGTCAAACAAATTAAAAAAATAAACGAAAAGATAAATTTATGCCATTTTATTTCTAAAACCACGTGTCTAGTTGTCGGAGTAGACAGATCCTGAGATGGTAGCAATACAAACTTACCCTACCTAACCTTCAACTCATATTCATATGCCATATGACCGAAAATGTTGAAATGTAATGAAACTATCAAAAAAATCGGGAATGGTCTTTATTCATATGCTGCATAGTTATTATTTTTATCCATCAGCATGTTTCTAACTAGTACTCATAAGCAGGTACAAATTACATGTACGGAGATCGCTCAATGTAATTTAAAAAAGTCACAGTTTATTAACTTGTCCACAATAGTAAACAACTAATAAAAAATTAACTTCCTATCAAAATTAACTATAACGATTAAAGAACATAAATTGCTTTCAAATATTAAATAATTCAGTGCTTTTAAATATTTCAATTTCATTATTAGGATATTTTATGTATGGAACCAGCAATTGAGTTAATGCAATTTGGATTTGGATAATATTATGCTTCTTTACAGGAAATTAGGTTGCTAAATAAGTAGTTTAAGAACTAAAATACCTGAAAATGTCCGATTCTATCAAGTAATTTTTGTTGCTTGGGATTTCCTTTCATTTTACCATAGGAACACTGTTTCCTTGCTCAAAATCATAAGTTATTAGTTATCAACTAAAACTAATGTAGGTAGGAAAAATTAATTGTAGATACTGCCAATCCACCTTGACCAATCATTGCTTGTAACAATAAAATGTGTATATGGTTAAAAAAATGATGTTTTTTGATGCTTTCAAACCCAAGGGAATCTGAATAAACATAGAAAATCAATTAGCAAAAGGTAGTAGTGCATTCATGCGTATATGTGTACGAAAAATATGGCATGATAAATACATAATGCCAGCTAAGCATGTCCTCTGGAAAGGACTCCCTTGTAACTGAAATGCCATTTGTAGCTCCGCTTTGAAGCTTCCTATGTTACTTTAAACAACGCTTTTAAATCAGAGAATAATCACTCATATTTTGTTAATAATGCACACAAATAAAGACTAATTACCACAACATTATTTTACAAAATAAATGTCCTGGTGATATTAATCTTCCATTATGATGAACAAAAGAATAGCGTAATTGATTACATAAATGTTTAATTATAAAACAACAGTTCTAATTCCACTGCAGCTAAGAAAAGAAAAGGAAAGTTGTACTTACAATTAGAGTATTTTTGACAAAGGATGTCAAATTTACAATTAACTGAAGTGTAAATCTAGAGATACTTGGTATTGGAGGATAAGTGCAGAGCAATGGTAATGCTAATGTGTAACGACCCAGATTTTTGAACAGTTATTTTAAATATTTAGTATGATTTTAAATATTGATTCGAAAATAAATGGATTTTTATTATGGAATTTATCAGTTTAAAAATCATTATATGATTTAATACCGAATAGAACGATAATAATAGATTTTTATCAATGAATTTAAATTGTTTGAAATCAATTTATATTTTAAATCGAATCGTTAATGTAAATTGCTATTTATTGTCTATAATCAAATAAACTTTTAGTATTGGTCCCGTTAAGTCCAAAATAGCGTTATGACCTTATAACATCAGTCGTTAAGTTAGAATAGCGGTTCGGGACTGCAAGATAGGGACTGTTAGATATTTTAATTAATTAATTAAAATAAATTTCAAATAAAAATTTCATATCAACGTTTCATCAGCCACCCTATTTCTACAAAGCCGACCTCTCCTCCTATATGCAGGCCTATAGTGTTTCTCGAGCAGGAAATGTTGTCTGTTTCCTTTGATATCAAAGAAACACCTTATTAATGGCTGGTACCTCCTGTTCCTTCGTTTTCCCCTATAAAACCAAGTCCATCGCAAAGAGTCCTCTTCATTTTTCACACACGCTCCTCCCCTTTATCGCTGTTTATTTTCGTTACTTCCAAAAAATCGATGCTTCAAATGTGAAATCAGAAAATGGCCGAACCCCACACTTAAACCATCGCGGCCCAATACCCATCGCGATCAAAAACCGACACACTCGCGAGTTCGAGGAGCGATTTCAGTAGGGGTTGCGTTCAGGAAGGAGGCGATTGGCTTTTAGCTGGGTACTCCATCGATGGTGATTGCACTAGGGGATTTAGGGTTCATCTTACTGATTGGGAGGTCGGAGTATTTTTCAAGGGTTCGGTGAGGGTGCGATTCTGGAAATCGAGATTTTGGGGAAATGAAGATGAGACCAACGGGCTTAGGGCGATGCGAGGTGGAGGATGTACAAGCGATGGGTCACTGAGTTTTCTGGGAAGCCGACGTTGAATCCGATATTGTTATGGTTGCTATGGGAGCGGAATTCATTGTTTTGGGGTTCAACAGTTTTGCGATTTTGGGTTTGAAGATGAATGGTACACTGTTCAAAGGGAGGTGAGCTTCGTCTCCAGTTGTTAACGGATGATGGAGTGAAGGTAAGATGTTTGAGGAAATGCAGGAAAGGGAAGTGCAATATTTTGGGATGAATTTCAATAAGAATGGATCAGAAGTTTGAGGACATATTTGGTGGAGTTGTCTGGTGTTTTCATTAGCAATAAGGTATGCGTTTTATGAATTTAAAATCCATGGGATAGTTAATTTATTTGTTCTAGTAAATCAATTTAAAATAAATAGAGTTTAAGTGGAAATAGAATCGAATAAATTATAGGTGTATAGGTTCCACTCGAGTTGATTCATAAGACACAACAACATGGAATTAACTGGGTATTCAGCGCAAATGGAATCACGGTGAGTAAATCTCACTCACCTTTTATCTATAATTATTTTTATTTCGTTAAAAATAATTGTTGTTGCTTGTTTGGATCTTTCTGCTTGCTTTATATATATTAGTTATTTAGGCTATATATATATATATTGGGTTGATTGATTGGTTGGATTCCCGCAGTCTCATTAGCGGATGCCCGCAGTTTCATAGCGGATGATTACCCTATACGCCCCACGCTATGATTAGTGGATGACCTTCTATACCGCGATATTCTGTCACGAAGCAGAATGGGTATTATTTGTGTGCTAACATCTGTGGATGCAGGAAAACAGGTTGGAGGAATCCAACTGGATTCCTCAAAATATATTATCTGTTTGTTTATTTGTTTGCATATATATTGTTATATATGATGTGTTAGAAAAATAAACAATGGGTTGCTTTGTGTGTTTTATCACTGGGCTTAAGTAATGATATTTAAAAATATCGTAAAAAGGGATAGTGGAAATTTAAAAAGGGAAATTCTATTTTTAAATAGAATTTGAATAATAGAAAAGGAAATGGGAATTCGAATTTAGAATTAAAATAGAAAATCCAAAGTGGATTTGGATATAGCACTTTCAAATGGTGTTTGAATATAGAGAATTTGAAATAGAACTTTCAAATAGAATTTGAAATAGAATTTCAAAACAGAATTTTTAAAAGAAGAATTGAACAGACTTTGAAATATAGAATTTCAAGAAAAATCGAATAGAATTTGAAATATAGAATTTCAAAAGAAGAATTGAAATATGAAATTTAAATAGAGATTTAAATAGAAATTCAAGTATTGAATTTGAATATCCAATAGAAAGGAATTGGGATTTGAAATATAGAATTCAAATAAAAGGTGAGATTGGAATTTGAATCAAGGGAATTCAAATAGAATTTGAAATGGAATTCGAATAAAGAATTTGAAATGGAATTCGAATAAGGAATTTGAAATGGAATTCAAATAGAGGTTTTCAAATGGGATTTGAATACAGGATTTAAAACTATGGAATTTGAAATGTAAAGATTCAAATGGAGTTTGAAATATATATGAATATATATATTAAAACGAAGTTGAATTCATTTTTAAGAAGTTAAAAAGTTTATATATATAAATATAATTAAAACGAACTCGCCGCAGCGCTGCAGTTCGTAAAATAGCGATTCGAACTTCAATTGAATATACAGAGTGCAATTGAAGTCGGAATTCTTTGAAACAAGAAACGTCAGGACCGGTTTGATAATAGCTTTCTAATGAAAGAGAAAAATATGAATTTCGTCGTATAGATTTTGAGATATGTCAAAATCAAATTTTCAGAAAAACAGCGCCAGAATCGTTTTAAAACCATAATGGTTTATTTAATATTATAAAAGGATTTTTAAGCAAATAAAATCCGAAGTTCGATTTAGAAAATTTCAGAGTGAGTTGTAAAATATATGCGAATTCAAGTTGTGTAAATGAATATGATTTTTGAAACAGAAATCAGATTTTGACTTTGAATAGAATAAACTAATTCGAATAGTAATTAGTAAAGGAGATGTTGAATTGACATTAGGCCTTAATAAGTGAATTCGATTTGAGAATTTATATTCGAAATAGAAAAGAGAACTAGAATTAAAATCGAAGTTCAATTTAGTTATGAACGAGTTAAATATTTTGTTTGAACATGTTATGTTCAAACAAAGAAGTGAAATAGGCAAATTGGCCGATTTAAAGAACAAATGGGCGAAACTGAATTCAAATGATTAGATGGTATTGAATTGAATTGGAAACAGGTGAACAGGTTTAGACAGGTATGGGATGAGGTATATGAAGATTATAAATGTAGTGCTCGACAAAAAGGTACATGTTTAATTCGTATATGAGATTTTATGCGCCGTATCGGCAAGCCGCTTGGCTTTTTCTTTTCCTTTTTGATTAGAGAAGATACCGGGAAGCTATTTGAAATTTCCCGATGCTCCCGATACAGGGGAGGTTATGGCGAATTTTTCCGGGAATTTAAGGAGTTAGAATATTTTTAAGAAATTTGACAATTAGAAATCTATATATCGATATATATAGAATTCGATAAGGAAACGAAATCAAAAATAGCGAAAAGAGGCAAGATGATTATTGAAATATTTTGTTAACAAATATTGATAAGAGAGTGTAGAAGAGATTTAATTAATGAAATATTAATTAAAGAACCCAGTGATTTGTTTGATATGTTTGGATGAAACACTTGTTTTTATTCGATAGTTAAATCACAGACTATCGAAGTTTTTGACCATCGTTGTCAATATGGAGAGACCGGTTGGATTATTATCCGAGAACCACTCCGTATCGGCATAAGCGTTGCGAACCAAGTATGCTGAATATATTGAAGACGGAGTAAAGTGCAAGGGCTTTTCTATTTATAGAAATAGTGCCTTCGGTTTCGTTCAGTCCCAGAACGAACGTAAATGGACGAATGTCTGACAGAGTATTTCCAATGATCAAATGGGTTGGTCTGTATGAATATATATGGTTGCAACGGATTTATCCCTTAGCATAACATCCAGAATATTTGTGCAAACTCAACTAGTGATTAACGGATCTGACGATGTGGCATTCAAAGTGATTGTGTTATCGATGAATGGTAAGTATGCGTAGCCTCAGGCCTCAACAACCGGGAAAGGACAAAAATCGGGCAGGCAGCATGGCTATGTGGGTCGCACCCATTAGGGTGTATAATCACCTATCTAGAGAAATTCCTTTTGTTTCTAAATCTATCGATTCTGCCCATTCGGGAACGGTGGTTTGAGTCCAACCGTTGGTGATATACATTCGATACACTCAAGCGAAATGAGTGGTCGGTCATGTGTGGGCCGGGTTGCAAGACGTTCTTGTTGAACCCAGGTGTATTTGCCTCTAGAGATACATCGTCGGAAGGTGGTCCCATACCTTGTCATGTTGGAAATCCAATCTCCAATAAGCGCCATGCGGGTTTTTGATTTTATAATATATATGTGGAGCGTGAGATGCAAGCGTTCTGCTATTTGGTTATTTACTTGATGTAGACATTATTGTAATATCACTGGATTTTCGTATCAAAGTGTTTTGGGTTATAGTAAGGTAAAAACCGTCCATGTTTATGTGTGGGCTGGTCTTACTATTATCTTTTCTTTTGAAAGGATTTTTAAAGTTAAACAAGTGGTTGGAGTTTACTCACACCAGTCCCATGACTGACCCAGAGTTTATTTTGTTTTGTTTTCCTTAAACTCTTGGGTGCCCAAATTTGTACGGGCAGTCAAGTGTTTCAGGCTTTTACAGATACACTTGGAGGAGCTTGAAGCAGGAGGCTTCAACGTTAGTTATTTAGAGTTACTTCCGCTGGATCAAATGTTATGTGTACTCTGATGATGGTATGTATATATGTACAAAACAGATTTGTATTTCAAAGCTTATGTTATATAATATATTTTCTTCGTTCCGCTGTGAGTTGTGATCTTCGTTTTTCTTCTATTCTAATATTTCTTTCTTTCTATTTCTCATCCTCTAACTTCTTTCTAATAATGAGTCGTATTTCTGTGTTATTTGGGTTGGGCGTGTGGTATATCTAGTCAACTCAGATAGCACGGATTTGCGGGTCGTTTCAGTTGGTATCGGAGCTTAGGTTGAGTGAACACCTAGGCTTGTGTGGCATGTACTCATTAGAGATAGGGTCAGTAGTACCCTAGAATGAGTTGAGTATATATATATATACGAGAGAGCGTATTTGTTAATTGATATAGAAATTGTTTTATATTGTGTTGGCTTGTCTGTTGAGTAATTTATGAATTCTGGTCGAATCGTGGGACGCCACGACGTCGATAGGAGTTTCTAAACACTTGAACCGAAAATACGACACAATATTGTTTTTAAGTGGGTAAATGAAATAATTTAACCCAAAATTTCTATTTTGATATAGAAAAAAAATAATTTTTGAAATTATTATATTACATGGATGTGTTGATTGATATCATTATAATCAGATAAGATTGTAAAAAATTGAAATGGTTATTTATAACCAAAATAGAATTTGTATATGGATTAAATATACGAATGAGATGAATTAGAATTAAATTCAAACCAGAATTAAGAATTCAAAATCCTGAGAAGTTGAAAAATATTTTTCAAAGTATATTAAAATAATATAGATTTGTTTTAAAGGATTTGAAAGAAAATCATGGATTTTGAAATAATAAAGCACTGAACTCACTTCAGTGGCTGGGAAATAATTCTGATGATGATTGCAACATCATCAGTGTTCATTTCCGAGTTTCTAAGTGATGGATTGCTACCTTAGAAAAAGTTTTTGATGGAAATTTGTTTGAAAGAAAACAAGTGGTTTGAAAATTCAAATGTTTTGAATTTGAAATGGAAATAAATATATGTATATATTTATGGGTTTTCAAAAGAATTTGAAAAGAAAAACCCAGGGATTTGAATTCTGGAATTGAAATTTAACTTAAACAAGTTAAATGGGTCGAAGTGAATGAATTAATTAAAATCCATTTGAATTGGTTTAATAGAACATAGATTGGATATAAATGGATTGATCGTAGATCATTCGAATCAAATATGTGAAGACCAAAAGTTTTGGTGGAATTAAATTTGTTGAAATATGAGGAATTGAGTTTCAACATAAGTGGATTGTTGAAAGGTAATGGATTTGTATCATTTTTCCTACCTTAGCAATTTCGAGGACGAAATTATTTTAAGGGGGGAAGAATGTAACGACCCAGATTTTTGAACAGTTATTTTAAATATTTAGTATGATTTTAAATATTGATTCGAAAATAAATGGATTTTTATTATGGAATTTATCAGTTTAAAAATCATTATATGATTTAATACCGAATAGAACGATAATAATAGATTTTTATCAATGAATTTAAATTGTTTGAAATCAATTTATATTTTAAATCGAATCGTTAATGTAAATTGCTATTTATTGTCTATAATCAAATAAACTTTTAGTATTGGTCCCGTTAAGTCCAAAATAGCGTTATGACCTTATAACATCAGTCGTTAAGTTAGAATAGCGGTTCGGGACTGCAAGATAGGGACTGTTAGATATTTTAATTAATTAATTAAAATAAATTTCAAATAAAAATTTCATATCAACGTTTCATCAGCCACCCTATTTCTACAAAGCCGACCTCTCCTCCTATATGCAGGCCTATAGTGTTTCTCGAGCAGGAAATGTTGTCTGTTTCCTTTGATATCAAAGAAACACCTTATTAATGGCTGGTACCTCCTGTTCCTTCGTTTTCCCCTATAAAACCAAGTCCATCGCAAAGAGTCCTCTTCATTTTTCACACACGCTCCTCCCCTTTATCGCTGTTTATTTTCGTTACTTCCAAAAAATCGATGCTTCAAATGTGAAATCAGAAAATGGCCGAACCCCACACTTAAACCATCGCGGCCCAATACCCATCGCGATCAAAAACCGACACACTCGCGAGTTCGAGGAGCGATTTCAGTAGGGGTTGCGTTCAGGAAGGAGGCGATTGGCTTTTAGCTGGGTACTCCATCGATGGTGATTGCACTAGGGGATTTAGGGTTCATCTTACTGATTGGGAGGTCGGAGTATTTTTCAAGGGTTCGGTGAGGGTGCGATTCTGGAAATCGAGATTTTGGGGAAATGAAGATGAGACCAACGGGCTTAGGGCGATGCGAGGTGGAGGATGTACAAGCGATGGGTCACTGAGTTTTCTGGGAAGCCGACGTTGAATCCGATATTGTTATGGTTGCTATGGGAGCGGAATTCATTGTTTTGGGGTTCAACAGTTTTGCGATTTTGGGTTTGAAGATGAATGGTACACTGTTCAAAGGGAGGTGAGCTTCGTCTCCAGTTGTTAACGGATGATGGAGTGAAGGTAAGATGTTTGAGGAAATGCAGGAAAGGGAAGTGCAATATTTTGGGATGAATTTCAATAAGAATGGATCAGAAGTTTGAGGACATATTTGGTGGAGTTGTCTGGTGTTTTCATTAGCAATAAGGTATGCGTTTTATGAATTTAAAATCCATGGGATAGTTAATTTATTTGTTCTAGTAAATCAATTTAAAATAAATAGAGTTTAAGTGGAAATAGAATCGAATAAATTATAGGTGTATAGGTTCCACTCGAGTTGATTCATAAGACACAACAACATGGAATTAACTGGGTATTCAGCGCAAATGGAATCACGGTGAGTAAATCTCACTCACCTTTTATCTATAATTATTTTTATTTCGTTAAAAATAATTGTTGTTGCTTGTTTGGATCTTTCTGGTTGCTTTATATATATTAGTTATTTAGGCTATATATATATATATATTGGGTTGATTGATTGGTTGGATTCCCGCAGTCTCATTAGCGGATGCCCGCAGTTTCATAGCGGATGATTACCCTATACGCCCCACGCTATGATTAGTGGATGACCTTCTATACCGCGATATTCTGCCACGAAGCAGAATGGGTATTATTTGTGTGCTAACATCTGTGGATGCAGGAAAACAGGTTGGAGGAATCCAACTGGATTCCTCAAAATATATTATCTGTTTGTTTATTTGTTTGCATATATATTGTTATATATGATGTGTTAGAAAAATAAACAATGGGTTGCTTTGTGTGTTTTATCACTGGGCTTAAGTAATGATATTTAAAAATATCGTAAAAAGGGATAGTGGAAATTTAAAAAGGGAAATTCTATTTTTAAATAGAATTTGAATAATAGAAAAGGAAATGGGAATTCGAATTTAGAATTAAAATAGAAAATCCAAAGTGGATTTGGATATAGCACTTTCAAATGGTGTTTGAATATAGAGAATTTGAAATAGAACTTTCAAATAGAATTTGAAATAGAATTTCAAAACAGAATTTTTAAAAGAAGAATTGAACAGACTTTGAAATATAGAATTTCAAGAAAAATCGAATAGAATTTGAAATATAGAATTTCAAAAGAAGAATTGAAATATGAAATTTGAATAGAGATTTAAATAGAAATTCAAGTATTGAATTTGAATATCCAATAGAAAGGAATTGGGATTTGAAATATAGAATTCAAATAAAAGGTGAGATTGGAATTTGAATCAAGGGAATTCAAATAGAATTTGAAATGGAATTCGAATAAAGAATTTGAAATGGAATTCGAATAAGGAATTTGAAATGGAATTCAAATAGAGGTTTTCAAATGGGATTTGAATACAGGATTTAAAACTATGGAATTTGAAATGTAAAGATTCAAATGGAGTTTGAAATATATATGAATATATATATTAAAACGAAGTTGAATTCATTTTTAAGAAGTTAAAAAGTTTATATATATAAATATAATTAAAACGAACTCGCCGCAGCGCTGCAGTTCGTAAAATAGCGATTCGAACTTCAATTGAATATACAGAGTGCAATTGAAGTCGGAATTCTTTGAAACAAGAAACGTCAGGACCGGTTTGATAATAGCTTTCTAATGAAAGAGAAAAATATGAATTTCGTCGTATAGATTTTGAGATATGTCAAAATCAAATTTTCAGAAAAACAGCGCCAGAATCGTTTTAAAACCATAATGGTTTATTTAATATTATAAAAGGATTTTTAAGCAAATAAAATCCGAAGTTCGATTTAGAAAATTTCAGAGTGAGTTGTAAAATATATGCGAATTCAAGTTGTGTAAATGAATATGATTTTTGAAACAGAAATCAGATTTTGACTTTGAATAGAATAAACTAATTCGAATAGTAATTAGTAAAGGAGATGTTGAATTGACATTAGGCCTTAATAAGTGAATTCGATTTGAGAATTTATATTCGAAATAGAAAAGAGAACTAGAATTAAAATCGAAGTTCAATTTAGTTATGAACGAGTTAAATATTTTGTTTGAACATGTTATGTTCAAACAAAGAAGTGAAATAGGCAAATTGGCCGATTTAAAGAACAAATGGGCGAAACTGAATTCAAATGATTAGATGGTATTGAATTGAATTGGAAACAGGTGAACAGGTTTAGACAGGTATGGGATGAGGTATATGAAGATTATAAATGTAGTGCTCGACAAAAAGGTACATGTTTAATTCGTATATGAGATTTTATGCGCCGTATCGGCAAGCCGCTTGGCTTTTTCTTTTCCTTTTTGATTAGAGAAGATACCGGGAAGCTATTTGAAATTTCCCGATGCTCCCGATACAGGGGAGGTTATGGCGAATTTTTCCGGGAATTTAAGGAGTTAGAATATTTTTAAGAAATTTGACAATTAGAAATCTATATATCGATATATATAGAATTCGATAAGGAAACGAAATCAAAAATAGCGAAAAGAGGCAAGATGATTATTGAAATATTTTGTTAACAAATATTGATAAGAGAGTGTAGAAGAGATTTAATTAATGAAATATTAATTAAAGAACCCAGTGATTTGTTTGATATGTTTGGATGAAACACTTGTTTTTATTCGATAGTTAAATCACAGACTATCGAAGTTTTTGACCATCGTTGTCAATATGGAGAGACCGGTTGGATTATTATCCGAGAACCACTCCGTATCGGCATAAGCGTTGCGAACCAAGTATGCTGAATATATTGAAGACGGAGTAAAGTGCAAGGGCTTTTCTATTTATAGAAATAGTGCCTTCGGTTTCGTTCAGTCCCAGAACGAACGTAAATGGACGAATGTCTGACAGAGTATTTCCAATGATCAAATGGGTTGGTCTGTATGAATATATATGGTTGCAACGGATTTATCCCTTAGCATAACATCCAGAATATTTGTGCAAACTCAACTAGTGATTAACGGATCTGACGATGTGGCATTCAAAGTGATTGTGTTATCGATGAATGGTAAGTATGCGTAGCCTCAGGCCTCAACAACCGGGAAAGGACAAAAATCGGGCAGGCAGCATGGCTATGTGGGTCGCACCCATTAGGGCGTATAATCACCTATCTAGAGAAATTCCTTTTGTTTCTAAATCTATCGATTCTGCCCATTCGGGAACGGTGGTTTGAGTCCAACCGTTGGTGATATACATTCGATACACTCAAGCGAAATGAGTGGTCGGTCATGTGTGGGCCGGGTTGCAAGACGTTCTTGTTGAACCCAGGTGTATTTGCCTCTAGAGATACATCGTCGGAAGGTGGTCCCATACCTTGTCATGTTGGAAATCCAATCTCCAATAAGCGCCATGCGGGTTTTTGATTTTATAATATATATGTGGAGCGTGAGATGCAAGCGTTCTGCTATTTGGTTATTTACTTGATGTAGACATTATTGTAATATCACTGGATTTTCGTATCAAAGTGTTTTGGGTTATAGTAAGGTAAAAACCGTCCATGTTTATGTGTGGGCTGGTCTTACTATTATCTTTTCTTTTGAAAGGATTTTTAAAGTTAAACAAGTGGTTGGAGTTTACTCACACCAGTCCCATGACTGACCCAGAGTTTATTTTGTTTTGTTTTCCTTAAACTCTTGGGTGCCCAAATTTGTACGGGCAGTCAAGTGTTTCAGACTTTTACAGATACACTTGGAGGAGCTTGAAGCAGGAGGCTTCAACGTTAGTTATTTAGAGTTACTTCCGCTGGATCAAATGTTATGTGTACTCTGATGATGGTATGTATATATGTACAAAACAGATTTGTATTTCAAAGCTTATGTTATATAATATATTTTCTTCGTTCCGCTGTGAGTTGTGATCTTCGTTTTTCTTCTATTCTAATATTTCTTTCTTTCTATTTCTCATCCTCTAACTTCTTTCTAATAATGAGTCGTATTTCTGTGTTATTTGGGTTGGGCGTGTGGTATATCTAGTCAACTCAGATAGCACGGATTTGCGGGTCGTTTCATAATGCCTACATGATCAATATACATAAATAAGAAGGGGAAATTACATCATTGAATGAAATGTAAATTATTATATATACACATATCGCTGCTAAATGAGATAGATTGACGAGTCCGAAGAGTCTCTCTGCTCTTACCCAAAAAAACAGTTCTAATACTAGAAGACTAATGTTTCATCCAAGCTGGTCATTCGCTGCACTCCCAATTCACACCTTGGCCACTCATACAACCAACAATCCATTGAACAAAGATCGTTTATCATCAGCACCAATAATCAATTTGTGTCGTACAAATGCCTTTGACTGAAAAGTAGCTACAGTAATTAATAATGGATGATAAATGCGTAAACCATTTTGTTATTAAGAAAAACTGCGACTACATCAAAGCACGAAATTGAACTGATGTAGGTGAGTTAAATGAAAAATTGTAAATCCTAAGAATAATAATCTTAAATTTTGATTTGTATACAGATACTACTTACAATATCAGTTTAGAAGGTAATAATCATATAACTTGTTGCGTTATCTTAAATATAAAAAGCTTTTGTTACGGCTATCACAATAACAAGCATTTATTATCACTATATTTATTGAAGAATTTCTCTTTTCTCTTACTATTTCAATGGATCCTCCAAAAATAATTGAATATAAGATGTTATTTCCTTCTTTTTTATATGCGAAGAAAAGAAACTACCACACTTGTCACAGTTGTGACATAATTCAATTTACCTATCGTATACAAAGATTTTTTATAACAACCCGGAAAATCAGAACCAATTTAAAATTTTTATTTTGGCAATTTTAATGAATTTTGAATATTTAAAATGATTTATTTTAAATAATAACGACTAGAAATTTATTTTGAATATAATTAGAACGTATAAATTTATTTAAATTGAAGTTAGAATATATATATTTATTTTAATTATAAAAGGAATTGGAAATGGTGCGGCAGCTTGAAAATTCAATTTCAAATGAATGTACATGATTCAAAATAAACCAGATTTTAGTAAAAACAGAAATATTCGAATCTGTTTGAAAATATCTTTCCAACGAATTTGAAAAATCCAGATTTCATAACGGGAATAAAAAGTTATGTCCAGTTGAAAATTCAGAATAGTTGCTATGGAATTTATATATTATATAGCCCTTAAAAATAGCGATTTTGCAAACGATCTCCGTTTTCGACGAAACTACTTTTGTTGGATCCGGAATGTCAAATTATTGCTAGATTCCAATTTTCATAATTTTTGGAATTAATGTGTGAGCGTGGTGTATTTAAACGCGTTTGGTCAATTCAGTTTGAATTTAATTGACTGGAAAATGACCGTTTTTCAAACGGTCTCCAAATTCGATGAAATTAGTTTTGTTAGGACCATATCGTCAGAACGTAGCTAGGTTTATTTTCGGGGATTTTTGGAGTCCGTATGTGGCATCGGTAAATTAAAATGTATGTTCAAATTAAATATATATTGATTTACATTTTAATTTTGCTGGAAACTGATCGTAACAGTCGAATTACCTTACCGGACATATCCCATTATGTTCGGAATGAGGGAATTAGCTAGGGGCGACAGTCGTTGGACTCGATTCAGAGTTCGAATTAAAAACAAACTTTTGGGGAATAAAAAAAAAATTTAAAAAAATAAAGTCAACCCCTCCTACTTTCTCTCTCCCCCTTTACATTCCAGATCGAACAAAAGAAAAGAAATGAAAAAAAAAACCGCTCAGCGTTCTCGTCGCCCCCTCCCCCCCAATCTTCGACGCACCCCCTCCGGCGGCGGTGCCGCTGCCGCCTCTACCTCCCCTTCCTCTTCCCCTCTTGCTCCTCTCTTCCTTCCTCTAATTTAACCCCCCTCCGGCCTCTAAATCAGCCACCGCCTACCCCTCCCCCCTTAACAGCCACCGCCACCACTGATGGCGCCACCGACCACCTCTGCCACACCCCCTTGCCACGCCGCCACTACACACCCCCTCGACTGGAAGATCCAATTAACAGTATGTTTTTTCCTTTTTCTTTTTTTCTTGTTATTTATTTTATTTTCTGTAATGTAGTTAATAATGTTGATTTTAATTTCAGTTTTATATATAAATAAGCATTGATTTAAATTCAGATTTTTATATATGATTTTTATTTAGTAAAAATACGATTTTTATTTAATAAAAATATGATTTTTCGTTAATAAAAAAATGATTTTAGCTAACGAAAAACATGGTTTTTAGCTATGTAAAAAGGTTAGATTTTGAAAATAAAAAGATTAGATTTTTAAAATAAAAGGATTAGATTTTTAAATTAGAAAAGATAAGATTTTTAAATTAGAAAATATAAGATATTTAAAATTTAGAAAAACATGATTTTTAAAAATTAGAAAAACATGGTTTTTAAAAATTAGAAAAACATGATTTTTAAAAATAGAAAAACATGATTTTTAAAAATAGAAAAGTATGATTTTTAAAAGTAGAAAAGTATGATTTTTAAAAATAGAAAAGTATGATTTTTAAAAATAGAAAGATATGATTTTTATTATAGAAAGATATGATTTTTATTATTGAAAGATGTGATTTTTATTATGAAGCGAAATAAAAATTGGATTTTTATTGTATGAAGAGCATTATAAAAATATGATCTTTTATACGTATGTAACGATATAAAAATATGGTCTTTTATATGTATGTAACGATATAAATATTTGATCTTTTATATGTATGTAACAATATAAAGATTTGATTTTTATTTATATATATATATAACATATAAAGATTTGATATTTATTTATATATATAACATATAAAGATTTGATTTTTATTTATATATATAACATATAAAGATTTGATTTTTATTTATATATATAACATATAAAGATTTGATTTTTATTTAATGAATAACATATAAAGTTGTGATTTTTATATACATAACATTCGAATAAAGAATTGATTTATATATACATAACGACGATATAAAAATGTGATTTTTATTCTGAAAGTAGCGGTATAAAATTTGGATTTTTTATATGAAGTAGCGGTTTAAAAATATGATTTTTATTTAAATAACTTCGTTTTAAAAAAGTGATTTTATCCATTTAGCATTGTTATAAAAATATAATCTTTATATATGCAGAGAATATAAAGATACAATATATATATATATATAACGTTAGAATAAAAATGTGATTTTTATTTATATAGTAACAAAATAAAAATGTGATTTTTTAATATAAAAATCGTGTGAAACAGATTGCAATGGAACTGGTGGAAAATAAATCCAAATCTGAACCGTTCAGAAATTCAGAATAGAATGGAGGAGTGGATCCCAAAGGAGAGAACATCTCACTCTAATTTACTTTCTAGTTAAATATATATGCTAGGATGCAGACGGTGCTTAGTAGCACCCGACACCTTTGTTTGAAACCATGTTTGTTTGGTTGATTGGATTATTTGTTTGAATTTGGTTTGGGAAGTGATATGAATTGATTAGAATTTGGTTTGTATATGGCGCGAGCCATTATTAGGCGAGGGATAAGGCTAGACTTTATTCCAGTTCTAGTATCGCGTCGCTATGCTGCCGAAATTTTCTAAAACAAAATGTGTTAGTTAAAAATAACATTTTTATTGTATAAATGAATTGTATAAAATATTTATGTGTTGAATAAAATATTTCATTGTTAAATATATTTATTAGCATGTATATGAGTAAAATAAATATTCAATTACAAATCAGACGATTTGTTTATGTTCACTCATTTAACTGATATTGATTGGGACGATAATTTTGCACATCGCCCAGCAACACAAATAATATTCAATATTTGTTAATTGAAACACCACACGGGTATTGGGATGATATTTGACATACACTAATCTCAATTGTTTAGTTATATGTCAATCAATTGGTTGACAGGCTGTTGTAAGCGTTAATTATTTATATTTAGCGCTTATGCAGTTGTGTAATGCACTCTGGATGATGGTTGACTGTGTTTGATTATTGTCGTGTGCATGTGTGTATGAAATCCATATAAATAAAATTATATGGTAATTGACCGTGTCAGATTCCAATTTGGAAAGAACGAATATTTTAAATTAACGAATATTTTAAAATGACGAATAATGAATATTTTAAAATAACTAATATTTTAAAATAATATTCAGTAATGGATAGAAATATAATTTTAATGTCCGATTTGGGATGGACACGAAAATATTGAAATACATGAAGCCATGTTGATTAAATTAACGACATTTTGACATGAACGATATTTATATCGATTTTATTCATTTTTATAATGAATATCGAAAAGGAAATGATTTCAAAATCTGATATTTTGAAAATATTATCATTTATATATTATAATGACAAGGAAAATTCAATTTTGATTTAAAATTGAAAATGATGTTAGAATCGTTTTAAAACGAATTTATAAAATACTTTTTAAACGGAAATCGACAAAGTATATATATATATATATATATATATATATATATATATATATATATATATATATATATATATTATATTTAATGGCCTGGATAGAACGCGCCGCGGCAGTTCACGAAATTTCAACCATTGACTTCGAATGGACATTACGGGCGATCCGACCGTCGGATTCTCCTAAAACCAGAACCGTTGGGTTCGTATCGAAAAGAGCTTTCCAATGTATATAAGAGATAAATCTAATGGTTGGATTTGGAATTATGTCCAAATCAAATTTGGAAAAGGTCGTCGTAAGTGCAGTTCGATGACCGTTTATGGAAATCGACTGTATGGGCCTTGATAAAATTACTAAAAATATTAATAATTTGTGTAAAACCCTAATAAATGATTTGGAAAGAACTAAGATGAAAAATTCCATATTTGAAAGGATAAAAATATATTTTTATCAAAATGAAATAGTTATTAACTATATTTGAAATCCAATAATTTTTAAATAAAATAAATTGGATTTGTGAATGGTTTTGAAGTAACCAAAATTTTCAATATATGAGTTGGAATGGATTTGAATGGAAATCATCTTCGAAATATTTCGATATTGTATTCTGTGATTATATGTATATTGTTATGGGAATCTGCAAGATATATATCGTTATTCCCAAAACGATACTTGTTGGTTTTAGTATTTGATATTGAATATAAGCCAATATAATTTCAATTCAGAGCCTTGTGTTTGATATCAAAATGTGATTTTGGGTTTGTCGTGAATGGTGTCTTCATTAACACTGTTCTTAAGCCCAGTTGAGAAAAGAATAAATCTTTTAATTAAGATTATTAGAGTTTCCAGTTAATTAACATTCAATTGGAATAAAATAAAAGAATTGGATTTTTGGGTTTTATAATGAATGATGTTTTAAACGACATTTGTTCTTTAACCCGATTAACCTGAAATGAAATTTGGAATTTATAAATCTTTTTATTAAGATTTAATGGAAATTTTCCAAAGTGAAGTTTTCTAGTTTAATAAAATAAATTGGAATTGAATGGAATTCGATTTGATAATAATCAAAGTGAGCTTCTGTGGAGGAAGACTATTAACATATATGGAATTTAAAAGGTTTTGTCATTATTCCATTTATATTATTAGTCGGATACGGAAATTGAAATCAATTATATATATTGATCTGTTTTCTGTGAAGATTCCATAATTAATGGAATGTGATTTTGGGTTTGTCGTGAACTGTGTTTTAAAGGACATTAGTTCTTTAACCCAGTTAAAGACAGAATTACATGTCTAACATTGTATTTCGAACTGTATGGTTGATCTCTGCTAAATATATATCTATTTGTTGGCAGAGGATTTATTCTCTTGCTTAACACCCTTATCTAAGACGTACGAGCTTAGAGGTTATATATAGGCAGAAATCAATAGTACAGTGTAGATTGTCAATGCAGCATGTTTTATTTTCCAAAGTTAAATAATCATTAATATTTATTTTTGGAAAGATTAAAACTAAGTGGAGTTTTAATGAATCTTTAATTAGACTGAAATGTGGATTGATAATTTAAATTATCAAATTTAGGAAATGGTCGAGAATGGAGTATCACCAGTTTTGCTCTAAGCGATGGTTAAATCTTTAATTAGATTTGAACATGAAATGGTAATCAAATTTACCGATAACACTGTGGTGTTAGATATGGAGTATTACCAGTTTTGCTCCATAGGATGAATAGGTTGGGATTGGGAAATTAAACAAATGATTACTTCGGTAAGGTGCGCTAATACCGACTAGTTTGGATAAACCTTAATTTGGTTTGAATTAATATCCAAAGGAAGATTAAAGAATAAATTTAAAGAATTTATCTTTGATGATATTAATTGGAACCTTTCCCAAAGGATATGAATATTCAAATAAAAGAATATTCAGAATTGGAATGAGGCGTATGTTGTGTTTTTATAGCACTTGCTTATTATATACGCGAGTTATTCGGAAAGGCCAGGTTTATACCCATTCCGAATAACTGTTCGATGATAAGTCGAAGATGAAGACGGTGGTTAAAGACTGGAGGTCTTCATATCATTTGGATGATTTCTGATGTCTTGATTGGGCTGTACACCCAAGACAAGGTAATAAGTGGTGATCGTCCAGACATACTTGGAGATCGACCGGATATACGAGGACCTCTCTCCTGTATTGGACATATGGGACGAGGAATAAGGTGCCTCTGGTTTCGTTCAGACCCAGAACGAACATGTAAATGGACATGTGTCTAACATTGGATTTTATTCTGTGTTGATTGATCTCTATTAAATATATATCTGTTTGGCGGCGGAGAATTTATTCTCTTACTTAATGCCCTTCCCTGAGACGTACGATCTCATAGGTTATATATCGATAGACATCAGTCGCATGGCGTGAATTGCCTGTGTGGCCTGCTGAGATGCAAATGACCAAGACTTTTATTGAAAAGTAGAGTCTTGTGGTTGGGCATGCTTTGTATAACGTTAATTCGCGAGTCTCACACCTCGGTATGAGTTAAAAACGGGATAAGATCGTTGGGAGAACATGACGTTTCTTTCTAGCTATGGGTGGTGTCATGGTATGGAGCCCAGACATTTATATTTTTTACCTATGTGGATGATGGATAGCGAGGCGCCTCAGATATATCGGTTACTACGGAGCCGATGGATATAGGTCTGATAGGACCGGGAAATGTGTGTTCAGGAGTAACTAATCCTCAAACTAAGGGAGGACCGACCTAACCGATCCAGGGTTCTCTATGGGGAGTCCTGAGTCATTTGCTAGAGTGTCTTGAAGCGGTGAGGAGCCATCCCTGGCCTCGGCTCATAGATGGAATCCAATTTCCAATACGTGACATTTCGGTTTTGATTGTAGAGCCTAGTATTGGCGACATGTTAGCTTGGGATACTATGCCGTCTATGATTGATACATTTATATTTGAAGTTGTTTTGACACTATACACCTATTGTAGTATCAAATGATTTGTTTTAAACGTACCAAGCATGTTTTGCTAATATAAGGGAAAACCCTATCCTGCGGCTTGCGTTGAATTGTGTAATGGGACCTGGGTCTTATAATAGCTTCATTTTTTCAAAAATCATTGCGATGTTTTGTTATATGCATAGTATTCTTGGGAGGAAACCCCATCCGTGTTTTACAGTGTGTTCCCTTGATATATCTGATTTTAAAGTAAAGTTTTAAATAACTGTTTTAGTTCTCACACCAGTCACATGACTAACCTGGAGTTTATTGTTTTAGCCTAAACTCTGGGTGCCCCTATTTTCCACACGGGCAGCTTGGAGTTTTGGTTTTGCAGATATTATATTCACGAGATCCTGGTTTACAACTGGAGCTATATTCGGAAAGCTTTGTATCCGTATATTCCCTTCAGTTGTGTTATGTATTGTGTTTTGTATTATTTTCCGCTACATTGTAATTTGTAAATCTTGGATATTTATCAAATGTATATTATTTGTTCATAATCTGTATATTCTTGTACTCGGATGTAAATTGTTGTAATAAGCAATGAAATGTTCTTCTGTTTGTGTTCAGATTAGTCCTGTTCTCATATAATCCGCTCTTTCTCTTCTCTTCGGAGACCGGGGAAGTTCAGGTCGTCACATTTTCCAAGCTAATTCATTAAACAATAATGCTGGGAAACAACATTGAACTATTAGTTCATAACTCCATGTATGATCCAGACAATGTGTTTTTATGGTGATACTTTGGTTTTAGTGAAAAATACTAAAGCAATCCACCATTTATTGCATTGCAATACTAATAGTATTCTTCAGCAAATCTTACATGTCTAGGTCAATTTAGACTGAAACCGTATTCATGCCTTGCATTAGCATAATATTTATGAATACACATCTAGAAAAATGCAAAGAATATAATCAAAACTTAGCAAAAAGTTTACTAATGTCCCTTATAAAAAATTAATATGAATTTAGAAGGTTATTGCCTAAATTTAAAGGAGCATTTGATATAACTATCAGGCAATTTGAAATCTTGACTTACCTTTCAACATCAATTGCCCACAAATTGAAAACTTTATATCAAAAATTCCTACAAAAACACTGTAATGATGCTCAAAGTCTTACCAGTTGCACCGGCTTTAGTCATGCCAACTCCACTGTCAAAGATGCTCAAATTACACTACCCGCCTCTGTTGCTGCTGTCCTCTTAAAACTGCCTGCACGTCGCCCTAGGAAGTCCGTATTAGGCGAGAAGTCAGCTACAATAGGACGGAAGGAATTGATTCAGCCTTGCAGGGCACGAAGGACGGCAGCAGCCTGGTCCTCTTCCTTGAACTTGGCGTACACATTGCCCACCATGTAGTCGGCCAGGTTGTCGCATATGTTCAGGGTCTCCAACTCCCGGAACTTGCAAAGCTCTTCGAATATGTCCTCGTAGAAGTCCTCGAAGTTCTCCTGGATTTTCGCTGGGCCTATGGGCTGACCTTGCGCGTCTACGCCCGGGGCGATGTTGTCTGGCCGCTGGAACATGTTTGATAAAGGAGGGTTGGGGATATCGTTGGACAGTTTTGGAGACGAGAGCAGCGATCACCATGTCGGCATGCACCGATCTTGAAGTAAAATGCACTACAACAAAACAGTCCTTTTACAACGGGCAAAAACCGTTGTAATATGTATTTCACAACGGGCATATGCCCGTCTTAATATGACCCGTCGTAATAGCTTATGACTGTTTGACAACGGGCAATGACTGTTGTAAAAGACCGTTGTAATAACTGGCTCTGTCACGTGCAATGACTCAATGACAATGGTTATTAGCCCGTTGTAATAGCTAATAAATTACAAGCGGCATTTGCCCGTTGTAATACAGTATATTACAACGGTTTTTGCCCGTTGTAATAGAAAATTTAAATATAACTGCTGCGATATGCATCCATAATAATAATGAATATTTTAACATGCAATAAATACTGTAATGCAACAATCAAAATCACATAATAACACATACTAAAAGACTGAAGCAAGAATCATATAATTCCAACACATTTCAAAAAGTTCGATAAGTTTATACTCCAAAAGACTAGATAAGTTTACATTCCAAAAGGTTACATAAGTTACGTCGACATAGTTCTAACATAAATTACATAACTAGTTTCATAAGTACCAAAACTAGACCAAGAAAATGTAATCTTTGTGCCACGCGACGGCAGATCCAACGGCCTGTTGATCTTGAGACTGCATATATTTACTAGCACGGTGTGACTGCAAAAAAAGAAAAAAAGCTACCACATTTTGATGAGGAATTAGCATTACCCAAATAAACCTTTGTAGCATGCATGTCCACTGGTATGGAAATTATCTCTGCAAATACCAATTTTGATGAGGAATTAGCATTATCCACATATCTAAGTTGTTCTAAAAATTAAGGCATAACTATTTATTGATTTGAAGGCAATTTTTAGACCCATAAATCTGGAATGCATTCTGTAATGAACTACATCAAAGCTATGTAATGGATGTGTTTATGTATATAACCAAATGACATAATCGGGGGAGGGTAAGAAACTCGTATATGCTCTGTCTATAATCTTACAGATATCAATTGCAATTCTTACCACATTAGTTTAGTATCAATCAAATTAAGTTGATCAAAGAACCTAAAAGATTTGATGCATCAGCCACTAATTGGTAGTAATAGAAGAGGGAAAATTTGCTAAATAATTTATCCATTATTGACTAATGTTTCATTTGCAAGAAGTGAAAAGACTAACTTTATTCTTAAATCCCAAGTCCAACCCAAAATTAGACATTTATAGGGATGAGCAACATCTCTATTATTAAGTTAATGATGTACTCCCAAATTATAAATGCTTTTCTTAACGATTTATCCATTAATGATGAGCAACATCTCTATTATTAAGTTAATGATGCTTCCACGTCAAAAGTACTTAAATTGCAAATTATTACTTAAATTACTTGCTACATGACTCAGCTATAGACGGGTCACAAGCAGTAGTACACATGAAATTAGCTGTAAAGCTTAGGCAATTAGTTATGGGTACATAATGTACATTGTAAAATGTGTTTACAAACATAGAGGGTGTAGACTGAGCGTGTATAAGTTCAGGAAAAGAAAATGGTTCAGATCTAAGAATATAAATGCTATATTAGCATTTGTAAAATGGGTATTGTTTAGTATGGAGCGCAAGCAAAGACGGTGAGAAGATTGAGAAACCTGTGTCTGTGACTTTCTCGTTTCCTGTCTCTGTCTCTTTCTCTTATTGGGCTTCGACCTCGGTGATTGTCCTGTTCCAAGTTAAAAAATATTGAAAGTTAATGCTTACTATCATGCATCGCAAGCTAACTTCTAGAGGATGAAAGAAAAAGAAAAAACAACTTTTTCATCTATTTCCATAGCCTGATCATCGTCCTCTTTTTCTTCCTCTTCTTCAAAATCATCTTCCAAAGCACTTCTTCTAGGTTCCAATGCCCCAGTAGCTTCTAGAGTCCACCTATCAAGTCAGATGAAAAATAATAATGCATGAGTTAACTAAAAATGGTTAAATCATAATTAAATAAAACCAAATTTGAGGTTAATTGTTTTCATTCTACACTATCAGATGCCCATTCTAGTAGTTTTAAATGCCCACATATAGCTTCAAAACAACTTTTGGAGTTTTAGTGTTGATTTTGAATTCCCAGTTGCATACATCATATGTTTACTGCGACTATTTTCCTGACTTGCTCTTGGAAACCAGTGAACAAAACAGTAAGATGGTACCAGTTATTACAAATATGTGTTATTTGTCATGAATAAACTATAATTTTAAGTAACTTGGAAGTCTATAAATTGTATTGGTACATTTTAAAGGATATGTTTATTCAAACAGATAGGTCGTTCAACAGATAGGTAGCTTTTAGTTAAGCAGTAAACCTATGGACAACAATTTGCGCACTCATACAAAAAACATGTACCTCTTTTGCACTATAGGAAGAGCAATATCACAAGAGTAATCCTTTGTTAAGAGCTCATCAATGACTTCATCCACGTGAGTCAAGCAAAATTCTACAAATGAGGAACATGCCTAACTGAGCCCAATCATGAAATATATTATAGCATTATCCATGTTAGAAAGCAAATAAATAAAAAATAATCTTACTCCCATCCGCTTGCTTCTTTCTTATCTTCCTATAATCATTACACAGAGGTCCAAGATACTGGTAAACATCAGCTACAGTCCCAGTTAAGCGCAAATAAAATGCTCCAAGAACCCTAACATACCTTCAAAATGCATATTTATGTCAGTTCTTTCAATGTAAAAGAACAACGGATAACATTAACTGCCCAATCACCGTTATTTGGACTATAAAAACATCTCCAACAGAAACATATTCAGTCTTAATGTCCAGTGACTTCATCAAAACCATCTCCAACTGTGTATATTTCTCTTAATATCAGGGTAATATTCAAAGACCAATTCAGGATCTAATACTGGCAATTGATTTCATGTGCCTATTAAATAGACATCTAAAATTCACACACCTAATTTATAGACTCCCGATATCGTATGCTTATTAAATAGGCGCTCAACGATCTCTTATTAAATATAAGAGCCTACTTAACAGGTCTGTAAGCTCATGTGCCTATTAACTAGGTGTTTGGGATTTAGACACCTACAGGTGTGTAAGCTCATGTGCCTATTAACTAGGTGTTTGGGATTTAGACACCTTTTAATATGCGCCTTAAGTCATACATATGTTATAGATGCATTCTCTATAGTTCAGCCCTTAATATTCAAGAGATGAATATTAAGGGCTTTAGGTATTGAATATGCTCTAATTTACTCATATGATCATATCACTTTGATCATTTTAATATTACTCTCTGTTATAGTAACAATAGTTGATAATGTCATAGACCTAAATCTAAGTTCCACAAGAATAGTCAAGCGGAAATTGTGAACATGTATTAATTTAATAGCTTGTTTCCATGAAAGCCATTGTGTCCTCTTCAGTCCATCCTAATCGAAAATAATCTCAGTTATAACTCCTTTATATGTAGCATCTTCTGGCTCTTGTTGTTCATAATAATCTCACAGTATTCCTAATGTTCCTTTTACCAAGGTTTTTCCATAATTGACATATTTACCCTTCTACATGCAGTAAATAGACGTACGCTTGTCGGCAACATTTACCATTTAGAGTCCATTTGGTAACAGCTTATTTCGAAACTCCTTGAAAGAAGTTTTGAATAATAACTTCTAAGTAGAAGTATTGGTTACCCCAGTGAAAATATTTGATCAAATAACTTATGAAATTGCTTCATAAGTCATAAGCAACAAATAGCTGCTTCTCTGTTTTCTACTTACTAACTGCTTTTGTAAGCTACATATTAGAAGCTCCCAAACACATGTAATTGAAATCAATTACATGTAAGTAGTTTTTTTAACTACTTATAAGGAGATGCCAAACATGTTCTTGTACTAATCATCAAACAAGGCACTACCAACCAAAACAAGTCACCACAGCTTTGGGACAACATATAAAAACTACAACAGTAAAAACTACAACAGTAAGCAACAACAATAAGGGTATTATTGCGAAAAATAAATCAGAGAATTTTAAAAACTATCTATACTTGTAATCTTCATTTTTTATAAACTCGACGACGATGTCCTTTTCGGGCAAGATCTGCAACATCTTCATCACGAGACACATAAAGGGAGTGGGCTTCCTAGCACCTCCGTATGTTCCACCAATATGATCAATCTTCATAGCCTTGTCAACCAACGTTTCAGCAGTCAAGCCGAAACACTGCTCTTTCCAGTACGTGTTTTGGTATATTTTGGAGCGAAGAATTTTCTCGATTAAGTTCTGTGGATTCGTACCGTGTATGTTTTTGGCGGTTGGATCGGTGCGGTTCGCCATAGCTGCTGCAGAAAGAAACGCAAACCCTAATTCTGATTAAGGCCCGACTAGGTGGAGGCGAACTCGACAGAAAGGAGGGGAACTGGCGGAAGCGAAGCTCAGGTTGGTGGCTGCAAGCACAGGGCAGCGGCGCGGGGTTGGAACAGGATATGGCGGCGGCTTGAGGGGGTCGGAGCGCTCGCATCGGAGCTTGCGGCGGTGGGTTGCTTGCGATGAAAATCAGTGCGTGGGTGGCTCTAGGTTCGATAGTGAGGAGATGCGGCTCAAGTTATTGACGTGGCGGAGTGTGGCAGATGCAGACGAAGAAGCGGAGGGAGGACTGCGGAGATGGATGTCGGTCTCGGGTGGCGCAGCTATGAGGAGAGCAGGGGTTGGGTGATGACATCTTGAAATCAATCGGAGTTCGTTGGTGGCAGGATGAAGCTGGCGAAGCGATTTGGATTGATTTTGGGGAAAAGCTATTTGGCTGGAAATGGAAAGTGAAGAGGACGAAGGATGGAGTGATGGATAAAATGAAAGGAGGCGGTGGATTGAAAGTAACGAAACCGGGTAAAGATATGTGGTGCAAAATACAGGAATTTTTTTACACATGGTAGATGTTGCCTTAGTAGTTGAACAAGTAGCTACACGATTAAACAAATATTTTTAAAGTGTAAATATCATTTATTTATACCATATACATACACCAAACCCAAGTTGAGTTTTTTTTCCTAAACCAAATTCAAATCCAAAAATTACACAAGTAAATCCCAAACTAAATTTAGAAATCAAAATTTTGATATTTCTCTTAATATATACATATCATATACCATACAAACACCATAAACGTATATTTTATATTTCAAATACATATCAAAATGGATTTTCAAAAGCTAAACTCTAGTCAAAAATAAATTACTATCCAAAGTTTAATTTTTTTTAAACAAATTTATAGTTTCTCAAATATTGTATTTCAATAAATTTTGAAATACTACTATCAGTAAGTTTAACAAAACAATTCTAATTTCAAACATTAAAATTTTAAATTCGCTTATACAAATTAATTCAAAACTACTAAAATTCAAATTAAAATCAAATATCATGTATAAACATAAAAATTTTCAATACTAAATCAAATTAACTTTAAAATTTTAAATGTCAAAATTCTGGTTCGTTACAAGGAAAGATTTGTGAATTGCTGAGAGTACGACGAAGATCGGCCTTCAAACCTAATCGCGATGATCAGTGAAGCACCGTTCGTCAACCAGATATTTAGTTCCACCGAATCCCCAATTTGAAATTAGGGTTAGGGAATAGATGTGCAAGGAATCAAAAGGCGAAATTTTCGTTGGGACGGTTCAGCGCCAGAATACACTTGGCACAATCTCCTGCATTTCAGCGCCATAATACACTTGGGACGGTTAACTGACCGACAAAAATTTGGTTAACCGAACCAAAAATATTCGGTTAAGATGGTCGGTTAACTGATGTTTTAATAACACAATTCAAAATAAAATTAGGTTTACGGATAACTAAGTTTAATAACTAGACCAAAAACAAAAATTATATTATATTATATCAGTTGAAATTGACTTTAATTTCTCATCATTTCTAAATTAATTAAAAAATAAAAAACAACCTTCAAAATTAAAAATTAGCATAAATTATTAATGTTTATTGTTAATTAGCATAAATTTATATGATCATTGTAAAATTAACATCAGTTAAAATGATTATTTTTCATATAGTGTAGTAATATTATTAATCATAAATTATTAATGTTTATTGTTAATTATAAATTATTGATATTGATTACTAGATATATATTATTTACTAATAACTGGAAAGTAAAATTAAGTTTGTTGGAATATTGATTATATATAATAATTAATAATTAGAGATTATTTATTAATAATCATTAATTATTATAATTTATAAATGATTAATATAATATTATTAATGATTGATTATTAAATATTAATAAATAATATAATATATTAATGATTAGTAATTAGTAATATGATATTATACTTAATAATAAGTAATATATGATTAATGATTAATTATTAAATAATCAAAATTAATTTTATGGAAGTATTTTAATTATTAATTGTCAAAAATTAGCGTCTACTACAACGGACATTTTGTGACCGTTGTAAAATAGACATCTATTACAACGGGCATTTTGTGACCGTTGTAAAATAGATATTTATTACAACGGGCCTAAAAATGACCGTTGTAATATCATTTATTACAACGGGCATTATATGCCCGTTGTAGAAAGGGTGTTGTACAGGCATCTATTACAACGGTCCAGAAAATGACCGTTGTAACAACAGTCTATTACAACGGGCAGCAAACGCTCGTTGTAAAATGGACGTTGTAATAGATCTGTTTTGTTGTAGTGATGGGCAGTTCACTCTGTCTTTCTCTGTCCATAAAATCGATGCCAAGTGTGCCACCATTATGATACTTTTGATACTTCCTTTCACAAATCCTAAATTGAAAAAAAATATAGGATTCAAAGGCATACTGAATCATTTTTCTCTTCTACTTTCAGATTTTTGTTAAAACCCATAACATGGCCATAGTTAAAGGTTGTTCATAAGGAATATAATCCATGATAGAAGATGTGCTTGAAAAAATAGGTAGTCTGCAAGGAATATTTCATTCAATCAAACAAATTATAATCATTTGAGATTGTTAGACCAAAAATTGGGCCTAACACCCAAATGCAGATCACAAATCACAGAATGCAGAAAAAAGTAAATAAAGAGGAGACACATGAGGTTTTTATAGTGGTTCGGTTGTAGATGTAGCCTACGTCCACTTTATAATCTTATTGTTATACAGACAGATTACAAGAATCATTTATATGCAGACACACAATCCGTGTCTTAATTGAGATTACAAGAGGAGAATTTATGTGTAGAAAGGTGCAAAGTCCTTGCAATCGGTAATGGCAGAGGCTGTCTAGATGTAGGATAAAGTCTCAGCCAAAAAGTCCTTGAAAATGCCTTCAAATGGTGTATTTATAGCTGTAGGAGAGCTTCTGGGAAGACTGATTCATGATGTGGTACGTGGCACCCAATCCGAAAAAGTAGGAGCAAGATGTGGCATGAGAACAGGTCAAAACAGTGCGTGTATCAGCAGGTGCAGAGGTTGGTTCGTGGTCATGGGATCAGATCGTGATATGGGCTCCACGGACCGAGGTCTGATCGTGAGCTGTATGGTGAAGCTGGTGTGTCACGAGCGGGTCGTGATCAGGAGGTGTACCACGAACGGGTCGTGGTCTGAGGGTGCGAAATGATCCAAGAGGGGGCGATCCGATTAAGGGCGAACTGAGGGTGCACCACGAGCCATAGAGGATGCACGAGCCGTACTCCTATCGTGTGACGCTTCGTCGCTTTATCCAGGAAATTGCCAGATTACACCCATTCACGGAAACGGGCGTAACTTTCAAACCGTAAGTCCGATTGAGCCAAACCAAAGCAGAAACTGAAGCTAATTCAGAGATCTACAGGAGTTACAGAGCTTAACTCTGTAATTTCTATTTTAGGGCCCAAAAAAGGTCGTCTGATAGGAGTTTCGGGCCTTTCTTTGTTCGTGATGCGACTTTGACCAAAACGCCATCTGTCTTCTAATGTTGTTCTCCATATTCGAGCACGATGCTATCCAGATATTCAGTGTGACAGCTTTTACCAAAAAGTGTGTCAACAGAGATCAATCTTATTAATAGAATTCTCCAGAAAACAATTCACGATTTCCCAGTTCAAACGCTAATTCAACAATTTATCAAAATCAATTGAGAAAGCAGAATACATGCATTGTTAAGAACTTACGATTTAGTTCAATATGTGTTGACATGCTCATGTAATCCAATCAAAATGAACTTTTTTGCAAAAAATCTATTTATTCAGATTATAAGCATATATAGGTTAGGAATAAGATATGAGAAAATACCTGCAACGAAAGGAGATGAAGCAATTGATGTAAATATGGATTAAATCAACCTGATTAGGTGAACAAATCGCGATCAATCGAAGGGGATATGGAATAAATCACAATCAATCGAAGTGGAGATCTAATCAGGTGAAAAACGTAGTTCTTATGTGGAAGCGGAGATCTAATCAGGTGAATTTTTTTCTAGGGTTTTGTTAAGCTCATGGGTTTTGTTTAGCATTAGCTAGCTTTTGAGAACGAAAGGAGGAAAACAAAATAATAGTTGAAGGACTTGAACATGGAAATAAATGGAGAGCCCGACATATGAAATTTTAGGCATCACCTTAAAATTCCACGTGTATGATGTAAACAACGTTTATACGTGATTTTGCACCCCCTCCTAGAGTAATTTCAACTGCATTAGCCGCTAAAGCACTGAGAAACATTGTTGTTACAACTAATTTTTGTTGTAGTGGGGAAAAACAATTTATTCAACATCCTTTACTATTACAAACTAATATCATCTCTTGATAATAGTGAAGTCGTTCAAGTTGGGGTATTTTAGTTACCTCTCAGACTTTTATTGTATACAACGTTGTTATATATAACAATTATATAATTTTTGTTTAATGATAACAAACAAATATATATTATTATAAATGTGTTTGTTATTGTACTATTTCATATATACACATCATAGACAGGAAAATAATATTTATATTTAAACAGAATACTACTGTACACGAATTTAAATATTCAAATAGTATTTTATTTAAATATAATATTTTATTGCAATATTTCAACAGTACAATCTTTCAACTCCACTATTTGTACAACTCACATACATCTCATATTCAATTTCAAATACACAGTTCCCCACTACAACTCCTAGTCACTCAGTTTACAGACTCATACACATATATTCACTGACTCACACACATAAACTGTCTTTAGTCTTCTGTCTTCACAGCTTTCAGTCAGTCCAGTCATCCACACCTGTCACACACAGAAACACACACACAGTATCTAGAACAAAAATAATTTTAATCCTAGCAGATATAATTTTTTAAAAAAAATTATTTGCCTCTTTATTTTGGTGTGTTTCTCATCATTTTTAATGACATAATCTGATTAATATATCCTTTCATCTGTGTCAGGACTGCTTGTGATATTCACAGTGATACACTGTAAATACCACAAGGCAGACTATATAATCTAGTACCCACGGATAGCCTCAACACACCACACTGGTTTGCTTATCAGAACCAACGTTAAAATTAGCAGATTAAGAACAACCACAACTCGATAGTAGCAGTCTGCTGATAAAAATATTCATATATGTCTATACGTGCACGATACATATATACACATACAATTGCATGTATATACGCATATTTATGTAGGGACAGTTCAAGTGATTACATGTCAAAGTGGTCGAGCCATGGATAAGGTTCTATTACACAGCACAGTGATGAAACTCAGGTGAAGTACACAAATGGCCCGAGGCAATTCAATTCAGGTCCAAAACAAGCAACACAACAGTAATGAAGTGCATGGGTCTCAAGTATGGTCAATGTTGCATAGTGCAATAGCACATGGCAGGTGATAAGACACAAGAGGTCAAAGCAAATATGTGTGTAAAGAATCCAAGTCATAGCAAAATTTAAAACAGTTTTAAGTGCAAAATGAATGGTACAACAAGTCCAGGTGTATGTAGTGGTAATGTGAGTCATATGCAAGCAGCCAAGAAGGCAAGTCAGAAGGAGACACAATATCAACAATGATATGTGCCTAAGTGCATAATTGTGTACCTATATTCAAGACCACACAGTAATGCAACCAAGAGCATGGTCAAGAGCAAACATATATACAAGCATGGCAAACTTTCATGAATAAGAGGGAAGTGAGCACTTCCAAGGTGTTAGCACGCAACAAGTGATGGTGAGGCACAACAAATCCATTCACATGTACACAATGGCTCAAGGAAAGTATGCAATGACAAATGATTCAAGTCAACAAGCAAAGATGTGCAACTAGCTTAGGTGTACATAGAGAAACATATATATCAACACAAGGGCAAGATACATGTATGGGGAAATGTCAGAGTTTATGTCAAATTTCCGTTTTAGATGGCATATCCATGTTTAGGTGTACAAAGAGACAACCAAGTCAATATATAGATGCAAAGTGGACATACACTACTCAAATATATCAGTACAAAGTGTATTTATATATGTGCATGGATATATATGTCAATAATGTACACATGAGCACAAGCTTACTTGAATGTTTTCAGCAGTAATGGTTTAGCCACGACAAAATAGCAAGGAGATGAATGAATGGGTCAAGCAGTTCAGACCAACAGTGTATCAATGGTGTATACAAGTGCAGAGGGCAGTTCATTTCAGTTATGGAGGGTCAAAGATTTAGAAAACAAGGTTTTTAACAGGAAATCAGCATGTACATGAATGGCAATGAAATGTTTCTAGAAATAAAGGCATATATGGCAAAAAAAATTCTAAGAAATCAGTATCCAATTTTTAGATTGTTTCCAGTTTTTGTCTATCAAGAAATAGATATTTTATGTCATCATTCAAAGCAAAGGAAATTGGTTTCGTATCAGTGCAACTAAAGGCAATAAATCAGGGAAAATTTAAAGGGAGATATTTCTAGCAAGATTGGATTCATATAAATCAATTCTTCATTTTTTGGCTACAGTTCGATGGGGGCAGCAAATCGAATAAATGTTTTCCAAATATCATCAAATTATTCTCGCCAATAAATCATGGTTATTTTCAGAATTCATTTACACAAGTCAAGGCAGATTCATTTTATCAAGAGAATAAAATCAACCAGATACATCGAAGGGCGAAAACAAGACTGGATTCATAAGCAGAAATTACGCAAGAAAATTAGAGGAAGTCAATTAATCGAAATCAGAGAAATTATAGGTTTTCCAAACCCTATATACATATATCACCACTTCATCACAAGCAAACGACATCGAAACAACCAACATTTCGAAAGCAATTCAAGAAATATAATTCAGATTACTCACTGTTTCGATCGCTAGAATATCCCAAATCGATGACATCGAAGAACTTCTGAAAGCCACAAGAGTTCGAAGACAAGAAGAATCGATTCCAAGCAAACAACTAAGATTTGGGATTGTGGAAAACCCTAATCCTCAATTTGATAGGCCGCCATTTTTAATTCCCAGGGGAAAGGAGAAATCGGGCTTAACAAATATGAAAGTGGGTCGGCCAAGTTTATGACTTGAAGATTACAAAGGGGATAATCTTATTTTTAATTCTAGGCTTTTAATACTAGGATTTTGTTTTGGGTTTATTTTTTTTTTAATTTTCATTTGTAAATCGTCTATCAGTTTTCTAGAGTCTGTAAAATCTAGGAAGTTTGCTAGAGTCTGTAAAAACTAGGGTTTATGGGTTATGGTTTTTTAATTCTAGGAAATCTTTTCTAGGGGATACAGACCAGTCTAGTGTTTTAAGCGTAGCGTTTGGACAGGAGCGAGGAGTTCGCGAGTTTACAGGTTTTGCATGCTGGATCTGTTATTAACACCAAGTAGAAACCTTAAGAATGCAGCAGTAGGCAAGGTTTGCCGAAGTTGGGTATCTCTGTGTGTTATTTACTTTCTGCACTTACTTAATCTGCTATTATTTGTGCTGTGATTAAATTTTAATATCCCGCTAAAATCCAATGAACCCTACTCACCCCCTCTAGGGTTAATCTAGATCCAACAAGTGGTATCAGAGCAGGTTATTCTTTAACTTTAGGGTCATGGTGATCCCTAGTTGTCAATCTTTTGAGAGTCGGTCCAGTCATATTCCAGCTATTTTCAATGGTACATATTTTTTAAATTGGAAATTATAAATGGGGTCCTATTTCAAATCTGTTAGTATTAAATGTTGGGATACTGTTATTAATGGATATGATTGGGTAGATGGGAGTGATATTGAGTTTAATTCTCATACTATTCGTATTTTATATTCTTATATTGATGATGTTCAGTACAGCCTTATCTCTCATTGTTTAACTGTGCAGGAAATCTGGAGTACTCTCAATACATTACATGGAAAAATTAACAACAACGGCTCAAAACCCTAGAAGGTCAACTCAAATTCAGATCTATGCTTTGACGGAGAAAATGATGAAAATTCAAGTAGATCAGACAATGGAGACTAAACAGACAATGAGACTGAAAGCTTCTCATATGAAGATTTGGTTTATATGTGTGCTGATTTAAAAAAAACCGTTGATAATCTCCAACGGAAAAACAAATCTCTGAAATTTAAAAATCATGAGTTGACCAACAAAATTAAATGTTTGGAATCAAAACTTTCAAATGTCATGAAATTAGAAAATTCTGATTGAGAAAATTGTTTGAAATTGAAAACTGATCTCGTTAATTCATCTCAATAAAAACATTCAAAAACTTTAGAATGAAATCCTGATCTTAAAAGAAAACGAGATTGAGTCATTAAGTTCGAACAATCTTTTGCAAAAGGAATTTGAAAATTTTAAGACGACTGAATTTTCCAAACATGATTTTGCTAAAAAACAAAATTTGCTGAAAACTGAATCTATTTTGATAAAGCTTGAAAATAAGATTGAAATTTTCAAAATCTTTGAAAAGCTTGAATCTGAAAAGCAAAATCATTTTGAACATGAAATTTCCGAATCCCAAGCCAAAATTAAATTGCTTGAAAATGAGAATTTGGTTTTGGAACAGTTCAATGCTGAATAAAAGATTGCTATAAATCATTGCTCAAATTTGACAAAAGAGAAAAATGATCTTAAATCCAAAATTCAATGATTAGAATCAACTTTGGATAAATTTTCTAATGGGGAAACATTGTTGTATATGCTATTACAAAACCCATTTTCTGTTGGAAATAAATATGGTCTTGCCTTTGGGAAAAATAATGCTTTTTAAAAAGTCAATTCAAATGGTTTTAAAAAGCCTGCAAACTTCTTTGAAAAGAATCGTTTTGAAAATTTGAACTTTAATAATTTTAAAGGATTATTGAATCATAAAAATGAGAATTTATTTGGTAGCAAACCTTTTAAACATTTTTGGATCCCAAAAGGAAATAAAATGAATTTAGTTAAATTCAAAAAAAATCTGAGTTCCTAAAGGTACAAAGATAAATTCAAATGGGTTGTTATACAAACAAGTGTGGGTACCGAAAGACGTAAACAAAACTGTCATTGGTTTTACTAATTTTGTTAGACCACTCAATCCTCTAAACAGTTAGATACCAAAGATGACCGAGGAACTGCTTTGCTAAAAAGGAGATAGATTTCAAGCTGTTCCATATTTCTGCATCATTCAAAGTTCCTATGCCCAAGATTGATAAGTTAGAGATTCTGGTTTACATTGATTTCAGCTATGACCTCTAAACTCATCTTTCTAAATATTTATTATTTTCTTTATGTATTCCTCCTTCTACCCCTTCTTGTTAATTTTTTCTTTGAGATTTCTATTTTGATATGAAACTTCCGTATTATTTTCTTTCATCCTAGGCTTTCTTAACTTCAAATTGCAGAATTCATGTTCTTTTGGAAAGTCACTTCATTTGTATAAAACTCTGATGTTTTAATGATTTCCAAATCTTGAATTTAAACTTGTAAATTTCTGCAATTGTTTTGAAGTTTGGTTCTTTCCCTAACTGTGTTGAAGCATTCTTGTTATATCTTGAACACAGTTAATTTGGATTCTAAATTTTTTGGAGATCTAGAAAATTAATGAAATTTCTCACATCTTTGCTGTTTTGAGTTTCTTTTAATTCATTTTGGAAAAGCTTGAAATATTATACTCATTACAGCACACTACTATTTTTTTAGTTGTGATGATTTCGTTGATTTTTGGATTGGCTTAAGTATTTCCAAATTGTAAAACTTTTGGCTTGATCATTGTTTACATCTTGGAATTCATTATTATTCATGATATTTTTTGTTAGAATTTGTTTGTTTGAAATCATCTGAAATTCTTGATATCTTGAATCTCACAAACCTCTTATATTTAAAATTATTAACCTATGTGATTGATTCTTTGTATCTCAAAATTTACGTTTATTCAAGTGATTTTAAATAAACCACTTTATTTTTGGATCATGAATATCTCTCAACCTTGATGTAAATATTCTGAAATTTCTCTTGTGCTTGTCAGAATAATTGTAGAAAAAATTCTTTAAAAATCTGGTCTTAAACCTCAATGTTAGTTCTTGACCATTTGATTTGAATATTTGTTGGTTTGAAATCATTTGAAATTATTGATTTCTGGAATCCACACATAACTTGAATTTGAAATTTATAAACTGGTGTGATTGATTCATTGAATCCTGAGATTTTCATACTCCTTCAAATGATTCCAAACAAACTGTATTTTTAATCTGGGATCATGAATCATCTTTTGTGACTATCAGAAATATCTGTGAAAAATTCTCTTGACAAATCTGTTTTAAATTTGTTTGTTTGTGCTTCTCTGATAAAAAAGAATACCTTTGAAAATATATTTTTGATGACTTCTTGTTTTTGAAATCTTACCTTGCTGCTCTTATAGATGGAATTAATTTGCCTGATTTGTTAGTCTTGTCCGCTTGGGCTTGATAATTGGATATTGTTGTCTGAGATACCCTTGTTAGTCATCAGTGTCATTTTAAATTTCTTGTTAATGGAGACAACAAGTGGTATTAGTTTAGAAGTGTTGATTATTTTTTTCTTGTATATATTTTTTAATCCCTCTGGTCTTGTATAAATCATTTTAAATCCCCTTGTAATTGATTTTCAATTTTTAAAATTATTTATTGATTATTCATTCAGAAATTGAAATCAATAACCAAAATTGATCTGTATTTAGAATTCATCAAAATCATTATCAGATTTTGAAATTGTGATGAGTTGTGACTACAGCATATTTCAAAACAAGAGTAAATTTTATTTGAATTTTCATGGTGATTGAACAGTTTTTGCAATATCTTTGAATTACCGCTTATTTCACGAACATCTTCATTATCTACCATCCTTCTGTCATCCATCATGATTTTATATTAATATGGAGAGTTTAGTATTTTATAAAATCATCTTGAATAAAAAAAGGAAATATATGTGATGGAATTGTGTTATATTATTTTTCAGAATTAGTGATAATTGAAAATTTTCAAGATTTTCGGTATAGTTGAGCATATTTCATAATATAATTAATTTGGAAACTTATTTCACAAACCATTTCTGTACCTACCACATTTCTATCATCCACTTTGGTTTTATATACTGAGGAGTTTTTTCTTTTTAAACAAGAAAATGATATATATATATATATATATATATATATATAATTTGCGTAAGTGTTTCTTTAACCTCATTTTAAGATCCAAGCTTTAGTCATGCATGGTTAAGAAATTACTTATAATTTAAGTTGCAACTGACCTCATTTAAAAATCCAAGCTTTGGTTATGCGTGGTCAGTGTGCTCTTAAATAAAAAGAAAGAGGAAAGGAAATAATTTAGATGAATAAAATTTATATGAAATTCTCCTTGGTGTATAAAAACCAGCCTATTGATCCATTTTCTAGTTTGTGAAATGTGTTAATATTTTATGATATATTATGATTTGTTGATTGATAGTTATCGGGATTTGAGATTATATGATTGCGTCACTTAAATTGAGTTTATAATTATAGTCCAAATCGATCACTATTTTTGTGCTCATTTTTAATAAAATTCTTTTGGAAAATAATTGAATTCATTTTTTTAACTCTCTCCAATTTTATAAATTTCATTGTAAATCCATCATTCTAAAATGTGAAATTTGCCACTAGTTCATAGAATGTTATGATTTTTGTTTGATTGATTGAGATTTATGATGACCGTTCTTCCTCTTAAGTTGGTATTATATTTTTAGTCATTTTTCATCTATATTTTAATTTCTGTATCCTTTTGATGATAACAGAATGGGTTAAGATTTTGGTTCACGAGTGATTATTTTAATATTGAAAATTCATCCGATTTTTTTCTTCACTCATGTACATTTCTAGGGGGAGTTTCTGTTGTAAGGGGAGTTTCAATATCCACTATCAAACACATTTATTATATTCAAAATCTTATTATTTGTTTGTCATCATCAAAAGGGGGAGATTATTGTATATAACGTTGTTGTATATAACAATTATATGTTTTTTGTTTGATGATAACAAACAAATATATATTATTACAAATGTTTGTTATTGTACTATTTCATATATACACATCATAGACAAGAATATAATATTTATATTTAAACAGAATACTACTGTACACGAATTTAAATATTCAAACAGTATTTTATTTAAATATAATATTTTATTGCAATACTTCAACAGTAAGATCTTTCGACTCCACTATTTGTGCAACTCACATACATCTCATATTCAATTTCAAATACATAGTTCCTCACTACAACTCCCAATCACTCAGTTTACAGACTCATACACATATATTCGTTGACTCACACACTAACACTGTCTTTAGTCTTCTGTCTTCACAGCTTTCAGTCAGTCCAGTCATCCACACCTGTCACATACAGAAACACACACACACACAGAGTATCTAGAACAAAAATAATTTTAATTCTAGCAGATATTATTTTTTTTTTTTAAATTATTTGCCTCTTTATTTTGGTGTGTTTATCATCATTTTTAATGACTTGATCTGATTTATATATCCTTTCATCTGTGTCAGGACTGCTTGTGATATTCACAGTGATACACTGTAAATACCACAAGCCAGACTGTATACTATACTACTTGTAGATCAGCCTCAACACACTACACTGGTTTGCTTATCAGAACTAGTGTCAAAATTAGCTGATTACGAACAGCCACAACTCAGTAGTAGCAGTCTGCTGATAAAAATATTCATATCTATCTATACGTGCACAATACATATATACACATACAATTATATGTATATACACTTATTTATGCAGGGACAGTTCAAGTGATTACATGTCAAAGTGGTCGAGCCATGGACAAGGTTAAGCACAGTGATGAAACTCAGGTGAAGTACGCAAATGGGTCGAGGCAAGTAAATTCAAGCCCAAAACAAGCAACACAATAGTAATGAAGTACATGGGTCTCAAGTACGGCCAATGCAGCATGGTGTAATAACACATGGCAGGTGATAAGACACAAGAGGTCAAAGCAAATATGTGTGTCAAGAATCCAAGTCATAGCAAAAGTCAGAACAATTTTAAGTGCAACATGAATGGTACAACAAGAAGCCCAGGTGTATACAGTGGTAATATGAGTCACATGCAAGCAGCCAAGAAGGAAAGTCAGGTGGAGACACAATATCAATAGTGATATGGGCCTATGTGCATATTTGTGCACCTATATTCAAGACCACACAACAATCCATCCAAGAGCATGGTCAAGAGCAAACATATATACAAGTATGGAAAACTTTCATGAACAAGAGGGAAGTGAGCAATTCCAAGGTGTTAGCATGCAACAAGTGATGGTGAGGCACCACAAATCCATTTACATGTACACAATGGCTCAAGGCAAGTATGCAATGACAAATGACTTAAGTCAACAAGCAAAGATATGCAACTAGCTTAGGTGTACATAGAGAAACATATATATCAACACAAGGGCAAGATACATGTGTGGAAAAATGTCAGAGTTTATGGCAAATTTCAGTTTCAGATGGCATATCCATGTTCAGGTGTACACAGAGACAACCAAGTCAATATATAGACGCAAAGTGGATAGGAACTACTCAAAAGTATCAGTGCAAAGTGTATTTATATATGTGCATGGATATATATGTCAATAATGTACACAAGAGTGCAAGTTTACTTGAATGGTTTCAGTAATAATCGTTCAACCACAACAAAACAGCAAAGAGATGAATGAATGGGTCAAGCAGTTCAGGCCAAAAGTGTATCAATGGTGTACACAAGTGCAGAGGGCAGTTCATTTCAGCTATGGAGGGTCAAGGATTTCAGAGGTTTTTTACAGGAAATCAACATGTACATGAATGGCAATGAAATGTTTCAAGAAATGAAGGCATATATGGCAAAAACTTATTCCAGGAAATCAGTATTCACTTTTTAGATTGTTTCTAGTTTTTGTCTATCAAGATATAGATATTTTCTGTCATCATTCAAAGCCTAGGAAATCGGTTTCACATCAATGCAACTAAAGGCAACAAATCAGTGAAAATTCAAGGGAGATATTTCTGGCAAGATTGGAATTCATATAAATCAATTCTTCATTTTTTGGCAATAGTTCAAAGGGGAAGCAAATCGAATAAATGTCTTCCAAATATCATCAAGTTATTCTCGATAATAAATCATGGTTATTTTCAAAACTCATTTACAAAAGTCATGGCAGATTCATTTTATCAAGGCAATAAAATCAACCAGATACATCGAAGGGCAAAAACAAGACCGAATTCATTAGCAAAAATCACGCAAGAAAATAAGAGGAAGTCAATTAATCAAAACCACAGAAATTATAGGTTTTTCAAACCCTATATATATCACCACTTCATCACAGGCAAATGGCATCAACACAACAAACATTTTGAAAACAATTCAAAGAAATATAATTTAGATTACTCACTGTTTCCATCGCCATAATATCCCAAATAGACGAAATCAAAGAACATCTGAAAGCCACAAGAGTTCGAAGACAAGAAGAAACGGTTCCAAAAGCAAATGATCGAGATTTGGGATTGTAGAAAACCCTGATCCCCAATATGATCGGCCACAATTTTTAATTCCCGAAGGAAAGGAGATATCAGGCTTAACAAATATGAAAGTGGGCAGGCCATGTTTATGACTTGAAGATTACAAAGGGGATAACCCTATTTTTAATTCTAGGCTTTTAATACTAGGGTTTTGTTTTGGGTTTATTTATTGTTTAGTTTTTAATTTTCATTTATAAACCGTCTATCAGTTTTCTAGAGTCTGTAAAATCTAGGAAGTTTACTAGAGTCTGTAAAAACTAGGATTTACGGGTAATGATTTTTAATCCGAGGAAATCTGATCTAGGGGATATAGATCAGTCTAGGGTTTTGAGCGTATGGTTAGGACAGGAGCGAGGAGTTCGCGAGTTTACAGGGTTTGTAAGTGTGATCAGTTATTAACACATAGTGGAAATCTTAGGAATGTAGCAGTAGGCAAGGTTCGCCGAAGCTGGGTATCTCTGTATGTTATTTACTTTCTACACTTACTTACTCTGCTATTATCTGTGCTGTGATTAATTTTTATCGCTAAAATCTAATAAACCCTATTCACCCCTCTCTAGGGTTAATCTAAATCCAACAACCTTGACCGACAACGTTCTTATCTTGAGATAGATAAAAGCTTGTAATACAAAAAAAAACTCGATTTAAAATCTCACATTCTAGTCCATTAAAAATATGGTTTTATAAGCCATATTTATCTTGGAAAAATTTATTTTCAAATTATCTAATGAAAATTATTTCATCACTTTTATAAACATTGTTTATAAATTAACTTCCTTATTTTATATATATTAAAACAAACTTCACATTTAATAATCCTATTTGAAACTCAATTCTCATTTTATTATATTATTACAGCTTATATATTTAATCTATTTTCATATTAAATTTAAATTCCTATTAAATATAATTCCAATATCTTTTCTAGAATTAATTATTTTTATAAACTCAACATAGTAGAAGTTTAATTTTAAATCCATATAGATTATTCTAATTCAATCCATATTCCGAACGTCGGAATAAATTTCCCATTTTGGTGATTCCCAATCCCCTTTTTAAATTCATACTTGTATTTAAATTTATTAATTGTCCCATGATATTTATTCACCTCTATTTATAACATTGTTTATGAATTTCATTTCTTGTTTTAAATATTAAAACAAGTTTCTATTCCAAATCCCATTTGAAATTCAATTTATACTTCGAAAAATAAATTTTCCATTTTTAAAATCATGCTTGAATTTACATTACTAAATTACCTGATGATAATTTTTTCATTCATTTATAATATCGTTTTAAATTCAGTTACTTGTTTTTATTATTAAAAACAAGTTAATATTTTCCTAGTCTATTGACTCTATTCAACATTCAAATTCTATTTTAGAATATAAATATTCGTTTTTAAATTCTGAAAATCCCTATTTGATATTTTTAAATATAGCATCTTGGGCTAGTGATACTCAAACATCCAAATCACTCAATTATCAACCATTGGTTTATGACACATTATATATATATATATATATATGAAAACATACAATAATAGATTTGAGGAAACTAGTTGGATTCCTCCAACCTGTTTTTCTTGCATACACAAATGTTAAACAACACGAATAATACTAATCCTGCTTCAAGGCAGGATATCGCGGTATAGAAGGTCATCCACTCATATATCATGGGGTGATAGGGTCATCCGCTAATGATATTGCAGGCATCCTCTATGGGTACTACGGGAAATCAAATATATATATATATATATATATATATATATATATATATATATATATAATAACCACAATTCATTAATAACAGCAATGTAATCAACCAACTAACAAATAACATATAAATATTTGTATTTAATAAAATATTGATTATAATTAATTATAATCGAATCAGAGAGTGAGTTTACTCACCTTGATTTTCGTTTGACGAATATCCTGTTAAATTTCATCTCATCGCGACTATGGATCGTCTCAAATAAATTTTATTGCACCTATAATTAATTTATTCATCAATTTGAACTATTATTAATTTAATTTAGACTAGTTAAATAAATTATCTTAGATATTCTAGAGTCAAAACGAATTAACTAAATTAAATTTTAAGTTTATACCTTAATCGATTGTAAAATCCTTCTTCCTTGTATAAAAACCCGTTGTCCCCTTCCAACTCGCATGCTCCATATTCGTACCAATTTACGGATTAAAATAGCTACTCTCCTTCCTTCCTTAATTATAAAAATGGTCGAACCCTATGCATCTCCTAAACCCTTGCTGACCCAAGATTTACTGCATTTCACTACCATTACTAGCTTCACTGATAACCCAACATCCAGTCCTCCTTTGTTCCAGTAAACAGTCCGTTTGCCGCACCTTTCTCCTCCATCCATGAAAACCCAAACTCCTTTTCACATTACCAAATCGTTGCATTCCTCCCAAATCATCAATCCAGTTTGAAATACTGCTTACAGTACACAAAAAAACGAACCTTTTTCACTGCTCACAACAGATCCACTCCATCGCCATAAGTACATCTCCACGATCACCCACAATCGCACCTGCCTTCCTTCTTTTCCATCGCGACTACAAGAACCCAACTTCATACCCTTAACATCATCATGCTTAACTCGTCGCCATCCCTTATTCTATGACCCGCAACACTTCGCCTCACTCTAGCAACACCCATCATCATCGCGACAAGCTACAGGCTCGAAACAAAAATAAATCGAGATCTACCAAAATCCTACCCGAGATGCTCGGTTTCTCTATGAACATGAAGACGAGTTCCAAACCTTGAATTTGACGATTAATCGGAAAATAATCTGAGGGTTGTAGTATACTGGAGGCTTGTAGTAAACCTCGAGCACCTCTAAACAACGTCGTACGGATACTGGAGGGTTGTAGTATGAAATTTGCGATTATATGATCACGAAGAACCCAAGATTGAAAGATTTTGTTGAGGAATCGAATTACTATAGATTTTTGAAGAAATGGAAAACAACGGTTTTATTTCATCTGAAGGAATGAATGTATTAAGAAATAATAGGGGAAAAAGAGGGGTTAATCGTTTTTGAATAGAGGAGAACGGGAACCACTCGTACGCGAGTTTTAATTAATGGATGGTTAAAGCATAAACATTTTAAATTTTGATTTGATTTCTATTCAATGCGATTTGATTTCGTTTTGATTGCGATTTGAGTTCGAGTTTATCCACTTAATTTTATAATAATATATTTTGGGTTCTAAAATCTTATTTTGATTGTCTGGAGAAGATACGATTTAAATCGACGATATAAAATAAAATTCAATTTAATTATTGCTTTCAAATACGATAATTCGATATATTCGACATTAAATCGTATATGGATTATTAAATATATTAAAATTCATTTATATTTCCAATTCAACATTTAAAATAAATTTAAATGTTTAAAATAAATCGATTAAATATCCGGGACGTTGCAGGTTTATCGTCGTTCTTTATTATTGTTCTTCTCCAACAATATTAGTCATGTAGATTTTTTTCCTTTCTCAATTAGGTTATTGATTCAGTTGTAATTTGTTTGTTTTTTTGCTCGTTCCAGTAAGTGTAAACAAACTTTATTTTAAGTGAATCAATAAAGTGGTTGTTTGGTGGAATATCGTTTGTCATTGTGTTCTATATTCATCCGCTTTGTTTTTCAATCAAAGTTATCTCTTTGTGATTTAGATGACTAAGATGCTTCATATAATCGCTTTCGCAAAAGCCGCATATTTCCACAACATGATGGTCTATACTAACGGATGTGCTTTAGCATATATAATAGTACAGAAATTCGCTAAACACACCTCTTGATCTGACTTCTCATAAACACAAATTTATTAATGACCACGTAAAAGTAGGCGTAAATTACTAGAAATTTTAGCAGGGACAACTAGCTACTGACTAATAGATCATAATAGACTATGTGTATGTATGTGTGTGTATATATGTATGTATACACACACACACACACACACACACACACACACACACACACACATATATATATATATATATATATCTTATTCATTTTTTTAAATAAATAAGATATAAAGTACGAGTCGATAGAAAAGAGTTTACTACGGAAGAAATTTCTAGTGATAAAAGGCTAGATATTTTAAATCCATTAAGGCTCCCTTTGAGTTGTAACCGGAAAGAGTTTTGTTCCCTTGATGTTTGTTGCTGGGTAACTTTGGAGTTGATCATTTCATGTACCATATTCTAACGTTGCATATTTGAGGAAACGACAAACACTCTTCTGGACACTCTTCTAAATTTACCTAAATGATATAATCATTGTAAGACTATGATTAATTTTATTTACTTCATGAAAATGCATATAGCATGAAGCTCATCTTAAACCTTGCCCCAGACTACCTATTAGTTATTGTCGGACCTAACATATTCCAAAATTGAAACTGATTTCCGGAATCTGAAATTCAATTAAACCGAAGTAGACCACATTAATTGTGTTTTTTTAACTTATCTTCCTAGTTCCTCATGGATCGTGAATCAGACAAGTTACCTTTCAGAAATATTGCATCCTTATTGCACAAAAAATTACTATTGATCAGTGGTTGATCGTCACGGAAAATAGTATTGATCGGCAGTTGTTCGTCATACAAAGATTAATAAAAATAATGTATTTGGTAGCCTCTTGAAAATTTTGGTATTAGGAAGAATAGTATAAAATTTTATGGTGTTTTTTAGTAATGGTGTTAGTAAGAAGAAAACGAGATGTCTTTAGCATCACACTAAAGAAAATACAATTTACCATCATATGGTAGCATCCATTGCATCTTTGATCAAGGGTTCAGAATTGGCCATACTTACGGCAAATTGTTGATTGTTTGAACTTTGAACTTTCGTGATTTGAAAGAGATTCAATTTCAAAGTTTTCAATATAGCACATTTTTGTGTTGTATTGGATTCCCATTCTAATGCTTGTACTAAGCTATTAAGTTCATCAAAGTATGGCGAGGAGCAAGTTATATTGCATAAGAAAAGGTACTTAGCATGCATGAAGCATGAATATCGATCTGGAGAACAAGGGCAACATACAGTAGACATGTTAAGATTGTGAAAACACGAAAAGCTTTATCCCTTGTTAATCAAATCTATCTTTTCACTAAATAAATTTGATTCATAGGTAGGACGAAAAGGTCATCTCTGTTCATTCAATATCAATCAAGCCTAAATATAATAATTGCCATAAATGAAAAAAAATTATGACCAAACAGTAAGGGGTTATATTTTCATACTAAAATTTGTCATTATTTATAGACTCCACACTTTTAGTTTCAGCCATAGGAGAAAATAAATCTTATGCTATAATACTAAATACATTACATGTGCTAAAAGATTAATATTTCGATAACATCGCATCGATAGAGAGAGAGTGTATAATTCTGATGGGAAAATGCTAGCAAAAATAATATGGTTACAACCAGTGGCGGATCCAGAAATCAAATTTAATGGGGGCAAAAATCTCAGCGGGGGCCAAAAATTAATTAATAAACTCGTATTGTCTGTATATACTGCAGAACTGATTGCTGATTGCAAGCAACATTGAATAGATTGCATATATATTTCTTAAAATTAAAAAAAACTCAGTGGGGGCAGCTGCCTCCACTAGTCCCCATATGGCTCCGCCACTTACAACATAGAGTGTGAGTTTGTTCACATTCTTTTCAAGTGTAAACAAACCACTTTTTTTTTATTGGGAAAATTTGGTGATCTTATATGGATCCCTTTGAATTCCTTTGATAGGAGCCGTGTGTTTTGTTCACACTTCATAAATCATGTTTATGAAGTTTTGTTTGAATTATTGTTTATGTGTTTGTAGAACTTGGAAGATTAATACAAAGTACTGTATGCTTGTGCTTTTCTAATAATTTATTTTATGTTTTTGAAGTTTGAATTAAAGCTTTGTATGTTTGCGGGTTCATATACTATATATTATGACATAAAGATGAATTAACAACTAGCTGTCACAAATTAAAGCTAGGTCAGTCTATTTATGTACAGTACGATCTGCCACAAATCAGGTGATTTGACTAAATACGGATAAATTTGGTCCAATATTTCGGAATAGTTGAGTTGACAAGCATCTGCCAAATCTGGCTCAGTGTTTGTCTATTGTGATAAAGCCGTTGTATGGACAAATGACAATGCTTTATTTCGAATTTTATGACATGATTAAAGCTCTCCCAATTCTGATTCAAGGCTTGTTTTTCTTGAAATTGATTCTACTTTATTTTGAAATCGATGACATGATTAAAGCTCTGCCAATTCTGACTTGACAACGACTGTACTGAATTGATTAAAGTTGATTTGATAGTGATGTTGCTTAGATGGTTTCCCTATTTCATAGCTCTTCAGTGCATTATTTCTCATAAACTTCAATCGTGATTTCAAATAACTTTAAGAAAAATAAACTCACTCAACAATGGCGCCTATTTTTATTACTGCACTTTACTACTACGACGGTGAGTTGCTCGTGGATGAGCACCAAAATGGAAGTTATGTGGGAGGATTATGTAAACCAGGGAGAGTTCGAAGAGATTGCACACTTGATGCTTTGAAAGAAACAGTGTTCCAAGCAACCAAAATTAACCCTCTTGAATATGATATCGAGTTGTCGGTTAACTGGCCTACTGATTTGGGGACGAGAGTCATAGTACTTTTAGAAGATGCAGATGCACAAGTAAAGTTTTCCGCTGTTAAGAAATCGATTGAGTTGTTTATTGGAAAAACAGCAAAAGAAATCGTGGAAGATGTCATGGAAGAAATAATCACACTGCCTATAGTGAGTAGCGGTTTAGGTTATTTCAAAGAAATGTTGCAAATTCATGATCAATCACTCAATTTTAGTTCTCCTTTACACACCAATCCGTATTTTCCACTAAATGTGGATGAGCAGCAGCAACAACAACAAGAAACTGATCAGTCAAAACTGTTAGATATTAGCCAGGGGTATGTGTTGCACATCAATTTAGTTGCATAACTACTCATTGAAATGTAGGATTTGACTGAAATGCAATTATTAACAGATTGACTGTAGAACCCAAAGAAGACTGGGGTGCAGGTCCTTCACAACAGGCTGAACATATTGATAACATGGTGGTTGCCACGACAACTGTTGATGATACATGCTAGACCGAAGTCAACAATGAACCACTGAACTATGACTTTCCAAACATAGTAGATCCCGAAGAAGATGGGATGAGGTTCAAATGGAAGTACCCATGGACGATGATCTCTACACGGTGCAAATAATGGCCAGATCTGTAGTGGCTAATCTAGAGTTTTTTGGTGAAAAATTCTCGGCTGCCTGCGTACAAAATAGTTTTGCTATAGGGATGGTATTCCAAAGAAAGGAACAATTTCTCCACTAACTTACAAAATGTTCTATTTTACATGATGTTTCGTGCAAGCCAATCAAGTCGAATAAAACAATATACACCGCTGTATGTAATGTTAATGATATTTGTCTGTGGCGAATACATGCTATAGTGTCGAAAAAATCACAAACTGGATGGTGGGAAATCAGAAAGCTGCCTCATGAACATAACTATGTCAACCCTACGATTAATTCCAACCACAAGCAAGCCACTGCTGGGTTTCTTGTATCCAAAACCATGTCTTTTGTGAAGGCCAATTTGGATATCTCTGCTGGGACGGTGCAAGTGCTTGTCGACGAGCAACTCTTCATCAAAATCAGTTACATGAAAGCTTGGCGAACGTTGAATAAAGCATTGAAAAAATATACGGTGACTAAGCCGAATCGTATTCTTACTTGCCTCAGTATTTTGCGGAAATAAAAAGAAGCAATCCCGGTTCAGTAGGACATATAGTACACGATGATGTTGGGGTATTTGAGCATGCTTTTTGGGCATTTGGTCCTTCCATTGCAGGTTTTATACACCGTCGTCCAGTGCTCTCTATTGACGGGACACATTTGTACGGTAAGTACAAAGGAATAATGCTAGTTGCTACCGCTGTAGATGTGGACGACTGTCTTTTCCCATTAGCTTATGGGGGTGATTGAGTCCGAATCATATGATAATTGGGCCTGGTTCATTGCATACATGCGTGAATTCATTTATAGCGTACGAAATCAACACATTACATTTATATCTAACAGAATGAAAGGGATCCCAAGTGCTTTGTAGGATATATGGCAAGAACCGCATAAACATAGGCTCTTTGCAAGGCATCTAAAGCAAATTTTCAAGATGCAGGTCATCGAGACAAGCGACTTGTTGGCTTGTTTTATGTTGCTGCATGTGCTTCAGAAGTGGTTGAATATACCAAACTTAGAGAAGAAATCAAGACAACTAAGCCGGAGGCGCATACCAGGATTGAACGAAGCCTAAGGAACTGCGAAGAAATCTGGGCTCTTTGCAGAGATGACGGTGGCCGCTTCCATATTATGACAACTAATGCATTTGAAAGTTTTAATGGTGTACTAAAAGGCGCCAGATCCTTGCCTATAAAGGCGCTGGTTTCAAGAACGTTCTTTCGATCAGTTGAGTATTTCTGTAAGAAGCTGGAAAAAGGGGAGGTTCTGAATTCGAAACATACTCCAAAATGGGAAGTTAAAATTGAAGATCGTGTTAATAAAGCACGACGTTGTAGGCTTGTTCGATTTGCTCACAGTAAATGGCAAGTGATTCACTATTACAGAGATGAATTTGATGTTGAGATCGACGGTTCTCGTGTCATCTGTACATGCAGAATCCCACTTCTGCAGAAGATACCATGTGCTCATGTGGTGGCGGCTTGTTCAACACAAGATTTTGGTAGTAATAGAGCACATCACAAATTTTCTTCTGAATGGTACTCCTTCAAAAGTTATAGAGCTACATACGACCCAGAGTTTAGTCCTATGCACAATAAGAAATACCGGGACCCATACAACATTTCACGAATATTGGCTCCACCTGTAAGAAGACTAGCCAGACGACCAAAATCAATGAGATTCAAAAATGTTATGGACGAGCATCAACACCCAAAACAAACAAGTACAACAAATGTGGATCGCAGGGCCATAACGGAAAGCGCTGTACTTCAGTAGCCTAAAATGGAGATGTAGGTTTGTTGATACGATGTCAGCGTGTGCATTTCGTGTATCTGTATTTCTTATGTTTCGAACTTATCTGTCCTTAATCGGACTATGAATCTCTCTTATATTTGAATATTAGAATTTGGTATCTGTTTTATGTTGTTTGGTTATGCTATATATACTATTTAAATGTCGTGGTAGTTCGTAGTTTAACATTTAGAACTTCATTCGAATATACAGAAATCATTATACGTCGGATTTCATTGAAACACAAAACGTTTGAATCTATAGAAATATATTATAATAACAGAATAGAAAAATGGAAATTTCATATTATAGATATTGAGTTATATCCAAATCAAATTTCAAGAAAGTCACTATGGAATTTAAACCCATAAATTATACAGGCGATTTTTGAAAACTCGCCTTTATGCGAGTTTCTAAAAGGCGCCTTCGTTAATTCAAAACAGGTTTATTCCTGTAATTACTTTTCAAACAAGTATGTTCATGTTATATACTTTACAAACAGGGCTAACATAGTTAAAAGCTCATAATAAAATGAATCTAAACTATGTTGGATAGTAAGTACACGTTAGTTCTAAATGTCGGCATGCTAAGGTTAGTCAATTACATAATTGTAAGGTTATTAACTCGTTGATGATATCTATTATATTATATGAAAGCTCAATCTTCTTCTAGAGACCTTTCAGTTCCATTTCTGTCAAAAAAATAATACGTTGACATGTGTCAAGAGAAATAGATCAACGGTGCAAAAATGAGTTTAAACATGCATGTCTCTTGGTTTTCTGGAGTAATGTTCCTTCCACCTACTTTAAACATTCATAATAAGAAAACTTCCCAATTAATTTTGGTTATAGATATATTAATTACTGTAACAATGAGGCTTTTCGTTATATGAAAGCTCAATCTTCTTCTAGAGACCTTTTAGTTCCATTTCTGTCAAAAAAAATAATATGTTGACATGTCTCAAGAGAAATAGATCAACGGTGGAAAAATGAGTTTAAACATGCATGTCTCTTGGTTTTCTGGAGTAATGTTCCTTCCACCTACTTTAAACATTCATAATAAGAAAACTTCCCAATTAATTTTGGTTATAGATATATTAATTATTGTAACAATGAGGCTTTTCGTTTTCTATTTCACCTGATCATAAATATCTTAGACCTTCATTTTTCGACCTTCATTTTTCAATCTTTCATTTATAATTTCTTCAGCTCAATAGCGTCTTCCATTTTCATTTCTTCCTTTTATACCATTTTCTCCTATTCTACCAATCAATACTATTTTTTTCTTTAAATCCAAATGAAAATTCCAGTACCTTCATTGATTGAGATTCTTTCTAGCTATGGTTATGGCGGTAGAGTTCTCTCTTCCGTCATTCAATGCGTCCACCACGGTTTGGATTTGTAATATTTTACTATGATCTATGTCAATTCAACTTATAAGGATTAGTTATACTTCTTATGAAAATTACTACATAAAACAAAGATCATTTAACCCCCGATAAGTTATCGATTTCATAGAATCATGATCAAAGTAATCAAGTTGCAAGGAATGGTTTGATCTAAAAGTTAATATGGTTTCTTTTCTTTGGTTGTAGGTAATTTGTTCGTTGGAAAGACAAAATAAAGAAAGTGTACTGCTAAAAGCACCCAAGTTTGTGCTTCCTAACACCATAGCTTGGTAGCTAAAAGCGTAAAACTAGATGCTTTTAGTCCCACATGGTGATGTAATGCTAAAGGCACCATGTTTTGTACTTTTGGCTACTACATCATGGTATTAGAAAGCACAAACAGAGGTGCTTTTAGCAGTACACTAAAGAAAATAGAAGAAAATTTAATTTATTTTTGAATTTCTAACAACTTTACGTCAATCTTCACTAATTTTTATTTTGTTACATTTTAAATCCATTTGGTAATTTTGTGATATCTATGGCACTTATGTGCAACTTAATTCATTTTTCTTCTTCTATTTTTGAGTACATATAATACTCTGTTCCTGTATAATATAAATTAAAATTTCATTTATTTATTTTAACAACTACGAATATCTTTTTTTTTAATTCATGACATGCCTATCTTGAAGCATGGCATACATAATTTGATTTGCATAAGAGTAATAAAACATTTCCTACCATTTTAACCTTTAAATCAAAGAAGAAATTTTGTTTTTTTTGGGTTGGTTTGTTTTCTAATAGCTTCGTTATAGTTATAAAATCCTCTTTTGCATTATTTGTAGCATGATCAACGATTTTTGGTATGTAATATTCTATTCTGCTCTATATTAGTTTGTCTTTTACAGATTATTTCAAAAAATGACAATGTAATATTTTATTGCTCTATGTTCAATGGCTAGAAAACCAAAAGAAATTGAAAATTGATTCTTCCCCCAAAATATATCAACAAAAGAAATTGAAAATTGATTCTTCCCCCAAAATAATGAATTTTAGTTACTGGCGCATTATCAATTCTTCATTTCAAACATTAGTTGTGCACTCAAACCCTTAAGTTTTCCCAAATACATATGTACTCTCTTTATGTTTATCTTTCACTTTTTATTCCAATTTTATGAAATCCAAGCCCTCATTTTTCTACTCATTCTATTAGAACAAAAATTATATATTTAATTATGGTATTTTCCCCATAAATAAAAACAAACATGAAAGGTTTAAATGGAAATAACACATGTATATCAAAGAGAATTGAGGATATGAGGTAAGAGTGATTAAGGAAATTTTAATTTTAATACCATAATTAAAGGGGTTTTTAGGCACAAGGACAAACCCAACAAAACTTTTATCCGTAAGGACAAGAGGAAAATATTTTAACCACAAGGACAATTTTCAGTGTAAAGAGAGGAATTCAGGGGCCCACTATGATTTCATACTTTATACTAAAGTTTGTCCTTATGGTTAAATTTTTTGCCTCTTGTCCTTATGGATAAAATTTTTGTTCACTTTGTCCTTCACACTATTTTCCTGTTTTTATTTTATTTTATTTATCTCTAAAAGACAAAAGAACTAATTATTACAAAAATAGATGATGAAATATGTACTGGTTTTGTAGTCTATGACCGGTTATCATTTATAATTTCATTTAATAGCGTATAATCTATGATAAGCTACTAAAAGGTTATTCAAGCACTCTTATTTTTTTAAATTACTTTTTTATTTCACTTCTGTTGCAATACAGTTATTTTCGACCATCATTTTAGGCATGCTCTTCTTCTCTAAAAAAAATTGATGGATCAAAAAGATGAATTGTTGTCTATTTCATTTGGTGTGGAGCTCAAAATGCTAAGTTATGCCCTAATTTGTTGTCTTCTTATTTTAACATTCTTTAATAAATCTTCAAGTGTTTTATATGTATTTATTTCTAAAGCTATGATGTATTCCATGTTGTTTTGTTGTAGGCATGGAACGTTCTCTTTACGTTTTTTTTCTATGTTTTCTGGTCCATTGTTACTACCTAAAATCTATTTTGGTAAATGTTTATTTTATAGTTGGATTATAATTTGATACGTCTGAATATACATTTCCTTATACATTTGTTATGCTTAATTATTTTTATAGATATTTTAACGGTAGTAAATATTTGTAAGAACAATCAAGGACAATAATTTGTATTTATTTCATGCTAAAAAGGCAATTCAAAATTTATACCAAAGATAGATTTAGTTCCATCTTAATGGAATTTGCTTTTTTTTTAATAACAAGCATTTGATTGTTTAGAATATTAGAATTTTAGTTAACTAAAATTCTTCCTCATCCATTCTTAGCTCATATCAGTATATAGAATTATAATTTTCATTTAATGCCTCATGTTTCTGTTTACTTATTTCTAAAATTCTAAAGTATTAAGTTACAAAATTTAATGGTTGAAACATACTTGGGGAACTTTAATAGCAGTCTCTTGGTATGCGCACGCTCATTATTTAACCTAATGTATTTTATTTTAGGCTGCTTGCATGGAAGTGGTCTATTCAAATTCCCAATCAATTCTATTTATTTATGGTTGTTAAATATAGGAGGTTTCCCTTAGTTTTATTTATTTATTTATGAAATCCAATAATCAAATTTTAAGCTTCTCTTTCTACACTAACCAAATGAAGCTCCCTGAGCAATTTGAGGTTTAATTTATTCTAGAGAGCCCGAAGGAATATGTCAGGGAATGGGCCCGAAATATTATGAGCCCTTAATCAATAATTTTACCCCCTGAAATCTACCGTTGAACAACAATTCGCACATCCCGCACTTAGATTTTCCCCGCCCTGTAGTACGTTTGATTTTGCATTTGACACATTTCAAGTTTTGATTTCAACGATTAAGTTCATATTAGTAAATAGGATTAATGGTTGTTAAATTGGGTTTATGAATTGATATGTTCAGATTCTCACTCTGTTAGGCTCTCATTCACTCTTATTCAAAATACTTCTCACTCATCATATCAAGGGTCAAAATTCATTTTTCCACCTCCATAAAATTAACAATTCTCTAATAGAGCTAAATACATATCATGTCCCTCACTTTATTGTTCTTAAATTATCCAACCGACGTTCTCTTACTCTTATACACATTGTCGATGGAGAAAAATATCATTTACTTCGCTGGTTTGTATATTCACTTTATTATTCGTTGGTTATTTTACATATTCACTTTCTTCTTTCTCATTTTGCCATCTATTCATCTTCTTCAGCTATTTATATTAAAAATTCAATTCTTGCAATTTTCTTCTTCTCTTTCTCCGGTTTCACATTAACAAAATACAATCACCAATGAGGAATAACTATAAAGTCCCTTTCTAAAAATATTTCATGTATTAACATTATGACTACTTTCATATGAATATAATTTGATTGAATTCATTATCAATTTTTTACCTCTGTATACTGCAGATTTAATTTTGATTTTATTCAAGTCTCACATCTTCGAACATGGTCTTAATTATTTATTTCGTAGAATTTTATAAGACTTATTAACGCATACCCATCTTAGAGTATTTATTATTTATGAGCTTGAACTATTTTTTTAATCTTCATATTTTGTATCAAAATCCATTTTTATTTGATTTTTGGTTTTTGTTGAAGACTATGAATTTGGTTTCATTTAGTTATTTTGTAGATAATAATCATGTTTATTAACATATTAATATATATGTATACACATGCCATTTGTTCTATATAATCGAATATAATTAAATATTGTTTTCTTTATTTTGGACATAACTACGTCAAATAATAAAGTAATGGAAGAAAAATTATACCTACAGTTAGAAATATATAAATAAAATAGTTTCTTATAGAGTAGTCTATTGGAAAATCACAAATTACAAATTTAGTTGGCAACTTTAAAGTTTTCCATTTTTGTATTCTTTTTAGTTGAAAATTTTGTAGTTTTGTTGCAGCTACGTACAAATATTACAAACTTAGTTTTTTTATTATTTATTTTGTAGTCTTAGCTATTTATTTTATCTTTTGTAAATATGAGTATTATCGTTTTTAACCATCGACATTTATGTGTTTTTACTCTTTGTTTAATATATCATGAAATATTCACAAAAACTCACATTTATAGCTTCCCCTTTATTATTAGTGATATTAGGAAACTATGAAAAAAATATCTATAACTTTTATTAAGCTTATGTTACGTTATAATGTTTTTAATTTTAATGATGATGTAAATGTTCATTCATAACTAATTGGTAAGATGTAATTGTTTATAATCGAACTATTTTATATAGTTAAGATTTTCAGAAAAACTTTCACCATGTGACATACATGAAAGAAAGTGTTATTACCATTCTATTATTAAAACAAATTAACTTTTTTTGATTTGACCAAGTGAAACTCAAAGCAATTAAATAATCAATTACAATTAACTTTACTTAATTTGAAATTCAATAAATGGAAAAGTTAATTATATATTATTATCTTTGTTGCTATATATTACAGGACTTAACTATAACCATTTAATTCCTTATAGTTATTTCCATAATTAATTATAAAAAAAATTAATTTTAGGTGCATCTACAAGTTAATTTTTATAGTGATACGTTATTTTGCCTTGAGTTATGCTAAAAAATTCCAATTAATGAATTACATGTATATAATTGAAGTAAAGGAGTAATTAACTGTAGTTAAAATTAACTCATTAAAAGAATCACAAAATTTTTAATCGGTCCTAATACCTTAAGGAATTTATTTTTAACCAATCATTTTCGTTTGATCGGTGCCATTGGTTTCAGAATGACGAGAGATGGGATAGGTGTTTTATTAAGCAAATTACTACATATAATTTTAAGGAAAATAACTAATATATTTAATGCACATAACATACAATTTGAATAAATATTCATCTATAATTTTTATGATTAAATATCTTTCAGTAAACCGTATCTTTGCAAATTTACTTTATAATAAAACAAGTTAACTTTGTCTATTTCTTGCATTTTATAATAAACCATAGTTTTTGCACATAACATCGTTTTCTTTTAATAGTTGTCATTGATTTCAGAATGATGAGAGGTATGATAGGTAATTTATTAATGTTTTTAATTTTAATGATGATGTAAATGTTCATTCATAACTAATTGGTAAGATGTAATTGTTTATAATCGAACTATTTTATGTAGTTAAGATTTTCAGAAAAACTTTCACCATGTGACATACATGAAAGAAAGTGTTATTACCATTCTATTATTAAAACAAATTAACTTTTTTTGATTTGACCAAGTGAAACTCAAAGCAATTAAATAATCAATTACAATTAACTTTACTTAATTTGAAATTCAATAAATGGAAAAGTTAATTATATATTATTATCTTTGTTGCTATATATTACAGGACTTAACTATAACCATTTAGTTCCTTATAGTTATTTCCATAATTAATTATAAAAAAAATTAATTTTAGGTGCATCTACAAGTTAATTTTTATAGTGATACGTTATTTTGCCTTGAGTTATGCTAAAAAATTCCAATTAATGAATTACATGTATATAATTGAAGTAAAGGAGTAATTAACTGTAGTTAAAATTAACTCATTAAAAGAATCACAAAATTTTTAATCGGTCCTAATACCTTAAGGAATTTATTTTTAACCAATCATTTTCGTTTGATCGGTGCCATTGGTTTCAGAATGATGAGAGATGGGATAGGTGTTTTATTAAGCAAATTACTACATATAATTTTAAGGAAAATAACTAATATATTTAATGCACATAACATACAATTTGAATAAAGATTCATCTATAATTTTTATGATTAAATATCTTTCAGTAAACCGTATCTTTGCAAATTTACTTTATAATAAAACAAGTTAACTTTGTCTATTTCTTGCATTTTATAATAAACCATGGTTTTTGCACATAACATCGTTTTCTTTTAATAGTTGTCATTGATTTCAGAATGATGAGAGGTATGATAGGTAATTTATTAAGCAAATTATGACAAATAATTTAAGGAAAATAAGGAACGTATTTAATGCACTTAACGTATAATTTGAATGAAGTTTCATCTATAATTTTTACGATTAATAATCTTTGAGTAAACCATAGTTTTTGCATATTTACTTTATAGTAAAACAAGTTAACTTTGTCTATTTATTGCATTTTATAAAATTATTATTTTACTGCATAACACTACTACTACATTCATTTCAATATTTGATGCTTCTACGCAAGGCTATACGTCTATTTTATAGAATACTTTGTTCTCTACTATAAAAAGATCACTTATATTAATATATTCCAATAATAATAAAAATAATATCTTATGTACTTCGCTTCGTTGATAGTGTTTCCTGATACATTTTGATTTAATTATTATCTTTAATGAAATTTTACATATGATTCTTATTTTATATTACATTATATGAGTATTGCAATTCCAAACTAGCATAATATTTTAATACTGTATTTGACAAATGTATGATAATGAAATGTTGCAAGTTTATTTCTTTCAACAAAATTTGAAACAATATTTCACTTAGAGTATAATTTCTCCATTTTAGATCCAAAATGCTATTTACTATAGCGCAATTTGTACATATTGAAATTTCTGTTTTAAACACAGAATAAACTCATAATGAACTTATGTGGCTTAAACTAGAAAAGTAGTGAAATGCACAACAATGTATTTTCCAACAAGTTAAGAATAATAGAATGTTGGTGTTAACATTTGTTCTTTAACATCATTCCAATCTAAAAATATTACCTATCTCCATTTCACATTATTTAAATAGATTTACCAAAAACGTTTTTAAGTGGCATTGAAGAAAAAGTTAGTCTAAGAATATAAAAAATCATAAACATATATTTTCATCTTTATATAACAACAAATCAAAAAATACATTATCAAATAAATTATATGGTGAATCCCGTGTGCGTAGCACGGGTTCGCACTAGTTCGAATAAGAAATAATAATGATGTAATTATGTTTTCATATAACTAAAAAAAATATTAACAAAGTTATTCACATTTCATGTCATTATGATAATTATAGTTATTGTAGTAGTGATGGTGGATGTAATGATGATAATAGTATTTGTAGTAGTAATTATTGCAGTTAGAAATACAAAAAAACAATAAAATAAAGAAAATGTGTGTCATTTTGCACCTTGCACCATTTTTGCGTTGTGCGCCAGTTGACATGCCTTTTCATATGCGTTGCACCATAAGAAAAAATAGCGCAAATCCTGCGTCGCACTACTAGGGTATCAGACAGTGCGTTGAAATTTTACTGGTAAGATATCAACACCAACTGAATCATGATAGAACATAAAATTCGTTTTTGGTTTGGATTAAAAAAATCAAAAGCAAATCTCAAAATCAACTTGGTCTTCAACAAAACAAATTTTCATAGTCGATTTCGTCTTCAATAATGCAAACTGAATTATCATAGTCAACTTCATCTTCAACAAAGCGATCGACATCAATAAAAAGATATGGAGATAATTGTTGAGAAGAAGGCAGTGGTAGTGGTAGAGGTAAGCTCTTGTCCAAGTAGCAGACTTAATCTCGCAGTGGACTTCATCTTCTTCTTTTTCCTCCTTGCTCCAGCAACTGACATCTAATTGGATGGTGGTTAGACCTTTTATTTAACTACTTATATTGGGTTGTTAAAAACACCAAAAAAATTCTCTTTGATAACATGAATAACATCAGGATGTGTAAAACCGAACACTTTTAATTTTCACATGATGATGTGATGCAAAAAGCAATTGATTTTGCACTTTCTAATATCACTCTTAGTATTATGAACAAGAACTTTGGTTGCTTTTAGCAACACTCTACTTAAAAAGATATGGACAAAAGGTTAAGTGAATGGATTGGGCTACCAAATAATTTTTTAATTGAATTAAGCACTGGTTAATTATGATCATAAAATAATTAGTTTTCAGCTCATTAGTTAATACTTGCTTAATTTAAGTTGTTTCTTAAATTATTCATCCCTATAAGTGATCACCTCTAAATTGTGAACATTACAAAATCGACGACCATAAGAACTCCAGATCTCAACGCACATAAACAAAGCTATTAGTCGTGATACAAACTTCGCAAACTCCAAAACTCAACACTTAAATACAAGTGATTTAACGTAGATATCGATGTCAGTATTACTTTAGGCGACCACAAAGCAGATTGCGATATCAAGCATTGACAAGGCGGGTAGATTCTATTTGCCTACGAAAAGCAGCGACATTCATAACATTTTCAAAATTTTAGCTTAATTATTCACTATTCAGATATCACTACAAGAATTTTCTGTTTCTTCTACGCCAGTTTGGCGTAGGAAATATCAATTTCCTACGCCGTACCTACGCCAAACCTGACGTCTGAAAATCTAGCGTGACAAAATTATTTTCCAAGCCTTTCATACTCCAAGCGTTGTACGGTTTCCTATGTCTCTCATACGCCAGATATTTCCCCTACGCCAGATGTTTCCTATGCCCTTACTACGCCAGATGTTCCTATGTCCTTCTTACGCCAAATGTTTTCTACGTTCTTGTTATGTCATTTCTACGCATAAAAATTCCCTATGTCTTACCTACGCCTGAATTTCCTATGTGTTATGCGTTAGCTACGCTTTGCAAACGATGTACAAGCGAATACAATTTTAAATTTCCGTACGTTATAGCTACGACATTTTAAATAATTTATATTATACTGCTACTGCTATATTTTAAATCACTTGAATCAATGCAAGAAAATCATAGAGAATCAAATCAACATTATTATTAATATATATCAACAAAATACAATTTCACACTCATTAAACATGACAAACAACACTTTATAACATATATTTAGATAAACTCAAATACTGCTACATCCATAAGCCAAATGGCATTAATAAACAATACGTATGCTCAAAAAATCATACATAACTTTAAACAAATATCAGTCTCCATCTAATTACCAACACATTATAATTTTAAACACTGAAAAAAAATTCAAGTTCTTGAAGCTCATCCCTAATGTGCTTTGGTTCTTCGTTTAGCTTAGTTATTTCATCTGTATCACCCTCGCTTACGATGTGAGTAACGTCTTTATATCTCTTCTCTGCATTTAATTAAATTTTACATTAACCAATAAACTCGTTAAAGTACCTACGTTTACAAAGTGTCACCACATAGCAATTGTCTATAACAATTTAATAGACAGTGATAACTTTTTTATACGTGCAACAACATTGTACGCAATTTCTTTAATCACAAAACTGCTCATAGGTAGGTATAAAAGTAGTTATATCCAACAAATTCGGCTTAAGTATCTTTAAAAACCTTACAAAAGTAACCTTGATGCATCCCCTATGGCATACTGCTTAGTCAGATGTTTTGAAATCCAACAACACTTATTACTTATACATTGTCCCCACATATTCCAACAAAAATTCATAAAGAAAGAACATTAAGAATTTAAAATTTCTGTTAGTGTGAGGGTTCACAACATCTATTGTAACTAATAGAGCAAATGCTACGACAATCAGACAAAAAATGAACGTCAATATACATCATAGAAGGGAAGAATTATACCTGACACAAAGTGAAGTGCATAAACAATCCCATAGATCCATTAGGTCATGAACAACAATGAACTTAGAGCCATATTCATATCTATTAACTAGGAGAAGATTGCCAAAATCATTACAGTGAAGAAGGCCGTGAAATAGATGAGGGGTCAGGTTGAATGCATTGAAGTGGAGTGGTCTGCCTGCACTTATTGTCTGCAGGTATAATAAAACCTTCACCTATTTTATAAGTAAACTCGAGCGTTTTAAAAATGTTGGATAGGCTGCAATAAAACCATCACCAAAAAATATAAATCAAATGAACAGCAAAAGGCTGTGCAATAGGAAGGCTACCAAAACAAATAAGGATAACACCAATGTATACAGTAATAAACTTGACTCAGCTACGAAGTGAAAAGGGATATGATGTCAAATTAACAAGGCACTTCTAAAGAAGCCAAATCGACTAAAAGCAAATTTAAGGATTGTTCGACAGAGTTATATAGAGTAAGCATTTGTTTATAGTATTATAATTGTCAGCTATATGCCAGTTGATTTTTTTTGGCATATTTAGATATAAAATGAAGCACTACAAATGCAATAATCTCTATAAAGAATCGGTGTTCGACAAACAAAATCATATTTCATAGTAAATAATTATTAATTAACTTATTAACCTCAGGCGTGGTGACACTTTACAAAACTCGAGGAATTGGTTCAATTGTGTTGTTCTAGTTATATCAAAACAAAACATTGAACATGACAACACCACTTGAAAATTGAAACAGGGTTCAATATTTCTGTTTTGTTACGACCACAAGTCTGCCACTATTATATAATTAAAATACAAAAGGATAGCACATAAGCAAAGCTTTCCTCCTCTTAATATGAAAGTCTAAACATCAAACACCATTACTTCAAGGACTAAGATGAACTGTTGAATAAGAACAAAAAATAAAACTATGATCTACTACATAAATATTTCACTTTTGAAGTGCTCAATGGAAAGATCTCATCGAAAATGTTGTGCAACATAATCAATGAAAAGACCCAATTCAAGTTGTTCAAAAAAAATTACCAATTAGTGAAGCAGTCTACAGTAGTTAGTAGGCGGTTCCAGGGTTAGTCAAGGTTAACAGGGTGGAGGCCTACACTAAAGCAGCTGAGATTTGGGAAAGTGGAATGTAACAACCCCACCATGCTTGCACTATGCATTCTCTGATTATCTTATTCTTATCTAAATTCAGATCTTCGTTTCCCATTCTAATCTCTGTTTCATCACTCTTTATCTTCCTAAGTTCTCTGCACTTCCATATTTACCATCGTCTTGAAAGAAACTTCTGCAAAGTCATGGCAAACATAGATGATCATGACAAATTGATATCAGAGCATCATTCTGGGTATGATTCAGATCCGCAGAATTTGACCCTGAGTTAACCCTAACCATTTTCATGTAAGATTAAGATGATGCATGGAAAAGACTAAAGGAAATCAATAACAGAAGTTCCTATTCTTTGAAAAAAAAGTGGAAACTATGGCACAAATCTTAGAACACAAACTGGATCATACTACTAAAGAAATGGTAACAAAATTCGAAGGAATTATAACATGTTGAATGATCTTGAGGAAGATATGCAACGAACAAACCTTGTGGAATTAAGAAGTTTCGTGGGATAATTTTTCAACTGGATCGTTTCGATGAAGGCAAGTTTTTGTTTCAAAGAGGAAACGAAAAGGGATGAGAAGAATTAGGGATAAAGGGGAAAAGGTCACGTGAATTACAAAGCAGAGATTCGAAACTAACGTTTTGAAGTCTTTCTGGTCGTTCGACTGGTTAGTTTTGAATGGTGATGAATGCGACTATTCCATGTACGCGGATCTGTGCTTTCTTGTATATCCGTGCCTGCCCTTCCAAAAATTGACTTTTATTTTAACATTAAATACAATGACTAAGTATCAAATCTTAAATAATAAACATTTTTTTAACCATTAGATATTAAGTATCGATTGGTTGTTAGCTATTGAATGTTAATCTTAATTATTAAGTATTAATTATTTAACGGTAATCTATGATTATTTGTTATTAAAAAATAAATTATTTCAAATTTCTTTTTATATATAAATTATTACCTTTTATTTCTTAATTATAATTAAGTAGAAATGATTATGGCATACTAGAAATTATCAATTATCAACAATAATTATTAGTTATTAGTTGTTAAATATAGTATTAAATAGTAAATTAAGTATCACTATTAATTATCGAAGATTAAACTATAATAAATAAATAAAATTTAAAGGTATAAATCATTAAATGATAATTAATATCACTATTAATTATTAAATATTTTCTTTTTTTGCATGGCTTTATTATTAAATATTTTCTATCATATTAAATATTAAATGAAATTAGAATGTTTTCTACAATGGTGTGAAAATGGCCCAGAAGATTTATATGCCTTATATAGGCGTAGCTAAGACATAAGAGATGGTCGACGCCTTTCCTATATTGCAAATTATGCCTATCAATTTCCTACCACATTCCTACTTCCCACCTAATGGCGTAGGAAATTTCGCGAATGAAATTAATGTTTTCTACAATAGCATGGATGTAATGACCCGCATTTTCAACGATATAATAATTAATTAATTTAATTATTTAAAAGGTGACTAAGATGATTTAATGGTCGTTTAGTTAAATAAGAGTGAATATTTAATTAAAATAATAATTAAATAATATATTTAATTCTGAAATAATCAGAATGGGCTGAAATGGCGATATGATGTGAATTGGGCAATTCAAAATATATAATTCAATTTAGAATTTAATTTGAATAACGAATATATTATTTGAACGACAGTTTGAACGTATAATTATATTATAATTATAATCGAGCTCGAAATGGCGCTGCAGTTCGTAATTTGGCGATTCGAACTTCAACTGGATATACAAAAGCCGTTTTAAATCGGATTTCTGTGAAACAAGAAACGTTAGGAGCTGGTGAAGTATATTTTTCTAGTGGAAGAGAAAAATCAGGATTTCGTCGTGTAGATTGTGAGTTATGTCCAAATCAAATTTTAAAATAGTCGCTATGGAATCGTTTATCGACCGTAACGGTTTATTCGATATAAATAGATACCGGTTTCGAATTTAAACAAGATTCTTTTGAGACGTAGTGATAATTTAATTTTTAGAATTTTATTGTGATTTTTAATTAATTAAATAAGCAACTTTTTATTTGGAGTATTTTGCACCATTAATCAGCAATTTTGGGGTATCACAATATGAGTTAATCTACCGGTATTATTACATTTTTGGGATCATGACACCTTGCTCATCACAACGGTATGTTTATTTCTGTCTATAACAGTTCGTAAAAGCTTCATTTTGAAATAATGCATATCCATGCCACAACAACTTATTAAACAAACATATCCTAATCTATTTCAACGATTAAACAAGAAGCCACGCTTCACTTCCTCAAAACCGTCAGTTCTCCTTGGTCCTCAAAGCAAATTCGTGGCTTTCACAAATCCACAAAATGATCCATGCTTCACATCAAGACATCAAGGCGTGTACTGTGATTTATTAGCCACCAATTATTTATGCATTATAAATACACCACGGAGCCTTCTTAGTTGTCTCTCCTTTTGCTTCAGGAACCTCATACCTTTCATGGCACTTAAAATAAAATATCAAATACTGTTTCCATCTAAAGATCACGAGACCAAGGCGATCAATCTGGGGTATTTTCGGTGAGGGGTTCTCTTTGTTTTACTGGGATACACGCGTGTTAAAGGGGGGGGGCAACGGTATGCGATGGAATAAAATACACGTGTGTTAAAGGGGGTTGGATGAAGTGCGTTATGTATACAGTATGCGATGGCACAGTCTTTTCGGTGAAGTGATCGGCAGTAGTTAAAAGGGGAAAGGAAGCGATATGGGTTTTAATGAATGCAGTTTCGAAATGTGTGGCGTGAGTTTGAGAATGGTTCGGGTACCTGGAAGAAGGAAGAGCAGCGTCTTATCTTTTTATCTGAAGCATGCGAAAATGTTTAAAGTAAAGTGGGAAGGGGATCGAGTTGGAGTAGAGGGTGATTGGCAGGGGTAGATCGATGCCAGGAGTGTAGTGGTGCGATCCGTTTTGTGGTTAAACGAGAGAATGGGCGTGTCAATGGGAGATGGTGCACCCGAATTCACTGTGCGTGTACTGGGGAGGATATGCGGTTTTGAGAAGATGAAGAGGGCAGTGGGAGTATCACGTGTTGAGGGAATGAGGGGTGAGGAATTAATTATAATTTATTTAAGTAGTTGTATTTAAATCTCTTATTAACTTGAAACCTCATATCTAGCCCATACGAAGTCGGAATGACGAACGGTCAGTCACGTTGGAATCATATGGACGAGAGCTTCAAAATGGAACTGACTGGAAGTGGATTGGGGCTCTTATGAATTTATAGCGAAATGAATTGTTTGATTCGAATCAAACAAACAGTTTATCGTTCTTTAATGATGAACCGCCAAAGTGAGCAAAACTCACCAACTCTAAACAGTTCTATTTTTATAACGTATATTTAGAACTGATAAATGATGACTGATTGCTGTGTGTTAACTGTTTGGTTGAATTGTTTGTGTATTGATTGTAATCATAGATAAATATATATATAAATCATTAATCGAATATTGATTCTGTTCAGCAGAACATTTCATATCGAAATGAAATCGATGTTAATTATGTTGTTTAACATCTGTGATGCAGGGAAACAGGTCGGAGGAATCCAACTGGATTCCTCAACATATATTTTTCTGTTTTTCATATATTGTGTATATGATGTGATATATAATCTGTTGTTGATTATATTTGTTTGAATGATATCGATCACCACTGTTTGGTATTTTAAATACCGTAAGAAATACTGGGATGTAGAAAAGGGACTTTCAAAGTATATTTGAAAATAATTTATTTATATAAAATCAATGGATTTTATATATATATATATAAAAGAAAAAGGATTTTTGTAAAAGGAAATATTTTTGTAAATCAAATATAAAGGAAATATATTTGTAAATCAAATACAAAGGAAATATATTTTTAAATCAAATATAAAGGAAATATATTTGTAAATCAAATATAAAGGGAAATATATTTGTAAAACAAATATAAAGGAAATATTTGTCAAACAAATAGAAAGAGAAATATTTGTAAACCATTTACAAATAGAATAGAGATAAAAAGGAAATATTTGTAGAACATTTACAACTAGATTAAATGGGATTATTTATTTATTTAGGGAATAAATAAAGGAAAGAGGGTTATTTATTTAGGAAATAAATAGAATTAAAAAGGAATATTTATTTGTTAAATAAATAGAATTAAAAAGGAATATTTATTTGATAAATAAATAGAACTAAATCAAAGGAATATTTAGAAAATGAATAGAAAATGGAAATCTGTTTTTAACAGATAAATGGAAAAGATTAATTTATAAATAACAGTTTATAAATTAAATTAAATATTTATCATTCGATAAATGGAATATATAAGTCTGAACTTATATAGAGGTGAGATATTGGTTTTAACACCGATAGTTTTAAATAGAATGGGTACACAACACTTGTATAAGTGAAGTAACGTTACTAAAGAGAACATTTATAAAGTGAAGAACCGTTACTAAAAGTAAATCTTTATAAATGAATAAACGTTATCAAATAGGAGTTATTCGAATAAGCGAAGTCGATTAGAGTTAGAATTTACCAGTTATAGTTAATCAGTTAGAGTTAACCAGTTAGAGTTAGAGTTAACCAGTTAGAGTAAATCAATTAGAGTTAATCGATTGAAGTCAAATCGAATTAGAGTTATTCAAATGAGTTAATCAAGTAGAGTTGATCGAATATTGGTTATTCTAAGTTAGTTAATCGAATATAATTTATTCGAGAAGAGTAATCAAATATAGTTTATTCGAATAGAATTAAAGGAGTTAATCAAATATAGTATATTCGAATAGAGTTAAAGGAGTTAAGTGAAAAGAGTTAATTGATAAGAGAATTGATAAGAGCTAATTGAATAGAGTAATCGAATATTGTTTATTCGAAGAAAGGTTTTCGAATCTAGATATTCGTAAGAGAGATTATCGAATATAGTTATTCGAAGGGAGGAGTTATCGAATAGAGATTTTTGAAAGAGAATTACGTAAGGAAGTTGTTAAAAGTTTAAAAGATAAACTTTGACTATTTCGAAGTTAAAACGTTGTTCAGTTAAGGTCTGAGAGGTAATTATTCCCCAACTTGATTGACTTCCTTCTTAACTAAGGAATGGTAAGGTTTGATCGTGAAGGAGTTTTGGAAATGTATTCCAAATAAGAATAAGAAATGTTTTCTGATAAAAGAGAAAATAAGGATTTAGAATATATGGAAACAGGAGATAAGTAAATTAATGAAAAAAAGAGATAAATATTAAATGATGATTGATCGATATAATTTCCATCTGGAAATAATATCGTTGTTTGCACACTGTTTTTCTTTGATAGTTAAATCACAGACTATCGAAGTTTTGACCATTTTAACGTTGTTAATATGGAGAGACCGGTTGGATTATTATCCAAAGAACCACTCTGTATTGGCATAAGCGTTGCGAATCATATATGCCAAAGATAATTGAAGACAGAGTAAAGTGCAAGGGCTATTGTATAAGTCTTAGATAAAAGTGCCTAAGATGGATGTATTGAATAGTGCCTTTGGTTCATCCTGTTCCTGGATGACTTGTATGGATGAATCTCTGACAGAGTATTTCCAGAAAGGTCACGTACATTGATTTCTTCAACCGTACCAAGAGTGGAAGCGGAGAAGGAAACTTCTTTAGCTGACATGTAATGTACTGTTGTAGACGTCAATTAGTGATTTTCGATGGATATGACAATGTGGCATTCGAAGTGAATCTGATGAGATGATAAAGCATAACCTCAAGCCACATCAATCGGGAAATGACAAAAATCGGGCAGGCAGCATGGCTATGTAGGTCGCACCTATTAGGGTGTATAATCACCTGATCTAGAGTTTCATTTATTTCTAAAAATCTATTGTTGATGCTGTCCCATTCGGGAAACGGTTGCTGATCCCAACCGTTGGTGATATACATTCGATACACTCAAGCGAAATGAGTGGTCGGTCATGTGTGGCCGGGTTGCAAGATGTTCTTGTTGAACCCAGTGTTTTCCTCTCTAGAGGTACACTAGCGAAAGGTGGTTCCATACCTTGTCATAGTTGGAAATCCATTACCCAATACGTGCTTGCGGTTTTGATTGTATACTATATATGTAGAACGTGAGATGAAAGCGTTTCTGCTAGATGATTATTATAGTTGTGGTTGATAAACATTAGTATAATATCAAAATGTTTTTGATATAAAGATATTTTGGATTCTCATAAGGGAAAAACCCGTTTCGTTATACGGCATCTTATGAGATATCGTTTACTTGTTCGAACTGTTTTACTCACACCAGTCCCATGACTGACCCGGAGTTTATTTTGTTTTGTTTTCCCTAAACTCTTGGGTGCCCAATTTTGTACGGGCAGTCAAGTAGTCGAGATTTACAGATACTTGAAGAGCTGGGGCAGGAGGCTTCAGGATTATATATAGCTATTGTATTCCGCTGTGTTGTAAGTGCTGTACTTTGATAATAATATATATTCAAATAAAAGTTTATATTTCAAAGTTATGTTATACATATTATATGTTATTCGTTCCGCTGTGAGATTCGTGTTACTATGATGTTGTGTTCTTCTTCTTCTTCTATTCTAAGTTTCTATCTTATCTTTCCTCACCCTCTAATTTCTTTCATTAACTATTCGGTTATTTTCGATCCTTAGATATTCGATATGTGTTGTACATCGGATAACCAAGATCGCAAATTTCCGGGTCGTTACAGTTGGTATCAGAGCTTAAGGTTAAGTATTACCTTGGCTCTGTGGCGTGACTCGGTAGAGATAGGGTTAGTAATACCCTAGATTGAGTTTGAGTGTATATATGTATGAGCGCGTATTTGTTATTCAATATTAAAATGATTTTATATTGTGAAGATTTATTGGTTGAGTTGTTTGTGAATTCTGGTCGATCAGTTTGGTCCACTATATCGGTAGGAGCTTCTAAACACTCGAATACGATGAACCGTCATGGTATGTTTTGAAAAGAGGGTAAATGAAATAATTTTACCCAAATTATATTTTGATATAAAGGATTTATATTGGTTATAATTATAATCGAGTAAGATTATGAAAAGTGAAATGGTTATGTAAATAATCGATCAGAATTCATATAAGCGAAATCTATGAAATCGAAATGAATTAAATCTGAATTTAAAATCAAAATTGGAATTAAAACCCGAGAAATTTGAATAAGTGTTTGTAATGGAATTGGATTAAATATATTAGAATTTTAAAATCCTGGGAGATTTTAAATTGTTTTACAAATATTGGAAGGATATTTTGAAATAAATTTCAAAGTGGAAATGTTAGAAATGGTTTTGAAAAGCGATATAGTATTTAACTCACTTCGATAGCTGGAAATAGATTCCGATGATGATCATGACATCATCGGTGTTCAATTTCGAGTTGTAAGTGATGGATTACTACCGAAAAGTTTTTGTTTTTGAATTGTTTTGAGAGAAACAAGTTGTTTGAAATCCAAAAAGGAACAGTTGGTTTTAGAAAAGCGAAGCTGTTTAAAATTCCCAAGAAAGGCTGTTTGAATTAAAAACAAATTTAAATAGAAATTTGTGAAACCAAGCTGGAACTGAATTGAAACCAATTACCTGGAAATTGGATTGGATACGATATATCAAGTAGAATCAGATTTTGAATTGTGAGATAGAATCTGAAATGGTATTGGATTGATGAGTTAAGAATTTAAAAATCGAAAATGGAACTTTGATTTGAAACTGAATTCGACTTAGGTATAAGCGAATGGTTGGATGTGTGGATAAAAACAGATTGGAATTTGATTGGGATGACCCTTGTATCTGCTGAATTGATAACAGGTGGAAAGGATATAATGATATGCCGACAAAAAGGTACAAGTTAATATTTCTATTGGATACAAGGTTTTGATGAGCCGAATTGGCAAGCCGCTTGGCTATTTGATTTTCTTTTGGGTTGGAGATGGCCCAGAGAGGCGAGATTGGAGTTTGACCTATTGACCAGTACAAAGGAGGTGCTGGCGAAATTTTTCAGAAATTTCGGGTGTTAGAAAATTTTCAGGATTTTTTTTGAAAATATTCCTTAATAGAATTAAATTAATCAATATTTAATTGAATTTAAATTGGTTCAGTTGAAAAATGAAGTTAAGAAGTGAACAAATAAGTTTTAACCAGTCAATAGGGTTTGTTTTCTAACTTAGCAATTTCGAGGACGAAATTATTTTAAATAGGGAAGAATGTAATGACCCGCATTTTCAGCGATATAATAATTAATTAATTTAATTATTTAAAAGGTGACTAAGATGATTTAATGGTCGTTTAATTAAATAAGAGTGAATATTTAATTAAAATAATAATTAAATAATATATTTAATTCTGAAATAATCAGAATGGGCTAAAATGGCGATATGATGTGAATTGGGCAATTCAAAATATATAATTTAGATTAGAATTTAATTTGAATAACGAATATATTATTTGAACGACAGTTTGAACGTATAATTATATTATAATTATAATCGAGCTCGAAATGGCGCTGCAGTTCGTTATTTGGCTATTCGAACTTCAACTGGATATACAGAAGCCGTTTTAAATCGGATTTCTATGAAACAAGAAACGTTAGGCGCTGGTGAAGTATATTTTTCTAGTGGAAGAGAAAAATCAGGATTTCGTCGTGTAGATTGTGAGTTGTGTCCAAATCAAATTTTAAAATAGTCGTTATGGAATCGTTTATCGACCGTAACGGTTTATTCGATATAAATAGATACCGGTTTCGAATTTAAACAAGATTCTTTTGAGACGTAGTGATAATTTAATTTTTAGAATTTTATTGTAATTTTTTTTTGAGCAAAAGATGTGTGATCTTCCAGAAGGAAGAGAGCACACACATATATATAATAAAAATACAAAGATACAAATATCCAAATACAACCACAAGACGAGAAACCCATAAAGAAAAAGCAAGGGATAATAGAAAGTTGAGTTCCGGCAAGGCCACCACCCATCATACTACTTATCGAATTCCGGCAAGGCCACCACCCGATAAGAAGTATATCTATTCCCCTACACATAACAACTATGAGCAAAAGTTGTAACGACTGGAAATTTTCGACTCCTCGAGAGTCGAAAATTCCGCGACGTTAGTGAAAGAAAGTAGAGGGTGAGGAAGAAAAGATAGAACTAATAGAATAGAAGAAGAAGAAGAACTTACATCATCAGAGTAAACACGAATCTCACAGTGGAACGAATAAAATATAACATAACTTTGAAATATAAATCAGTACTCGTATATACATACCATTTCAAAGTACAACACTTAACAACACAGCGGAATAATAATAGCTATAATCCTGAAGCCTCCTGCTCCAAGCTCTCCAAGTGTATCTGTAAAATCCCGACTACTTGACTGCCCGTACAAATTTAGGCACCCAAGAGTTTAGGGAAAACAAACAAAATAAACTCCGGGTCAGTCATGGGAATGGTGTGAATAAAACTCCAACACTTGGTTAAATAAAGGATATCTTTCTGATATTATAATAATGTCTAAATACAAATAGATATCAATCTAGCAGAACGCTTGCATCTCACGTTCCACATACATACTATACAATTAAAACCGTGAGCGCTTATTTGAGATTGGATTCCTACAGACAAGGTATGGGAGCACCTTCCGATCAGTGTACTCTAGAGGAGATACACTAGGATTCAACAAGAACGTCTTGCAACCCGGCCACACATGACCGTCCACTCATTTAGCTTGAGTGTAACGAATATATTATCACCGATGGTTGGGATCAGCAACCATCCTTCCCGATAAGGGACAGCATTGAAATAGATTATAAAGAAGTACAATTGAATATTCTCTAGATGGTGATAATACACCCTGCTTGGGTATGGCCCAACTAGCCATGCTGCCTAGCCCAACTTCTGTTATTTCCGGGTTGTGAGGTTTTGAGGTCACGTTTATCACTTTGACATATTATTTCTTCAATTACTTTGGATGCCACATCGTCATACCAGCCAAATCATTATCGATTTCTCAAGGCATCACGGGTATAAAAGCTAAGAGAAACGAATTTCTCCGCCACCAACGTAATACGTTTAAAGAGATCAACATATATGATTCGTTAAGAATACTTTGTCAGACACTCGTCCATATACGTTGTCCTGGGACTGAACAAACCGAAGGCACTATTCAGTGAATCCATCCTACCTAGGCTTTTCACAATAGCCCTTGCACTTCACTCCGTCTTCAATTATCTTCAGCGTACTTGATTCACAACGCTTATGCTAATACGGAGTGGTTCTTCGGATAATAATCCAACCGGTCTCTCCATATTTACAACGTAAATATGGTCAAAACTTTGGTAGTCTATGATTCAACTATCAAATGAAAACATGTCGGTGTACAAACAACGATCTTATTTCCAAATGGAAATTCGATCGATCAATCATCATATACATATATATGTTCATATTTCCTTATTTCATATATTTAGAAAATATATGTTATTAATCATTGGAAAACATTTCCATAGCTTATTTACGCATCACTATTATTTCACAATTATCAGTCCCTAACGGTAAACCACTAAGAGAACAACTCCTAAGTATAAATCCCGAAGGTTGAAACCAACATTTGATCGTCACTTAGGACACCGTTCAACTTAACTACTCTCCAGTCAGTTTCTAAATTTGCTTAACTCTATTTCTTAATTTCTTATCATGAAAACATTTCATTTTCTATGTTTAGAAAACATATCTGATTATATTTGGAAAACGTTCCCAAAACTCATTTACGGATTTCAAATGAACGTTGTATAAAACATCGTTACGCTTAATCCATTTATCGCTTATTACTTAACTATATTTCAAATCAAATTTTCTATCGAACCACAACTATTCCTTTGTCAATTCTGAAGTCAATCAAGTTGGGGTATAATTACCTCTCAGACCTTAATTGAACAACGTCCTTTACTGTGAAATAGATGAAGCTCGTCACTCACTTTTTCCAATCATCTGTTTACGCAAATTCTCGGATTCAGGTTACGAATCCACTTCTTATATGAAAACGTTTGATTATAACTATAACTCTATAATTCCTACTTCTACAATATCTAACCTAAATTATAACTTTATCTCCTAACTTGAATAATTAAACGGACACCTAATTTCTTAAATCAATAACTAAACCTTGATTTAAAACCCGGAAAGTAAATAGTACTTTCCCGAATTCGATATAATTGAATTCGACGTATTACTCTCTTTCGAGTAATCTCTATTCGATTAACTCCCTTGTTAATAACTTATATTCGATAAACTCTATTTCGATTAACCCCTATCGAATAACTAATATTCGGTTTACTTAAATGGATTAACCCCTATCGAATAACTAATATTCGATTTACTTAAATGGATTAACTCTTATCGAATAACTAATATTCGATTTACTTAAATGGATTAACTCTTATCGAATAACTAAATTTGATTAACTCAAATTGAATAACTGATATTCAATTAACTTGATTTGATTTATTCCTTCTCGAATAACTAATATTCGAATAACTCTTATTAATTTAACTCTATTCAAATAACTAATTTGAAATAACTCTAGCTTGTTTAAATCTATTCGAATAACTAATTCGAATAACTTATATATGTTTAACTCTATTCGAATAACTAATTCGAATAACTTATATGTGGTTAACTCTATTCGAATAACTAATTCGAATAACTTATATGTGTTTAACTATATTCGAATAACTAATTCGAATAACTTAACTCTATTCGAATAACTAATTCGAATAACTTATTTGATTTACTCCTTCGAATAACTATTATTCGAATACTTTATTTGCTTATAAAGATTTCCCTTTTTATAACGTTTATTCATTAAAAGATTTCCTTTAAGTAACGGTTCTTCACTTTATAAATGTTCCTTTAATAACGTTTCTCCCCTTCTAAGGATTTCCCTTTAACAGCGTTTATTTACTTTATCGGTGTTAAAAACAATTTCTACTTCTCTATATAAGTTCAAACTTATATATCCCATTTATCAAACAATAAATATTTTATTTAATTTATAAAACATTATTTATAAATTAAATCTTCTCACTTTATCTGTTAAAAATAGATTTCCTATTTAATATCTCCTTAAAATCTATATCGTGTTATACCCGTGTGCGAAGCACGGGTTTTAAACCTATCCTTGTATAATTCTATTTATTTTCCAAATAAGTGTTCCTTTATTTATTCCCTACATAAATATTCCTTTATTCCATTTATTTAAAATCTAAATAAATGTTCCTTTATTTATTTCCTAAATAAATATTCCATTATATTCTAATTCATTTATTTCCTAAATAAATGTTTCTATTTTAATTCATTTATTTTCTAAATAAATGTTTCCTTTTTCATTTATTTATTTTCTAATTAAATAAATGTTTTCCTTTTATAAAATCCTATCAATTTTATAAATAAGATTCATTTTCAATATAAACATTGAAAATCCCCTTTTCTACGTTCCAGTATTTTCTATGGTATTTAAAAATACCAAATAACCATGATTAATATCATCTTAACACATACAAAAATAAACAGATTATATATCACAGCATATATCAAATCATATGATAAATAGTAAAATAAATGTTGAGGAATCCAGTCGGATTCCTCCAACCTGTCTCCCTGCATCCACAGATGTTAATCACCATATATAACATCACTGTTATTTCAACATGAAATAAACTGATTAAATCAGGATCATGATTTGATTTACGATTCATATATATAACTATATCTACGTTTTCAATCAAATCTATTTAACAGTCCAAACTATCAGTACACAACAATCAAAATAAGATACAGTTTATAAAAATATAAACTGTTCAGAGTTAGTGAGTTTTACTCACTTTTGCGCGTTAACCGATAAATATCGGTTTGCGTTCATTGACTCAGTCGAACAATTTATTTTGCCATAAATCGTAACGAGCTCGGATTCACTTCCAGTCAGCTCCATGGTGTAGTGTCCATCCATACGATCCCAACGCAACTTACGGTTCGAATTTCTGATAACGTATGATGAAGATACGATTTATACAAGTTTGAATACCAATTTAAATTAAATAAACACTAAATAAATTAACTCATCGGGCTTTAACCTTTGTCTTCAGCCCATTCAAATATAACAAGGCCCAGCCCCGCTCCTTTTTAAACCCGCTTCTCCCTTTACTATTTTCCCCAAATTAACTCCCGTAATCCACTCCTCCAAATCAGATGTTGACCTCAACGTTGACCCACCACCACTCCTTCTCCGACCACCGATGACTGTCGCCATCACCTCCCTTCGTTTCAGCTCCTCAAACTCCACCCGATGGCCATCGCTAGACCCAACCCAATGCACCTCAAAAACCCTAACCTGCTCCTCACAACGCCTCACCACCTGTCGCATTTCAATCCAAGCCGCCGGAGCTTCCCTCAACACCACCACCAGTTTCGCCTCCTCACTCCAAGTCCACCTGCCACCTTAGCCTGGCCGACATCTCACCCCATCGAAGACAACCCGCAACCCTAGTTCGACTATCCTCACAATGAACTCAAATCGCACCATATAAGAATGGTGTAGAAATGAAGCTCTCCTCCCACTGAGTCCTAAGGAATTTAGTTTAGGATTTTAGGATTTTCTTTGTATTTTAATTTGATTTTTGTATTGGGATTTTTAACTTGCTGTGATGATGTTATACGGTTATATATACCTGTTTTGGGTTGGTAAGCTTTGTGGTTGTAGGAGGATGTCGCGTGGCCTCTATTTTGGCCAAGAAATATGTTCGGATATTTTTTTATTGATTTTTATATTTTTATTTCTCGATTTTCTGTTTGTCTCCGGCCTTTAAAAATCTCTACGACTACATACGATACCTAAAAATCACCAAACTGGACATGTAGCTAGAGTTCGACATTACGGTCCCAACGGAACTGGTTTCGTCAAATTCCGACTTCGTATGCTCACACAGCGTATTTTTAACCGTCGAAATACTGACTATTTCTCAGTCTAAAAATCCGTACGATCACACAGTGACTCTAAAAATCACCAAACTTGGAATCTGACAACTATTTGACATTGCAGATCCAACAAAACTGGTTTCGTCGAATTCCGATTTCGTATGCAAAAGTGGCTATTTTTAACGCTCTAAATAGCCTATTTAAATATATAAACATATTTAAATATAATTAAATTAAATATTTAAAATTAAATATTATCGTATATCTTCACATATGATATCGTACAGCTCCAGAATATCATATCAGAATTTACAGTTTGATATTTCAGATTTTAGATTATCCCGGTATTCAGTTTATACTGAAAATCTCTTTTATAACATATATAAAGCGTCGCAAATTATAAAGGAATTCTACAGCGACTTTTCTGAAATTTGATTTGGATATAACTCAAAATCTACACGACGAAATCCTGATTTTTCTCTTCCACTAGAAAGATATACTCCACCAGCTCCACACGTTTCTTGTTTCACAGAAATCCGGCTTAAAATGAATCATGTACATTCAGTTGAAGTTCAAATCGCCAAATTGCGAACTGCCGCGACGTTTCAGGTTCGTTTTAATTATAATTATAAATTATAAGTTCGAACGTTTTACTTTAAGTTATCGATATCGCCAAATCGATATATAAATAATTAAATAAATAAATTATTCGACAGCTAACAAAACGCGCCATTACAGACTTCCCCCCTTAAAATAATTTCGTCCTCGAAATTGCTAAGGTAGAAAAATGCTACTAACTCTACTAACTAGATTTAAAAATCTTTTTTGTTTACCTCTAAATTTCAGTTTCGACTGGACCCATTTAATTTTAATTAATTTATTAATTCATTTCCGACCAACTAAAATTTTCAAAAATTCTAAAAAAATTCTAACACCTTAAATTTTCGAAAAATTTCGCCATAACCTCCTTTGTACGGCTCAATACGTCAAACCACAACTCGCCTCTCTGGGCCTCCTCCAATCCAAAAGGAAATCAAATAGCCAAGCGGCTTGCCAATTCGGCTCATAAAATCCAAACTCATATATGATATAAACTTGTACCTTTTTGTCGGGCATTTAACTCTATCCCTTGCATCTGCTACCATTTCAACATATACCAATGTTATCCATTCCAATTGATCTCCAATCAGTTCATATCCTCAAATCCAAATCGAATTTCATTCGAACTCTAATATCAAATTCCAAATTATTGACTTATCAATTTGGTTCCATTCTAGATTATCTCTAATCCCAATTCAATTTTATTTAACTCGGTTCAAGTTAAATTTCAATTTATTTTTACCATCTCATTTTATTTAACTTCATTAGTTAAATTTTAATTCCAGAACTTAAGTCCTGGGTTTCTTTCAAATCAATTTGAAATCATAATGCCAATTCAAAACCTTTGAATTTCTAAACAACTTGTTTTCTCAAAACAATTCAAAAACAAAACCTTTGGTAGTAATCCGTCACTTTAGAACTCGAAAATGAACACTGATGATGTCTAGATTCATCATCAGAATCTATTTTCCAGCTATCGAAGTGAGTTCAATACTATATCATTTTCAATTTGAAAAACATTTTCAAAATCTCCCAGGAACTTAAAATTTCCTTATTTTAATTCCAAATATGATTTAAATTCAGATTTAATTCATCTTATTTCATATATTTCCTTATATGAATTCTGATTAGTTATTTATAATCATTTCACCCTTTTTTTTCTAATTCGATTATAATAACAACCAACACATCCAATACATATTGTAATTTCAATATATTTTTCTTATAACCAAATATATTTCGGGTAAAATTACTTCATTTACCCTCTTCCAAAACATACCATGACGGTTCATCGTATTCGAGTGTTTAGTAACCCTTATCGATACAGTGGATCAAACGGATCGACCAGAATTCATAAGCCACTCAACCAATGAGTCTCCATAATATAAATCACTTTATATTAACAAATACGCACTCGTATATATACATTCAAATTCAGTCTAGGATATAACTAATCCTACCTCTAATGAATTACGCCACAGAGCCAAGGTAAATCTTAACCTCGCTCTGATAACAACTGTAACGACTGGAAATTTTCGACTCCTTGAGAGTCGAAAATTCCGCGACGTTAGTGAAAGAAAGTAGAGGGTGAGGAAGAAAAGATAGAACTAATAGAATAGAAGAAGAAGAAGAACTTACATCATCAGAGTAAACACGAATCTCACAGCGGAACGAATAAAATATAACATAACTTTGAAATATAAATCAGTACTCGTATATACATACCATTTCAAAGTACAACACTTAACAACACAGCGGAATAATAATAGCTATAATCCTGAAGCCTCCTGCTCCAAGCTCTCCAAGTGTATCTATAAAATCCCGACTACTTGACTGCCCGTACAAATTTAGGCACCCAAGAGTTTAGGGAAAACAAACAAAATAAACTCCGGGTCAGTCATGGGACTGGTGTGAATAAAACTCCAACACTTGGTTAAATAAAGGATATCTTTCTGATATTATAATAATGTCTAAATACAAATAGATATCAATCTAGCAGAACGCTTGCATCTCACGTTCCACATACATAGTATACAAATAAAACCGTGAGCGCTTATTTGAGATTGGATTCCTACAGACAAGGTATGGGAGCACCTTCCGATCAGTGTACTCTAGAGGAGATACACTAGGGTTCAACAAGAACGTCTTGCAACCCGGCCACACATGACCGTCCACTCATTTAGCTTGAGTGTAACGAATATATTATCACCGATGGTTGGGATCAGCAACCATCCTTCCCGATATGGGACAGCATTGAAATAGATTATAAAGAAGTACAATTGAATATTCTCTAGATGGTGATAATACACCCTGCTTGGGTATGGCCCAACTAGCCATGCTGCCTAGCCCAACTTCTGTTATTTCCGGGTTGTGAGGTTTTGAGGTCACGTTTATCACTTTGACATATTATTTCTTCAATTACTTTGGATGCCACATCGTCATACCAGCCAAATCATTATCGATTTCTCAAGGCATCACGGGTATAAAAGCTAAGAGAAACGAATTTCTCCGCCACCAACGTAATACGTTTAAAGAGATCAACATATATGATTCGTTAAGAATACTTTGTCAGACACTCGTCCATATACGTTGTCCTGGGATTGAACAAACCGAAGGCACTATTCAGTGAATCCATCCTACCTAGGCTTTTCACAATAGCCCTTGCACTTCACTCCGTCTTCAATTATCTTCAGCGTACTTGATTCACAACGCTTATGCTAATACGGAGTGGTTCTTCGGATAATAATCCAACCGGTCTCTCCATATTTACAACGTAAATATGGTCAAAACTTTGATAGTTTGTGATTCAACTATCAAATGAAAACATGTCGGTGTACAAACAACGATCTTATTTCCAAATGGAAATTCGATCGATCAATCATCATATACATATATATGTTCATATTTCCTTATTTCATATATTTAGAAAATATATGTTATTAATCATTGGAAAACATTTCCATAGCTTATTTACGCATCACTATTATTTCACAATTATCAGTCCCTAATGGTAAACCACTAAGAGAACAACTCCTAAGTATAAATCCCGAAGGTTGAAACCAACATTTGATCGTCACTTAGGACACCGTTCAACTTAACTACTCTCCAGTCAGTTTCTAAATTTGCTTAACTCTATTTCTTAATTTCTTATCATGAAAACATTTCATTTTCTATGTTTAGAAAACATATCTGATTATATTTGGAAAACGTTCCCAAAACTCATTTACGGATTTCAAATGAACGTTGTATAAAACATCGTTACGCTTAATCCGTTTATCGCTTATTACTTAACTATATTTCAAATCAAATTTTCTATCGAACCACAACTATTCCTTTGTCAATTCTGAAGTCAATCAAGTTGGGGTATAATTACCTCTCAGACCTTAATTGAACAACGTCCTTTACTGTGAAATAGATGAAGCTCGTCACTCACTTTTTCCAATCATCTGTTTACGCAAATTCTTGGATTCAGGTTACGAATCCACTTCTTATATGAAAACGTTTGATTATAACTATAACTCTATAATTCCTACTTCTACAATATCTAACCTAAATTATAAATTTATCTCCTAACTTGAATAATTAAACGGACACCTAATTTCTTAAATCAATAACTAAACCTTGATTTAAAACCCGGAAAGTAAATAGTACTTTCCCGAATTCGATATAATTGAATTCGACGTATTACTCTCTTTCGAGTAATCTCTATTCGATTAACTCCCTTGTTAATAACTTATATTCGATAAATTCTATTTCGATTAACCCCTATCGAATAACTAATATTCGATTTACTTAAATGGATTAACCCCTATCGAATAACTAATATTCGATTTACTTAAATGGATTAACTCTTATCGAATAACTAATATTCGATTTACTTAAATGGATTAACTCTTATCGAATAATTAAATTTGATTAACTCAAATTGAATAACTGATATTCAATTAACTTGATTTGATTTATTCCTTCTCGAATAACTAATATTCGAATAACTCTTATTAATTTAACTCTATTCAAATAACTAATTTGAAATAACTCTAGCTTGTTTAACTCTATTCGAATAACTAATTCGAATAACTTATATATGTTTAACTCTATTCGAATAACTAATTCGAATAACTTATATATGGTTAACTCTATTCGAATAACTAATTCGAATAACTTATATGTGTTTAACTATATTCGAATAACTAATTCAAATAACTTAACTCTATTCGAATAACTAATTCGAATAACTTATTTGATTTACTCCTTCGAATAACTATTATTCGAATACTTTATTTGCTTATAAAGATTTCCCTTTTTATAACGTTTATTCATTAAAAGATTTCCTTTAAGTAACGGTTCTTCACTTTATAAATGTTCCTTTAATAACGTTTCTCCCCTTCTAAGGATTTCCCTTTAACAGCGTTTATTTACTTTATCGGTGTTAAAAACAATTTCTACTTCTCTATATAAGTTCAAACTTATATATCCCATTTATCAAACAATAAATATTTTATTTAATTTATAAAACATTATTTATAAATTAAATCTTCTCACTTTATCTGTTAAAAATAGATTTCCTATTTAATATCTCCTTAAAATCTATATCGTGTTATACCCGTGTGCGAAGCACGGGTTTTAAACCTATCCTTGTATAATTCTATTTATTTTCCAAATAAGTGTTCCTTTATTTATTCCCTACATAAATATTCCTTTATTCCATTTATTTAAAATCTAAATAAATGTTCCTTTATTTATTTCCTAAATAAATATTCCATTATATTCTAATTCATTTATTTCCTAAATAAATGTTTCTATTTTAATTCATTTATTTTCTAAATAAATGTTTCCTTTTTCATTTATTTATTTTCTAATTAAATAAATGTTTTCCTTTTATAAAATCCTATCGATTTTATAAATAAGATTCATTTTCAATATAAACATTGAAAATCCCCTTTTCTACGTTCTAGTATTTTCTATGGTATTTAAAAATACCAAATAACCATGATTAATATCATCTTAACACATACAAAAATAAACATATTATATATCACAGCATATATCAAATCATATGATAAATAGTAAAATAAATGTTGAGGAATCCAGTCGGATTCCTCCAACCTGTCTCCCTGCATCCACAGATGTTAATCACCATATATAACATCACTGTTATTTCAACATGAAATAAACTGATTAAATCAGGATCATGATTTGATTTACGATTCATATATATAACTATATCTACGTTTTCAATCAAATCTATTTAACAGTCCAAACTATCAGTACACAACAATCAAAATAAGATACAGTTTATAAAAATATAAACTGTTCAGAGTTAGTGAGTTTTACTCACTTTTGCGCGTTAACCGATAAATATCGGTTTGCGTTCATTGACTCAGTCGAACAATTTATTTTGCCATAAATCGTAACGAGCTCGGATTCACTTCCAGTCAGCTCCATGGTGTAGTGTCCATCCATACGATCCCAACGCAACTTACGGTTCGAATTTCTGATAACGTATGATGAAGATACGATTTATACAAGTTTGAATACCAATTTAAATTAAATAAACACTAAATAAATTAACTCATCGGGCTTTAACCTTTGTCTTCAGCCCATTCAAATATAACAAGGCCCAGCCCCGCTCCTTTTTAAACCCGCTTCTCCCTTTACTATTTTCCCCAAGTTAACTCCCGTAACCCACTCCTCCAAATCAGATGTTGACCTCAACGTTGACCCACCACCACTCCTTCTCCGACCACCGATGACTGTCGCCATCACCTCCCTTCGTTTCAGCTCCTCAAACTCCACCCGATGGCCATCGCTAGACCCAACCCGATGCACCTCAAAAACCCTAACCTGCTCCTCACAACGCCTCACCACCTGTCGCATTTCAATCCAAGTCGCCGGAGCTTCCCTCAACACCACCACCAGTTTCGCCTCCTCACTCCAAGTCCACCTGCCACCTTAGCCTGGCCGACACCTCACCCCATCGAAGACAACCCGCAACCCTAGTTCGACTATCCTCACAATGAACTCAAATCGCACCATATAAGAATGGTGTAGAAATGAATCTCTCCTCCCACTGAGTCCTAAGGAATTTAGTTTAGGATTTTAGGATTTTCTTTGTATTTTAATTTGATTTTTGTATTGGGATTTTTAACTTGCTGTGATGATGTTATACGGTTATATATACCTGTTTTGGGTTGGTAAGCTTTGTGGTTGTAGGAGGATGTCGCGTGGCCTCTATTTTGGCCAAGAAATATGTTCGGATATTTTTTTATTGATTTTTATATTTTTATTTCTCGATTTTTTGTTTGTCTCCGGCCTTTAAAAATCTCTACGACTACATACGATACCTAAAAATCACCAAACTGGACATGTAGCTAGAGTTCGACAATACGGTCCCAACGGAACTGGTTTCGTCAAATTCCGACTTCGTATGCTCACACATCGTATTTTTAACCGTCGAAATACTGACTATTTCTCAGTCTAAAAATCCGTACGATCACACAGTGACTCTAAAAATCACCAAACTTGGAATCTGACAACTATTTGACATTGCGGATCCAACAAAACTGGTTTCTTCGAATTCCGATTTCGTATGCAAAAGTGGCTATTTTTAACGCTCTAAATAGCCTATTTAAATATATAAACATATTTAAATATAATTAAATTAAATATTTAAAATTAAATATTATCGTATATCTTCACATATGATATCGTACAGCTCCAGAATATCATATCAGAATTTACAGTTTGATATTTCAGATTTTAGATTATCCCGGTATTCAGTTTATACTGAAAATCTCTTTTATAACATATATAAAGCGTCGCAAATTATAAAGGAATTCTACAGCGACTTTTCTGAAATTTGATTTGGATATAACTCAAAATCTACACGACGAAATCCTGATTTTTCTCTTCCACTAGAAAGATATACTCCACCAGCTCCACACGTTTCTTGTTTCACAGAAATCCGGCTTAAAATGAATCATGTACATTCAGTTGAAGTTCAAATCGCCAAATTGCGAACTGCCGCGACGTTTCAGGTTCGTTTTAATTATAATTATAAATTATAAGTTCGAACGTTTTACTTTAAGTTATTGATATCGCCAAATCGATATATAAATAATTAAATAAATTAATTATTCGACAGCTAACAAAACGCGCCATTACAAAAGTGATGAAGCAAAACACCAAGAAAATACAAACATCTCTACTCATCATACACCAATAACCCAAGTCAAATCAAAAGAGATCAATCCAACCAGCTGCCACAAAAGCTCCACTATAATATCTACAACCTGTAATCTGAAAAACTGAAACAAAAATATCAGTATCTTATACATATATATGAGTATATGCCTATATATAAATATAGACATATATCCATATATACATGTATAAGGAGAAGGGCATAAAAAATAAACAAGTAAGAGGGTAAAAACAACCTAAATAAAAAGAAATCAACATCCAAGACGAAGTCTATTACTACTAAAAAAGCTATTAATACGAATGAATAAACTCAGATTTAAACTGACCTTAAACAGAAAGCGACCAAATAGAAAATCACCAAAAAAATTATAGTGCGAATTTGACATCCAGAGCAGACAGAAATTAACTATGTTGATAATTAAATAATCCTTAGGAACAGAAACCGAATGAAAAATTCTTTGGTTCCTCTCAACCCAAATAAACCAACTTATGAAAATTACTAAAGAATCCAATATGTATTGCTGTCTAGAATTGTAGCGAAATCTATGACAATACCAATATTCGTTACAACTACTAAAGGAATTAAAACAATCAAAGGAGAAAATCCTGATAATCATATTGAAAATAGAAAGGGTAAAATAACAAGAGTAAAATAAATGATCTACATCCTCCTCTCCAGAATTACAAAAACAACATTTGACATCGAAAATAACATTCTTTCTTTTTAACATCTCAATCGTATTAAGCTTCTTATGTATGATCAACCACATTAGGAACTTTGCTTTAGGTGTAGTATTAGCCTTCCAAAGAAATTTAAAAGGATAGAATGAAATACCAGTAAAGTTAATAAAACTATACATAGAATTAACAGTGTAAACTAAACATTTATTTAAACCCCAGCTAATAGAATCATCACTTTCATCCAAGTGGTACAATGCTAAATTAGCTTTCAGTAAGGCCAATTGTCTTAATAAATCTACCTCTAAAATATTATCAAAGGAAAACTCCCACGGAGGATCTAAATCAGCTTTGTATACATCCTTAATAAGAGCATTCTTAAATCTACTAATATTGTAAAGCTCACTAAATTCAACTTTAAGCGGCCTTATAGAAATCCAAGCATCGTGCCAAAAATAAGAAAGGTTTCCAGAATGAACTAACACTTTACATCCTAAGTTAAAATAATCAAAACAATTCAAAACAGACTTCCAAAAGTGAGATAATCTATTATCCCAACCACTACTATTTTCTATAAAAAATTAACCTCTTGAATAATAAGATTTGAAAACAATAGACTTCCAAGAAGCGTTCACTTCTGGACATCTATATTTCCATAACCATTTAGCAAGTAAAGCGGAGTTAAAATTATGAAGATTAACGATCCCCAGACCCCCCTCTTTCTTAGGTTTACAACACATGTCCCAATTAACTAAACATTTATATCCCTCACAACTAGAATCACCATTCCAAAGAAAATTCCGCCTAACTCTATCAATCTTCTCAATGACCCATTTAGGAAATTGATGAACAACCATCCAGTAAGAGGGGATAGCCGATAAAACGGAATTGACTAGAAATAATCTACCTGCTCTAGACAGGAATCTGTTGTTCCAGCTTAATAATCTATTACTAATCTTATCAATGATGACTATCCAATCTTCCTTCTTAAGCTTCGAAGGTCTAATCCTAAAACCTAAATAATCAAAAGGAAATTTCATAGTCGAACAGTTCAAAGTGCTAGCTACCAAAGACTCAACATTGTTAAAATCATTAAGAACCATTACAGCACTTTTATCAAAATTAATTCTAAGACCAGATAACATCTCAAAACAGTAAAGAATAAACTTTAAAGCAATAATATGCTCAGGCAAGTGGGAAGAAAATAATAATGTATCATCTGCAAATTGGAGGATCGATAATTCATTATTAAATTCCTCATTACCGACCCTACCAAGGATACCTAAACTTCCAGCTCTCTTAATAATTCTAGAGAAGACATCAACCGCTAAATTAAACAGAAAAGGCGATAAAGGGTCACCTTGTCTAAGACCCCTTTTGGATTGAATCTTCTTACCCACTACCCCATTCACCATAATGTTTGAACAACCAGTCCTAAGCAATAACAGGATCCAATTTGTCCATCTAACACTAAAACCCCTAGCAAGACATAATTCACAGATAAAATCCCAATCAATAGAGTCAAAGGCTTTCTCAAAGTCTAGCTTCAAAATGGCACAAGATATATTATTCTTACAGCAGACATTAATGTATTCCTGCACCGCTGCCACACCATCTACTATATTTCTACCTTTAATAAAAGCAGTTTGGGAGCAATCAATAAGGTCGTTCATCTTACTACTAAGCCTGTTCGCTAGGACTTTAGAGATAATCTTAACAGAAACATTTATAAGAGAGATTGGCCTAAAATCCTTTAGAGAATTGGCTCTCTCTCTCTTATGAATAAGAATGACGTTAGCAAAGTTAAAACTACCTAGACGCAATTCCCCATTATAAAATTCATTAAATAAGCCAATAATATCATACTTTAAGACTTCCCAAAAATGTTTATAAAAATTAACTGAAAAACCATCAGGTCCAGGAGCTTTGTCGCTAGGCATATCACTGATAGCCTTCCAAATCTCCTGTTCAGAAAAAGGTTCATCTAAATTATCCAGATTAATCCTAGTTTCATAAGGGTATAAATCGTTCCATCTAACATTAGTTCTTCTCTTAACCTTAGAACCAAAGATCTGCTTATAATAACTTGTGAAAGCTTCATTTAAGTCCTTTTGTAAAGACAATTCTACATTATTGACAATAATAGAATTAATCCTATTCTCACGTCTCCTCTTATTCGCCACACTATGGAAGAATTTCGTGTTATTATCCCCTTCCTTAATCCATTGAATACGAGACCTTTGCCTCCACATGACCTCTTCTTTTTCTAAAATCTGCTTGAGATCTAGTTTAAGATTAAAATATTTGTCCTTCTCAGTAGAGTTAAGAATCCTAGACTCACTAATTATATCCAAATCTAACAAACCACACAAGATCTTATCCTTTTTAATTTTAATGTTACCAAAAACAAATTTATTCCAGCGCTTAAGGAAAAACCTCAACTTGCCTAATTTTGCAACAAAAATCTTTGCACTATTTCCCCTATATACATTATTAAAATAAAACAAAGACTTCCACTTGACAGACACAAGATTAGTGAAACTAGAATCAAGTAACCACATTTTTTCAAATTTGAAACAGTTACTAATAGAAATATTCGATTCACAAGTGAGGATGATAGGACAATGGTCAAAGTGCAAAAAAGGTAAACCCTTAACTCTACAAATCGAAAATCTATCATCTACTTCAGAATTAATAAAAAATCTGTCTAATAAAGCAAAAGAAGGACTATCCCTAACATTCGACCAAGTAAAAGATATGTTATCCATCGAAATCTCAATCAAATTGTTATCTAAAATAAAGTCATTAAATTCCTCCATGTCTGAGAAATCTCCTTCTCGGGGTGATCTCTCCCCTAAATACCTAGTAACATTGAAATCTCCCCCAACAATCCACAAATTATGGGAAAGATTTCGAAAAAGAGTAACTTCATCCCACAGAATTCTCCTCTCTATCTTAGAGTGCGGCCCATACACATTAGAGATACCCCAGACAAAATTATCTATAATTGAAGATAAAATAACGTGCAAGGAATGTAACTTAGTATACTCCTGCACAAGTCTATATTGACTCTCTTTCCATCCAATCATAAGTCCACCAGCAGTACCAATTGCCGGAAGACAAACCCAATTACGAAACGTGGACCCACCTAAACGAAGATAAAAACTAAAATCCGGACACTCTATTTTAGTCTCTTGAAGCAAAACAATATCAACATGGTGATCTCTCAAAAAAACACGAACTTTAGCACATTTTTTAGGATCGTTTAGACCCCTAACATTCCAACTAACAATCCTCATCTACTCAAGGAAGAAACTCTCTCTAATTCCCTACTCCTAATGTACTCAGCATCAACCTCAATATCAGAAAAAATAAAAGCAGTATCATTGGCAAGCTGAAATAACTGGTCAGTCGAAAGACTACCTAAAGCAAAAGGAGTGTAATCACTACCCAAAATTGGAGACATACCTGTGCCCAAATCCAAACTGCTACTGTTAGCATTTGAATTTAGGAACTTACCATGAGAGGAAGACGAACCATATCTAATCCGCGCACTTCGTCGAACCAACCCAGATACGGGAGACACCCTCCTACGTTTCCTCTTCCTAGACTGAGAAAAAAGTATCCCACTATTGCACTGATGATGCTCTTCGTTAATAACTCTTGAACACTTGCTAATTGCTGGACGAGAAACAACAGCAGCCTCTAATGCTGAACTAGGAAAATCAAACCCCAAAGAGACCCCATCAAGGCACGACCTTAGAATCAATGAGCAAAGACTTGTCCCCTGCTTGCTAATAAGGATAGATGAAAAATCACTTCCCCCACAAAACGACAGGCTACGCAAAACTGGATATAGCACAGGATAGTCTACTTTAAAATCAACGCCTGTCCACTCTTCAACATCTTTCTGCACAACAGAAATAGCGAGATCAGAAGGAAAAGCCTCCCACAAACTCGACACTTTGTTTGCGGTAATAAGCTCCTCAACAGATTCTCCTCGCTTGGCTTTCTGATTGAACCGCCACCCTAACTTAACCCTTCCAATCCTAAAGCCTTTTCGAGACGAACTCTTGGGATCAATAGCGCACGTTTCTGAGCAAGGAAAGGTAACCTCAGTCTCATAGTTTTCTATAAGGGCAAAGTTGTTCGAAAGAATTAAATCATATGCCACTTTCCAATGAACATCATCAACACAAACTGAACCAGATGACGTACTCCCAGCCTCATCTATCACAACATAACCACACTTACCAATCCCGTCCACTCCAGTCATCATCTCCCTTGACCTCCTCCCTTTTTTAGTTGAAGAACTAATCTCCTCCAAAAAACCCAGACAGTATGATACAACAGGATCACATAAAATAGGATCTACACGACCACAGTCCCACTCAATCCCTACATTACCCACCAACATATCGCCAAAGAAACTGTCTGCATCAACATGATTTATCAAAGCCTTATACTGAAAATTTTCTACACAAACCTTACCGCTCAAGCCAGAACCAGAATGAACAACACTGTCTGATAAATTCTGAAAAATGACAGCTCTTCTATCGCAATTAATAATGGTGTTTAAAATGTCGAAGTGTTTCAGAATCTCATTCAAACACACACTAACTTTCCTCTTGTTTCTTGCCGACGAATCCTCATATAACATGCGAAATTTCAGGAAGATTTTACAAAATGCAAGAGCATGATCCTTCCTACTTAGCGGAAACGGCAAAGGTGGATAAGCAACAACATTCTCCCACCTCTTATACCACAGGATTCCATCAACAAGGCTCTCCAAATGCCACCCCAAAAGCAATGACGTATAACCTCCATCGTTCGATCTTTCAGCAAAATCTTGTATATACAGATCCGACAACAAAATGATTATCTGACATATTCTCGAACAGTTGAAGTGCATTATGTCAAAGTCTGAATTCCCACTGAACCTCCTCGGACAATTGGACTTGCGATGACCTATAACGCCGCAATTGAAACATCTAAGTCCATTCCGACAATTCTTCGCCAAATGAAACAAATCGCCACACTTAAAACATCTTAGAACTCTTTGCCATCCATTAGGGCTTTTTGGCGAAGTAGGATTCCAGTCCAAAACACAAGAAGGCCTTCTGACCATGTCCGCATAAGAAATTGGAGGAGGATGAGTCAATTCAAGCGAATCTTGACGCAGAGATTGAGTTGAATTCGAAAATTCTTTGCTAACGACTTTCTCCCCCAAAACAAAGTTCGTCTCATCCAAGAAACTCTGAACTCCATATATAAAACGACAATCTGAACAATTGGGTACAATCCCTCTTTCATACCGATTAACCGAAGAATGAGAGGGAGGATGAATTGAGCATGATTTGTTCCAAGAATGAGAGGGAGGATGAATTGAGCATGAATTTTATTGTAATTTTTAATTAATTAAATAAGCAACTTTTTATTTGGAGTATTTTGCACCCTTAATCAGCGATTTTAGGGTTTCACAATATGAGTTAATTTATTGGTATTATTACATTTTTGGGATCATGACACCTTGCTCATCACAACGGTATGTTTATTTCTGTCTATAATAGTTCGTAAAAGCTTCATTTTGAAATAATGCATATCCATGCCACAACAACTTATTAAACAAACATATCCTAATCTATTTCTACGATCAAACAAGAAGCCACGATTCACTTCCTCAAAACCGTCAGTTCTCCTTGGTCCTCAAAGCAAACTCGTGGCTTTCACAAATCCACAAAACGATCCATGCTTCAGGAATTATTTATTAGCCATCAAGGCGTGTACTGTGATTTATTAGCCACCAATTATTTATGCATTATAAATACACCACGGAGCCTTCTTAGTTGTCTCTCCTTTTGCTTCAGGAACCTCATACCTTTCATGGCACTTAAAATAAAATATCAAATACTGTTTCCATCTAAAGATCACGAGACCAAGGCGATCAATCTGGGGTATTTTCGGTGAGGGGTTCTCTTTGTTTTACTGGGATACACGCGTGTTAAAGGGGGGGGGGCAACAGTATGCGATGGAATAAAATACACGTGTGTTAAAGGGGGTTGGATGAAGTGCGTTATGTATACAGTATGCGATGGCACAGTCTTTTCGGTGAAGTGATCGGCAGTAGTTAAAAGGGGAAAGGAAGCGATATGGGTTTTAATGAATGCAGTTTCGAAATGTGTGGCGTGAGTTTGAGAATGGTTCGGGTACCTGGAAGAAGGAAGAGCAGCGTCTTATCTTTTTATCTGAAGCATGCGAAAATGTTTAAAGTAAAGTGGGAAGGGGATCGAGTTGGAGTAGAGGGTGATTGGCAGGGGTAGATCGATGCCAGGAGTGTAGTGGTGCGATCCGTTTTGTGGTTAAACGAGAGAATGGGCGTGTCAATGGGAGATGGTGCACCCGAATTCACTGTGCGTGTACTGGGGAGGATATGCGGTTTTGAGAAGATGAAGAGGGCAGTGGGAGTATCACGTGTTGAGGGAATGAGGGGTGAGGAATTAATTATAATTTATTTAAGTAGTTGTATTTAAATCTCTTATTAACTTGAAACCTCATATCTAGCCCATACGAAGTCGGAATGACGAACGGTCAGTCACGTTGGAATCATATGGACGAGAGCTTCAAAATGGAACTGACTGGAAGTGGATTGGGGCTCTTATGAATTTATAGCGAAATGAATTGTTTGATTCGAATCAAACAAACAGTTTATCGTTCTTTAATGATGAACCGCCAAAGTGAGCAAAACTCACCAACTCTAAACAGTTCTATTTTTATAACGTATATTTAGAACTGATAAATGATGACTGATTGCTGTGTGTTAACTGTTTGGTTGAATTGTTTGTGTATTGATTGTAATCATAGATAAATATATATATAAATCATTAATCGAATATTGATTCTGTTCAGCAGAACATTTCATATCGAAATGAAATCGATGTTAATTATGTTGTTTAACATCTGTGATGCAGGGAAACAGGTCGGAGGAATCCAACTGGATTCCTCAACATATATTTTTCTGTTTTTCATATATTGTGTATATGATGTGATATATAATCTGTTGTTGATTATATTTGTTTGAATGATATCGATCACCACTGTTTGGTATTTTAAATACCGTAAGAAATACTGGGATGTAGAAAAGGGACTTTCAAAGTATATTTGAAAATAATTTATTTATATAAAATCAATGGATTTTATATATATATAAGAAAAAGGATTTTTGTAAAAGGAAATATATTTGTAAATCAAATATAAAGGAAATATATTTGTAAATCAAATATAAAGGAAATATATTTGTAAATCAAATATAAAGGAAATATATTTGTAAATCAAACATAAAGGGAAATATATTTGTAAAACAAATATAAAGGAAATATTTGTCAAACAAATAGAAAGAGAAATATTTGTAAACCATTTACAAATAGAATAGAGATAAAAAGGAAATATTTGTAGAACATTTACAACTAGATTAAATGGGATTATTTATTTATTTAGGGAATAAATAAAGGAAAAAGGGTTATTTATTTAGGAAATAAATAGAATTAAAAAGGAATATTTATTTGTTAAATAAATAGAATTAAAAAGGAATATTATAAATAGAACTAAATCAAAGGAATATTTAGAAAATGAATAGAAAATGGAAATCTGTTTTTAACAGATAAATGGAAAAGATTAATTTATAAATAACAGTTTATAAATTAAATTAAATATTTATCATTCGATAAATGGAATATATAAATCTGAACTTATATAGAGGTGAGATATTGGTTTTAACACCTGTAGTTTTAAATAGAATGGGTACACAACACTTGTATAAGTGAAGTAACGTTACTAAAGAGAACATTTATAAAGTGAAGAACCGTTACTAAAAGTAAATCTTTATAAATGAATAAACGTTATCAAATAGGAGTTATTCGAATAAGCGAAGTCGATTAGAGTTAGAATTTACCAGTTAGAGTTAATCAGTTAGAGTTAACCAGTTAGAGTTAGAGTTAACCAGTTAGAGTAAATCAATTCGAGTTAATCAATTGAAGTCAAATCGAATTAGAGTTATTCAAATGAGTTAATCAAGTAGAGTTGATCGAATATTGGTTATTCGAAGTTAGTTAATCGAATATAATTTATTCGAGAAGAGTAATCAAATATAGTTTATTCGAATAGAATTAAAGGAATTAATCAAATATAGTATATTCGAATAGAGTTAAAGGAGTTAAGTGAAAAGAGTTAATTGATAAGAGAATTGATAAGAGCTAATTGAATAGAGTAATCGAATATATTTTATTCGAAGAAAGGTTTTCGAATCTAGATATTCGTAAGAGAGATTATCGATTATAGTTATTCGAAGGGAGGAGTTATCGAATAGAGATTTTTTGAAAGAGAATTACGTAAGGAAGTTGTTAAAAGTTTAAAAGATAAACTTTGACTATTTCGAAGTTAAAACGTTGTTCAGTTAAGATTTGAGAGGTAATTATACCCCAACTTGATTGACTTCCTTCTTAACTAAGGAATGGTAAGGTTTGATCGTGAAGGAGTTTTGGAAATGTATTCCAAATAAGAATCAGAAATGTTTTCTGATAAAAGAGAAAATAAGGATTTAGAATATATGGGAACAGAAGATAAGTAAATTAATGAACAAAAGAGATAAATATTAAATGATGATTGATCGACATAATTTCCATCTGGAAATAATATCGTTGTTTGCACACTGTTTTTCTTTGATAGTTAAATCACAGACTATCGAAGTTTTGACCATTTTAACGTTATTAATATGGAGAGACCGGTTGGATTATTATCCAAAGAACCACTCTGTATTGGCATAAGCATTGCGAATCATATATGCCAAAGATAATTGAAGACGGAGTAAAGTGCAAGGGCTATTGTATAAGTCTTAGATAACAGTGCCTAAGATGGATGTATTGAATAGTGCCTTCGGTTCATCCTGTTCCTGGATGACTTGTATGGATGAATGTCTGACAGAGTATTTCCAGAAAGGTCACGTACATTGATTTCTTCAACCGTACCAAGAGTGGAAGCGGAGAAGGAAACTTCTTTAGCTAACACGTAATGTACTGTTGTAGACGTCAATTAGTGATTTTCGATGGATCTGACAATGTGGCTTTTGAAGTGAATCTGATGAGATGATAAAGCGTAACCTAAATCCTCATCAACCGGGAAATTACAAAAATCGGGTAGGCAGCATGGCTATGTAGGTCACACCTATTAGGGTGTATAATCACCTAATCTAGAGTTTCATTTATTTCTAAAAATCTATTGTTGATGCTGTCCCATTCGGGAAACGGTTGCTGATCCCAACCGTTGGTGATATACATTCGATACACTCAAGCGAAATGAGTGGTCGGTCATGTGTGACCGGGTTGCAAGATGTTCTTATTGAACCTAGTGTATTCCTCTCTAGAGGTACACTAGCGAAAGGTGGTTCCATACCTTGTCATAGTTGGATATTCATTACCCAATACGTGCTTGCAGTTTTGATTGTATACTATATATGTAGAACGTGAGATGAAAGCGTTTCTGCTAGATGATTATTATAGTTGTGGTTGATAGACATTATTATAATATCAAAAGGTTTTTGATATAAAGATATTTTGGATTCTCATAAGGGAAAAACCCGTTTCGTTATACGACGTCTTATAAGATATCGTTTACTTGTTCGAACTGTTTTACTCACACCAGTCCCATGACTGACCCGGAGTTTATTTTGTTTTTTTTTCCTAAACTCTTGGGTGCCCAATTTTGTACGGGCAGTCAAGTAGTCGGGATTTACAGATACTTGAAGAGCTGGAGCAGGAGGCTTCAGGATTATATATAGCTATTGTATTCCGCTGTATTGTAAGTGCTGTACTTTGATAATGATATATATTCAAATACAGATTTATATTTCAAAGTTATGTTATACATATTATATGTTATTCGTTCCGCTGTGAGATTCGTGTTACTCTGATGTTGTGTTCTTCTTCTTCTTCTATTCTAAGTTTCTATCTTATCTTTCCTCACCCTCTAATTTCTTTCATTAACTATTCGGTTATTTTCGATCCTTGGATATTCGATATGTGTTGTACATCGGATAACCAAGATCGCAAATTTCCGGGTCATTACAATGGAACTGACGTAGGAGATTTCTACGCCTTCTACAGGTGTAGGTAAGACGTAAGAGATGGTTGACGTCTTTCGTACACTGTAAACTCTGCCTATCAATTTCCTACGCCCTTCCTACTCCCCGCCTTATGGTGTAGGAAAGACGTAGGAAATTTCGCGTATCAAATTAGAAAGTCTACAATGGCGTGGAAATGCCGTAGAAGATTTCTACGCATACTATAGACGTAGGTAATATATAAGAGATGGTTGACGCATTTGCTACGCCGTGAACTGTGCCTATAAATTTCTTACGTCATTCCTACGCCTCGACTTATGGCGTAGAAAAGGCATAGCAAATTTTCTACGTCATTCCTACGCCCCGCCTTATGGCGTAGCCTACCAATTTCCTACGCCGTTCCTACGCCCCGCCTTATGGCGTAGGAAAGACATAGGAAATTCTGCGTAGGAAATTAGAATGTTTTCTTGTAGTGCATTTATTCGAACCGTTAAATTTAAACATCAAATATATTATTCTACAAATGTCGGAACGAGCTCAAATTTTGAATAGATGATAATATATACATGGATTGAACATCTACAATTTTTTGTTAGATTTGGACTAGTGTTACTCACGATATGATAGGTATGCTGCAAAACAAGGATGCATATATATATATATGACACTCACGCTATTTTACCGAGCATAATAAATGTTAGCATATAGTAGTCTGAGCTAAAACCCAACACTTTGATTTGCAAACATAACCTCAACTAAGTGCTAACAAATATATCATACAACATATAATTCAATCAACAATGAAACCTTCAAACATAAACCAAATTTGTGGGCTTTTAGTCAATTCATATCGGCTATTATGAGTCCATTCCACTCATAACAAACTGAACAAATAGAAGTGACTGAGCATTTTTAGCATATGGTTGGTGCATAGCTGGGAAAAAAAAAAAAAAAACAGATTGACTAGACACATTTGATTTGACGCAATGTTAAAAAAATTATATCAGTGAGGGTTACTGTTGGGATACCGAACTCCTAAACACATAACATATCCTATAAGAAATTTACATTGCCAAAGAATAAAATGATTGAAGATAGATAACAATCACAAATTCAATAAAGACATTTTGGACATCCGCTTCATGATTGAGTTCAAAAGATCTGATTCCATAAATTTGAAACAAATAACAAATGATAGAATCAGATACACTTCTTTTGTTCACGCATATACATATACATGATTGTTTCACTTTTAGATTTCATCTTCTAATATATCATGTGTAATACTTAGTGATACAAACGTACATGACAGAGAAACTACTGAAGGTTATGCGCAAAAATCAAATGCTTTATGAATGCCACTACAGTATTGTTTCAAAAATTTTGCTACAATTCAAATATTATATGAAAAAACCAACCTATCAGAAAAGCCAACACATAAATATTTATATTTTATTGAATATGCTAACGTTAACTACCGAAGAATTCCTGAAAGATTGCCAAAATAAAATAACGATTGATTGATGGAAATAATGGGAAGAGGAAAATGTGATGAAAACCTGAATTTGCATTAAATCAGAAGAGAAAATTCATCATAAAATACTAAGTGACAACTGATATTTTTGCAAAAAAAATGTAAGCTATCTCCTTCATACATCCTCAAATTTGTGGTCATCATGGTCGACATTATCAAAAGATATAATTATAAAATATGTTCAAAAAAATGAAGAATTCACTCATTGTACCAAAAAAAAATACCCACCCAATGATAAAATCCTGTGATTATTGCATGCACTCTTAAGTTCCATACCTCTCTCCCTTGTTCGATCTTACTCATCAAATGACACTCAATTCATATATGTAAGTTCGATTGTTGAGAAGGTTCACAGAAAAGAAAAGGGTGATATCGGGAAAAAAAGAGAAGGAAAAAGAACCCGCTAGTAGACGCGGGAAAAAACTAGAGCGAAGGATAGGGAGTATAGCAGTGAAAGGACACTTCGACCTCTAACATAGAGACTCGGCATGTACTTCAAGGAGCAATGGTTTTACCATCAAATGGAATAAATGAATACCAACATAGTTGAGGCTGGTATATATTACCAGGCGAAATAACTCTCCTGCCACGAACAATCTCTCACTGAATCCAAATAAAGGATATTCATCCTTATACCCAGAACTAAAGAGTTCTATAGCTTGTTGGATAGCAGCCTTTGTTAAAAATCCAAAGAAGTTATATTTTGATCGCCATAATGACTACATGGACATAAAATTATCAATATATGAACTGAAGATGGATAATTTTAATTTAAGTTATTAGGTATCATAAAAGTGTCTTTACTACAATGAGGTTCTCATGTTCATCAATTTCTCTACAAACAGGTGTAAATATCATTCAGTGCAAGAGAGACATGTAACTTGGTAGAATCAAACAGAGTGAGAGATTAAGTACATAGTTGCTGTAAACATACTTCCGAACTTATGTGTTGTGGTACTGGGCTTTGGGCCTCGTTTGTGTTTTTACGCATTCAAAAAAAGAAAAAGAAAAAAAAGTATGATTTAAAATGGTTTGGCGACGTGTCACCAACTTATCCAATAAATTTGTCAGATTATCTATCCAATTTTCTGATTACCGTAAAAAATGCACGGTATATCTGAAAGACTGAAACTACCAAAGCTAGATGCCAACAAATTATTTGCATCGGTATCATGCATTATTTTCTCATAAAAGACATGGAGAGAAAGAAGAAGAAAAAAAGTTGGTTAAGACTCTATGGACGGATCAATCATATTTCTATTTTCTATTATTAAAAAAAAGGTGATGACATTGGATCTTAGAGAATTGCAAAATTTATACTGATAATGTATTAATATATGTATACTATATATACTTATCCACGTTTGAAACATGAAATGAAAACATAATTAGTACAAACTTGATATTTAAAAATAAAAATAAAAAATCAACAGTTAGTACAAAGTTGAGGAAGTGTATTTTTTTATTTTTATTTTTTTAGGAAGCATTACCACAAACACGTAAAGGGCCAATATCTCAATTCATAAGATCGACCTAGCAACATAAATTAAGAAGCAAACTGATGTAGCGGAGCTAAGTTGTATTTGTACCATTTGGATAATAATGGTGATAACATTTATTGGGGTTTAGATAAAAGTCTTCAGTATACTTTTAAATCTATGTATAAGTTTCTTAACTTTTCTGGTGTTTCTATGTTTTTATTTAAGCTTCTCGAGAAGTCTAATTTTCCCCGCAAAAAGCATATTTCTTATGTGGTTGATTATTCATAAGAAACTCAATATGGTTGAGCAGTTAAAGAAGAAAAATATTATTTTTGATGTTAAATGTTGTTTTTGTAGTATCTTGAATTAAAATATTGATCAATTTTTTTTTCTTGCTCCATTACCAATTATATTTTAAATATGGTTGTTACAATCTTTGCTTTTAATTGGTCCAACTCCTTTAGTAACTATTATTATTACTAGAATTGTTTTAGATTTCAAACATAGATATGTGTTGGATTCTTTAATTACTATTATTAGTTGGTTCATTTGGTTGGAGAGAAATCAGAGATTGATTCTTTCTAATTATGTCTCTTTAGATAAATTAATCATTAAGATTGTTTTTTTTAGTCTAAATTGGATGTCTAACCCTCACTATAAGTTATTTAGTGATTATCGATTTGAGAAATATTTGATTATGGTTAGGATTAATTTGAGTTTGTTTATTAGATTAAATAAGTATTTTAGGCATAATAGGATTTACATTTGTTATTGATATTTGTTCTTTGAATTTCTTGCTTGATTCCGTTTTTCTTTGTTATCTTTCTTTCTCATATATATATATATATATATATATATATATATATATATATATATATATATATATATATATATATTATATATAGACACACACACACACTCATATATATATGTGATGGTAGCTTATGTTTTTGGCTAGTCTCCTTCAGGTAACAGGTAGTTGATCCTAGCCGAGGAGCTCATTGGAGAGCTGCTTTTGGTTGTAGATGATATACGCTTTGGAGTTTTTTTTAGAGTGCAGTTTTGGAGTGTTTATTTGAGTTGTTCCGCTCTCTTGTATATTGTTTGGAGTGACTTGTGTATGTTGTAGGAGTAGATATACTTCTCTATCGGGTGGTGGCCTTGCAGGAACTTGATATTGAAGTATGATGGACGGTGGTTTATCCGGAGCTCATCTATCTATTATTATATACATACATATAGTCACATCTTGTGTAACTTTTTGGTTACTTTTCGGTCTTGTTGATAGTTATTGTAGACTATATTTTACTTTATATATACACCAGTACTTAGGCACGTCCGTTGGACATGTGCATAAACATTTAAAACAAAGGCTGGTTTACTGTTAAAACAGACTGAGAATTGAACCTCTTTCATGTGCAGACTTAGATGGGAAAATAAAAAAGTGCAAAAACCAAGATAATAAGGAAAGAAAGCAGTGCAAAGCTTAGATACAACATAGTAAGACTGCCAAAATTATGTAGCAGGAGAATGAGCTTATAAAAAATTGATGTAATGTATAGAGTATGGCCATAGTGTTGGTGTACATGTATGTAATGAATAACATAAGGAGCACTTAAAGATATTGCATGGGGAAAAAAACATTGTGGGATATGCATATTTCAAATACACATTTGTAATAAGTATTATTTCTTATTTTCAGTACAAAAATGATTGAAGGAGGAAAAAAACGTGAAACTACAGGAGAATGGCCAAGCAGCAGGTGTATTAGTGAGATTGTCTGGCAAGAAGCTCAGCAACAATTCGATCACGTTCTTTAATCTGCAAAGAAAGAAACATGATGGTTATTACTGGAGGTTTAAAAGTAATAATAGGAAGGGACTAAAGTCATAGACAGTTGAAAGTTGATACATGCAGTTAAAAAATGGAACTCAAAATGAAAGCTTACACATATACTAAAAACTGAAATGAGCGGAAGATTAAAACTAATGTGTAACACATGTGTTTATTTATATTTGCGTGTGTCAGCTTGTGGTGAGGTAAAAGAAAGCCTATGTTGAGACAAACAAATGTTCATGTCAGGGTGTAGCCAACTCAATCATAATTTTGAATGTTTTTTTTTTTCCAAAATTTCAGTCGACGCGCTAAAGAATACAAAATATCAAGCCTGTGCTGAAAGAAACCACAAAAGGTTGCATATTTTAGTGTGATTCACTTTATTTCATTTAACTATTGGAGATCACTAAAATGTAGGGTGAAGCAAAACTCCGGCTTATTCTACATATGAAAGTAGTCCACTATAACTTCTAGCTCCTCGCTTATCGCTATATTGTTTCATAAATATTACGTGTTTACTATGTTAACGCTGAGATGAAGTATGCCAAAAACCAAATTATGCATATAACTAAAAAATTAAAAGCTAGAAATTACCATTGTAGTGCGGTATGGTCGCATGGTTGACCCATCCAAGATTTCATATATAGCCAAGCTCTTAATCCCTTGATCTTAGAACATCCAGCTTCATGTTACATATAGACCTTCTAATGGTAGGGAAGTAGCGTATTAGTTTTCACAAAATAATTAAATATTGCAGACATATTATTTACAGTATATGAACAAATGCAACAATGGCCTAGGAAGGTTCATATCGTTCACCTTAAGCATTATCCTCATTGAAAATTCCACCTTGTGGTATACAAGAGATAAACTATTTGTTGCCTAACCATTTTCATAGCGAGGAAACGGAGACAAATTACACCTATAAGAAAACTGTTAATGCAGTGTACCCATGACTGCATGCCTACATGCAAACTTAAGTTAATCAACTGAATATTTTAAACAAATGACATATTGAGGACGAAAGGTAAGACAATTGTTTTAATAAAAACTGTTCAACTGAACATATGATATATAATTATATACACATCATGGTTTTACAGTATAGTAGGCAGTGAAAGGTTTAAAAGTGGAAAAAGTGCACTCATCTAAATATGTGTTAACTAAATAAACAACTATTTCAGCCACAACTAAAGAAAAGTACTAACATGTAGAAATCAAATAATTCAGCACTGTAAAATGCTTTAACGTCGCATTGTTCTTAGCTGAAAAACTTAAATGCCTGACCATTGTATATAAATGACTCTGGCTCAACAACATGAACTTAATTGAGAACCATAGTAAAAATATTTAAAACAACTGCATTTCACAATTGCGAAGATGTGTTCATAATTCAATATAGACGTAAATCCAGTTCCATAAGTGTATATAAATACCCATCCATTCCAAAATCCAAACAATGATCATTTTGAAGATATAATATTACTTAATCTTCTTCTGTAAAGTCATGCCTCCATTGAAACAATGGAAAAATAATGGACAAAATATGGGTTGTGTCAACTAATATTCCGTAAGCATGTATAATTTCATCCTAAGCCAAATGGAAGAAATGCAACAAAACCATAATTAATATGAATTCACTATCATTCAGGTTAACATAATATACTACAGTGGATAACCTAATACAGTAATCCATTTCAATATGGAAAATTTTAGTTTAACAAAGGGGGGAGAATAAAGAAAGAAAACCTTGTTTCCATTGTACAATAAGTTGATAGCAACAAAATCAAGTGTTGAAATACCCAAATCAAGCTTATTTGCAAAATATACATACATTAAAGTTCAATTCGATTTGGAAAGACCTTAGTTTAGGCAAACTATAGCAGAAATTTAAATATTAAGAAAAAAACAAATGCAACGAATTATTTTTCAAATTTAATCAGATGAAAGTAACCTGCAGATGACAAAAGAAAAGGGATTTGTGCATATAATGTTGAAAGTGATCAATTTACAGCTGTCGGTTAGCAGTGGAGACATGATTGTGTGCATAGATCATTTTCTCTGTTTTTATTTTAAAGAAGCGAAGAAGTGTAATCAGTTGGAATGGATGGAATATGAAACTTGTTATAAAAATGAAACAGACTACCAATAAATGAAAAGAAAACAAATAACATCTGATTTATTTATTCTTTCCACGACCGTTATGTTACCTTTCTGATTGCACCTTGAATATAAAAACTCAAATCGATCACTGTGGTATTGTCATTTTATCTTTCAAAGCCCATCTGTACACATTTTAATGATAATAATCAGAAGAAAAAACATTAAATTAAACCCCATTGTCATACCAAAACAGATGGGAATAACTTTTTTCTTAGATTGGTATAAAGTTAGTATGAAAAATAACAATTACTATAAACCACACAAACAACTGTTAAAGTCATCACAAAATACAGTTAATATATGTCAAGATAGTAATAAAAGATCGTACACTTTTAAAAAATAGTTGTAATATCATGAAAAAAAACTGCAGTGGCATTGTAGAAAATGACTTAGTTGATATAATAAGTCATGAAAGATAGTTTTTATCAGAACATCATGCATATAGAAATTAGTAAGAATTTAGTGACTAATTAGGGAAAAGAAAGCTCATCTTATGCCAGTGGAAAGAAGTCTTGATGAAGCTGTAGTTTTGATGAAGCTGCAGTTTGTCTCAATAACAACAAAGTTTGCACATTTACCATCCATTATTTATCATTCTAGGATTTCCCGTGAAAGGCAACTTGTACTGCATAAATGCAAACTATAACTTAAGTTGCTCGGTTTTAGTTCTTATTTGTATAAAGAAAAGAATGTCGCATTTTAGCATTTTTGCTAATTTACGAAGAATTTGTTGTATTAAGTGGACATAACATCCTATTTTATGTACAATATCATAGCCTGGGATTCAACTATTCAAGATTGCTGTAGTTGCCATGTTAATGAACATTATCTGCCAAATGGTTTTGAATTTTAAGTGCAGACGTATTTTGTAATATAAAGAAAACAATGCCATAATTTAGCAGAAGAATTCGTTGTACTAATTGGACGTATTAATATCCAATTTCATGTACAATATCGTAGCCTGGCATCCAACTATTCAAAACTGCTGCAGTTGTCGTGTTAATGAACATATCTGCTAAGTGGTTCGAATTTTAAGTGCAGACGTTTTTATTTTACTTCAACTGCAGTAGATGAAATGAAAACTTATGTCAATGATTAGTTATTGCCAACTACAAATAGACACTGCTTTGAAAATTTTGTTGACTAACTATAAATCTTTGATATGTTTTGGCCTAGCCTTTAATTTTATAGAATTTTTGAAGCAGGTCTACACCATCGGTTGCATTAGTTATCTATATTATTAATAAGAAGAGTTTAATAAATAGAATTTTCAATCACAGTATTCCAGATTAAAGGATGCAAAACCAACACTAAAGTATTCTAATCATTCAAAATTAACCAATAGACAAACCCCGATTGTGGAAGATGCAAATTAAATAGCAAAAAGGTTAACAAAAGAAAGATCAAAGAAAAGGTTAATGGTTTTACCATTGATGTCATCGTCGAGGCGGAACACGGTTGATCCACTGCTAGACCTGACTTATGATCCCTTACTGTACGTAACAAAACCAAATAGATCTGTAAAATTTTAACCAATGTCAATAAGTATACTTCTAAAATATAACAGTAGGTAGCATCTTTAATGTCAAGAAATGTAGCAATATTAGAACAAAAAATTTATTAAATTGAGTGCACATTTTAGTATTTAAACATCCAAGGGAAAAGAAATTATTTTTGCAGCAAATAAAAATGAATTGTTCTTACATTCAAAAGATATTGCGTAATGAGCTCAACATCACTAATAGTCTGCACAAAAATTAAAACAAATATTGTTAACCAAAGCATCTTTTAGCAATAATTTTCATTATTTGGTCAAAAAGAATTTTTCTTACCATGAAATCCAATCCTATTTTTTCAGTTAAGCATCTTTAATTTTGTATTCATTAGTTGAAGATATCATTGGAATATAATTATGCAAACTTGTAATCACATGTATAAAGGAGAATGAATACTTTAGAGTGAAGATGCACTTGATACCTTAAATGCTCTTTCATGCTACATTTACCGCAATTATGAACTATGCTTTCTTATTCTGCTCTGCAGAACTAAAGATGACGTGTTTATTAGGAAATAATACAAAATCAATTTAAATTAGAATACCTTTCAAAATTAAGAATGGTTTCAAATAAACATAACTTCAGTGTGAGGAAAAGCCGATCCACTGAGTGGGGTGAAACAAAATCCATCTTAAACGTAATTAAATTCATATTAAAGGATGCAAAACCCACATTAAAGTACTGTAATGATTAAAAAAAAGCAATATACAAACCCGATTATGGAAGATCGGAATTAAACAGCAAAGAGAAAGGAAAAATCAAAGTAAATGTTAAAAGTTATACCGCTCATGCCGTTGTGGAGATGAAACATGGTCCATCAACTGGCAGATCTGAAGGAGTAGCAGCAGACCTGAGGAAAAGCGGCAATTGAACATGAGGTTTAAGCAGGGATCGCACAGTTAGAGGAGTACGAAGGAACTGTGTTGATCTGAGAAGATGAAGGGAGCCCAAGGTGATAATGAAAGCATTTAATGGTCGGATTCGGTGAAGCTTGAGTAATAGGGTAGGACGTCGAATTAGCTAAGGGGATTGTTAATGACACCCCGTTTTTGGTTAAGGGGTGTCACGAAAATCACTTTTTAAAATTTTGTTAAGGGGCGTACACTGCAGGCTAGACACCCCTTAACAATTCGCAATAATAAGACCAAAATACCCTTAATCTGAAAACGGTATACTCTTACCGTTTTCGTTGTTTGTTAAAGTTTCTTATAAAAATAGAAAAAATGGTCTAATGAAACCGTTTTTATTAAATAAAAACGGTATACTCTTACCGTTTTTACAGGGTTATTTTTGTTCTGTAAAAGTTTGTCTGATGTTGCCCCTTAACAAATTTTCCACCGTCGGTTTCCCCTTAACAAAATGACACCCCTTAACCGAATCGGGCGTGTCATTAACAATCCCCTTAGTTAATAGTTGAGAGTGGGGAGAAAGGCAACGAAAAAAAGGGGAATCGTGAAGAACGGAAGGAAATAAAGAAAATTGGGAGACGCGTTGACAAACTGCTAAAGCAGTAGCGGAAGCCACAAAGTGGCAACATCAAAGACGGTTTTGCCCTCCAACCATTTTTATAGTGATTAGTGGAATTGCATTGTTGAGAGGACAATGGGGTTTTTTGGAAGTATAAAAAAGTTTCACCATGCTGAAAGTATTTGTATTATATATATATATATATATATATATATATATATATATATATATATATATATATATATATATATATATACATACGCGTGTGTGCGCGCGCGCGCGTGTGTGTGTGCGCGCTCTCTCTCTCTCTTCCTTGTTGAAGATCACACATTTTTACTTCAAAAAAATTAAAGGAAAGAAATGGAAGGCGAGAGAGATAGATTTTTTCTGAAATTTTTCATTGCATTACCTCTATCCTGATACAATCATATATAAGCAATTCTTTAACAACTTGGCCAACGTGGTTACCAAGCGAATCAATCCATAATAGAAAGTAATAACCGAATTGACACTAAATAAGAAATTAAAAAGAGAAATAAAAATGGAAATATTGATTGTCTCTATCAGATTGTGGTCTCCATTTGCTTTGCTTTAATTACTCAAGGAACCTTCTGGGGGGACGTATTGTTGGAGTAATTCGTCGTTGATTCTTCTTATCTACAAATCTCCGAGGCACGATGTGTTGATCGCTATCCTAAAATAATATTTGTCCTCTTATTTTGTGTGCACGAGTAATGACAAATCTTTTCGAAGATACAATGGAACAGATATTCAATATTTTTAATCGGCATCTTTGCACAAGCACGACGATTCAATATCTTAGAATTGATCGCTATAGTGACAAGATGATGAAGTTATAGCCTGCAGAACTATAACTCGAATGGTTTATCAGAAATTTGGCAAAGCAATATGAGAGAAGAAGATGTAGAGAAGATATTCAAGTGATTCAAAACTGGAAGGCAGTCCAATTTTTACAGCAGTAAGGAGATACGGCTGCGTCCGTTCAAAAAAATGGTTGCAATTATTCGAACATTAGCATCTGTTTCTTTTCAGACAGACGCACCTTTTTATACCAGCCGACTGGTCTACATACCCGTTGACACCGTTCTTTTTTTGTTCAAAATTTAAATTTCAAGACTTATAACCCCTGTGGTCCAAAAATATATGTTTGGCCCAATCCACATTGCGACGCGGCTCGGCACGGTTGGCCGGATGGCGGCGACGACCGCGTGTGTCGTTTAAATGTGCGTGATCTCCCTCCTCACAACAAAGCAAAGATGTGGGAGTCCCAAGGCCCGAACACCTTCATAAGAGGGCTATTGATATAGTTCCCATCTCCTTTTCTTTTCTATGACGTGGGACAAAAGAATTTGCCCTCTTTTTCTATTATTTCAAAATTTCCTCTAACAACCCTCCACCAAATTTTAAATAAATTCCGCTTGTCATTTTATATGCAGGAAAATTTGTGCATAAGTATATATGTCATACAAACTTGAATCTATACGTAGCAAAAACCCATCAAAGTATTTCAAGATGGAGTGGTTAACTAAGCATTGAACCATCAATCCTATATGATCTGCCGAATGTGATTATCACACACTCATTTTCATATTTACCAAATAGTATGTATGCTCGACCCGTGGATTGGCCTTGGGTCAGTATCTTCTTTCATGAAATGTCCTTAGAGATCAAGCCAAAATCTCGCAGAAGGCGACACCACCTTCGTTGCATTTATATAGGTAGGTCTATCAGAAGTGCCTTATAATAAATACATCAACAATATATCTGTTATAAGCCTATTAAGTTCTAAGTAGAATATCCTCTCTTTGTCATTATAAGTACGAAGAACTTTCCTTGGAATGTATGATAATACTTAGTTTTTTAGACTAAATATTATAGTGCTTCCAACCACAAACATATGAAGTACTTTAGCTCTTTGAACTCAAGATAATAAATTTCTTTATTATGTTGAGTTGAGTTTCTTTCATTGGCGATTGTATTGTATAGGATTTAAACTCATTCCCGGTGATGTTTTTATCACTAAGTTCCTTGCAAATCCTTTAGTAAATGGATCTGGCAGATTCTATCTAGATCTCGCAAAATCTATGGTAATTACCCCTTCAGTGAGCATTTGCCTAACCAAACTGTGCCTTAGACCAATATGTAGAAATATACTTGGTTGTATGCTTGTGATAATGTAGATTGACTATCACAATGCATAGATATTGGTGGCATAGGTTTTGGTCACATAGGAATTTCTAATAATAAATTCGTTAACTATTCTGCTTCTTTACTACCAGAAGCCAGTGTTATAAACTCAGCTGCAATGGATGAATCAGCAATACATGTTTGTTTCTTTGAGGCCAAGTATATTGCTCCCCCACCAAGAGTGAATATCCATCCACTAGTTGATTTATTATCTTCACTTCCAGTGTTCCAACTAGCATCTGTGTATCCTTCTATTACACTCAGATAATCATCGTAATGTATACCATAATTTGGTACCTTTTAAATACTTTAAAATTCTATGTATTGCATTCCAACGGATATGACTAGGGTTACTAATATATCTACTCATTTTTCCAACAGCATAGGCAATACCTGGTCATGTGCATGTCATTGCATACATCAAACTTCCAATAACTCTAGCATATTCTAGTTGCTCTATAGCTCTTCCAGTATTAGTGTATAATTGCATATTTGGATCAAACGGAGTAGACATAGGTTTACAATCGAATAGACTGAACCTTTTCAAAATTTTCTCAATGTAATGAGACTGGGTAATTGATAACCCATCTTTTGTTTTCATGATTCTTATTCCAAGAATCATTTCAGCTACTCCCATATCTTTCATGTCAAAGCATGAAGATAGATATCTTTTAGTTTCTTCAATACTCGAAGTATATGTTCCAAATATAAGCATATTATCCACATAAAGGCATATAATTATACCTTAACCTGAATGGAATTTTCTACAGACACATTTATCAGATTCAAAGATCCTAAAACAATTAGATATAATAGTTTTGTCAAACTTTTCATGTCATTGTTTTGCTTCTTATTTAAGAACATAAAGTGATTTGATAAGTTTACATACTTTATGCTCTAGTCCAAGCATTACAAAACCTTCTGATTGAGACATATATATATATATATATATATATATCTTTATCTCTCAATCAATTTCTCTGTGACACCCCACGTCCGTTAATATCAGTCACTAAGGGAATGCATTAAGTTCCGTGAAGCGTTATGGTTAAACAGACTCATAATATTACAAGATAGATATAAATAAGATAACAGCGGAAATTCAAATTTTTATTTCAAACATAATACATTGTGGTCCAAAATACCATAAGTCACAAAAACCACTACAATAATATAACTTCTGTCTTGTACCATCACAGTACATAAATATATAAAAAACATAATTCCCCAAGAAAAAAAGCTAAGCCATAGTAGAGATAAGAACTTGAGCTATACTTCAAAAGCAGCTCCAACAAGATGATAACCGAGTCTTGACTAAGCCTGGGAATTCCCTACCTACGAACCGGGGAGGGAGGGGGGGGGGAGAACGGAAGAAAGAAGAGGAAATAAAAGGGTCAGACATAAAAATCTGGCGAGTCTAGTTACTTTTAGCAAGTAAATAAATAGAAGTAACATGACAAGCATATAAAGTAGATAAGAGAGAGATAACAACATAAAAGGCAGGTATGACAAGGTAAACATGATAGGGTTTACACGCTTCTAATGATTACTCTGCGTTGATACTAGTATAACCAGAATGAAATGATCCCAACAACTATCAAATGGTAGACTTAGGCATACGTGCAGATGTATCCTAACTACTAGCCTGGTCAACCGGCTCCCTAATCCGCGTAGATACTCTATGCCGGCCCCACCATAGGATGTATTACATCCTAAAGTGACAACCCTTCACTGATATGCACAGCCCCATATCTACAGGTGTTACAGTCGTCTTAACCCCTTCTGCCCGGCTCATGCACGCACATGGCCCGGTCGGTTTGCGCCGCCCACACCGAACTCCACGTTTGGATCTCTTACAATCAGTTCAGTAAGCGTGTCCTTTCTCCGACCTAGTTCGGAGTACTCGATACCTACTCCGGGTTACTAACTTAAACGGGTCCCACACAATGTGATACAAGCTCTCCCCCTTATCTTGTATTCCCCACTAGGTTTTCCAAGGTTGTATTTTACCCTAAGAGGTGTCTTTAATTATATAACCCCAATCTTTCTACTGGTTATGCTTACCACTAGGTGTCTTTAATTACATATCATTATCGGGCAAAGTTTGTGGGCCTATATGTAAATATTACCCACCCCCTCAGATTTACTTAATCCACCCACTGTTTAACCAACTTTACTTAACCCTAACTTTAGTTTATAATCATACAATCTCTATGGATTAAATTTGGTTAAGTAGTCCAATTCGTTACCATGTCCATTTATGGTTTATAATGGGCTAGACCTCCCATATTAGGCCTACAACTTGTGGATGCTGGATATGCAGGTCGGGTCCGAGCAGACTTCTTCCACAACTTGGGCCTAACCTCGTGTCTTAGCCCGATTCGTATTTGTGCACTTGGACCTCTCACATTAGGTTCAACAATAGTGGTTGCTGGATATGCCGGTCGGGTCCGGACAGACTTCCACCACTTATGCAACATAAACTCGTGTCATAAGTGCAATTACAATTTCTAGTTGTATTCCTAAGCATTTCATTCTTATCCAATTTTTACCTATGTCGTGATAGGTTATAGGTTTCATGCCCCTTTTCCCCCAATTATGTTCATAGTGAATTATATGCCCATATTCATATTCATTAACCAAGTTATGCCAATTCTAATAATTCCCCCATTCCCTAACTAATGCATTCGCTTAATTTTTCGCGGCATGCCTTGGCTATAAAGTAGCTTGACCATAAATAATAACAGGGAAAGGTAATGGGAAGATGACAATAGTGATTATTCCAACATAACTGGCATAAACAAATGTAAACATACTGACATGGTGATAAGGTGGACATATAAGGGTAGATCCATGAACTTGTGATAATTAAACTAGATCTAACATAACAAGCGTGTCATAAGAAGCATGAGTAGATTCATATGTCCAATAAATGATAGAAATTTACCACAACAAGATGATCTAGATCTAGACAAAGATTTAATTGTCCTAATAATGATAGTTCCAAATTAACCACAAACTTGATAAAGGCTCAGATCCACAAAGCTGACATGATAAACTAACCACAGATGAATTAGATCTATAAAAATAGATCTAGCATAATAAAGTTTGAGATCCAAGAATAACATAGATTCATGATTCAAGATAGATCCAATTCACAGTACTATCACGTTTTACTTTTAATCATTTAAATCTAAAACTAACCTAGAATTCACAGTGTTTGGCTAAGAAGATAGAACTAGAAAAGAAGCTTGTTGAGTTGTAGATCTACGCTTGAATCTCTAATTGACTAGATTTAGTTGATCGTTGTTGAAGAAAGGATCCGTCTCAGCTCAGACACAGGCAGCATTTGGCCTCCATGATTTCCAATGAAGAAAATAAGAGAAATGGACCTCTATATATAGCTGCCAGCCCCTCTGAAACCGACTGCCACCTCAGCCCTAGAGGGGTCGACGCCCCCTTTATAGGGTCGACCCCCCCTTAAGGGGTCGACACCCTTGCTTAGGGGTCGACACTCTTAGGGCGGGAATTTTTTTCACCAACGTAATTTTTAAAATTTGAACTGAATTTTGATTTTCTGGACCCTATATATATAATTATCTTGCGCGTATACAAACTTCAAACCTTCATAACTTCTTCATGCGGTGTCCGTTTTACGCAAACCAAATGTTTATTTTGACCAGAATTTCGAGACGGACGTAATGGCACAGTCCTTTTCCATTATTCTAAATATTACATTAAGCTTTCCTTAATTTATCATTTTAATGTGTTGTTAAAATTATGGGGTGTTGCATTCCCCCCTACTTAAAGGATTTCGTCCCCGAAATCTTCAAGTTAAGAAGAATATATATCCTACCATCCATCACCCATTTACTCATACATCAATCACAGGCATCCATTGTCCTTAATGATCTCTAATTCTTATATGAGCTTATGCAAAGGTGTGTGTATATGTCCCAATACTAATGCGAAAATTAGGCGGTCTACTGATTTAGTCGACCTCCTTAATGCAATGTAGGTTAGTGCCATGAATCCAGTATGTATGCAATTCATCCTATATAACATGTAAGTTCTACATGTGTGCACACTCATTTGTCCAAATGCAACATCCATTAGATAATACATCCATTTTCGACCATTAAAAGAAAAGAAAAATGCACATACATCCATATGCAGTATGAGAGTGATTGAGCTGATCTAGTGCCTAATATGTGTGTATATGCATCCATTGGCAACCACTAGCAACCACTTGCATCCATCAAACATAACATGTCTCAAATACATGTTTACTGTGACGATCCCAAAACCCCGTGATACGGTGTTAAGGATAATCATTGGAATATAACACATTAATCATCATTAGCAGATCACAGATAATAGCATAAACATGAAATAGAATAATTTACACACATATGACAGCGGAATCATATAGATATCACCACATCAGAGAGCACAGTGCAGGATACAACTTAGTGCATAATAATACATAATCATTCATCATCGCCAGAGGTGGAATCATACATAAAGAGTACACAAACTAAACATCAGTCTACATCGCCAGTGGCGGAATCATAATACATATACAATAACGACGGAAAAAGTCATAGTCCGCACGGTGTAGTCAAGCCTCGCCATGAGCCAAAAGTGCACCAGATACCTGTAACTAGACTGCCCGTGTGAAAATGAGGGCACCCGAGTTTGCAAGGTGAAACAAACTACGAGTCAGTCATGGGACTGGTATGAGAAATCTACTTAACTTATTAACAATAATAAGGCAAATCAAAGGACCACGCCACTTTCGCGGAACGGGTTTACTCCAATGAGTGCTAGTGCATGAAATAAAGTAAATGATTAAATCATCGCAATGCTTTTTATAAAATGAAGCCATTATAAGACTCAGGTCCCATCACACAATGCAATGCAACGCAGGCCGGAGGATAGAGTTTTACCTTATAATGGCCAAAAATGCTTCATACTTATAAAACAAAAGTGTTTGATATTATTACTAGTGCATATATGCTTCAAAAGCGATTTCAACCATAAATATCAATCCTAGACGGCATGGGTACCATATATCATGTTGCCATACTAGTAATACAATCACATCCGCATATTTCGTATTGGAATTTGGATTCCATCATGAGTCGAGGCAAGGGGCAAGCTCCTCTCCGTTCGAGACACTCTAGCAAATGCCCCAGGATCGCACACAGCGGTCCTTGGAATCGGCTGGGCCGGTCCTCTCTTACTTTTGAGGATTGGCAATTCTTGAACACACGTTTCCCGGTCCTTACAGACCTATAATTGAGGCGCCTCGCATTCCAACAACCACACAGGTGAAAAGTAGATATAAATGTCATGGCTGGTAGGTCACTGACACCACCATAGCTAGAAAGAAACGTCGTGCTCTCCCAGCGGTCCGTCTTCCGTTTTTGACTCATACCGGGGTGTGAGGCTCGCGAATTCACGTTATACACAAAGCTACGTCACACAGACCATGCTTTGATCATCAACCACAAGACTTTGCTTTGCAACAGAAGCCTTGATCATATGCCACTTAGGCGTGCCACACAGGCAATCCACTCCATGCGACTGATTTCTATCAATATATAACATCTGAGCTCGTACATCTCAGAGAAGGGCGTTAAGCAAGAGAATAAATTCTCCGCCGCCAAACAGATATATATTTAACAGAGATCAATCAGCACAGAACAAAATCCAATGTCAGACACACAGTCCATTTACAAGTTCGTTCTGAGTTTGAACGAAATCGGAGGCACCAAATTCCTCGCATATCCGCACAATCAACAATACATCCGGACGGCTACTACTTCAGCCCCTTCAAGGTAGCTACTCCAATCACGAGCATCAGTAGCGCCCATCCATTTAATGTGAAGATTGTCGGTCTTCAACCGTCTTCGACTCTTCGACTTCTCAACGTTGATCGATTATTTGAAATGAGAATGAACTCGGCCTTTTCAAATAACCCACATATATTTAGATTTTCAAATCAATTTTTCACATGGTTAAACTATTCAACATTCACATTTCAGTTCCTTAGTATAATTTTCATGTTAAACACATTCAACCATCACATATCAAGCAAACACAACAAAATTGGTTTATTTCCACTCTATATCGTCTATAGTATTTTATAAGGATATATCGCCATTTTTATTTATTTAAAACGGCCATATTTAATTAAACGACGTTTCAGGTCATGCCGAGGCACTGGCGCTGTTTTTCACTAAATTTGTTTTACACATATCTGAAAATCTAACCATTGGATCTTCACAAATTTTATATTATTAGAAAGATCATTTCAAAACGAATCCAACGGTTTCAGTTTTGGGAAAATCCGACGGTCGGATCTTCCACACTAGTCGTTTGAAGTTACGATTTCAAATTACGAGCTGCAGCGTCGTTATTCGATTTAATTTAATTTAATTATATATATATATATATATATAAATATAATTGTTTCTGGCGCTGTTTTTCTTCAGATTTGAATTAAACATTCCAGACAATCCAACCGTCGGATCTTTACATAGTTGGTGCCGTTGGAAAGATATTTCCAAGGCAAACCCAACGGTTGCGGTTTCGGGAAAATCCAATGGTCGGATTTCCCGCTCTAGTCGTTTGAAATCACGGTTTCAAAACACGAACTGCACTGCCACGATTCGTTTTAATTTTATTTATATTTATATATTTATATAAATATAGTTCATTCGAAAATTCCTATATCGTTTTCACTTCAAATATTTCACTAACGCCTTTAAATTTTGGAAAATTTGAGGTAGGGAAAATTCTCAAATAGCCACACGGGCGTCTCATCTCAAAAAGAAAAAGCCAAGCGGCTAGCCAACAGACTCATAAAATCATCACCCAAACGAAATAGTAAATGTGTACCTATTTATCGGGCACAAAATTTTATTCCTCTTCTCTAGCCTCTTTGCTATAACCTGTTCAATAAATATGCATGTACATATATGCAGTTCTTATCACTTATCATTTTCTATTCAACTTCATATTTAATTCAATTTGGTTTAAAAACACCATTCAATCTAATGTTGCATACGTAGGCAAAAATCATATCATTAGCTAATTAATGAATATTTCAACTCATGCATATTTATTTGAACAAGTGGTTATTTTTAACATTTCACATTTCAAAAATGATAATTTTGGCGAACTAAAATATATTTCAACACATGACTATTTTATTTAGTTCCTATGCTTGTTAAAAATAATATTTCTTTCACAAATATTTATTTCAACGCTCGCATATTTTTAGCAAATCACATATATGATAAAAATGGTATTTTTATCATTTAAAATATTTATTCAACACATGAATGTTTTTAACACTTCATAATTTCAATAAAAATGTAGTTTTTATTGTTCGATCTTTTTATTCAATACATGAACTTTTCCAACACACACACTTCTCAACACATGAGCATTTCCACACATGGATATTATATATATTTTGTTCATATAAGAAAGATGAAATTTTTATTGTTGAAACTATTTATATATAAGGCGAATATTTTACATACTTCATATATATTATAAAAATGTGATTTTTATTGTTTAAACACTTCATTCGTTCACACATGAATTTAATTTTCACACATCACTTCTCAACACATGAGCATTTCCACACATGGATATAGTTTCAACACATGACTTTAGTTTCATCGCATGAAAATAATTTCAACATATGAAAATAATTCTAACACATGAATATTATTCAAAATTTCGGCAGCATAACGGCAGGGTAGTTAAAACCGGCACCGTCCCGAGTACGGCTCCTCGCTCTACCTCAAAACCTCGTGGTTTTTGACAATGGGGATTCATGCATCTAATTCACACGCAGGCGACATGTTTTATTTTCATTTCCACAATTATTCCCAATTTATTTCAATCACCAGTGGGTATTTTTCAACCACAACCAATCAATATCAACCACAAACAATTATTCAACCATTCGCATTTTTCATCCAATATTTCACACCAATTCACAACAATAAATATCGTCCATGGTTTGTGGACGAGGGGAGTGTGTGTATATATATATATATATATATATATTATTTCTATATTTCACTTGCATTTCAACACACATATCATTTATACTATGCATGTATAATTCATACTTCGCTCATATAGCTTACACAACGCATGTACATGAGGTATACAACACGTGTATAATTTATACTTCGCTTGTATAATTTATACATGACATTTTCCATTCAATTTCATTTAATTTAAATTTCTCACATTGGTTTTCGGAGTGCTAAAAATCGTAGATGGCTTAGAAAAATCTGTGGTCTCTTCTATGTGGTAGAGAGCCTCCTTGCGGTCTCGATGTTTCATGTTTCATCGAATTTCGTCAACACACCATAAAGATATGATTTTTCAATGTTTTGTAACACTAAAAAGTGTTATTTTCTATTCAAAATAATAAAGCTGCTACCTTTCAGTATTGGTTCGAACTAGGGTTTGCAGTTTTCTTGGAATCCGTGAATCGATGCTCCGATCAGAAGGTGCGACGTGAAAGAGGGGAGCGAGGCGAGTCCAGGGATGGTGGAGATGGCGAACTCGGTGGTTTCTGGTGAGGGGGACGTCGACGTGAAGTCGGTGACTTTCAGGGCGTCGTTCTCGACGCTGGCGAAGGGAGAAAGGCCGGGGGTTGGTCGGATTTGAAGAGGGAGGCGGGCGCCGTCGAGTCAGGGTGGTGGCTTTGGCTGGCGTTGAATGAGGCGGCGGAATTTCGGTTGGGAAGCTTGGAGCGCGAACCACCGTCGAGAGCTGATAGGCGGCTAGGGTTTTAAGCGTTTTTTTTTTATTTTTAATTTATGAATGGAATTTTCTGATTCGCCGATATATATATTATTCAGAAAATTAGGGTTTTCACTTACGAACCCCAATTCAAACCCAACGACTGTCGCCCCTAACTAAATACCCCCATCCTGGACACAATGGGATATGTTTCATAGGCCAAATCGACTGTTACAGTCAGTTATTTTTCAAATTAAAGTATAAAACATTTTATATTCAATTTGAACGTATATTTCTATTTGCCAGGGCCACAAACTGATTCGAAAAATTCCAGAAAAATAAATCTAGCTATGTTTTGACGCTACGGTCCCAACAAAACTAGTTTCGTCGAATTCTGAGATCGTTTGAAAAATGGCCCTTTTCTGGTCGATCCAATTTAACAGAAATTGACCAAACACATTTTCTTTTGCCTCGCTCACATACTAGCTTCAAAAATTATGAAAATCGAAACCTAGCAATAGTTTAACATCCCGGACCCAACAAAAGTGGTTTCGTCGAATTCCGAGGTCGTTTGCAAAATGTCTATTTTCAAGGGCTATATATTCTATATAGCGACCTTTCTGAAAATTCATTTGGCCATAACTTTTGATTCCCGCTATGAAACTTCGATTTTTCAGATTCGTTAGAAAGATATTCATTAACAGATTTAAATATTTTTGGTTTCACTAAAATCCATTATATTTTGCACCCGGTGCAGTCAGTCAAAGTTTGAATTCAAATTTTCAAACTGACTCGCTATTTCTAATTCGCTATTTTATTGAAATATTCTATTTCAATTGTTCAAATTCCTTTGAAATAACCAATTTTAAATTGGCTCGTATTTTCCGGGTTGTTACAATCTCCCCCACTTAAAACTTTTCGTCCCCGAAAAGGAAACAACAGTAAAGTAGGAAACAAAATGTAAATGCAAAGTATTGTAAAGGTACCTTGCACCGGAGTTAGTCAGAGATGTCGACTCTGCATTTGGGGTAAGCTTGCTTAATGCTCTCCTCAGTCTCCCAAGTACAGTCTCTAGGATCACTACTCCACTGCACTTTAACTAAATGAACCTTTTTGCTTCTTAGCTCTCTAGTTTCTTTGCCAACAATCTTTAATGGCTCTCTTCTGACTGCTAATTTTGGAGTTATTTCCAAGTCCTGTTGCGCTGTTCTTCTACAACAAGATCCGGATCATGCACATGTCTTCTAAGTTGAGATACGTGAAATACATCATGCAATCCAGGCAACCAATCTGGTAATTGAACCCTATAAGCAAGAGTTCCAATTCGTTCAAGTATAGGAAAGGGACCAATAAATCTCGGTGCTAACTTCCCAGTTTTGCCAAATCTGATTACTCCTCTCATCGGAGAAACTTTCAAATAAACATGGTCACCAACAGCAAATGTCAAATCTCTTCTTCTAGAATCTGCGTAACTTTTTTGTCGGCTTTGTGCGGTTCTCAATCGCTTTTTGATGAAGTTGACTTTATCAGACGCTTCTCTAATCATATCGGGTCCTAGCACAAGTCTGTTGCCAGGTTCTACCCAACATGCTGGAGATCTGCACGGTCTATCATATAATGCTTCAAATGGCGACATTCCCAAACTTGCTTGATAGTTATTGTTATATGAGAATTCTTCCAAATGCAAGTGATCTTCCCATGACCCACCAAAATCAATTATACAAGCCCGCAATAAATCTTCTAGAATTCTATTCACCCGCTCAGTTTGGCCATCTGTTTGAGGGTGATAAGCGGTGCTCATATTCAATTTCATTCCCAATTCTGTCTGGAATGCCTCCCAAAATTTGCTAGCAAATATTGGGTCTCTATCACTGACTATGCTGATGGGAATTCCATGCAGCTTAACGATTTCTTTAAAATATATCTATGCTAGATTTTGAGCGGTTCTATTAGATCTGACAGGTATGAAATGGGCAGTCTTCGTGAAGCGATCTACGATTACCCAAATGCTGTCATTACCTTTCCTAGTTCGCGGCAAACCATCTATGAAATCCATGGAAATCTGTTCCCATTTCCAACCTGGGACTTCCAACGGTTGCAACAATCCTGCTAGCTTCTGTTGGTCGCTCTTGACTAATTGACAAGTAGGGCATCTGCTAACATACAAAGAAATATCCCTTTTCATTGCCTTCCACCAGAAAGTGCATTTGATATCGTTGTACATTTTACTTACGCCAGGATGAATGCAAAGTTTGGATTTATGGCATTCATCCAGCACCTCTCTTCGAAGGCCTGGAATATTTGGGATGCAAATCCTATCATTTAACCTGAGAACCCCCTTATCGTCAATGCGAAAACTTGTGGTTTCACCTTCCTTGACCCTCTGACCGATTCTCTGAATAAATTCATCGTCTTTTTGAAGGATTGAAATCTTATCAATCAATCCAGGCGTAATTATAAGATTGGCAATGATTGTGGTTTTTCTACTAAGCGCATCCGCTACAACGTTAGCCTTTCCCGGCGTATACAAGATATCTAGATCATATGCTGCAAGAAATTCTAGCCAACGCTGCTGTCTCAAATTCAGATCTTTCTGGGTGTATAAGTACTTCAATGATTGATGATCTGTGTACAGTACAAATTTCTCGCCCAATAAATAATGCCTCCAGATTTTCAAAGCAAAAACGATGGCTAGCAACTCAAGATCATGAGTTACATAATTCTTCTCATGCGGTTTCAGTTGGCGGCTTGCATAAGCGAATACTTGGCCTCTTTGCATTAACACTGCACTAAGACCCCTAATAGAAGCATCTGTCTAAACCATCAAATCCTGATTGCCATCGATAATGGTTAACACTGGAGCAGTTGTCAGTTTCGATTTCAATTCCTGGAAAGCTTCTTCACAGTCGGAAGTCCACTTAAATTTCTCATGCTTCTTCGTAAGCTTTGTTAACGGACCGGATATCTTTGGAAAATCCTTAACGAACTTTCAATAATAACTAGCCAACCCCATAAAACTTCTAACCTCTGTGGGTGTAGTGGGCTGTTTCCAGTCTTGAATTGCTGTTATTTTGCTCGAATCTACAGAAATCCCTTTCTTTGATACGACGTGGCCAAGGAACTTCACTTCTTCTTGCCAGAAGACACATTTTGATAATTTGGCTTTGAAGACGTTCTTTCTTAGAATCTCCAATACTTGTTCTAAGTGTTTTTCATGCTCGGGTTTTGATTTGGAATAGATTAAAATATCATCGATGAATGCGAGGACAAATTTTTTCAGAACTCCCCTGAACACTCTATTCATTAGATCGACAAAGTACGCTGGAGCATTGCACAGGCCGAACGACATTACTAACCATTCATAAAATATGTATGGACCTCTGAAAGCTGTCAAAGGAACACACTCCTCTGCAATTCTCAATTGATGGAAACCTGTAGCTAGGTCCATTCGGGAAAATACACTCGCCCCATTTAACTGGTGTAATGACCCAGGATTTTGACGACTTTGGTTATCACCATAAACTCAATGATGACTAACCAAACATCGAAAAATACCAGTCATTAGTGAAAGAAATTAGAGGGTGAGGAAAGATAAGATAGAAAATTAGAATAGAAGAAGAAGAAGAACACAACATCAGAGTAATACGAATCTCACAGCGGAACGAATAAATATATTTCATAACATAACTTTGAAATACAAATTTGTACTTGAATATACATATCATTATCAAAGTACAGCACTTACAACACAGCGGAAATAACTATAGCTATATAATCCTGACGCCTCCTGCTCCAAGCTCTTCCAGTATATCTGTAAATCCTGACTACTTGACTGCCCGTACAAATTTAGGCACCCAAGAGTTTAGGGAAAACAACAAAATAAATTCCGGGTCAGTCATGGGAATGGTGTGAGTAAACAGTATAAAACAGTTCAAGCAGGTAATCGATATCTCATAAGACCACGCCGTATAACGGAGCGGGTTTTTCCTTTATGAGAATCCAAAATATCTTTATATCAAAACCATTTGATATTATAGTAATGTCTATCAACACAATATAATAATCATCTAGCAGAACGCTTTCATCTCACGTTCTACATATATAGTATACAATCAAAACCGCAAGCACATATTGGGTAATGGGTTTCCTACTATGACAAGGTATGGAACCACCTTTCGCTAGTGTACCTCTAGAGAGGAATACACTGGGTTCAACAAGAACATCTTGCAACCCAGCCACACATGACCGACCACTCATTTCGCTTGAGTGTATCGAATGTATATCACCAACGGTTGGGATCAGCAACCGTTTCCCGAATGGGACAGTATCGATAATAGATTTTTTAGAAATAAATGAAACTCTAGATCAGGTGATTATACACCCTACTTCGGTGCGACTGACTTAGCCATGCTGCCTGCCCGATTTCTGTCATTTACTGGATGTGAGGCTAGAAGCTACGCTTTATCATCACACCAGATTCACTTTGAATGCCACATCGTCAAATCCATCAAATCACCGATTGACGTCCTCAACCATACATTATGTGTTAGCTAAAAGAAGTTTCCTTCTCCGCTTCCACTCTTGGTACAGTTGGAGAAATCAATATACGTGATCATCTGGAAATACTCTGTCAGACATCCGTCCATACAAGTCATCCAGGAACAGGATGAACCGAAGGCACTATTCTGTAAACAGAATAGCCCTTGCATAACACCGTCTTCAATTATCTTTGGCATATATGATTCGCAACGCTTATGCCAATACAGAGTGGTTCTTTGGATAATAATCCAACCGGTCTCTCCATATTAACAACGTTAAAATGGTCAAAAACTTCGATAGTCTGTGATTTAACTATCGAAGAAAACAGGTGTGCAAACAACGATATCATTTCCAAATGGAAATTTATATCGATCAAACATCATTCAACATTTATCTCTTTATTTCATTAATTTACTTATCTCCTATTTCCCTATATTCAATATTTCTTATTTTTTAAATTTGGAAAATATACGTTATTAACAATAGAAAACATTTCCATTTCTTGTTTTCTTTATTAGAAAACATTTCTGGTTTCTTATTTGGAAAACATTTCCAAAGCTTCTTCATTGGACATAGACAGATGTTTTAAACAAACCATCGCGAAGCCAACTCAAACCATTTCCTTTACTGCCGAACCTTAACTAGTCCTTAGTTAAAAACGAAGCCAATCAAGTTGGGGTAGAACTACCTCTCAGACCTTAATTGAACAACATTTCTAACTTTGAAATAGGCAAAGTTCACTATATATTTCTTTAACTAACTTCCTTACTTAACTCTCGTTCGAATAAATCTCTATTCGATTTATTCTATTTGATTTACTCTATTTGATTTACTCTATTCACTTAACCCCTTTCGAGTAAACTATATTAGATAACTCCTCTAACTTTATTTGAATAAACTATATTCTATTAACTCCTTTATTCTATTCGAATAAAATATATTCGATTAACTCCTTTATCCTATTTGAATAAACTATACTCTATTAACTCCTTTAACACTATTCGAATAAATTATATTCGATAACTACTTTTAATTAACATGATTTGATAACTCCTTTCGAATAACTAGATTCGATAACTCCTTCTCTTTAATTCTATTCGAATAAACTATATTCGATTACTCTTAGTTTGATTTAACTCTATTCAATAAATTCTAGTTCGATATAACACTATCGATTTACTTCAACTGATTAACAATAACTGTTTAACTCTAATGGTTTTACCCTAACTGGTTTAACCTAATTCGAATAAATAATATACGATTAACTCTATTCAACTAACTAGACTCGACTAACCCCTTTCGAATAACTAATTCGATTTACTAACTTTCGAATACCATATTCGTTTTAACTCCTTTAACTCTATTTGAATAAAGTATATCTGATAAACTCCTTTATTCTATTCGAATAACTAATTCGATTAACTCTTTTTCGAATAAACTATTCATTTATAAAGATTTACTTTTAGTAACGGTTCTTCACTTTACAAATGATTTCCTTTTATTCTACTTATCCTTTGATTTTTATAAATATTTCTTTTATAAAAATCCTTTTCCTTTTCTATATAAAATCCATCGATTTTACATAAATAATTCATTTTCAAAATACACTTTGAAAATCCTCTTTCCCATATCCATTATTTCTTATGGTATTTAACATACCATATAACAACGATAAATATCGTCCAAACACACACAATCAACAACAGATTATATATCACATCATATATCACAATATATGAATCACAGTAAAATAAATGTTGAGGAATCAAGTTGGATTCCTTCAACCTGTTTCCCTGCATCACAGATGTTAAACAATATAGATAACATCACTTTCAGTTCCATATGATATATTCTGTTAAACAGAATCAATATAAAAATTCATCTAACTGACTAGCAGTTCAATCAACAGTCAACGCATAGTCAAACAGCCAATATTTAACAGTTTTAAAAATACAACATGAAATTATAAACTGTTCAGAGTTAGTAAGATTTACTCACTTTGTCAGTTCATCGTTAAAGAACGATAAACTATTGTTTGATTTGAATCAAACAATTTATTTCGTCGTAAATTCAAACGAGCTCCTCTCCACTCACAGTCAGTCTCATTGTGTTGCTCCCGTCCATACGATCCTAACGCAACTTACGGTTCTCGATTCTGACCTCGTATGGATGAGATATCACATTCACAAGTTAATACGAATTTGAATTTAAATTAAACTTGAATTTAATTTAAACTGGGCCTCACCCCCTTATTACTCCATCCTGGCCCAATACCCTCCAGGCCCGCTAATCCCTTCTTCCCCAAATTGATATGCCGTGACCTGCTCTTCCACATTCACCATTTCCACTTCTTTAACCACCACCGCACCCTCCAATACCTCATGAAATACAACCCGAACACCACCATTTTAATCCTCATATAAATCTCCATCTCGTGACCCCTGTATACTCGAGCTCGAGCTTCATCACGGAAATCCGTGCGATAGTAGCAGCCTCGCCAAAAAGAATCGATCCAAATCAAACCAGAAAATTCCCAAAAAAACACCATCGATGCCATTCGATCCCCTGAGTTCAAATCCGAACTCGAAAGGATTTAAAACTCCTTGAATCGCACTCAAAAAGTAACCCTAGCTTTACTGTGCACCTTCGACTTCGAAAGAGAAAGCGTCGCACCCCCTAATATGCACACCAGATCGAAGCTCTTTGGACGCTGGATTCAACGAGTTTAGTTTTAGGATTTATAGAAGTTTGTGGATCTTGTATTGATTTTTTCTTTGTGGGCAATTTCACTGTAAACACCATTTGTGGTCTTATATAGTCGTTGTGGTGGTTGGTAAGCCTTGTGGTTGAGAACGAAGGCCGTGTGGCCTGTGTTGGATCACAAAAATGGAGGGGGAATATTTTAAATTTTATTTTCTATTTTATTCTATTGATTTTATACATGTTCTGGGTCCTTAAAAGTTCCTGCGACCACATACAATATTCAAAAATCATGAAAACTGACATGTATCTAGAGTTCGACATTACGGTCCCAACGAAACTAGTTTCGTCGAATTCCGACTCCGTTTGCTCACACAGCATATTTTTAACTGTCAGAATATCGACTGGTTTTCACTCTAAAAATCCGGCCACACAGTGACTCTAAAAATCACGGAAGCTGAAATCTAACAATAATTTAACATTGCGGATCCAACAAAATTAGTTTCGTCGAATTCCGACTTCGTTTGCAAAAGTGGCTATTTTTAAAGCTCTGGATGACCCATTTAAATATATAAATATATTTAAATATAATTAAATTAAATATAAATAAATTTATATTATCGTATATATATTCACAGTGGAATACCATACTGCTCTACTGGGATTTACAACTCGATATTTCAAATCTGGGTCAACCCGATATTCGATTTATATTGAAATTCCTTTTTAAAATATAAATAATTCCTTTATAAATTATAAAGGAATTCCACATCGACTTTTCTAAAATTTGATTTGGACGTACATCAAAATCTACACGACGGAATCCCAATTTTTCTCTTCCACTAGAAAGATATACTCCACCAGCTCTACACGTTTCTTGTTTCATAGAAATCCGGCTTAAAACGAATCCTGTACATTCAGTTGAAGTTCGCATTGCCAATTTATGAACTGCAGCGCCATTTCAAGCTCGTTTATAATTATATTATAAACTATATGTCCAACTGTCGATGATTGAATATATTCGTTATTCAAATTCAAATTCAATTCCAAGCTGAATTAAATATCACAGATGATCCGGTTCACACCATATCGCCATTTCAGCCAATCTGTTTATTTCAAAATTAAATATATTATTTAATTTATTATTTTAATTAAATATTCATCATTATTTAATTCCACGACCATTAAATTCTCTAAACCACCATTTCAATAATTAAATAAATTAATTATAATACCTCTGCCAATGCGGGTCATTACAATCTTCCCCACTTAAAATAATTTCGTCCTCGAAATTGCTAAGGTAGAGAACGACCCTAACGACTGGTTAGAACTTATTTGTTCACTTTTCAACTTCAGTTTCAACTAAACCAATTTAATTACTAATTAATTCTTATCAACGAAAATTTTCGAAAATCCTGAAAATTTTCTAACACCTTAATTTTTTCGAAAAATTTCGCCAGCACCTCCTTTGTATTGGTCAATCGGTTAAACTCCCACTCGCTTCTCTGGGCCTTCTCCAACTCAAAAGAAAATCAAACAGCCAAGCGGCTTGCCAATTCGGCTCATAAATCTTATATCCAATAGAAATATAAACTTGTACCTTTTGTCGGCATATCATTATATCCTTTCCACCTGTTATCAATTCAGCGGATACAAGGATTATCCCAATCAAATTCCAATCTGCTTTTATCCACAACACCACCATTCGCTTATTACCATGCCAAATTTTTATTTCAAACTCAAGTTTCGTTCTTGATCCCCAGCTCTTAACTTGATTATCACATTACACTTCAAATTTGAATTTCTCAATCTGTTAGATCAAAATTTGGACCTAACACCCAAATTGTTCCGAATGTTATAGAGTTTCAACTGAAGAATGAGGAAAAAGAAAATAACAGACAGAATTTATAGTGGTTCGGCGTTAACGAGCCTACGTCCACTTTATATATTATTGATTATACTTTGAAAGCTAATACAATCAAGGATTTCTCTCAATACTCTAGTAGTCTGACAATAATGGCGGATTCAGTATTCAATATTGCCAAAAAGATCCCAAAAAGTGCCAAGCTCTGGGCTATTTATAGCCGATTTTGTCAGACGGGTCGTGGTAACACGTGGCACGAATCCCGAGAACATCGGATCGCATCGCCTCCATTGAAGAAATAGTCAAATTAGCCGTTGTGGACAGGTGTCGCGATCCCCTTGAAAATCGGATCGTGCAGATGGGGAGAATCAGTCAAAATGACGGTTAGGGACACGTGTCGCTAGATCCGTGCGTCTCGGATCGCTGAAGACTAGCTCACGCTTGAACGGGTCAGAGGGTTCGCTATGCATCAGGGGATCGTATCGTTTTACGCTGGGCAACAATATGAGTCCGGATCGAGTCGCATAGAGGTTTCGTTTCGCTGATGAGACAGGGGACGATCCGACGAGATGCGATCCGATGGTGGGCGAGTCGATAGTGTGCGATCCAATGGTGGGCGAGTCGATAGTGTGCGATCCGTTCCTTCATGCACTTGGGGAATATAGTTTCATACCTTCCTCTTGTGAGTGAACTTGGGTGGCTTGGTCAAAAAGCTAGCCAACATTTTGCCCCTCGAAATATGTTTTATTGATGATGGAACATGCTTCGAAGCTATAGAATCGTCTTTTCACAGCGAGTCGCGAATCAGTGAACAATTCCTTTTCTGGGATTCTTCAGAATCTTCATTACTGAATTTATCGACTCGGATCGCGTGCTCGAGTCGCGGTCCGTTATTAAGCCATTCGTTTCGTTCTTTGGTGTGCACTTGGGCCTCTTCATGGAGCGGAACGAGACGGGCTCCTCTTCGAGACGTGGTGGGCTTTTGGTTCGCGGCCCGCCTATTTTCGTGGATCGAATAGGACAAAGAAGGGGAGACAAACGGTCGCCCTTTTGCCTATATAAGTCGACCCCCCCTCTTCACTTTCTTCCTTCTTTTTTCTGTCGTATCGTTTCGCCTGCATTGTTGAGGAACGAACCCTAGTTTTTCAAACCTTCGAAAATCCGAGTGCTTTCCCAATTTTTAGAAAGGTAACCCCACCGAAAGCACCCTTACTCGTAATCGCTGTTGTTTATGAAATTTTTTCGACTAGCTTGAGGGAAGAAACAGTGGAATATCGTGATTTTTGGGGAAACCTCGAGGCGCCATGGATGATGGGTTCAAGGGTTGGAGTTCGGAGGAGGAAGAAGAAGAGAAAAAGCCAGTTCGGATCGGGGTCAAGGAGAGGAGAGGAAGAAGATGAAGGCGAGTGGCGAGACGGAGGGTCGTGGTGACGGCAGAGGCACGTACCGTGAGGGGGGGGGGGCTGCAACGATTCGGCAAAGACCCCGATCACTTAATTTCACGATCCGTGAGGGGGCGATCCCCCTGCCCTGCGATCCGAAGGAGGGCGATCCTTCTACCCTGCGATCCGAGGGAGGGCGATCCTTCTACCCTGCGATCCGAAGGAGGGCGATCCCTTTACCTTGCGATCCGACTCGTAGTTCATGATCCAAACGAATTTCGAACTTTAAACGATGCCTTGTCACCATAAAATTCTGGACAGTTAGGCTAGGGCCTTGATGTCAGACTTTCTGGACTAAATGACCACATAATTTGACTGCATATGACGACTAATATTTTGATGATCTTGATAGCTTTCACGCTTTATCTTTAATGCACACACAAGCACACACACCGGCACTTGCACACATGGGGGACGGGTAGTATTAATCTCATTGTTCATGTTTTCTCGTCCTAGCAGTAATGTCGAATAATCAATCTCCTTCAAGATCCACAACAGAAGAGGAATCCGAGGTTCCTGAGCAATACAACCCCGAGATTCCTCCAATTAATCCAGGAGGTGAAGATTCTGGATCTGAATACGAGGCAACGGAATCAGATCCGTCCGAAAGTACTTCATCTAGCGATGAGCCTGAGATAGATGGGCGAGCTCCCGACGAGATTCCTGGCGCGCTCGGAATAGATAAATTTTCTGATTCTTTAACATCTAAGCTCGACGATATAAAGCTTAAAAGAATCTGCTTGAGACACGGGATTCCTTGGGATGATGTCTTGACACCCGGAAGCGAAGATAGACCCCACCTAGCTCCGGAAGGATATATGGCAATCAGTCGAACCATGTGCTTGGTAGGAGCTATTCCTCCGTTTCCTCCGATCGCCATCGAAACTTTAAGACGACTGGGTATTGCTCTGATGCAGCTTCATCCTAACGCCTACGCATCTCTATACACCCTATATGTTGCATACGCAGAGATCCTACACGCCGAACTTAAATTCAGAGATTTGACATTCTTCTTTCTTTTCAAGCACTGTTCTTCGGCGACTCCAAATTTCTCTTTCTTTGAATCGGTGGCGAATAGGAAGGTTCTGTACGATGGATATAGCAATATAGGGGATCCTAAGTCTGATTGGTTTTATATCAAGAAACATGCCGGATGCTCAAGAAGATGGCTCAAATCAAGTAAACTTTAAGCTTCTAATCGAATATCTTGTTCAAGAAGTCTAGGCGTTAACATTCTCCCCCCTTTTTCTTTGTCTTAAACAGATCACGTCTTCCCGAAAACGGAGGGTCCACTATACAACAATCGATTGTCCATTCTTCTACAAAGCAGATCCGACTTTCTAAGGATCAAAAAATGCATTACTGATGAAAATCTTCATAAGCATCATCTTCTGGATAGAAGATTTGGACTTGGCACTGGCGGCAGACCTTATAAGTATGTGCCCCCAACGGAGGGAGAGGGAACTTCGCAAGCGGTAGAAACAACTAAGTTTCGCAAGAGTCCTTCTCCGATAGTCATCCAAGACGATGAGGACCTGAACATATACAGAGGGGATGAGGTTCGCGGTGACATGTCCAAGGAAATCCCGATTTCTACTCCAATCGAAACCGCTGCTCCCGATGATTTGACAGAAGAGCAGTTATTTGACGAGCTGAACAAAATTCCTCTACCCGATGATGTATATACAGAGAAGGACTTTGAAGGGGGGCCTTTCTTCCCTGCTTCTGAAGAGAACATCGCTCCAACTAGAGAACAAGAAACTGGTCAGATGAGCCTGTCTTCAGGCCCGGGTCTGTAAGGGGGGATTATATGGGATGCACAAATCACACACACTATCCGACCATGCACTCTTATATCGTGAGTATTCAAAGTTTTAATATGCTTTTCTCTTTTTTGCAGGAACGATGTCCCGCAGGAAATCTTACTCTTATCCTTCTCTTCGTGAGGGCACACCCAGCCTTCATCCGGGTACTGAGCGCTCTCGTGGCCCTTTTTACAAGCCGACTTCCTCGCAACCTCGGTCTCCACCAAAATCGACCTCTACCAAGCCTTCCAGTTATCCGGCAGTTCCTACAGGGGGAAAGAAACTTCTTAAAGAGTTAACTCCTCCAAAGAGTGCACCTTCCCACAGTCGGTCGTCCAAAAGGTATCACGAATCTAAAGATAAGGGCAAGGATCCATCCAAAGAGTCTGAAAAGGAGAGGAGTGACATCGTCCCTTCCAGCCAGCCAGAGTTGGCTGCCCCCGGGTCACGGGATTACATGCATGGTCCCGAGATTCAAGGTAGGATGGAAAAGCTGCGGGAACAATTCCTAGACATATTCTTTGACCGGATGACATTTGTTCCAGCCTTGGAACCGGTCCCCAAGAACTGGGATAGCGAAGTTGTCGGGCATATCCGCCATGTTGCCAGGCAATATGAGATGATGAAAAAACATGCAGTTAACCTTTCAGAAGTCATCCGATCGCTTGAAATAGAAGCACACAGATCTAAGGCGAAACTTGAAAACAACGAAAGGGCCAGGACAAAGATAGAGAAGGACCTGGAAGATGCTCAATCCCAGCTTGCTTTAGCACGGAGGGACGCTGAAAATTATAAGATTGAATTAGAGAATGCTAAGCAGCGCTTTCATTCGGAACTTGACTCCAATAGCCAAGAGAAAATGGCCTTAAAGAAGGAGGTTGAAGACCTCAAAATGGCTAATATCGAGTTGAAAACAGCACAAGGCCATTTTGAAGCTAAGAGAGCTGCTTGGGAGGCAGAAAAAGCAAGTTTAAAAGAAAGTTTGGCTTTGGCTGAAGCAGAAAAGGTGATTTTAAATGATCAGGTCTCGGACGCGGAGAGACGGGCAGCTCTCGCCGAAAAGAATGTTGAAAGTGCCATCGAATTGGCCACTGCTTCTAACAACAAGCTCCTCGAAAGAGAGAAGGAGATCGAGGGGTTTGAAGAGATGATTTTCGATTTCCTTGGCCAGGTTCTCAAAACTCGCAACATCTCGTGGATTCCGGATTACCACGTTACTTTAGCCAATTTATGGGATGCCATTGTTGAGGGTGAAAAGCATAGATCGGGGGTCGAAGAAATTGATGAGGATGAGTTGATGAAGAGCATCTTAAGGGATAATGAGCCTGAGGACCTAGCAGAGGGTCGTCATCTGATTCTAGCGGAGATGGAAAAGGAGAGGGCCCTGGCTAAGGGTAAAGGCAAAGCTGACGAGGGTTTGAGTTCAGCTGTGGGGCCCAAGACCTCCGGGGTTGAGGAATACCATCCCGATGATCCATTAATCCCTTTGGGTCTAACTCCCGTGGTCATTGGAGCCTCTGCAACTACTCAAGAGGGAGCATCTGCGGAAGGTATCTCTCTCTTTTCCCCATAATTTGTCAAAGGAATTGTGAATTGTCGTCGTCTGGTAGAACAACCAATTGAATTAGTAATGTGTGTTCCTCCTGATACAGGTGGCGAGCCCGTCGACAAGGGTGCTGAAAAAGAAAAAGAGGTGGAGAAGGAGGCTGTCTCGCCAGGTGCTGGTATTGATATATCAAAGCAGGATGAGGTCACAACAGCAGAAAGAAGCATCCCGGCACCTAGTACTGACGTTCCCCAAGATGCTGAGACCATCGAAGCCTTGAAAGACACGGATGGGCGCCATGTAGATGATGAAGAAGACATTATTGGCGCCAAAAAAGCCGACGATGATGACGACGAAACCTTGGCCAGCCGAAAGGCCAGGCAGGAGAAAGAGTTGGCTTCGAAGAAGGTGGGAGATGAGGCTTTGGACGTAGTCCCTCTTGCAGAATTCGATCCCAAAACTGGGATGATTGTGAAAATCCAGCCCAAATCCATCAGCCGACAGCTTCATTTTGCAAATCCCGATGACTTCCCGGCTTCCCTTTCTGATAGAAGGAAGAGAAAAGAGGTGGAAGAGGAATCTTCAGAAGAGTCGGATGTTCCTCTCATAGACAAAAGTAAGAGGAAGAAAGGGGATCAGCCCGATGCTGACAAGGCGAAGCTGGAGAGACAGAAGCAGGAGAAGAGGCCAAAGCGTAAATAGAATATTGTTGCTTGTTGATATTTTGCCTTTAGGTTTTCCACTGGCCAGGAAGTGTAATTGTGAGACTGGCCCTCACTTCCCTTTCTAGGTTGTTTTTTACTCAGTAGGTTTGTGGTACATAAATGAAAGTTTATCTCTTTTTGCATCATTGTGTACCTGTATTCAAATAAACTTTCCATGTTTAGTCATAGGCCATCTAATTACAAATCAGTCAAACAACAGAAAGAAAAAATTTCATGCTGCGTTGCTGTATTAAAGTTCAGTAGATGTATATGAGTATATGTGCCCCCAATCAGTTGTTATCATAGCGCCTGACTGGGGTTTACTAAGGATTGGTTAGTATTGCCGGCAGGTTGCCCCCTATTTCTGAATATGGGGGACTTAGAAGATTTCATGGGATAACTGTTCTTGTGGTACCGAATTTCTGGCACCTTTCCCAGTGCTTAATCATAGACTTTCTTACACTCTCCTGACATTCGCCGAGGTTAGAGTTTGAATTCAGTAGTTCAGTCGGCCCCTGTTCCTTTAGCAGGGAAGAAGTTCTTTCTCAGCGCTCAATCGGAGACGCTTTTATACTCTCTCTCTCTCTCTGGAGAGTTAGAGTTCGAGCTCAGCGATTCATTCGCTCCCCGATCCTTCAGCGGGGAAGGAGCTCTTTCTCAGCGCTCAGTCGGGGACGCTTTTATACTCTCTCTCTCTCTCTGGAGAGTTAGATTTCGAGCTCAGCGATTCATTCGCTCCCCGATCCTTCAGCGGGGAAGGAGCTCTTTCTCAGCGCTCAATCGGAGACGCTTTTATACTCTCCTGGCGGTCGCCGAGGTTAGACTTTTGCTCAGGCGGCTCCGATCATGGTACACCGCCATGCCTTGTGGATGTCATCTTCGCGTCCTTTATACTCTCTCTCTACTCTGGAGAGTTAGAGTTACGGATCAAGCAGTCTGCAATCATGCACGCTCATCAAACTCGTCCTAGGTTTTCATTTTAATCCAAGCTCCGAGGATTGAAATCAGTCAGACAAGCAGTTGGAGCTTTTGCCAAGGCTTTGAGTTGCTCCGAACAGTCTACGGGAGGAACAGTTGACAACAGACTTCGGGTACCTGCATTATTCACGCCGCTTTCCATAAAAATAAACAGGCAGATAAATAAGGATGCAATAAAGGTAAATGACACACAATATTTTTATAGTGGTTCGGTCGAATCATAACCTACGTCCACTTTATAAATTTTTTTCAAGGAATCAAACTACTCTAGGCTAGTCGTGCCTTATACATGGTTTTCAACAAAGAAAAAGAACAGATTTGAAACTTTTATGCTAAGTATGGCCGCAAATGTTGGGCATTCCACACTCTGGGGATTTCCCTTCCATCTACGGTTGCCAGCTTGAAGGTTCCATTATCAAGCTTGCTCAGAATGGAGTACGGTCCTTCCCACTTCGCTCCCATATGAGTTGGGGGTGGAAAGACACGTTTCAGAACCAAGTCTCCGGGTTCCCAGGTTCGGGCTCGAACCTTTTTGTTGTAATATCGAGCGATCTGTTGCTTGCATCTCAAGGCGCACAAGTCCGCCTCATCCCTCTTTTCTTCGATCATATCTAGGGACTCAAGGAGCAATTCATTATTGGTCATTGGATCATAATAAGTCACCCGGTGAGAAGGTACCTTTATCTCAACCGGGATGACTGCTTCCGTTCCAAAGGCAAGGGAGAACGGGGTATGTCCTGTTGCCGATTTATATGTTGTCCTGTAGGCCCATAGTGCCAAGGGCAATTCATCAGCCCACATGGCTCTAGCCCGCTTCAGTCTTCTTTTCAGAATAGACTTAATCACTTTATTCGCCGCTTCGACTTGTCCGTTCGATTGCGGGTGCGCCACAGAGGTGTATCGATTCTCAATGTGGTATTTTTGGCAGAAATTTCTGAATTCAGCACTATCGAACTGAGTTCCGTTATCCGTTATTACAATCTTTGGAATCCCAAATCGACAGATGATGTTTCTCACGATAAAGTTGATCACTCGTTTGGTTGTGATCGTAGTTAGTGGCTCAGCCTCGACCCACTTAGTGAAATAATCCACGGCCACAATGGCGAACTTTGCTCCGCCCCTTGCTATGGGGAGACTTCCAACGATATCAATTCCCCACATAGCGAAAGGCCATGGGCTCATCATTGTTTTTAACTGATTAGGAGGTGCTCTAGGTATCTTCGAAAAATCTCTGGCATGCATCACACCATCGTGCGTATCTCGCTGCATCCTTGTTTATGGTAGGCCAGAAATAACCATGCCGCAACACCTTTTTTGCCAAAGTTTGCCCTCCAGTGTGGTCGCCACATTCGCCTTCGTGGACCTCTTGCAGCACACATTTGATGTCATCGTGGGCTATACACCGAAGGAGGGGCATTGAAAACCCTTGTCTGTAAAGAACTCCGCCTTGCAGAACGTATCGGGCGGCTTTACGAATTACCTTACGCCTCTCGCTTTTCTTATTCGGAAGCATTCCATTCATCAGGAAATTCTTTAGAGGGGTCATCCAAGACTCCCTTTCTGGTTCCGTCTCTAGTATTAGGTCGATTTCCATTTGATCTATGCTAGGGGACCGAAGTACTTCAACGGGGGCTAGCCCAGTCACTTCAGGGTCGTCGGAACTAGCCATCTTCGCCAACTTATCCGCCTGCTGATTCTCTGACCGCGGAATATGAGATATGCTGTAGTGATCAAAATCGTTCAGCAACTCTTTCACTTTCTTTAAGTATAAAATCAATCTTGCACTTTTTGCTTGGAATTTTCCAGTAACTTGGTTCACAACTAACTTGGAGTCGCAGAAGATGTTTAGCTTTGTGACCTCTAATTCCTTTGCGATCCTCAATCCGGCTATCAGAGCTTCATATTCGGAATCGTTGTTAGTGGCATGAAACTCCATCTGGATTGCATAGGTTATCAATCGTTTCTCGAGGGTTTCAAGCACTATTCCAGCGCCGGATCTTTCGTCATTCCTAGCGCCATCAGTATACAATCTCCAGGCATTGGGATCGAAAAGTAATTTTGAAGGATTGTCCTCTTCATTGGCTATATCTTCCTCCGGTACGGTAAACTCTGCTATGAAGTCGGCTATCACTTGCCCTCGAATTGACCGTCTGGGCTGAAAGTTCAAATCAAATTGACTTAACTCAATATTCCATTTGAGTAATCTTCCAGATGCCTCTGGTCTCTGTAGGACTTGCTTGAGTGGATGATCGGTGTATATGGTAATAGGATGCGCCTGAAAATAATGTCGAAGCTTTCTAGAGGCGATCAGCAAACTATACGCCAACTTTTCTATCCTTGGATAATTACGCTCTGCTGCCGTCAATTTTTTGCTCACGTAATACACAGGTCTTTGGACCTTATCCTCTTCTCTTACCAACGCTGAGCTGATCGCATGGGATGGCACTGCCAAATACACGAATAATTCCTTGTGATCCATTGGCTTAGATAATATCGGAGGTTTTTCCAGGTGCCTGAGTAAATTCTGAAACGCTTCTACGCAGTCGGATGTCCATTTGAAGTGGCGTTTCCCTCGCTTTATTAATTCGAAGAATGGGATGCACTTATCCGTAGCCCTGGAGATAAATCTGCTTAGTGCGGCCACTTTTCCGGCAAGGCTTTGCACATCCCTAATTTGCCTAGGTTCCTGAATGTCTCTGATTGCTGCGATCTGGTCTGGATTAATCTCAATCCCACGGGAACTGACGATGAATCCCAAGAATTTTCCGGGGGCAACATCGAATGAACATTTGGTTGGGTTGAGTTTCATTCCGTACTTTCGAAGAATGCCGAACATCTCTGCCAAGTCAGTAGTGTGTTGAGAAGATTGCTTGGACTTAACCAACATATCGTCGACGTATACTTCCATTGTTTAACCGATCTGGTTATAAAACATTCTGTTGACTAAACGTTGATATGTAGCGCCCGCATTCTTCAAGCCAAAGGGCATCACCACATAACAATATAATCCCAGATCCGTGATAAAACTAGTGTGTTCTTGATCTGGAACATGCATCGGAATCTGGTTATATCCTGAATAAGCATCCATAAATGAGAGAAGCTCATGACCAGCCGTCGAGTCTACCAACTGGTCAATCCGGGGCAACGGGAAACTATCTTTAGGATAGGCTTTGTTCAAATCCGAGAAGTCAATACACGTTCGCCACTTCCCGTTGGCCTTCTTTACCAGGACTGGATTCGAAATCCAGTCTGGGTAGGTCGAGTCTCTGATAAATCCATTACTCTTTAGCTTTCCAACTTCTTCTTTCAAGGCAGCGGACCTCTCTGGGCCCAACATTCGCCTTTTTTGCTTTACCGGAGGATGTTTAGGGTCAATGCTTAAGGAATGGCTCATGATTGATGGGGATATCCCACACATGTCCGCGTGGGTCCAAGCAAATACATCCAAGTTGTTTTTTAAGAAATCCGTCAATTCTTTAGCGAGATTCGGATTTAACTGGGATCCAATCTTAAGGACCTTCTCCGGGTCACTGTCATCGATCGGTGCATCCACAGTTGTCTCGTTGGGAGTCGCCATTCTGCCCCCGGGTTCTTGATCCTCTCTGGGATCTATATCCTCGGGCATCTCTCTGGGCGACTCTCCAATGACTATCCTCTTTGGTTGCTATAAGGTCTCCGCCCCCGTAGGGGGAGAAGCGCCTTTAGTTTCAATATCCCCTCCATTGCGAAGTAACTTTAGTTCGGCAACATAACATGCTCGCGCAGCAACCTGATCCCCTTTGACGATACCAATGCCAGCTTCTATGGGGAATTTCAATAACAAGCACCAGGGGGCTATACAGGCTCTAAACTTTGCGAGGGCCGGTCGACCCAAGAAGGCATTGTAGGGCGATTCAACATCCAAAACCACGAAGGGAAGGATTCTCACTCTCTGGCGTTCTCCTTCCCCAAGTGTAACTGGTAACTCTACATAACCCATTGGAGCGGTAGATGCTCCGTTGAATCCACGGATCCATCCTTGGCAGGGCTTCAAGTCTTTTATTTCGAGATTCATCTGGTCAAATGTCCTTTTGAAAAGAATGTTGACAGAACTCCCGTTGTCCACTAAAACCTTATGAACAGTGGCTGGTCCAATAGGTACTGTAATTACAAATGGATCTTCAGTCGGAGCATGAACTCCAATGCTTTCTCATTCTCGGAAAATGACATCGTCGGTCATCATCTTTTGTTGCTTTACTGGGATATTGTCCTCAGGGTTGCTACACTCCCCTACCTCGAGGTGTTGCTTGGCTGCATTGACATATTGGTCTAATGCCTTAGAGCTATGCCCGGCAAGATAAAGTCCTCCGATTACGGTATTGATAACAATGTTCGTTCCCTTTTGCTGGGCAGTCGGCCTAGCAGCAAGTTGATTCTGGTTCTGATTTGGGGCCTGTATTGCTTGCCCCCTGTCTCTGGGCGTTACTCTGTATTCATCTAACTTTCCTTCTCGAAGCAGCCTTTCGACTACATCTCTCAGGTGACGGCATTCATTTGTCGAATGGCCGTGAATCTGATGAAAGAGACAAAACTTCCCCGTTTCACGTTCTTTCTCCGTCGACTCTCTGGGAGGTGGCCTCTTATTCTGGAGGACTTCATACGCATCCATGAAGATATTTTCTAGAGTATCGTTTATTGGTGTATAACTTTCAAAGGCCCTGGGACGAGAACTTCTCTGGGAGTCTTTCCCTCGGTTCCTCTTCCGGTTGTTGCCGTTACCATTATTATTGTTGTTACCTGACTGACGACCATCCTGATTCCGATTTCCGACATTAACCTCGACTTTCCCCGAGCTGTCTCCTGTCTGCTTTATAGCGACATTGCTCTGGATTTCCTCCTTATCAGTTGTTTTTGCCTTTCGGTTAGCATATACCTCTTCCCGGCGTAAATGTACATTAGCTTTTTTGTAGAATAACTCTCTAGTATGGGGTGGTTTGCCTGCCAGGTATCTCCCGAATTCAGTGTCTTTATCTACTCCGTCAATCAGTGCTGCGACAACGGTCGGTTCATGGGGATCTTTAACCTCAGTAGCGGCCAAATTGAAATGATCCAGGTACACCCTCAAACTCTCGCCTGGTCGCTGCTTGACAAGGAACAAGTCAATCACACTTTTTGTTTTTTGTGCATAGATACGGAATTGTTCTACGAACTTCTCACTCAACTCTCTGAAGCTAGAAATCGATCTTGCTGGCAAGCGAGTAAACCATAACAATGCTACATCCTCCAAGAATATGGGAAACGTTTTGCACTTGACAGCGTCAGAGGATGCGGCAGCGGTCATTGACCAAGAATATCTCATCAGATGCTGGACAGGATCAGACCTACCCGCACATCGGTTCATCTGTGGCATGTTGAAACGCCTCGGGAAAGTCGCATCCAAAATATCATCAGTGAAAGGGGTGTGACTGCGGTCAATTCCCCAATCTTCGTTCCGTTGTCCACGACTATCTGCCAGACTCTGGTGGATCATGGCTGCAACATTTGCACTGGTTAGCGGAGGTTCAGGGTCAGTGCCTCTGGTTCGGCGGGGTTCTCTAATCTCTCTTCTGGGAGCAGTCACAAAATCCGGGGCTCGGATAGGGCTCCGTTGCCCCCTGTTACCATGAGCATGTGCGCGGCGATGGGGCTGAGGTAGTCTGTTATGCACAGGACTGTCCACATCTCGAGTCCTGGGAGTTGTGGCTTGATCGTTCACATTACGGTTTGAGGGCCCCGCCCCCAGCGCTTCTTCTTCCCGTGACGGCAGGGTTCCGAACCGAAGCTGCTCTATGTTTTCGGCTCTCTCATACGGTCGTCGCGGAGGTCTCGGCGATTCCTCAGACGAAGAAGAATATCCTGGAGTGAGTGGACGAACCGGCGGCGTTCTTTGCCTTGCGAGCTCATCAAGTCTTCTATCCATAGCAGTCAAATTTTGTCGTAGGACGGAGCTTTCCTGCCTTTGGGCAGCCAATTCATCAAACAGCCTCTCCCACATTTCGGAAAAGCGAGAGAGATCCCCCTCAGTAACGGGAGCAGCAGGATCATATTGATCATCATCACTTTCTCTTATGCGCAAAGAGCTTGAGCCAGGTCGAGCGGAGGGGCCAGGACGGTAGGAGCGAGCCATAGGCTCCTTTCCAGGTCGAGTTGTAGTCTGATTATCAATTCGAATCGCTGTGGTTCGAGGATGGCGGCTCGCAACGCCCCCCTGAGATCGATTCGCGGTCGCGGTGCGTGGAGGATTCGAGACGTTGCCTCGGGATCGAGTAACAACCCCTTCAGCAGTCCGGATCGCCTCGTTCTCGTCGACTCGGAGCGTGGCGTCTTCATCGGATCGGTTCGCCCCCAGCGCTCCGCGATCTAGAGTCTCCTCATTGCCTAGCTCGTGCACACTTTCTTCAATTGTTTCATTGGTTTGCGAAGCTCGTGCTTCCTTAGATCTTTTTCCAGCCATGATATCCGAATCGCTGGAACCCTTAAAGAACTGAATAGTGAAACTTTAGGATTGTTTTCTCAGTGAAAGCACCAAAATGTTAGATCAAAATTTGGACCTAACACCCAAATTGTTCCGAATGTTATAGAGTTTCAACTGAAGAATGAGGAAAAAGAAAATAACAGACAGAATTTATAGTGGTTCGGCGTTAACGAGCCTACGTCCACTTTATATATTATTGATTATACTTTGAAAGCTAATACAATCAAGGATTTCTCTCAATACTCTAGTAGTCTGACAATAATGGCGGATTCAGTATTCAATATTGCCAAAAAGATCCCAAAAAGTGCCAAGCTCTGGGCTATTTATAGCCGATTTTGTCAGGCGGGTCGTGGTAACACGTGGCACGAATCCCGAGAACATCGGATCGCATCGCCTCCGTTGAAGAAATAGTCAAATTAGCCGTTGTGGACAGGTGTCGCGATCCCCTTGAAAATCGGATCGTGCAGATGGGGAGAATCGGTCAAAATGACGGTTAGGGACACGTGTCGCTAGATCCGTGCGTCTCGGATCGCTGAAGACTAGCTCACGCTTGAACGGGTCAGAGGGTTCGCCATGCATCAGGGGATCGTATCGTTTTACGCTGGGCAACAATATGAGTCCGGATCGAGTCGCATAGAGGTTTCGTTTCGCTGATGAGACAGGGGGTGATCCGACGAGATGCGATCCGATGGTGGGCGAGTCGATAGTGTGCGATCCAATGGTGGGCGAGTCGATAGTGTGCGATCCGTTCCTTCATGCACTTGGGGAATATAGTTTCATACCTTCCTCTTGTGAGTGAACTTGGGTGGCTTGGTCAAAAAGCTAGCCAACACAATCCAATTTGTCTTGATATCATTCTAATTCAATCTCAGTTACCACTTTACTGGCTTTACTTTAATTCAAATTTGCTTTCACAAATTTCTGTAAAATTTGTTTTTAATTCGAACAGTCTTTCCCTGGGTTTTTTTTAACAGTTTACTCTTTTCAAAAATCAAATTTTCCTTTTGAACATGTCACTGAGCCCTTAATTAATATTCCATTAGTTAAACCACTTCTCTATTTCTTTATCAATATTTGTTAACCAAATATTTTCAATAACCATATTGGCCTTTTATGTTATTTGGAAAACATTTCCGAATATCGCCTTCCTTTATTTTCTGAACTTTAGAAAATATATGCTATTTATAATTGGAAAATATTCCAATTACTTATCTCTTTTCCGATCTCGTTTATTTCTATACTTAGGAAATATTCTATATTATATTTCCACGCTTACACTTATTTGGGTTAAAACGGATGTTGTGTAAAACATCGTTACGACAACCCAAATACTATATTCAACTAACTCTTATTCAACATTGATCTTCGAGCCTGAAATCTTACTATTTATTTGTTAATAATGAAATCAATCAAGTTGGGGTATAACTACCTCTCAGACCTTGACTGAATAACATTTATAACGTCAAAACAGATATGACTACTTACTCGAATAATCAATACCATACAACTACTTATTCTCTTTTAAACACGTATACGCTTCCTCTTTCTATTTTTACTAGATTTTATTCTTAGTCTTCCTTTTTGATTTTACTATTCTATTTCTAAGTTCGTTTCCTTATCGACTTCTATATATATAAATACGTTGATTTCTATCTATCAAATTATCTTAAAAATATTCTAACTCCTTAAATTTCCGAAAAAATTCGCCATAACCTCCTTTGTACTAGGAGCATCGGGATATTTCAAATAGCCTCCCATGGCCCTCACCAATCCGAAAGAAAAAGAAAAAAAAGCCAAGCGGCTAGCCGATTCGACGCATAAAATCTCATATATGAATTAAATACATACCTTTTCGTCGAGCATTCTATTTATATACCTTCATACCTTATCCATACCTATCTCATGTATATTTATACCTGCCCAATCTATTTTAACTATACCTGATCGTTTTAACTCAATTCGTTAATTAACTCTTTTTAGTCTATTTCACTTTTATATTTGAACATGACATGTTCAAATATATTTTATCTTTCTTATTAACTAATTTGAATCCAAATTTCAAATTTAAGTTCTAAATTCGATTTCGAATATCCATTTACAAATCCAATTCACCTTTCAAAGTTCAACTTCAAATTCAAAACTCGATTAACTAATTCCTCTTCGACTTAATTAATTCTACTCAATTTCTATTCAAATTTTATTCAAATTCTATATATTCAAATTCTATATATCAAATCCTATTCAAATTCTATATATCAATTTCTATATTTGAATTCCATTTGAATTCTATATTCAAATCCCATTTCACCTTCGATATTCAAATCCTATATTTGAATTCCTTTATATTTTCTATATTTAAATTCTATATTTGAATTCCATTTGAATTTCTATATTCAAACTCTATTTGAATTTTTATATTCCAACTCTATTTCAATTCCATTGAATTTCATATATTCAAACTCCCTTGGAATTTCCTATATTCAAATCCTATTATTACTCTATATGAATTCTATATTCAATTTTCCATTATTTAAATCTTCTTTATTCAAATCTCATTTGAATTTCTATATTCAAATCCCCTTTGAATTTTCTATATTCAAATCCCCTTTGAATTTTCTTATTTAAATTCTATGTTTGAACTTCCTTTATTCAAATTCCTTTTCAACTTTCTTTATTCATTCTTGAAATAAGTCTCGATTTCAATTCCTTTTGAAATCGATATTTCTACCTTTGGAAAATAGATTTCCCTTTCAATTCCACACTTGTATTTTTATTTCTGAATCATCCAATGATAATTCTCTTCACTACATTTATAAACTTCGTTTATAAAAGAACTATTTATAAACTTCGTTTATAAAGGAACTTCTCGTTTTATTTCTTTTAAAACAAGTTAATATTTCAAATCTATTTAAAAATTCAAATTCTATATTTTAAATCCATTTTGAAATTCAACACACTTGTCTTTCCCAAAACAAATTCAAAACAGTATCTCTGGTAGTAATTCGTCACTTATAACTCGAAAATGAATACTGATGATGCAGTTGTCATCATCATAATCTATTTTCCAGCGATCGAAGTGAGTTTAATACTATAAAACCATTTCTAAACATTTCCACTTTGAAATCCATTTCAAAATATAATTCACACTGCTTGTAAAACAATTTAAAATCTCCCAAGATCTTAAATTTTCCTTATTCTTAATCCAAATCCATTTACAAGCACTTATCCAATCCTCCAGAGTTTTAATTCAATTTCTGGTTTAAATTCAGATTCAACTCATCTGATTTCACGTATTTCACTTATATGAATTCTGATTGGTTATTTACATAACCATTTAATTTATAATCTTACTCGATTATAATAACAACCAATATATCCAATATATATCAAAATATACGTTGGGTAAACTATTTTCATTTACCCTCTTTTCAAAACATATCGTGCCGACCCATCGTATTCGAGTGTTTAGTAACTCCTACCGATATAGTGGATCAAACTGAACGACCAGAACTCATAAACAACTCAACCAATAAATCACCACAATATAAAACAATTTTTATATCAAATAACAAATACGTTCACTCGTATATATACACTCAACTCAATCTAGGGTATTACTAACCCCATCTCTACTGAGTCACGCCACAGAGCCAAGGTAATTCACTTAACTTAAGATCTGATACCAACTATAATGACCCGGGATTTTGACGACTTTGGTTATCGCCATAAACTCAATGATGACTAACCAAACATCGAAAAATACCAGTCATTAGTGAAAGAAATTAGAGGGTGAGGAAAGATAAGATAGAAAATTAGAATAGAAGAAGAAGAACACAGCATCAGAGTAATACGAATCTCACAGCGGAACGAATAAATATATTTCATAAAATAACTTTGAAATACAAATTTGTACTTGAATATACATATCATTATCAAAGTACAACACTTACAACACAGCGGAAATAACTATAGCTATATAATCCTGAAGCCTCCTGCTCCAAGCTCTTCCAGTATATCTGTAAATCCTGACTACTTGACTGCCCGTACAAATTTAGGCACCCAAGAGTTTAGGGAAAACAACAAAATATACTCCGGGTCAGTCATGGGACTGGTGTGAGTAAAACAGTTTAAAACAGTTCAAGTAGGTAATCGATATCTCATAAGACCACGCCGTATAACGGAACGGGTTTTTCCCTTATGAGAATCCAAAATATCTTTATATCAAAACCTTTTGATATTATAGTAATGTCTATCAACACAATATAATAATCATCTAGCAGAACGCTTTCTTCTCACGTTCTACATATATAGTATACAATCAAAATCGCAAGCACGTATTGGGTAATGGGTTTCCAACTATGACAAGGTATGGAACCACCTTTCGCTAGTGTACCTCTAGAGAGGAATACACTGGGTTCAACAAGAACATCTTGCAACCCGGCCACACATGACCGACCACTCATTTCGCTTGAGTGTATCGAATGTATATCACCAACGGTTGGGATCAACAACCGTTTCCCGAATGGGACAGTATCGACAATAGATTTTTTAGAAATAAATGAAACTCTAGATCAGGTGATTATACACCCTACTTCGGTGCGATCGACTTAGCCATGCTGCCTGCCCGATTTCTGTCATTTACCGGATGTGAGGCTAGAAGCCACGCTTTATCATCACACCAGATTCACTTTGAATGCCCCATCATCAAATCCATAAAATCACCGATTGATGTCCTCAACCATACATTATGTGTTAGCTAAAAGAAGTTTCCTTCTCCGCTTCCACTCTTGGTACAGTTGGAGAAATCAATATACGTGATCATCTGGAAATACTCTGTCAGACATCCGTCCATACAAGTCATCCAGGAACAGGATGAACCGAAGGCACTATTCTGTAAACAGGATAGCCCTTGCATAACAACGTCTTCAATTATCTTTGGCATATATGATTTGTAATGCTTATGCCAATACAGAGTGGTTCTTTGGATAATAATCCAACCGGTCTCTCCATATTAACAACGTTAAAATGGTCAAAAACTTCGATAGTCTGTGATTTAACTATCGAAGAAAACAGGTGTGCAAACAACGATATCATTTCCAAATGGAAATTTATATCGATCAAACATCATTCAACATTTATCTCTTTATTTCATTAATTTACTTATCTCCTGTTTCCCTATATTCAATATTTCTTATTTTCTAAATTTGGAAAATATACGTTATTAACAATAGAAAACATTTCCATTTCTTGTTTTCTTTGTTAGAAAACATTTCTGGTTTCTTATTTGGAAAACATTTCGAAAGCTTCTTCATTGGACTTAGACAGATGTTTTAAACAAACCATCGCGAAGCCAACTCAAACCATTTCCTTTACTGCCGAACCTTAACTATTCCTTAGTTAAAAACGAAGCCAATCAAGTTGGGGTAGAACTACCTCTCAGACCTTAACTAAACAACATTTCTAACTTTGAAATAGGCAAAGTTCACTTTATATTTCTTTAACTAACTTCCTTACTTAACTCTCGTTCGAATAAATCTCTATTCGATTTATTCTATTTGATTTACTCTATTTGATTTACTCTATTCACTTAACCCCTTTCGAGTAAACTATATGCGATAACTCCTCTAACTTTATTTGAATAAACTATATTCTTTTAACTCCTTTATTCTATTCGAATAAACTATATTCGATTAACTCCTTTATTCTATTTGAATAAACTATACTCTATTAACTCCTCTAACACTATTCGAATAAACTATATTCGATAACTACTTTTAATTAACAAGATTTGATAACTCCTTTCGAATAACTAGATTCGATAACTCCTTCTCTTTAATTCTATTCGAATAAACTATATTCGATTACTTTATTTAAATAACTCTAGTTCGATTTAACTCTATTCAATAAATTCTAGTTCGATATAACACTATCGATTTACTTTAACTGATTAACACTAACTGTTTAACTCTAATGGTTTTACCCTAACTGGTTTAACCTAATTCGAATAACTAATATACGATTAACTCTATTCAACTAACTCGACTCGACTAACCCCTTTCGAATAACTAATTCGATTTACTAACTTTCGAATACCATATTCGTTTTAACTCCTTTAACTCTATTTGAATAAACTATATCTGATAAACTCCTTTATTCTATTCGAATAACTAATTCGATTAACTCCTTTTCGAATAAACTATTCATTTATAAAGATTTACTTTCAGTAACGGTTCTTCACTTTACAAATGATTTCCTTTTATTCTACTTATCCTTTGATTTTTTTAAATATTTCTTTTATAAAAATCCTTTTCCTTTTCTATATAAAATCCATTGATTTTATATAAATAATTAATTTTCAAAATACACTTTGAAAATCCTCTTTCCCATATCCAGTATTTCTTATGGTATTTAACATACCATATAACAACGATAAATATCGTCCAAACACACACAATCAACAACAGATTATATATCACATCATATATCACAATATATGAATCACAGTAAAATAAATGTTGAGGAATCCAGTTGGATTCCTCCAACCTGTTTCCCTACATCACAGATGTTAAACAATATAGATAACATCACTTTCAGTTCCATATGATATATTCTGTTAAACAGAATCAATATAGAAATTCAACTAACTGACTAGCAGTTCAATCAACAGTCAACGCATAGTCAAATAGCTAATATTTAACAGTTCTAAAAATACAACATGAAATTATAAACTGTTCAGAGTTAGTGAGATTTACTCACTTTGGCAGTTCATCGTTAAAGAACGATAAACTGTTGTTTGATTTGAATCAAACAGTTTATTTCGTCGTAAATTCAAACGAGCTCCACTCCACTCCCAGTTAGTCTCATTGTGTTGCTCCCGTCCATACGATCCTAACGCAACTTACGGTTCTCGATTCTGACCTCGTATGGATGAGATATCACATTCACAAGTTAATACGAATTTGAATTTAAATTAAACTTGAATTTAATTTAAACTGGGCCTCACCCCCTTATTACTCCATCGTGGCCCAATACCCTCCAGGCCCGCTAATCCCTTCTTCCCCAAATTGATATGCCGTGACCTGCTCTTCCACATTCACCATTTCCACTTCTTTAACCACCACTGCACCCTCCAATACCTCATGAAATCCAACCCGAACACCACCATTTTAATCCTCATATAAATCTCCATCTCGTGACCCCTGTATACTCGAGCTCGAGCTCGAGCTTCATCACGGAAATCCGTGCGATAATAGCAGCCTCGCCAAAAAAAATCGATCCAAATCAAACCAGAAAATTCCCAAAAAAACACCATCGATACCATTCGATCCCCTGAGTTCAAATCCGAACTCGAAAGGATTTAAAACTCCTTGAATCGCACTCAAAAAGCAACCCTAGCTTTACTGTGCACCTTCGACTTTGAAAGAGAAAGCATCGCACCCCCTAATATGCACACCCGATTGAAGCTCTTTGGACGCTGGATTCAACGAGTTTAGTTTCAGGATTTATAGAAGTTTGTGGATTTTGTATTGATTTTTTCTTTTTGGGCAATTTCACTGTAAACACCATTTGTGGTCTTATATAGTCGTTGTGGTGGTTGGTAAGCCTTGTGGTTGAGAACGAAGGCCGTGTGGCCTGTGTTGGATCACAAAAATGGAGGGGGAATATTTTAAATTTTATTTTCTATTTTATTCTATTGATTTTATACATGTTCTGGGTCCTTAAAAATTCCTGCGACCACATACGATATTCAAAAATCATGAAAACTGACATGTATCTAGAGTTCGACATTACGGTCCCAACGAAACTGGTTTCATCGAATTCCGACTCCGTTTGCTCACACAACGTATTTTTAACTGTCAGAATATCGACTGTTTTTCACTCTAAAAATCCGTACGGCCACACAGTGATTCTAAAAATCACGGAAGCTGAAATCTAACAATAATTTAACATTGCGGATCCAACAATATTAGTTTCGTCGAATTCCGACTTCGTTTGCAAAAGTGGCTATTTTTAAAGCTCTGGATGACCCATTTAAATATATAAATATATTTAAATATAATTAAATTAAATATAAATAAATTTATATTATCGTATATATATTCACAGTGGAATACCATACTGCTCTACTGGGATTTACAACTCGATATTTCAAATCTGGGTCAACCCGATATTCGATTTATATTGAAATTCCTTTTTAAAATATAAATAATTCCTTTATAAATTATAAAGGAATTCCACAGCGACTTTTGTAAAATTTGATTTGGACGTACATCAAAATCTACACGACGGAATCCCGATTTTTCTCTTCCACTAGAAAGATATACTCCATCAGCTCTACACGTTTCTTATTTCATAGAAATCCGACTTAAAACGAATCCTGTACATTCAGTTGAAGTTCGCATTGCCAATTTATGAACTGCAACGCCATTTCAAGCTCGTTTATAATTATATTATAAACTATACGTCCAACTATCGACGATTGAATATATTCGTTATTCAAATTCAATTCCAAGCTGAATTAAATATCACAGATGACCCGGTTCACACCATATCGCAATTTCAGCCAATCTGTTTATTTCAAAATTAAATATATTATTTAATTTACTATTTTAATTAAATATTCATCATTATTTAATTCCACGACCATTAAATTCTCTAAACCACCATTTCAATAATTAAATAAATTAATTATAATACCTCTGCCAATGCGGGTCATTACAACTGGTCTAGCAGATCATCGATGCAGGGTAATGGGTATTTGTTTTTGAGCGTCTGTTGGTTGAGGTCTCGGTAATCAACACACAATCGAAGAGTACCGTTTGACTTTGGGACAAACACTACAGCTGCACCCCAATTAGAAAAGCTAGGTCTGATTAGACCCTTCAATAGTAGTTGACGAGTTTGATCGCCTAATTCTTCCTTTTCCTTTGGAGCCATTCTCCTAATTGGATGTACCACTGGTCTGGCATTGGGAATTAGATCGATTCTGAATTCTATTTCTCTTTGCAGAGGTAAGTTTTCGACTTCTTCAAACACATCCGCATAGTTTCTAACAACAAGAATCTTTTCTAAGGAAGTGGGGATAACTTCTAACGTTGACCAAAATTCCTTTCTATCTGGATTCGAGCCATGGCATGGTACAGTAATATATCCAAGCTTCGTTCGAATTTTTACTATCCTCTTCACACACTTCACTTCAGCTTCATATTTCGTTAACCAATCAAGCCCGAGAATGATATCGAATTCGGGAAAATCCATGACGATTAGATCAAAAGGAAACTTGTATCGAGAAAAAGAAGCAGGTACTTTACAATATGAACTGAGAATGAGGGATCCTCCTATTGGATTATGAAATTCAACCGATTCTTTCAGCTTTCTTTGTTTTAACTTTAATTTGTGAACTGTGTTACTAGCAATAAAACTAAGTGATGCACCCATGTCAAATAATACAGAAACCGGAATATTTTTAATTGTAAGGGTACCTCCCAAAACATCGGGTTTACCTGCTCCATCGGAAGCAGCCGGCGGGTTCGTCCCGTCATACACGTGAGCTACTGCGGCCTTTTTAAGCAAAGGATAGTCTTTGACAAGATGATCCGTCAGCAGGAGCGAGGGTTCTGAGAGCCCTGGCTTGAACCTTGAGAATTTGTCTTCTGCCTCTTCGGGACTGTGCAAACATTAGAGTAGTGCCCCACCTTGCCACAATTATAGCAGCTTCCTTTTGGCGGCCTGCTAGTCTGTGATTTCGAGGATGCCGCTTGGCTTGACTCCGCTTGATTCACAGCGGGCTTGCGTTTATTTCCGGCTTGGCTTTTAGCACGATCCTGTTCCAGGTGCCTTTGATCCAGGTCTTCGTAGTTGCACACCATTTCCACCAATTCATTAAACCCCAACTTGATGTGGGCCATTGCTCTATCATGGTACTGTCGCTTCAGCCCGAGGATGAACCTCTTATTCTTGGACTTTGTAGTGGCGACGAGCTCTGGAGCATAGCGGGACAATTGTGTAAGCTTATTCAGATAATCTTGCACCGAGAGATCCCCCTGCTGGAGGTTGGCAAAGTCGTCGTGCATGCGCTCAAGGGCTTGCTCTGGGTCATACTTCTCTTTGAATAGTTCTTTGAATCCGCCCCAGGTTCTACCAGCATTTCTATTCCCAGCGGTGAGAGCTTCCCACCATAGTTCAGCTTCTTCTTGTAGGAGCCAAGTGCCCATAAAAGCTTTATCTTGATCACCAAGCCTTAGGCCTTCTAGTATCTTCTCACATGTTTTCAGCTATGCAAGGGCCTCTATTACTGTGCCAGTTCCAGAGAAGGTTTTTCCTCCCAGGTTCTTGTACCTCTTAGCCACGCGGTCCAGCTCGAATTGTTGAGCGGTCGGGGGTTGTATCAAGGGTCCTTCTTCAATTGGGACTTCTCCTCGTCCTCTTCCACGGCCAGCACGGCCTCCTCTAGCAGCGGCTGCTCGGGTAGCCATTGTTCAAGTTCTGTATAAGCAAGAAAAGAGTCAGCCTACAGAAATGATAATTTTATTGCATGGTTAAGCAGAAAACTTTAAGGAAAGATAACGATGGACTGATCAAATTGTTTTTGCCATTCTGCTTAGCTCATTCTAAGACATTACTAGTCCTATCTCTAATGAGCTACTCGCCTTAGAATATTACTGATTCTATTTTGACGAAGTGTTTAATGTGTAAGATTCCAGAACTAAAGTTAACCAAAGCTCTGATACCAGCTGTGACGATCCCAAAACCCCGTGACACAGTGTTAAGGATAATCATTGGAATATAACACATTAATCATCATTAGCAGATCACAGATAATAGCATAAACATGAAATAGAATAATTTACACACATATGACAACGGAATCATATAGTTATCACCACATCAGAGAGCACAGTGCAGGATACAACTTAGTACATAATAATGCATAATCAGTCATCATCGCCAGAGGCGGAATCATACATAAAGAGTACACAAACTAAACATCAGTCTACATCGCCAGTGGCGGAATCATAATACATATACAATAATGGCGGAAAAAGTCATAGTCCGCACGGTGTAGTCAAGCCTCGCCATGAGCCAAAAGTGCACCAGATACCTATAACTAGGCTGCCCGTGTGAAAATGAGGGCACCCGAGTTTGCAAGGTGAAACAAACTACGAGTCAGTCATGGGACTAGTATGAGAAATCTACTTAACTTATTAACAACAATAATAACGCAATTCAAAGGACCACGCCACTTTCGCGGAACAGGTTTACTCCAATGAGAGCTAGTGCATGAAATAAAGTAAATGATTAAATCATCGCAATGCTTTTTATAAAATGAAGCCATTATAAGACTCAGGTCCCATCACACAATGCAACGCAAGCCGAAGTATAGAGTTTTACCTTATAATGGCCAAAAATGCTTCATACGTATAAAACAAAAGTGTTTGATATTATTACTAGTGCATATATGTTTCAAAAGCGATTTCAATCATAAATATCAATCCTAGACGGCATGGGTACCATATATCATGTCACCATACTAGTAATGCAATCACATCCGCATATTTCGTAATGGAAATTGGATTCCATCATGAGTCGAGGCAAGGGGCAAGCTCCTCTCCGTTCGAGACACTCTAGCAAATGCCCCAGGATCGCACACATCGGTCCTTGGAATCGGTTGGGCCGGTCCTCTCTTACTTTTAAGGATTGGCAATTCCTGAACACACGTTTCCCAGTCCTTACAGTCCTATAATCGAGGCGCCTCACATTCCAACAACCACACAGGTGAAAAGTTGATATAAATGTCAGGGCTGGTAGGTCACTGACACCACTATAGCTAGAAAGAAACGTCGTGCTCTCCCAGCGGTCCATCTCCCATTTTTGACTCATACCGGGGCGTGAGGCTCGCGAATTCACGTTATACACAAAGCTGCGTCACACAGACCATGCTTTGATCAACAACCACAAGACTTTGCTTTGCAACAGAAGCCTTGATCATATGCCACTTAGGCGTGCCACACTGGCAATCCACTCCACGCGACTGATTTCTATCAATATATAACCTCTGAGCTCGTATGTCTCAGAGAAGGGCGTTAAGAAAGAGAATAAATTCTCCACCGCCAAATAGATATATATTTAACAGAGATCAATCAGCACAGAACAATATCCAATGTCAGACACACAGTCCATTTACAAGTTCGTTCTGGGTTTGAACGAAACCGGAGGCACCAAATTCCTCGCATATCCGCACAATCAACAATACGTCCGAACGGCTACTACTTCAGCCCCTTCAAGGTAGCTACTCCAATCACGAGCATCAGTAGCGCCCATCCATCCAATGTGAAGATCGTCGGTCTTCAACCGTCTTCGACTCTTCGACTTCTCAACGTCGATCGATTATTTGAAATGAGAATGAACTCGGCCTTTTCAAATAACCCACGTATATTTAGATTTTCAAATCAATTTTTCACATGGTTAAACTATTCAACATTCACATTTCAGTTCCATAGTATAATTTTCATGTTAAACACATTCAACCATCATATATCAAGCAAACACAACAAAATTGGTTTATTTCCACTCTATATCGTCTATAGTATTTTATAACGATATATCGCCATTTTTATTTATTTAAAACGGCCATATTTAATTAAACGACGTTTCAGGTCGTGCCGAGGCACTAGCGTTGTTTTTCACTAAATTTGTTTTACACATATCTGAAAATCTAACCGTTGGATCTTCACAAATTTTATATCATTAGAAAGATCATTTCAAAATGAATCCAACGGTTTCAGTTTTGGGAAAATCCGACGGTCGGATCTTCCACACTAGTCGTTTGAAGTTACGATTTCAAATTACGAACTACAGTGTCGTTATTCGATTTAATTTAACTACATTTATATTTATATAATTATATTGTTTCTAGCGCTATTTTTCTTCAGATTTGAATTAAACATTCCAAACAAACCAACTGTCGGATCTTTACACAGTTGGTGCCATTGGAAAGATATTTCCAAGGCGAACCCAACGGTTGCGGTTTCGGGAAAATCCAATGGTCGGATTTCCCGCACTAGTCGTTTGAAATCACGGTTTCAAAACACGAACTGCACGGCCACGATTCGTTTTAATTTTATTTATATTTATATAAATATAGTTCATTCGAAAATTCCTATATCGTTTTCATTTCAAATATTTCACAAACGCCTTTAAATTTTGGAAATTTCGCCATAACCTCCTTTGAACTGGAGGGGCTGGGAAAATTCCCAAATTGCCACACGGGCGTCTCATCTCAAAAAGAAAAAGAAAAAGCCAAGCGGCTGGCCAACATGCTCATAAAATCATCGCCCAAACAAAACAGTAAATGTGTACCTTTTTGTCGGACACAAAATTTTATTCTTCTTCTCTAGCCTCTTTGCTATAACCTGTTCAATAAATATGCATGTACATATATGCAATTCTTATCACTTATCATTTTCCATTCAACTTCATATTTAATTCAATTTGGTTTAAAAACACCATTCAATCTAATGTTGCATACGTAGGCAAAAATCATATCATTAGCTAATTAATGAATATTTCAACTCATGCATATTTATTTGAACAAGTGGTTATTTTTAACACTTCACATTTCAAAAATGATAATTTTGGCGAACTAAAATATATTTCAACACATGACTATTTTATTTAGTTCCTATGCTTGTTAAAAATAATATTTCTTTCACAAATATTTATTTCAACGCTCGCATATTTTTAGCAAATCACATATATGATAAAAATGGTATTTTTATCATTTAAAATATTTATTCAACACATGAATGTTTTTAACACTTCATAATTTCAATAAAAATGTAGTTTTTATTGTTCGATCTTTTTATTCAATACATGAACTTTTCCAACACACACACTTCTCAACACATGAGCATTTCCACACATGGATATTATATATATTTTGTTTATATAAGAAAGATGAAATTTTTATTGTTGAAACTATTTATATATAAGGCGAATATTTTACATACTTCATATATATTATAAAAATGTGATTTTTATTGTTTAAACACTTCATTCGTTCACACATGAATTTAATTTTCACACATCAGTTCTCAACACATGAGCATTTCCACACATGGATATAGTTTCAACACATGACTTTAGTTTCATCGCATGAAAATAATTTCAACATATGAAAATAATTCTAACACATGAATATTATTCAAAATTTCGGTAGCATAATGGCAGGGTAGTTAAAACCGGCACCGTCCCGAGTACGGCTCCTCGCTCTACCTTAAAACCTCACGGTTTTTGACAACGGGGATTCATGCATCTAATTCGCACGCAGGCGGCATGTTTTATTTTCATTCCCACAATTATTCCCAATTTATTTCAATCACCAATGGGTATTTTTCAACCACAACCAATCAATATCTACCACAAACAATTATTCAACCATTCGCATTTTTCATTCAATATTTCACACCAATTCACAACAATAAATATCGTCCATGGTTTGTGGACGAGGGGAGTATATATATATATTATTTCTATATTTCATTGCATTTCAACACACATATCATTTATACTATGCATGTATAATTCATACTTCGCTCATATAGCTTACACAACGCATGTACATGAGGTATACAACACGTGTATAATTTATACTTCGCTTGTATAATTTATACATGACATTTTCCATTCAATTTCATTTAATTTAGATTTCTCACATTGGTTTTCGAAGTGCTAAAAATCGTAGATGGCTCAGAAAAATCCACGGTCTCTTCTATGTGGTAGAGAGCCTCCTTGCGGTCTCGATGTTTCCTGTTTCATCGAATTTCGTCAACACACCATAAAGATATGATTTTTCAACGTTTTGTAACACTAAAAAGTGTTATTTTCTATTCAAAATAATAAAGATGCTATCTTTCAGTATTGGTTCGAACTAGGGTTTGCAGTTTTCTTGGAATCCGTGAATCGATGCTCCGATCAGAAGGTGCAACGTGAAAGAGGGGAGCGAGGAGAGTCCAGGGGTGGTGGAGATGGTGAACTCGGTGGTTTCTGGTGAGGGGGGCATCGACGTGAAGTCGGCGACTTTCAGGGCGTCGTTCTCGACGCTGGTGAAGGGAGAAAGGGCGGGGGTTGGTCGGATTTGAAGAGGGAGGCGGGCGCCGTCGAGTCAGGGTGGTGGCATTGGCTGGCGTTGACTGAGGCAACGGAATTTCGGTCGGGAAGGTTGGAGCGCGAACCACCGTCGAGAGCTGATAGGCGGCTAGGGTTTTAAGTTTTTTTTTTATTTTTAATTTATGAATGGAATTTTCTGATTCGCCGATATATATATTATTCAGAAAATTAGGGTTTTCACGTATGAACCCCAATTCAAACCCAACGACTGTCGCCCCTAGCTAAATATCCCCATCCCGGACACAATGGGATATGTTTCGTAGGCCAATTCGACTGTTACAGTCAGTTATTTTTCAAATTAAAGTATAAAACATTTTATATTCAATTTGAATGTATATTTCTATTTGCCAGGGCCACAAACTGATTCGACAAATTCCAGAAAAATAAATCTAGCTATGTTTTGACGCTACGGTCCCAACAAAACTAGTTTCGTCGAATTCTGAGATCGTTTGAAAAATGGCCCTTTTCTGGTCGATCCAATTTAACAGAAATTGACCAAACACATTTTCTTTTGCTACGCTCACATACTAGCTTCAAAAATTATGAAATTTGAAACCTAGTAATAGTTTAACATCCCGGACCCAACAAAAGTGGTTTCATCGAATTCCGAGGTCGTTTGCTAAATGTCTATTTTCAAGGGCTATATATTCTATATAGCGACCTTTCTGAAAATTCATTTGGCCATAACTTTTGATTCCCGCTATGAAACTTCGATTTTTCAGATTCGTTAGAAAGATATTCATTAACAGATTTAAATATTTTTGGTTTCACTAAAATCCGTTATATTTTGCACCCGGTGCAGTCAGTCAAACTTTGAATTCAAATTTTCAAACTGACTCGCTATTTCTAATTCACTATTTTATTGAAATATTCTATTTCAATTGTTCAAATTCCTTTGAAATAACCAATTTTAAATTGGTTCGTATTTTTCGGGTTGTTACATTTACATCCATAGGATTCCTATCTAAAGGTAGAGAAATACTATTGACAGGTCCTACTCAAATGATAGAAACAAACATAGATAAACTTTGGAAAAAGGAGTTAAAAACATACCCTTGAAAAGGAAAGGGTACGAAGTATGAATCTTATCTTCGGTCTCCCAAGTCGCGTCCTCTGGGTTATCTCCCCATTGAACCTTTATCAACTTGATTTCTTTATTGCGGAGCCTCTTAATTTCTGATCCAAGAATACAGGTAGGGACTCGTCTGATTGTCACCTCCTGTTCCACTTCTACCTCCTCTAATATACTTGGCTCAACAAGCTCCATGGTGTCATGCAAGGACTTACGCAGATGAGAAACGTGGAAAACATCATGAATGTTGGATAGATTTTCTGGGAGCTTCACTCTATAGGCCATTTGACTGATCCTTTCGGTTATGGGAAATGGTCCCACAAATCTAGGTGCCAACTTCCTTATAAATCCAAAGAGAACCACATTCCTCAGAGGTGATACTTTAATAAAAACTAAGTCTCCCACTTCAAATTCGATGTCAGTCCTCCACTTATCTACATAGGATTTCTTCTATCTTGAGCTGTCTTCATCCGCCGTCGAATATGGTCAATCTTCTCGGATGTTTCTCTAACCATATCTGGTCAAAGTAATAGTCTTTCTGCAGATTCCCACCAACAAGTTGGTGATCTGCAGGGTTGCTCGTACATAGGGCGCCATGCCATGCTGGCTTGGTAACTGTTGTTATAGGCAAGCTCTACTAAAGGAAGGTGCTCTTCCCAAGTCGCTCCGAAGTCTAGGATACACAGCCTTAAAAGATCCTCTAGAATTTTGTTCACCCTCTCCGTCTGTCCATCGGTCTGAGGATGATAAGCGGTGCTCAAACACAACTGTGTACCTAATGCTTCTTGCAAGCTCCTCCAAAATTCACTGGTAAAGATGGGGTCACGATCGCTTACGATGCTGGAAGGTACTCCAGGAAGACGGACTATCTCACGAACATAAATTGCTGCCAACCATGATGCCGTCCTCTTACTCTTGACTGGAATGAAATGAGCGCTCTTAGTCAATATGTCCACTACTACCCAAATACTGGTGTTTCCTTTCTTTGACCTAGGAAACTCATCTATGAAATCCATGGATACGCTCTCCCATTTCTACTGTGGAACCTCCAAAGGATGAAGTAAAGCACCGGGCTTCTTTTGGTCAGCTTTAACTTGCTGGCAAACTAAACATTGAGAAACAAATTCTGCCACATCTTTCTTCATCCCGACCCAAAATAAAACCCTCTTCATGTCTTTGTACATCTTATCACCGCCTGGATGAATAGTCATCTTAGAATGGTGGGCTTCTTCTAGGACTGCCTTTATCAAGCTTCCAGTTTGAGGAACACAAAGCCTTCCATCTCGTCACAACCACCTCTTTTCATCTATGGTATATCTACTGAGGTGACTAGAAGTCTCCCCTTTTCTGAGCTTATCTATGGTGTCTAAAATATGTGGGTCACCTTGCTGCAAAGCTCCTATCTGATCCATAAGAGTTGGTCGTATTTCTAACAACGCAAATAAATCAGGCAAAATCTTGATGGAGGGTCTAAAGTCAAAGGTTGATATGAACTCCAAGCTCTTCCTCTCCACAAACAGAGGATTTAAGGCCATCCTCTGCCTACTTAGTGCGTCAACCACCACATTGCCCTTTCCAAGGGTATAAGCGATTTCAAAATCATAAGAAGCTAAGAACTCCATCCACCTTTGTTGCCTTAAATTAAGATCCTTTTGTGAGAACAAATACTTGAATATTTATGATCGGTGTATAACTCGAACTTCTCTCCAAGTAAATAATGACGCCACGTCTTTAGCGTGAATACTAAGGCAACTAGTTCTAGATCATGGGTGGGGTAATTCCTCTCATGAACTCTCAATTGTCTACCCCCATAACACACTACCTTTCCTTCTTGCATCAGAACCGCAACAAGCCTTGTACCATAATGCATCAGTGGAAACTGTAAACACTTTGTTCCCATCGGGCAAAGTCAAGAATGGGGCTGTTGTAAGAGCCCTCTTCAATTGTTGGAAAGAAACATCACAATATATTTCCTATGAAAATACCAAGTTCTTCTTCGTCAGCCTGGTGAGAGGGGCTGATATCTTTGCGAAGTCCTTAATGAACTTTCTATAATAACCTGCCACCTCACCTCTATTGCATTTTTTTGGAATTTGCCAATCTTGCACCGCAACTACTTTCGCGGGATCCACAGCTATCCCTTCTTTGGAGACTACATGCCCAAAGAATCTCACCTCCTTTCTCCAAAAATGGCATTTGGAGAACTTTGCCTTAAGCTGATGGTCACGGAGAGTTTTCAAAACTTCTCTCAAATGTTAGGCATGTTCTTCTTCGCTTTTCGAGAAGATCAAAATATCATCAACAAAGACTATGACAAATTTATTTAGGAACTCTCGAAACACCCTACTCATCAGATCGACAAAATAGGCGGGTTCATTCATCAGCCCAAAAGGCATAACTAGCCATTTAAAGAAACCATCTGGAGTCCTAAAAGCAGTATTGTCTATACTGTCCTCAGCCACCCTCAATTGATGAAACCTCATGGCCAAATCTAACTGAGAGAATACTGAGGCACCGACAAGTTGGTCAAACAAGTCATCTATCCTCGGAAGTGCGTGCCTATTCTTCTTTGTGAGTTTGTTCAATTCTCTATAGTCTACACACAAACGAAGAGAACCATCCGCCTTGATTGCGAATACAACTAGAGTTACCCATTTAGATATGCTTCGTCTGATAAATCCTTTCTTAAGTAGCTCCCCTACTTGCTTACTCAACTCCTTCCTATCCTCCAGAGCCATATGGCACACTGGTAACGCAACTGGCTTTGCATTGTCCACCAGATATATATGAAAGTCGATCTCACGCCTTGGAGGTAAGCCCCGAACCTCCTCAAAAATATCAGAATAATCTCGGACTACTGGAACAGATTGCAAATCATCTATGGATGCATCAAGAGACTCTAAGAAGCTAAGCATAACAGACCCTTGGGGATCACATGAAATCTTAAGGGTCCTCCCATGGCAAGTCAGAATTCTAACGACCCTCCTTTCACAATCTAGAATGGAACCATACGTGGTCAGCCAATCCATCCCTAGAATCAACCTATAGCCCACGAACCTGAGCACATATGCATTACATTCAAATTCGACGCCTAACACAGATATTCTCAAACTCCGACAAATCATAGATAAATGAGCCGAACCACCAATGGGGTTTGAGACAACTACGGGATCCACTTCCATACTAGTAATTAAGTGCAGAGATTCAACCACAAAACTAGATATAAATGAATGTGAAGCGCCAAAATCAAAAAGTGTTCTAATAGGATGATTTGAAAGAGAAATTAAACCTTCCACATAAATATTTCTACCTCTTTTAGATGCACTGACCGCGAGAGCATGCATCTGCCCTCCAGAAGTTCTTGCCCTCTGACCTTATCCTTGTTTCTTCAGGCACTCCCTAGCAAAGTGTTCGACCTCGCCACAATTGAAGCAAGAATTCTTCCTTCTTTTGCAGTCTTTTTCCAAATGACCCTCATTCCCACAACTGTGAGACTTCCTCTTCTCCTTACCCTTGTCATTCTTTCCTCCTTTCTTCTGTTGTTGTTGTTGTTGTTGTCCTTTCTTAGTCCATATCTTCTTGCTTTGCGTTGTTTCCTCAGCTTTAATCTCCTTCTTTTCCCCTTTCTCTTCCTCATACATCAAGGCCATATCAATAAGTCTTTCAAAGGTGGCTCCCATTGGGATATGGGACATGGCTAACCCATAAAGGGGTTCGTTTAGCCCTTTAACAAACCGCAAAGCCTTCTTATGCGGCGCGTCTACCAGTTCTAGTCCAAATCTTTCCAGCTGGTTAAATTTGTTCACATACTCTTTAACCGTCAAGTTCCCTTGTTTGAGTGCTAAGAACCTCTCCATATGCAAGCTCTTCTTAACTTGGGAAAGGAATTTCATCTCAAACCTCTATCTAAAGTCATCCCAAGTTTCCACCAAATGGCCTGCTTGGGTTACCTCCCGCCAAAATGAAGCTTCATCCTTCAATAGCCAAGCAGCTAACTGAATCTTTCTTCGATCCTCTACTTCAAAGATTACAAATAAGTCCTCGATCTCCTTAAGCCAGTTCCTTGCCTCCACAAACATATCGGTTCCATGGAATGGCTTCCCTCTCATAGCACGGAAATCTTTGCAGATCTTTGAGAAGTTGTCTACACACGGAGGAGGAAGAGGAGAAGCAACGGGTGCAGCTAAGGGAGGAACGTTTCCTTGGCCTTCAGCAAGCGCCGTGGCCTCCAGATACCTACAGAACCATCCTGGTATCGTAATGCCCTGTGGAATGTTGGGTTCCCAGACATGATGAAAAAGAAAAGGAAAGATATTCAGATAAGGGACCGAAAGATATTACTTATGGCTTTTTAGGAATGTTTTTCCAAATAGACTTTTCTTTTTGAAAATGCTTTCTTTTAAAACCTTTTTTAAAAATAGCTTTCAGAAACTTTTATCTAACCTTGTAACCTTCAGCTCTAATACCAAGTGTGACACCCCATGTCCGTTAATGTTACTCACTAAGGGAATGCATTAAGTTCCGTGAAGCGTTATAGGTAAACAAACTTAGAATATTGCAAGACAGATATAAATAAGATAGCAGCAGAAATTCAAATTTTTATTTCAAACATAAATCATATACGTTGTCTAAAATACCATAAGTCATAAAAACCATTACAATAATATAACTTTTGTCTTGTACCATCAGAGTACATAAATATACAAAAAACATAATTCCCCAAGAAAAAGAGCTAAACTATAGTAGAGATAAGAACTTGAGCTATACTTCAAAAGCAGCTCCAATAAGATGATAACCGAGTCTTGACTAAGCCTTAGAATTCCCTCCCTACGAACCGGGGGGGGGGGGGTTGGGAGGGGGAGAAACGGAAGAAAGAAGAGGAAACAAAAGGGTCAGACATAAAGTCTGGCGAGTCCAGTTAATTTTAGCAAGTAAATAAATAAAAGTACATGACATGCATATAAAGTGGATAAGGGAGAGATAACTACATAAATGGCAGGTATGACAAGCTAAACAAGATAGGCGTATATGCTTCTAATGATTACTCTGTACTAATAGTAGTATAACCAGAATGAGATGATCCCAACAACTATCAAATGGTAGACTTAAGCATATGTCCAGATGTATCCTAACCACTACCCTAGTCAATCGACTCCCTAATCCGCGTAGATACTATATGCGGGCCCACCGTAGGATGTATCATGTCCTAAAGTGGCAACCTTCTACTGATATGCACAACCCCATATCTACAAGTGTCACGGTCGTCTTATCCCCTTTTGCTCGGCTCATGCACACACATGGCCCGGTCGGTTTGCGTCGCCCACACCGAACTCCACATTTGGATCTCTTACAATCAGTTCAGTAAGCGTGCCCCTTCTCCGATCTGGTTTGGAGTACTCTACTCGATACCTACTCCGGGTTACTGACTGAAACGGGTCCCACACAATGTGGTACAAGCTCTCCCCTTTATCTTGTATCCCCCACTAGGTTTTCCAAGGTTATATTTTACCCTAAGAGGTGTCTTTAATTAATAACCCCAATCTTTCTATCGGTTATGCTTACCACTAGGTGTCTTTCATTACATAACCTTATCGGGCTAAGTTGTGGGCCAATATGTAAATATTACCCACCCCCTCAGATTTACTTAACTCACCCACTATTCAACTAATTTTACTTAGCCTTAATTTTAGTTTATAATCAAACAATCCCTATGGATTAAATTGGGTTAAGCAGTCCAATTCGTTACCATGTCCATTTATGGTTTATAATGGGATAAACCTCCTACATTAGGCCTATAACTTGTGGATGCTGGATATGCCAGTCGGGTCCGGGCAGACTTCTTCCACAAGTTGGGCCTAACCTCAGGTCTTAGCCCGATTCGTATTTGTGCACTAAGACCTCTCACATTAGGTTCAACAATAGTGGTTGCTGGATATGCTGGTCGGGTCCGGGTAGACTTCCACCACTAATGCAACCTAACCTCGTGTCATAAGTGCAATTACAATTTCTAGTTGTAATCCTTAGCATTTCATTCTTATCCAATTTTTACCTATGTCATTGTAACACCCCGCATTTTTAATTGAATGTACATAAATGTGTATATACATAGCAGGTAAATAATGGTGATGTATAATCACTACAAGAAAAAGTCCTTTTTATAGCGTTTAAAAAACGCTATAAAAGGATACGATGGCGTTTTTATAAACGTTGTATATTAACATGTTGTAATATGTTAGGGGTCTACAATAGCAGTCTGATAATCGCTATAAAAAACATGCTATAAACGATGTTACTCATAGCGTTTCAAAACTGCTATTAATTGGACAATTTGTAACATATAAATTACTATCTATAGCGTTTGTTACTTGCTATAAAACTTTTACCTAGAATTATGGTTTATGCTACTAGTATTTATAACGTCATTTAAATGCTATTTATAGCAACCATAAACGCTCTAGATAAGCATTACTCGATTATTATAGCAACTACAAACGCTACAGAAATAGCATAGCCTGATTATTATAGCAACTAAAAATGCTATAGAAAGTTTGATTTAGTATCTTATAGCATTATTTACTTGCCATGAAAGCTGTTTAATCATTACAAAATATTTTTATTGCACTAGAATATTGCTATAGTATTCATAGCCATTATCAAGAGTATTTCATGCAGAATATTAAGCATATAAATATATGTAACTAAGTGTATGTCATACAATGTTCGAAACATTAATATTTGTAATCAAAAGTAACAATTCTTACAATTGTTGCTAACCAAAACAATACATACTAAAATGAACAATCCATACAACCATAGATAACCAAAACGATACATAGTAAGGTAAAGATGTATGAACATCGACGCAAAATACATTTGAAGGAGAATGATTGCGCCAACATATTTTATTTCATGCCTTTCACCATAGCGTAAACTTAGAGCATCACATGGCAGCTGTCAAAATAAACATACGTCTATTAGTCATAAAATCCGAACATGCAGGGTTTAATGTTTAGTATAAGAAAGTACACTAGCCATCTGAAACTAGTACAAATACCCAAAAAATATGTCATATTCTAATGAGATGCCCTGGAATTTAACAAAGAAATCCGAAGCTTCTTCAAAGAAAGTTGAATCAAGTGAGTTCTTCAAATATTGATTCTTCTGTCAGAAGGATGCTGCATCATCAGCAATTCCATGACCGACAACCACATACAATATATGTGTTGACAGACACTCAAGCTATGTAAATGAGAGATAGATATAAAAAAGACAAAAAAAAGGCCAACATGTTAATATTACAAATGGATATAACATATGACTTCAATCCAAAGATATACACTGTAAAAAAATCTTATATCACACAACCAGAAAGTAACTCAGTTACTCACCGATAAGATTAATACATCTCATCACCAGCTACAACCATCCACACTTTTTTATATGCACTTCAGAAGCAATGATCGGTTTCGACCAATATATAAGTCAAACAGGTTCAGATTATCCCATCACAACATTGATATAAAGTATTGGATATTATAAATTCAGATATTGCATATCGACCCCTGATAACTCAAATTTACCTTTTTTTAACTCAAATTACACTTGAACAATAAAGAGTAATAGGTTCAGATTTTCATATCATCATATAGCAGATGATGCAATATGCTTACTGCATCTAATCAAGTGCTTAAATAACAAAATATTGATAGAAAAGAATAATAGATATAATAGGATATTACCACTGGAACAAGATGTAACATGTTCTAATCTTATGCTTGCCGAATTAATCTGCACTTAACTAGCTGAACCAAGCTGCATAACAGTTCGACCTAAAACTGGGACAAGCTTCATAAGGGAACGACCCTCAAGCTGAAACAAGATGCATAAAAGTCTTTCATTGAGTAAGTTAATAGTTTTTTCCTACAGTAATAGATATGTAATTAAACCAAATAATTTAGAGTTGAAATCTTCTTCCCGAGTAGAAAATTGTTAAATATAACACAATGACTCTTGACTGCAAATCAGCTTTAAATGTTGAAACAAAGAGCAAAAGAGAGAGTTGACCTATTACACTCTGCTAGTGACAGTTTGCCTTTCTCAGTTCAAGATTCCTGTCAGCCAAGTACTGCTCATCATGACATGTTGGTAGCTGCAGTTGCTTTCATCCGTGCATGACTTATGCTTCATTCCAGTATTTCATATGCTGAATAATCTATTTTACTCCAGTATCAAGCATCAATGTCTTGGCATCATTACCCCAGTAGTTAGACGCTCTTGCTGTGTCATGAGAACACAGGTTAAATCCTGAGAAACGCATGATTCAAAATACTAAACATATTCTAACTTGTTGTGTACTATATACCAACTTAGATTGTAGTACAATCATGTACTAATTTCTGAATATCCAGTTTCGATAAAAAGAAAACTACTTTGTCTCCCTTTAGCCCAAAGCTCAACTACACTACTAATTTATGATTTAATTTAATGGCAGTCCACAGTAAAGCAACATAATACCAAAAGAAACCCTATCATGCTCTCCTCACTTCTTCTTTGCTCTCAAATTCAAACCCAAAATGTGTGCCCCACTTTCGAAACTCGAATCCAAAAGGGAAAAGAAAAGAAAAAGTTAATATTTCTTCCCAATTCCGAAGGTCTGCCGATCTGGTTAGTGCTAGAACCGAACCAGAATGGCAAAAGGCTTTGACGAACCAAATGAAATATGGGACCTGGATTATTTTTAGAACAGTCCAGGATTATTATAGTTGATAATAAATGGTAAAGATTATGCCAAAATTGAAAATAAAACAGACAAATATATACCTTTTCTGATGAGTTTTTGAACAGTCCAGCACTATAAACTTTTCTAGGTCTTTGACGTACAAATATCGGTGGTACAATATAAAATATATTTTGACTGGTAATACTAGGAACTGATGTGTATGCTGAAGTACAAGGTTTTTACCATTAATGACTGATTTTTTCCGGTTACATGCAAATGGTACACTATACCATATTGAAAGATGAAAAATCATAGGCTCAAAATGTTCTCCAGAATCCTTCCTCGCATTGTACGAATATGAGCCTGCAATGTCAAGAGGACAACAATGCTAAAACTTAAAAGTAGATTCTGCTTAGAAGTTTTTTTTCTTCTTTATTTTCTAAAGGCTTTTGAACAACTCCTTTATGAGAGGTTAACATTAAAGCCAGCATGGTGCAATTATTGTTGTATTTTTATCCACCAAAGCTGTGGTTTTTGGTGTTTTTTCCATATTATTTCAGCATATTATCGTATCAACAACAATTACTTAAATATTCCAAGCCTAATTCATCTTAAAAAGAACTGACAGAAAACACAGAGATGGCATTCAAAATGACTCTAGTTGAAAAATAAATTAAGGTTATTTTAATTAATTATACATCGCATTTTGCAAATTTATTAGTACGCATAGTTTGCTCAAAATTAGCTTTATTTGATATTGACTTTACCTTTTTTGAAATGTAGTCTATTATGGTGCAATTTTCTAAAGCTAACTTCTAAATTTTATAAGATTGCCCCTGAAGGTTCGCAAAGTTGTTTTATGCCTAAATAAGTTGCTCTTTTTTGTTTCGCATGTGTATGTGAATGTGCATGGGTGCATGTACTGTTTTATTATTGCAAAAAGGTCGTCTCATCATAATATTCAAAAATTGGGAACTCACTAGCGTGTAAATGAAATGTGGTGGCTATATTACAATCAACATAAGAAAGATAAAGCCATAAGATCCGAAGAACTTGTTATTGGTTATATTAATATTTCCACTACAATTAAATAAGAAAAAAATCAATTTAAACACATAAGACAAAATATGAAAGTTACAGAAAGGTTCAAATGTAAGTTTAGAGCATATGGTTACTCAGAAGTTTATATACTCAATGCATTGTATTAATTCTGGAAGGAAAATACAATTTAAGTTTTGGCTTTTTCTGGCACTGAAAATTAATTTAAGTTTTGAACAGCAGAAATGTAAAATTATATAATTACCAATTCCTGTTCCTGCTAAGCTTTACAGCTTTCTTCTCCTTTAACTCCAATCCCATCTCAGTAAAACGGCCAGTTAGTCCATAATCGGAAGTCTTCCACTGTCCTGATTTCGTAAAAAAAACCGATGGTAAGTAAATTTTATCATTTGATCCACCAAACCATAGCTTATCCAAATAGTACATTTGGACTCTGACAATCGAAAACAAAAGAGCTTTTTCTTTTGTTAAAAAAATAAAACTGAAAGTTGAATAAATCATATCAATTTGTCAAAAACATCAAACAGATATCTTCATGCATATTTTAAAAAAATCACATCAAATAGGCTTTTGTTTTATTTATTTTTATATATAAAGAGCAAAAGGTTTCTTTTTAAGAGCTATCTAAAAAAAATCACATCAGATATTTAATAATGTCATTGTGCGCTGTCAAACATGCAAAGTCCAGTGTTAGGATCTTCCAAGCAAGGAGTGTGCAATTAAATTAATGCAATTTGGATTTGGGAAATAACGAACCAACTATAGCAACGAAGATCTGACTAGTTATTCTTTTTTTAGTAATCAAAGATTTACGCTTATATCTTCAAGCATGGCTGGGGATTTTAAATGTGTACACTACCTAATGTTTCACATAAAAATATTGTTGTAGCAGCCAACAACCGCAACAGGCTGCTACTAAAAAGAATGTACTATTTATTTGGCATTAACATATCATTAACTGATTGATAATTGAAATTTCAGTTTCTTTAGTTAATATTAAAACAAGTGAATCTACTAAGCATGAGGTGGCCAAGCATGATCAGTGAAATTAAGCAAAAGGTGAGACTGTAATGGGTAACAACATGCAAATTTAGCAATATAAAAAGTTGTTTCATTTAGAATGTGATATTTGAGCGAGCTGAGTCCAATTACCTGGCCTCGTAACGATGCTCCCAACTCGAGTCATATACGCATATCTCCACGCATTAATTTTCCTATCAAGCAAGAGAGTTGCAAGATATAAATATAATATGGTATCGTCTAAAAAAACGTTCAGTGTACAACTGAAGACCCCTAGCAACATGAAAAAATCATGAACCATTTCACACAAAATATTTACATTCAAGATACTTGAGCCTTTGGTGCAAGGTAAACAAAGCTATTTTTGCTATATATTGCAAATATGTTATTCAAACTAGATAAAGGGATCTACTAAACCTATTTCAAGATAAATTTAAGTAGTATCTTGTACAGTTAATACAATCAATATCCATATATTAAATAATCTAGTTTTCTAACAAGTTGAGTACATGATAAGTAATAATGTATAGTAAAGCACAAATCAGTCGAGTTCCAAGTACCAGTAAAGCAACTAATAACTAACAAGAAAAATGACAAATATTGCAACAGAAGTGATGAAGGTGGGTAAAAAACGTACAACACTGAGTGCACCAACACGTTCTCCATATAGACCCATATTCTTTACATAGCTTTAAGTTGTAAAGCACTCTCCACCATCTACCACAAATATGCGAACAGACTGTGCATCTGCATCTAGACTTCCACTAGCAAAACCCTGTAATAACATAGACCCGAAACAAATTACGTAACTCAAAGATTGGGCTATCTCAATTCATTGTTACACATAAATTTAGGACTAAAGAACTACAGCTACCTGATAAGCACTGTCAAAGAAAGGCATCGCGCCTTTTGATCAGATCAACTGCCTTATCTGCTCCCACTGATCGACGGTAGGTTCAACTCCAGTAGGGTTATGAGCACATGCATGAAGAAGAACAATTGCTCCAGAAGGTGCAGCACTGAGATCTTCCAACAAACCTGTTCCAAACTATTTTTACTTCTTTTTTTTAGATGCACCACAGAAGGAACAATTAATATATATAAGATTCTTTTATTGGTAATCATTAAATCTTTTGGTCATCATACCAAGTCAATATGCCTTTACGATCCAAGTTACCTTTGAAGTCCAACCCACGAGTAGCTGGATCAAAATAACAGTATTGCTTGACGGTAAGTCCCGCTAATGAAAAAACTTTCGTATGGTTTCTCCATGTCAGTAATGGAATATAAATAGTGCGCTGAACAATACATTTCAAGTCAGTATCAAGTAATCAAAACTTTCATATATGAAATATTAAATGTGAGGAAGTAACTTACCTCATGATAATATCTTGCTAGAAATTCAGCATCAACTCCCAATGAACCAGTGCCAAATAAGCATTGCACTTTGGCCACCCAATTCTCATGGATTGCAAGACTGTTATTACAGAAGAAGGAAACATTTTAGTTAGAAAAATATTAAAGACGATATGCAGGACTCTAAACATATGAAACAAGTCGCACTTCTGATATGTCAGGTCAGGGATAAAAATAATAATATAAGAAAGTAGTTATTATTTTGTGTGATGGGCTACAGAAAATTGATAGTTGAGGTAGAAAAGGCAAACTGTGGTAAGACCCACTGTCTATTCGAATTTGATACAAATAACTATAGACGTGGCATATTGTAAAATAAGTCAACTACTGACAGAAGATATCCATTTAGCATCATAAGAATACCTACTATACAACTTTGACATATTCCCCTTCCTCCCCCCCCCCTCAAACATCAACCCCACCCCCACTGCCATCAGGCCACAAAATCCAAAAAAAAAAAAAAACAGAAAAATACTGCAAAAAATAACTTTTTAAATTTTGCCAACAAAATAGAAGCAATGGATCAAACTAATAGGTGCTTAAGAAAAATATTATCCACTAGACTGCTAAAGTAAGTCTACTTTTAGACGATCCGCCATCCACGCCACCCACCAAGATATTAATAGATACAACAAGCCTAACAATGTTATATCTTACTTGGATAATTCTGGCTCATAACTTTAAGGATATAAGAATATTGATAATTACCATTTCAGCAATATTCCAACTGAATAACAAAGTATATTACATTACATATACTATGAAAAAAAGAGTAATAAAGAAATATGAATTTAAATGGTACACAGTGATAGCAATTAAGCGGCATGGTAAATACAAAATGATTTTCATCTAATTAAGTAGTACAAAGTAACCTTTCAGATCCAAATATCAGCCCAGTGATTGGAAGATATTTTTTAACACGTGACCTGCACATAATTCAAAAAATAATTCTTTACAATATATGTAAGATCACAACATGCAGCATGTATCCGTTTACAATTTAAACAATGATAAATAAATCAATATTATCTAACTAGCTTGTGCTGAATTTTTTTTATGTTCTTTAACTGAAGCATCAAAACTATTTCAATAATTTTTTGGAAGGTTTGAATTTCAGAATAAATAAATAATGATGGGTGAGAATGCGTGTATTTTTTTCAAAAAATAATTATTTACAATATATATAAATTCAGAACCTGCAGCATGCATCAGTTTACAAGTTAAACAACGAGCCATGAAACAAATCAATATTATCTAACTAGCTTGTCCTGATTTTTTATTTTTTATTTTTTGATGTTCTCTAACTGAAGCAACAAAACTATTTCAATAATTTTTTGGAAGGTTTGAATTTCAGAATAAATAAATAATGATGAGTGAAAATGCGTGTTTTTTTTTATGTGACACAGACCTGAACTTGATCAAGAGGTCGTTCATTTTTATCCTGGTTCCTATGAATGAAAATGTCATTATCACATTTGTTCATAAAATGTGCGCTTCCACTGATATCATATAAACTCGGTAGACCACCAGTCCAATTTTGAAGTCGTCTAGGAATCTTGTGCAACAAACCACACATGGCATGAATGATGCTGAGAAAAATGTTTGATCTTTACTAGCAGTTGACTCACATATTGGGTCTCAGTATGTCTTGGAGAGCATTGGTGATCAAGTTCGGTGTAAGGATCAATAACAAGTCCACGAACTCCATATCTCAGAACTGCAGCTTCGACTAGGGTTAGAACCTAGTCAACAGAAGGTAAGCAATCATCCTCACACATTATCAGATAAAAGGATTTGTCTAACAATTTTGTTCCTAGTTGGAGATCCTAAAAGCTCATTCGCTTGACTTATCCTCCATAGCAGGATTTAAAGAATGGCTTCCCAGTGAACTTCTCTAGAAGCTTCCTTACACGCTCCTGAACCTTGTTTTCCATAGAGCATAAAGCAAATGTCCATCCTTCAGTTTTGTTTAAATTACAAATTAGGGCGTCAATCCACTCACTTTTGCCTGAATTTGTTAATTAACAGTTTTACTTAGATCTCTATGACCAGTCAAATGAGTTAACCAACTTAATTTTGTTAATTAACAGTTTTACTAAATTCTGGAATGAATTTAAAAAAAAATACAATTGATGGAATTTTAAACAGAAAAAGATCTAAAATTCAAAAATGATGCAGTGATACTTGAATAAATTCTTGGGAAGCTGATCGAAAATTAATCAAAGTGAAGGTATTGAAATTAAAATTATCAAAACAGTCATGCCACAAATCCCCGACCTCTTCCGACAAATCAGTTCAACAAATATACCTAAAATTATAAAATTAACCTACAATTCTTTATAGGTAAAGAGGCAGTAATTGTAAATACTTCAATGCTTGTACAGTCGTGCCGAAGATATATACCTAATGAGCGCCTTGGACAATCAGACGTTGTTGCCTTTTATAATAGTGCTCAAGCTTATAATCGAGCTCAATTCTTGCATAATCGTGCTCAAGCATCAGCTGCATTGAATATTCACGCTCAGCCTTGAACAATTCGAAGTCAGCCTAGTACAATTCGAAGTAGGGCTCGGTCATTGTTGCTGAGTCGCCTTGGAGAATTAGTAGAAATCAAGCCTTGAGGAAGAGAGGGTTGCCGAGGTTTTAGATTAAAAGGGGGTTATTGTGAGCGAAGAAGACTTGAGGAAGAGAGGATTGCAGAGGTTTCAGATTAAAAGGGGATTATCTTGAGGAAGAGAGGTGTAACAACCCGTATTTTCAATAACCTGTAATAATGTAAATTGAGGCAGAATTTAATTCTAAAATCTGAATCAAGGGAAACGGGCTATGCCATTGCGTTCGTCTCGGAAAAATACGCGAAATAGAGTCCGAGTTTTCGAAAATCGGAGTCCGTATGACCCAGTTAAGGCCCATTGAAGTTTTCAGAAAATTCCTAAGTAAAAACAGATTTAAACTTCAAAATAAAAACTGAAATTAGGGCAACTGGGCAGGCGGGAAAAATTCCCGCCCAGGACCCCATGTCGACAGGCCTGTCGACAGGGGTCTTGGCATGTCGACTGCCCTGTCGACAGCCCTGTCGACAGGGGGTGCCCGGCTGTTTAGCCTGGTGCACCATTTCTGATTAGGGTTGGGTCTTGTGGCCTGTTTCTAGAGAGTTCCGAGATCTGATGGACCTAATTGAATCTAGGGTTAATCCTATGGCCTAAAAACACTAGCCTAATCTATAAATAAGACCCTAACCTACCCTAAATCACTCATTATTCATTCTAGCAACAAAACTTTGCCAAAATCCAAACTCTCATGGCCTCCACCCTCTTCATACAATTCCTAAATAAATTCCTAAGTGATTTTCCATGCATACAAGCATATTTAGGCTTGTATGATCCTCCTTAGCTTGCATTAAAGGCTTGTTTCTCTATTGGCATCATAAAGGAGGAGTCTTGATCAAGTTTGCTTGCATTTGGGGGTTTTAATTAGTTGCATAAGGGGTTTCTTACAATTGCTATACTCATTTGAGTCCGCATAAGCATTGTAAGCCCTCTTACCTTCATTTTAGAAACTCTAAAGTCAATATGTGATGCAAGTTGGGATTTATGTATGTTTATTGAGTTATGCATGTTTATGCAAGTTTGCTAAGCCTTGATTTGCAAGTTAAATGAGTTATGCATGTTTATGCAAGTTTACTAAGCCATGATTTGCAAGTTAAATGAGTTATGCATGTTTATGCAAGTTTACTAAGCCATGATTTGCAAGTTAAATGAGTTATGCATGTTTATGCAAGTTTACTAAGCCATGATTTGCAAGTTAAATAAGTTATGCATGTTTATGCAAGTTTACTAAGCCATGATTTGCAAGTTAAATGAGTTATGCATGTTTATGCAAGTCCACTATGCCATGATTTGCAAGTTAAATGAGTTATGCATGTTTATGCAAGTCCACTATGCCATGATTTGCAAGTTAAATGAGTTATGTATGTTTATGCAAGTTTAAAATGACAAGTTGTGCATGTTTGACACGTTAGGCAAGTTTAAAATGACAAGTTGTGCATGTTTGACAAGTTATGCAAGTTTAAAATGACAAGTTGTGCATGTTTGACAAGTTATGCATGTTTATGGTAAAATGCAAGTTCACTATGCTAAGTTATGCAAGACTAACATGTTATGCATGTTTGTTGTGATAAGCAAGTTCATCATGTATGTTGTGCCAAGTTCCCTCTTCCTATCCTTTATGCGTTATTACGAATATGTAAGCGATAGAATGACGTTGGGGGTTTGGGTAAACTTAAAATACACGAAAATACAAGATTGGGAATTTACCTATTAAGTTAGGTCTACCCCTTGGGAATTTACCTATTAAGTTAGGTCTACCCAAGCATTTGTTGACTTGTAATGGTGATTTGAAAATAAAGTGGACATGACACTTAGAAAACATAAGTGTGGCCAACTCGAGGTTGGGTTGAGTTTGTAGCGTAATCCTACCCGGAACCGACCGGCTTAACTAGTGGCTACAAACAATAGGACCCAATGTGAGAAGTTGGTCATGTGGTGCCAAAACCCGAGGTTAGCCTGAGTTGTGGTGTAAACCTACCCGGACCCGCCCGGCCTAACTAGTAACCACAACAAGGTCTAATGTGAGAGGTTAAGGTGCATTAAATTAATTAATGCCTCATGATTAGGGTTAAGTCAGGGTCCACTAATACTTAACCAATTTGGGAGTTCGAGGGATTAGAATGGGGTTAAGTTACACTTAACCAATTTCTTCCATGATTAGTGAAGGGTTAAATCACACTTAACCCTCTTAGAAACCCTAGCAGCGTGGTCCGTTCTGGCAGTAATCCCAGTTGGGTATCATTCACAACCCTAGAGGACTAGGCTAGGGCGGGGCACGATTACTGGACGGATGTAAGCGACCAAAGGACGATGGCTGAGTGGTACAGCGGTGCGGGTTCAGGCGGGCTACGGACGTGCACGTAGTCCGGTGTTGGACAAACTCGAGGCACGGGTACCAGTAGGTTAGGGCTGTGCATTATTGCTTAAGTGTCCGGGGTTGACACCCGAGGGCTTGATACACCCAAAGGTGGACCCAGCACAGACTAACTACAACCATATGTGGGCCATATGGACACCAACACTTGACGTGTTAGGTTTATAGGGAGCCGATCGACTAGACCGTTGGGCTGGACCTTATATTAAGGTCACCTCATGTTATTGGGCCAAAGTTTGGGCTAAGGGATCAATGCCTGTTATGTTGGTTTGCTAGTACACCGTGGTGCAAAACTTAACCTTGTTTTATGCGATGACACCTCTATCTATCTTGTAGTTGATTTATCATGCCAGTATGTTGTTATTTATGATCATCTCAGTTTCCATCATGATGTTAACTTTATTAGTTATAGACTGATCGTAGCAGGGCTTACTCAGTCTTTTTGACTGACCTGTTTTCTTTCGCCTCTTTTCTGCCGTTCCCCCCCCCCCCCAGGTTCTCAGGGAGGGAATACTGGAGCCTAGCTTGGATTTTAGCTGCTTCCTTGGATAGCTCAAGTATGCTTTGGACTTGAGCCTCTATGGTTTATCACTCTTATTTGGGGATAGTACTTATGTATTCCAGTTTATCAGATGATGTATTTATCTAGACTTGTAATTTTGGGAAATTGATATTTTGATGTACCAGACTTGTGTTTTGAAATGGTTTAAAAATCTTCCGCTGTTTTATCTACTTACTCTGTTTATTTACATATATATATGTCATGTCCTGCCTTGCTATATCATTATGCATGTTTACCTTATTTTAAAAAAACGCCCCACCAAAGTCAGAGTTGCTCGTAAGAGCCCCCCTGGCGAAGGTGGGGTGTTACATTTGGTATCAGAGCATATGGTTTACGAGAAGGGATAAAAAGGTTTTTAAAACTTTTGAAAAGAAAAACTATTTTCAAAACCAAGTATAAAGTATTTTCCACAGAAAGGTCTAGTTTATTTTAAAGGCTATTCCCCAAAAAGCCATTAGCACTATCCTTTGACCCCTCGTTTGAACTCTTTTCTTTTCGTTTCCAGCATGTCTGATAATCTCATCTTGCCCGAAGGGGTAACAATACCCGATTGGTTTCGTCGGTACTTGGAAGTCACGGCACCGGTCCCGGGTGTCCCTAGTGTTGTCTTTCCAGTCAAGGCCGCTGTTCCTCCTCCTCCTCCTTCCGTAGCTGATGTTCCTCTTCTCCCTCAGTCTCCACAAGCGGATTTTGCGGAAACTTGTAAGAACTTTAAGATGATGGGTTGCAAGAATTTCTTTGGAACCGAGACTTTAGTAGAGGCAAGGAATTGGTTGAAAGAGACCGAAGATCTTTTAGCCACCTTTGATATAGGTGACCGCAGGAAGGTTTTATTGGCAGTATGGTTGCTAAAGGAAGAAGCTGCACGTTGGTGGGTAGTCACCACCGCTACTAGGCCAATCGAGACTTGGGATGACTTTAGAGGAAGGTTTGGACTGAGGTTCTTATTACTGAAGCAAGGGGACATGACTATTAGGGAATACATAGATAAGTTTAATCAACTGACTCATGTCGATTTAGACTTGGTTAATACAGCTCAGAAGAAGGCCCTACACTTTGCTCTAGGATTAAACGAGCCATTACATGGTTTGGCCATGTCTCATTTACCCTTGGGGGCGACTTTCGAGAATTTGGTGAATATGGCCCTACTTGATGAAGAGAGTAGGGGTGACAAGGAGGAGATCAAGATGAAGGATACTCAAGCCAAGAAGACTGATTCCCAGTGGAAAGGAAATCAGGGTAATCCAAGCGGTCAGAGCAGTCAAGGCAATAAGAACAAGGGCAAGAACAACAAGAGGAAGTGCCATTATTGCGGTTCAGTTGGGCATCTTAGTAAGGATTGTCGGAAGAGAAAAAGGAATAATGGTGAATGCTTTCTATGTGGGAAGACTGGACATTTCAGCAAGGATTGCCCGAAGAAACAGGGGCAAGGCCAGGGTCAGACTCAGCGTGCTGGACCCTCAGGAGGGCAAGTTCATGCTCTCGCTACCGCTCCAGTTCCCGATCGAGGTAGTATTTCTGTTGAGAGCCTTGTATACATTTTCTGATTTTCCCTGTTCGAACTTTGTTTGATTCTGGCACATCGCATAGTTTTATTTCATCTGATCTAGTTGAAAGTTTGCACCTAAGTACTAGTCTGGTTGATGATCCCGTATATGTTTCAAATCCAATTGGGGGTTCTGCCCGTTTGTCTGTGGTCTGAGTGGATTTGAAAATAGAATTCTCGTGGAATGTTTATATTCTCGGTTTCCGGGGATATGGGTTGGTTTTGGGCATGGAATGGTTGTCCTGTTTTGGAGCCATTCTGGGTTTTTGTATATAGGGATGTGAGGCTCATGACTCGCCTCGGTAATACCCTAGAAATTTCTAGCAACCCTATGGGTCCCGTCATGTTATGTTATCTTGAATCCCTCAACTCGTCTATCGATAGTTGGCAATCGGTGAGGGTGGTCCGAGAATATCCTGATATCTTGGGTGAAGTGAAGGGGTTACCCTTAGACGTGGGATAGATTTCCACATTATCTGGTTGGTAATACCAAGCCAGTTTCGTGGCCGGTTAGGCACATGACCTCACGAAATGAGAGTTAAGAAAGCAAGTCAAGGAGTTGCTTGAGAAGAACTTCCTGAGACGAAGCATTTTCGAGTAGGGTGCTCCAGTAGTATTCGTTACTGATGTGGACAGTTTGTTTCGCTTATGTGTTGATTATCGTAAGATAACCGTTACCAAGGATCAATGATTTGTTTGATCAGCTTGTAGGAGCATCTGTTTTCTTTTGATCTAGCTACCGGATTCCATCAGCTTAGGATGGCTGAGGATGGAATTGACAAGACTGCGTTTAGGACTCTAGATGGGTTTTAGAATGACTAGTCATACTATTTGGTTTGACTAATACACCCGCATATTTCGTGAACTTGATGGGTAGGGTGTTTAGGGAGTCCTTGAACAAGTTTGTCATGGTCGTCGTAGACGATATTTTGATCTCCTCAAAAGAACGAGGAAGAACATGCTATACATCTCAAGGAGGAGATGGATACGCTTAGAGCCACCAGTGGAAGGTCAAGTTCTCCAAATATCACTTTGGAGGAAAGAAGTTGGATTTCTTGGGCACATAGTCCCTAAGTAAGGCTTAGCGGTGGATTCCGCTAAAGTGGTTGCGGTTTAAAACCGGAAAACTCTGAGGAGGGCAATTGAAGTAAGAAGCCTCCTCAGTTTGGCTAGTTAGTTAGCATTCCCGGAGCTTAGACTTACTCTTCTGGATCAAGAAGGGGGTTTCGCAGGAAGAAGATCCGCAGTTAGTCAAGAACATGGACCAGATGATTCGAGGCGAAATGTTAAGTCACCTCACTAGATATATTATAGATGACAAGGGATGACTAAGGCACGATGAGAGATTATGTGAAAGACTTGGTAAAGAAGGTTCTTGAAAATGCGCATCACTCGAGGAGGTGGCCGAGTTGGTCTCAGGATGCATGTTGTGCCACCAGGCTAAGGCCAAGTCATAGAAGCCCAGTGGGCCATTACCTCTATTGGGGGTTTCGCAAGGGAAGTGTGAAAACATCTCGATAGATTGTGTGGATGGACTACCTAGATCAAAGAAAGGGAATACGGGTATGAGGGTCATAATAGGTAGACTCACGAAGAGTGCTCATTTCAGTCCAGTGAAGAGCGAGAGGACTGCATCATGGTTAGCAACGGTTTACCCTCAAGGAGTTGGCCAGTTTTGAAATAGCCTACAGGAAGCCAGGGGTAGGCAACTGAATCTAGGTATGGTCTATAGGCGAATGGTTCATTTCGATTAAGCATGAGTTATAGAAAATCACGTTTATAAGGGCAATTGGCAACGTGGATTGATATTTTCAAGAAAAGTTCTGCTGCGTGGAATACTTTATAGTAAGTAGACGAGATCCAGGATTCACAAGTGAATTTTGGAGAGCTGGCATGAGATCATGAGGTTATAGTATGTTTAAGCCAAGTATACAGAAGGAAGAATAAGTGGAAAAGAAAGACGGGAGGCAATAATGAAATGAGTTCCAACTCGAATTTGGGAAATAGGAGTTAGGAAGCCAAGGAATCATGAAGTGAAAGATAGGCAAAGCACAGTGGAGTTAAGCTCAAGGAAACGTGACTAAGAAGAGTGAAGACTAGATACGCGCATCATATCTCTTTTTAAGAGTGCATCTTTGATCCTTGTTTTCCTGTGGAGCTTGCTTGCAAGTTATCTTTTGTATATATCCTCTCGGTCCCATTCTCGATCTTATTTCCGTTGTAAACTCCATAAGGGGGTTAAGACTCATCGGTTAGTACTATATGTCAAAGTTTGAATGGATTTCTTGTAATCCAAAAAGGAGTTTATCTAGTTTATCTAGTTTATCGTGTCGATCTTGTCATGAGAACCTTAGGTAGAAACCCTTTGGATGAAACATGTATTTGAAACATGTTATGCTTGATGGTTGCAAGTGGTTGCAAGTGTTTGCAAGTGGTTACTCGTGGATGCATTATACACGATTAGGCACTAGATCGGCTCACACACTCTTCATGTTGCATATGCATGAGTGTTTATGCTTATTCATGATTGAAACTTGTTGTGCCACCACATGGATGTTGCATATGGATGAATGTTATGTGCACTCATATAGATGCTATGAATTTAGGAATTTGCATACATATGGATTCATTTCACTGACATACATGTGCATTAAGGAGGTTTACTGTATCAGTAACCGCCTGATTTACATACATATGCATTAAGGAGGTTTACTGTATTAGTAACCGCCTGATTTTTGCATTAGGTAAGTACATATACACACACTTTTGCATATGTTCATCCAGCATTTAGAATCTTGTAAGGACAATGATTGCTCGTGGATGATGCTTTGAGTAGATGGATGATTGGATGGTAGGATACGTTCTTCCTAACTTGTAGATTTCGGGGACGAAATCCTTTAAGGAGGGGAGAATGTAACAACCCGTATTTTCAATAACCTGTAATAATGTAAATTGAGGCAGAATTTAATTCTAAAATCTGAATCAAGGGAAACGGGCTATGCCATTGCGTTCGTCTCGGAAAAATACGCGAAATAGAGTCCGAGTTTTCGAAAATCGGAGTCCGTATGACCCAGTTAAGGCCCATTGAAGTTTTCAGAAAATTCCTAAGTAAAAACAGATTTAAACTTCAAAATAAAAACTGAAATTAGGGCAACTGGGCAGGCGGGAAAAATTCCCGCCCAGGACCCCATGTCGACAGGCCTGTCGACAGGGGTCTTGGCATGTCGACTGCCTTGTCGACAGCCCTGTCGACAGGGGGTGCCCGGCTGTTTAGCCTGGTGCACCATTTCTGATTAGGGTTGGGTCTTGTGGCCTGTTTCTAGAGAGTTCCGAGATCTGATGGACCTAATTGAATCTAGGGTTAATCCTATGGCCTAAAAACACTAGCCTAATCTATAAATAAGACCCTAACCTACCCTAAATCACTCATTATTCATTCTAGCAACAAAACTATGCCAAAATCGAAACTCTCATGGCCTCCACCCTCTTCATACAATTCCTAAATAAATTCCTAAGTGATTTTCCATGCATACAAGCATATTTAGGCTTGTATGATCCTCCTTAGCTTGCATTAAAGGCTTGTTTCTCTATTGGCATCATAAAGGAGGAGTCTTGATCAAGTTTGCTTGCATTTGGGGGTTTTAATTAGTTGCATAAGGGGTTTCTTACAATTGCTATACTCATTTGAGTCCGCATAAGCATTGTAAGCCCTCTTACCTTCATTTTAGAAACTCTAAAGTCAATATGTGATGCAAGTTGGGATTTATGTATGTTTATTGAGTTATGCATGTTTATGCAAGTTTGCTAAGCCTTGATTTGCAAGTTAAATGAGTTATGCATGTTTATGCAAGTTTACTAAGCCATAGTTTGCAAGTTAAATGAGTTATGCATGTTTATGCAAGTTTACTAAGCCATGATTTGCAAGTTAAATGAGTTATGCATGTTTATGCAAGTTTACTAAGCCATGATTTGCAAGTTAAATGAGTTATGCATGTTTATGCAAGTCCACTATGCCATGATTTGCAAGTTAAATGAGTTATGCATGTTTATGCAAGTCCACTATGCCATGATTTGCAAGTTAAATGAGTTATGTATGTTTATGCAAGTTTAAAATGACAAGTTGTGCATGTTTGACATGTTAGGCAAGTTTAAAATGACAAGTTGTGCATGTTTGACAAGTTATGCAAGTTTAAAATGACAAGTTGTGCATGTTTGACAAGTTATGCATGTTTATGGTAAAATGCAAGTTCACTATGCTAAGTTATGCAAGACTAACATGTTATGCATGTTTGTTGTGATAAGCAAGTTCATCATGTATGTTGTGCCAAGTTCCCTCTTCCTATCCTTTATGCGTTATTACGAATATGTAAGCGATAGAATGACGTTGGGGGTTTGGGTAAACTTAAAATACACGAAAATACAAGATTGGGAATTTACCTATTAAGTTAGGTCTACCCCTTGGGAATTTACCTATTAAGTTAGGTCTACCCAAGCATTTGTTGACTTGTAATGGTGGTTTGAAAATAAAGTGGACATGACACTTAGAAAACATAAGTGTGGCCAACTCGAGGTTGGGTTGAGTTTGTAGCGTAATCCTACCGGGAACCGACCGGCTTAACTAGTGGCTACAAACAATAGGACCCAATGTGAGAAGTTGGTCATGTGGTGCCAAAACCCGAGGTTAGCCTGAGTTGTGGTGTAAACCTACCCGGACCCGCCCGGCCTAACTAGTAACCACAACAAGGTCTAATGTGAGAGGTTAAGGTGCATTAAATTAATTAATGCCTCATGATTAGGGTTAAGTCAGGGTCCACTAATACTTAACCAATTTGGGAGTTCGAGGGATTAGAATGGGGTTAAGTTACACTTAACCAATTTCTTCCATGATTAGTGAAGGGTTAAATCACACTTAACCCTCTTAGAAACCCTAGCAGCGTGGTCCGTTCCGGCAGTAATCCCAGTTGGGTATCATTCACAACCCTAGAGGACTAGGCTAGGGCGGGGCACGATTACTGGACGGATGTAAGCGACCAAAGGACGATGGCTGAGTGGTACAGCGGTGCGGGTTCAGGCGGGCTACGGACGTGCACGTAGTCCGGTGTTGGACAAACTCGAGGCACGGGTACCAGTAGGTTAGGGTTGTGCATTATTGCTTAAGTGTCCGGGGTTGACACCCGAGGGCTTGATACACCCAAAGGTGGACCCAGAACAGACTAACTACAACCATATGTGGGCCATATGGACACCAACACTTGACGTGTTAGGTTTATAGGGAGCCGATCGACTAGACCGTTGGGCTGGACCTTATATTAAGGTCACCTCATGTTATTGGGCCAAAGTTTGGGCTAAGGGATCAATGCCTGTTATGTTGGTTTGCTAGTACACCGTGGTGCAAAACTTAACCTTGTTTTATGCGATGACACCTCTATCTATCTTGTAGTTGATTTATCATGCCAGTATGTTGTTATTTATGATCATCTCAGTTTCCATCATGATGTTAACTTTATTAGTTATAGACTGATCGTAGCAGGGCTTACTCAGTCTTTTTGACTGACCTGTTTTCTTTCGCCTCTTTTCTTCCGTTTCCCCCCCAGGTTCTCAGGGAGGGAATACTGGAGCCTAGCTTGGATTTTAGCTGCTTCCTTGGATAGCTCAAGTATGCTTTGGACTTGAGCCGCTATGGTTTATCACTCTTATTTGGGGATAGTACTTATGTATTCCAGTTTATCAGATGATGTATTTATCTAGACTTGTAATTTTGGGAAATTGATATTTTGATGTACCAGACTTGTGTTTTGAAATGGTTTAAAAATCTTCCGCTGTTTTATCTACTTACTCTGTTTATTTACATATATATATGTCATGTCCTGCCTTGCTATATCATTATGCATGTTTACCTTATTTTAAAAAAACGCCCCACCAAAGTCAGAGTTGCTCGTAAGAGCCACCCTGGCGAAGGTGGGGTGTTACAAGAGGGTTGCGGAGGTTTTAGATTAAAAGGGGATTATCGGGAGTAAAGAAGCAATATGAGTACCAATGAAAAGTAAAATTGGGCGGTCGAGAAATAACGTGGAGGGAACGAAAATTTAGTATTAGGAAAAAATTTGCAAGAAAACACGTTGTATTTTTTACCCGTATAAACACTAAATGCTTAATTATAGCAAATACGATTTTGATGCAATCCCACTTGCTATTAATATAATATTTTCTTGTAGTGAATGAAAATTTATTAATACATGGAAGAAAAGGAAAATCTGTTTCAATAACAGTGTGTGTAACGGAGAAGATAATAAGATAAGGATACTTAATTTAAATATCAGGAATTAAGTAAAATGGACATTACCATTGCGTTCGTCTCGGAATTCTGCTTGGAATAGAGTCCAAGTTTTCGAAAATCAGACTACGTATGAAAGAGTTATGGCCTTCGGAAGATTCAACAAAAATTCAGAATTTACACAGGAAATTTCCCAGGCAGGTCGACCTGGGGGTCGATCTACCCAGGGAGGTCGACCTGGGGGTTAACATACCCAGGGAGGCCGACCTCCCCCTGATATTTTTTTAGGTCTGGGCAGTGACGATTTTTGGTGTGCTAGACGGACCAGATGGCTTCTTCGGTGATCTAGCAGCTCTAAAACACTCTATACACCTATAAAATAGTTGTAACACCCCACGCCCGCTATGGTCACTCTCTAAGGGAATGCCATAACATCGGTGGAGTATTTTGAGTGAATATAGAACAGAGTAATTACAGCAAGACAGATATAAGTAATACTTTGAAAATTTAAAACATCATTTCAATTGCAGCGGAAAATAAAACATGTCTGGTTACATCACAAAACCATAATAGAAGTCAAGTACAAATATCCATCCTGCTAAATGAAAATACATAATCCCAATACATGAACTGATAGCCGTAAAAGAAAAGGGTAAACTGAGCTCTACATCTAGGGTCCAAGCTCCCAGAGAGAAATAAAAGCAGCCTGATCAAAGCCCACTCGCGCTGGGCCCACTCTGAGAACCTGAGGGTTGGGAAAAAGATAAAAACAACGGGGTCAGACATAAGCCTGAGTGAGCCCTATAACCTTAACAATACAATTATTAAAGTAATTAGGGTATGATATGAACTCGGTACGGTACCTTTGGGGATAATGACTACACTAAGTAGCCAACAAACATAGGGTGAACTAAGATAACCGTAAAGACGCATCTACCCACCCAAGGATAATTACTAACTGCACCACACCAGTCATTCCTACTCAAAGGTTGATCCCACCCAAGAATTTAAAAGAAAGATATAACTAGTAGTTTCATGTACCCCTAGCTGACCACATAGGTGCCGTCTGCCCCTATCTCCACTAGGTGTACCCCACTACTCCCCAAGCGATCGGCTCCCTAACGTAGATACCCGTGCTGGTACCACAGTGGGGTGTATCACTCCCCTAAAGTGGCAACCCAATACTATCAACGGTGCACGGCTTATACCTACACGATGCAACAACGGCTTATCTACCAGCCCGGGCCCACACACGCATATGAAACCCGTTGGACTTGCGTTGCCACCGCTAACCCGTTTTGGCCTCTTATAATCAAGCCCAGTACGCGTGTCCCGTCCTCGACATGGGTCGAGCCCACAAAGATACAAATGGGTTACTGGTTGAAATGGGCCCCCACAAGCTACTCACCTAAGCTTGTCACTTATCTAGTGTATCCCACTTAACCCTTTAATCATGTTTAATTACATGTTTCCACTTGGTTAAGTATTCTAATCGTATTTCTATTGCCACCCAAGGCAACCCACTAGATTTCCACATGCCATCCAAGGCACCCACTTAACCCCTCATGTCCCTCTACATGCTAATATGGTTAAGTGTTTCTTAATTAATTAAGATCATGACCTCAAAAAGACCTCTCACATTAGACCGTCTTTTATGACTGCTGGATATGCCGGTTGGTTCCGGGCAGACTAATGTCATCAAAAGGGTCTAACCTCGTGTCTTTACTTTAATCACGTATTTAATTTATGACTAAGACCTCCCACATTGGGCCAATCATTTGTAGCTGCTGGATGGCCGGTCGGTTCCGGGCAGACTTCCGCTACAAAAGGGTCCAACCTCGTGTCTTAGTTGATTAATTACACCTAATTAATCACCCCCATAATTAATTATCCCTAATTAATTACACATTTTTAAGAATATGGGTAGACCTAACTCAATACGTAAATTCCCAATTCCATAGCATGGGTAGACCTAACTCAATAGGTAAATTCCCATGGGGTAGACCTAACTTAATAGGTAAATTCCCACTTATGTTCATTCCTTTTATTTTGTTAATATGCATTTTTAACCCCATCGTTCCCCACGTAAATCGTTCTCATTTCATGACATAATAAAGGGAAGATTCATCACAAATATCATGGGTGTAACCACATCTTAGCATATAACTTTGTCATGGGTTAAGAGGATGTCAACTTGCATATATGAGCATATATTAACCCAACTATATCTAACCCAAACTTGCATATTATCATACACATGACTTGCATAACATGTTGCATATGAACTTGCATATTATCATACACATATCTTGCATAACATGTTGAACTTGCATATAAACATTCACATAACTTGCATAACATGTTAAACTTGCATATAAGCATACACATAACTTGCATAAGCATGCATAACTTGCATAACATGTTAAATTTGCATATAAGCATATACATAACTTGCATAAGCATTCACATAACTTGCATAAGCATGCATACTTGCATAACATGTTAAACTTGCATTTAAGCATATACATAACTTGCATAAGCATTCACATAACTTGCATAAGCATGTTGCATAATAGATCAATGTTCAACTTAGTGTTTTGCATCATAAGCATCATGAAACATAGCACCAAACTTGCATAAAGATGTCATGAACACATACACTAAACTTGCATGAACACATTAATCCACAAACATAACCATACATCCTCATATCCTATCTTAATCAATTTAACAATTGATTATTAAGGGGATAGAAGCTCACCCAAAATCAAGATTAGCAAATTAATAAAGAAGATTAAGAGGCTAGAAGTTGATTTGGAATGCTATCCCTTCTCTAATTTTGATGGAGGCTCCTTCAAGTTTCAAAGTGGTGGCATAATGGCCTTAGATCTATTTTTAGTAAGGATTAGGGGGGTATTAGGGTGTATATATAGATTAGTTAGGTGTTTTAGGACCATAGGATTAGCCCTAAATTAGATTAGGACCATCAGATTTCGGAAATCTCTAGAACACAGCCCAAGACTCAACCAAAAACCAGATCTGGTGCACCCAGATCAACAGGGCCGACACCCTGTGTCGACACCCCTGTCGACAGGGCTGTCGACACCCCTATCGACATGCCTGTCGACACCCCTGTCGACATGCCTGTCGACACGGGGCTAGGCGGGAACTTTCCCACCACCTCCGCTTTTGGCTCCAATCCTGTTTTTGAACTGAATTTTAAATCTGTTTTTAATTTTGAATTTTCTGAAAACTTCTTTGGGCCATAACCGGGCCATACGGACTCCGATTCTCGAAAACTCGGACTCTATTTCGCGTATTTTTCCGAGACGAACGCACTGACGCAGCCCGTTACCCCCAATTCCCTCATATGAGATTATTTATCCTGTAATTAGTGAATTTTAGTATTAACTAAAATTCGGGGTGTTACATTCTCCCCTCCTTAAAGGATTTCGTCCCCGAAATCTCTAAGTTTAAGGAGAATGCATATCCTACCATCCAAACAACCATCTACTCAATCCATCAATCACGAGCATCCATTGTCCTTAAATCAAAATTTCTAATGATGTATGAGCATATGCAAGAAGTGTGTGTATATGTTCCCTATCTAATGTATGAACATATGCAAACCATGATAGTGCCATGCATCCAATATGTATGCGAAAGAACCCTATCGACACATACAATATCTACATGAGTGCACAATCATTCACCAAAATGCATCATCCATATGATAACACAATCATTATACATCCATAAATATAGTTTCCTACACACAATTTTATGCAATATGCAATATGAAGTGATTGAGCCGATCTAGTGCCTAGAGTGTGTATATATGCATCCACGAGCAACCACTAGCAACCACTTGCATCCACATGCATCCATCAAACATAACATGTCTCAAACACATGTTTCAACCATAGGTTTACCCTATCTAAAGGTCAAAGGTACTAATGAGAGGACATACTAAAGATAAGATAAGTACTAGACAATAATAGAGGAGAAAGTAAAGACATACCCTCAAAAAGAAATGGGTACAATGAACGCATCTTCGCTTCCGTCTCCCAAGTTGCGTTACTCTCGTCTTCTCCCCATTGTACTTTGACTAGTTGAACCTCTCGATTCCTCAGTTTCCTAGTCTCTGACCCAAGGATGCGGGTAGGAGCTCGTCGAATAGTCGCATCACGCTCTACTTCCACTTCTTTAAGCAAGCTCGGCTCTACCACCTCTGCGGTCTCATGTAAGCATTTCCGCAAATGGGACACATGGAATACATCATGTACACCACTAAGTCTGTCGGGCAACTCCGCTCTATATGCCATCCGTCCAATCCTTTCCTTAATAGGAAATGGCCCTACGAACCTTGGTGCTAACTTCCCAACAGATCCAAAGCGAACCACATTTCGTAACGGAGACACTTTGACAAAGACCATGTCCCCAACTTCAAACTCAAGACCCGTCCTTCTCTTGTCCGCATAAGATTTTTGCCTATCCTGCGCTGCTTTCATCCTTCTTCTAATCAAGTCAACCTTCTCAGAAGTCTCCCTAACCATATCAGGCCCAAGCAAGATCTTATCTGTAGATTCCCACCAACATGCAGGTGATCGACAAGGCCTTCCATAAAGAGCTTCGAAAGGAGCCATACCAATACTGGACTGAAAGCTGTTATTATATGCGAACTCCACCAATGGAAGATGCTCTTCCCATGTACCTCCAAAATCCAAGATACAAAGCCTCAAAAGGTCTTCTAGGACACGATTCACCCTCTCAGTCTGGCCGTCTGTCTGAGGATGATATGCGGTGCTCAGACACAATTGAGTCCCTACTGCTTCTTGCAAACTTCTCCAGAACTCGCTAGTGAAGATAGGATCTCGATCACTCACTATGCTAGAGGGTACCCCATGCAATCGAACTATCTCTCGAAGATATACAGAAGCTAGCCATGGAGCAGTCCTCTTGCTCTTCACAGGTATGAAATGGGCGCTTTTAGTAAGTCTGTCTACCACAACCCAAATTCCCTTTCTTGATCTGGGTAACCCGTCAATAAAATCCATCGAGACGCTATCCCACTTCCATTGCGGAACTTCCAATGGGTGAAGCAACCCACCAGGTTTCTTTTGCTCCTCCTTCACTTGTTGGCACACCAAGCATCGAGCGACATACTCGGCCACATCTTTCTTCATACCGGCCCAGAAGAAAACCCTCTTCATGTCTTGGTACATCTTGTCCCCACTGGGATGAATGGTCATCCTAGAACGGTGTGCATCATCAAGAATAACCTTCCTCAAACCCTCGTCTTGCGGTACACAAAGTCTACCGTCTCTACGCAAGCACCCCTTATCGTCTAGGGTGTACCTACTCAAATGGCTGGACGACTCCCCCCTTATGAGCTTCTCCACCAACTCAACCAACTGTGGGTCGTCCCTCTGTGCTTCTCCAATCCGCCCCAGAAGAGTAGGTCTGACCTCCAAGGATGCTAGCAAACCGGGTACATAATCAATGGAAGGTCTGAAATCAAACATCGAGATAAATTCCAAGCTTCGTTGTTCCACGAACAATGGACTCAAGGACAACCTCTTTCTGCTCAAGGCGTCCGCTACCACGTTACCCTTGCCAGGGGTATACGCTATCTCGAAATCATAGGATGCTAAGAACTCCATCCACCTTTGCTGTCTCAAGTTCAAATCCTTCTGAGAAAATAAGTACTTCAATGATTTGTGGTCAGTGAACAATTCGAACCTCTCACCAAGCAGATAATGGCGCCAAATCTTAAGCGCAAAAACAATAGCGGCCAACTCTAATTCATGGGTAGGGTAATTTTTCTCATGCACTCTCAACTGCCTTCCACCATAGGCTATCACCCTTCCCTCTTGCATTAAGACTGCGCCAAGTCCTGTCCCACAAGCATCGGTATAAACAACAAATGGCTTGCTCCCATCTGGCAACACTAAAACTGGAGCGGTGGTTAAAGCTCTCTTTAACCATCGGAACGCATCATCACAATCTACGTCCCATGTGAAAACAAGATTCTTCTTCGTTAAGCGGGTTAATGGGGCTGATATCTTCGCGAAGTCTTTAATAAACTTCCTATAGTAACCCGCCAACCCCAAGAAACTTCTTACTTCGGTAGCATTCTTCGGAACCTTCCAATCCTGAATTGATACTACCTTCGCGGGATCCACAGCTATCCCTTCCTTGGAGACCACGTGCCCCAAGAAACGCACCTCCTTCCTCCAGAAGTGACATTTAGAGAATTAAGCCTTAAGGCTATGTGCTCGAAGAGTCTTCAATACCTCCCCAAGATGTAGGGCATGCTCTTCTTCACTCTTAGAAAATACTAAGATATCATCCACAAAGACCACCACGAATTTATTAAGGAACTCCCTGAACACCCTACTCATTAAATCAACAAAGTATGTAGGGGCGTTCGTCAACCCAAATGGCATCACCAGCCACTCATAGAAACCATCCGGAGTCCTAAAGGCAGTCTTGTCTATGCTATCCTCAGCCACCCTCAACTGATGAAACCCCGTGGCTAAGTCCAATTGAGAAAATACTGAAGCGCCAACCAATTGATCGAAAAGATCATCAATCCTCGGCAATGGGTGTATATTCTTCTTTGTGAGCTTATTGAGTTCTCTATAGTCTACACAAAGTCTGAGGGACCCATCCGCCTTCGTAGCAAAAACTACTGGAGCACCCCACTCCGATATACTTCGTCTTATGAACCCCTTCTCAAGCAACTCCCCTACTTGCTTATGGAGTTCCCTCCTCTCACGAGGAGCCATGTGGCGCAATGGTAAAGATACAGGTTTAGCATTATCCACCAGATATATTCGGAAGTCAATCTCCCGCTTCGGAGGTAAGCCCTTCACCTCCTCAAACACATCCGAGTATTCCCGGACCACTCCAACAGATTGCAAACTTTCGACCGAAGCGTCAAGCGATTCAAGATAACTTAGCTTAACAGAATCCATGGGATTACAAGAGATCTCGAGAGTATTACCCAAGCGGGTCATGAGCCTAACAACTCTCCTTTCGCAATCAAGAACGGCACCATTACTGGGTAACCAGTCCATGCCCAAAATCAACCCATAGCCCGTGAAGCCCAACACAAAAGCATCACATCTAAATTCAATGCTAAGTATAGAAATCTTCAAACCCAAACATATCATGGACAAATAAGTGGAGCCCCCAATTGGGTTTGAAACAACCAAGGGATCATCTACCAGACTGGTGTCTAAGTGCAGTGACTCAACTAATGATGATGAGATAAACGAATGCGATGCGCCTGAATCAAACAATGTACGGACAGGATGATCAAATAGAAAAACCAGACTTTCAACGGAAATAGTTCTACCTCTTTCCTGAATCGGTGGAACCGCGAGAGCCTGTACTTGCCCCCTAGCCTGACCCGGTGCCATAAGAGCTTGCACCTGTCCTCCTGAGGTAGATCCCGTCCTTTGCCCCTTCTTAGGGAAATCTTTCACTAGATGCCCTGCTTCGCCACAATGAAAGCAACCAGTCTTCTTCTTCTTTCTACAATCTTTGCTTATGTGACCTGGAATCCCACAATTGAAGCACTTCTTCTTCCCCTTGCCACCGTTGCCTTTCCCACCTTTGTTTTGCTGTTGTTGCTAAGGTCTCTTTTGATCTCCCTTCTTCTCGGGTGCCTTATTAGCATTGGGACCCTTCTCTTCTTCATGCATGAGTGCCATGTCAACTAGCTTCTCGAAGGTGGCCCCCATAGGGATATGAGTCATAGCCAACCCATGCATCGGTTCATTCAAGCCTTTCACGAACCTCAAAGCCTTCTTCTCCGGTGTATTCACCATGTCTAGGCCAAACCTTGCCAATTGATTAAACTTGTTGACATATTCCTTCACTGAGAGATTTCCTTGCTTTAGGGTCAAGAATCTTTCCATATACAAGTTTTCCTCCGCCCTTGAGAGAAACTTTGCCACAAATCTTTGCCTAAAATCCGCCCAAGAGTCAACGGGGCGTTCTCCATTAGTGACCTCCCACCAGAATGAGGCCTCTCCCTTCATTAACCAAGCAGCTAACTTGACTTTCTTTCATTCTTCCATCTCAAAGATATCTATCAACTCTTCCACCTCCTTAAGCCAATCTCTAGCCTCCACAAAAGTTTCAGATCCTTGAAAAGGTTTCCCTCCCATAGCTTTAAATTCCTTGCAAGTCTTAGCAAAAGTATCCGTACGAGGAGGAGGGGGAGGAGGAAGATCGGGTGCTACGGTTGGTGGAGGAACATTTGCTGGACCCGCAGTGGTGGCCCTAGCCTCCATCAATCTCCTATACCATACTGGTACCGTCACACCCTCCGGAAAGTTAAGATCCTCAGCCATGCTGAAACGAAAAAGGAAAGATTCAAAACGGAGAATTCGAAGGATAAAGATATGGCTATTGGGGATTATGCTTTTCTTTCAAAAACTTTTCTCTTTAAAGACATGTTTTTGAAAATATCTCTTCCAAAAATGTTTTTAGAAAAATAGTTTTCTAAAAATTTTATCTGTTCCGGTAACCTTTGCTCTGATACCACGTGTAACACCTCACGCCCGCTATGGTCACTCTCTAAGGGAATGCCATAACATCGGTGGAGTATTTTGAGTGAATATAGAACAGAGTAATTACAGCAAGACAGATATAAGTAATACTTTGAAAATTTAAAACATCATTTCAATTGCAGCGGAAAATAAAACATGTCTGGTTACATCACAAAACCATAATAGAAGTCAAGTACAAATATCCATCCTGCTAAATGAAAATACATAATCCCAATACATGAACTGATAGCCATAAAAGAAAAGGGTAAACTGAGCTCTACATCTAGGGTCCAAGCTCCCTGAGAGAAATAAAAGCAGCCTGATCAAAGCCCACTCGTGCTGGGCCCACTCTGAGAACCTGAGGGTTGGGAAAAAGATAAAAACAACGGGGTCAGACATAAGTCTGAGTGAGCCCTATAACCTTAACAATACAATTATTAAAGTAATTAGGGTATGATATGAACTCGGTACGGTACCTTTGGGGATAATGACTACACTAAGTAGCCAACAAACATAGGGTGAACTAAGATAACCGTAAAGACGCATCTACCCACCCAAGGATAATTACTAACTGCACCACACCAGTCATTCCTACTCAAAGGTTGATCCCACCCAAGGATTTAAAAGAAAGATATAACTAGTAGTTTCATGTACCCCTAGCTGACCACATAGGTGCCGTCTGCCGCTATCTCCACTAGGTGTACCCCACTACTCCCCAAGCGATCGGCTCCCTAACGTAGATACCCGTGCTGGTCCCACAGTGGGGTGTATCACTCCCCTAAAGTGGCAATCCAATACTATCAATGGTGCACGGCTTATACCTACACGATGCAACAACGGCTTATCTACCAGCCCGGGCCCACACACGCATATGAAACCCGTTGGACTTGCGTTGCCACCGCTAACCCGTTTTGGCCTCTTATAATCAAGCCCAGTATGCGTGTCCCGTCCTCGACATGGGTCGAGCCCACAAAGATACAAATGGGTTACTGGTTGAAATGGGCCCCCACAAGCTACTCACCTAAGCTTGTCACTTATCTAGTGTATCCCACTTAACCCTTTAATCATGTTTAATTACATGTTTCCACTTGGTTAAGTATTCTAATCGTATTTCTATTGCCACCCAAGGCAACCCACTAGATTTCCACATGCCACCCAAGGCACCCACTTAACCCCTCATGTCCCTCTACATGCTAATATGGTTAAGTGTTTCTTAATTAATTAAGATCATGACCTCATAAAGACCTCTCACATTAGACCGTCTTTTATGACTGCTGGATATGCCGGTTGGTTCCAGGCAGACTTCTGTCATCAAAAGGGTCTAACCTCGTGTCTTTACTTTAATCACGTATTTAATTTATGACTAAGACCTCCCACATTGGGCCAATCATTTGTAGCCGCTGGATGGCCGGTCGGTTCCGGGCAGACTTCCGCTACAAAAGGGTCCAACCTCGTGTCTTAGTTGATTAATTACACCTAATTAATCACCCCCATAATTAATTATCCCTAATTAATTACACATTTTTAAGAATATGGGTAGACCTAACTCAATAGGTAAATTCCCATGGGGTAGACCTAACTTAATAGGTAAATTCCCACTTATGTTCATTCCTTTTATTTTGTTAATATGCATTTTTAACCCCATCGTTCCCCACGTAAATCGTTCTCATTTCATGACATAATAAAGGGAAGATTCATCACAAATATCATGGGTGTAACCACATCTTAGCATATAACTTTGTCATGGGTTAAGAGGATGTCAACTTGCATATATGAGCATATATTAACCCAAATATATCTAACCCAAACTTGCATATTATCATACACATGACTTGCATAACATGTTGCATATGAACTTGCATATTATCATACACATATCTTGCATAACATGTTGAACTTGCATATAAACATTCACATAACTTGCACAACATGTTAAACTTGCATATAAGCATACACATAACTTGCATAAGCATGCATAACTTGCATAACATGTTAAACTTGCATATAAGCATATACATAACTTGCATAAGCATTCACATAACTTGCATAAGCATGCATACTTGCATAACATGTTAAACTTGCATTTAAGCATATACATAACTTGCATAAGCATTCACATAACTTGCATAAGCATGTTGCATAATAGATCAATGTTCAACTTAGTGTTTTGCATCATAAGCATCATGAAACATAGCACCAAACTTGCATAAAGATGTCATGAACACATACACTAAACTTGCATGAACACATTAATCCACAAACATAACCATACATCCTCATATCCTATCTTAATCAATTTAACAATTGATTATTAAGGGGATAGAAGCTCACCCAAAATCAAGATTAGCAAATTAATAAAGAAGATTAAGAGGCTAGAAGTTGATTTGGAATGCTATCCCTTCTCTAATTTTGATGGAGGCTCCTTCAAGTTTCAAAGTGGTGGCATAATGGCCTTAGATCTATTTTTAGTAAGGATTAGGGGGGTATTAGGGTGTATATATAGATTAGTTAGGTGTTTTAGGACCATAGGATTAGCCCTAAATTAGATTAGGACCATCAGATTTCGGAAATCTCTAGAACACAGCCCAAGACTCAACCAAAAACCAGATCTGGTGCACCCAGATCAACAGGGCCGACACCCTGTGTCGACACCCCTGTCGACAGGGCTGTCGACACCCCTGTCGACATGCCTGTCGACACCCCTGTCGACATGCCTGTCGACACGGGGCTAGGCGGGAACTTTCCCACCACCTCCGCTTTTGGCTCCAATCCTGTTTTAGAACTGAATTTTAAATCTGTTTTTAATTTTGAATTTTCTGAAAACTTCTTTGGGCCATAACCGGGCCATACGGACTCCGATTCTCGAAAACTCGGACTCTATTTCGCGTATTTTTCCGAGCCGAACGCACTGATGCAGCCCGTTACCCCCAATTCCCTCATCTGAGATTATTTATCCTGTAATTAGTGAATTTTAGTATTAACTAAAATTCGGGGTGTTACAATAGTGTTAAGACCTAACCTAATTCATAAACAATTCCTTCTGACGCCTCCGTGCCGTCAAACTTCAACCAAACATGGCTGCCGCCTCAAAAACGTAAATTAATTTGCAAGTTCTTCATCAACTTTAGAGTTTAATCAAATCAAGTAGAAAAGATCTGCATCATCAATTCATGCACTTCACCAATAATCAAATAAGAAGATTAAATCAACGTTCTACATCAACGACAAATCGCTTATTTCTCCAATCCAGTCAATGTGAGTGGATTTGAAATATATTTGTTGTATAATATTGCCTCTATCGTTTACCATTCCCCATAATGAATATGATGATAATTCAATAAGATCAGTTATTTTTATTTATGTCTACGTTTGAATTCTCTCTTTTAACCTTTCCTTTCTTTATATAACTAGGCTATCTCGAGCCTACATTTATCATGGATTTATGCGTTTAAAAGAGGAACGATAAATTAAAAGAGGGAAAAGGGGTTGGTTTGCATGTAATATTGCAAATGGAAGGTTTTGTATAAAAATATAGGCATAATTATACTGAGATGTTGGATTTATGTAAATTGTCATAATTGTAATTGGATATGGAATTGGTATAAACTTGATATTAACAACATGTAATTGGATAGCATGAATTGGTAAAACTTATTTATGCCTTGAAAAATAAGTCTAGAGAGTGAATTTGATTATATGTGTGAACGTATGAGTGTTGAGATATATATTGGGAAAAATACTGATTACATGAAATTGGGCATGATTGGATATTGGAAATTGGCATGTTTGGGTACGAATAACATGGAATTGGTGAATTTGGTTATAATTGGATAATTTGGGAATATGAAATTTGGTTAACTATTATGTGATTGGTGTAGTTAATGGTAAATTGGAAATAGGCATAGAAAAATGAATTGTAATTAGGTTAAATTTGGAACGCATGACATGAATTTGGGGTTTGGGTGAAAGACGATAGTTAATGAACGCCTATTGACTCGAGGTTAGGTGCATCTATGGTGTAAGACTACCCGGAACCGCCCGGTAAATCCAGCAACCACAAGCGGACGCCTAATGTGAGAAGTCAACGGCAAGAACTAGAGGCGTAATGGTTTATGACACAAGGTTAGGCGTGTTTATGGTGTAAGACTGCCCGGAACCGCCCAGCAAATCCAGCAACCATAAGAGGATGTCTAATGTGAGAGGTCATACCTCGTTATAGCATAATAAATAAATTTAGAAACACTAATCATAATAAGACATGTGGGTGACATGGGTATGGTTAGAGGGTTAAGTAGATGATATAAATGACATGTAGAGCATGACTTAGCTAGACTTAACTGTAGTAAGACATGTTTAAGACATGGAGACTACAATAAAAGAGGGTTAAGTGGGACACGGGTGACTTAAGAAACAAAATTTAGATATGCTTAACCAGATGGGACCCGCAACAGTGTTATAAATTAAATGAATTGGGAAAAGTTTAAATAACGGGTTAAGTAAGTAAAAGGGTTAAGTCAAATCTAAAAATAAAGACAGGAAATGGGGAATGATAAATAATCTATTATGAATAAACTTGAATAAGGCAAGAAAGAATAATAGGTGGAAATTATATGACTTATGGGACAAGATAAGTTATAGGAAACGATAAGGAAGATGATATAGCTTATACGTAAAGATATACTTAAATTAAGTAGTTTGGGAAGGAGAAATGTGAAATTTAAAGTGATATAAGTTATATGAATGGGAAAGAAATAAATTAGAACCATATATGTTGGTTGGGTTGCGTAATTCTCTGGATGCCAGTCTGATGTTGATTTCGGTCTTTAGGGCTAGTGTTTAGGGGATTATTCTCCTAATCAGTATATATGTGGGATAAGGCATATTTAACTTTGAATTAAGTATAACATTTTGTGGGCTTATTAATAGACTTAAGTGGGCTAAGTATAAATTGGATTAATAATTAAGGGTAACTTGGTAAATACGGAAAAAAGGAAGCTAGTGTGAATAACCAAGTTAAATGAGAAAGTTGACGAGGTGGCACAAGGGAGAAATAAATGGTTAGACTTAGGGCCTAATGACATATAAAAACTAAGGCGCTTGAAGCAGTCCGTACGTTGTAGGATGAATAACCCAATGAGGTAGATCATCACGGTGTCATAAGGCACGAGAAGATCGCACGTTTGTTATTTTGGCGGCTCCAATGGACTGGAAGGGGAAACACGCTGCTTCCTAAGACGTTAAAGGTGCTCCTAGTAGTCCTCTGTGCGGTGGCAGATGTTTCAGGCTGTGCCCGCAGAGGTTGGGTCTGCGCTTAACTACTAGGTGGGTGGGTCTTGACTGCAAGAATAACTTGACAGCCAGAATGCTGTACGAGGTGACAGAAAAGGTGATTCGGCGGCTGCCTCAACGGAGGTGGAGGGTCAGGACCAACAAGGATAGTAGGTCGCCGAGTACCTATCACCACAGCCAGTAGGATGCGGGAAGACTAGAGCTAGACCTAAGATACCATTAACCATTCACTATCATGGGACGGTGGTTGAGGGGAGACGCCGCATGGATGTTTAGATTGTTTGCTTATGGGCTTGTCGCTTAGCTCTCGTAGTCTTCAATACTTAAGGGAGGGGCCGAGGTTGGGCCATAGCCACCATGGAAAACAAACCTTAGGGATATTTGTGCTAGAAGCTCTTAAAGGCAAGCCTTACACAGATATGAGGAAAGCTCCCGACCGAGTTTCGTGTTTCTTGTGTAGCCCTGCCATGGAACTCGGGCACGCACACACAATGGGTGTGCGGGTTAGGCATCGAACACGCTTGACTATACGTACGTGGGAAAGTCTAGATACAACCATGTATGCTCTGGGTGGTGTATCGTAGACTAGAGGGCTTTTTTTGATAATGGCAGTCGTTATGTTTACATAATATTATTATAGTAATCCTATGCGGGTGTAGTCTTGTATTATACATAAGAGGAATGTATGTTACTATGACATAGGACGGGGGATTGCGTATATCATTGCGATGATATGGTAGAGACCGTGCAAGTGGGGTTCCATGGGGTGTACCTCCATGTGGGAAGTAGCTGCATATACATTATATTAGGTTAATCTACTAGGGAGTAGATGGGTTCGACATGTGTGTAATCTTAGAGTGCTAATAACACGTACAACCTAATAAATAAGAAAATGTAATCGAATAGTATATGTAGGATTGTTCAAGAAGTGTAGTTTAAATTCATTCACACAGAACTTATGTTCTGACCCCCTCCTCATAACATTCGCAGGTTAGACAGAGACTTATAGCTTTGAGGATACTGATTTAGCAGTGTTGTGATTAAGTTAAAGCTATGTTTTAATACATTATATTTTACTCCTTCCGCTGTGAGGTGTCTTTCGATCTCTGACATATCTCTTTTCTCTGTCTTTTTCTGCAGGATACCAGAGCAACCAACTCAGGTTTCGGGGGTTGGATTTTTTTGAAAAAAAATCGGTCCGTCGAAATCTGGGTGTTACAGTCGTGATAGGTTATAGGTTTCATGCCCCTTTTCCCCCAATTAGGTTTATAGTGAATTATATGTCCATATTCATATTCAGTTAACCAAGTTATGACAATTCTAATAATTCCCCCATTCCCTAACTAACGCTTTCGCATAATTTTTGGCGGCATGCCTAGGCTATAAAGTAGCTTGGCCATAAACAATAACAGGGAAAGGTGATGGGAAGATGACAATAGTGATTATTCCAACATAACTGGTATAAATAAATGTATACATATTAACATGGTGATAAGGTGGACATATAAGGGTAGATCCATGAACTTGTGATAATTAAACTAGATCTAACATAACAAGCATGTCATAAGAAGCATGAGTAGATTCATATGTCCAATAAATGACAGAAATTTACCACAGCAAGATGATCGAGATCTAGACAAAGATTTAATTGTCCTAATAATGATAGTTCCAAATCAACCACAAAGTTGACAAAGGTTCAGATCCACAAAGGTGACATGATAAACTAACCACATGTGAATTAGATCTATAAAAATAGATTTAGCATAATAAAGTTTGAGATCCAAGAATAATATAGATTCATGATTCAATATAGATCCAATTCACAGTACTATCACGTTTTATTTTTAATCATTTAAAGCTAAAAGTAACCTATAACTCACAGTGTTTGACTAAGAAGATAGAACTCAAAAAGAAGCTTGTTGGGTTGGAGATCTATGCTTGAATCTCTAATTGACTAGCTTTAGTTGATCGTTGCTGAAGAAAGGATCCATCTCAGTTCAGACACCGGCAGCCTTTGGCCTGCATGATTTCCAATGAAGAAAACAGGAGAAATAGACATCTATATATAGCTGCCAACCCCTCTGAAACCGACTGCCACCTCAGCCCTAGGGAGGTCGACCCCCCTTAAGGGGTTGAACCCCCTTATGGGATCGACACCCCTGCTTAGGGGTCGACACCCGTGGGGCGGGAATTTTGCCGCCAACGTAATTTTTGAAATTTGAGATGAATTTTGATTTTCTGGACCATATATATATATAATTATCTTGCGCGTATACAAACTTCAAACCTTCATAACTTCTTCATACGGTGTCCGCTTTACGAAAACCAAATGTCTATTTTGACCAAAATTTCGAGACGGATGCAATGGCACAATCTGTTTCCCTTAATTCTGAATATATAGTTATGTTTTCCTTAATTTATCATTTTAATTCGTTGTTAAAATTATAGGGTGTTACATTCTCCATTTAGAAATGCGGTCTTGACGTCTATTTGATGAATTTAAAAATTATAGATAGAAGCTAATGCAATTAAAGTTCTAATAGTTGAAATTCTTGCTACTAGGGCATATATATCAAAATAGTCAATTCCTTCTTTCTGTGTGAATCCTTTGGCAACTAATCTAGCTTTAAATTTTTCGATTGTGCCATCTGCTTTTAACTTTTTCTTAAATATCCATTTACATCCTACTGGTTTAGAACTAGGAGGTAAATCTACTAGTTTCCATGTTTTATTTCCCGTAATAGAATCCATTTCGTCATTTATGGCTTCTTGCCAAAATGACGAATCTTGAGATCTCATTACCTCAGCATATGTTAAAGGGTCAGATTCTATATTTGTAGATAACTTTAATTTGATGCTCTGCATTATTTCTAGATCCTTCAACCAAATATATGATGAAATCTAGTCCAAAAGATTTTTTATCCTTCTTCGTTTACTTCTCCTAAGAGGATCACTATTTTTGTCGATATTTTCGCCAATGTTTTCTACAAGTTCAATAGTTGGTTCATTAACCTCCACATTTCCATTAATAGGTCTGTTAACCTCCACCATTTCATTAATAGGTGTATTGACCTCCACCGTTTCATGAATCGGTTTATTTTGAATAAATGCAAATCTGTTTTTATAAAACACCACATCTCTTGATTCTATTGCTGTATTTACTTCAATAGAACTATTAGGTTAAATTACTGGAAACCTATATCTTTTGCTATGTTGAGCATATCCTAAGAATATGCACTGAATAGCCTTTTGTCCCAATTTTCTATTTTTGGTTCAGGTAATCGGACAATCGCTCTACATCCCCCAACTCGATAATAATCAATATTTGGTTTTCTTTTCTTCCATTCTTTTCTTCCAAAGTTCATAAGGAGTAACTTTACTTTTCTTATGAGGTATTCTATTCAGAATATAACATGCGGTAAGTAAAGCTTCTCCCCAGAAACTAGTATTAAGTCCAGAATTACACAACATTGCATTTACCATTTTGGTAAGGGTTCTATTTTTCCTTTCAGCCACTCCATTTTGTTGAGGAGTATAAGCAATAAATGTTTCATGTATAATTCCTACTGATTCACAATATTCAGGAAATTGATACTCGCCTCCCCTGTCAGATCTAAATGTTTTTATTTTAGTATCACATTGTTTTTCTACTTCAGTTTTATAAGTAGTAAATGAATCTAACACTTCTTTTTTTAGCATGCATAAGGTAAATGTAACAATATTTAGAGTAATCATTTATAAAAATGACAAAATATTTCTTTCCACCTCTAGTAGGAGTACTATGCATATCACATACATCACTATGAATAAGTTGTAACAATTTAGTTGCACTTTCCTCTTTAAAAGGAAATGGTTTTATGGTGATCTTAATTAATGAACATATCCTACACTTATCTACCATATCATTTTGGTGTTTGGGAATTAGATTCAATGATATCATATCAAGTATGCATTTATGATTAACAAGTCCTAATCTATTGTGCCATAATGAAAATGAATCAATAATATAATCAGAATTCATACTTTTGTTACTATCAATATTCAGTTTAAACATACCATCACATATGTACCCATTTCCCATAAACACACTGCGTTTGGTCAACACATATTTGTCCGACTCAAACACTTGTTTGAAACCAAACTTATTAAGAAGACTTCTCGAAACAAGATTCTTCCTAATCTCGGGTACATAATATACATCATTCAATGTCATAACTTTTCCGGATGTGAATTCCAAATCCACAGTCCCCTTCCCTTTAACTGTTGCCTTTGTTGAAATTCCCATATATAGGTAATCTTCGTTTTTAGTCGGTTCCAGTTTCTTGAATTGATTCTTGTCAGTGCAGACATGCTTAGTAGAGCCAGAATCGATCCACCAAGACTGTCTTGTTCAGTCATATTCACTTCTGATATGACTGCTGCAAACTTTTCTTTTTTCTGATCACTGCTTCTTTTTCCGGAAGTGACAATCCCTTTTGTAATGTCCTGGTTTATCACAAAAGTAGCAACCATTTTTACTTTTCTCGTTCTAGGAATTTTTATTGTTCTGCCCTTTCCTCTTCTTATTAGAAGATTTATTCGAAGCACTGTTTTCTTGCTTTTATTCCACCAAATGGACTTTTGATGTACCAACAATGGTTTCAACTTGAGCATCTTTCTGCCTCAGTTGTTGTTCAACCCGCAAGTACTGTGCAAGTTTGTCAAGACTCATATCCTCCTTCTTATGTTTTAGTAGTTTCCTTTGATCTTTCCAAGAAGGAGATAATTTTTCTATTACGGATGAGACCTTCATCGCCTCATCCATATTTAAATTATGTTGACTGAGTTGGTTAAGCATGTGCATGATATCATGGAATTGCTATACAACTGAACGATCATCGATCATTTTGTAGTTAAATATTTAGTGGCTAGAAATTTCTTACTAGTTGCATCCCTCATAAGATACTTTGCTTCTAATGAATCCCAGACATCTTTTGCAGTGGGCTTGTTATATTACATATCGAAGAGAGCATCGGTTATTGCATTACAGATATGTCCCTTGCAAATATAATCATCATGTTCCCATTTGATTCTTTCCCATGTCTGCGCAATCGTTTCATCTTCTGTCTCCGCTGGTTTTGGCGTAGTAAGAACGTATACCACTTTCATTCCAGCCAATAAAAAAATGCATTTTCTTCTGCTATCTAGAGACTTAACACCATCAAACATCTCCAATTTTGTAAAATCAGTGGCAAATTCCTTAATACTGTGAGGAGCCATTGAACAAATACTGTTTTAGATTGTTGGAGTAATTCGTCGCTGGTTCTTCTTATCTACAAATCTCCGAGGCACAATGTGTTGATCGCTATCCTAAAACAGTATTTTACCTCTTATTTTGTGTGCATGAGTAATGGAAAATCTGATCGAAGATACAACAGAGTAGATATTCAATATCTTTAATCGGTGTGTTTACACAAGCACGACGATTCACTATCTTAGATTTAATTGCTGCAGTGACAAGATGATGGAGTTATAGCCTGCAGAACTATAACACAAATGGTTTATTAGAAATTTGGCAAAGGAATATGAGAGAAGAAGAGGTAGAGAAGAAATTCGAGTGATTCAAAATTGGACGGCAGTCTAGTTTTTATAGCAGTGAGGAGATACAGCTGCGTCCATTCAAAAGAACAGTTGCAATTATTCGAACAACGGAGTCTGTTTCTTTTCAGACAGACGCACCCTTTTGTACCAGTCGACTGGTCTGCACAACACCAGTCGACTGGTCCGCATACCAGTCAACTGGTCTGAATACGACCAGTCGACTGGTAACGATTATATCCTTCCGTCTGTTCAAATATGTATAATCCATTCTTTTTCGTTCAAAATTTAAATTTCAGGGCTTAAAACCCCAATTGCACCATGGTTCAAAAATATATGTTTGGCCCATTCCATAACACGATGCGGCTCGGCACGGCACGGCCGGACGTACGGCGGTGGTTCGTGTGTGTGTTGTTTAAATGTGCATGATCTCTCTCCTCACAACAAAGCAAAGATGTGGGAGCCTTAAAGTCCCAACACCTTCATAAGAGGGCTATTGATATTGTTCCCATCTCCTTTTATCTTATATGGTATGGGACAAAAGAATTTGCCGCTCTTTCTTTTATTTCAAAATTTTCTCTAATACATATGTCTCTCTTTGGCCTGGTGCTAACTTCCGGTGCTGCTGTGGCATTATCAACCATATCAATGCTCACCCCTTCAAGATCAACCTTGTCCTCATGGTCATTGACAAATGAATTTTGTGGTAGTGGTTCTATTGAATTTGGGTTTAGGCATAATTTGAGGAGGGAAACATGGAAGACGGGATGAATGTGTGAGTTAGGTGGAAGAAGGAGCTTGTAAGCTACGGGTCCGACGCGTTCGATAATTTGGAAGGGTTCGAAGTATTTCTTGAAGAGTTTGTGGTGATTATTTCATAGAGAAATTTGTCGATATGGTTGCAGTTTGAGAAACACCTATGTGCCTATAGTAAATTCTTCATCATGTCGATGTTGATCAGCAGGGGATTTCATGCGAGCTTAGGCTTTTTGCAAGTTAGCTTTAAGGGTTTGCAGTAATTTATCTCTAGAATTACCCCATTCATCCAGTTGCAGTATAGGGGAAGTGTGTGGTATGTAATTGGAAAATATAGGTGGTGGTCGTCCATAAACTGCTAGAGTTGGTGGAAGGCTGATGGATGTGTGTGTGGTTGTATTATACCACCACTCAGCCCACCCATTTTCTGGGAGTATCACCTAAAATTGCATATAAATATGTTTCCAAACATATATTCACAACTTCCGACCGTCCGTTGTTTGCGGGTGATATGCGCTACTCATTCGAAGCTTTGTCCCATGAATTCGAAATAGTTCTCTCCAGAATGAGCTGGTGAATATGCGGCCTCCGTATGAAACAATTGTGGGGGGAAATTCGTGTAATCATACATATTCTTTAAGGAAGTCGAAGGCTAACTGTGTTGCTGAAACTGATGTAGGCAGTGCACAAAAATGAACATATTTGAAAGTCTGTCAACAATTACCCAAATGACAGTTTTCCCTACTGATGGTGGAAGGTGGGTGATGAAATCCATGGCGATGTCTTCCCAAATTTGATCAAGGATGGGCAGGGGTTGGAGTAATCCTTTGTAATGATTATTTTCTAGTTTAGTTTGTAGATGTGTGGGGCAAATTTTACCAAATTCATGAACAACTGAAGTGAGTTTAGGCCAAAAAATTACTCGCAATTCTGGTGATTGTGCCTTTGATGCTTGAATGACCTCCCGTTTTGGAATCGTGGAATTGAGAGATAATTTGGCATTATGACTCATAATTATCAGGAATATACACACGAATACCCCAAAATAACAGATTATTGTGCCATAGTAAATTAGGGTTAAGGCATGTACCTTCAATCACTTGATTGATTAGTGCTTTCTTTTTCAGGTCATCCTGTAAAGCTTTGCTGATGTCGGTGAGAAGAGAAAACGATGGTCTAAAAATTGCATGCATAGTAGCCTTTGCAATGAACCGTGAAAATCCATCAGTAACCATGTTTTCCTTGTCAGGTCTGTAGTGAATAGAAAAGTCAAATCCCAATAATTTTGTTAACCATCTTAGCTGCTTCGACGTTTGAATCGATTGCGAAACCAATTCTCTCAAGCTTTGATGGTCGGTGAAGATCTAAAATTGCTTCCCCAATAAGCAGTGATGCCATTTTTTGACTGACAAGTGATAACAAACATTTCTCGGGAATATGTTGAAGCTTTCTGAAGATGGTGTGGAAGTTTAATGCTGTAGAAGTCTGTTGGGTGCTTATTTTGTGATAGAACTGCACTGATTGCAGTGGAAGAAGCATCAGTGGTGAGGACGAATCGTTTGGAGAAGTTAGGTAGGGATAAAATATGGGTGTGGGTAATAGCCCATTTAAGGCACGTGAAAGCTTCATGGGCTTCCGGGTTCCAATTGAATTGTTCACTTCGTAGAAGATCAGTTAACGGGCTTGCAATAGACGCATATTGCTTAATAAATCATCTATAATAGCCCGTGAGGCCCGTAAATCTGCGTACGTCTGTTATTACTTTAGGTTGTGGCTATTTAATCATTGCATCTAGTTTTGAAGGGTCGACTTGTACGCCTTTAGCTCAATTTATGTGGCCTAGGTAATTAAGTTCTGTTAATCCAAAGTTACATTTAGCTAGGTTGGCATAAAATTGATGTTGGCCAAGAATGGATACTCTTTTGTGGAGATGATCAAGGTAGGAAGTCCAAAATAGGCTATAAATGCGGATGTCATCAAAAAAGATAAGCACAAGTTTTCGTAAATGTGGTCGAAAAATATTATTCATCATGGCTTGAAAGGTAGAAGGTGCGTTGGTTAAACCAAATGTCATCACCAAAAATTCATAGTGTCCTTGTTGGTTCGGAAAGCTATTTTTGGAATATCGGGTGGGTGGACTCGAATCTCAAAATAGCTACTACAAAGATCAAGTTTTGAAAAAAAAGTTGTGCCATAAAGTTCGTGTAATAGTTCGTCAACCGTTGGAACCGGGAAACGATCTTTGATGGTGATTGCATTTAGTCTCTATAGTCGACACATAATCGCCATGATCAGTCTTTCTTTTTAACTAAGATGACGGGTGATGAGAAAGAGCTAGTGGATGATTGGATGATTGTGGAATGTAACATTTTTGAAAAGCAATTAAAATTTATTCACAATATCAGTAATGGTTACAAGAGTTCACTACAACAGACTTTAAAACTTGCTAAATACAGCATTGAGAAAAAAACTATATCAAACTTACAAGGAAAAATCAGAAAACTCAACGCTGTGCAACAAAATACAATATAACAACACCTATAAGCCTAATTACAGTATCTTCAAAACAAACGAACAGCTCACTAAAGAGTAGCATCACCAGCCAACCATCCAATTTCATTCCCTTTGATATGGCATTTGTTATGAGCGAAAATAATTGATCAGCAGACAACATAGTAGAAGGAAAAACCCTTCTATTTCTCTCCATCCAAATTTCAAATATAAAAGTCTTTAACACTCTTAACAACATCAAACTTTTACTGTTCTTCCACCTTATTGCTTTAAATAGAATAAAACATTTGTCTCTACTGATATTCAAGGGTGCATGCAATTTATATGACAGCAGTATACGTTTCCATAGCTGGAAAACAAAAGAGCACTCAAAGTATATACGTGTATTACATTCAGACTCATCCCCAAAGTAAATACATAAGTCTTCAGAAAGAATTCCCATTCAAAACAACTTGTCCTTTGTGTTAATTGCATTGGACATTACTTTCCAAAGCAACAGATTCTGCTTAGCATTACTCATTAGGTTCCATATTCTTTTACGCCATGGAAAATGAGGCTTATCACCTAATAAAAGGTCATAAACATGACTAATTGAGTGACTTTTCCCCATCCAAGACACAACAACACTATCAGACCTGAAATTTGGACTAATCTCTTCCCATAAACTTCTCAATAATGCTGAGCTATTATGAGGTAAAAATTAAATTACCATCATGTATGTAATCATCAACCACAACACACTCAGATATGCCACAATTCCTCCTCAAATTATAATTCACTTTCTTACTTAAAATCAAACCATTACCTGCCTAAGGAGAGTGCCAAAATAGTAAACTCTTAAGCTTTCCAGCATTGCAACAAATAAATGGTAACAGTAGGCTTCTAAGATTCAGGATTTGTCTCCAACTCCAGCTTCAAGTATTTGGAATAGGCATAGTCCAAAATTGTTTCCTTCCGATCAAATTATTCTTCACATACTTAACCCATAAACATTCATCCTCAGAAAAAGCTTATCAGAGTAAACAGAAATAGCTGCTTTGTTATATTGGAAAAGATTAATTATACCCAAACCTCCATGCCTTTTATCTTCACATAATTTTGAAAAAGCAATAAGAATGACTTTCTTCATGAATGGATCCCCATGCCACAAAAACTTGTTAACAACACTGACAATCATATTAATAAGCTTCAATGGAAGGATATAATGCCTGGTATAGTATGTAGTCATAGACATAACAATAGATTGAACAATGGTTAATCTTCCTTCCTGTGATAAATTGCACGAGGACCACTGTTTCATTCTATCTATAAATTTTTTCATAAAGTGGAATACATTTATCCTTGGAGATCCTCTCAATGGACAATGGTAAGCCAAGATATTTAGAGTTATCAGGTAGCTGCTTTAAACCAGATAATGTGATTAACTCATCTTTCTCATTATGACTTAAACCAACAATTTTAATATGAGATTTATGCAAATTTATCTACAACCCAGAAATCTCATAAAATGACTTAAGAATAGATAGCAAGCATTGAATATTCCTCATAGTTGGCTTGGTGAAAATAATGAGATCATCAGCGAAGCACAAATGAAAAATAATAGGATTCTTACATCGAGGATGGAGTGGGAAATTTCCTTGCTGCACTTGTTCATTAATCAATACATTAAACAGCTCCATAACTATAAGGAACAAATAAGAGGAAATAGGATCTCCATTTCTAATGTCACGGTTACTCTTAAAATATCTACGAAACTCTCCATGTCTTGAAATAGAGAACTTAGGTGTGGAAATACAGGTATAATTCCAGGCCATGAAAGGTTTAGGAAAGTTCATTCTAGATAAAATGGCAATAATGGAGGACCAAGAGACATTATCAAAAGCCTTTTTAATATCAAGATTAATCATACATCGAGGGGAAATATACTTTCTATCATTACCATGAAGTAATTCTTGAGTAATCAATATATTATCACTTATTGACCTACTAGGAACAAATGCATATTGACTACTAGAAATAATAAAAGGCAGAACAACTTGAATTCTATTAGCCAATACTTTGGAAATGATCTTGTAAAAAACACTACAACACGAGATAGGTCTAAAATTTGAAACACTGGAAGAATTTTCAAACTTTGGAACCAGAGCAATAAAGGTAGCTGTAAAAGATTGAGGTAGGAAATTCTTCAAGAAGAAATATTTAACAGCTTCAATGATATCAGAACCAATGACGGACCAACTTTTTGAAGAAAACAAGCATTAAAACCATCAGGCCCACCAAAACTAGATGAATCCAAACTTAACGCAGCTATCTTAATTTCTTCACTAGTAACAGGATTAATAAGCTTCAGAGCATGACTATTGGATAGACAGGGTAGTTCAATATGAAATAAAGGGTCAACACTGAGCAAAGGTGATGAAACAAGAGCTGACAGAGAACTAAAGTAGTCAACAAACGCATTATCTATACTACTTTGAGAGGACAGAATATTACCATCAGAATCCTTTATCATATGAATCATCTCTTTAATTTTGCTAATCTTTAAAGTATTATGAAAATACTTTGTGTTCCTATTTGCTTCCATTTCCTTCTTAGCATATGATTTCTGCCATGAAGACTGAATTCCATATCCAATAGCTGCTTAAGCTTATACTGCAACTGTAACTCCAATGCTTGTAGCTGTGAATCATAAGGGTTGCCCACTTGATAGTTCTGCACTTGAATTAGTTGAGATTTAACCAAAGAAGACTGTAAAGATGCATCCCCAAATGTTTGACCTGACCAAGCTCTGAGATGTATCTTCAAAAGTCTTAATTTGAAACACATAATTTCCATTGGATTCCTACCATTTTTATTACCCCAATCCTACATTAAAATACTTGAAAAAACTTTATGAGAGCACCAAAAATTAAAAAATTAAAAAGAAGACTTCCCTTTTGCAATAACATCTGATTTACCCAAATATAAAAGTAAAGGACAGTGATCACCAAATAGTTGGAAGCAGAATATGACAAAAAGAATTAGGCCAAGCAAGAAACAAAGATGAATTAGCAAAAATATGATCAAGTTTACACAAGTTGGTGTACTAACATGACTCTTGTTAGACCATGTAAAAGCAGGACCAAAGCTATTGATAGGAAAAAGATTAGAGGAGATTAAAGCTTAATTGAGAGGGGAAATGTCATTAACTGTAAGGGCACAACCACCTAATTTTTGTGAAGAAGAAAACATACAATTAAAATCCCCCCATTAACCAAGGATCAGTTGTTAGATGAATTTTGCACAAATTAGAGAGGAAAGGAATTCTTATAGATGTAGCATTATGAGCATAAACTGAAGTTAAAAAGAAAGAAGAGTTGGAAGGTAGGTATATACATGCATAGTGGATGAACTGATCAGATGAAGATAGTTTTGTGAGCTTAAATACAGAAGGATTCCAAAGAGTAAGAAGACGATCAAATGAAGCATTATCAAGATTATGATCACATCTCCAATTAGGAGATATGTATTTAGCAGCCAAAGCAGTTGAAACTATATCAAGCTTAGTCTCAGATAAACATAGAAGCTGAATATTGTGTTTCTTCATGAAAAATTTGATCTTATTTTGCTTTGAGGGAAGATTCATCCCTCTAATGTTCCAAAATGATATGTTGTGAACCATAATTTGATATTAGAAGGATCTGCAGGAGGGCCAGGATTACTCCTAGTACACCTTTTAGAATGCTTTTGTTGATTACTCAATGGGATTACTTCATCCTGATTAAAGGTAAGTCCTTCATCAATGTCATCTACATCTGCAGCTTTTGGAATTTCTTTCTTTTTCCTACACTTCTTAGACTTTAAAATGGTTTTAGAAACTGGTTTAGAAGTTGACTAAAGAGCAACATCCACATAATCACTGACCTTGGCTTTTGAAGCTTTTGGAGTCTTGTCAGACAAAGAAGTATGAGAAGGTGAATGTATAATATTTGGAGGAGGGGGAAGAATAATTCCAGCAGGAGGAGATAAGTGAGAGTAAGGTGAAGATAAATAATCAGAAGAGCTGAATAGCTTAGAACTAAATTTGGATCGAGGAGCAGCATTAAATTTGACGGGAGATTTGCCAAGTGAAACATTACTATTAGATGATAAAGAGATAGAACATGGTTGATAATTTATTAGTGGAGAACATTTGCGAGGATTAACAGGAGCACTAGTGGTAGTAGATGGCATGGTGGAGTTTTCAGACAATAATGAGAAAGGATTATAGATATTAAACTCATTTTGAACTTCCTGTTATCATAACCCATGATCTTTTCCTTTCCTTTATGTTTCACATCCATCTTATCATCAACAATAGAAGCCTTCTTTTTTTGAATAATACACACTCCATTTTCATCCACTACAATAATGTTTTTATCTCCAGTATCTCCTTTTTCACAATTAATATCCATTATTTCTTCATTATTGTGTTCAGCCTGGACATTACCATCACCAACTATCTTAACAACCTCTTCCATAGCTTTGTTAACTTCTTTATCAACATCAGTACCATGTTATCCTTCCTTTCTTTTCCAAACCGTTTTATTTTTGTTATTAACCCTAGTCCATCGATTACTCTTATAGCTCTGATGAGCATTAGCATTCATTTTCCTTCCAGGTTGAGTAGCATCCATATGTTTATAATCATTTCCTTCATCAACTGGATAGTCATCAGACTTATTACCTATATTATGAACATCGCAATGATTGGTAGCATGTCCAAACACTTTACAGTAAGTACAAATAGCAGGCTTCCAATCATAAGAAACAATTACTGGTGGACAATTATCTCCCAATTCACCCAATTCAATACACTGAGGTAATTCAGTTTCTGCATCAACCTCAACAAGAACCTCTCAGCATTCAAATCAAAACAGATTATCTTACCAACTTGACATGCTAACCAATTAATTCCCATCAGCGTCCAAAGCAATAAAGGAATACGATGCAGATGAATCCATATAGGAACTCTTCTAATCTGAGATTGAGCAATTTATGGATCCCATCTTGTAATAATGAACATGCGTCCTCTAATGAAAATTGGATCTGCTTTCAACACTTTATCTCGATCAAAATCATTAGAAAACTTGAAATAAAAGTTGATCCCATCAGATTAAATATCAACATCACCATGCAACGTCCACAAATTCCTCAGAAAATTAGCAACTGACAAATAAGATAGAGAACCATCAAGAGAGAAACCCACCATGTATTGATTCCAATATTTTATTCCTTCAGCTCTTACAATATCTAGAGGATTTTTCTTCTTGCCATCTTTAATTTTCTCAAACACCAGTGGTTTGTACATACCAGCATTCCTTGGAAGAGAATTGAACAAAGAGAGGTAATCCATTTTAGCGGAGGTGGCAAGATTCTTAGTAGAGTTCGATGAGTTCAATTTGTTCAAATTAGAAGGAACATGATTATGATTAGATGAGGAAGGAACATATTGATTAGAGAGAACATGATTTTGATTAGATGATGAAGGAACAAATCTATTAGCGGTGCCTTGCTAATCAATAGATAGATCTGGATTAATACCAATATTAACACCTGAACTCAAGTTGTTTGAGAGAATGCCAGGACCAGAAACATTTGTTACAGTGTCTCGATTACCATCAACAAGATCTACAAGAGACTCTGATTTATGATCAACAATACCAAACAGAACGGAGTTCAATATGCCATCCAGAAGTTCAGAAGCAATCAAATACGTAGACAAATTTAGATCAGAAACTGATACGAGAAGAGGATCAGGGGGGTCAGGAGGAGAAGGACGAGGAGGAAGGGAAGGATGTCAAATCAAGGAAGGAGTAGGACAAATCAAGATTGGGGAAAGAAGACGCCATTACAAAAGGGAATTTCTTTGACTTAACGTTCGATTTTATTTTTTTGAAAATATGGATTGCGATATAGTTTTGTGTTTATCGGTTTAGTGTGTGGGCCGAGGTTGATATGGTGGTTAAGGGATCAGTTATGGGGAGGTTCGGTTGTATTGGAGAAAATGTGTTTGTAGGTTTATAGGAGTTGGGCTAATTGTGGATCGATCTTAGATTATTTGTTGTGGGTCGGGTGGGGCATTGGAAGGTTGAAAGTGCAGGTAAAGGTAACTGGAAATTGATGAAGTAGTGTCTAGCCTGCGTAATCGGTGGATCGAAATAGGTGTGGGGTGTGCATTTGGGCCTAACCCAATTAAATGAACAGCCTTATTTGCAAAATTAAACTGCATCATTAAATTTGTGTAGTCGAGTGTAATTGGCCCGATTTTCTCAAACCATTAGATGTCGCAAACATCATCAGATCCTGCAATTTCAAGAAGATGAAAGTCAATTTCAAATTGACCCCAAAATAACAGCCTGTACTTCTTAGTTTCTCTCTTTTCCCTAGTGTAACCATAAACGAGTCTGTTCTAATCACGTTGAGGCCAAGGAATCAGGCTATTTTTGGGTGTATAGTTGTGAGTGGACGCAGTATCGACGATAATTGAAATAGAGTTGCCATTGAGTGTTGTAGGGAGGCGGATTGATCATCGGTGAGTGGAGCCAGTTAAAGCGTGGAAGGAAATTTTTTGTCTTGTGTCTGTGTTTGGCATGTTTGTTGCTGGTTCGGTGTTGATGGGGTCTAGATTAAGTGCGGATTCGAGTATCGATTCTATTTCATGGATGCCATTTTCGTGTATATCAGGTAATACCATTAGGATGTGGTATTTTTTGCAGCGGTGATATCATTAGGATGTGGTATTTTTTGTCGCGGTGACCGAAGTGATATTTTTCATCGCACTTGAAGCATAATCCCTGTTACTTTGGACTGCTCATTTCCGCTTGTGAGAGTTGTTTGATAGGTATATTTGGTTTGGAGTTTTGTATGGAAAGTGTTTGAGGGATTGCTGAAGTGGTTTGTGAGTTGTATTCGGTTTTTGGAACTGGGTATTGTAACAACTCAAATTCCAATAGACCGTTTTTTTTTAATTCCAATCTGTCGAAACTCAAATTGGCTTGTCTGGTATCCAGCAGAAAAGACAGATATATAAAATATATCAGAGCTTAGAAAACATCTCATGGCGGAATGGAATAAAATATAATATAATCAAATACAGCCTTACCGAAGTAATAATACAGCCTAACCAATATTCAAAGCTATCATATCTCTGCCATAAACCTAACCTGCAAGTGTGTTGTGAGGAGGGGTCAGAACACAAGTTCTGGTGACTGGACTAAATTACACATTCTAAAATAACCCTACATATACCGCAGTTATGTTTTCATATTTATTAGGTTAGTTTGGGTTAATAGCACTCAAGGTTTTACACATACGTCATACTCATCTACCTCCCAGAAGATTAACCTAATATAGTATATATGTAACTACCCCAATATATCAAGGTACTTACCATGGTACCCTTCTCGCACGGTCTCCTCTGTCATGCTTCGGAAACGTATGCAACACCTATCCTACACCAAACGACGTACGGACCTCCATATTACCATGCCACATTCCGCAATGAACTACCATCGCTATGCTACGTAAGCGTACAGACTGCCATATTCGAAATTCTTAGTCGAATCAAGTCTCAACATGGAGTAATCCCCTAACATTTACAGTACACAAGTAGGTGTGGTGTGCATATACCTGGGCCCTCACACGTACGTGCTGTCTATTATACACCGAGTCCCATAATAGGGTTGCATCTGAATGCACGGAACTCGATCAGGAGCTTTTCCATATCTGTATAGGTCTGCTAGAAAGACCAAAAATACAAATATCTAAAATATGGTCTGCATTTTCATGGTGGCTATGGTCCCAGCTCGACCTCTCCCTCAACTAGTGAAAGACTACATCAAGAGCTAAGTGATGCGCCCTTAGCAAACAATCTACATCCGAATTGGCATGTCCAACAACCAAAGTCTTGATAGTGAAAGATTGATGGTCTGTACGTTTAGCTCTAGTCTTTCCACATCACTCTAACTGATGATAGGTACCCGAAGATTACTACCCTTTACTTGGTACTGACCAGCCTCTCTGTAGGCAAATCGTCGAATCACCCCAATGTCATACCACCACAACCTTCTGACTACCAAACTACCATTGCAGTCAAGGTATACTCACTGGGTGGTAACGTGCAGACCCACCCTCTGCGAGTACAGCCTAAGCATGCACCGCAATAGAGGACCACAAAGGATTATCCTACCATGTACCTTGGAAGCCACATGCGTCCTTCCAGTCCCGTAGAGCCAACAAGCAGAATATCAAGCAGAAAAATCAGATGGACATGCTCCTCTCGTTCCTTCGGACACCTCGATGATCTACTCGTTAGGTTCTTCACCTTTAGACGTGCGGACTGGTCCAAGCGCTTAACACCATTGTGTTATTTGACCATGCGTTTAATCGTTTAATCAGGCCCTGGCTTTATCTAATCATCTTAACAATTAACATGAATATCCATGTTATTGATATTTTCCGTTAACATCGGAGTTGGTCAATAGGGACGTATCTAAATGGAAAAAAAAGGTTATTCGGCTTTTGCAAGTCAAATTGGATCGCCATTCCTAGCTACCAAGGTTTGGAGGAGCAGAATTGCTAAAAACTACCAGGAGGGGTCTAAACTCAGGGAAAGAGGTTTTTTCTCCGATTCGCGGGAAGGTTTGGACGAGGATCTATGTCTATCTGGAAAACAAACAATAAATTGCAATAGTGATAATTAGAAATGATATGTTGAAATCATAGAGACATATTCCACACGTAGATTCCCTTCTTATTAACCTTTGATTTGGAGTATCAACAAAATGGAAGAAGTTCTCAAATTCCTCTCTGTATTAGACTTTTGAAAAAGCAGGAAAACAAGAATAAATGGAAAACTATAATACATCTCCACTATCTAGATCTTAGGGTTCCATTTATAGAGGATTTGTGGCCCCTTCCACTTTTGGGCTATTGGGCCTGCAGGTGCCTTTACAGGGGCCTTTGTCGGCCGCTTTTTCCTTGGTCTCAGACGATTGTCTTCCGGCCATCTTTGGAGTGCTAATTATAGTCTTTGGAATGGAGGTCTCGGTCAATTGGGGCTTCTTTGGGATAAATAGGGGCTTGTCGGTGTGATGGCCTTTAGATAGTATTTGAATCCTTGGTAGCAGCTCCTGAGTGTAGGCTCTCGGAAATAAGCTTTTGGATGTTGGCTTCCGGCTTTATCGTGAATACTTAGAGGAACCAGCCCTCATGATGTACGTAGATAACTGCCTGTTCGAAACCGCTGTAGGTTTATGTACTAGGTAGATTAGTACGGGTAACTGTATCTCCGCTTGAGCCCCGATTAGCCTTTCGATGGATCTTTTGCAATAGCCTGTTTTTTCATAAGGTGGCTTTCGGTGATGTTTCTGTTGTTTGTGAATGTAACCTTTCGGCATGTGTCGGTGATGTTTCTGCTGTTTGTGAATGTAAACTTTCAGAAGGTGGCTTTCGGTGGATCTTCTTTAATAACTTGTCAGAAGGATCTTGTTGGATGCGCTTTGTTGGCATTTTGCAGGCTTAGAGCTTCTTCCCTTTAGGAAGGTGCCCATTCATGTTGCATTCCAACTATTCTCTCCGGCTTTCGGTTCAATATATTACTTGGCTTTCTGTTTTCGGGAGACTTTTCTGTGCCCGTATTCTTCCGACACCCCTTCATTGCTAGCTGGTCTTTGAGTTAATTTTGGTAGTAACATTTTCCCCCTCTAGTGAAGGGATATATTTCGACTTTTCAAGTCAACCCTTTTTTTGTCTTTTCCGAAGTATCACTTTATGGTCTTTTGATCTCCCTTGATTAGAAGCATTGATTGATCTTCACCTGTACGACCCAGATTGATCTTGAAATTTGAACATAAATTCTTCTTCTCTCTCATTTCTGTATTTTACCCGCAAATCAAATCTTTAACTAGATTATTGCTCCTCCAAGAAGATGCTAAAATTTTCCTTTTAGAAGATCCAAGTCCGATTATTTGTGAGTATTCTTACTTCTTATATGATTCGCAATCTTAATTATGTATCAAAATTGGCAGGAAAGTTGGTAAGGACTATGCTGATCATAAAATAGGTTTAGTTCCAATCCCTTCTTTCATATGCCTAATGTCCAAGATTGTCGACCATTAATTGAAATTACATGAAGTTGACACATAATGGAAGAGTTCTATCATAATTAGGGTCAACTTTCCTACACCATTGGTGTTGGCTTGTTTAGGTTTTGGGGTGATAATGTTTAATTTCCCCGGAAAAATAACGATGTCAGGATACATGTACCCCTTGTATAAAAGACTTAGGTGTAAGCTAACTAAAGTGCAATAGATGTAAACCGCCTAAAACCTCATATCTGGATTTCTGTCCAATTGACTTGGGCGTTAATTAAGATGCAATGTTACTCATTTATGTTTGATAGATATATGTGTATTTGTGTGAGTGACATGCGTACTAATTGTGTGGTTATGGAACGATGTTACTTGGTAGAATCATGTCTCACAAAAGCTCTGCTAAGGAGAAGATCAAAGATTCCCAGGCTCCCTGTCCTATGAAGGCATTTGTGCCTAAGCCATCCTTTGTCATTTCTCGATGTTCTGTGGATGCCATATTGGATAACTTTGGCATGGCGGATATGGATGCTATGATAATTGCTTCTCCAAATTTTGTTAAGAATCCTCCAGAAGGGTTCTTTGCGTATTTGACCATTCATATCTAGCATGGAGGCTTTCTTCCTTCCCCCTTTCTACGCAGGCGTTTGGTTGACTTGAAAGTTGCTCCTATTTAGCTTTCACCTAATACTTACCCAACCCTTTTGTGCTTGGAGGCTCTAGCGCTTGCTTCGGGTCAGGGTTCTTTAAGCCCTAAACTCATCCGCTACATGGTCCGATTCTCTATGACTTCAGAATCGCCGATATGGAGGGATAACCCCATAAAGAAGTTGAATATATATAGCATTATTAAAACTAGGCCGTGGGAGGAGCAATACTTTCTTGTTAAATGCCCTTCCGGTATATCAGGAGAATTTATTGACGATGGTAGGCCTCCTGCTTTTAGAAAGTACATGTCTTATAATTGTGGTTTTTGTTTATACCTTCCTCTTATCGCAGAACCCCCCCCCCCCCCCCAAAGATGTGATTTTAACTCTGGAAGAAGCTCTGGTGGTCGACGCCATCTTCAATGCACCGGTAAAGTATATGTGCCGGTCATTTCTCTTGACCGCCGATAGACTTCGCGATTATGGTTTGCTCTCTCCTATACAAAAGATATTGGGGCAACCTCCCATCCAATTTTCTTGTCCTAAGGAACTATTGTTGGGTTCCGACTCATTTAACGCAGGCTCTCCTATCCATCCAGATGATTTGGATGAGATTCATTCATTTGTCTTGGCAACATCTTTCATTCTTTCTCTTGTTTTCTAGTTGTTGCATTCTCTAATTCATCCTTCTCTTTGTTTAGGACCTTTAGCCCCTCATGACGCATCTGCCCTTGCCGATTATAGCCGGTCCAGTGATCTGGCCATGAAGAGGCTTGCACAATCCGCCATTGATCCTCCATCGAAGAAGTCTACGTGTGACAAACCAATTGGCTTCTTAGGAGACATTGTTATTACTCCGAAAGCATGGAAAGCTTTTGACCCTTATACTTAGCTGATGAACAACTGGTTGATGTTGATACTTTCCCCGAAGTCTGTCCGAAAGGTAAGTCCACGAGAAACTCTGTCCCATTCGATGCTTTTGGTGAGATAGGTGGGGGATGGCTTGACCTCTCGATAACTTCTTCCTCTCAGTCTGTTTCCTCTTCCGCACCTAATTCGCCAGTCTCAGATTTTTATAGGCTTGTAAAAATAGCTCTTTCATTTCCCGAAGTTGCTAATAGTACCTCAACTTCTGCCTCTTTAGACTCAGAAGATCTCCACAGGCAACAAATCAGGGATTACCTTTTGGTATTATACATATATACACTTTTTTTTTATGAGAGATTTAGCCAACTTCTCTTCTTTAGATGATGAAAACTTGGTATGTCTCCCAGGGATTAGCTTCTACCTCGGCGGTCGAGGTCAACACACCGAGGGAAGAGAATAGAGTGTTGTCAGATAGGGTTAATGTTTTGTTGTAGGTGAAGACGGAGGGAGATAACGAACGCAGGGAGTTGGCGGCCTCATTAGAGGGGGAGAGGAAGGCTAAAGAGGAGTTGACGAAGCAGGTCGAAGACCTTACGACAGAGAAATTAGAGCTGGAGATGGATTATGCTACCGAGGTGGACAAGATGAACACTCAACTCTCCACTGCAAAAAGAATCATTTATGAGGATGGTGATAGAATTTCCAAAATTTTGAACGTCCATCTTAACAAAATTTCTACAGAGTATTACGAAGATGCCCTCGTCCTTGCTTTCTCGGACAATTATGAAAGGCTTTAGGAATTTGACTTCTCTTCAATTGACCCCTCCATCTGAGACGGAGTTTTAGGGAAGATCGAGCAAGTGAGACATGTGCATAAGGTTCCCTCAATGAACAAGATAAATCTCGCGACGCTTTTGTTTATTGATGAATTTTCTAAAGTTTATGAAGTAGAAGTGGAGGAGGAAAACACAGCAGAGGGAGAGATGGAAGGTTATATGGGTCAGCCAGATGGGTCCGGAAAGGGTGATGGGACATCCTCTCTCGCATCAAAGGAGTTGCCTTCTAGAGACGGCGGTTCTTTAGATTATGAGAAGAAAGGGACTTCTGATTGGTCCGATGTTGATGTCACACAGGTATGGCTTTCGCTTTCGAAGTGCTTTCCTTCTCCTTGAATTTCATTAATAACTAGTCTTCACATATTACAGCAGTTCTATGCTTTTCCGTAGATGTGAGTTACAGTTATGATTTTAGACTCAGCATTTATAAATATAGGAGGAATTCTAAAGGAGTTTGGTCCAGCGAAAACAATTTTAATAAGGGGTTTTGAATGTTATTATATTAAATACACATTTTCTTTTGATCTGTCCGTGAATTGTGTTGGTCTAGCGATATTTGATGGCTTATGGTCTTGTAGTAATATGCTAGTGTAGATGTGGTATCTATGGTGTGTATGAATTGTTAATGGTCATATGATTGTTTTTTCCTTGGGATGTATGATGTAATTAGCATATACTTGATATCTGCTTTTTACATATTATGATATTTCATCTTTTCTGTGGCTAAAAGGACTCGTTCCAGACCCCATCTTCACAATTTAGAGAGGAAAATTCGGACGCCATTGGTTACAAAGATATTTATGGTAATGCCCCGCTGTCGGGATCCAAAAAGATGTATTATCTCCAAAAGATAGTAGTCATGAATCTCAAGGAACAGGTGTCCTATTTGGAAAAGCAACTGAAGGAGAAAGATGAAATTATTTGCATTTTGAATGTAAGTTAGCACAAAATCCTCTTAGAGCTCAAATGCAGTGGTAGGTAGATTATACCAACAAATTGATAGGTTAGAGGACGAATTAAAGAAAGCTAAGGTGGATTGTGCTTCTTTAGAATTCTCTTTGCAATATCCTGATTCGGAACGAGAGATCTTTCTTGTACGTTTGCAACGTGAATCCCTTTTTTAAAAAAACGATGACTGTGTCTGTGTAATGGTTTATGTCATGACTTCCGGTGGGGATGTCAGTGTGTTGTGTGATTTATATGATGTATCGCTTCTATTAGAAACGATGTAACTGTAACCCAGGGTGTAGTAATGAGTGGAAACCTACTCGTGCTAAGTGTTAGTAAAAAATTCCATTATGTAACGATTATCCTTGGGAAAATTCCTAATGAAAGATCGCCTAGAAAAAGGGGATAGTCCCAGTTATAGGATGCTATTAGAAATTTTCGGGATCTTTTCCCCATCTCTTCCCTGAACCGATGTTATGATACGATGTCATTTTCAGAGTTATGCAAGCGACTAATATGTTAAAAAATAGACTAATGAATGTATATGTTAAATACACTTCCCTGAGAGGAGCATAAGCTTATCCTTTGTAGTACTAGAAGCGTAATTTTGAGCCCTACTCGAATTTCTGAAAGGGACAAGCAATTCCTTCTTGTTTGGATTTAGGAGTCGGACTCTAGTTAAGTCTGGGGTAATCGTGATGAAACTGAAACCCCACATCTGGCTATGATTTACTTCAGGATCAACCCGGGTTTAGGTATTTAGTGGTAAGACCAGAAACACCTTTTGGTATTTTTGATGAGCCGAATCAACCCAGATTCGGGTATTAATATGTAGAAGACCGGAACCCCTTCCGGTATTTGTGAAGAATCGAATTGACATAGATTTAGGTATTAGTATGTAGAAGACTGGAACCCCTTCCGGTATTTGTGAAGAGCCGAATTGACTCAGATTCGGGTATTAATATATAGAAGACCGGAACCCCTTCAGGTATTTATTGTTTTAGGATTCCTTTTGGATTTGATTTGTAAAGCAGAGGTTGTACGTGCTTCCTGAGCCACTCCTTAGGCTTTTAATGTCAAAGCAGAGGATGTACGTGCGTTGTTGGCCACTCTTTGGGCCTGTGTGTCCGGTGCACTTGGCTAGCTTATCCATAAGCAGGGCCCAAGGAATTACCCGACCTCCCTCCAGGAGGCGCCTTATCCTAATCATCATTGGCGATGATAAGGTCTCGAAGACTTAGATGGGGCCATCGTAGGCACATAACTAAGGTTTACTCTTTTGATGCTCTATACTGACCATCGTAGGTTTTGATAGAGGCTTATACACCACCCCCTCTAAGGGGTGCCCGATCCTAACCATCGAAGGCGATTATAGGGGTTTGCGCTCCCTTCTGCGGGTAACACAGAACATAAGCAGAGTTAGGATGTGCTTAGTTCTAGCAGAGGAAGGGAGTACTCTTCTGCGAGCAGAGGTAGGGTGTGCTAAGGTTAGATGTACCGCCATGACCATTTCTGCTGTGAAACGGCGGCTTACGCTTTTGATGCTTTAACCTTGCCCCCTTTGATTTGGGCATGGAGAAAGACTAACATGTCATCCCCCTTCGAGGGAAGCCTTGTCATGACCAATTTGGCAGTGACGAGCGATTTAATCCATTTACGGTCTGATCCTTTTTAGGTTTCCTTTTAAATTCCGGGAGGAGTGTTTTCCGAACCCTTGAACATGCTTAGTAATCTTTTTCCTAAGGATTTTTTACCAAATTCACTTTGATTTTTTCATAAATTCTCGTAATTGGCCTTGACTGATGAGTCTAACGATGGTTTGCTGGAGGACTCTGCAGTGATTAGTCTCGTGTCCATTCATTATGTGGTAATGGTAGTAGAGCCCTCCTATTTTCCTGTCGTGCTTGGGCCTTTTCCTTGTGAGTGGCCAATAGTTGAGTTCGTGTTTGGTTAGGAAGTAAATGTTTTCCATCGAAGTGGTAAGGTAGTATTCCTTGGGTAACCCTAGCATACGCCCTTCTCCTCGCTGATGGGGTTTAATTTTTTTGCGACTCAGTCTAACTGTTGTACTTACACCTTCATTTTTTTCCCTCCCAGTACATACTGAGGTTGAGATGTTATCCCTTCGGACCATTTGTTGGCGAAGCGGTCGAAGTCGCCCATTATTTTTCGTTCAAGCGTCGTTCCCCTAACTTTCCTAAGGAGTGTTTTCCTTAGGTGAAAGAAATCGTTAATACCCTTGGATGAAGAGTCATTTGGAGGAGGCACCAGGGTTGGCTCCATGTGGGAATAGCTATAATTTTTTATATCGAGAGCGTATTTTTCCATTTCCCTTTTTCGCTTTATTATGTATAAGGCTTCTACTCTCAACCTTAGTTCTTCTGTTACTCCTGGGTCCATGATTTCCGACTCATCCATTTGAGATTCTGAAGGATTCTGCGAGGACCTCCTACCCATAATTTCGTCTTCTCAAGGCCTTAGTCTGATCTAGGATGGAACATCACAGGTAGATATGTGGTGAGGTTAACCAGAGGATCAGAGGTTCAGGACCTCCTTCTAGCACCAAAATGTTAACGATATTTTTCGTAAACACCGGAGATGGGACAACAGGGGTGGATCTAAAGGAAAAAATAGGTTATTCAGAATTTGAGTGTCAAATTGGATTGCCATTCCTTGGTACCAAGGTCCGGAGGAGCATAATTGCTACAAACTACCAGGAGGGGTCTAAACTCAGGGAAAGAGTTTTTTTTTCTCCGATCTGCAGGAAGATTTGGACGAGGATCTGTGTCTATCTTGAAAACAAACAATAAATTGCAATAGTGATCATTAGAAATGATATGTTGAACTCAAAAAGCCATATTCTACACGTAGATTCCCTTCTTATTAATCTTTGATTTTGAGTACATCAACAGAGTGGAAGAAGTTCTCAAATTCCTCTCTGTATTAGACTTTTGAAAAAGTAGGAATACAAGAAAAAATAGAAAACTAAAATCCTCCTCCTCTATCTAGCTCTTAGGGTCCTATTTATAGAGAATTTGGGGCCCCTTCCGTTGTTGGGCTATTGGGCCTGCAGGGGCCTTATAGGGGACTTTGCCGACCGCTTTTTCCTTGGTCTTGGATGCTTGTCTTTCGGCCTTCTTCGGAGTGCTAATTATAGTCTTCAGAGTGGGGGTCCCAGTGAATTAGGGCTTCTTTGGGATTAATAGGGGCTTGTCGATGTGGTGGCCTTTGGATGGCATTTGAATCCTTGGTAGCAGCTCCTGAGTGTAGGCTCTCAGACATAAGCTTTCGGATGTTGGCTTCTGGCTTTATCGTGAATACTTAAAGGAACCTGCCCTCATGATGTACGTAGATAACTACCGGTTCGAAACCGCTATAGGTTTCTATACTATGTAGATTAGTACGGGTAACCTGCATCTCTGCTTGAGCCCCGGTTAGCCTTTCGGTGGATCTTTAGCAATAGCCTGGTTTTTCGGAAGGTGGCTTTCGGTGATGTTTCTGCTGTTTGTGAATGTAACCTTTTGGCATCTGTACGGTAGGCACTCCGGAAGCTGGTTCGGGATGATCCTCTCTTTCTCCTTGTTTGGCACCTTTGATGCTCTCATCTTCAGATGTATTAGTATTAGGCAGGTTAATACTAATAATCCCTTCCAGGTTTTCATGTTGGGAGTTCATGCCTTCTTCTTTCTTAATTCCTGTCTTAGTGGCCTTTCACTAGAGAATTCCCTGTCGAATAGGCCCTGTCGGAAGGATCTTGTCGGATGCGCTTTGGTGGCATTTTGCAGGCTTAGAGCTTCTTCCCTTCGGGAAGATGCTGGTTCATGCTGCTTTCCAACCATTCTCTCTGACTTTCGGTTCAATCTATTGCTTGGCTTTCTGTTTTCAGGAGGCTTTTCTGTGCTCGTATTCTTCCGACACCCCTTCATTGCCAGCTAGTCTTGGAGTTAATTTTGGTAGTAACAATCCCCATATTAACATTTTATCTAATTTACCAGTTTTTCTCTAAGGCCTTTATATCTCGAAGGAAAGGACCCCTCTGGCTTATTAATTCAGTGATATAAATTATCCCATTTAGGTTCATTAATAAGCCCACAAAATGTTAGTCCCTAGATTATAATTAACGATATTCATCCACAATCTCTTTACATTTTTACCACGTAATTAACTACACATTTTCATGTTTACAGTTACAATAACATGTTCTACTTACTGTACAACTAAGTGTATCTTATCCCAATCCACAAGTTATTTATTAACATGTTACTTACCATATAATTAAGTACAACTTATTTCATTCCATAAGTTTTCTTACTTTACCCTTTCTTATTCCATCAAAATTATCACAACTTATTGTTGTTTTTAGTTATTCACTTAGTTCTTCTTAACTAAGGTTTATTAATAAGTTTCCTTTTCATTTATTATAACCTATGTTATAATTCCCTCTTGTCCCAAGGGAAAGTGTACCTATTATATTCCATTCTCATTCATATAATCACTTATAATAGGTTATATTCCCCTTTCATCACATTTTCCTTAGTTCTTTAATGTTAACCAAACTCTTACTATTGTAACATTTATCTCTTTACCGTCTTGAAAATTTTCACACATACCATTTATTTCCATTACATACATATATTTTTATATATGTTTAGGCACCAGACCACTCACATTAAGTTGACCACTTGTGGATGTTGGATTTGTCGGGCGGTTCCGGGAAGGCTTTTATCACAAGTTGAACTTAACCTCATGTCTCAATGTGGTTATCTACAATTTCCAAATTACTATATATATTTTCATGCAAATTAGGCATATCTATTCTTTATTCACTTTCATGCATGTTCCTTACTTCTTTAAGGAAAACAATTCATGCACCTAATTAGTTTGATTTACAGAAAGATGCAGTGATTTATTTTCATAACATACTCCTATCTAGATCCGTAGTTGCAAGTTATTTCTTTTATTTTTCACTGTAACTCTCTTGCAACTATGTTCTAAGAAATAGGTTACTTCAGGAAATAAATCACTTTTCCTCTGAATTCAACTGACTCAATCCACTACATCGCTTCCTTTCTTATTTTTTGAGCTAGACATTAAATTTCTGTTTTTTATTCTTTTCACAATACTATAATCTTTTCCCTTCAACCCCAACAAGCATATTAAATCTTAGTTTCATGTCCATTTCTTAATTCAGGTTTCATGATTACAGTATTATATAAATTTCTCAATTCATACGGAGGACATAATAAAATTTATATCTATTACAACAGTAATAATTTCAACATATTCCAAATAGGTTTAATAGCCAATTCCCACAATTACCAAATTGTACAGCATATTATGTATAATGGGGAATGCAAATGATAAATATACCATTATTTAAAAAGGTATAATTTAAATTCACTCACCTAGTAGCTTTCCAATCCATGAATCTGATCCACATCTGTTATTCAATGGCTTTCCCAACTGAATTTATTATCCAAATAACCACGGATTCACAAATCTGATACTGAAAAAGAGAAAAAGAGAGTAACCTATATAAATCAGATTCAAGAACTTACCTCACATTGATCAGAATTCTGAACACCTATTTGTAGATTTATATCTCTTATCTTCAAATCTTGAATCAGAACCCTATGAACTAATATTCTAGTTTTGTGAAAAGATTTGGAGGAAGAAGAGAATGGTAGAGCCTAGGCAGCATTTCAAAATATGAGATTAAAGCTAGGCTCTACTAGTCTATTTATAGATGTACAAGAAAGTCTGGTACATTAGATTTAATCAAATAAAATCCGAGCCGCATAAACTTTAAAATCATATAAAATGGATCTGGGCTCGACCGGGTCGATTCATGCCCACTTGGGTCGACCCATCTTGGGTCCTGGCAGATTTGTGCAACACTGTGATTTCTGAGCTTTACGTTTTAATTAACAGCATTAATAACTTGCTTTGTATGTTTCTCTTGATTTGTTTTATTCCTATTATAACTTATCTTTAAGTTTGAATTTCAAATTTATGTGTATATACACATGCAATCTTTCTATTCCTTGCCCGTTAATCATTGCAATTAATGACACATAGTTCTATTCCTTTTAATACCTCTAATTTCAAAGGTAGCTTATTTCTTGTCCATTTTCCATTTATTATGCATTAATTATATTTTGCTCTTAACATGCACATTTTACCTCAACATTTGAATTTGTGCGTATATACCTCTATTTCTTTTTCAAAATTCAAACGTGTTACGCCATCATTAAATTCTTACTTATTTTCATTGATTGCAAATTTATTTGGATTTCTCTTTCATATGTATATTTTTTTTGCACACATACGAATATATTTACATATGCATATGTATATATATACACACTCACCTTTACGTACAATTTTCCTTATATGTGCATTTGTTTATATTTTCCTCTTAGAATATGTATTATTTTAGTCGTTCCTCTAAAATAAAAATATGGTGCAATTGGGACTCGAACTTGTGCCACTCACTTGGGAGACACATGCTCTTACCAACTGGACTACATAGGCTTTTGTTACAAGACTAAAAACAATGGTGGTCATTGTTCTTTTAGTTTTCTTTTTATACCTTCTTTTCATGTTTGTTATAAATTTCATTTAAAGGTATATTTTTCCTTTTAAATTCGCTTCCTGCAAACCATAGGTCTATATTGATCAGAAAATCACCACGGACGCAATGGCCACTACGACAGAAATCGAATCATACGACAGATATCTACCGTTGTCTGATTGCATATATCTCTATCATTAAATCCTGTGTCGTCTTACATCAGACCACAGATATAACCCGTTGTCTGATTTAAACTATAGGAACATATAAAAACATAGTCGTGTGTTGTCTGATGTGGTGTTCTTGTTTTACAGATAGTTGTGATGAATATTATATGTTGTCTGACAGTTAATAAAATAATTGTTTTACGTTATCTTCACGAGATGCATATTTCCACTAATTTCCACAACCGTCTTCTTACAACAGATAAATGTTTTTTTAAAGCAATTAACTTAGCTCAAGCCAATTATTGTATGTGTTGTTCCTTCTCAAATGAAATGACATAAAGCAACTCAACTAACATAGAGCAATTCAGATAATACACAACAGTTCAGATTTCTGCTATATATAGACAATATATAATATCATATAAACAATATCAACATCGACACCAAATCCAAATACATCCTACAAGCATCAATTCAACATGGAGTACATAAACTAGGCAATTGAACCTGTGTGTACACAAAATTCAACAAAATCAACATTGGCAAGTTGACTAACAAGGGTCCAACTGGGAGTCACATATAGGATTCAACACTATGATTATACAAAATTATAGACATATGTAGCCCATTCCACTCGCACGACATCAATGTCCTTTTGTGAAAAATTATTGTTGCTTACACTCTTCTCATACTGCAACAAATCGGAAATGCATAGATTAACTTTACCAAGCATGTATCTCGATATATGCATATGTACAAGTATGGTAGTGCATAAGTTTAAAACAGCCTAACACATGTGTTCGAGGAAATCCCAACTAATCATGCAATAAACATTGGTAAGGTCCGAGCAACAAGGAGAATGAGCAGATCAGATTATAGACATCACATAAAATGGCATCAAGATGTGCATTTCAAGAATCAAATTTACACAAGACATTAGATGTGAACAATTGTTCTATGCCATTGTATACGCCATGTTAATGGATGACACTTTAAAATGGGTGCAGCACCTATCATTGGAACAACCATGATTCACACTTAAATAAACAGACCATAGCGCACGTCAATTATTTATATAAGAAAATACCCACATTCAAGTGCAATATTGATAGGAGAAAGATGCACAATGACGTGGAGCACCAACAATGGACACAACATGACTTCAATAATGATGACGACACAGCATAACAATGGACACAAGAAGATATATATATATATATATATATATATATATATATATATCACTACAATAAAATGACCCTATTACAATGGTGGAACACCATTGTAATATACACTTTACAATGGTGGGCTAGCCGTCGTGTATTAAGAAGTTGTAATAAACTAAAATCTTTTACAATTTTTTTGCACTATTGCAACACCATTGTAATATGTATTTTTACAACTTTTTTGCACCATTGTAATAAACTTTATTACAACAGTTAAACGCCGTTGTAATAATATTTACTACAACTGTTATGCATTGTTATGATTGATAGTTGCATTTTTAAAAAAAATAGACCTTTTGCAACTAAAATGAACAATACACTAAATGTAGCAATACTCCTTAAGCAAATTTGATATTACAATTATTTGCAAACTAATTTATTAAAATACTCAAATTTTCGGTATTACAAACAATAAGTTTTAGAAAACATTTCGTGCATTATTACATACTTGACCGTTACAAAGCAACTTAGTGCAAGCACAAGTTATCCACAAAAATTGCATAACCTACGGGAGTACACAAGTCGAAGACAACAAAATCTTTACGCCATTTTTCTTTTTGCTGCAAGTTCACTACAGTGATCTGAAACCTGTTGCATAAGAATACGTTTGTTGTTAGAAAAAAAGAACATGAAGTGTTTTTTTAAGCCAACAATACCAAATCTTTATAGCATCAAACATAACTAGCATTCTACACAAAAGCTACAAAATTAAACTCATTATGATGATGCATCTCAACTGTCGACAAACTGTTGATCAATCACTAATATCGTAGAGGAAAAGTTGAAAATGAGCGCAAAAGAATAATGTAGAAGTGTAAACGTCAATTGTCAATTTGCTTAATTTAAACCAGGCTTACTTCAGAATGCTATCTATCAATTTTATTCTACCTTAAGATCATGAACTAGCCGAGCAAGGTCTTCAATCAAATAAATATCGTGATGAGGTGATGATGAGCCCTACGCCAGCAGTATAATTTCTAGTAACAACAATGTCACCAACAACTTTGTGACCAGGCAGTTCACTGCCTTCACCTGACTTAGCACCTTATCATCACAATCATATGCAAATCAGTAAGCATGTACAACGAAGCTTTTACTAAATTTTAGACAATAATACCTCACCAAATGTCTACCAATGCATTAGTATTAGAAACAAAGACACGGATCAGTCCTCAGCCTGTCCATGAACATAAATTCATAAACAAGTGGTAACTACTGTTCCAATAGGAAAATCTGATGTACATGTTCTTACAATAATTATACTACATCACATTGAGTCCAAGGAACTACCTGGGCCATTTTAATTTGTAGCTCGTCTGCATTTGTAAGATAACTAGATACTCCAAATCTTCCACTAGCAACTTGCTTGATTGCTCTTCTTTTTGGGTTCATTGAACCATCAGGAGGTGATTCCATACGTGATGGTTGTTCTCCTTCCTCGCCTTTCGAATGCAGACGAAATGGAAGATTAAAAAAAAGTCAAAGAAAAAGTACATAAACAAATTTGATGAACAAAATCAACATACCAATATCGGACTTTCCCCCAAGTTTGTTCATAGCTACAACAAGGGTTGTATGTGCTTCTAGTGATATAGATCCATAACTCATAGCACCAATGCAAAATCGGTTTACAATCCCACTAGCTGGTTCAACTTCATCTAATGAAATATTTTCTTTGACATCTTTAAACTTCAACATCCCTTTTAAGTTCATGAATAATATTGTGCTCAATGCTGCAGTGCTTGCTCCATAGCTGCTGCTATATAAGTTACCGTACCTACAATCTCCGCCTGTATATGTCAATGACAGTTTATGTGATTTTTGAAGTTAAAAGATAAAAATAAATAAATCAAAGCACATCCAAACGAGCACCATTTCTGTCTTCTTCGATTTTGACAGTTCCATCCATCGTTGTTTGCGTCAATGACAGTTCGATAGACCAATTTTATGCGATTTCTGCCTTCCCAAATTTTGACAAGAAACTTGTTCAAGTGGGAAATGTTTTATTCCTAATTTCGACCTGTTTTCTAACTTCCAATGATAATTGGAATGACAAAACTTGTACACAACAGTAGACAAGTTGGAGCATGAATCTGCAGCCAAACTGGTCGGCATGCTTTTGAAGACGGATCAAACTGAAGTTTTACACCTTTGGATCTAGCACAAGTTTTTCACCTGATTTTTTTGTAATAATAATTAGGTTTAGTATGACAACGTAAATTGGAAGTGTTATACCTTTGGATCTTACACAAATTGCTTCTTTTGAAAATTTGAAATCCCCAATCTTTGGTGAAATCCTTAACATCCGGCATCCAACAAGGTAACCCGCAGCTCCAAGACCACATCCAGATCTAATCTGTTTTACTGATCGACCCAGTTTCCTTCTCCCATATTGAAATCCAATCTATAAGTCGATAGGGTCGACGGTGAACTCCACTTCAAGTTCGGCCTTAGAAGCGATAAGAGGTGCTATTGGCCACGGGTTTGGGTTTGAGGAGAACTCCGAGTTGAATGCAGATGAGCGATTGTTGCTTGTTAGGAGGCTTTTCATTAGGTTTGGTTTAGAGAAGAATGCTTTGGAGATTAGCGTGATATTGTGAGGAGGGAGAAAGTGGTGATTAAAACAAAAATTTAGACGTGGAGCCCGAAATTTTGTTTTGGAGCCAAACGAAAATTTGGTTTTGGAGCCACGAAATTTTGTATGCATTCGCAATGGTACAATTTCAACATAAGGACCACTTAAGAACATCTGTAAAATCTGAAAACTATCCGTATTTGTTTTATGAAAAATAATTGGCATTCGAAAAAAGATAAAAATATGAACTTTGTCACATCCTCATTCAAATGTTATCCATCCAATTTTATACAAAACTGCGGTTAACTTTTCGTCCATTTCAGTGGATAGAATAACTGTTATTTACTAGTTTAAATAGATAATAAAATCATGGTATGCGTATAAATATATATATATTTGTTGGTTAAAATGATTTTTTCATCATATTTATTAATTATTATATTTTCAATGTCAAAATTTATTTATATTGAATTATATTTTTTATTCATTTTTTCAGATTACTAATTATTGACATTTTTTATTCATTTGTTTAGATTACTAATTATTTATTAATTATTATATAGCGAAAAGAAATTATTAATATTAGTTATTACATATTTTCAAATAAACTATTTATTATTATTATTAAACAATAGTTATTGAGTATTAATATTTTTATTGATTGTCGAATTTTTATTAATTATTAATATGGTATTTTTTTTGTAATGTAGTCATATATTACAACAGTCAAAAAACAAAAGTTGTAATAGGCTTTTATTACAACTGCCAAAATAACACAGTTGTTAAAAATAAGTTTATTACAACTTTTCTAGAAAAAAATTTGTAAAAAAACCTTTATTACAACAGTGATTTTACCACCTTTGTAAAATTAAAGTTATAATATGGTGTTTTTGTTGTAGTGTGTGTGTGTATATATACATATATATATATATATATATATATATATATATATATATATGTATAACCTTAGCAGCCTATAGTTGATTCTTGTCTCCCACGATATCTTTCATGTAGCGCATAACTAACAATCTACATGTCAAATGACCTCTCTCTTTTGGAGCTCCCTGAAGCATGCATATATATATCAAGTAAACATATAATTCAATAAACTATGTTGAGGAAAAAGTCATTAGACATGATAAATATTTAGTATGCATGTATACGCACCAAACAAGGCTTCGACTGAAACTTGATTGTCTTTCAGTTTGTCCTGATTGTAAATTGCAATGGAGCTGCAAAGTAAACAAATACTCAAAAAGTTAACATTGATAAGTAAACAAACATAAATTAACCACCAAACCACTAAAATATAAAATAGCAATTGCACATACCTGTTCACAATATTCATCCATTCGCTTCCTCACAATCGTTCTCTCAATGAATCCATGAAACACACAGTTTGTTTAGTGGGAATCACAACCGTCAAACACAAATGATTGTTAACATTGGAAATTCCACTCAGCTTTCGTAACATAGTATATATAACATAAATCAAGTAGAAAATTTTGTAGATCAATATAAAGAACCATACTATACATACCCTGAGTTCTACGGCACCAAAAAAATTTGATCAGGATTCCCTTGGTTATACCATTTTGCCAAACCAGAAGCTAATTTAGCTGAATTTCCACATTTATGTGCATCCATATAAGCAGGATATATGAAGGCAATCATTTCCATCATCTTACATTTCTTCAGCAATTCATGAAGGTAGTTATAAAAGCGTATAAGAAAAGAACAATTAACACCAAATGCAACATTAAAAATTTGTGACCTTAGCATGTCTCAGCAATAACATGAGCATCGCCAATGCTTCATCTATACTAATTAAAAGAAGTATTTGGTCACTATTTTCAATTATCAGATATATAAATATAAACAACTTGTTCTAGACCTTCACATGCTGCAAGAAATATTGGAATAAAATCATCCCTCAAAGTAGAATAATACTGATTATAGAGCTTCACATGCTGCACTTGCAAGAAATAGGCTTGTTTGGACAAAAATGGCTATTCTTTGGACAAAATTTCATAAATGCACAAGCTCATATTATCACTCTTCCTTTTCTCCTCAAAATTTCCCATACTACTTTCTTCTCAAACCCTAAATATTCAACAATGTCGGACTATAGTCACATTTCGCTTCCTCATATGACTATGAAGCTCCGATGGAGCACCCATTACCTCTGAATCATTCATCCCCTGAAACTGATATTGATTTCTACATTGAAATACAAGAAAGACACTATGAAGATTTAAGAGAGCGCGAACGTGAATAGGAAGTAATTTACAGACATGAGAGGGAAGAAAGACGACGAGAGCAAAGGCGTGGTCGACAGCAAAGACATAGTTCAGGACGTCAACAAGACGCAATCATCACACAAAAACCGAATAGGAAGTCGACTCACCCATAATTATTTGTGATTGTGGATATGCAGCTGTTGAAGATGTTATTATAAGTGTAAATAATATTGGTCGTCGTTATTATCTCATATGCCACACCTCCCTTAGTGAATGTGGCTTTTGGCATTGGATTGACCAACCATTTTGTCAACGGGCTGTTGATTACGCGAACGAATTACAGTATCAACAAACAACGTTGCAAGATCAATATGTTGGGTGGCAAAATGAACTTAGTAGACTACACGTCCAGTTTCATGGTTTAAATATTAGAAGACAAACTAAACTATTTAGTAGTTACTGCTTCAGTATTATCGGTACTGATATTTGCTTATGTATCTATACAAGAGGTTATTGTGGATGTAAACGATGTATTAAATTGTATTAGTATTCCTAGTAATGCTACTTGTTTTTATCAATATCAATACTGATATTTGCTTATGTAACGTTTACTCACATTGAGCAGATATGCATTTAAGACAGTCCAATTGTATCAATACCGATATTTGTTGATATTTTCTTATTTATCAATTATATCAATACTGATGTGCATTTATGCAACGTTTGCTCGTATTTGCTTATATATTCAATTGTATCAATACCGATATTTGCCTAATTTTGAAATGCGCATTTATGAAATGTCCAAAGAATAATTAACATATACCTCATATAAAAAAAAGGAATTAAGCAGATGTTTGAAGAAGAATTGTGATTGCATGTATATTGGTCTTTAAGATAGCCACTTTTGTTTGGAAACCAAATATTTCCTTGTCCAACACGGTGTTGATGTGGCCCCATTCTTCAGGGAGGTGTTCGCTCATTCGCAAAGCCCCCTCAGTGCTGCAGGCCGTGTGTCGAGGTCTTCATCCTCTCGCTTATTGTGATCATTTCCCCTCCTCTTCTTCTTGACAACGTCAAACTTAACAACCACAGGCACTGTGTTGTAACGATTACAGATTTCTCCCGGACCTAATCGATTGCTGAATCGACCAAGACCGTTCAAAACCCGAATACACTAACTCTGGGCATACAACACATCAGAACAAATAACAAAAGACTTTTATAAACATTATAATAATGTTACACCAGAGTACAGAATATATCAGAGTACATCGATAAAATACAGCGGAAGATAATTTACAATAAATGTAATACACTACACAGCAGAAATATAAACTAACACAGCAGAAGACTATCAATGCTCTGGACAAAGCTTTAAACTTCGATCCAGAATCCTGCTCAAGATATCTGCAAATAAGCTACTCGACTGCCCATGTGGAAAGAGGGCACCCGAGTTTGCAAAGTGAAACAAACTACGAGTCAGTCGTGGGACTGGTATGAGAAATATTACTTAGCTTATCTAATAATAAGGCTAATCACAGGACCACGCCGCTAACACGGAACGGGTTTACTCCATTGGATTGCTAATGCATGAAATAAAGTAAATCGTTAAACAACGCAATGCTTTTTAGAGAAATGAAACCATTATAAGACTCAAGTCCCATCACACAATGCAACGCAAACCGGAGGATAAAGTTTTACCTTATAATGGTTAAAAATGCTAGATACGATAAAACGGATTTGATATTATTATTAGTGTGTATATGTTTCAAAAACATTTCAATCATAATGTATCAATCATAGACGGCATAGCTACCATATAATATGTCGCCAGACTAGTATACAATCAATACCGTACGGTGTCGTATTGGAAGTTGGGTTTCCATCATGAGTCAAGGATAGGGACGATCTCCTTACCGATTCGAGACACTGCAGCAAATGTCTCAGGATTCGGACGCTGGCGAACCCTTGGATCCTGCAGGACCAGTCCACAAATACTTTAGTGGATTAGTTATGCCTGGACACACGCTTCCCGGTCCCATTGAACCTATAAATTGGTCACTATCGACCAATATAACCGAGGCCTCGTAATCCATCATCCACATAAGTAAAATGTCAGAGCTTGCAAACCCCTGATAACACTTCTAGCTAAAAAGAAACGTGTGCACTCCCTGCGTTCCCTTGTCCCGTTTTTGACTCATATCGGGGTGTGAGGCTCGCGAAGTAACGCTATACACAAAGTTACGCCTAAACAGGTCGTGCTTTGATTATTAACCAAAAGGCCCTGCTTTTCAACAAAAGCCTCGATCATTTGCATCTTGGCATGCCACATTGACAATTCACGCCATGCGATCGATAATTACCAATATATAAGCTCTGAGCTCGTGCGTCTCAGAGAAGGGTGTTGAGCAAGAGAATAAATTCTCCGCCATCAAACAGATATATATTGAATAGAAATCAATTTACGTAGAATGAAATCCAATGTCAGACACACATCCATTTACAAGTCCGTTCTGTGTCTGAACGAAACCGGAGACACCTTATTCCTCGTCCCGTATGTCCAACACGAAAGAGAGGTGCTCGCTTATTCGGACAATCAACAAGTACGTCCGAACAGCTACCACTGTAACCCTTTCCTGGGAGCAAATCAGTCTAGGGCATCAGTAGTCATCCATTCGATGTGAAGATCGCCGGTTTTCAATCACCGTCTTCAATATCTTCAATTTAAATCGTCGTATAATTATTTAAAATGCGATTGAACTCGGTCTTTTCAAATAATTTTCACATATATATAATTTAAAACCATTTCATATCGTTAATATTATTTTATAACGATTTATCGCTATTTTTATTTATATAAAAATAGCTCAATTTAATTTAACGACGCTTTGGGTCAATAAGCGGCCCTAACGTTGTTTTTCCCTAAATTTGATTTACACATTTCTCGAAATCTAACCATTAGATTTTTGCGAATTTTATATCATTGGAAAGATCTTCCCAAAGCGTACCTAACAGTTCCAGTTTTAGGAAAATCAGACTGTCGAATCTTTCGATATCATCATTTAATTTTACGATTTCGAAACGCGAACTACCGTGCACGATTCGTTTAATTTTAATTTATATATATATAATTATATATATAAATATAAACTACTCGACGATTTCTCTAACGTATTTAACATGCCAAATAAAAGAATGTTTTATTGGCATATCATATCTACATGTTCATAATGTCAAATAAATGTGTATTTTATTTACATGGCATTTTACTAATGACAAATAAAAAGATAATTTTTATTTTCATTATTTGTATGTAATTTCTGTCTTTAACTTTGACAAATAAAATAAAATATATTATTTGTATATATAATTTCAATGTATAACATAACATATAAAATCTCTCTTTACTTTGTACACAAATTCTAATGTATAATTTGACAATACAAATGTCACTTTGATTTGCATACAAATTCTATTGTATAATTTAACAATAAAAATGTCACTTTAATTTACATACAAATTCTAATGCATGTTTTGACAATAAAAATGATTATCATATTTGCATAGAAATCCTATTTCAACAAAATGCATAAAAGTGATACCTTCATTTCAGTTGACAATTCTTGTTCAACAAAATGGTCTAAAAGTGATTCATTCATTTTGTTGACAATTCTATTTCAACAAAATGATTAAAAATGAAAATTTCATTTTGTTAACAATTCTAGTTTAACAAAATGAATAAAAAGTGATAATTTAATTTTGTCAACAATTCTAGTTTAACAAAATAAATAAAAATGGTCTTTTCATTTTTGTTGACAATTCTATTTCACTAAAAATTAATATTTTTGCCCAAACATAAACCTATTTAACAAAAATGTTACTTTTGTTTTACCTCAAATCTATTTAACAAAAATGTATTTTTTGTTTTCAACCATCACATTTTGACAAAATGTAAAATCTTGTTTCCACTATTATATTTTGACAAAAATGAATATTTTGACAAAAATATATATATTTTGATACAACTAACCTATTTTGACAAAAATATATATTTTGATTCACTAATCTATTTTGACAAAAATATATATTTTGATTCAACTAATCTATTTTGAAAAAAATGTATATTTTAACAAAATAAATAAAAATGACAACTTCATCTTGTTAGCTAATCTATTTTGACAAAAATGTATATTTTAACAAAATAAATAAACATGACAACTTCATTTTGTTAACAATTCTATTTTAACAAAATGAATAAAAGGGACAACTTTATTTTGTTAACAACAACCAAATTCAACAAAAAATGATAATTTTATCAATTCTAATACAACAAAAATGACATTTTATGTTTTGACAATTCTAATTAAAAAAAATGAAAATTTCTATTTTGACAATCCTAATTCAATAGCAATGACAATTTCTATTTCAATAGCAATGACAATTTCTAATTCAATAACAATGACAATTTCTAATTCAATATAAATGACAATTTCTAATTCAACATAACAATAAAAATATTTTCTAACATATATTTTCTTATGTATTCTAATGGCAAATAAACGATAATTTATATGTATACATTTTTCTAGGTATTTTAATGACAAATAAAAGAATAATTTATTTGTATACATTTTTCTCTATATTTTAATGACAAATAAAAGAATAATTTATTTGTATACATTTTTCTATTCTACATAACAAATAAAAATGATAATTTTATTTGTCTACAATTTCTATTCAACAAAAATGAGATTATGGTTTAACAAAAATACATTTAACAAAAATGTAGTTTTTGTTCTATCTCAATTCAAATTAACAAAAATGTAATTTTTGTTCTAACCATTATATTTTGACAAAAATGCCAATTTTGTTTCAACTGTTACATTTTGACTAAAGTGAAAATTTTGGCTTCAACTATTATAATTTGACAAAAGTGATAAATTGGTTTCAATTTTTATAATTTAACAAAAGTGACAAATTTGGTTTCAACTTTTATAATTTAACAAAAGTTACAAATTTGGTTTTAACTAATGTGTTTTGACAAAAATGTAGTTTTTTTTTCAACAATTCTAATTTGATGAAAATGAATGTTTTTATTTCAACTATACTAATTGACAAAAATGAATGTTTTTGTTCAACTAAACTATGAATGTTTTTGTTCAACTAAACTATATTGACAAAATGAATATTTTTGTTTAACCACCACTCTATATTGAAAAAAATGAATATTTTTATTTCAACTATATTAATTGACAAAAATGAATGTTTTTGTTCGACTAAACTATATTGACAAAATGAATATTTTTGTTTAACTACTCTATATTGAAAAAAATAAATATTTTTGTTTAACTACTCTATATTGACAAAAATGAATATATTCGTTTCAACTATGAAAATGATAATTTTTGTTTCACTATCTTCTTACAACAAAATGTCCTTTTTATTTCAATAATTTTGTTACAACAAAATGTCCTTTTTATTTCTACTATTTTGTTACAACAAAATGTCATTTTTATTTCTACTATTTTGTTACAACAAAATGTTCTTTTTATTTCTACTATTTTGTTACAACAAAAATGATATATTTGTTTCAACAAAAAATGATATTTTTGTTTTCAACCATTTTGTTACAACAAAATTAATATATTTGTTTTCAACTATTTATAACAAACATGATATATTTGTTTTCATCTATTTCATAGCAAACATGATATATTTGTTTTCACCACAACAATTATCAAATCAATAGATCTACATAATAATGCCAATTCCAGATCAAATCACGTATGACAATCAATTAGAATTTAACAGCGGATTGAAAGAAAAATCACAATCATAATTAATTATTTTTAATTAAAATAAATAAATAAATAAATAGAATTCTCACATTGATTTTTGTCTGAAATTCCAACGTGTTCTGTTTCAGTTCTGGTCAGCGTCATCACGAAGTATTCTTCGACACGAGTCCAACGCAATTTAAATCATTCAATTCTGATCAAGTTTGAATAAGTTATGCCATTTTAAACTTTAAACAATAAAATAGATAGTTAAATAAATTAATTAAATAATTATTTACTTAAATCTTTGTCTTCCTTCTTCTTGTAACAATCGAACAAAATCAACCCGCGCACCAAATCACACGCCTCTGAGATCAACTGACCGTCGATCAACGATGTCCCATCGATTGCCGGACTCGCCCTCTTGCCCATGCCACTGACGACGTTCAACCCGAATCCCCCATCTTCCCTCAAAATCGCCCCATCGTTGGTCCTTTTTAGGCAAGAATCCAACTTCAATACCAACCCAAACCCCATCACAACCTTATGGATAGAAAGGCCTTAGAGAGATCTAGGACTTTTATGTTAAATATGGATAATAATTTGAAGTGGATTAAAAATAACCAACGATTTAAAATCGTGTATTATCGGCCTTTGATTTTTGTTTCTAGCGGTCGGTCAAAGATAGGATTTGGGTTTGAGTTCTATGGGTATTTATAATATTAAAATATTCTATTAATTTTTAATTCTTTTAACTTGAAAAATATTTGTTCGTTGCTATCAACTCCAAATTGAACCCAACAACTGTCGCCCTAAGCCAAATACCCCCATCCCAGACACAATGGAATATGTTTCGTAACCCAATTCAACTGTTACGATCAGTTTTTCCTTAAATTAAAATATAAATCAATATATATTTAATTTAAACGTACATTTTAATTTACCGGGGCCACATACTGACTTCAAAAATTCCCGAAAAATAAATATAGCTATGTTTTGACGATACGGTCCTAACAAAATTAATTTCGTCAAATTTGGAGACCATTTGAAAAATGGTCATTTTCTGGTCGATCCAAATTGACTGAAATTGACAAAACACGTTTATATTTACTGTGCTCATATATTAATCCCAAAAATTATGAAAATTGGAATCTAACAATAATTTGACATTCCGGATCCAACCAAAGTGGTTTCGTCGAAAACGGAGGTCATTTGCAAAATGGCTATTTATACGGGCTATATATTATATTAAATTCTATAACGGCTATTCTAAATTTTAAACTGGGCATAAACTTTGATTCCCGCTATAAAATTTTAATTTTTCAGATTCGTTGGAAAGATATTTTTAAACAGATTTAAATATTTTTGGTTTCACCAAAATCCGATTTATTTTGCATCCCGTACACTCAGTCAAAGTTCAAATTCAATTTTTCAAACTTACCGCGCTATTTCTAATTCCTTTTATAATTAAAATAAATATATTCTTTCAAACTTCAATTAAAATTAATTTTTAATCGTTATTATTTAAAATAATATATTTTAAATATTCAAAATTCAATAAAATAGACAAATAAAAATTTTAAATTGGTTTTGATTTTCCAGGTTTTTACAATCTCCCCCACCTAAAATCTTTTCGTCCTCGAAAAGGAACGGAGCTAAAAGTTGTTTATTTAACCTACTCAACTTTCATTCTTTAATTGCTTTCAATAATTTTATTAGTTGATCTAATAATCACACAACACAATCATCAGTCAATTAATTGATTAGCTTTTCAAATATATATAACTTTTATATATTTAAAAATCATATTTCCTAAGATCGGATTATATATATAATCACAAATACGTTATAAACTTGTCACTCTCAACTCATTCTAGGGCATTTCTAACCCCATCTTAACGAGTTTTCTCATTCTAGGATACTACTGATCCTATCTCTAATGAGTATTCCTTTATAGGATATTACTAATCCTACCTCTGATGAGTCTTTTGTTCAGTTCTAACGAGTTGTGTCCCAAAGATTTGAATTAACCAAAGCTCTGAAACCAACAGTAACGATTACGGATTTCGCCCAGACCTAATCGATCACTGAATCGACCAAGACCGTTCAAAACCCGAGTACGCTAACTCTGGTCATATAACACATAAGAACAAATAAAAGAAGACTTTTTTAAACATTATAATAATGTTACACTAGAGTACAGAGTATATCAAAGTATATCGATAAAATACAGCGGAAGATAATTTACAATAAATGTAATACACTGCATAGCGGAAATATAAACTAACACAGTAGAAGACTATCAATGCTCTGGACACAGCTTTAAACTTCAGTCCAGAATCCTGCTCAAGATATCTGCAAATAAGCTACTTGACTGCCCGTGTGGAAAGAGGGCACCGGAGTTTGTAAAGTGAAACGAACTATGAGTTAGTCATGGGACTGGTATGAGAAATCTTACTTAGCTTATCTAATAATAAGGCTAATCACAGGACCACGCCGTTAACGCGGAACAGGTTTACTCCATTGGATTGCCAGTGCATGAAATAAAGTAAAATCGTTAAACAACGCAATGCTTTTTATAGAAATGAAACCATTATATGACTCAAGTCCCATCGCACAATGCAACACAAACCAGAGGTTAGAGTTTTACCTTATAATGGTCAAAAATGCTTGATACGGTAAAACGGATTTGATATTATTATTAGTGTATATATGTTTCAAAAACATTTCAATCATAATGTAACAATCATAGATGGCATAGCTACCATATACTATGTCACCATACTAGTTTACATTCAAAACCGTACGGTGTCGTATTGGAAGTTGGGTTTCCATCATGAGTCAAGGATAGGGACGATCTCCTTACCGATTCGAGAACCTCTAGCAAATGTCTCAGGATTAGAACGTTGGTGAACCCTTGGATCCTACAGGGCCAGTCCATAAATACTTTAGTGGATTAGTTATGCCTGAACACGCGCTTCCCGGTCCTATTGAACCTATAAATTGGTCACTATCGACCAATATAATCGAGGCCTCGTAATCCATCATCCACATAAGTAAAATGTCAGAGCTTGCAAACCCCTGATACCACTTCTAGCTAGAAAAAAAACGTGTGCACTCCCTGCTTTCCCTTGTCCCGTTTTTGACTCATATCGGGGTGTGAGGCTTACGAAGTAACACTATACACAAAGCTACACCTAAACATGCCATGCTTTGATCATCAACCACATGGCCCTGCTTTTCAACAAAAGCCTCGATCATTTGCATCTTGGTATGCCGCATTGACAGTTCACGCCATGCGATCGATAACTACCATGCGATCGATAACTACCAATATATAACCCTTTCCTAGGAGCAAATCAGTCCCGGGCATCAGTAGTCATCCATTCGATGTGAAGATTGTCGGTCTTCAATATCTTCGATTTAAATCGTCGTATAATTATTTGAAATGAGATTGAACTCGGTCTTTTCAAATAATTCTTGCATATATATAATTTAAAACCATTTCATATCGTTAATATTATTTTATAACGATTTATCGATATTTTTATTTATATAAAAATAGCTCAATTTAATTTAACGACGCTTCGGGTCAATAGGCAGCCCTGGCACTGTTTTTACCTAAATTTGATTTACACATTTCTCGAAATCTAACCATTAAATTTTAACGAATTTTATATCACTGGAAAGATCTTCCCAAAGCATATCTTACAGTTCCAGTTTTGGGAAAATCCGACGGTCGGATCTTTCGGTATCATCGTTTAAATTTACGATTTCGAAATGCGAACTACCATGCACGATTCGTTTAATTTTAATTTATATACATATGTATATCATTATATATATAAATATAAACTATTCGATGACTCCTCTAACGTATTTAACATGCCAAATAAAAAAAAATGTTTTATTGGCATATCATATCTACATGTTCATAATGTCAAATAAATGTGTATTTTATTTACATGACATTTTACTAATGACAAATAAAAAGATAATTTTTATTTTCATTATTTGTATGTAATTTCTATCTTTAACTTTAACAAATAAAAATATATATTTTATTTGTATATATAGTTTCAATGTATAACATAACATATAAAATGCCTCTTTACTTTGTACACAAATTATAATGTATAGTTTGACAATACAAATGTCACTTTGATTTGCATACAAATTCTATTGTATAATTTAACAATAAAAATGTCATTTTAATTTACATACAAATTCTAATGTATGTTTTGACAATAAAAATGATTCTTATATTTGCATACAAATCCTATTTCAACAAAATGCATAAAAAGTGATACCTTCATTTCAGTTGACACCTCTAGTTCAACAAAATGGTCTAAAAGTGATTTAATCATTTTGTTGACAATTCTATTTCAACAAAATGATTAAAAATGAAAATTTCATTTTGTTAACAATTCTAGTTTAACAAAATGAATAAAAGTTGATAATTTCATTTTGTCAACAATTCTAGTTTAACAAAATAAATAAAAATGGTCTTTTCATTTTGTTGACAATTCTATTTCAACAAAAATTAATATTTTTGCCCAAACATAAAGCTATTTAACAAAAATGTTACTTTTGTTTTACCTCAAATCTATTTAATAAAAAAGTAATTTTTGTTTTCAACCATCACATTTTGACAAAATGTAAAATCTTGATTCCACTATTATATTTTGACAAAAAAATATATTTTTTAATTCAACTAACCTATTTTGACAAAAATGTATATTTTGACAAAAATATATATTTTGAAAAAAATGTATATTTTGACAAAAATATATATATTTTGATTCAACTAATCTATTTTGACAAAAATGTATATTTTAACAAAATAAATAAAAATGACTTCATTTTGTTAACAATTCTATTTTTAACAATATGAATAAAAGTGACAACTCTATTTTGTTAACAACAACCAAATTCAACAAAAAATGATATTTTTTTTATTAATTCTAATTCAACAAAAATGACATTTTATGTTTTGACAATTCTAATTTAAAAAAAATATGAAAATTTCTATTTTGACAATCCTAATTCAATAACAATGACAATTTCTAATTCAATAACAATGACAATTTCTAATTCAATAACAATAACAATTTCTAATTCAATAACAATGACAATTTCTAATTCAATAACAATGACAATTTCTAATTCAACTTAACAATAAAAATATTTTCTAATATACATTTTCCTATAGATCCATCTTTTTTGAAAATGGCGATCTCATGGCGATCGTTTTTTGTAAATTCAAAACACGCTTTTTCTTCTCTAAAGTCGTCTTTCTCCTCACAAATATCATCTTTGAACGTTGAGAATGTTAACAATGTTTCTGTTAATCCATCTTTTAAGGATATTTTACTTAGGCCAGCTGTAAAGCAAAATCCAGATCCGAATCTTTTAAAATATAAAAGACCAATACCGAAACCGTCTCCTCGTATCCATAACAGCTATAATGAAATTCTTCATAATATCAAATCAAAAAATGGCTGCTTCAGGTGCAGATCGACAGATCACTGGGCACGATCATGTCGAAATCCAGTTATTTGTTTTAAATGCCATAAAACTAGGCATAAGGGATTTAATTGCAAGTCTCACCATGTTCCATCCCTCAAAAATGGCTGATAATAGATCCCCTAATCAAATCTCTGCAAATCGATTTCAAAAATCGTTCAATTGGGCTAGGTCGATGGTTACTATCTCTATTGTGAGTGGATCCTTCTCTATTCGTCAGATTGAGGAGCTATTGAAAACCAAATTTGGTCGTCGTGCCCCATCTTGGGATTGGAATGTTAAACGCATGGGTGACGCGTTCATTGTTCGATTCCCATCGCACTTACTGACTGCTAACTTCTAATACACTTTTAACTTGACCATGGGGAAGATTTGTTTGAAGTGGTGGAGTCCGAGATTTGGCCGCGTATCGAGGGAGAAGGAAACCATCTAGATTTGTATGAAGGATGTACCAGTTGTTTGTCGTAAACTAGATGTTCTCCAAGCAGCCTTGGCTGACATTGGTGATGTGGAGAAGGTGCTATATGGAGCAATCCATGACACGGACTATACTTGTTTGCGGGCTAAGTTAACAAAAAATGTGGGCAAGCCGCTGCCTTTGTCAGTGGTAGTTCCAATCGAGGATTTCTCGCATGTGGTGCAGATTCAGAGATGTGAGGAGGATTCAACGCCTAAAATCAATGTTCCTCTTTTCAAACAGAAAGTTTTTGCAATTGGCAACGATGGGAAGCTTAAAGTTTTGTGTAGCAAAGATGGGGGTGCCAAAATGCATGTTAGAGATGTTAGTAATCCTTTGACTGACTTCTCGTCCAATGATGAAGGAGGTACCGTGGAAGCGTAGGGAAACAATGATAATTATGTGGTTCGTTTTGATGACGGGGTTGCGGTAGAAGTTGATGCCGTTGGTAACATTGTCGGTGTTGGCAATGATTCTAGACACATCGTTTCTGTTAATGGGGATAAAGGGATTGGTTTGAATGATTTTGAGGAGGGGAATGCGGTGCATGGTGATGGTGACGCGTTTGATGAACATGTTATGGACAATAAGGCACAAGATCCGAATTTTACTGGAGATTTGGCTATTGCTCCAACCAGCTCTAGTGAATGCTCAATATCAAGGGGTAGAGGTAAACGTGCTATGGATCAAGGAGTTGTCATGCTACGCTGCAGTGCACGAGGAATGAGTCACCCAATGGCAGGTAGCATTTTTGTTCCTGCTATTCTTAATACTTTGAATAGTGATCAAATGCATGCTCTTGCAAGTAATTCTGGCATTATTTTGAATGATGGTGCGATTAGTGATATTAAGAATATAGAAATCGAGAGGGCTAACGTTTCACTATGATAATTGTCACCTGGAATGTTAGAGGCCTAGGAACTTTTGATAAGTGCCTTAGGGTTAAGAATTATCTCAAATCTGTAAAACCTGATATCATTATGCTGCAAGAGACTAAAATTGAAAACCCTGAACCATTTATTTTTAAATGTTTGGGGTGGGAGTTATTGATGAATGGTCTTTTATTCCCGCCGTGGGGTCTTCTGGTGGTATATTTACTGGCTGGAATAGCGCTTCATGGGCTGTAAAGCAAGAAATTAAACAAACTTATTGTCTGCGTGTGGCTCTTGAATGTAAACCTACCAATATTTTGTACTTCTTTTCTAATGTTTATGGACCCAACACTAGACATGAAAGAATGACCTTGTGGGAGGAGGGCTTGGTTTTTCATAATCTTATGTATGGTCCTTGGGTTATTGGCGGCGACTTTAATGTTACTAGATTTTCTTTTGAGAGAAATGTCGAGAAAACATCTGGCTTGGGTGATATGAATGATTTCAGTGATTTTGTTGGTTACTGTGACTTAATTGACTTACCCATGACCAATAGAATGTTTACATGGAGTGACGGTAGAACCCCTCCTACCTTAGTTCGCCTTGACCGTTTCCTTATTATCTCTGATTTTGAAGATCTGCACCTCCTGACTTTCCAAAAAGGCCTTTCGTCCCTAATTTCTGATCATTGCCCAGTGGTCCTTGACACAAACGTTGCTTTAAAAAGGAAAACATTTTTTAAATTTGAAAATATGTGGTGCATTGAGCCAAATTTTGATGAGATGCTTCGTCAAAAATGGTTGGAGTTTCATAGCTTCGGTGATGCGGCTAGCAATTTTTGTAGAAAGATGAGACTTCTGCAATAAATTTTATTCAAATGGAACAGAGCAGTCATTGGCAATATTAGAATTAAAAAATAAAGACTTGAAGCTGAGATTATGGAGCTTAATATGTTGGAGGAATCAAGAAATTTGGATGAAGCTGAGCGAACTTTGTTAAAGAATAAAGAGAAGGAGCTTCTCACTACGATTGATCAAGAGGAGATATTTTCGAAGCAAAGATCGAGATCTCAATGGCTGAAACTTGGTGACAGTAACACGAGTTATTTCCATAAAGTTGCGAAGGGAAGACAAAGAACGAATATGATTTGTAGCATTTGGAAGGATGGAGAAGAAATTTGTGATCAGCAGAAGACAGGAGAAGTATTTACCGAGTATTACAGAGGTATCTTTGGAGAAAGAAATGAGAATCAGGTGAACGTAAATTGGAGCATGTTGTATCCATCAAATGTTGATTTAAGTGGCATTGATTCTGAGTTCTCGGAGGAAAAAATAGTAGCAGCCTTGAACGAGATGCCCGGTTATAAAGCCTCTGGACTTGATGGTTTTCCGAATTCTTTTTATAAGAAATACTGGCATCTGATTAAACATGACGTCGCTAGCATTTTCAAAGAATTTCATGATGGTTCTTTGAGGTTAAATTTGCTTGGGTACGCAAATGTGGTTTTGATACCAAAAAAAGAAGGAAATGTCTCTGCTGCGGACTTTTGACCTATTAGCCTTTTGAATAGTAGCTTCAAGTTGATTACTAAAGTTCTCGCAAACAGGTTAAAAGTGAAAATGGATGATCTCATTGACATTTTGCAGACAACATTTATTAAAGGAAGATTTATTCTTGATGGAGCAGCGCTTGTTCAGGAAGTCATCTCTCACAGCGACAGACATAATGTGCCTTGTGCAATTTTGAAACTGGACTTTGCTAAGGCCTTTGATACCGTTGATTGGAGGTTCATCATGGATTTTCTTCATGCGAGAGATTTTCCTGCTAGATGGATAAACTGGATTCACAGTATTTTAACTTCAAGCAGATCAAATATTTGTGTGAATGGTGTAACGGGCAATACTATTGTCTCCAAGCATGGCTTGTGTCAAGGAGATCCTCTTCCCCTCTTCTTTTTGATTTGGCAGCAGATGTCTTTTGTCGAATTCTTCAGTTGACAAGCACTAATGATATCATCCAGAGCTTTGGAAGGGGTCATATCATTGGGGGTATCAATTCTTTGCAATATGATGATGATACTATCATTTTTAGCAATCCAGGATGCAAACACATTGCTTCTTAAAAAAATTGCTTTATGCTTTTGAAAGTTTATCCGGCTTAAAAATTAATTTTCATAAGAGTAATGTTTACACTCTGGGTTGTGATGTTGATGTGAACACGAAATGTGCCGAAATGCTCAATTGTAAGGCGGATTTATTTCCTCTCAATTATCTCAGGGCTTGCATTCATCCAAAAAGATTGATGAAGCGGGACCGACAATTCGTTATTGAAAAAGTTGATCGGAGATTGGTGAGATGGAAAGGAAGCTGCTTATCCAAGGCTGGTAGACTTGTGTTGGTGAATTCTGTTCTTTCTGCTATCCATTTGTACTGGCTATCTTTATACTCTTGTCCTGGATGGGTGGCTGAGAAAATTGACGTTGTTCGTCGCAATTTCTGCTGGACTAGAACAAAAGACACACGTAAAGTTAGTTGTCTCGTCTCGTGGGATCAGGTTTGCAAATCCAAAGAGAAGGGTGGCTTGGGAGTTTTGAATTTGAGATACATGAACTCCGCTTTACTTTGCAAATGGTTGTGGACAATGTTAAGCGACAAGAAAGTTCTTTGGAAAGAGTGAATTTTAAACACTTGTTATGGAGGAAGATTTGATTGGAACGCGAATGCCTCTCATTGTTCGGCTTTTATGTCAAATATACACTGGATTAAAAATGATGCGGGCATCGTAGTTAAGAACGGACGCAATGCATTATTCTGGTTTGATTGTTGGCTGCTTCCCATTCCTTTGAAAGTTGAATTTGCTGACCTTTTTGATATTGCTTGCAATAAGAACTTTACAGTCAATGAAGTGTATAACATGAATGCGGCGAACTTCAAATGGAGGCTGGTTTTCTGCCGTCTCTTGGCTAGTAACACATTAACTCAGCTGTGTTGTTTGATTCGTTTGCTTGAGGATATTCAACTTTCGGATGTTGAAGATGATGATTTGTCTAGAAAAATGAGGGGAATAACAAATATTTTCGTGTTAGCCAGCTTTATAAGATGATGAACTTTGCAGGGAGGAGTTACGTTGGTTTTGAATGCATGTGGAGCTTTAAAGCAATACCTACTAAAGTCAAAATTCATATGTGGACGATCTTGCATAATAGGCTAAATACGGTGACCAGACTTCGACGAAAAGAAGTTCATATTGATGGGGGCTGTGTTTTTGCGTGGAAAACGAAGAGACTTACCAGCATTTGTTCGTTGAATGCGATTTCGCTTTCTATGTTTGGACGAAGTGTTTGGTCAGCCTTATTGTTTGTTTAGATTGGTTTGACTTCATCACCGACCAATTCCAATTTTGGCACACCATTTTTGTTTCACTCCCTGATATACCCATGCGACAATTGTTTATTGTCTTGAATTTTTCTTATGTTTGGATTTTATGGCATGAACGAAACTCACGCAAGTTTAAATGTGAAATGAAATCGCCCAATTCTGTTATCTACTACATTCTCAAATTTGTTTCTCAATAGTCAGGCAGCGAAGAAGTCAAGTTTGTGGACACCATAGGCGCAAGAGTCATGGACAGAGCTCGTGGCAGGCGAGCTTGATGCTGTTTCATCCTTTTGGCTTTAGACAGTTGGGGATACTAGCTGTTATGAGGTTGTTTTATGTATAATTTGGCTACTGTAATACCATGCCTGCGTGCATGTGCTATTTTTTGGACTGTACATATTCTTGTAAATATTTGTAGTACGTATGTTGTATGTTGTAATGAACACCACGATGTATTAGCTTTATGTTTAATGAAAGAAGGCATGAATCTTGCGATTTACTACCTTTTTGCATTAAAAAAACATACATTTTCCTATGCATTCTAATGAAAAATAAAAGAATAATTTATTTGTATACATTTTTCTATGTATTCTAATAACAAATAAAAGAATAATTTATTTGTATACATTTTTCTGTGTATTCTAATGACAAATAAAAAAATAGATTATTTGTATACATTTTTCTATTCTACATAACAAATAAAAAATGATAATTTTATTTGTCTACAATTTCTATTTAACAAAAATGAGATTATTGTTTAACACAAATCCATTTAACAAAAATGTAATTTTTGTTCGAACCATTATATTTTGACAAAAATGCTAATTTTGTTTCAACTGTTACACTTTGACAAAAGTGACAAATTTGGTTCAACTATTATAATCTGACAAAAGTGACAAATTGGTTTCAACTTTTATAATTTAACAAAGTGACAAATTTGGTTTCAACTTTTATAATTTAACAAAAGTGACAAATTTGGTTTTAACTAATGTGTTTTGACAAAATGTATATTTTTTTCAACAATCCTAATTTGACGAAAATGAATGTTTTTATTTCAATGATACTAATTAACAAAAATGAATGTTTTTGTTCAACTAAACTATATTGACAAAATGAATATTTTTGTTTAACTACTCTATATTGACAAAAATAAATATTTTTATTTCAACTATACTAATTGACAAAAATGAATGTTTTTGTTCGACTAAACTATATTGAAAAAATGAATATTTTTGTTAAATAACTCTATATTGACAAAAATGAGTATTTTTGTTTAACTACTCTATATTGACAAAAATGAATATATTTGTTTCAACTATAAAAATGATAATTTTTGTTTCACTATCCTCTTACAACAAGATATCCTTTTTATTTCTACTTATTTGTTACAACAAAATGTCCTTTTTATTTCTGCTATTTTGTTTCAACAAAAATAATATATTTGTTTCAACTATTTTGTTTCAACAAAAATTGATATTTTTGTTTTCAACCATTTTGTTACAACAAAATTTATATATTTGTTTTCAACTTTTGTTTTAGTTTATGAAACATGATATATTTGTTTTCACCACAACAATCATCAAATCAATAGATCTACATAACAATGATAATTCCAGATCAAATCACGTATGACAATCAATTAGAATTTAACAGCGGATCGGAAGAAAAATCACGATCATAATTAATTATTTTCAATTAAAATAAATAAATAAATAAGTAGAATTCTCACATTGATTTTGGTTTGAAATTCAAACATGTTCTGTTTCAGTTCTGGTCAGCATCATCGCGAAGTATTCTTTGACACGAGTCCAACACAATTTAAATCATTCAATTCTGATCAAATTTGATTAAGTTATGCCATTTCAAACTTCAAACAATAAAATTAATAATTAACTAAATTAATTAAATAATTATTTACTTAAATCTTTGTCTTCCTTCTTTCTGTAACGGTCGAACAAAATCAGCCTGCCCTCTACATCATTTCACTAAATCGCAGCCTTTGGGATCAACTGACCGTCGATCAACGATGACCCCTCGATAGCCGGAGTCGCCCTCTCGCCCACGCCACTGACGGCGTTCAACTCGAATCCCCTATCTTCCCTCAAAATCTGCCCATCGTTGGTCATTTTCAGGCAAGATTCCGACTTCAATACCAACCCAAACCCCATCACAACCTTATGGATAGAAAGGCCTTAGAGAGATCTAGGACTTTTGTTTTGAATTTGGATCATAATTTGAAGTGGATTAAAAATAATAACGATTTAAATTATGTATTATCGGCCATTGATTTTTGTTTCTGGCGGCTGGTCAAAGATAGGATTAGGGTTTGAGTTCTATGGGTATTTATAATATTATAATATTCTATTAATTTTTAATTCTTTTTACTTGAAAAATATTTGTTCGTTGTTATCAACTCCAAATCGAACCCAACGACTGTCGCCCCTAGTTAAATACCCCCATTCCGAACACAATTATGCTTCGTAACCCAATTCAGCTGTTACGATCAGTTTTTCTTTAAATTAAAATATAAATCAATATATATTTAATTTAAACGTACATTTTAATTTACTGGGGCCACATACTGACTCCAAAAATTCCTGAAAAATAAATCTAGCTATGTTTTTATGATATGGTCCTAACAAAATTAATTTTGTCGAATTTGGAGACCGTTTGAAAAATGGTCATTTTCTGGTCGATCCAAATTGACTGAAATTGACAAAAACACGTTTATATTTACTGTGCTCACGTATTAATTCCAAAAATTATGAAAATTGGAATCTAACAATAATTTGACTTTCTGGATCCAACCAAAGTGGTTTCGTCGAAAACGGAGGTCGTTTGCAAAACGACTATTTATACGGGCTATATATTATATTAAATTCTATAACAATTATTCTAAATTTTAAACTGGGCACAACTTTTGATTCCCGCTATGAAATTTTAATTTTTCAAATTCGTTGGAAAGATATTTTTAAACAGATTTAAATATTTTTGGTTTCACAAAAATCCGATTTATTTTGCATCCCGTACATTCAGTCAAAGTCCAAATTCAAATTTTCAAACTACCACGCTATTTCTAATTCCTTTTATAATTAAAATAAATATATTCTTCCAGACTTCAATTAAAATAAATTTTTAATCGTTATTATTTAAAATAAATTATTTTAAATATTCGAAATTCAATAAAATAGCCAAAATAAAAAAAAATTAAATTTGTTCTGATTTTCCGGGTTGTTACATGTGTCGAGGTCTTCATCCTCTGGCTCATTATGATCATTTTTCATCCTCTTCATCTTGACAACATCAGACTTAACAACCTCCAAGTTATGTAAATAACAGTCAACTTGTGTAGATAATCAAATATCAAATTATAGATATTGAAATTACCTTCTTAGTTACTGCATTGGGGATAAAATTTCTCGGCTAAGCAATATATATACCACCAAGTGCATCTTGCACTATCATAAATTCATCCTTGACAGGAATTGGTAGTAAGGCATCGGGAACAATACCTTTGGTGACGGATATGCGTACGTTTTCTTTTGCAAGCGAAACGCCATGGATCTTCTAGTTTATGGCGTCGACATTGATTTCAGCGACAGTTCCATATGCAACGGCGTTATCTACACAATCAACTGCAAGTGTGAACCTAGCATTGTTGTTGCCAAATACGGGTTCTTTCATCTTGCACCAAAAACATTACGCACTATAAAATTTTATCACAGCTAATCAATTTAACATCATTAACGAAATTAGGGTAGTAAGTGCTTACCGATTTTTATCTTCAGACAAATTTCTTACTGGGACTTAGCATGTTCCTCAATAACGACTATTGCTGACTTAACATTTTCCTCAGCAACCACCTGCAACACTTTCTTTGTCATTCCCTTCTTCACATCTTACTTCTTTACATGCTCACAACCATCAGCTGCCTTCTCCAAACCATCCTGGGAACAACTGCCTTGTGTAGATAGTACGGTTGAACAAGACAATTCTGCTACACCTCCAATCTTTGATTCTATCTGCTTTAATTTTTCCTTAGACCAAGCCTGTTGCTCACCCATTTCTTCCTTCTTCTCACTTTCCGACTTAGCTCTTTCGTCTTCTAAGATCTTTCGAACGCTTGCTGGAGTCATATTTAAATTTGCCTATGATCTTTCCTTTCGATGTTTTATTGGCAAATTGAAGTAAGCCTCAGGCTTGACAAAGCCACCAACACTTCATACCCTACCAGGATACTCAGGGGTCCCCAAAGCCATTGTCAGAACATCATTAGGTTTATCTACCTCAAAGGATCTAGAATCAATTTTTTAGCCAATGCCTTTTTGAAAACAAAATCAAATATATTGGATTCAACTTCTTTTATTTCAACAAATGCAAAGTAAAAATTAGGTAAAAAAACAAATTAATTACACTTACAATTTTTTTTGGCAATGGCGTGTGTTTCTGGGTCCCTGAAGTTTCCACTCTTGTCCTAACGTGCCTTTAACCACATAATACCACGCGACAGTTCTTTCTCTGGAGTGGTTTGCAACTGCATAAATACATAACATTTATTAGTCCTAACATAAGTGTACAAATTAAATTTATCAGTCCATTTATCTGATATCACATAGTTGTGCAAGAAACGCTAACCAGTTCTTGCATTAGATTATCATATCCTTTGCATTCCATCTGATGTGGGTACACATTTCCTTTCTTTTTTTCTATTTGGGCAATGCGAATTTCCTACAGATTACACACAAACATATACAAATTACACACAGAAGAGTTCGTTTAAATTTATATAAACTAATATTAAATCGAAGGTACATTAAAATTGTAGTAGTGCATCTCCCAAATCTATGTAATCGCACCATAAAAGTCCACATCCTTTGTTGTGGGGTTTTATCCTTAACCTGCTTCTAGAAATACTACACTGTTCTGAACTGATCGAATGCAATCATGATCCTTGGTATTGAAAAGCACTCAACCATGTATGCATCGAAGGTAGGCACTTGATGGTTTGGACCTCTTGAAATCCACCTTAATTCTTCTAAAACTTTATTTCCAAGAATGGCAAGTTCATCTGATACCTACAAAAACAATTAAAAAAAAATGCATTAGCTTTCAGTTTTAAAAAATGCATTAGCTTTCAATTCAAAAAGTGCATCAGTTTTCAATTTAAAAAAATGAAAGAATAAGTTCATCTAATACTTGCATGAACAATGCATTAGATTTCAATTCAAAAAAAAAAATTGCAAGTTGGAAGCACTACATCAAGCCATCAATAAATCGATGACTTACCCTTCTCTTTAACTATGTCGCAAATATCTTGTTCTATTTATCCTTCATCCATTTCTCTAATTTGGTTGGTTTGCTAGCATTTTCCAGCCTTAGTATTTTCAAGTGTTCACTATATTAAAATAAATTTAAACAAGTTAGCTATGTAAAACAAAATGTAATATAATCCACATATTCAATAAACAATATATAGTTAAGTAACATAAGAGTTACGCAAAGTTGGACCTTGCATCCTCTATATTATGCAATACACAGAGATGTACTTGATCAAATTCTTTTCCACGGACCACTAAGTATAAAATTCTTGATTTTCTTTTATTTACGTGAAGGAGATCTGATTTGCAACTTTGTGGAATTCCAATAGTACTAGGATTGTCAAGCAAGCGTTTGACACAAAATTCAACAGCCTCTTTGACTATGTTGCGTTATGCTACGCACCCATCTGGATGTCTGCGACTTTCCATCCAACCTTTAAATACCTTAATATATCGTTCAAATGAATGGTCAAATGAATCAAAATGTCAAAAAAATGAAGGAGGGGAGTATTTCTCAAGCAAGCAAATTGTAACTACTAGGCCATCTTACATTTTTTCCAACTTTGATTGATCAATCGCTTGGGCACATATTGTCTTGAAGAATAGGCAGAAGCATATGATTGCATACCTTACTAGCTTCTCTAGAACAGAACACGATGCAAAAGAGAGAAGAAATTGCACGTTGTGACAGTCATGCGATTTAAGATCAATAAGTCTTAAATCATGTATAGAGACAAAGATTCCTAATGTTAGATGAAAATTTTAATGGCACAGTCATGTTAAAGAAAGAGTTGCAAACAATTTTCTTTTCTTTTGCAATAAAGTCCCAACTAGCTGTAGGCAACTTCGAACTTTTGGTACCATTGTTAGCTACCAAATCCTTCCTAATGCCCATGGCATACATGTCTAATCGAGCAGAAGCCCCATCTTTTGTCTTCCCTAGAACATTCAACAAGGTACCAAGAACGGGCTCAGTGCAGTTCTTCTCTACATGCAACACATCAAACGTATGTCGAACTGGAATATATGACCAGTACTCTAGTTGGAAAAAAAACAGACTTCTTCTTCCAAATGGGTTTGATATAGTCTTCAAAACCCAACACTGAAGGAGGATCTACCTTTTTGCCAAACACACAGTTCAGACCATCCACACTTGCTAACACTTCTTCACCCGTTAACGGAACATGAGCCATGTCCTTCTCTACTGTGTTGTCAAAAGCTTTTTTCTGCTTCTGATACAAATGATCTTGTGGTAGAACCCCCAATGCCTCATGAACAACATTTTTCCTACCATGCTTCATGTATCTTGGTTTTGTCTTATCGATGCATATTGGACTATCATTGTAACCCTTCACAACGCTACCAGACAAGTTCTTGTAAGTGGGAAAGTCATTAATAGTCCAAAGAATGTTGCTCTCAACATGGACTATTCACATTTTCATGCATCATATACTCCATTAACACCCTCCCACAATAACTTAAGGTCATCTACTAAGGGTCGTAGATAGATGTCGATATCATTACCCGGCTGTTTTGGCCCAGAAACTAATAACGTCAACATCATAAACTTTCTCTTCATACACAACCATGGAGGAATATTATACTTGACAACCAAAACAGGGCAACAATTCTTCTTGCTACTTTGGTTGTCGAAGGGATTAAATCCATCAGATGATAGTGCTAGTCTGAGATTCCTCGGCTCACTGCCAAATTCTGGCCATTTTTTGTCTATTAAATTCCAAGTTGGGGAATCAGCTGGATGTCGCAGCATTCCATCTTTTTTCCTACTCAGGTCATGCCACGTAAGATTCTTTGATATATTTGCCGACTGACACATCCGTTTCAACCTTGGAATTATTGGAAAATACCACAAAACCTTAGCAGGAACAACTGTTAATTCTTTTTCTCCTTTTCCAATTTCCAGCGTGAAAAGCAACAATGTGGCAGCGAATGTTAGCTGCATGTAGCCCTCTACACAACATGTAGTTATTAGGACAAGCATGATTTTTTTTCGTATTTCATTCCCATTACATCGAGGATTTTTCTAGCTTCATATAAGGAGTGTGGAACCAAATTATTTACTGGAAGCAAACCCAAATCAATAATAACATATCTATAAAACAATTATCAGTCATGCTATGCCTTGCTTTCAAATTGAAAATCTGAATCAAAGTGTTCAACTTAGTTGTCTTCGTATAACCAGGGAACAATGGTTTATCACCATCCTTACATACTTTAAAAACTCATCCGAGTCATTTGACATATGTTCATCCTCACATTCTTCACCAACTACCTCATCTTCCCATACATCACCATAACATTCTCCATCTTCACTTTCATATTCTTCTTTACTATTATGCTCAGACCCAACTATCTTTGGTTCTGCATGACACTTCCAATGTCGATAACCCTCATCAATGCCATTCAATTAACTATGGTCCCTAATATCTGAAATGGAGAATCCATGTGTGTTGCATCATTTCAAACAAGGACACATGATATTATTTTTATCCATGGAATTAGCTAATGCAAACTCACAGAACGATGTTAATCCCTTTTCAAATTTATGTGAACATCTATCCGCCTTCATCCATGACTTATCCATAAACAAATAGAAAAATGAACTAAGTTTACTGTTATCTTGTAACTGAGATTATTCACCTAAAACTAAACAAAATAACCAAGTTTATCATTTTCTTCCAGAGAAATTTAAAACCATAATGATAAATACATATTATAAGTAGAAACTAATCAAACCATTATATTTTAGTATAAACCATTTTTTACTCAATACTATTTGACACTAGACAGTAGAGTTGAAACCACTGAATAAAAACCAAGATCAATGAGTAGCCTAACCAACAAGAAGAAGAACAATAGCAGAGTATAATTGCCATAACCACAATAGCCAAACTTCCAAACAATAGAACAACCAATTATGGTTTCACTTATATCGCATAGATTAGGGTTTCGCTGCCGAATCGCTGAGATTATGGTTCGATTAGGTTTTGAGATAGAGAGATTATCAGGAGAGAGAAAGTGAAAAATAATAATAATAATAATAAGAAGAAGAAGAAGAAGAAGAAGAGGGAAAATAAAACGATGAGTGGGAAAGTAAAGCATAATATGGATCTGAACACGTAATATTTTCACAACTCTAACAAACAACAGAAACGATAAAACATAGAGGTGGAAACGGACTGAAAAGTAAATTTTATTACTACTTCTTCAAACAACAGATAAATATAGTCTGAATACAATATTAAAATATAAAAGAAAAGTCAAACTGTTGACCAGTTTTTGGAGGGAGAGCAAATTTCTTTGGAGCCAAATCTGAATTTTTGATAACTCTAATCAAACAACATAAAAGTGTGGTCTGAAATCATATCTAATATGAGAGTGAAATAAAATGTTGACCAACATTTTGGAGGGAAGAACATTTGTGTGAAGCCAAATCTAATTTTTATTATAACTGTAATCAAACAACATATAAACTGTTGTTTGAATATCATGCATGAAATCTTCATAACATAATGATTTCTTGGGCTTTTCTAGATAATAGGTTATTTCTCCTTATGTTGTGCAAAAAAATGGGATAACAAAGAATCTATCTTATATCGTCGCTGTTGTCTGATTCAATTTGTGGCGTAGTGGATGCTAATTCCGTGACCAAACTCTGAAAGCTTTTCAAATTTTATTTTATTATTTAATTAAAAATGCGAGTGTTACGTTCTTCCAACCTTAGGAAATTTCGTCCCCGTAGTTCGGTAAGGGTAAGATTAAGTAATTCCTCGAATAGTTTACAACCATCATGTGTACATACAATTTTGCAACCATTTGTACACTTATGCAAAGTGTAATTCGACATAATTCCTGAATAAAATGAATGCCGAAGCGGTGCATCCTATATGAATGCAAATTTTCTTGAAAATATTTTTTTGAAAATATGATGCACACATCCTAAGTATACTGGCAATTTCTATATGAATGCAATATTTTGAAAATCAAAAATACTTTTTCATCCATTCTTTCCTACACTCTTACAAAGCAAGAATGTAGTTCATCCAAACCCTACTAATCAACTTTAGATTTTCGAATATCAGAAAAATATAATTTTCCAAATTCGATTTCTTATGTTACAAAAAGGTGGAAAACAGAAAACTTGATATCTTCCATTTTTCTTTTTTGTACCTTTTCTATCCGTACTTGGATTTTAGGGAACTACTTTATAAAGGTTTACTATTTTCCTATCCAAGCATAGTGCACATAAGAAAATTTCTTTGTTATAGATTTTCTTTTTCAACTTTCTTTGGGAAAAAAATCCATTTTCCTTAACTATCGTGTTTGTTGCTTTATTGGATTTGTTGTTTTCTTTTTAGTTATGTCATTTTTCTTGGCTTATGTAACTTGATCCATTGATCTAAGCTTAATCTTAAAATAAGCCTTCTTATCCTTAAACTAAAACAGGAAAACAAGCAATCTACACAGCTATTACCAAGGGCTAAGAATCCTAGGACCATGACCCCTCTGACAAAAAAAGTCCAAACCAAAGGATCTAAACACTTACTTACCCTTTACCATATGGTGCTCACCACTAAACCTTGTTGTGTTACTAACAATCTTTTCCAAGCAACAACCTAGGCTCTATAATGCTTATGCATTCTGTGGCAATTTGTCATTATTCCAAAACAGTCTTTGCTATTCAATTCATAGTCTCAAAATATTCTCCATCTTCCTTAGGTACTAATCCTTACCTACTGCAGGATTTTTAAAATATGGTTTGACTTTTTTTCCTTTCAAAACCCAAAAGATTCAAAACTTTATTTTCTTCATTAAAAATTATTTTTGCAAAATGTAAAAATATGTCATCCCAAAAAAAACGCAAACCATTTTATTTTAAATCACAAAATTTGGAGTAGACAAGGACAACTACTTCTATACTAGTTTCACAACCATTCGTGTTTACAATATCAGTTGAGTAACTTACATCTAGGTACAAAACATTTACTCTATTCTTAATTCTCACATATTATTTTGTCCACCCAACAAAATTTTATGTCAAAACAATTATCCTAAATTATTATCAAAAGAACAGAGATTTCTCAAAATTTTCTTTACTGAAAATTGTAGTTTTAACAAAATGCAATCTTTTCTATGCTTTGTTATTTAACTCTTACAAACATTATGGTTTAAAATCAATGAGCTATACATGCTCTATAATGTGCACATTTTTCTGAAAGAATTCATTTTAGACAAAATTCCATAAAAAATCATCATTTCCAAAATATACTACATTTTATACAAAATTCAATATGTACTTTTCAAATATGTTCCTTACATTTTTTTTTACACAATTTAGCTAGTACATATTTTAAAATTGTAACTTTTAATGTTAAAACATGGAAAACACCATAAACTATCACCTAAGAGCTTTTAATTTATCAAGTTCTCAAAAGTTAACAATCGGGTTAGACTCAAAGTGGGTTTCCAACTTACCTAGACTTTCCTAGATATCCCCACAAAGTCATTTCTCTTATATATATATATATATATATATATATTCTTAATTAATTTTCCTTCCTTCCTTTTCCCAATTTATAAGGCTCAACTATCAAACCCACTAATTCAAAGCACTAACATACGAGATACATCTTTTCTCATTACCAATTACATTGTACACTTTTACCAAACCACCTTAGGGGCTCAAATTTCCATAATCATCTCTTTTGTGTATATAACCGATATCCCAATTCTTTGCATATAACGTTCTTCCTATTTAGTGGTTTCCTTTATGGATCTAGGTATATATACACATAATATTTATATTTTAAAAAAATAAAAATATGTTCATGCACTATTTATACATGAATCTTAAACCTAATCTCTGATACCAGATGTAACAACCTAAATTCCGACAGATCGATTTTTTTTCCAAAAAATCCAATCTATCGAAACTCGAATTGGCTTGTCTGGTTTCCTGTAGGAGAGACAGAGATATAAAATATATCATAGCTCAGAAAACATCTCATAGTGGAATGGAATAAAATATAATATAATCAAATATAGCCTTACCGAAGTAATAACACCGTCTAACTTATCTAAAGGTATCATATCTCTGTCATGAACCTAACCTGCGAGTGTGTTATGAAGAGCGAGTCAGAATACAAGTTTTGGTGACTGGACTAAATTACACATTCTGAAATAACCCTACATATACCGTTCAGTTATGTTTTCCTATTTATTAGGTTAGTTTGGGTTAATAACACTCAAGGATTTACACACACTTCGTACCCATCTACCTCCCAGTAGATTAACCCAAAATAGTATATATGTAGCTACCCTTAATATATTAAGGTGCTTCCCATGGAGCCCTTCTTGCACGGTCTCCGTCGTCATGCCTTGGAAGCATATGCAACTCTCATACTACGCCGGACAACGTATGAACCTCCAGATTACCACGCCATGTTCTGCACAGAACTACCATCGCTATGCTATGTAAGCGTACGGACTGTCATATGCAAACACCTCGGTCAAATCAAGTCTCAATACGCAGTAATGCCCTAACGTCTACGATACACCACCCAGTGTGGTGTGCATGTACCTGGGCCTTCACATGTACTTTCTGTCTGCTGTACACCGAGTCCCATAATAGGGTTGCATTTGAATGCACATAACTCGGTTGGAAGCTATTTCATACCTGTATTGGTCTGCTAAAAAGGCCTAAAGTACATGTATCTAAACTATGGTCTGCACTTTCACGGTGACTATGGCACCACCTCGACTCCTCCCTCAACAAGTGAAAGCTACATCAAGAGCTAAGTGACGTGCCCCAAACAAACAATCTACATCCAAATTGGCATGTTTCGCAACCAAAGTCTCGATAATGAAAGATCGATGGTCTGTAGGTTTAGCTCTAGTCTTTCCGCATCACATAGACTGTCGATGACAGATACCTAAAGATCATTATCCTGTATTTGGTCCTAACCAGCATCTCTATCGGCAAATCGTCGAATCACCCCAATTCCATACCGCCACAGCCTTCTGACCGCCAAACTACCGTTCTAGTCAAGGTATACTCATCGGGCGGTAACGCGCAGACCCAACCTCTGCGAGTACAGCTTGAGCATGCACCGCAACAGAGGATCACCATGGACCACGTTCCTCGGAAGCCGCATGCTTCCTTCTAGTCCTGCAGAGCCAGCAAGCAGAATATCAAGTAGAAAAATCAGATGGACGTTCTCCTCTTGTGCCTCTAGACACCTCGATGATCGACCCCATTAGGCCTTTAGACATGCGAACTGGTCCAAGCGCATCATACAGTCCTATTATTAGATCCAATTTTCTAAATGTTTAATCACTCACTTGCTTTATCTTATCAGCTGACCAATTAACTTGATTATCCACATATTAACTTTTTATTCAAGTTATCGGTTTTTCTCTGATCCCCTTATATCTCGAGGGAACGAACCCCTCTCGCTTATTAATTCGGTGATATAACATAACCAATTTAGGTTCATTAACAAGGCCACAACATGTTATTCCCTGGATTGTAATTAACGAAAGTAATTCACAATCTCTTTGAATTACTAGCATTTACTTCATTGTCTAATTTCATGTTTACAAGTTACAATAACATGTTCTACTTAATGTACAATTAAATATAACGTATCTCAATACACATGTTTTTTGTTAACATGTTACTTACTATATAATTAAGTACAATTTAATTCATTCGACAAGTCTTCTTGCTTTACCCTTTCTTATTCCATCATAACTGTCACAACTTACTGTCGTTGTTTACTTATTAACTTAGTTCTTCTTAACTGACTCGACCCGAACTTCCCCGTGAAGGAAAGCACGGATGGCGTTGAGGACAAGACAAAATAGAACGCGGACGGAAGAACATTTCATTGTTATTACAAAATTCCATCAGATACAAGAATATACAGAGTATAAATGAATAAATTACATTCAACAAATATCAGAGATTACAATAAATTACATAGCAGCGGAAAAATAATACAAAGCACGACTGAAGGTGATATACAGATACAGAGCTTTCCAAATATCATTCCAGCTGTAAACCAGGATCCTGTGAATATAAATCTGCAAAACCAAAACTACTAGCTGCCCGTGTCGTAAATAGGGGCACCCAGAGTTTAGGTTAAAACAATAAACTCTAGGTCAGTCATGTGACTGGTGTGAGAACTAAAACAGTTATTTAAACTTTACTTTAAAAGAGAGTAATTCAAGGGACCACGCCGTATAACACGGAATGGGTTTCCTCCCAAGAATATCAGTGCATAGAATAAACAACGCAATGCTTTTTCGAAAAATGAAGCTATTATAAGACCCAGGTCCCATCACACAATGCAACGCAAGCCGGAGGATAGGGTTTTACCTTATAACAGCCAAACATGCTCGGTACGTTTAAAACAAATCATTTGATACTATAATAAGTGTATAGTGTCAAAACAATTTCAATCATAAATATAAATCATAGACGGCATAACATCCCATGCTACTATGTCGCCATACTAGGCTCTACAAATAAAGCCGAAATATCTCGTATTGGAAATTGGATTTCCGTCATGAGTCGAGGCAAGGGGCAAGCTCCTCTCCGCTTCGAGACACTCCAGCAAATGCCTCGGGACTACACACTCTGGGTAACCCCTGGATCTTCAGGGCCGGTCCTCTCTTACGTTTGAGGATTAGTTATGCCTGAACACACGTTTCCCGGTCCTTACAGACCTAAAATTGAGGCGCCTCATCCAACAACCACATAGGTGAAAAGTATATAAATGTCAGGGCTGGTAAGTCACTGATACCACCAAAGCTAGAAAGAAACGTCGTGCTCTCCCTACAGTCCTTATCCCGTTTTAAACTCATACCGAGGTGTGAGGCTCGCGAATCCACGCTATACACAAAGCTGCCACGTAGGCCGTGCTTTGATCATCAACCACAAGACTTTGCTTTTCAACAGAAGCCTTGATCCATGCAACTCAGCGTGCCACACAGGCAATTCATGCCATGCGATTGATATCTATCGATATATAACCTCTAAGCTCGTACGTCTCAGAGAAGGGCGTTAAGCAAGAGAATAAATTCTCCGCCGCCAAACAGATATATATATTTAACAGAAATCAATCAACACAGAAAAAAATCCAATGTCAGACACACAATCCATTTACAAGTTCGTTCTGGGTCTGAACGAAACCGGAGGCACTTTCCTCGCATATCCATCGATCTCCAAGTACGTCTGGACGACCACCAACTATTTCCATCCTCTTGGGTGTACAGCCTAATCAGGATCGTCAGTAATTATCCAAACGATGTGAAGACTTCTGGTCTTCGACCACTGTCTTCATCTTCGACATATCGTCGAATCAGTTATTCAGAATGGGTATAAACCCGGACTTTCCGAACAACCCGCGTATATTAAAAACAAATGTTACACAAACACAACATACGCCTCATTCCAATTCAACAGTCACTAACCGCAAATTAGCAAGAGGACAATTTCCCAAATATTAACCCCGAAGGCCGAAACCAACATCATATCAATATCCAGGAAACCATTCTTCTTAACTAACCTACAGCTAGTTTCTAAATTTCATATTCTTAGGGAAAGGTTCCCATTAATTTTATCCAAGATAAATTCTTTAAAATTTATCCTTTAATTTTCCTTTGGATATCATTTCAAACCAAATTATGGTTTTCCAAACTAGGCGAGATTAGCGAACCACACCGAAGTAATTATTTATTTTATTTCCCAATCCCAACCTATTCATCCCATGAAGCAAAACTGGTAATACTCCACATATAACACCACAGTGTTATTGGTAAAATTAATTACCATTTCACGTTCAAATCTAATTAAAGATTTAACTATCGCTTTGGAGAAAAACTGGTGATACTCCATTCTCGCTCAATTTCTAAATTTGATAATTTAGATTATCAATTCACATTTCAATCTAATTGCAGATTCATTAGAACTCCTTTTGCTGGGTTAAAGAACTAATGTCATTTAAAACACAGTTCACGACAAACCCAAATCACATTCTATTTATTATCGGGTTAAAGAACAAGTGTTATTTAAAACACCCTTCACGATAAACCCACAAATCAATTCTATTTAAAACCCATTTCAAATCCAATTTATTTATTTAAAACATAAACGGGTTTAATTTTAGTTCAAAACTAGTTCATTTCGATAAAAATCTATTTTTGTCCTTTCAAATATGGAGTTTTTCATCCCAATTTTTCCCAAATCATTTCTTATGATTTTACACAAATTATTACTATTTCTAATAATTTTATCAAGGCCCGTACAGTCGATTTCCATCAACGGCCATCGAACTGCACTTACGGCGACCTTTTCCAAATTTGATTTGGACGTATCTCCAAATCCAACCGTTAGATTTCAAATTTCTAATATTCGTTAGAAAGCTCTTTTCGATACAAACCCAACGGTTCCGGTGTTAGGAGAATCCGACGTTCGGATCTCCTGCAATGTCCGTTCGAAATCAATGGTCGAAATTCACGAACTGCCGCGGCGCAACGCGTTCTATTCAGGCCATTATATTATATATATAATATATATATATATAATATATATTTCGTCGATTACTATTTAAAACGAATTTTATAAATAGTTTTGAATTCGTTTCAAAAACAATTTCAACCTTTATTTCAAATTCAAATCAAAATAGAATTTTCTATTATAAATTCTTTTTACTTTCATTTCTATTTGATTTCAATTCAAATCGATTTTAATTCGATTCGAATTCATTTTCTTTTCAATTCAATTCGAATTCGTTTTCTTTTCAATTCAATTCAATTCGAATTCGTTTTCTTTTCAATTCAATTCGAATTCGTTTTCTTTTCAATTCAATTCGAATTCGAATTCGTTTTTTTTTCAATTCAATTCGAATTCGTTTTCTTTTCAATTCAATTCAATTCGAATTCGTTTTCTTTTCAATTCAATTCAAATTCGTTATATATTCAATTCAAATCAAATTCGTTATATTTTCAATTCAAATCAAATTCGTTATATATTCAATTCAAATCAAATTCGTTATATATTCAATTCAAATCAAATTCGTTATATATTCAATTCAAATCAAATTCGTTATATATTCAATTCAAATCAAATTCGTTATATATTCAATTCAAATCAAATTCGTTATATATTCAATTCAAATCAAATTCGTTATATATTCAATTCAAATCAAATTCGTTGTATATTCAATTCAAATCAAATTCGTTGTATATTCAATTCAAATCAAATTCGTTGTATATTCAATTCAAATCAAATTCGTTGTATATTCAATTCAAATCAAATTCGTTATATATTCAATTCAAATCAGATTCGTTATATATTCAATTCAAATCAAATTCGTTATATATTCAATTCAAATCAAATTCGTTATATATTCAATTCAAATCAAATTCGTTATATATTCAATTCAAATCAAATTCGTTATATATTCAATTCAAATCAAATTCGTTATATACTCAATTCAAATCACATTCGTTATATATTCAATTCAAATCACATTCGTTATATATTCAATTCAAATCATATTTGTTATATATTCAATTCAAATCAAATTCATTATATATTCAATTTAAATATCGTTCGCGTCAAAATAGCGCATCTCTAATCAACACGGCTTTATATATTTCAATAATTCCGTTATTCTATTCAACAAATGAATATTTATTCTATTAAATACATGAATCTATATTTCGTTCAACACATGACTAATCTCAACGGATGAGTACTGTCAACACATGAACCTTTATTTCATAATATCAAGATGTAAATTTTATTGTTAAAATACTTCGTTCAACACATGACTAATCTCAACGGATGAGTACTGTCAACACATGAACCTTTATTTTATAATATTCTTTATTTTCTAAATTGGAATGAGGCCCAATCAATTACCATATAGCGTTAACTATATGGATTCCATACAACACATGTATATAATAGCAACGATAAAAAATCAACCATCATCCAAAGTGCACTACACTGTATAAGCATTAAATATAGATATCTAACGCTTATAACAGCCTGTCAATCAATCGATCGACATACAACTAATTATTGGGATTAGTGTATGTCGTATATTATCCCAATACCCGTGTGGGGTTTCAAATCAACAAACACATATTTTTATTTGTGCAGTTGGGCGATGGGTAAAATTTATCGACCCAATCAATATCAGTCAAATCAGTGTATATAAACAAATCGGCCGATTTGTTTATAATTATTTATTATTCACATTCACGTTAAAAATTATATTTTTAACGATAATTAATTTATTTCAACACATTAATTTATATTATCGATTTCACATCAACAACACAAACAAATTTCACAACACATCAACCTAACAAACAAGCCATCCATGGTCTGTGGATGACGGGTGTCGGGTGCTACTAAACACCGTCTGCATCCTAGTATATATATATATATACATATATATAACTAGAAAAAGAAATTTTGAAAGTGAGAAGTTCTCACCGAAAGCTATCCCAACTTCACGACACTTCATTTATAGAAATCTTCATCGTTCTCGCCTTTTTGTCATCTTCGTTGCCCGTATTCTCTACATATGTAAAAATCGAATTTTTACTTTGCTATCCAATATATAAAAATCGAATTTTTTACTTTGCTACCCAACATATAAAAATCGAATTTTTACTTCGCTATTCAATATATAAAAATCGAATTTTTACTTTGTTATTCAATATATAAAAATCCTACCTTTCCTTTTATAAAAATCGAATCTTTTCTATTTTAAAAATCGAATCTTTTCTATTATAAAAATCGAATCTTTTCTATTTTAAAAATCGAATCTTTTCTATTTTAAAAATCATATTTTTCTATGCTATACGAATATATATAAATCATATTTTTATTTACTTTAAAAATCCTAACTTCATACTTTTCTCTAAATACTTTATATGCTTTTATAACTAGGTAAAATCAGTTTTTATCACTAAAAATAATATTTTTATTTAGCATTATCTAAATTAACAACTGAAAATGAAAATCGAGTTGAGATTTACTTACATCGATTTGAAGAAACAGGGTTTTCGGGCATTGAATGAAGAAAAAGGGAAGATAGAAGCGGCACCGGGGCCAGAGGCAGTCGGGTCTTCACGTTGAAGAGAAAGGGGGGGGGTTTGGTGGTGGTCGGCGCCACCAGGGCGCGACAGGGGGTTGCGGGGTTGGTCAGGGAGGCGGAGGGGTCGGCGCAGGTGGAGTAAAGGGGGGGGCGGTGGTCCTGGGGCGGTGGGTGCGTGGGCGGAGGCGCCTGGAGGAGGGGAAGAAGGAGAAGGCGCGAGAGAGGAGAGAGAAGAAGGAGGTAGAGGAGGAGCGGAGGAAGGAGAGGGGGTGGAAGCGGCGAACGGCGGGCGGTGGCTGTAGGGGGAGGAGCGGCGATTTGGGGTTTTTTTCTTTTTTTTCTCTGTTACGATTTTGAAAAGGGGGGGGGGCTGAGAGGAGATAAGGGGAGGGAGGGATTTATTTTATTTTATTTATTATTTAATTCCAAAAAGGTTGACTTTTACATACGACCTTTAAACGAGGCCCACCGCCTATCGTCCATAGCTAATTACCCCCATTCCGAACACAATGAGATATGTATCGTAGGCTGATTCGATCGTTACAATCAGTTTTCATCAAAATCAACATATAACTCTATATATTGAATTTGAACGCGTATTTCAATTTACCGGGCCCACATACGAACTCTAAAAATTCCCAAAAAATATTTTCTAGCTTCGTATTGACGATACAGTCCTAACAAAACTAGTTTCGTCGAATCCTGAGACCGTTTGAAAAATGGCCAATTTCCAGTCGATTAAAATCAACTGAAACTGGTCAAACGCGTTTCCCTTTACCACGCTCACATATCGAGTCGAAAAATTACAAAATTTGAAACCTAGTAATAACTTGACATCACAGACCCAACAAAAGTGGTTTCGTCGAAATCCGAGGTCGTTTGCAAAATTTCCATTTTTAAGGGCCTGAATTCCATAGCGACTATTCAGAATTTTCAACTGGACATATCTTTTGATTCCCGCTATGAAATTTCGATTTTCCGGATTCGTTGGAAAGATATCCTCAAATAGATCCTATTATTTTTGGTTTCACTAAAATTCGGTTTGTTTTGCACCCGGTATGTTCAATTGAAGTTTGAAATCGAACTACCGCGCCATTTTCAATTCTATTTATAATTATATATAATTATTTATATTCTAACGACGACGTATATAAAATATACGTTCGAGTTATATTCAAAATAATTTTTTCGTCGATATTATTTAAAATAATTCATTTTAAATGTTCAAAATACGCTAAAATTGCCAAAATAAAAATTTTAAACTGGCCCAGATTTTCGGGTTGTTACAATCTCCCCCACTTAAAACTTTTCGTCCCCGAAAAGGAACAAAGTCGAAAGTGGTTTGATTAATCAACTCTACGTTCGATCTGGCTTCCATTCTCCAAATTTTCAGTTTCTGAGAATTTTTAAATTTTCAAAAATTTGGCTAACACCCTAAATTTTCGAAAAATTTCGCCATAACCTCCCCTGCACCGGGAGCCACGGGAAAATCCCAAAATTGCCATACAGGCCTTCTGATCTCAAAAAGAAAAAGAAAAAGCCAAGCGGGTAGCCAATAGGCTCATAAAATCATCATCACCCAAACAAAACAGTAAATTATATAGTAAACATGTACCTATTTGTCGGGCAAACAAATTTTATTCTCTGCTCTAGCCTCCTTGCTATGACCTGTTCAATGTAAGTACATGTATATGCAAGCAAATGCAACCACTTTTCAATACAGTTCAATATTTGGTTCAATTAAGCAAAATGGTTCAAAATTATCAAACAAATAAACAAACAACACAAACATCAATCAATTAGTGAATTTAACGTTTCAAATTCATAATTTTGATATATATACAAAAATCATGTTTTTGATGCCAATACACAACCATATATTTATCTATATTAGTTTTGGTTCTCACACCAGTCTAATAGAAATATATAGATATCATACCTTCGAAACACGAACACAAATTCTGATGATGATATATCAATCATCAGAATCATCTCCGGGTGTCTAGAATGTGATCGTATATCTATCCAGTATATTAAAACTTCGAATATACGTTCATGACGCGTATATGCAAAATCTTTATATATTGGATTGTCCAAATTCAATATAAATAAATAACCAAATACGTATAAAACGATTCAAATTTTCAAAACAAAATTGTTTTCATTTGAAAAATATACTCTTCACACTCGTTCTAGGATACTACTGATCCTATCTCTAACGAGTCATTCTAATTGGATATTACTAATCCAATATCTGATGAATTCTTTTGTATGGTTCTAATGTGTCTTGTTCTCGAGCTCTGTAAACCAAAGCTCTGATACCAACTGACACGACCCGAACTTCCCCATGAAGGAAAGCACAGATGGCGTTGAGGACAAGACAAAATAGAACGCAGACGGAAGAACATTTCATTGTTATTACAACAATTCCATCAGATACAAGAATATACAGAGTATAAATGAATAAATTACATTCAACAAATATCAGAGATTACAATAAATTACATAGCATCGGAAAAATAATAAAAAGCACAACTAAAGGTGATATACGGATACAGAGCTTTCCGGATATCATTCCAGCTGTAAACCAGGATCCTGTGAATATAAATCTGCAAAACCAAAACTACTAGCTGCCCGTGTCGAAAATAGGGGCACCCAGAGTTTAGGTTAAAACAATAAACTCCAGGTCAGTCATGTGACTGGTGTGAGAACTAAAACAGTATTTAAACTTTACTTTAAAAGAGAGTAATTCAAGGGACCACGCCGTATAACACGGAACGGGTTTCCTCCCAAGAATATCAGTGCATAGAATAAACAACGCAATGCTTTTTCGAAAAATGAAGCTATTATAAGACCCAGGTCCCATCACACAATGCAACGCAAGCCGGAGGATAGGGTTTTACCTTATAACAGCCAAACATGCTTGGTACGTTTAAAACAAATCATTTGATACTATAATAAGTGTATAGTGTCAAAACAATTTCAATCATAAATATAAATCATAGACGGCATAGCATCCCATGCTACTATGTCGCCATACTAGGCTCTACAAATAAAGCCGAAATATCTCGTATTGGAAATTGGATTTCCGTCATGAGTCGAGGCAAGGGGCAAGCTCCTCTCCGCTTCAAGACACTCTAGCAAATGCCTCGGGACTACACACTCTGGGTAACCCCTGGATCTTCAGGGCCGGTCCTCTCTTACGTTTGAGGATTAGTTATGCCTGAACACACGTTTCCCGGTCCTTACAGACCTAAGATCGAGGCGCCTCATCCAACAACCACATAGGTGAAAGTATATAAATGTCAGGGCTGGTAAGTCACTGACACCACCAAAGCTAGAAAGAAACGTCGTGCTCTCCCTACAGTCCTTATCCCGTTTTTAACTCATACCGAGGTGTAAGGCTCGTGAATCCACGCTATACACAAAGCTGCCACGTAGGCCGTGCTTTGATCATCAACCACAAGACTTTGCTTTTCAACAGAAGCCTTGATCCATGCAACTCAGCGTGCCACATAGGCAATTCATGCCATGCGATTGATATCTATCGATATATAACCTCTAAGCTCGTACGTCTCAGAGAAGGGCGTTAAGCAAGAGAATAAATTCTCCGCCGCCAAACAGATATATATATTTAACAGAAATCAATCAACACAGAATAAAATCCAATGTCAGACACACAATCCATTTACAAGTTCGTTCTGGGTCTGAACGAAACCGGAGGCACTTTCCTCGCATATCCATCGATCTCCAAGTACGTCTGGACGACCACCAACTATTTCCATCCTCTTGGGTGTACAGCCCAATCAGGATCGTCAGTAATTATCCAAACGATGTGAAGACTTCCGGTCTTCGACCACCGTCTTCTTCTTCGACATATCGTCGAATCGGTTATTCAGAATGGGTATAAACCCGGACTTTCCGAACAACCCGCGTATATTAAAAACAAATGTTACACAAACACAACATACGCCTCATTCCAATTCAACAGTCACTAACCGCAAATTAGCAAGAGGACAATTTCCCAAATATTAACCCCGAAGGCCGAAACCAACATCATATCAATATCCAGGAAACCATTCTTCTTAACTAACCTACAGCTAGTTTCTAAATTTCATATTCTTAGGGAAAGGTTCCCATTAATTTTATCCAAGATAAATTCTTTAAAATTTATCCTTTAATATCCCTTTGGATATCATTTCAAACCAAATTATGGTTTTCCAAACTAGTCGAGATTAGCGAACCACACCGAAGTACTTATTTATTTTATTTCCCAATCCCAACCTATTCACCCCATGAAGCAAAACTGGTAATACTCCACATCTAACACCACAGTGTTATTGGTAAAATTAATTACCATTTCAAGTTCAAATCTAATTAAAGATTTAACTATCGCTTTGGAGAAAAACTGGTGATACTCCATCCTCGCTCAATTTATAAATTTGATAATTTAGATTATCAATTCACATTTCAATCTAATTGCAGATTCATTAGAACTCCTTTTACTGGGTTAAAGAACTAATGTCATTTAAAACACAGTTCACGACAAACCCAAATCACATTCTATTTATTATCGGGTTAAAGAACAAGTGTTATTTAAAACACCCTTCACGATAAATCCACAAATCAATTCTATTTAAAACCCATTTCAAATCCAATTTATTTAAAAATAAACGGGTTTAATTTTAGTTCAAAACTAGTTCATTTCGATGAAAATCTATTTTTGTCCTTTCAAATATGGAGTTTTTCATCCCAATTTTTCACAAATCATTTCTTATGATTCTACACAAATTATTACTATTTTTAATAATTTTATCAAGGCCCGTACAGTCGATTTCCATCAACGGCCATCGAACTGCACTTACGGCGACCTTTTTCAAATTTGATTTGGACGTATCTCCAAATCCAACCGTTAGATTTAAAATTTCTAATATTCGTTAGAAAGCTCTTTTCTATACGAACCCAACGGTTCCGGTTTTAGGAGAATCCGACGGTCGGATCTCCTGTAATGTCCGTTCGAAATCAATGGTCGAAATTCACGAATTATCGCGGCGCGGCGTGTTCTATTCAGGCCATTATATTATATATATAATATATATAATATATATTTCGTCGATCACTATTTAAAACGAATTTTATAAATAGTTTTTAATTCGTTTCAAAAACAATTTCAACCTTTATTTCAAATTCAAATCAAAATTGAAATTTCTATTATAAATTCTTTTTAATTTCATTTCTATTTGATTTCAATTCAAATCGATTTTAATTCGATTCGAATTCATTTTCTTTTCAATTCAATTCGAATTCGTTTTCTTTTCAATTCAATTCAATTCGAATTCGTTTTCTTTTCAATTCAATTCGAATTCGTTTTCTTTCCAATATCAAATTCGTTATATATTCAATTCAAATCAAATTCATTATATATTCAATTCAAATCAAATTCATTATATATTCAATTCAAATCAAATTCGTTATATATTCAATTCAAATCAAATTCGTTATATATTCAATTCAAATCAAATTCGTTATATATTCAATTCAAGTCAAATTCGTTATATATTCAATTCAAATCAAATTCATTATATATTCAATTCAAATCAAATTCATTATATATTCAATTCAAATAAAATTCGTTATATATTCAATTCAAATCAAATTCGTTATATATTCAATTCAAATCAAATTCATTATATATTCAATTCAAATCAAATTCGTTATATATTCAATTCAAATCAAATTCATTATATATTCAATTTAAATATCGTTCGCGTCAAAATAGCGCATCTCTAATCAACACGGCTTTATATATTTCAATAATTCCGTTATTCTATTCAACAAATGAATATTTATTCTATTCAATACATGAATATATATTTCGTTCTACACATGACTAATCTCAACGGATGAGTACTGTGAACACATGAACCTTTATTTTATAATATTAAGATGTAAATTTTATTGTTAAAATATTCCGTTCAACACATGACTAATCTCAACGGATGAGTACTGTCAACACATGAACCTTTATTTTATAATATTCTTTATTTTCTAAATTGGAATGTGGCCCAATCAATTACCATATAGCGTTAACTATATGGATTCTATACAACACATGTATATAATAGCAACGATAAAAAATCAACCATCATCCAAAGTGCACTACACTGTATAAGCATTAAATATAGATATCTAACGCTTATAACAGCCTGTCAATCAATCGATCGACATACAACTAATTATTGGGATTAGTGTATGTCGTATATTATCCCAATACCCGTGTGGGGTTTCAAATCAACAAACACAGATTTTTATTTGTGCAGTTGGGCGATGTGTAAAATTTATCGACCCAATCAATATCAGTCAAATCAGTGTATATAAACAAATCGGCCGATTTGTTTATAATTATTTATTATTCACATTCACGTTAAAAATTATATTTTTAACGATAATTAATTTATTTCAACACATTAATTTATATTATCGATTTCACATCAACAACACAAACAAATTTCACAACACATCAACCTAACAAACAAGCCATCCATGGTCTGTGGATGACGGGTGTCGGGTGCTACTAAACACCGTCTGCATCCTAATATATATATATATATATATAACTAGAAAAAGAAATTTTGAAAGGTGAGAAGTTCTCACCGAAAGCTATCCCAACTTCACGACACTTCATTTATAGAAATCTTCATCGTTCTCGCCTTTTTGTCATCTTCGTTGCCCGTATTCTCTACATATGTAAAAATCGAATTTTTACTTTGTTATCCAATATATAAAAATCGAATTTTTACTTTGCTACCCAATATATAAAAATCGAATTTTTACTTCGCTATTCAATATATAAAAATCGAATTTTTACTTTGCTATTCAATATATAAAAATCCTTCCTTTCCTTTTATAAAAATCGAATCTTTTCTATTTTAAAAATCGAATCTTTTCTATTTTAAAAATCGAATCTTTTCTACTTTAAAAATCGAATCTTTTCTATTTTAAAAATTGAATCTTTTCTATTTTAAAAATCATATTTTTCTATGCTATACGAATATATATATAAGTCATATTTTTATTTACTTTAAAAATCCTAACTTCATACTTTTCTCTAAATACTTTATATGCTTTTATAACTAGGTAAAATCAGTTTTTATCACTAAAAATAATATTTTTATTTAGCATTATCTAAATCCACAACTGAAAATGAAAATCGAATTGGGATTTACTTACATCGATTTGAAGAAGCGGGGTTTTCGGGCTTTGAATGAAGAAAAAGAGGCGATAGAAGCGGCACCAGGGCCAGAGGCAGTCGGGTCTTCACGTTGAAGAGAAAGGGGGGGTTTAGTGGTGGTCGGCGCCACCAGGGCGCGGCAGGGGGTTGCGGGGTTGGTCAGGGAGGCAGAGGGGTCGGTGCAGGTAAAGTAAGGGGGGGCAGTCCTGGGCCGGTGGGTGCGTGGGCGGAGGCGCCTGGAGGCGGGGAAGAAGGAGAAGGCGCGAGAGAGGAGAGAGAAGAAGGAGGTAGAGGAGGAGCGGAGGAAGGAGAGGGGGTGGAAGCGGCGAACGGCGGGCGGTGGCTGTAGGGGGAGGAGCGGCGATTTGGTTTTTTTTCCCTTTTTTCTCTGTTACGATTTTGAAAAGGGGGTGGGGGCTGAGAGGAGATAAGGGGAGGGAGGGATTTATTTTATTTTATTATTTAATTTCAAAAAGGTTGACTTTTACATACGACCTTTAAACGAGGCCCACCGCCTATCGTCCATAGCTACTTACCACCATTCCGAACACAATGGGATATGTATCGTAGGCTGATTCGATCGTTACAATCAGTTTTCGTCAAAATCAACATATAACTCTATATATTGAATTTGAACACGCATTTCAATTTACCGGGCCCACATACGAACTCTAAAAATTCCCGAAAAATATTTTCTAGCTTCGTATTGACGATACGGTCCTAACAAAACTAGTTTCATCGAATCCTGAGACCGTTTGAAAAATGGCCAATTTCCAGTCGATTAAAATCAACTAAAACTGGTCAAACGCGTTTTCCTTTACCACGCTCACATATCGAGTCGAAAAGTTACAAAATTTGAAACCTAGCAATAACTTGACATCACGGACCCAACAAAAGTGGTTTCGTCGAAATCCGAGGTCGTTTGCAAAATTTCCATTTTTAAGGGCCTGAATTCCATAGCGACTATTAAGAATTTTCAACTAGACATATCTTTTGATTCCCGCTATGAAATTTCGATTTTCCGGATTCGTTGGAAAGATATCCTCAAATAGATCCTATTATTTTTGGTTTCACTAAAATCTGGTTTGTTTTGCACCCGGTATGTTCAATTGAAGTTTGAAATCGAATTATCGAACTATCGCGCCATTTTCAATTCTATTTATAATTAGATATAATTATTTATATTCTAACGACGACGTATATAAAATATACGTTCGAATTATATTCAAAATAAATTTTTCGTCGATATTATTTAAAATAATTCATTTTAAATGTTCAAAATACGCTAAAATTGCCAAAATAAAAATTTTAAACTGGCCCAGATTTTCGGGTTGTTACATTAACTAAGGTTTATTAATAAGTTTTCTTTTCATTTATTATAACTTATGTTATAATTTACACTTGTCCCCAGGGCAAGCCTACCTATTTTATTCCATTCTCATTCATATATTCAGTTATAATAAATTATATTCCCCATTCATCACATTTTCCTTGGTTCTTTAATGTTACCAAACTCTTACAATTGTGACACTTATCTCTTTACTGTCTTGTAAATTTTCACACATACCTTTTATTTCTATTGCATACATATATATATATATATTTATATACGTTTAGGCGTCAGTCCTCTCACATTAAGTTGACCACTTGTGGATTCGGGATTTGCCGAGCGATTCCGGGCAGGCTTCTACCACAAGTTGAACTTAACCTCGTGTCTCAATTCAGTTATCTACAATTTCCCAATTAATGTAAATTTTTTCATGCAAATTAGGCATATCTATTCTTCATTTACTGTCATGCATGTTCCTTAATTCTTAAAGGAAAACATTTCATGCACCTTATTAGTCTGATTTACAGAAAGAAGCAGTGATTTATTTCCGTAACATACGCCTATCCAGATCCGTAGTTTCAAGTTATTTCTTTTATTTTTCATAGTAAATCTCTTGCAACTACATTCTAAGAAATATGTTACTTAGGGAAATAAATCACTTTTCCTCCGAATTCAACTAACTCAGTGCACTACATCCCTTCCTTTATTATTTTCGAAGATAGATATTTAACTTATGTTTCTCATACTTTTCACATAACTGAAATCTTTTCCCTTTAACCACAATAAGCATATTAAATATTATTTCATGTTCACTTCTTAATCCAGGTTTCGTGATTACAGTATTACATAAATTTCTCAATTTAGACAGAGGACATAATAAAATTTTTATCTATTACAACAATAATAATTTCAACATATTCCAAACAAATTTAATAGCCAGTTTCCATAATTACCAATTGTTTAGCATATTAAAATAATGGGGAATGCAAACGATAGACATACCATTATTTAAAAAGGTATAATTTAAATCCATTCACCTAACAACTTTCTAATCCATGAATATGATATAGATATGTCATTCCATGTCTTTCCTAGCTGAATCTATTATCCAAATAACTACGGATTCACTAATCTAATATTAAAAGAAGAGGAAAAGAGTGAGAAAACTATATAAATTAGATTCAAGAACTTACCTGACGTTGATCTGAATTTTGAACACTTATTTGTAGATTTATATCTCTTATCTTCAAATCTTGAATCAGAACTCCTATGAACTAATATTCTAATTTTCTGAAAAGACTTGAAGGAAGAAGAGAATGGCAGAGCCTAGACATCATTTCAGAAAATATAAGATTGAAGTTAAGCTCTGCTAGTCTATTTATTGGTGTATAAGAAAGTCTGGTCCATCGAATTTAATCAAATAAAATACAAACTGCATAAACTAGAAACCACATCACACAAAACAGATTTGGGCCCGACTGGGTCGATCTATGCCCATTTGGGTCGACCCATATGTCGACCCATGTCAACTTAGGTCGACCTATCTTGGGTCCAAGCAGATTTGTGCGGCGCTGTAATTTCTGAACTTAACATTTTAATTAACAACATTAATAACTTGCTTTTTATGTTTCTCTTGATTTATTTTATTCATATTATGAATTATCTTTAAGTTTGAATTTTAAATTTATGCATGCATATATTTATGCAATCTTTTGGTTCCTTTTTCGTTAATTAATGCAATTAATGACGCTTTGTTCTAAATCTTTTAATGCACTCTAATTTCAAAGGCAACTTAATTCTTGTCCATTTTCCATTTATTATGCATTAATGTATTTTGCTCTTAACTAGCACGTTTTATCTCAACATTTGAATTTGTGCGCATTTATGTACGCGCAACCTCTATTTTTTTTCAAAATTCAAATGGTGTTATGCTGTCATTAAATTCTAACCTATTTCCGTTGATTGTAGGTTTATTTGGATTTCTCTTTCATATGTGTATATTTTTGCACACGCATATGCATATATTTACATATGCATGTATACATATATTATTGTACTCACCTTTATGTATAATTTTCCTTATATGTACATTTATACATATTTTCCACTTAGAATATGTATTATTTTAGCAGTTCCTCTAAAATAAAAATATGGCACCAGCGGGAGTCAAACTTGCGTCACTCACTTGGGAGACACCTGCTCCTACCAACTGGACTACATAGACTTTTGTTAACAAGACGGAAAACAATGGTGGTCATTGCTCTTTTTAGTTTTTCTTCTTGTACCTTCTTTTCGTGTTACTTGTAATATTTCATTTAAAAGTATATTTTCATTTTAGATCTATTTCCTGCAAATCATAGGTTTAAATTGATCAGAAAATTGTCATGGACGCAATGACGCTAATTCCATGTCCAAATTCTGAAACTTTTCAAATTTTATTTTATTATTTAATTAAAAACGTAGGGTGTTACAAGCATAGTTTTTTTTGAATGGAAATTTGGTCAGGTCGTTATGCTTCCGCTCAATGAGTTTGGCTCCGTCTATAGCGTCGGAAATGGTTGTGAGTTTAAGGATGTGGAGTTCGTTTTGTATGTATGTTATGAGGCCGGGAATGAAGCATTGGAGTATGGATTCATTGAAAAGTGTAGTAATACGTTGCAAAGGTTTTCTAAGGTAGCTTGGTAATTTTCGACGGTGGCAACTTACTTGAATTTGAATAGGGTTGCTTGTGGGTTAAGAAATGTAGGTGGTCTGAGGCGTTTCTCAATTTCTTTTGTCAATGCCGCCCATGTAGAAATTTGATTATTGCGATGCATCCATTGAAACCACGGTAGTGCTTGGCCTTGCATATGGAAGCTTGCGAGATCAACTCGCTGGTCTTCCGGCATGGAGTAATAAGCAAAGAATCGATCCGCTTGAAATATCCAAGTGTGTGGGTTGAATCCATCAAATGTGGTTAGAGAATATTTAAGTGTTCAAGTGGGTGTTGGTGTTGGTAATAACGGTGGTTGTTGATTGTTAGGCGATGGGTGGTATGTGGTTGATGATTGGTTAGATGGAGGTGGAACTGGTGAGTTGTCCAGTTTGTGACGGATATCGGTCATTTGTTGCGTGAGATCATGGAGTATGGTTTTTATGTCAATTTTGTCAACGGTGAGAAACATGGAATTTTTTGTGGATTGGTTGTTTAGGATGGTGGTTTGGATGGTGGTGACGACATCTTGGTGATCCATTAGTTGTTGCAAGGCATCGTCGATTCGAGTCATATTGATGGAGTTTTGTTGGATATTTAGGAAGGGGAAGAGGTGAAAGAAGAAAAATGATGCAATGGAGATTACAGGAGAGAAATCAAGAGAGTAGTAGACATTAGCAGGCAAAAGATATGGAATCTTCTAGAAAATTTTCATTGCATTACCTCTATCCTGATACAATGATATATAAGCAATTCTATGGCAACCTTGCCAACGTGGCTACCTAGGGAATCATTCCCATAACAGAAAGTAATAACCGAATTTGCAGTAAAAAAGAAATTAAAAAGGAAATATTGCTTGTCTCTAGCAGATTGTGGTCTCACTTGCTTTGCTTTAATTACTCAAGGAAACTTTTAGGGGGACGTATGTTTCTCTTTTGCCTGGTGCTTACTTTGGGTGCTGCTGTGGCATTATCAACCGTATCACAAACTTTAAAGGGGCCTTTCATCCAAGAGGCAGGCCATCTGCCAACTAAACAAACAGACGAATAAAATCTTAAATTAGACATTAATTGATGGTAAGTTTGTTGATAAGAAAATACCATGACGTGATCTATGTGAATATCCTCTGTGAAAAAATGGTTTCAAAAAGTAAATTTCAAATCATATTTGCATAGTCAACTGAACCAATTTATAAACTAAAAAATTAAAAGATAGGATGTAAAACCGAAATTCATACCTTTCAGGTAATCTCAGTTGGCTATCCATGGAATTGAAAGCAATCCTTTACATCCATTGATGGATCGACCATATAATTAATTCAAATTGGTAGTGAAAAAGGTGATTATTTATGGGACTCCACTTTTATTTAAGGGAGTATCATATTCGGTTAAGGGCAGTTAAATTAAATTATCTCCCTTTTAAACATATTAACAAAAAATTTAGTACTATCCTATAATCCTTGTTAATGTAACCTTAAAAACTAAGTCCTAATTAATGAGTTCATTTTAATGGTAGATAATAAATAAAAAATCGATATAGTTGAAGTAATGGAGACAAAAGGAAGTTGTGTGGGTGATCAAAAGGCGTCGGACTAGATAAGTAAACATAATATTATATTGGAATTGGATGGTTGAATTTTAATTTCAGCTATCATAAATTCCGGTCGAATATTTATAAACGACATCGAGAATGCATGTGCTGAATATTGCAAATAAGAAGGTAGGCAAGATATATATATATATATATATATATATATATATATATATATATATATATATATATATGAGGAGTGTTCAATGGCACCCCAAATAGTGAGCACCCCATTTGTCCCCTTATATAAACCAAGCATTTATATTAGAATAAGTGAGTGGGAGGTGAGAGAATGAGTGGAGGGAGAGAGAAACGAGATATGTGATGGAAATCAGTGGGCATTTAAGGGTGCTGCACTATTTGGGGTGCCATTGAACGCTCGCTTATATATATATGTATATATATATATGTGTATATATATATATATATGTGTATATATATATATATATGTGTATATATATATATATATGTATATATATATATAATAACCCCTTAACAATTACAAATAAGAAGGAGTACCCTTAAAATTAACCCCTTCCCTGTTAACTGATATTGGAGTCCCTTTAACAATCCCCGTGAAGGAGTTGTTTTTGAACGATGGAGACTTCTATAAGCAATCACCGAAAACCATTGAACTCAGAAGACCGTACGATTAAAAAACATGATTTGAAAGCATGGACCATCGGTATATCTTGTATGCGAAATAGGAAAGCCAAGAGCCCCGTAACACCGTTAAAACCATTATTATTGGGAGATGTTAATGTTATTATAGGAAGTGCAACACACTTGCATATAATTTATTTATAAAATTTAAAATTTACATGATAGATTAGGTAAAAATAAATGATAATGTTACAAATTTGTAATGTATCATGATCACGCGCGAAGCATATATCATAATGCTCATATATTTTAATTTTTGTTTGTGACAAAATTCTAATCTTTAAGGATATTTTTTGAACTTTGTAATCATATCAGGATTTTTTATTTCTATTCATACTATTAAAATAAATAAAATTTTCTCTCATTCATTTTATTCTCCCACACAATTAATTAATATACTCATTCATCCACAATCTTGATTTCATAACCTTTATTTATTTATTTTTTAAATCATACCGCTCTGTCTTTATTCAAACAACAAAATTTCTCTACTGCCAATCTTTTTTTATTTTTTATTTTGTTACAAAACTAATTTGCATGTTATTGATTTTAATTTGTAAGTAAAATTTTCATTACTTGTAAACTGTATAACCCTAGGGGTGTGTGCATATATATGCCCATTTATTATTGTTTTTGTTATTGTTCAAACAAAAATGGGGGAAATGACAAAAGAACATGTTATAATTAGAGTTAATTGCTAATGGTTATTGTCCCCTAGAAAATTACAGGTTTTACAAAAAATATGATACATCCATATTATGAATAGAATTAGATATCTTAACCAATCAATTTCTAGTCTCATAAAACAAAAACTACATACACTTTATCATCTTGTTTTCTTTTGTGACCAATGATTGTTTGGAGTGAGCATGATTATGTTTGAGTATTAGATTCTTGTTATTCATATGTTGTTGGATCATGCAAAACCATTGTCGTTTGTTTTTCAATCCTTTAAGCTTGAGGTGATTTTTAAAGTAAATTTTGTGAATTGATTTTGTTTATATATCAGTGACGCTAGTAAATGTTTAAATGAGTATAAAGAGTAATGCCCTTACTGGATGGAAAATAATATAAACTAAAGCATACTAATCAAATTAATTACAACGTGTTGCACTGATCATGATCCTAACTTATTTCTTGAGCTCAACCATCCGCTTGTCCATTGATTTAAAATGACGATCAAAGGAAAGAAACATTTGAATCAATGGTATGATATATACCTTTTTGTAAATGTGATAAGAAATTTGAATCAATGACTGTTATTACAATTATTGATTTCAACGATCATGATGATGCATTAGTATTCAATTTCTATGTAAGGTTATCAATCTACGTTGAAGGAATAAAACACGTCATGTCTCATCAATAAGGATTTATATGAAATGCTACATGTTGTTAAGGACACAACACTTCATCTAAGTTGTTTATGTTGGAAACAAATGGCTGAGTCACGTACTCTGTCGCTTTCTTGAAGACGATTCGGCGATCTGGTCGGTGGTGCAAAACCAGTTCGTACTTTCGCCGCCGCCTCTAGGATAAAACAGCCTCTCCGAAATTAATATCTGATTTGCTTTGCACAAACAAACCAGTGCAGATTTGCATTTTCTGATTTTTAACTGCTCGAAAATTTCTTAAGAATATTTTTAATGGCGGAGGAAGAGAAAAGCAGAATTTTTCTATATATGGATCTCGTCTGATCTGATGATAATATTTTTATATGCAGTGTTTTCTGGATCAAAATATAAGTGTTTACACCACATAGTCAGGGCCCAAAGCCCAAAGCCCAAGCCCAAACCGAGCCAGGTCGGTCGGTTGCACGCACATGTGTGGTGGTCATGATGCATGAGCTCCCTCCTCACAACAAAGCATGTATTGGGAGCCCCAAGGCCCCATCAAAGCTTCTTAGAAACAAGTATAAATACTTGCTTCTTTCATATAATCCCATGATGTGGGACTATTCACATTAAGGAGCCACTCATACACTTATTCAAATATTTTAATAATTCACACATAAATTTCCAACAGTTTATCATCGATACTAATCTTCATTGATATCGGCACATTAACATAGCTATGGGTTGGTGTCACTTCTAGTTGATGTCATCTCTCATCCATGTCGATTCTTCTTGATTCGTGCCTTATCAACATTGTTCATCATCAATGCCGCGTGAGAACAATGATGCATCTCTTACAAAAGGAAATGAAGTCGAATGTGGCCAGTATTATAAGGTACCAATGTCATGTCAGCATTATCTATGTTGCATCTCGTTGATGTTGAGCCTTATTGGTGTACCCATATATTGATAATATGTGCGGACTTATTGTCTGTATAACTCCAGTAATATAGTTTAGTATGAAGACCTATCATTGGCATCGCCTATCTCATGCCACCACACTTCTAATGTCGATTTTAGTACCGAATGATACCGCTCTCTACCATGTTGCCTTTATCAGTATCACACCACGATTATAGTGTTATGATTTAACGCACTTTCCAAACTATGATGAGAGTCGATTAACATAAAAGAAATCATTAGTAGCAGAGCTTAGTGATGCCACTGCCCCCAACGAATAGAATAAGCCGAAAGTTTATCATACATCATAAGCCTTGAGCCTCATCACTAACATAGGCCCATCATCATGCGACTTGTTATTGTTGATATTAAGGTTGCCAAAGTTAAGTGGTCATGCTGCAATTTCACCATTATAAATAAGAACCTTGAGGCTTGTAGAGGGGAACAACTAATTCTTTTATCAATCGATCTCTTACATTTTCCAGCTTTGTAACTCTAAACTGAATGAAAATTTTATGCCAAGAAGGCAATAACACATCAGATATCATACAATCAACTTTAAGAATAAGATTTCTTGCTCCATAGCTTACTTTCTAGTTCTAAAGCACTTGTGATTTTGATCCACGAGTTACTTATATTTCTACTTTTACATATTATTGGCTGTATTAGTTGACTACTTATGCATATGATTTCTACATGGCGATGACTTCTATATGGATAAGCATGTGACTACTCTCTAACCTAACCTTGCTTTACTTACACTTCTCAAACCTTAACTCAATCAATTTTTTCCATGTGCTAACACTAGTAAGGTAAAATCTAGGCTTTTCAAACTCCATTGTTATCCAAGGCTCCCGAGCTTGTGCCTTTTGTGGTTAATGAAGAAATTTGATAATAATTTTGATGTTGAAGGGATGGCTCGAACCTTTATCTCAATTCAAACCCATAAGTACTTAATCACATACATAAGGCTTTAGGACTATTATGAACCTAACCCAATCCTATCCATACCAAATTTTTGGCTTCCTCGAAGCAAGGATCGTCCAAGCAATAAATGATTAAGCCATCCTATCGGTATCAAATTGCAAGTGATCCTCGAATGTATGAAGAACAAATGTTGAGATTTATGGCAATATGAATAATAGAATATAAGAGGAGACAAGTAACTCCTTATAATACTGAGATACAAAGTATCGATCTCTTCAATACATGGCTCACACTAATCCGCACATTTGGAAGACAATGCAATAAAGATAACATCTTTCTAAAAATGAGAAAAGAAATCCAACTTAGTGCCAAAGGAACTATTTTTGAGAAAGAAAAAGAAAAGGACTTTGGTTATTTCATAAGGAAATAAATGATTGACCCTATCAAATGAATGAAGCACAAAACTCTTAGAAAGGGAAGTTTCCGTCGGTGATAAAAAGTATGTGGAAAGCAACAAAAGAATCAAACATCAATAATGGATCTTCACCTAAAAGGTCATGACTATCCAAAAGTTATACTCTTACCTCTTCCTATGGGTACGTAAATCTCTTTAAGTAATTATGGCTTTAAGAAAAAAGCATCCAAAGAACGAAAGAAATTTTAGAGGGCTCCATCATTATTATCATCAAGCCAACAAGCATAACACAAATCAATGTTGAATCTTGGAAGATTAAATTGATCGCTTATTAATCTAAGGAAGCTTCAATAGTTTGTAAACAGACAACAAGCCAAAATGTAAAAAAAAGTCAAGTGATTCTGTTGAATCAGATATAAAAGGAGTATGGCCCCTCCTTTACAAGGGAAAATGCTTTTATCTCTTGCCAAGATAGCCTAGACAAACACCTATTAGATAGGTCAGGATAAGCCTTTGGTTCCTCCCAGGAAGGGCTTAACCATAGCATATATAAGCCTTTGACCCCCGCCTACACGACTAGGCCAAAGTATATGTATATTAGTGGAAACAAGAAACTTGAATTTTATTGTTTTGAAATTTGATTACAGAATGGAAAGGATATAATTTGTTTCTTGAGAGAATGAAAAAAAAAACAAAGTTGCACGTGTACAGCTTGTATTTATAAATAACACAAGTGTACTACGACCTCTACTTTACATGGACAGTGTATTGGGCTACAGGCCCAATATACATTATATCAAATATCTTAACAGTAGAAACTTTTATTTCCAATACCCCCGTTCAAATCGAACTAGGGTTTTCCACCCTCTTTCATTCTGCTGCCTTCATCTTCAACCTTCAGCTCTCTTCTTAGTCTATCAAAATTCTTCAGTGATAAGGCTTTAGTTAGAATATCGGCTTTCTGAAAGAGGGCTGGGACGTGGTTGATGGTCAACTCGCCTCTCTCTGTCTTCTCGCGAATGAAGTGTAGGTCTATCTCTATGTGCTTCGTTCGTGAGTGTTGCGTTGGGTTATTGGAGAGTGAAATGGCACTGAGGTTATCGCACCATATTACTGGCTTCCTTGATAGTCTGAATCCAAGTTCCCAAATTAGGATTTTGACCCAGATGATTTCGGTCGTTGTACTTGCAATGCATCGGTACTCCGCTTCAGTACTTGAACGTGAGACAGTGTTCTGCTTCTTCGTACACCAGAAAATAGGGTTTTGGCCGAAGAAGACACAATAGCCAGATACGGATATGCGGTCATCTGGATCATTTGCCCAATCGGCATCGCTGTAATCTTGCGAATTTAATTCCTTACATGCTTTAAGGTTTAATCCGTAATTTATTGTCCCCTTCAAGTACCTTAATATGCGCTTGACCGCCTTCCAATGATCACTTAAGGGATTCTGCATGTGTTGACACACTTTATTCACACTGTAAAATATATCTGGCCTAGTTATAGTCACATATTGTAGGGCCCCAACAATGCTTCTGTATTGCGTTACGTTATCCAAAGTCTCTCCATTGTGTTCAGAAAGTTGTAGGTTGCTTACCATAGGGGTTGGTAATGCCTTGGCCTGGTCCATCCCTGCTCTCATCAGTATATCATTGATATATTTTTTCTGAGATAGGACTAGTTCAGTGTTGCTTTTCTTGTTCACTTGAATACCCAGAAAATAGTCTAACTCTCCCATGTCTTTTATAGCAAAGCTTTTGTTGAGATGTTAAATCACACTGTTGATAGCAAATTCATTATTTCCAGTCACTAGTATGTCGTCGACGTAGACTAACACATAGGTACTATCATTGTTTTGCACTTTTATGTATAGAGAGTTGTCGGACTTAGTTGCTTTAAATCCAAGTCTGCTTAATGTGATCTTTAGCTTGTCATACCAGGCCCTTGAAGCCTGCTTTAGCCCATAAATAGCCTTATGTAATTTACATACCTTGTTCTTGTCTTCATCATGATAGTAGCCAGTTGGTAATTACATGTACACTTCTTCACGTAGTTCACCATTTAAAAAAGCATTTTGAACGCCAAGCTGTCTGATTTTCCAGTTTTTATTTAGTGCAATGCATAGCATGATACGAATTGTGGTAGGTTTAACCACTGGTGAGAAAGTTTCAGTAAAGTCGAATCCATATTGTTGGGAATAGCCCTTAGCCACTAGTCTTGCCTTGTACTTGGATATGCTCCCATCACTGTTTCTCTTAATTTTGAAAGTCCACTTGCATCCTACTGTATTTTTGTGTGGTGGTTTTTCAACAATACTCCAAGTCTGCTTATTAATAAGTGCATTGAACTCAGTGTCCATAGCCTTTCTCCAGTGTTCATATTTGACTGCTTCTTCATACGTGTTTGGTTCCTTGTTGCTCAAACTTGCATTGTAGACCTTTGGCTTGAAAATGCCCCTCTTAGACCTTGTCATCATGTGATGATGTCCTGTAGTAGTTGGTTGTGATCTCTCAACTTGTTGACTGCTGTCATGTCTGTTGTCACCTGTTTTGCTTGGTTGAGGAGTAGGAAATTGTATTTGATCCTCCTCATGTCCATCTGACCCATCGCTGCTGTAACTAGATTTCGTGCTTGCCACTGAGTTGTTGTCATTAGGTTGGGTTTGCTGTAGTTTGTTAGCAATGTCAGGCCATTCAGATATTGTTGGTACATCAGGCAGCACCACTTTAGCATCATGTTTTTCTTTATTTTGAATGCTGCTAGGCTTGTCTGCATAAGGGAAAACACTTTCATTAAACATAACATGCCTGGAAATGATTATTCTCCCCTCATTGTTTAGGCATTTGTACCCTTTTTGACTGCTGGCATAACCCAAAAATGTACAAGGGCTAGACCTTAAATTTAATTTGTGACTGTTGTATGGCCTAAGGCATGGAAAACATAGACACCCAAATACTCTCAAATAGTTGTAATCTGGTTTGTATCCATGTAATTTCTCATGTGGGCACATGTAATTTAGTACTTTGGTGGGTAGTTTATTTATTGAATACACTGCTGTTTCAAATGCTTCTGTCCAATATTTCATTGGCAGGGATGCTTGAGACAGTAGTGTAAGACCAGTTTCCGCTATGTGTTTATGCTTTCTTTCCACTAGACCATTCTGTTCAGATGTGTAGGCACAAGTAGTTCTGTGGGTTATACCCTTTTTACTGAAAAAATGTTTAAGTGGTTTGAACTCCGTGCCACCATCTGTTTGTATCACTTTGACACAGTTATTCAGTTGATTTTCTGTCTGTGTAACGAAGTGTATTATTGCCTCACATGTTTCTGATTTTGTTTTGAGGAAATATATCCACATGAATCTGGAGTAAGCATCAACTATGGAGAGATAATACCTGTGTCCTCTGCAAGAGCTCAACGGTGCTGGACCCCATAGATCAACAGCTATCAACTCGAGTGGCTTATTATAGGTACTCATAGAGTTACTGAAAGGTAGCTTATGGCTTTTGCCAAGCTGACAGTGCGTGCATAATTGTGGAACAGGTAAATTTTTATATGTAATATTATTATCATCTAGAAAACGTCTAACAGTGTTGAAACTGGGGTGCCCCAGTTTATAATGCCACAAATTTATTACATCAGAGTTTTTATCATAAGAACTATCACTGTCTATATTATTACAGTAATTCCTTGTATTGGACAAGTTTTCAGCCTTTAGGGGAGAGAATTTGTATAACCCATTGTCCAATCTACCCTGTAACAGTGTTTCTTTTCTCAGTAAGTCTTTAACTAAGCAATATTTAGGGTGAAACTCGAAGTATACTTGATTGTCATTGGCAAACTATGATACGCTAATTAGATTTCTCTTAACATCTGGCACCCTTAGTAAATTGTTTAAGTACAGTTGTCTTTTACCGTTTATAGTGCCAATATGTGAGATACTAATAGTTTCACCATTACACATGTGTAAAGAATGCGTACCTGAATAATTTCTGTTGCCGAGATTTAAATTTTGCAAATTATTGGTAATGTGGTTGGTGGCACCTGAATCCGGAAACCATTCGTCACTGTTATTATCTTCATTCCTCATGCTGTCATCACTGTTGATGCTCTGCCCTCTATTACTGTCATTATTGCTTCTGATTTGAGTATTAACTTGGGCTAGATTAGCATTTGCTCCTCTTTGTACACCCTGATTCTGCTGTTGATTATTGATCTCAGTGTTAAATCGAAAATAGCATCTATTCGCAGTGTGTCCAAGCTTGTCACAAATCTGACATTTTATTCTGTTATTGTAACTCCACCTTCCTCGACCGCGGCCTCTTTGTGATTGACCTGTACCCTGATAAGTGTTCTCTGTTTTGTTATGATTATTGCCTTGTTTGTTTTGGCCTTTGTTCTTGGATGTAGCAGCGTAATTTGCTGAAAAATCACCTTTTAAAGCTTTTCTTTGATCCACTCTGCCTTCATGTGCAAGAAGCGCAGAGTGCACAAATTGTAGGTCTGGCAGCTTTTGTTGTGTAGCAAGAAACGTGACCACGGACTCATATTCCTCATCCAACCCATTAGTTATAGTCAACACTTGTTCACTGTCTGAAATAGGATGGCCAACAACCCTTAATTTGTCACAAAGACCCTTAATCTTGGTCAAATAATCCCTCATAGACATTTCTTCTTTCCTAGAATTCTATAACTCTCTTCTGTAGTGCATTATTCTGGTCGAAGATTGTGAGTTGAATATTTCTTCTATTGATGACCAAATTTCATGCGAAGTATTACACCCCACTATTTGTGATAACAAACTTGCACTTATCGAAGATAGTAGCCAAGATGACAACAAATTTTCTTGCTTCTGAAACATCACGTAGTCTGGATTAATGGTAGTAGTATTGTTTTGGTTTTGGATCATCATTGCAGGTGTACTGATCGTGCCCTTCACAAAATCAAGTAATCCATGACCCTTTAATGTGGTTTCAACCTGATATTTCCACAAAATGTAATTGTCTTCGTCTAATGGTATGGTAATGACTCCACTTTTTGGTTTTATCAGGATAGGGCTGGTCTGGGTTGGCACAGTTGGTTGAACTACAGAGGAATTGGCAGAAGATTCATCGTCACGGGCCATGGTGATTCAAGAATTCTTGAAATGCCGGTTCTTCATGATTGTGGGGAATGAAAAACGCTTGGCGGGGCAGTTTTTACTGCATCCAGTGTAAACTGATGATATTTGTGTGTTACTGTCACAGTAATACACAATTGTCTGGAAACAAGGAGGTAATCTTGTAGCCGGTGGAAGAGATGACGATTTATAATCTGATCTCCATGAGGCAAGTCAAAAAATGCCGCAAAAACTGATGAACAGAACACTTGAACAGCGAGAAAGGTAAGCCCTCCGATGATGAAGCTTAACTGAGGAGGCTCTTGACACAACACAATCACTTTTCAAGTTTCAAAGAATCAATTTGATATATAAAAGCCGTTTGGCATAGGCTCTGATACCATATTAGTGGAAACAAGAAACTTGAATTTTATTGTTTTGAAATTTGATTACAGAATGGAAAGGATATAATTTGTTTCTTGAGAGAATGAAAAAAAAAACAAAGTTGCACGTGTACAGCTTGTATTTATAAATAACACAAGTGTTCTACGGCCTCTACTTTACATGGATAGTGTATTGGGCTATAGGCCCAATATACATTATATAAAATATCTTAACAGCAGAAACTTTTATTTCCAATAATGTGCTTATTCTCGCTTTAGTGGTCTCTTTCACGCGCCTCCTAGGACATCAAAGGAAGTCTTTGGTTCTATCCAAAAGGACCTTTGAGAGCATCTGTTAGCCTTTGATGTTGTCATTAGAAGCTCGATTGAATCATCTCCTAGAGGGAGATCGAGTAAGACTCCGAGACTAATGGGAGCACCAGACTAGGCTTTAGTGTATTCATCAAAGGCTACACAAAAGCATGTCTCAAAGGGAGACTAGATATCTTTGTTTTTGTCAAAGATAGCTACCCAAAGCATCATACCAACCTTTGGTGTCATTATCAAAGTCCTTACTGAACCACTTCATAGTATGGAGTGAGGTTGGTCCTTCTTAAGGTAGCTACCCAAAGCATCAGACAAGCCTTCAGTTCCTGTTCCATCAGACTTGTAAAAGGCCACCAAATGTGAGGTTTGATGAAAGACCGTGAATGGAAATAAGAAATTTGATCCAAGCCGTGATCATCGCCTGAAGATGGTGATCAAGAAACTAAAAAATTAAGCATATAATTAATATAATATATTAGAGGAAGAACAACAACACATGCATAATTTAATTCCCAAAAAATAAAAGTAAGATATAAAATGGAATAAAAAAAAATTATTTATATTCTACTGTTATTACCTGATATGGATTTATGGTTTTATCGTTACTATCAAATTTGAATTTCTGGTCATATCTTCTATAATTGTATGATATGGACATATGGTATTTTATCATTATTGCTAGATAATGATTTATGATTTTCTACTAATATTGTCGGATAAGATCATCTGGTTTACTGTTATTTCTGGATAGATTTTATGGTCTTCATTATTATTGATAAATATGGATTTAAGGTATTCTACTAGTACTATTAAATAAAATTGGTTTTCTATCACTATTGCCAAATAAAGATTTCTAGTCTTCGTTATTGCCATGCAATGATTTTCGATTTTCTGTTATTTCTAAATGGGCTTTGTAGTCTTCCATTGTCACCAAATTGGCTTTTGCCAAATTGATTTCCAATCTTCTACATTGAATTATTAACGAGAATCTTCATTGCTAACCAACCAAGGTTTTCAATTTTTCAAATAGGTAAATGATAAGGAAAAGCAAAACACAACAGAGCTTCATATTACTAGATGAAAGGCAATACAAAAGCCAAAAAGAAACGGTCTTAATTGCTCAAGTACAAATTATTATTTACATTACACACAAATCACAGGATCTAATTTGGATAGCATACAAGTACAAAAGTATGAAAAAGAACTCTTTAACTAGATGTAATTCTTGAACCAATTTTCTCATTTCCTTACCCGTTGGAGAAGAGTTATTTATATATCGGACTGCAATAGTTAGAATATGGTCAAATATTTTAGGTTTTGTCTATTTCCACCCCAATAATTGCTCTTCACACCTCGGTTAAAATTTGAAAACTTTAATATCGATTATAACCTTTTAATAATTTTTAAATAGCTTGTTTAATGTGCCTATTCATCTTTCATTTTCATCGTACATCTTTATTTATTAAAATTGGCTTAGATGATGGAAATAGTGAATCAAGACTTACTTTACAGAACTTATAATAAAATTAGGTATGTTTTTTTCATGGCCATACCTATACTAGGAATTAGGATAATCATGGTGCAATTGCCACTTGGAATTGCTTAAAATCTAGTTCACTATATACTGGAAAGTGAGGAAACATTGTCTATACTCGTTTAATTTTTTGAAAAGAAAGTTCTAAATGCAGCTTTGAACACATTAAAATAAGCCTTAGTCAGGCGGCTTTAAACACTTATTTTTTAAGAGATAAGCTTCTAAATTCGGCAGTTGTGGAGATGCCAAATGATTTGCTCAAAAATATTCTTGTTCCGAGCTCTACGGATGCCCTGAATTTCTTATGTAAGGGTTCAAACTTCTAATTTTCCCTGATAATCAATTACCTTTCGAGTCAGTCCTTTTTTTTGATCGCGTCTATTTTTTTTGCTTGCAATTTAGGGTTTTGATAGTTAGAAGAGGATCAAATTTTTTTTCCATTGATGAAACATTGTTAGTTTGGGTATAAACGGGATGAGAAGAGTAAAAAATGGAGGGAAATTTTTTTCTAAGTTACCAGGATAGGAAGAGTAAATATTGGGGTGTGAATGGATGGAGTGAATATTTTACTTAGAATGACATTTCTATCATCAGTTGAATCAATGTGAATTTCTATTGCCTAGTTGTTATCGCTAGAAATGGCACTAACATCCAAAAGAGCATATAGGTGATAAAAAGAGAAAAAATTAGTAAACTAAAATGGGCAAGAGCAATATAAATGATTTATATGTTCGCTAGAGAAATCTGCTCATTTCACTATTGAGAATGCTTAATGGTTCGTCGGTGAGCCATAAATTAGCAGAAAGCAGTAAATGTTACTCTAAAGCCAAAATGTTTCCATATTATATTAATAAATGTTGATTGGTTTGAACAATTCAGAAATAGCTTTACTCACTTTATCCACGATTTCCCAGTGGTTGCTGAAAGAGAAGTCGTGGCCAGGGGCGGAGCCACATCATTGTTGGGGTGGGCACATGCCCACCCTAGAAAAAAATGAAAAAAAAAAAACTCGAGAACATTTCGTAGGAATAGAAAATGATGTAGCAATAGCTCTCCTAGCAAAGCAATACAGTCTGCCTTCCAATCTTCTTACCGTCATTTCCAGCTCCCCCGACCTTACTCCGCCACCTTTTCCTCCGCCGGACCCTTCCGGCTTTAATTCCGGCTGAGATCGTGGCCAAATCACTTCCAACGGGGAAACCCTAAATATCACTGATGTCGGATCTGAGCCGCCGCTGGTGTTGACGTCAACCCCTTCCTCCCACGCTATAGCAGACCAACCTCCCTTGGCAGTTCTCCCTCCGCCTATGGTTGATGACGATGGTTTCCAGCTGGTTTTATCAAAATATGATTTGCTACAGCCAATTCTGATGATGAAGTAGAACGACCTCTTCAGATAATACCTCTTGTGCTGCTGCTACTTCTTTCTGTGTTGCTTCTACTTCTTTCTTCTGTTTAAAATCAAATTAGAGCAAGGCGATTGAAGAATCCAGCCAAACTGATAGAGATTTAAAGCTTTAAGCGAGCCAATCGCAATTTAAGTGAGAACTCCTTCGTTTTGATTTAGAGATTTAAGATTAAAAAATTCTGGTTTTCTAAAAGTAGAAGTAAAATAAAATAAATCTTTTTCTTGTGTTCAAAAATCATTTCTCTCTGCGTGAATCGAATTAGCAAATGATGTAAACTAAAAAATGTTTGTTTTTGAGTGTAAATTACACTAAAGATAGTATGAAGTCAGTTTCTTATTATATACAGTTCGAAATTTTGAAAGGACAACAAACAACTCAGTTTTAATCGAATTTCAACATGCTTAAAACCTTATTTCATGTATATGAACGTGATTGTTACATGAAAATAGGATTTTTAGTGAATAAATCTTGATTTTTAGTGAATAAATCTTGATTCAAGTATATGAACACAACTATTTTAAGTGTATTTTCAATTGTTTATGCATATTGGAATTTACTGTGTCTTTTACGTATAATCAAATGCTCAGAATAAGGGGGATTTTTTTCCCGAGGGCTACCGCCCCCGAACCCCCTTACTTATGTCTTGCTCCTCCATGGAAATTTCCTGGCTACGCCACTGGTCGTAGCCACCCAGCATATAGATGGGTGGTAACCTAACTATAGGCCTATGATTCAGTGCTAACCCGTAGAAATTACTCAAAATAGATGTTATACATTTGGAGATTGGTCGCTTCACTGTTGGCTTTTTGGCTTCCGACTTATTTAACCATAGTTTGCTTATTTCTAACAATAACTAATTGATTTATGGAAGTAAGAACTTGTTGACTTAAAATGTTGAAGAAGACAAGTGAAGAGTCTTGTGAAAATGATTGTATGAAGCTTGGAATGGGCATCAGGGATCATAGCGAATATGAGGCTAGTATGGATATGGGGTTGATCCCTTCAAGTTATATGGGTTAGTACCGAACATTGATGGTTCTTTACAAAACCTTACACTTTGTGGGATTTTCCTACCTTATTCACTCATTATATTGCAATTCACTTCTTAGATTTGCTTGGGACTCTTTCTTAGGCTTCTTGGTCATCTCTGTGGGCTGCTTGTCTTGGTAACCTTCAAGTATGGTTAGTCTAACTTTTCCAGGTCAGATAACACTACACTGCAAGAATATATGGCTATTCCAATGGTTATTCGTTATTGGCGGCCACTGGAAGCCGTTGAAATAGAGTTCACGACTTCCAACGGCTTCCATCGGATACAATGGAAGCTTTCCAATGGTTATTCCAACGGATTCTAACCAAAAATACCATTGGAAACCATTTGAAAACAATGACCATATTGCCGTTGGAAATACTGGGTATTTTTTTATATAACAGCAAGTAAGCTGCCTTCTAGCCTCCCCAACTCATTTCATTTCTAATTCATTTTCATTTCCAATCCACTTCCAACCAATTTGTAATGACCCGAACTTCCCCGTGAAGGAAGGCCCGGATTGTCTGAGAACACGAAGATCAGAACACAAATAGAAGAACATTTCATTGCTTATTACAACAATTTACATCAGAGTACAAGAATATACAGAGTAGGAATAAATATTATACATCAGAGATTAAAATACATTACATAGCAGCGGAAAATAATACATAAACACAACTGAAAGAGATAAATGGATACAGAGCTTTTCGAATATCATTCCAGCTGTAAACCAGGATTCTGTGAATATAAATCTGCAAAACCAAAACTACTAGCTGCCCGTGTGGAAAATAGGGGCACCCAGAGTTTAGGTTAAAACAATAAACTCCAGGTCAGTCATGTGGCTGGTGAGAGAACTAAAACAGTTATTATTCTTTATTTTTAAAGTTAGGTAAATCAAGGGACCATACCGTATAACATGCAACGGGTTTCTTCCCAAGAATACCAGTGCATAAAACAAACAGCGCAATGCTAAATAAAGAATAATGAAGCTATTATAAGACCCTGGTCCCATCACACAATGCAACGTAAGCCGGAGGATAGGGTTTTACCTTATAATAGCCAAACAATGCTTGATACGCGAAATTTAATATTTTATTATTACTATAAGTGAATGAAATCAACTTCAAATATAAATGTATCAAACATAGACGGCATAAGCGCCCCATCCCACTATGTCGCCATATATAGGATTACAACTAAAACTGAAATGTCATGTATCGGAAATTGGATTTCCGTCATGAGTCGAGACTAGGGATGGTTCCTCAACGCTTCGAGACACTCTAGCAAATGCCTCAGGATCTCCTGCAGAAGACCCCTGGATCTTCAGGGTCGGTCCTCCCTTACGTTTGAGGATTAGTTATTCCTGAACACACATTTCCCGGTCCTATCGGATCTATCCATCGGCTTCGTAGAGACCGATATATCCGAGGCGCCTCGCATTCTAACAACCATATAGGTAAAAATAACAACAATGTCAGGGCTAGTAAAACGCTGACGCCACCCATAGCTAGAAAGAAACGTCGTGCACTCGCTACAGCCACGATCCCGCTTTTGACTCATACCGAGGTGTGAGGCTCGCGAATTAACGCTATACACAAAGCTACACTGTATTAAAGCCATGCTTTGATCATCAACCACAAGACTCTACTTTTCAATAAAAGCCTTGATCACTGCATCTCAGCATGTCACACAGGCAATTCATGCCATGCGACTGATATCTATCGATATATAACCTCTGAGCTCGTACGTCTCAGAGAAGGGCGTTAAGAAAGAGAATAAATTCTCCGCCACTAAACATATATATATTTAATAGAAATCAGTCAACACAGAATAAAATCCAATATCAGACACACAATCCATTTACAAGTTCGTTCTGGGTCTGAACGAAACCGGAGGCACCCTATTCCTCGTCCCATATGTCCAATACAGGAGAGAGGCCCTCGCATATCCGTCGATCTCCAAGTACGTCTGGACGATCACTACTTATTACCTCATCGTGGGTGTACAACCCAATCAAGACATCAGTAATTATCCAAACTATATGAAGACCTCCAGTCTTCAACCACCATCTTCATCGTTGACTTATCGTCGAATCAGTTATTCAAAATGGGTATAAACCCGGCCTTTCTGAATAACTCGCGTATATAATAAACAAGTGTTATAAAAACACAACATACGTCTCATTCCAATTCTGAATATTCTTTTATTTAAATATTCACATCTTTAGGGATTTGTTCCCATTAATTTTATCAAATATAGATTCTTTTGAATTTATTCTTTAATCTTCCTTTGGATGTCAATTTAAACCATGTTATGGTTTTCCAGTCGGGATTAGCTCACCTTACCTAAGTAATCATTTATTTAATTTCTCAATCCCAACCTATTCATCCCATGGAGCAAAATTGGTAGTACCCAATAACTAACACCACAGTGTTATCGGTACATTTAATTACCATTGCCCGTTCAAATCTAATTAAAGATTTAACTATCGCTTGGAGCAAAATTGGTGATACTCCACTCTCGATTATTTCCCAAATTTGATAATCTAAATTATCAATTCACATCTCAATCTAATTAAAGATTCCTTAAAACTCCACTTAGCTTTAATCTTCCCAAAAATCAATGGTAATGATTATTTAACTTTGGAAACACAAACATGTCGCATCGACAATCTACACCGTACTATTGATTTCTGCTGATATATAACCTCTGAGCTCGTACATTTTAGAGAAGGGTGTTAAGCAAGAGAATAAGTTCTCCGCCACCAAACATATATATATTTAGCAGAGATCAACCATACAGTTCGAAATACAATGACAGACATGTACTCCTGTCTATAACTGGGTTAAAGAACTGATGTCATTTAAAACACAATTCACAATAAACCCAAATCACATTCCATTAATTATGGAATCTTCATGGAAAAACAAATCAATATATAATCGATATCAATTTTCATATCCGAACAATAATATAAATGGAATAACGGCAAAGCCTTTTTAATTCCATATGTATTAACAGTCTTCCTCCATAGAAGTTCAGTTCGATTATTATCAAATCGAATTCCATTCGATCCCAATTTAATATATTAAATTGGAATACTTTACTTTGGAAAATTCCCATTAAATCTTAATAAAAAGATTTATAAACTCCAAATCACATTTCGCTGTAAATCGGGTTAAAGAACGAATGTCGTTAAAAAACACAGTTCATAATAAACCCAATTCACATTCCATTTTTAATCAGGTTAGAGAACAAGTGTTATTTAAAACACCGTTCACGGTAAACCCAAAAACAAATTTCAGTTCAATTCGAATTAAATATTAATTAATTGGTAACTTCATTAAATCTAAATAAAAAGATTTAATCTTTTGTCAACTGGGTTTAAGAATAGTGTCATTTAAAACACAGTTCACGACAAACCCAAAATCCAATTTGAGATTAATTACAAGGCTCTGAATAGAAAATATATCGGCTTATATTCAATATTAAATTCTGAAACCAACAAATATCGTATTGGAATAACGATATATATATCATCCAAATTCCTCCACAATATCCATATAATCACGGAATCCAATATCGAAATATTCAGAAGATAATTTCTATTCAAATCCATTCTAACCCATATATTGGAAATTCCGGTTATTTTTAAAACCATTTCAAATCCAATTTAATTATTTAAAAATATTGGATTATAATTCTAGTTCATAACTAGTTCATTTCGATAAAATATATTATTATCTTCTCAAATATGGAATTTTTCATCCTAATTCTTTCCAAATCATTTACTATGATTTTACATAAATTATTGATATTTTAAATAATTTTATCAAGGCCCGTATAGTCAATTTCCATAAATGGTCATCGAACTGCACTTATAGCGACCTTTTCCAAATTTAATTTGGAAATAATTCCAAAACCAACTGTTAGATTTCAAATCTCTAATATTTGTTTGAAAGCTCTTTTCGATACAAACCCAATTGTTCTGGTTTTAGGAGAATCTAACGGTCGGATCTCCCGTAATGTCCGTTTGAAGTCAATAGCCAAAATTCGCAAACTGCTGCAGCGCGGCGCATTCTATTTAGGCCATTATATATATATATTCTATATATTTCATCGATTTCCTTTTAAGACGTATTATATAAATCGTTTTAAATTCGTTTTCAAAATGATTTCAACTTCATATTCAATTTCAAATCAAAATTGAATATTTCATATCATCGATATATAAATGATAATATTTTCAAAACATTAGATTATGAAATCAATTCCTTTTAATATTCATTATAAAAATGAATAAAATTGATATAAATATCGTTCACGTCAAAATGGTGTTAATTTAATCAACACGACTTTATATATTTAAATATATTCGTGTCCATCCCAAATCGGACATCAAAATCAAATTTTGATCTTTTACGGAATATTATTTTAAAGTATTCATTATTTTAAAATATTCGTTGTTTTAAAATATTTATTCTTTTTGAACTGGAATCAGACACAGTCAATTACCATATAATGTTGATTATATGGACTTCATACACACATGTATACAACAACAATCCAACGCATTCAACCATCATTCAGAGTGCATTCTACACTGTATAAGCATTAAATATAGGGTGCGTTTTTTACAGGTCCCTATTAACTTCTAAAATGTAAAAAAAACCCGCTGATAAAAAGAATGTAAATCACATCCCTGTTTTTGAAAATGCGCTGGAATAATTCCATTTGTACCCTCACACACAACCAAAACATACCAAACATCGATTCGACCTCGTTTAATAATTTAGACCGCTCCTTTAATCTCGCAATCCCTAAATCCACGGTTCTCCAAAACCCTAGAAAAAATATTGTTATAATCAACTGGCGGCCGTCAACACTGATGATCAGGATTATCAATTTTTGCTCGAATTCTCTGTCGTCTTCATCAATTCGTACGATATGGCGGAAAAAAGGTATAGCTCTTATTGAGTTTTTTGCGAATTCAACAGAAGATTTGCACAGAATGGCGATTTCAGTAGAAGATTTATGTCGAGTTGACAAAAATCTGCAAAATCGATGTAGATTTCATCCGATATTTCCACGAAATGGAGAGATCTAAGGTATAATGTTGATTTATTTATTTTACCTTCCACAATTCAAAAATTATGCATATTATATATTGAAGTAAGAGTAGATGGTTAGGTTTGTAGCAAACATTATACATTTTTTTTAAAACAATTATGTAGTTGCCAAAAAAATACCGTAATATGTTTTTATTCATAATTGTTGAATAATTATATGAAATTAACAACTGATTATTATTCATAATAGTTGAATACATGTGTGCAATTTTAACATGATTGTTGCGTGGTTCTGTGCGTTTAATTAGGAATGTCGCAGTCATGCGTGCAAATATCATTAGATTAGTGCATTGTTCTATGAAACTAATTAGAAATGTTGCATTCAAGTGTGCAACTATCGAATGATTATAGCATAATTCTATGCATGTAATTGGAAATGTTTCATACAAGCGTGCAACTATTAAAGGATTATTGCATTAATCTATGCATTTAAACACAACTGTTGAAGGCAAGTGTGCAACTATCAAAAAATTATTGCATAATTATGTGCATTTAATTATTGATGTTGCATGCAAATTTGCACCTATCAACAAATTTTTACATAGATCTATGCCTTTAAATCAAAATGTTGCGTTCAAGAGTACAAATAAAACATATAGTTGAATGGTTATATGCATTTAATTAAAAAATTTGTGTGAAAGTGTGCAAATATCAACAGATTGTTGATAGATTCTATGCATTTAAGTATAAATGCTGCATGCAAGTGTGCAACTATTAACAAATTGTTGCATGGTTGTATGCATATAATTTTTAATGTTGCTTTAAAGTTTGCAACTAGCAACAGATTGTTGCATAATTCCAAGAATTTAATTAGAATTATTGCGTACAAGTGTGCAACTATCCATGGTTATATGCATTTAAGTAGAAATGTTGCATTTACATGTGAAACTACAAACTGATTGTTGCATCATTGCATTTAAGTAGTGTTGGTGAATGCAAGTGTTCATTTATAGCTTGATTGTTGCATAATTACGTTCATGTAATAAACGTTTGTTAAAAATCTTATATTTCTTATTACAGAGACCAACAGTGGACGAAGTCGATGCAGTAAGCAGTAAACAAGAAAAAGAAATTTGCAAACAGGAGTATTTAATATTGAAAAAGTTGGTGTTAAGAATTTTTGTAATTTTGTTTAATGATATTCTGTTTTCTATGTACTGGCAAATGATTATTAGTTTTGAAACTGAAGCATTGTGGAAATTTATGTACTGAATTAAGTTATTTTGAGTTTACATGATATTGCGAATTGTTGCTTACTTCTGTACAGTTATCTAAAATCGTCGCGTGCTTTGATGAAAATATTCCTGTTAGTTGCTCATGTATTTAAATACTTGCATATATTTATGCATTTATTCCGAATAGTTGCTTACGTAAGTACAAAAATATGCAGTATTAAACACGATGATGATGCTTCAGTTGTTTGTTAAAATACTTACTGTACGAACAGAGCTGCAAAAGATTTAAGGAGTAAATTAGAAAATTAAAACTGGAGAATAGGCAGAATAAATATTCTAGTTTAAAGATAGTATGCGTGTATGTGGAATATTTGCATATTTGCATGCAAATAATATGAATAGTTGCATACTTATATTCAGAAATGAAAAATAGTTGTATGCTAAAATCCATAATTACATTAAGTTGCGTAACTATATGCATCTAGGACGAATTTATTCATACATATATGCATGTATTATGAATATTTGCATCCAGATGTATACAAATATTCATAATAATTACAGATATGTATGCAACTATGCTAAATACATGCATAAATATAAGCTGGAAATAATAACTGTAAATCTCACAGAAAACAATATTAAAATACTGAACTAAATAGAAAGCATGAGTTGAAACGTTCACAACAATTACTACCAGTAAACATTATAACCAAGCATCATAAAAAAACAATAAGCTACAAAAAAACATCTACTAGTTTTATGTAGAAAACATCCTTTTGTTATGACCCACTTCTTGCATCTCTCAGCACCAATACACCAATATCAACAGCACAAATAGAATAGCTATAATTTCCAAACTTCAACAACACCAATATACCAATAGAAGTAGGAACACTGTTACAAAAAGAATAGAATCAAAATTAATAAACGTGATATGCAGTAATCAAATAAAAGTACGTAAACGTCCTCAAATTATTGTAAATACTTGCATACATATACGCATATATCATTCAAATCTGCATACTTGTATGCAGTTAAACGTAATTGTTACATATATTAATCAACACTGTTACAGAAGGAACAATTGTATGCATTTGATTACAGTTTCTGTATTACTGCATGCTAGTATTAACCAAAAGAAGCATTATTAAAAGCAAACAGTCTCTCTCACGATAGCAACAGAACAATCAAAATAAAGACGATTTTTTGATATCATTCCCAACCTTCAACAACACCAGTACACCAATATTTGCAGGACCGCTGTTTGAAAAATTAAAAAAAATCAAAATTAATCAGTCTGATATGCATTAATCAAATAAAATTACGGAAACTTAATCATATAGTTATAACAATATGCATACATCTACGCAAAGAACACTAAAATCCTCTTATTCATATGCAAAAATTCATAATATTCCTAAATATTTTATTAAAAAAATAGATCCAGAACAATATTAATATGATAATATTAAGAAGATATTCATAGATGTGCGCAATTAATCAGTAGCCACACAAAAAACCAGAAAGTCAAAATACCTGATTATCTGTATGCATAAATACAGAAAATTAGCATACTTATACGAAACTTTTCAGAATAATTCCGTACACACATATTATACCGATAGTTTCATTTCTATATGCTAATATTGAAAAATTCTGCATATGTTGATACATTTATACAGATCTATGAAAATAAATGTTGCCAAATTAATATATATCAGGTTGTACAATGAATAACAAAAAATAAAACTGTAAAAAATAACAAAAATATCAGTCAGTAAAGTTAGATATTTAAACTAATTCAGATTAATAAATAAACATAATTCGATTGAAAAAATTGTATCAGTATACCGAATTTTTAAAAAAAATTAAAAAGTAAAAAATACCTGGATGAGGACGCATCTGAAACACCAGCTAGATCAAAATAGATATCTATAAGAAAAGTCGATCAAATTGAATTTTATTGCCAGATAAAAAACAGTAAAAAATACCTTGATGAAGAAGAAGCAACCACCATCAAATATGGTATTTAGGAAGAAGAAGTCGCGATTGAAACATTCTAGATTTTAGTGGCAGATAAATTTCGAAGTTGAAATATTTAGGAAGAAGAAGCCGCCACCATAAAAAAAATGTTTCTAAAAGGATTAAACGAGTAACAAAATTCATCGGATCTGACGAAATATGGTATATCCGAACTAATTCCGAAATTGCTACCGCAATTTGTATTTTGGGCAAATCTGTCAAAAAAATGCCGCCAGTTCAAAAATAAGGATGAAATTTATATATTTAAAAAGGGGAGGATGTGAGCCTAATTAAGTTTAGTTTTAAGGATGTGACACTAATTTTCACTTAAATATAAATATTCAACGCTTACACAGCTTGTCAACCAATCGATTGACATACAACTAAATATTGGGATTAGTGTATGTCCAATTTCATCCCAATACCTGTGTGGGGTTTCAACCAACAAATACAGAATAATATTTGTGCAGTTGGGCGATGTGTAAAATTTATTGTCCCAATCAATATCAGTCAAATATGTGTACATAAACAAATCGTCTAATTTGTAAATGAATATTCATTTTCAATTCAGGAGAATTCTATCCTGTTCTTTTATACGTTAAAAATTATATTTTTAACGTTAAAATATTTATTTCAACACTTTACTATTTTTAATAGTTCATTCGTTCAATAAAAGTGACTAACACCTTTTATTTCAGAAAATTTCGGCATTATAACGGCGCGATATCGAAATCGGGCAATGTCTAACATTACCCCTCTCCTGATATTAGCTTGTGCCATACACACATAACAACTCAATCAATTCAATTCAATTCTCATCCCAAACCAATTCAAACAAATAAGTCAACCAAACCAAACAATCAAACAAGTCGTCCATGGTTTGTAGATGACAGGGAGCTGTTCATATATGCAGTTATAAATTAAATAACTATACAAAGAAAATTATAGTGAGGAGTTCTCACCTTTGGGATCAACTCCTCCAGTTTATTTCTGAATTTCTGAACCGTTTGGTTTTGCCCGAAATTCCAACGTAGTCTTCTCCATGCTGTTCATAGTAAAAATCACATTTTTAATGTGGTGTTTATACATTTAAAAATTGCATTTTTATATCGCTATTCATAACATAAAAAATCACATTTTTAATAATCCTACATATACATAAAAATCATATTTTTATAACGCTACTACATAGGTAAAAATCATACTTTTAGCCAACTAATAATTATTTCTTTTTATGACCAATTTATAAATAACATGTATAATCTAAAAATCATATTTTTATCTTTCTAAAAATATTTCCATGCCATACACTAGTTAAAAATCATATTTTTAATCTTGCCAAAAATATTTCCTTCCGACGATAAAAATCCTATTTTTAACTAACCCAAAATTGTATTTTTTTTCATAACTAAAAATCATAATTTTATGTTATTAAAAATCATAACTTTATATAAATAAAAATCATAACTTTATATAAATAACAATCATAACTTTATATACTTCATACATCAAAAATCATAGAAACTTTAAGCGGAGAAAACTCACGTATTTTCTATCGCCCGAATTTGCTGTTCTGGTTCCAGAATTTGTAAACGAGCTCCAATCTTCACACCATGTTTTTTTCTAGCTTAAACGCGCCATTCCGGACAACTTTCGCCTAGTGGTCCTCCTTCCGAAAATGTGCCATTTCGCCGCAAATCGCGAAAAGACAGTATTTGGACAGTAATTGGACAACAGACTTTGGACGCGTTTTCTGGACAATTCCTCAGTCCAAAATATGTCTTATGTATACTCAAATCAAAGAGAATATTGTGCTCTTCGATTTTGATCATGTGGAGTTTTGGCCGAAAATGCACGGTTTGGGAGTTATTGGCGAAATAGTGACAAGGGGGTTTTATGCAAAAACGAGAATTTGGGAAAAATGTGATTTTTGAGGAGGAGGGGCCCACGGCCAACGCTGGTGGCCTGAGGGGCGGCGGCAGGACCTGATTGGGTGTGGGGGAGGTGCAGCCAGTGGTGGTGGCGTTGGAGGGGCCCACGGTAGGGGTGGTAGTGGGATTTAGGGGCTAGGGTTTTCAATTTGAAGAGAGAGTGGAGGAGAGAGAGGAGAGGAGGATGAGAAGGCGGTGCTAGGGGCGTGGTGGTCAGAAATGCTGAGCGCGGTTTTCTCTTTTTTTTTTAACGACGAGTTTGAGAAGATGAGGGAGAGAGAAGATGAGGGTTGGCTTAATATAATTATTTAATTCCAAAGAGTTACTTTTTCATTCTAACTCCAAACCGAACCCAACGACTGTCGCCTCCAGCTAATTACCCCCATTCAGGACACAATTGGATATGTCCCGTAAGCCAATTTGACTGTTTCAATTAGTTTTTATCAGAATTAAAATATAAATTGATATAACGTTCAAAATTCATTTCAATGTACATTTTAATTCACCGGGGTCACATACTGACTCCAAAAATTCCAGAAAAATAAATCTAGCTATGTTTTGACGATACAGTCCTAATAAAACTAATTTCATCAAATTTGGAGGTTGTTTAAAAAATGGCCATTTTCAAGTCGATCAAATTCAACTGAAATTGGTCAAATACTTTTTCTTTTTCTACGCTCACATATTGATCCCAAAAATAATGAATTTTGGAATCTAGCAATAACTTGACATCCCGGATCTAACAAAAGTGGTTTCGTTGAAAACGGAGGTCGTTTGCAAAATCACTATTTTTAAGGGCTATATTTCCATAACGACTATTCTGAATTTTCAACTGGGCATAACTTTTTATTCCCGCTATGAAAATTTGATTTTCGGATTCGTTGGAAAGATATTTTCAAATAGATTCTAATATTTTTGGTTTCGCTAAAATCTGGTTTACTTTGAATCCTGCACATTCATTTGAAATTTGAAGTCGAATTTTCAAACTACCGCGCCATTTCCAATTCCTTTTATAATTAAAATAAATATTTAAATTCTAACTTTGATTTAAATAAATATATATGTTCTAATTCTATTCAAAATAAATTTCTCATCGTAATTATTTAAAATAAATCATTTTAAATATTCAAAATTCATTAAAATTGCTAAAATAAAAGTTTTAAATTGGTTCTGATTTTTTGGGTTGTTGCACAATTCCACATATATTCGACACATATATACAACTAACAACACAAACATCCAAAATAAAACGCTAAAACATCAATATATACAACAAAACTATCTACACATCCAAAAAAATCATCCGAACATGTCTACAAAGCGCACCAATATATACAAACATCCAAAAAACCATCCAAACATGTCAACAAAGCATACCAATATGTACGAACCATCAAAACACATTCAAACTTGTCTCGTTATACATCAAAACAAAACACATCCCCCAATCGAGCATCAAAACACATACCTCAAGCTGCATTGTCACTATGATCTCCAGAAGCAAATGATGAAGGAACCTTACCATGATTATGCACGTACTCTACAACCTTTTGATTCATCTACTCAATCTGCATACTCTACACGCGATTCAGGTCATGCAGCTGCTTAATCAACACTCACAACTCCTTAAGTTCTTCCTTGTCTTATGCATTCTTGTCTTGTTGAACCTGCAAATACAATTATAGAAGAAAACGATCAAAAGATACTCTTTGACAGAAATGAATTGAAATCATAAAAAAATGAAATCATAATAGTATCATAGCAAATACAAGTATTATTTACAAGTAATTGTTATAACATACAATTTCAAAGTCATTTTAACAATGCTAACATACAATTTTTATAACATACAAAATGAATTCATCACAAAAGCATATTAGTGAACATACAATTTTTATAATATGCAATTTTTATACAAGTAATTTTAATAAGTAATTTTTATTTACAAGTAATTGTTATAACATACAATTTCAAAGTCATTTTAACAATGCTAACATACAATTTTTATAACATACAAAATGAATTCATAACAAAATCATATTAGTGAACATACTATTTTTATAACATGCAATTTTTATATAAGTAACTTGTTATACAGGTAATTTTAAAAAGTAATTTTTATTTATAAGTAATTGTTATAACATACAATTTCAAAGTCATTTTAACAATGCTAACATACAATTTGTTATACATACATCATTATTAGTGAACGAAGGCATTTCTAGTAGAAGTAAGTCTTAACAGAGAAAAATACTTAATAATTGTTGATGTAAATAATTTAAAATACGACGATTAAGGTTTTTAAGTAGATGTAAGTCTTAACAGAGAAGAAAACACTTAATAATGTAGACGTAAATAATTTATGTTATACAAACATTACCATCAGGTTACCGAATCCATAACGCCTGCTCTACTGTGTTTTTTCCATAACAACATCAAATAGGTTGTCTTCCTCCTTCCGCGTCAACTCATCACGGCCCGACTCCTCAAGTGCATGAGCCCGTGCCTCTTGGAACTTTGCCTATAATACAAAAAACAATTTCATTTGACAAATAATAAAATGACGATTTTATTTTACATTAACTAGTAATTAATAAACTAATCGATTCATGCTTGTAATATTTAAAATACACATACATATGCCCGTGTCGCCTTGTCCTGATCATCCCACTTATACGTGATGTTGCCAGCCTCATCTACCTGCCTGGATGCATTGGTGTGAGTAAAGACATCCATGTATGACACATCATGTCCATAAAATTGTTCCTGCAGTTGGTAATTTGAATAATTAATTCCACATTGTCAATCACAGAACTAATCAACATACATGTAATAATTGACAAATTTATCAAGTCCTCGCGGTGATGCTGGAAAGATTTGGATCCTCCATGATGAGTTATTGGATTCTTGCTCCTGTTTGCGGTGTTTCTTTTTGACTCAGCCTGGAAACATACATTGACAAATTATTTAAAATCGGCAAAAAAATAAATTAGATTCTTTATAAATTTACCTTGAACTCAGGTGTTTCCAACCACACCACCATCTTCTCAAACACTTCATCTCCCAACCACTTTGGTTTCTTTCCCTTTTTCTTAAGATCATTCATCTTCTCTCTATAATTCTTTGGCGACCTTCGAGTTCCAGTGTCGCTGAACTAGCTTCATGTCAGCCTCCTACACATCTACAACTCCCTGTATAATGGGAAAATCTTACTAGTCTCATTCATTTATGTTTAATTAATTAGTCTCTTTAACGTACCAAGCGGTATAAACATACCAGAAAATCTTGCCATATAGTATCTTTGACGTCTACTGGGACCCTATTTCACTCAGGCCAGAAATCGCTCATTCTGGCCATATACACGTCCTTAGAGATATCGAAAACAGTCTGAGACAGCTCTAACTCAAATCCCTTGCGTTAAATATAGATTAGAACTTTATAAAATATAGTTATAATATGTAAAAAAACATTAAATTGTTAATCTGCTAATTTTTATACTTACGCCCTATCAGCCTTAGGCTTCAAATAAACAACCGGACAAGCTCGCTGTTCACCACTACCCTCACTAGCATCCGGGGTAATGCTACGTCGTCTAGAGCCAGAGCCCGAGCCAGAGCCAGCAGCAGGATCAATCAACATAATATACCTGCAACATATATGAATATGAAATTAGCATTGACTTTGAGAATATGTAATTAAAATGCGCAAATAATATGAATATGAGCAATACAACATGAATGAATAGAGATGCATTTTGAGAATATTTAAGTAGAAAAGGATAGATAATATGTTATATGAAGTAAAATATACATTTCCTGTTTTTACATACAAGCACTTTTGTATCAGAAATTCGTACAAACATACTATATCAAAACTTCAAAGTTATTTAAAAAATAATTTTTATGGCATATTTGACTTAGTATAATTTTCATGACATAGTATATCAAAACTTCAAAGTTATTTAAAAAATAAATTTGTACAAACATATTATATCAAAACTTCAAAGTTATTTGACTTCAAAGTTATTTAAAAAATAAATTCGTTCAAACATATTATATCAAAACTTCAGAATTATTTAAAAAGTAATTTTAATGACATATTTGACTTGGTATAATTTTTATTACATACTATATCAAAACTTCAAAGTTATCTAAAAAATAAATTCCTACAAGCATACTATATCAAAACTTCAAAGTTGTTTGACTTCAAATTTATTTAAAAAATAAATTCGTACAAACATACTATATCAATACTTCAAAGTTATTTGACTTGGTACAAACATACTATACAAGCTCATTCATTTTCATGACATATTTGACTAAAGTAAATTTATTTGTTTTAAAAGAACTATGTATTCAGAAATAGTTGTTCACCATTCAATCACAAACTTTAATATTTTATATATTATACACATATGACATATGTTTTCACTAGTATATGGCATGTGACATATATTTAAACCATTCAATCCAACGAATTTGTCAATTACGGTGATAACAATAGCAATTCGAGAATAATATGATGTAATATACGTATGCAAACAACTAGGAATCAAATCAAAGACATATTAAACAGAAATTAGTGGAAAACCTAAAAATTAGGTTTAAGAATTTCAATTAAATTCAAGATCAACAACTGAGGAGGAGGGCTGGAGGAGCTCGCGGTTGACGTTGGTGGCAGTGGTTGTTGGGGTGGAGGAATCGAAATTGGAATAGGTGAAGTGGTGGAAAGGGGTGGAAAATCAGATTTAGGGATGGAGATGAGGGAAAAGAGTAGCAGGTTAGGTTCTCTTGAACATATGCAGGAAAAATTCTAACGGTTTCCAATGGCCACCAACATTCTTTATTACATTGGCTTCCAACGACTACCATAGATTCTTTTTAGCCGTCGGCGGCCGTTGGAAACTCGGCGTTGGAATACACTGTAATACACTGTTTCTCTAGTAGTGACTATCTCCTCAAAGTACATTGCACTTTAAACATGATATGCATTGGATGGAGGATGACTGGATTATCGTTTCAATTATCAATAAGTATTTTGAACAGCTGTTGTTCTTCCTTAAATATGTTTCTGCAAATAAGTATGTCTTTACTCTTTAATCATGTTGCTTCAACGACACTTGGAATATATATTGGAAACCATTATTATGGCTTATCGCTTTATACTCAATGCTCTTGGCGACTTTGTATTTGAATTTCTAGGTTCGAACTTCCTATTGATCAAAATTTGAGATTGAATGTCTAGTATATGCATGTGTACACTCATATAGGCACATTTGACATTACAGTGTGAGTCATTAAAGACATGAGCATAGATGGGCGCATTCACGTGGATTCGCATGTCTATTTATCTCTTTTCTTTCTGAACCACTAGTGTTCCGTGCCAGACCAAAAACTTGTAGTGCGGTTTGTAACAACCCGTATTTTCAATAACCTGTTATAACATAAATCGAGGCAGAATTTAATTCTAAAATCTGAATCAAGGGAAACGGGCTATGCCATTGCGTTCGTCTCGGAAAAATACGCGAAATAGAGTCCGAGTTTTCGGAAATCGGAGTCCGTATGACCCAGTTAAGGCCCATTGAAGTTTTCAGAAAATTCCTAAGTAAAAACAGATTTAAATTTTTAAATTAAAAAGCAAGGGTTAGGGCAAACTGACGCAGGCGGGAAAATTCCCGCCAGGACCCGCATGTCGACAGGGATGTCGACAGGGTCCCTAGGGTGTCGACAGCCCTGTCGACAGCCCTGTCGACAGCCCTGTCGACAGCCCTGTCGACAGGGGGTGGCCGGGCTGTTTGGCCTGGTGCACCATTTCTGATTTGGGCTTGGTCTTGTGGCTTGGTTCTAGAGAATTCCGAAATCTGATGGACCTAATTGAATCTAGGGTTAATCCTATGGTCTAAATCACTTGCCTAATCTATAAATAAGACCCTAACCTACCCTAAATCATTCATTATTCATTCTAGCAACAAAACTATGGCAAAATCAAAACTCTCATGGCCTCCACTCTCTTCATACAATTCCTAAATTAATTCCTAAGTGATTTTCCATGCATACAAGTATATTTGGGCTTGTATGATCCTCCTTAGCTTGCATTAAAGGCTTGTTTCTCTATTGGCATCATAAAGGAGGAGTCTTGATCAAGTTTGCTTGCATTTGGGGGTTTTAATTAGTTGCATAAGGGGTTTCTTACATTTGCTATACTCATTTGAGTCCGCATAAGCATTGTAAGCCCTATTCCTTTCATACTTGAACTTTAAAGTTAAATGTATGATATGCAAGTTTTCTATCATATGTTATGCAAGTTTTAGTATGCAAGTATGATATGCAAGTTGTCATATGCTATGCAAGTTCACTATGCAAGTTGATTTGCAAGTTTATTGAGTTATGCATGTTTATGCAAGTTCACTATGCCATGATTTGCAAGTTTATTGAGTTATGCATGTTTATGCAAGTTCACTATGCCATGATTTGCAAGTTTATTGAGTTATGCATGTTTATGCAAGTTCACTATGCCATGATTTGCAAGTTTATTGAGTTATGCATGTTTATGCAAGTTCACTATGCCATGTTATGCATGTTTAATAAGTTATGCATGCTTATGCAAGTTCACTATGCCATGTTATGCATGTTTAATAAGTTATGCATGCTTATGCAAGTTCACTATGCCATGTTATGCATGTTTAATAGGTTATGCATGTTTATGCAAGTTCCATATGCCATGTTAGGCAAGTTTAACATGTTATGCATGTTTATGGTAATATGCAAGTTCACTATGCTAAGTTATGCAAGTCTAACATGTTATGCATGTTTGTTGTGATATGCAAGTTCATCATGTATGTTATGCCAAGTTCCCTCTTCCCATCCTTTATGCTTTATTACGAATATGTAAGCGATAGAATGACGTTGGGGGGTTTGGGTAAACTTAAAATACATGAAAACATAAGATTGGGAATTTACCTATTAAGTTAGGTCTACCCCTTGGGAATTTACCTATTAAGTTAGGTCTACCCAAGTAATTGTTGACTTGTAATTATGTTTTGAAATAAAGTGGACATGACACTTAGAAAACATAAGTGTGGCCAACTCGAGGTTGGGTTGAGTTTGTAGCGTAATTCTACCCGGAACCTACCGGCTTAACTAGTGGCTACAAACAATAGGACCCAATGTGAGTAGTTGGTCATGTTGCACGTGAAACCCGAGGTTAGACTAAGTTATGGTGTAAACCTACCCGGACCCGCCCGGCCTAACTAGTAACCACAACAAGGTCTAATGTGAGAGGTTGGGTGCATTAAATTAATTAATGCCTCATGATTAGGGTTAAGTCATGGCCCACTAATACTTAACCAATTTTGGGGATACGAGGGATTAAATGGGGTTAAGTGGTGAACTGTCGGTTACACTTAACTAATTTAATCCATGATTAGTGAGGGGTTAAACCACACTTAACCCTCTTAGAAAACCCTAGCAGCGTGGTCTGTTCCGGCAGTAATCCCAGTTGGGTATCATTCACAACCCTAGAAGCTAGGCTAGGGCGGGGGCACGATTACTGGACGGAGGTAAGCGACCAAAAGATGGCTGAGTGGTACAGCGGTGCGGGTCCAGGCGGGCTACGGACGTGCACGTAGTCCGGTATTGGACAAACTCGAGGCACGGGTACCAGTAGGTTTAGACCGTGCATTATTGCTTAGGTGTCTGGGGTTAACACCCGAGGGCTTGATACACCCGAAGGTGGACCCAGCACAGTCTGACTACAACCATATGTGGGCCGTATGGACACCAACACTTGACGTGTTAGGTTTATAGGGAGCCGATCGACTAGACCGTTGGGCTGGACCTTGTATTAAGGTCACCTCATGTTATTGGGCCAAAGTTTGGGCTGAGGGATCAATACCTGTTATGTTAGTTTACTAGTACACCTGGGGTGCAAAACCTTAATCCTGATTATGCGATGACACCTTTATCTACCTTGATAGTTAATCATCATGTCATTATCCTTATGTTCATACTTGCTGCCCATGACAGTTAACTTTATCAGTTTACATTGATTGTAGTAGGGCTTACTCAGTCTTATTGACTGACCTGTTTTCTTTCGCCTCTTTTCTTCCGTTTCCCCCCCCCCCAGGTTCTCAGGGAGGGAATACAGGAGCTTAGCTTGGATCCTACCTGCTTTCTTGGATAGCTCATGTATGCTTTGGACTTGAGCTCGCTATGGTTTTTCTGCTTTGGGGATAGCTACTTATGTTTTTCTTTTCAGTTTTCAGATGATGTTGTTTATGTACTAGACTTATTTTATTTGGAAAATTGACATGAGGTTGTACTAAGACTTGATTTGAAATGGTTTAAAAATCTTCCGCTGTTTTATCTATGTTATTTACTCTGATTACATACATATGTTCTTGTTCTGCCTTGATATATCATTATGCATGTTTACCTTGTTTTAAAACGCCCCACCAGGATCAGAGTTGCTTGTAAGAGCCACCCTGGCGGAGGTGGGGTGTTACATTTGGTATCAGAGCATATGGTTTACGAGAAAGAACAAAAAGGTTTTTTTTTTAAAAACTTTTTGGAAAACTATTTTCAAAATCAAGTATAAGGTATTTTCCAAAGAAAAGTCTAGTTTATTTTAAAGGCTATTCCCCAAAAAGCCATTAGCAAAATTCCTTCGTTTTTCTCCATTCTGAATCTATCTTTTTCTTCGTTTCCAGTATGACCGATAACTTTGCCGTTCCGGAGGGAGTACACGTACTTGTTTGGTATAGGAGACTTTTGGAGTCTAGGGCGACCGAAGCCGACCCCGCAAATATTACTCCTCCTCCGGTAGTTGATGTTCCTCTTCCTCCTTCCCCTCAGCATCCTCAAACTGACTTCGCAGAGATTTGCCAAGATTTTAAGGCGATGGGTTGCAAGAATTTCTTTGGAACCGAGACTTATGTGGAGGCAAGGAATTGGTTGAAAGAAACCGAAGATCTTTTTACCTTCTTTAATATAGATGACCGTAGGAAGGTTTTATTAGCAGTGTGGTTGTTAAAGGAAGAAGCTGCACGTTGGTGGGTGGTCACCACCGTTACTAGGCCAATTGAGACTTGGGAAGACTTTCGGGGAAAGTTTGGACTAAGGTTCCTATCACTGAAGCAAGGGGACATGACTATTAGGGAATACATAGATCAGTTTAATCAACTGGCTCAGGTCGGTTTAGACTTAGTTAACACAGCTCAGAAGAAGGCCCTATACTTTGCTCTAGGATTAAACGAGCCATTACATGGTTTGGCCATGACTCATATACCCTTGGGGGCAACTTTTGAGAGTTTGGTGAATATGGCCCTACTTGATGAAGAGAGTAGGGGTGACAAGGAGGAGATCAAGATGAAGGATACTCAAGCCAAGAAGACTGATTCCTAGTGGAAAGGAAATCAGGGTAATCCAAGCGGTCAGAGCAGTCAAGGCAATAAGAACAAGAACAAGGGCAAGAACAACAAGAGGAAGTGCCATTATTGCGGTTCAGTTGGGCATCTTAGTAAGGATTGTCGGAAGAGAAAAAGGAATAATGGTGAATGCTTTTTCTGCGGTGCGACTGGACATTTCAGTAAGGATTGCCCGAAGAAGCAGGGGCAAGGCCAGGGGCAGACTCAGCGTGCTGGACCTTCGAGAGGGCAAGATCATGCTCTCAATGCTGCTCCAGTTCCCGATCGAGGTAGTATTTCTGTTGAAAGCCTTGTATACATTTCTGATTTTCCCTGTTCGTACTTTGTTTGATTCTGGCACATCGCATAGTTGTATCTCATCTGATCTAGTTGAAAGTTTGCACCTAAGTACTAGTCTAGTTGATGATCCCGTATGTGTTTCAAATCCAATTGGGGGTTCTGCCCGTTTGTCTGTGGTCTGAGTGGATTTGAAAATTTCTATCTTGAGTATAGAATTCTCGTGGGATGTTTATATTCTCGGTTTCAGGGGATATGGGTTGGTTTTGGGCATGGAATGGTTGTCTTGTTTTGGAGCCATTCTTGGTTTTTGTATATAGGGTTGTGAGGCTCATGACTCGCCTCGGTAATACCCTAGAAATTTCTAGCAACCCTATGGGTCCCGTCATGTTATGTTATCTTGAATCCCCCAACTCGTCTATCGATAGTTTGCAATCTGTGAGGGTGGTCCGAGAATATCCTGATATCTTGGGGAAAACAAAGGGGTGACCCCTAGACGTGGGATAGATTTCCGCATTATCTGGTTGGTAATACCAAGCCAGTTTCGTGGCCGGTTAGGCACATGACCTCACGAGATGAGAGTTAAGAAAGCAAGTCGAGGAGTTGCTTGAGAAGAACTTCCTGAGACGAAGTATTTTCGGGTAGGGTGCTCCAGTAGTATTCGTTACTAATGTGGACAGTTTGCTTCGCTTATGTGTTGATTATCGTGAGAAGAATAGACAACCGTTGCCAAGGATCGATGATTTGTTTGATCAGCTTGTGGGAGCATCTGTTTAGATCTAGCTACCGGATTCCATCAGCTTAGGATGGCTGAGGATGGAATTAACAAGACTGCGTTTAGGACTCTAGATGAATTTTTAGAATGGCTAGTCATGCTATTTGGTTTGACTAATGCACCCGCATATTACGTGAACTTGATGGGTAGGGTGTTTAGGGAGTCCTTGAACAAGTTTGTCGTGGTCGTCGTAGACGATATTTTGATCTCCTTAAAAGAACGAGGAAGAGCATGCTAGACATCTCAAGAAGATGATGGATACGCTTAGAGCCACCAGTTGGAGGTCAAGTTCTCCAAATGTCACTTTGGAGGAAAGAAGTTGGATTTCTTGGGCACATAGTTCCTAAGTAAGGCTTAGCGGTGGATTCCGCTAAAGTGGTTGCGGTTTAAAACCGGAAAACTCTGAGGAGGGCAATTGAAGTAAGAAGCTTTCTCCGTTTGGCTAGTTAGCATTCCCTGAGCTTAGACTTACTCTTCTAGATCAAGAAGGGGGTTTCACAGGAAGAAGACCCGCAGTTAGTCAAGAACATGGACCAGTTGATTCGAGGCGAGATGTTAAGTCACCTTGCTAGATATATTATAAATGACAAGGGATGACTAAGGCGCGATGAGAGATTATGTGTTCCTCGAGTGAAAGACTTGGTAAAGAAGGTTCTTGAAGATGCGCATCACTCGAGGAGGTGGCCGAGTTGGTCTCAGGATGCATGTTGTGCCACCAGGTTAAGGCCAAGTCATAGAAGCCCGGCGGGCCATTACCTCCATTGGAGGTTTCGCAAGGGAAGTGTGAAAACATCTCGATAGATTATGTGGATAGACTACCTAGATCAAAGAAAGGGAATACGGGTATGTGGGTCATAATAGGTAGACTCACGAAGAGTGCTCATTTCAGTCCGGTGAAGAGCGAGAGGACTGCATCATGGTTAGCAACGGTTTACCCTCAAGAAGTTGGCCAGTTTTGGAATAGCCTACAGGAAGCCATGGGTAGGCAATTGAATCTAGGTATGGCCTATCACTCATAGGCGGATGGTTCATTTCGATTAAGCATGAGTTATAGAAAATCACGTTTATAAGGGCAATTGGCAACGTGGATTGGTATTTTCGAGAAAAGTTCTGCTACATGGAATACTTTATGGTAAGTAAACGAGATCCAGGATTCACTAGTGAGTTTTGGAGAGCTTGCATGAAACCATGATGTCATAGTTATGTTTAAGCCAAGAATGATAGAAGAGTAAGTGAAAGAGGAAGACGAGAGGCGACAATGAAATAGGTTCCAACTCATATTTGGAAATAAGAGTTAAGAAGCTAAGAAATCATGAAGTAAAAGACAGTCAAAGCACAGTGGAGTTAAACTCAAGGAAACGTGACTTAGAAGATTGAAGGCTGGATACGCGCATCATATCTCTTTTTAAGAGCATATCCTTGATCCTTGTTTTCCTGTGGAACTTACTCGCATATTATCTTTTTATGTATATCCTCTCGGTCCCATTTTCGGTCCTACTTCTGTCGGGAGGTATGGCTTATTGGCTAGTAATACATGTCAGGGTTTGAAGGGGTCCGTTAGGTTGACTAAACCTTTTGGGCTTTTATGGAATATGGGTTGGGTTAGGAAAGGACTTCTTGTAATCCGAAAAGAGTATATCCTGCTTATCTTCCCGATCCCTTTGTAGCATATCTTTTGCTATCCCTGTTTGTCTGGATTATCTAGTTTATCGTGTTAATCTTGTCATGAGAACCTTAGGTAGAAACCCTTTGGATGAAACATGTGTTTGAAACATGTTATGCTTGATGGTTGCAAGTGGTTGCAAGTGTTTGCAAGTGGTTACTCGTGGATGCATTATACACGATTAGGCACTAGATCGGCTCGCACACTCCTCATATTGCATATGCATGAGTGTTTATGCTTATTCATGGATGAAAATTGTGTGTTATCACATGGATGTTGCATATGGGTGTATGTTATGTGCACACATATAGATATTATACATTATGTTAGGAATTGCATACATGTGGATACATTTCACTAACATATTTTGCATTAATCTTTGCATTAGATAAGTACATATACACACACCTCTGCATATGTTCATCCAGCATTTAGAATCTGGTAAGGACAATGATTGCTCGTGGATGATGCTTTGAGTAGATGGATGATTGGATGGTAGGATACGTTCTTCCTAACTTGAAGATTTCGGGGACGAAATCCTTTAAGGAGGGGAGAATGTAACAACCCGTATTTTCAATAACCTGTTATAACATAAATCGAGGCAGAATTTAATTCTAAAATCTGAATCAAGGGAAACGGGCTATGCCATTGCGTTCGTCTCGGAAAAATACGCGAAATAGAGTCCGAGTTTTCGGAAATCGGAGTCCGTATGACCCAGTTAAGGCCCATTGAAGTTTTCAGAAAATTCCTAAGTAAAAACAGATTTAAATTTTTAAATTAAAAAGCAAGGGTTAGGGCAAACTGACGCAGGCGGGAAAATTCCCGCCAGGACCCGCATGTCGACAGGGATGTCGACAGGGTCCCTAGGGTGTCGACAGCCCTGTCGACAGCCCTGTCGACAGGGGGTGGCCGGGCTGTTTGGCCTGGTGCACCATTTCTGATTTGGGCTTGGTCTTGTGGCTTGGTTCTAGAGAATTCCGAAATCTGATGGACCTAATTGAATCTAGGGTTAATCCTATGGTCTAAATCACTAGCCTAATATATAAATAAGACCCTAACCTACCCTAAATCATTCATTATTCATTCTAGCAACAAAACTATGGCAAAATCAAAACTCTCATGGCCTCCACTCTCTTCATACAATTCCTAAATTAATTCCTAAGTGATTTTCCATGCATACAAGTATATTTGGGCGTGTATGATCCTCCTTAGCTTGCATTAAAGGCTTGTTTCTCTATTGGCATCATAAAGGAGGAGTCTTGATCAAGTTTGCTTGCATTTGGGGGTTTTAATTAGTTGCATAAGGGGTTTCTTACATTTGCTATACTCATTTGAGTCCGCATAAGCATTGTAAGCCCTATTCCTTTCATACTTGAACTTTAAAGTTAAATGTATGATATGCAAGTTTTCTATCATATGTTATGCAAGTTTTAGTATGCAAGTATGATATGCAAGTTGTCATATGCTATGCAAGTTTTGTATGCAAGTTGATTTGCAAGTTTATTGAGTTATGCATGTTTATGCAAGTTCACTATGCCATGATTTGCAAGTTTATTGAGTTATGCATGTTTATGCAAGTTCACTATGCCATGATTTGCAAGTTTATTGAGTTATGCATGTTTATGCAAGTTCACTATGCCATGATTTGCAAGTTTATTGAGTTATGCATGTTTATGCAAGTTCACTATGCCATGTTATGCATGTTTAATAAGTTATGCATGCTTATGCAAGTTCACTATGCCATGTTATGCATGTTTAATAAGTTATGCATGCTTATGCAAGTTCACTATGCCATGTTATGCATGTTTAATAGGTTATGCATGTTTATGCAAGTTCCATATGCCATGTTAGGCAAGTTTAACATGTTATGCATGTTTATGGTAATATGCAAGTTCACTATGCTAAGTTATGCAAGTCTAACATGTTATGCATGTTTGTTGTGATATGCAAGTTCATCATGTATGTTATGCCAAGTTCCCTCTTCCTATCCTTTATGCGTTATTACGAATATGTAAGCGATAGAATGACGTTGGGGGGTTTGGGTAAACTTAAAATACATGAAAACATAAGATTGGGAATTTACCTATTAAGTTAGGTCTACCCCTTGGGAATTTACCTATTAAGTTAGGTCTACCCAAGTAATTGTTGACTTGTAATTATGTTTTGAAATAAAGTGGACATGACACTTAGAAAACATAAGTGTGGCCAACTCGAGGTTGGGTTGAGTTTGTAGCGTAATTCTACCCGGAACCTACCGGCTTAACTAGTGGCTACAAACAATAGGACCCAATGTGAGTAGTTGGTCATGTTGCACGTGAAACCCGAGGTTAGACTAAGTTGTGGTGTAAACCTACCCGGACCCGCCCGGCCTAACTAGTAACCACAACAAGGTCTAATGTGAGAGGTTGGGTGCATTAAATTAATTAATGCCTCATGATTAGGGTTAAGTCATGGCCCACTAATACTTAACCAATTTTGGGGATACGAGGGATTAAATGGGGTTAAGTGGTGAACTGTCGGTTACACTTAACTAATTTAATCCATGATTAGTGAGGGGTTAAACCACACTTAACCCTCTTAGAAAACCCTAGCAGCGTGGTCTGTTCCGGCAGTAATCCCAGTTGGGTATCATTCACAACCCTAGAAGCTAGGCTAGGGCGGGGGCACGATTACTGGACGGAGGTAAGCGACCAAAAGATGGCTGAGTGGTACAGTGGTGCGGGTCCAGGCGGGCTACGGACGTGCACGTAGTCCGGTATTGGACAAACTCGAGGCACGGGTACCAGTAGGTTTAGACTGTGCAATATTGCTTAGGTGTCTGGGGTTAACACCCGAGGGCTTGATACACCCGAAGGTGGACCCAGCACAGTCTGACTACAACCATATGTGGGCCGTATGGACACCAACACTTGACGTGTTAGGTTTATAGGGAGCCGATCGACTAGACCGTTGGACTGGACCTTGTATTAAGGTCACCTCATGTTATTGGGCCAAAGTTTGGGCTGAGGGATCAATACCTGTTATGTTAGTTTACTAGTACACCTGGGGTGCAAAACCTTAATCCTGATTATGCGATGACACCTTTATCTACCTTGATAGTTAATCATCATGTCATTATCCTTATGTTCATACTTGCTGCCCATGACAGTTAACTTTATCAGTTTACATTGATTGTAGTAGGGCTTACTCAGTCTTTTTGACTGACCTGTTTTCTTTCGCCTCTTTTCTTCCGTTTCCCCCCCCCCCCCAGGTTCTCAGGGAGGGAATACAGGAGCTTAGCTTGGATCCTACCTGCTTTCTTGGATAGCTCATGTATGCTTTGGACTTGAGCTCGCTATGGTTTTTCTGCTTTGGGGATAGCTACTTATGTTTTTCTTTTCAGTTTTCAGATGATGTTGTTTATGTACTAGACTTATTTTATTTGGAAAATTGACATGAGGTTGTACTAAGACTTGATTTGAAATGGTTTAAAAATCTTCCGCTGTTTTATCTATGTTATTTACTCTGATTACATACATATGTTCTTGTTCTGCCTTGATATATCATTATGCATGTTTACCTTGTTTTAAAACGCCCCACCAGGATCAGAGTTGCTTGTAAGAGCCACCCTGGCGGAGGTGGGGTGTTACACGGTTTAAGTCAAGTGTCCAGAATAACCGCTCACGATCTAACATTAACAACATATAGAATTGCTTAAGTTATATTAGGAATTTTACAAGTCACTTATCAAGGCATAAGTAAAATCAAACTATCTATAATAACTATGCTAAAAAGTTAATTTAAAAATTCTTGAGTAAAAGATAATGGAAATACTTATGATATTTATTCCCATTTACTTGATAGCACATGCATTAGTAGGACTGGGAGATTTTTTTAAAAAAAAAATCAATACTATTAAAAAAACTAAACTCTATATCCAATAATCAGGGAAGAAATTTTTTGTACAACTAAAGAAGCCAACGGACAACTCAAGGTTGAAGAGTCAATGGTTAATCACATAGTCTAAGTGCTAATTTATAGGCTATAAAAACTCAAGAAAAGGAGAAAAGAACCATAGCATTTCAGGTTGAGAAGGACTTTAAAGTAAGATAAATACGAGTTAGAGTTCATTTTTAGAAACTAGAAAAAAACTCAAATGGCAAGATAAAAGAGAAAATAACAATAACAACAATAACTAATGAATCAAAAAATTTAGCTGCAATAAAGTTGGATATATAATTAAAGAAGGTAAGCCATAAAATAATGGGAAGACGAGTTAAACATGATAATAGATTCAAAATTATGATAGGAAACAAATATGCATATCAAACCACTTAGGCTATTCTAACACGTCGTCACCTTCAGATAATGAACATAATACTGTATAACTAACATATGCTTTATGGCCGCAAAAGGTAAGGAACAATCGATGTAAATTATACTGAATTATTTGATATTTTTTTATAGAATTAGATCACATTTAATTTTTTTGAGGAAAACATATGAAAAAAACCATAGTTGACTCAAATAGGATAGTATTAGAAATAACAATGTTAAATGATGGGAAAACAATTTTGGAACAAGTTTTAGAGCCTTAAAAAAAATTTATATCCTAAAATTAAACAAAAAATTTATTTCACGAGAAAATAGAATAAACTTAGAAATATAAATTTTCAAAGTACTTAAACAAAAAATCTAAATTTTCAAATAATAACTTAAATGTTAAAATAGAACGTTTGGAAAGAAATTCCTTAGAAAAATAAGGATGTTAATTTATGTTTAAAAAACTATGGAATCAGAGTATTCATAAAACTTATTTGAAAATTTGGCAATTGTTTTTTCCCGAATATGATTTTTCTTCAAATAGAAATAAAAATGCCAAATTACTAAATGAAATTATGATTTGATTCAAAGATAAAATTTCCTAAAGCTGAAAATTTAAAATAAAAATAAAAAAGATTTCAATGAATGTTTCAAAATTTTATAAAGGTCAATAGGTTTATCAAATATAATTAAAAAATATAGTTTAACACACACAAAAATGTTTTGGATTTTAAAAAGGATAAAAATAAGAAAAACCAAAGAAAAATAGTTTTCTAAATACAAAATTTGAAATATCCTATAACTACAAAAAGGTAAAAGAAAAAATTGAAATTAAAACAATAATAATATGAATTCCTAAAATAATAGCAATTTCATTGGAAAATAAGTTTTATTATGGGATTCATAATAAATTAATTATTCTTTTAATTATTAATTATTTGTAAGAAACGTACAATAATCTCTTTAGAGAAAGAAATATATAAAAAAACAAAACAATACAAATATAAATTCCTAAAACTAATAATCTAATTGGGAAAAAAATAAATAAATCAGGCTTTCTATGATATTCATAATAATAATAATTCTACCAAACCCTCTTAGGTATTGTTATGCCAAAACTTAACTCCAAAACCTAATGTAGGAAGTAAATACCAGTAAATTTATTTATTTTTTGTAGTTATCCACTCACATTATTACAAAGAGGAGATGGATTCTAGATAGTGGGTGTTCAAACCATATGATTAAAACTCCAATATGCTTATCAATATAAGACCAATTGGTGAAAATACTATATTTTTTGGTGATAATTCAAAAGAATGCACCAACGAAATATGGGATGTCAATCATGATGGTGATCCAGATTCACTTAATCACTAATGTTTATCTTCTTAAAAATTAAAGCACAGTATGTTAAGTATTAGTTAGCTATGCGATAAAAGGTTTAAAATTAAATTTGACAAGATAACTGTAAAAAAAATTCTTAAGACAAGAAATTAATTTTTGAAGGTGCGAGAAAAATATATATTTGTATTTTTGATATGAAAGTTAATTGTTGTAACTTACGTCTTATAGCAAATTTCAATGGCCTGTAGCAATGGCATTAATGGCATTTACTTTGAATTATTAATTTACTTTGAATTATTAACTACAGCTGAACTTGAAATTGTAAAAGATTTACCTAAAATGATTTTTAAAGTAAATAATTTATGTGTCGCTTATCGGAAAGGATAGCTAAGAATTTCTTCTTTGAATCTATAAATGAGATTTTTGCTATTAAACCATTGGAATTACTTTACATAGATTTATTTGGACCAACTCAAGTTAAAGCAATAAATCATAAGAAATATATTTTTGTTTTTATTAATGAATTTTCAAATTTTTCTAAAACAAATTTATACTTTCGAAATAATTAAGAATTCCATCAAATGAATTTAAAATTTGAATGGTTTAATGGTTAAAAATATTCGATGCAATCGTAGAGTTAAATGCGATAATGAATAATATAATAGAAAACCAACCAAGATAAAAGAGCAGATAGAATCCATATGTTATTTTGATTGATGATAATTCTTCAACATTTTGGAGTTTTGTTGGATGATGTGACTTTAATGAGGCATTCATACTTAAGTATTTTTGATGATAAGATTCTAAAGGCAATGAAAACACTAGCAACATTAAATAAGATCAACATTGAGATTTTAATACATCAATCGATATTGTAAGTCATATATATCCCATCCTTTGTGCATCATTATTCTCCTATGACTATATCTCCATTTGAAGCTCATATTATTGCAAGTCCTGAGAAGCTAGAACAATTGATTAGAAGAAACTGGAACAGAAGGGATCTATGAGTTATTAGATCATGTCGTGCATGGCGGTGCATATATTCAAACTAGAGAAAGTGAACTTAGTAATAAATGTGAGCCTAGTGTAGGACTTCAACCCCCACTAGTCTCTTAGCCTTTGGTCCATGATATTCAAGTGGGACTTCAATGCTTTAGAGCAATAATTCAATCATTTCACTCACCTAGACTAACTAGGATGGGATCTACATTGGAAGGACCTAGACCACATACCACTGTTACTCATGCTTCAGAACCTCCTATACATCCTACAACACTAGGCAAAGAAAATGAAAGATTTATAAAACCACTCTCTTCCTTTATGATTTCAGGACTTAACCTAATTTTCAGCCTCTTTGGTACAATATCACTTTATATTTCATTAGTTTGTATGACATTAGTTTGCATCAATATTGCACTTCGTTTGGTTGGTATTAACATTTTCTTGTCTTGTTTGTTGTTTTATTCATCTTCAAGTATTGACATTTGTGTCGACCACTACGATATTGTGACTTTCACTTTGTAATATGTTATATGATGTTCAATCAGAGATATCTAGTATACTATGCACTATTTTCTCTTTTTTGATAGAAAGCTTCTCTAAGTACTTTATTTTATAGTTGTGGTTACTTGAAGGATATTGATATCCTAATTAGGCTTGTGTTTTCAACATGAGTGAATTTTCATATTGTTTTTAACTTGTTTTGAGACTATATAACATTGTAAAATATTTTGTTATATAAATAAATTACTAAGCCTTTAAAAAAAACCAGCAATAACTGTTCTATGCATCATTAGGGTGAAGTTTTGAAAATGGGTTTATACAAAAAAAAAATTGTGCATATATTTAGGAAAAGGTATTGACTTTGTGTTATTCACTGAAAACAATTCTCCTCGAGTAGATCATCGAAAAGAGGGAGAAGATTAGGATAATAATTATCAGTTTGATGAATACAACTCCGTGCTAGTTTAAATTAAACTAATCAAAAGTATCGTTATAGCTTAAAAAGATATAGAATGAGTCATGTTAAAACTCTAGGGGATTGTCAATTAAAAGAGCATCCGAAGACTATGTATTATTTAGTTGATTTATCTTAGATATGCATTGTTAAAACTCAAAAGAACATCACATACTATTCCATACTCTCAAAAGGCATAAAATTAGTTTTTTTTACATCAATTTTTTAGAAGCTTTTTAAAGCATTTGAACTATGGATTTAATGTGACCACCAACAGACTGGTGGAAGCCTACTACTGCACAGATTAAATTCTAAACTCTTGTGGCAGAAAGATGGTAGAAATATGATTATTCAGATGAAAATATGTAAAATTTTCATCATAGATAGAGTTATGGATTTAATGTTATAGTATACTTTAGTTGCTAAAAATGTTTATTATTGCCACATCTTCCTTTTTTCACCCAATGTGATCCATCAACGTAGGCCTTACTTCCACTACTTCTTGATGGTCCAGAGTGGATTATTATGGCAATCAAAAATGGAATTTTAATGGGAACTAGAATTGGATATTCCCTTTATTGGAAGTGTATTATATCTCAAAGTTGTATAATCAAACAACTCCATCCATCTCTTCTAACTAAGACTCAAATTTTTAAGAAAAAAAAGTATTTAAGGGGCTTATGATTAGTTAAATAGCCAAATCTTCCTCCCACAAGGGAACATCTCCACATCTTCAAAGAAAAAACCATCACCGCTGACTGTAAATCATAAGCACGTGCCTTTTCTTATGATACTTCAACTGCTTGGTGGCACATGCTATTACTCTAGATTCTTGCATAAGAATAACTCCTAGACCCATTAGTAGCTTTGATTTTAACAATTTTTATGGGGCTAGGGGTTGTTCTTATGCAAGAATCTAGAGTATAGCATGTGCCACCAAGAAGTTGAAGTATCATAAGAAAAGGCATGTCATTATGATTTATAGTTAGTGATGATGGTTTTTTCTTTTAAGATGTGGAGAAAGATTTGGCTTATTAACTAATCATAAACCTCTTAATGTGACGACCGCCCACAGCCCTCGCACTTAATAAGAGGAATAATACACTGAAAGGTGTGCATGACAGCTGTGGATGGCCATCAGAGTATGTAAACACAAGCGGAACCTGTCGTAGAGTTCGCAACGCTAGGATAAAGTATAGTAGAAAATATACAAGTAACAATAGTGAAGCATCACATAACAAACTTTTGAAACTTTCACAACATCCTGAAAGGCTATCCAAACATCATAGGAAACACCAAAGTTTGTACATAAGGCTTACTACAACACTCATAAAGCAACTTAAATAGCAGAAACAAAAATACTAGATAGTAATAAAACTAGTACGTAAGCCTCCATCTCGCCTTCACACAGAAGCATCGCCCTAACTAATCACCTGTCACCTGCTACTTAGTCTTCTCATCCACAACCAGGTGAACAACCCACAGTAATAAGAGGAAACATAAAACCTTAAGTCAGACAACAGTCTTAGTGAGCGATAAAACAGCTAACAAACTTCAACAATAAAGTATATGAGAATGGATAGATAAACATACTAATTTACCCACAACACTAGAGAAGAACTCAACCTTATCTTCCGCACATCGGATAGTGATAGCCTTTACGATAAACAATTCAACCATTCATCCATGGAAACCAGAACACTCATTCAATCATGGTAAGCACTCATAACATCCGGATTACATATATCTCATGCAAACCATCCTAATCGAATTCAACGTCCCTCAAGCACAAGCCCCAAAGGCCTAAATCAATATCAGATAAGCACTCAAGGAACATCTCCTTCGACGTTGGACGACCAAATTGAGATAGTACAAACAGAACAACCAATCATCCATGACTGACTCTGACTATCACCGCCAATCCTTCTTTGAAATCATCGTAAATCATGTGACGACCAACCTTGCCACATGTCAAGGGCTAATGGTAACCCCAGTTGTAGCATAAACTGCATACGCCTTCTAACGATACGTATGTATGTCCAACCTTGACAACTAGGCCTTTCAACAATACCTAGGGTACTCGACCTACAACTGGTCTTTTAGGTGCCCTTATCGTACCCCTGCTTTGAGCCTGGTAGAACTTACGACAACGATAATCTCTCAGCCTTCTCATCTCTACTCATCCAACTCGAGGAATTTTCATAGCCCAAGAAACCTTCTTGAGAAACTATTATCCACCAACTCACGACCTTTGAGTTGTCATCTCACTCACTGTTCTACACCGATCAATGAACACCTTTCAACAGTTTGAACCTTCCTACTTGAATTTACTTCAAAGTCACACTATCACTGAGCTAATTAAATCACTGCTCTGCGGCTAGGGTTCGATGGGTTGTTCCAAAAAAATAAATTTTTCAGAAATTGACCCTGTGCGACCAACTACATCATGTTCGACCCCTATAAGCACGACCAACCAGATGCTGCTCGATCCAATCCTTCAACCAAAAACCATCCTGCAGAACCGAGCCTTCTGACCGACCCGAACATGCTTGACCCAAACTACCTTCTACCCTGGCCATGGTCGAACCCAAGCTTGACCGACCCTTCTTACTCGACCCCAACATGGTGCGGCCGCCCCTCCTTGCTCAACCGACCCTGTCTTTACTCCCCCGTGCATTTCTGCTTAACCAACCAACCTAAAGCCGCTCGACCGACCATTCTGCATGTACGACCGACCCCAGTCCTACTTGTTCTGTAACACCCCGAATTTTTGAATAATCGAATTAACTAAATTCAAGAATAATTAATCTCAGATGTGAGAATTGAGGAAAACGGGTTGCACCATTGTGTTCGTCTCGGAATTCTGGTTGAGATAGAGTCCGAGTTTGCGTAAAACAGATACCGGATGAAGGAGTTATGGACGAACAAAGTTAGGCGGAAAAACCAGAAGAAGAGAAAAAAAATATAGATGCACTGGCACACTTTGGATGTGCTCCAGTACAAAAATTGCACTGGCGCACCTGCCAAATGCGCGCAGACCAAGCAGAAAGCCTGCATAGCTTTCTAGTGTAATCTGATCCATATTGTGACTCATTGCTGAGTCCTTTCTGACTCCTTGCTGAGTCATTAGGGATGAGGTGTCACCCTATCCCGACTGAATGGTTTTGATTAACCCTAAGATCATCCGGCGGCTATAATTAAATTGAAATTCTATATAAACATGTGTAGACTCAAACCCTAGAATCAAATAAAAATTGGAATCATGGCCATCATGCTGTCATCTTGTAACCTAGAGTAGCCGCCACCAACTAGAGGGAAAACAAAGCTAATCAACTCAATTCTACTCAACTCTAATCTAAACAATAACGAATACACTACAAAGGCGAGCTAAATCAATTTCAGAACTCAGATTCCAGAACTCAAGACCTTCTTTGAGTTGTGAGTTCGATTTCTTTAATAAGATAATTAACAATTTAATTGGGTTGAGATATGATTTGGATTATGTGGTTATGTTGTGAATCATTGACCGTTATGTTATTATCTATGTTGTAGACCTATGATGTTATTATCTATGTTGTAAATCTATGATGTTGTTATCTATGTTGTAAATCTATGTTAATTGTTGGTTTATGTACAATTAATTCATAATGATGCTTCATATGCTAAGTTTGGTTATGTTTGAGGAACTAATTCATATGTTAAGTCATATGTATGTATGCAAGTTTAGATGTTAATTTAGATATGAATCATATGCAAGTTAGTGAGAATCATATACAACCTTACATGTTTCATGACATCTATTTTATGTGTAAATTGGATCTAAAAGTTAGGCTATGACATGTGTGAGTTAGATGCAAGTTTACACCATAGTTTATGTTGCATAAATCATATATGCAAGTATATATATGTTGGGAGTATGAATCATGTAATGTAAGTTTGTGACTATTGCCTATGCAAGTTTAAACCTTTAAATCTAGATCTATGACAAATATAGTTTTATGCAAGTTTGTGACTTTGGCCTATACAAGTTTTAGATGAAAAACCTTATTCACACATACAAGTTCACCCCTTATGTTTAGATCTAGTTTTTATTCTATGCATGATGTGATGTTTTCTCTTTATTCCATAAGTTAGACTATTTGAGTCTAACATATATTTCACGTTAAATGAACGAACGTACAACGTGGGGCAATGGGATAATATTAAAAGATTTAATATTGAGAATTGGCATAAATGCCTTAAATGTGATGTTAATTGGTATAATTTTATATACCATAAATAGATGGACATAATTGAGTCAATTATGGACATAGTTAAATTTGTAATTGATTGACAATTTGAATAGGGAAATTAATTCAAATTGGGGATAATTAATTATGTGTAATTAATCGCCTAAGACACGAGGTTAGACTCGTTTGTGGTGTAAGACTACCTGGACCCGCCCGGCAAATCCAGCTGCCACAAATGCCAGTCTAATGTGAGAGGTCAAAGGCATGAATAAAATGCGTAACAGTTGTAAAGACATGAGGTTAGGCTCGTTTGTGGTGTAAGACTGCTCGGACTCGCCTGGCAAATCCAGCTGCCACAAATGCCAGTCTAATGTGGGAGGTCTTTACAAGGTTACGGTCATAATGAATTAAGAAACACTTAACCAGATAAACATGTAGTTGGACATGAGGGGGTTAAGTGGGTGCCTTGGGTGGCATGAGGAATTTAGTGGGTGCCTTGGGTGGCATTTGAAATACGATTAGATGCACTTAACCAAGATTGAAACATGTAAAAAGACATGATTAAGAATGGGGTTAAGTGGGGAGAAACCTTAGAGGGGACCAAGCGTAGGTGGAAAGCTTGTATCATGAATGGGGGCCCTTTTCAAACCAGTAACCCATTAAGTATCTTTGTGGGCTCGACTCAAGTCGAGGACAGGACACGCGTAATGGGTTTGATTGTAAGAGGTCAAAACGGGTCAGCGGTGGTGTAATGACCCGCATTTGCAGAGGTATTATAATTTATTTATTTAATTATATAAATAGTGATATAGAGAATTAAATGGTCGTGGAATTAAATAATGGTGAATATTTAATTAAAATAATAAATTAAATAACATACTTAATTCTGAAATAGTCAGAATTGGCTGAAATGACGATATGGTGTGAATTGGATCATCTGTCATACTTAATTCAGTTTAGAATTGAATTAGAATAACGAATATATTATTTGAACGACAGTTTGAACGTATAATTATATTATAATTAAAATCGAGCTCGAAATGGCGCTGCAGTTCGTAAACTGGCGATTCGAACTTCAACTGAATATACAGAGTCCGTTTTAAATCGGATTTCTGTGAAACAAGAAACGTTAGGAGCTGGTGGAGTATCTTTCAAGTGGAAGAGAAAAATCGGGATTTCGTCGTGTAGATTTTGATTTACGTCCAAATCAAATTTTAGAAAAGTCACTGTGGAATTCCTTTATAATTTATAAAGGAATTATTTATATTTTTAAAAGGAATTTCAATATAAATCGAATATCGGGTTGACCCAGAAGAGAATATCGAGTTAGAAATTCATATATGAATATTCTAGAGCTGTATAGTATTCCACTGTGAATATATATGATAATATTTAATTATAAATATTTAATTCAATTATATTTAAATATATTTATATATTTAAAAGGGTCATTCAGAGCTTTAAAAATAGCCACTTTTGCAAACGGAGTCGGAATTTGATGAAACTAATTTTGTTCGATCCGCAATGTCAAATAGTTGTTAGATTTCCAGTTTCGTGATTTTTAGAGTCATTGTGTGGACGTACGGATTTTTAGAGTGAAAAACAGTCGATATTTTGACGGTTAAAAATATGTTGTGTGAGCGAACGGAGTCGGAATTCGACGAAACCAGTTTCGTTGGGACTGTAGTGTCGAACTGTAGCTGCATGCCAGTTTTGGTGATTTTTGGGTATCGTGTGTGATCACACGAATTTTTAGAAGTCAAAAACAAATTAACGATGGAGGATATACCGGGAATGTTCCTTCTACAAAATATCTAGATATTTTACTCTCCTATAAATATCTGAAAATTTTTCCTAAACCTAAAATTTTCATCCTCTGGTCAAAGGCATTTCCGCCACTCCTAATATTTTCTTACAGCAAAAATGTTGGGAGGAAATTAAATCAAATACAATTCAAATAAAAGTTTATAAAATCCAAAGTTTGTATGATTGGTTTCATATCAAAACAAGCTTCGATATGGTGTCCATTTCAAGCTGTGCGATTCACTCTCACGAGGTGCGAAAATCACTCAGCGTGATTTAGGGTTGGGTTTTGATCGCAATACCGTGGGGTTTGGATTGTGTTGATGATGAATTCGGGATTGAAATGAGAAACCGAGTTGGTGGGATGAGTTTGAGGGTTGTCTGAAACAAAAAGGTGTCGATGTTTGAAATGGTGTTGAGCAGAAATGGGGCGACGACGGAAATCCAATGCTGAGCGTGAGTTGACTGTTTGGGGCTTGGGAGGAAGGGGTTTGCGAAGAGAGGTTGTTCAGTGAAGTCGGTTTGGATTATCGTGAAGTAGAGGAGGAGTGAGGGGTGGAGGAAGTATCGGCGTGGTGTGTTTGGGTTTACTGGAGCTCACGGTTGGTGTTGAGGGTGAAGGTTTGTGCGAGTGGGCTTTGAATGGGGTAAGTGGGCCGGGTGAGGTGCTAAAGCCCATGATTCAAAGTATTTAAGTTGTATTTAAATTTAATCTAATATTTGTTTATAAACTTGTAATCATCGTAACTTGCTCATACGATGTCAGATTGACGAACCGTAAGTTGCGTTAGGATCTTATGGACGGACACTACACGATGGAATTGATTGGAAGTCCATCGGAGCTCGTTACAATTTATGGAAAAATAAATTGTCCGTCCGAATCAAATCGAGCGATGGTTGTCATTATTGACGATGATCGTCCAATGTGAGTAAATCTCACAACTCTGAACAGTTTATAATTTCATGTTGTATTTTTAGAAATGTTAAATATTGGATGATTGACTGTGTGTTGACTATTTGATTGAACTGCTAGTCAGTTAGTTGATTTTCTATATTGATTCTGTTTAATAGAATATATCACATGGAACTGAAAGTGATGTTGATTTTATATTGTATTACATATGTGGATGCAGGGAGACAGGTTGGAGGAATCTAGCTGGATTCCTCAACATTTATTTTACTGTGATTCATATATTGTAATATATGATGTGATATATAATCTGTTGTCGATTATATGTGTTTGAACGATATTGGTCATCGTGATTTGATGTGTTAAATACCATAACATACCGGAATGGTAAAAAGGGGATTTTCAAAATAAATATTGAAAATAGATTATTTATAAAATCAAAGGATTTTGTAAAAGAGACAATATTTATAATAATCAAAGGAGATTTTATAAAAGGAATTATTTATAAATAGAATATTTATAAATAGAAATTTATTTATAAATGGATTATTTATAAATAGAAAATACTTAGAAATAAAACCCTAAAGGAATTATTTGCAAACCATTTGCAAATAGATTAGAAAGAGAAAGGTTTGTAAACCATTTACAAATCAATCAGAAAGAGAAATGTTTGTAAACCATTTACAAATGAGATTGAATAGGGAATATTTGTAAAACCTTTACAAATGAAATCGAAAGAGGAATATTTGTTAAACCTTTACAAATGAAATCGAAAAGGAGATATTTGTAAATCCATTTACAAATTGAATTAAAAAGGAAATATTTAGAAAATAAATAGAGTTATAAAAAGGAAAATTGTTTATAACCGAATAGGATGTTATAAAAAGGAAAATGTTATAAAAAGGAAAATGTTACTAAAAAGGAAATCATTTGTAAAGTGAAGAACCGTTACTAAAAGTAAATCTTTATAAATGAATAGTTTATTCAAATGGAGTTAATCGAATTTAGTTATTCGAATAGAGTTAAATCGAATATGGTATTCGAAAGGAGTCAATCGAATAGGGTATTCGAAAGTTAGTAAATCGAATATGTTATTCGAAAAGGGGTTAGTCGAGTCGAGTTAGCTGAATAGAGTTAATCGAATATTTGTTATTCGAATAAGAGTTAAACAGTTAGAGTTAATCAATTAGAGTTAACCAGTTAGAGTTAAACCAGTTAGAGTAAATCAGTTAGAGTAAATCGAACTAGAGTTATTCAAATGGAGTTTATCGAATATTAGTTTATTTGAATAGAGTTAAAGGAAAGGAATTATCGATTATTAGTTAATCGAAAGGAGTTATCGATTATTAGTTGATCGAAGGAGTTATCGATTATAGTTTAATCGAAAAGAGTTATCGATTTGTTTAATCGAAGTGAGTTATAGAATATTGGTTATTCGAAGGAGTTATCGAATTTAGTTATCCGATGGAGTTAATCGATTAGAGTTAAAATAAAGGAGTAAATCAAATATAGTTTATTCGAATAGAATCAATTGAGTTAATCGAATATTAGTGATTCGAATAAAATAAAAGGAGTTATCGAATATTTGTTATTCAAATAAGAGTTAACAAAAGTTATCGAGTATTAGTTATTCGAATAGAGTTAAATGGAGTTAACGGAATAAATCGAATATAGTTTATTCGAATGGAATTAAAGGAGTTAATCGAATTTGGTTTATTTGAATATAGTTAAAGGAGTTATCGACTAGAGTTAAATCAAATAGAGTTAATCCAATAGCGTTAGTCCAATAGAGTTAATTGATATGGGTTAATCGAATAGAGTAAATTGAATAGAGTTATCGAATATACCTTATCAAAGGAAAGAATTATCGAATAGAGATAATTCGAAAGAGAGTTACGTAAGGTAGTTTGTTAAAGAATTAAAAGGTGAACTTTGTCTATTTCAAGGTTAGAAACGTTGTTCAGTTAAGGTCTGAGAGATAATTATACCCCAACTTGATTGACTCCATTTTTAATTAAGGAATTGTTAAGGTTCGGTAGTAAAGGTTGGTTAAAGGAATTTAGTAAATAAGCATAATGGTTTGAGTTGGCATCGCGATGGTTTGTTTAAACATCTGTCTATGCCCAATGAAGGAGTTTTGGAAATGTTTTCCAAATAAGAACCAGAAATGTTTTCTGATATAGAAAACAAGAAATGGAAATGTTTTTCAAGGGTAATAACATATATTTTCTAAATTTAGAAAATAAGAAATGTTGAACATAGGGAAACAGGAGATGAAAAATGAACTAAGGAGATAAAAGTTAAATGATGTTTAATCGATATAATTTCCTCCTGGAAATAATATCGTTGTTTGCACACCTGTTTTTCTTTGATAGTTAAATCACAGACTATCGAAGTTTTGACCATTTTAACGTTGTTAATATGGAGAGACCGGTTGGATTATTATCCAAAGAACCACTCTGTACTGGCATAAGCTTGCGAATCATATATGCCAAAGATAATTGAAGACGGAGTAAAGCGCAAGGGCTATTGTATAAGTCTTAGATAACAGTGCCTAAGATGGATGTATTGAATAGTGCCTTCGGTTCATCCTGTTCCTGGATGACTTGTATGGATGAATGTCTGACAGAGTATTTCCTGAAAGGTCACGTACATTGATTTCTTCAACCATACCAAGAGTGGAAGCGGAGAAGGAAACTTCTTTAGCTAACACGTAATGTACTGTTGAGGACGTCAACCGGTGATTTGATGGATTTGACGATGTGGCATTCGAAGTGAATCTGGTGTGATGATAAAGCGTAGCTTCTAGCCTCACATCCGGTAAATGACAGAAATCGGGCAGGCAGCATGGCTAAGTCGGTCGCTCCGAAGTAGGGTGTATAATCTCCTGATCTAGAGTTTCATTTATTTCTAAAAATCTATTGTCGATACTGTCCCATTCGGGAAACGGTTGCTGATCCCAACCGTTGGTGATATACATTCGATACACTCAAGCGAAATGAGTGGTCGGTCATGTGTGGCCGGGTTGCAAGATGTTCTTGTTGAATCCAGTGTATTCTATTCTAGAGGTACATTAGCGAAAGGTGGTTCCATACTTTGTCATAGTTGGAAATCCATTACCCAATACATGCTTGCGGATTTGATTGTATACCATATATGTAGAACGTGAGATGAAAGCGTTTCTGCTAAATGATTATTATATTGTGGTTGATAGACATTATTATAATGTCAAAAGGTTTTTGATATAAAGATGTTTTGGATTCTCATAAGGGAAAAACCCGTTCCGTTATACGGCGTGGTCTTATGAGATGTCTTTTACTTGTTTAAACTGTTTTAAACTGTTTTACTCACACCAGTCCCATGACTGACCCGGAGTTTATTTTTTTTTTGTTTTCCCTAAACTCTTGGGTGCCCAATTTTGTATGGGCAGTCAAGTAGTCGGGATTTACAGATACTTGAAGAGCTGGAGCAGGAGGCTTTAGAATAATATAGCTATAGATTATTTCCGCTGTGTTGTACTTTGATAAAGATGTATATTCAAGTATAGATGTATATTTCAAGTTATGTTATATATATTATATGTTATTCGTTCCGCTGTGAGGTTAGTGTTACTCTGATGTTGTGTTCTTCTTCTTCTTCTATTCTAAGTTTCTATCTTATCTATCCTCACCCTCTAATTTCTTCCATTAATGACCGGTATTTTCGATCCTTGGATGTTCTATATGTGTTGTATATCGGATAACCAAAATCGCCAAAATCCCGAGTCATTACAGTTGGTATCAGAGCATAAGGTTAAGTATTACCTTGGCTCTGTGGAGTGACTCGATAGAGATAGGGTTAGTAATACCCTAGATTGAGTTTGAGTGTATATATACGAAGTGAACGTATTTGTATATGATATAAAAATTGTTTTGTATTGTGGTGATTTATCGGTTGAGTTGTTTATGGGTTCTGGTCGATCAGTTTGATCCACTGTATCGGCATGAGTTTATAAACACTTAAATACGATGGACCGTCATGGTATGTTTTGAAAAGAGGGTAAATGAAATAATTTTACCCAAATTATATTTTGATTTAAAGGATTTATATTGGAATGATTATAATATATTGGATATATTGGTTGTGATTATAATCGAGTAAGATTATAAATTAAATGGTTATGTAAATAACCAATCAGAATTCATATAAGTGAAATATGTGGAATCAGATGAGTTAAATCTAAAATTTAAACCAGAAAGTGAATTAAAATCTGGAAAATTGGATAAGTGTTTGTAAATGGATTTGGATTAAAAATAAGGAAAAATTAATATCCTGGGAGATTTTAAATTGCTTTACAAGCAGTGTGAATTATATTTTGAATTGAATTTCAAAGCGGAAATGTTTAGAAATGGTTTTATAGTATTGAACTCACTTCGATCGCTGGAAAATAGATTTTGATGATGACAGCTGCATCATCAGTATTCATTTTCGAGTTGTAAGTGACGGATTACTACCAGAGATACTGTTTTGAATTTGTTTTGGGAAAGACAAGTTGTGTTGAATTTCAAAATGGAATTTATAATATAGAATTTGAATAGAATTTGATATATAGATTTGAATAATAGAAGTGATATAAAATTTGAATAGAAATTGAATAGAATTAACTAAGTCGAAGAGGAATTAGCTAATCGAGTTTTGAATTTGAAGTTGAACTTTGAAAGGTGAATTGGATTTGTAAATGGATATTCGAAATCGAATATAGAACTTAAATTTGAAATTTGGATTCAAATTAGTTAATAAGCAAGTTAAGATATATTTGAACATGTCATGTTCAAATATAAAAGTGAAATAGACTAAAGAGTTAATTAACAAATTAATTAATGAATTTAGTTAAAACGATCAGGTATAGTTAAAATAGATTGGGCAGGTATAAATATACATGAGATAGGTATGGATAAGGTATAAAGGTATATAAATAGAATGCTCGACGAAAAGGTACGTATTTAATTCATAAATGAGATTTTATGCGTCGTATCGGCTAGCCGCTTGGCTTTTTCTTTTTCTTTTGGATTGGTGAGGGCCATGGGAGGCTATTTGAAATATCCCAATGCTTCTGGTACAAAGGAGGTTATGGCGAATTTTTCTGGGAATTTAAGGAGTTAGAATATTTTTAAGATAATTTGATAGTTTGAAATCAACGTATCGATATATATATATATATATATATATATATATATATATATATATATATAGAAGTCGATAAGGAATCGAACTTAGAAATAGAATAGTAAAATCAAAAAGGAAGACTAAGAATAGAAAGAGGAAGCATATACGTGTTTAAAATTGAATAAGTAGTTGTATGGTATTGATTATTCGAGTAAGTGGTCATATCTGTTTTGATGTTATAAATGTTATTCAGTCAAGGTCTGAGAGGTAGTTATACCCCAACTTGATTGATTTCATTATTAACAAATAAATAGTAAGATTTCAGGCTCGAAGATCAATGTTGAATAAGAGTTAGTTGAATATAGTATTTGGGTTGTCATAACGATGTTTTACACAACATCCGTTTTAACCCAAATAAGTGTAAGCTTGGAAATATAATAAAAAATATTTCCTAAGTATAGAAATAAACGAGATCGGAAAAGAGATAAGTAATCGGAATATTTTCCAATTATAAATAGCATATATTTTCTAAGGTTTAGAAAATAAAGGAAGGCGATAATCGGAAATGTTTTCCAAATAACATAAAAGGCCAATATGGTTATTGAAAATATTTGGTTAACAAATATTGATAAAGAAATAGAGAAGTGATTTAACTAATGGAATATTAATTAAGGGCTCAATGACATGTTCAAAAGGAAAATTTGATTTTTGAAAAGAGTAAACTGTTTAAAAACTCCCAGGGAAAGACTGTTTGAATTAAAAACAAATTTAACATAAATTTGTGAAAGCAAATTTGAATTAAAGTAAAGCCAGTAAAGTGGTAACTGAGATTGAATTAGAATGATATCAAGACAAAGTGGATTGTGAGATTCAAATTTGAGGTGTAATGTGATAATCAAGTTAAGAATTGGGAATCAAGAAGAAACTCGAGTTGAAATGATATTTGGCTCGGATATAAGCGAATGGTTGTGTTGTGGATAAAAGCAGATTGGAATTTGATTGGGATGACTCTTGTACCCGCTGAATTGATAGCAGGTGGAAAGGATAAAATGATATGCCGACAAAAGGTACAAGTTTATATTTCATATGGTATGAGATTTTGATGAGCCGATTTGGCAAGCCGCTTGGCTGTTGATTTTCTTTGGGGTTGGAGATGGCCCAGAGAGGCGAGTTGGAGTTTGACAGATTGACCAGTACAAAGGAGGTGCTGGCGAATTTTTTTGAAGAGTTAAGGCATTAGAAAATTTTCAGGATTTTTGGAAATATTCGTTGATAAGAATTAATTAATAATTTAACTGAAATTAAATTGGTTCAGTTGAAACTGAAGTTGAGAAGTGAACAAATATGTTCTAACCAGTCGGTAGGGTCGTTCTCTATCTTAGCAATTTCGAGGACGAAATTATTTTAAGTGGGGAAGATTGTAATGACCCGCATTTGCAGAGGTATTATAATTAATTTATTTAATTATATAAATAGTGATATAGAGAATTAAATGGTCGTGGAATTAAATAATGGTGAATATTTAATTAAAATAATAAATTAAATAATATACTTAATTCTGAAATAGTCAAAATTGGCTGAAATGACGATATGGTGTGAACTGGATCATCTGTGATATTTAATTCAGTTTAGAATTGAATTAGAATAACGAATATATTATTTGAACGACAGTTTGAACGTATAATTATATTATAATTAAAATCGAGCTCGAAATGGCGCTGTAGTTCGTAAACTGGCGATTCGAACTTCAACTGAATATACAGAGTCCGTTTTAAATTGAATCTCTGTGAAACAAGAAACGTTAGGAGCTGGTGAGTATATCTTTCTAGTGGAAGAGAAAAATCGGGATTTCGTCGTGTAGATTTTGATTTACGTCCAAATCAAAATTTAGAAAAGTCGTTGTGGAATTCCTTTATAATTTATAAAGGAATTATTTATATTTTTAAAAGGAATTTCAATATAAATCGAATATCGGGTTGACCCAGAAGTGAATATCGAGTTAGAAATTCATATAGGAATATTCTAGAGCTGTATGGTATTCCACTGTGAATATATATACGATAATATTTATTTATAAATATTTAATTCAATTATATTTAAATATATTTATATATTTAAAAGGGTCATTCAGAGCTTTAAAAATAGCCACTTTTGCAAACGGAATCGGAATTCGACGAAACTAATTTTGTTCAATCCGCAATGTCAAATAGTTGTTAGATTTCCAGTTTCGTGATTTTTAGAGTCACTGTGTGGTCGTACGGATTTTTAGAGTGAAAAACAGTCGATATTTTAAAGGTTAAAAATATGCTGTGTGAGCATACGGAGTCGGAATTCGACGAAACCAGTTTCTTGGGACCGTAATGTCGAACTGTAGCTGCATGCCAGTTTTCATGATTTTTGGGTATCGTGTGTGATCACACGAATTTTTAGAAGTCAAAAACGAATTAACGGTGGAGGATATACCGAGAATATTCCTTCTACAAAATATCTAGATATTTTAATCTCATATAAATATCTGAAAAATTTTCCTAAACCTAAAATTTTCATCCTCTGGTCAAAGGCATTTCCGCCGCTCTAATATTTTCTTACAGCAAAAATGTTGGGAGGAAATTAAATCAAATACAATTCAAATAAAAATTTATAAAATCCAAAGTTTGTATGATTGGTTTCGTTTCAGAACAAGCTTTGATCTGGTGTCCATTTCAAGCTGTGTGATTCACTCTCACGAGGTGCGAAAATCACTCAGCGTGAGTTAGGGTTGGGTTTCGATCGCAATACCATGGGGTTTGGCTTGTGTTGATGATGAATTCGGGCTTGAAATGAGAAACCGAGTTGTGGGATGAGTTTGAGGGTTGTCTGAAAAGGTGTCGATGTTTGAAATGGTGTTGAACAGAAATGGGGCGACGACGGAAATCCAATGCTGAGCGCGAGTTGACTGTTTGGGGCTTGGGAGGAAGGGGTTTGCGAAGATAGGTTGTTCGGTGAAGTCGGTTTGGATTATCGTGAAGTAGAGGAGGAGTGAGGGGTGGAGGAAGTATCAGCATGGTGTGTTTGGGTTTACTGGAGCTCACGGTTGGTGTTGAGGGAGAAGGTTTGTGCGGGTGTGATCGACGCTAGTCTATGAATTAGAAAAGCGCGACATTTAAATTAAATTCTGCAAGCATACAGGTGTGTAGCATACAGGTCGAACACAGGGAGGAAAGTTAAATTTTATTATTTATATGTTTCGTGGGCGTGTTAGACGAACTTTGGAGGTTGATTTTGAAAATAAAACAAAACAAAATTAAAACTGGGATTTGATTCAGAACAGATCTAACTGAACCGACGATCAGATCACAATTTCAATGGAAAAGAAATCAAACTATGAATTAGATTTGAATCTAATCAAATCCAATTTGACCTAAGAAAATAATAAAAGCAGAAATTGAAATTGCAGAAATTGAACTAACAATCAAGAATTAAAATTAGGATTTCCGCTGAATCTAATCAGACGGTAAATCACTAATGCAAATAAGTGCAAAATACAAATAGTGTTCTACCGAATCTAATCGTGTAGACAACACTAGTTGCTAAGAAAACAAAAAAATGCAGAAAATAAAAGAGAAAGAAGAACTTTTATTAGAACAATGGAATAAGAGATGAGATGTAGGATGGTGGCTACAATGCCATTACAAGGGTATATATAGGGGATAACCAAACCCTAACCCTAACCCTAATGATAACTGGGCCTTGTCATTACACCACTAATTAGTTTACCATGAGAAACATAAATGGGCCTTAGATAAATGAAGCAAATTTGGCCCTTTTCTCATTTTCCTCTTGCTTTCTTGACATTTCTTCATTGATTTGTGATGTGCCAATCCTTGTTATCAATCCTTTTCTTGTCCAACAGCAACTAGATGTGATATCTTCATCTACAATTCTTCAAAATGCAAATACACAGCAAATTGAACTCTATTTCTCTACATTTCTGGTTGCATGCGGGCTGGGTTGGAATATCTGTAAAAGTAACAAAACAATACCCAAGTAATATTTATTTATATACAAAAGACGAGATATTAGAGCATAAAATAAACACATTTCTATGTCAATCAAGTACCCCCACACTTATCTTTTACTCGTCCTCGAGTAAAAAGAAAATGAAAAACTAAGTAGATAGGTCACACTTTCGTAGGAAACACGATTGCATTGAGCGCATGCAACAAGCCGTTAAACCTCTAGGTGTCCCTAGTAGGACGAGTGGTGTCTTGTGAGGGTTTTCAACGGATACTACCCACAAAATCCAAATGCAGTATGCTATGATTCTAATGAAACTACATGAATGCAATGGACATATGCAAATAAAACGAAAAATGAAAACACGACTTGTTTCAGGAAAGTGGTACAACAAATCAAGTTAATAATTTCTAACCAGTTGATTTTATTTTAGATACCTCGACTTGTCACAAATTTCAATATAAATCAAGTTTTCAAATGTTAAATTCCAGTTTGGCCAGTTAGTTCGGTCGATAACATAGTGCAGCCATGAAATAGATTCTTAGTTTGCTTGGCACAGTTTGCAAAGTGGTATTCTAATTTTCTCATGTATGGCTAGTCAAATCAATAAGGTCAAGAAGTGTTTGGGTATCATCGCTTATTCTTTATTCTATAAAATTTTAAGATTTATGATTAAGTACATACACCTAAAAAGACCAAGGTTTACCACCCATGCACTGCCTCGCGGACTAACGGAGAGTAGGTAAAGAGCTTGGCGGATTGTGCAGGCCGACTTTGACTTTGTCAACAACGTGTCGGTAATCCTTAGGTGTCCAATCTCATAAAATGAGACCAAGATATTCCAACTTTGACTTTGTCAACAACGTGTCGGATAGAGCTTGGCGGGTTTGCACACCAACACTCGATGTACAAGCAATGTTGGATACCCTTTGAATACTATTATTATTGTTATCGAAAATATAAGCACAAAAGAGAGTTACGCGAATTCAACTTAACCCAACTTAGTTTTAAAGATTTGAAAAGCCAATATAAGTATTTTAAGTCCTCCACTTATTTAAACAAAGTCTACAATATAGAATAGATTTCATGGCCATCACCTAAGAATCTCCCTATGTACCGGTTACACTATTATCCCTCAAAATTAAACTTTTCATTATATTTCCTATTCGATCGAAGTTGAGAGAGAAAAATACTATCAACTGGCTAAAAATTGTAAACTTATTTTGCTGTATCAATTGAAAATGAGTCGTATCTTCAAAAAAAAAAAATTTATGGTATGTTCGTACAATCTAGAATGCATGATGGTCCTATTTAAATGGCTGAAAATAAAAAGAAATAAAAACAAAGAAAAATGAAAATGGATGAAATGCAGACTCCCCCCCACACTTGAACTAAACAGTGTCCACACTGTAACGTTTCCTAAATTTGAAAGATCGTACCCAAAGATGGATTAAATGTAAAATGACTTGTAAAATGAAATGCAATCTAACTATATGTAAGAATGGATCATATGTACAATGATATATGTGTTTGCGATGCATGCGACGCAAAGAATTCCACCAACTTTTTCCCCCACACTTGGTTCTTGCCCTATGAGTTCCATTCCCACTGTGTCTAGGCATGTTTTCTAACAAGCAAGAGTTTTTGAAAACCATCTCATCTTTAAACCTAGATTTACAGTCCAGGAGATAAATATCCAGGGTCGTCCTAACCTGAAGTTTTTCAATCAAACCAACATTCCAAAAGTAATTCATGTGTTCAACAAATTTATCAGTGTAATTTTTCAAAAATTTGTGATCGTATATAAATTCAGTGAAATTTGAATTTTTAGTGTTGTTCAAGACTATATGATCACATTTCCCAAAGTTGTTCAAGACACTGACAATTTCAAGCTCATTTGAAATTTTCTCAAAGTTAAAATTTTCGAACTCATGACGTGAATCCACTTCTTCCTCGTTTGGCAATTCATCCTCGTACAATCGAAAAAATTCCTGCTCATTAAAATCCATTTCCAAATTTGAATTGAAAATTTCAACATTTTCGTTTTGTTTAATTTCAAAAATTTCAAGTTTCTCGGAGCCTGAAAGAGGAAGATCAAAATCCAAGCTTACATCTTTTTCCTGAAGAGAATTGAAGTCTAAATCATTTGCTGAATTGTGAACAACTTCATTTAGATCGTCATTTTCAATTTCCAAAGTTGTAATCTGAAAATTTTCAATGTCAGTAGAAATTGGATTGTTTCCTGATTCATCGCATTGAATTTGATTTTGTTGCTCTTGTTGTTCTTTATAAGACGCCATTAAACAAAGAAGTTCATCCATCTTTTTATTTAGCCTTTCCGCCCTCTCATCAAAATTACATTCTTCAGAGTCGTTGATTTGAGAGCTCTCGCTTTCTTGATTTTCAAAATAGTTTGAATTTTCAGAAAATTGAAATTGAGGTTGGAAATCATTTTGATTTTGAAAATCAGGTTCGTAACCAAAACTGTTGAAATTGGTGGGAAAATTCCAATTTTGGTCATTCTCAAGATGTGGATATGGGTTGTAGTTTTGAAAATTTTGATCGATTTGAAAATCATTTTCAAAACTATTTTCGAATTGGTTTCCAACCCTATATTGATGTTGATCAAAGGTGCGTTGCGATTCAAAATCGTTTTGATGTGGATGTGGCCCATAATCGAAGTTATTGAAATTTAAATTGAAATCATCATTTCGATTATATCTATGATTTTGAAAATGTTGGTCAGTTGGAAAATTTTGAAAATTGTTGACATTGGGCTCACGAAATTTTGGAAAATCTTGTTTCATGAGTTGCAATTCATACTCATACTCTTCAAGAGGACGTCTACTTCGATTATTATCCCACATTTCTCTCAATGATTTTTTTGAATTAGACATTTGAAATGAATTCACGGCAAGACAGAAATTATTCTCAATTCAAAATAATATAAAATAATGAGTTGTGCTCTATTAATTAACTGACTCAATTGGAAGGGGGAAGAGGATCTTATGGCCGTTCACGTATAGTATAAAACTAAGGGATACGACCAATGTTTTACGGGTAGCATGCAACCTCTTTTGCTAAAAGTTCAATAAATTGAACTAATATATATCCGCGATCCAATTGTGCGAGACAGTCAACTTCACAAAGCACCACTTTTCAGTTATATTATTTTGAAAATCAAAATCACGTGTTAAAATTGAAAATCGATGAGAGTGGTTAGTTATGGAAAACCGTTCCTCACCACAAATTCAGAAATATCAGTCACAGAACAGACACAGAATAATCACAGAACAGAACCGTCACAGAACAGAAAATTAAACTATTGTACAAGCAAGCCGCTGCCCCTGCAGAAGATTTTTACAAGCAATTTCTATATTTTTCAAAGCAGCAGAGCACCTGTAGAGTTCAGAAAATTTTACAGTGGGGTATGGCGGTCCGTCCAGAAAATTTGAGTAGTGTTCACGCTTCAAATCCACTATTTGCAAATCATTGACTTTTGTATTCCCAGCTTGTTGCTTGAATTTTGTTCGTATTGGCCTTTGAATTGATTTGATTCTTAACAACAAAATAAGAGTGCCAAAAGAAAAGAAGTTTTTTTTTTCAAAGCAACTCCTATCTTAGATTAGAAAACGACTTATCAAAACCATGTAGAATAGTTGCCCAATTTAAAATAAAACAAGGTCCACCCCCACTTAAACGAGCAACACACACAAACAATTGGAAAGTGATCGGGACAATTCTTATTTTTTCTCAGAGCGGAATAAGACCTACCACCAAAAACAATGCTGACACAATTAAATCGGCTTCGATCAGAAAAGAGAATATCACACACTCATGTACTCAAAAGGAATAAAATATAAACTTATGCAAAACAGTCCCTTTCTGTGTTCAAATCAGGAACAGGTCGAACCGCACCAAAGAGAACCACACCCAAAAATAAAAGGAAACGCTCCCAAGAAAATTAAAAAGGAAAGGAAAAAGTAAGCAAATCAATTTAAACATAGGTCACCGACAACCGAAAATAGGAAAAGAGAATTAGAAAGTAACCGAATCATGACTCAACCAAGTGGCACCATTGCTCAAGCCACACTTATAAAAATAATCTCCACCCTACCCACTTACTAAAACAAATCACGCCCTCTTCTCTCGTTCTCAGGAAAACAAAATTTGAACTTGACAAGAATTTTGAACTAGAGCCCCCTATCTTCCCTTTTTACCTTTCGGAATTCTCCCCCGATTTAGGGTATTTCAGGTCTTGCGGCAGATGAGGGTTTCGCTGTGCTTGTTGTGGCGCAGGGAAGGATGATGATGAGGGGATCTGTAGATGTAGTTGCGGATGGAGGATGTGGTGTAGATGGGCGTCGGAATTGCGAGTTGGGTTTTGTGGAGTTCAAATTTGATTTATGGATGGGTGCGTTCGAACTGAATTCAAAATTGCGTTCAGGTCCTTTGGGTTTGGAGATGGTACTCGAGGGTGACTGTCGTCAGAAAACAGGGTGAAGAGCGGCTAATGGATGAGGAAGTTTAAACTGGAGATTTTTGGAGATGTTGAGGTTCAAGTATTGGGTTTTGAACACTGTGAAGGTTCCGAATAGTATTTGTGGGTTTCAACTTTCAGTTTTTGTTTTGAATTTGCACGGTTGTGGGTCTTGAAGAACGGTCAAAGGAATCGACTTATGGAGGGGCTGATGAAGCGTTTCAGAACAGGAGTGGTTTGTTTGCTGTTCGGTCTTGATGGATGTAGGGTGGTGGTTTGCTTTGGCAATGGTATGCTAAGGAAATTGAAGTGCTTGCTTTAAATTGAAGGTGATGTGGTTGCTGTCTGATGTGGGGGCGGTCTGTTGGTCAAAAAGGTGTTTATTGTGGCAAAGCACGGCAGTTTGAGTAAGATCTTGCGGTGATGAAAGGTGTATTGAACTGTTGGGTTAATTTCTGGTGTAGTGGCTTTGGTGATATGGTTGTGAAAAGGATGGATTGTGAGAAGGGAAGGACGTAGTTGTTGGGTGATAATTGATGGTTGAAAATGGTGAACAGGTATGGTGAAGTGATCGGTTCGTTCAGGTGAACGAATTTGGGAGGATTCTGATCATGGAACTGCGTTTGGAAGGGGATGAGATGTTTGGGTATGGTGAAATTGCAGAGAGGAGCAAGAAAGGAGGGTTTGTTGTGGTGTTTGTAATTCACGGCAGAAGTGTAAAAAAGGAAGAAAAATTTAGAAAGGAAAGAAAATCAAGGGGCAGACCAGAGACAAGAATAGAAAGTTTTTTTTTTATGTGTGGAAACAAAAGGCAAGAAATCAAACAGGGAAAGAAATAATTGCAAAAGAAGAAACTTTTATTTTATTTTATGTGTGTTTTTCTTTTTTTTTATAAAGGAAGAAATTAATGCATAGAAATCAGGAAAGAAGTATGAAGGAGAGAATAGGAGACTTGGCAAGAAATTGAAAGAAAAATAACAATTTTTTTTCTCTCGTTTAGAAAATTACAATATCAATACTTAATACCCAATCCACTAAACAAGTTTTTTTTTTTTAATAAATACACGAAAACAAAACAGTAAAAATAAAAACTAACACGAATCAGAAATTAAATAAATAATAAAATTTAATCGTTACCTCCCCGGCAACGGCGCCAAAAACTTGATCGACGCTAGTCTATGAATTAGAAAAGCGCGACATTTAAATTAAATTCTGCAAGCATACAGGTGTGTAGCATACAGGTCGAACACAGGGAGGAAAGTTAAATTTTATTATTTATATGTTTCGTGGGCGTGTTAGACGAACTTTGGAGGTTGATTTTGAAAATAAAACAAAACAAAATTAAAACTGGGATTTGATTCAGAACAGATCTAACTGAACCGACGATCAGATCACAATTTCAATGGAAAAGAAATCAAACTATGAATTAGATTTGAATCTAATCAAATCCAATTTGACCTAAGAAAATAATAAAAGCAGAAATTGAAATTGCAGAAATTGAACTAACAATCAAGAATTAAAATTAGGATTTCCGCTGAATCTAATCAGACGGTAAATCACTAATGCAAATAAGTGCAAAATACAAATAGTGTTCTACCGAATCTAATCGTGTAGACAACACTAGTTGCTAAGAAAACAAAAAAATGCAGAAAATAAAAGAGAAAGAAGAACTTTTATTAGAACAATGGAATAAGAGATGAGATATAGGATGGTGGCTACAATGCCATTACAAGGGTATATATAGGGGATAACCAAACCCTAACCCTAACCCTAATGATAACTGGGCCTTGTCATTACACCACTAATTAGTTTACCATGAGAAACATAAATGGGCCTTAGATAAATGAAGCAAATTTGGCCCTTTTCTCATTTTCCTCTTGCTTTCTTGACATTTCTTCATTGATTTGTGATGTGCCAATCCTTGTTATCAATCCTTTTCTTGTCCAACAGCAACTAGATGTGATATCTTCATCTACAATTCTTCAAAATGCAAATACACAGCAAATTGAACTCTATTTCTCTACATTTCTGGTTGCATGCGGGCTGGGTTGGAATATCTGTAAAAGTAACAAAACAATACCCAAGTAATATTTATTTATATACAAAAGACGAGATATTAGGGCATAAAATAAACACATTTCTATGTCAATCAGGGTGGGCTTTGAATAGGGTAAGTGGGCCGGGTGAGGTGCTAAAGCCCATGATTCAAAGTATTTAAGTTGTATTTAAATTTAATCTAATATTTGTTTACAAACTTGTAACCATCGTAACTTGCTCATACGATGTCAGATTGATGAACCGTAAGTTGCGTTAGGATCGTATGGACGGACACTACACGATGGAACTGACTGGAAGTCCATCGGAGCTCGTTACAATTTATGGAAAAATAAATTGTCCGTCCGAATCAAATCGAGCGATGGTTATCGTTATTGACGATGATCGTCCAATGTGAGTAAATCTCACTAACTCTGAACAGTTTATAATTTCATGTTGTATTTTAAGAACTGTTAAATATTGGCTGATTGACTGTGTGTTGACTGTTTGATTGAACTGCTGGTCAGTTAGTTGAATTTCTATATTGATTCTGTTTAACAGAATATATCATATGGAACTGAAAGTGATGTTGATTTTATATTGTATAACATCTGTGGATGCAGGGAGACAGGTTGGAGGAATCCAACTGGATTCCTCAACATTTATTTACTATGATTCATATATTGTAATATATGATGTGATATATAATCTGTTGTCGATTATATGTGTTTGAACGATATTGGTCATCGTGATTTGATGTGTTAAATACCATAACATATCGGAATGGTGAAAAGGGAATTTTCAAAATGAATATTGAAAATAGATTATTTATAAAATCAAAGGATTTTATAAAAGAGATAATATTTATAATAATCAAAGGAGATTTTATAAAAGGAATTATTTATAAATAGAAATTTATTTATAAATGGATTATTTATAAATATAAAATACTTAGAAATAAAACCCTAAAGGAATTATTTGCAAACGATTTGCAAATAGATTAGAAAGAGAAAGGTTTGTAAACCATTTACAAATCAATCAGAAAGAGAAATGTTTGTAAACCATTTACAAATAAGATTGAATAGGGAATATTTGTAAAACCTTTACGAATGAAATCGAAAGAGGAATATTTGTAAAACCTTTACAAATGAAATCAAAAAGGAGATATTTGTAAAACCATTTACAAATAGAATTAAAAAGGAAATATTTAGAAAATAAATAGAGTTAAAAAAAGGATATTTGTTTATAACCGAATAGGATGATATAAAATGGAAAACGTTATAAAAAGGAAAATGTTACTAAAAAGGAAATCATTTGTAAAGTGAAGAACCTTTACTAAAAGTAATTCTTTATAAATGAATAGTTTATTCAAATGGAGTTAATCGAATTTAGTTATTCGAATAGAGTTAAATCGAATAAGGTATTCGAAGGGAGTCAATCGAATAAGGCATTCGAAAGTTAGTAAATCGAATATGCTATTCCAAAAGGGGTTAGTCGAGTCGAGTTAGCTAAATAGATTTAATCGAATATTTGTTATTCGAATAAGAGTTAACCAGTTAGAGTTAATCAATCAGAGTTAACCAGTTAGAGTTAAACAGTTAGAGTTAATCAGTTAGTGTAACACCCCACCTCCACCAGGGTCACTCACAAGAGAATGCACTAGCTTTGGAGGGGCGTTGTCTACGTAAACATGCACAGAAATATTACAAGACAGAACATATAAAACAGCGGAAGAAAAACCAAATTTCATTACCTCATAAAATTATAAGGTCTAAAGCCTTTTACATAAAAATGCTTTTAAAAGCCATTACATTGAAAAACCTGTCTTGCAATAGTTAAAGAAGCATAAAACCACCGTCAAAAAATATTCCCCAAGTAAAACGGTAAAGCAGCCATAGCCAAGAAAAATCCAAGCCATACATGGTGACCTTGAAACAGAAGAAGTCCAAGCTAAATAACAGTATTTCCTCCCTGAAAACCTAGGGGGGAGGGGGGAACGGAAGACAAAGAGGCGAAAGAAAACGGGGTCAGTCATATAGACTGGTAAGTCCTATCTACTTCCAGCATAAAAACAGGTAAAGGTAACATGACATGCATAAACTGAAAGTAAACATAAGGATGATGACAAGATAGACAAGCTAAACCAAGGTAACATGATGAACTACTGTATCAAGATAAACTAAGGTCACTATGAATCAAGTATAACATCCTAAGGTTCTATCGAGTATAACATCCGAAGGTTCTATCGAGTATAACATCCTAAGGTTCTATCAAGTATATTTGCCCTGCACCTTCCGTACTAGTATCCCAACCCGTGTCATGTGTTAACTACAAAATGTTCCTTGCCCCATGTCATGAAATGGTCCATGTCAACCTAATGTAGGTTTTCCTTACTCGTATGTTTCTTTCCATGTATATGTTTAGTCCTTTGCCGTAAATCCTACGGGCTTCCTCACGTAGTTCTATACTACTTCAACGTAGTTCCATTATCCTTGAAATCGTTTGGACTGCCACCCTTGATCTAGCTGTATTTTGTTACCATGAATTCTCAAATGTTCGGCTAGGATTTATGCCACCTAGGACCACTAGGGATTACGCTACCTACTGAACGTTTTCGTAACTCGGTTTGGGTTTAAGCCACCTAGGACCGCTAGGGATTACGCTACCCGTCAACCACGCCCCTTTTCCCCCGTATGTATCGTGAATCGTTTTTCCATGTCTAGATGCACATGTATCTCAATGTGCCATCCGAGTCCCGTGACAGGGCTAATCAAGAAATACAGGACTCGGTCGGGTGCTTTAGGTTATCTGCCAATGCAGATATCAAGGTCTGTTTTTCTACCGGTGGTTATGGTCCCACGTGACCCCTCCCTCAACTACTGAAAGGCAATCCAAGAAAATCATGCACGAGAACTATACTCCGACCATCCATGCCCCACTTTCCTATTGGCCAACCTCACCCATAACTAGATAGCAAGTATATGGTCTGTTGGGAGTTCTCTGCCTTTCCGCATACATACACGATTGACTAAAGATGGTAGGTAGTCGACGACGTGCTATCACAGGGCTAAACTAAGTACCGCCGACTCCACGCTAATCCACCCCAGTCTTTAGGTTGCTCGCACAGCAACCAAGGCATACCCTTGGCTCTTCTACCGCAGACCTTAACCTCTGTGAGCCCAGGCGGATCATCTGCAACCTCACAGAGGGATACCAAGAGTACCCTCACGTCCCCCGAAGCTACCGCTTCGTCACCCAGTTCGCTGGAGCCTTTATCTAAGTCAGATAAACATTCGCTCTTCCTCATGTGTTTGTTTAAACGATGACCTACCGTATCAGGTTACTTATCTATTTGTGAACTGGTCCAATTCTCTTGACTAAGAATTATTACTTAGTTATCCCTAACTAAGGTTTATCACTTAGTTTCCCTTCCCGTTATCCTTATTAACTATGATTTTCCACTTAGCCCCTGAACTAGGGTTTTGTCTAATGGGTTAAGTGTTGTCATTCGAGTTCATGACTTACCCTGCCTACGAATCATGTCAAAATTGGCTAAGTATTCAAGTTCAAGACTTAGCCCTACAAACCATGTACTTAACCCTATCAAATTACCGTGTCAGATTTGGTTAAGTGTAGGTTAACTTAACCCCATCCACTAGTCGTATTTATAATGGTTAAGTATCATTCTTGTGGGTTTACTTAACCCTACCACGCATCGCGTTATCCAAGTCGGGTGTTATCAACCCATTTAGGTTAAACTAACCCATCCGCTAATCATCTTATATGGTTAAGTGTCTAAGTAATCAAGTCCGGTCTTACTTAACCTACCCATTCATGTCATATCGGTTAAGTGCCATTAGTCAAACTAACTTAACCTTATCATGTGGCATTTAATTAAATTAATGCGCCCCAACCTCTCACATTTGACTTTGTTGTGGTTACTGGTTACGCTGGGCGGGTCCGGGCAGCTTTACACCACAACCTAGTCTAACCTCGGGTTTTAAGCGCGATATGACCAACTACTCACATTGGGTCTTATTATATGTAGCTACTGGATTTGCCGGGCGGTTCCGGGCAGATTTATGCTACAAACTCAACCCAACCTCGAGTTGGCCACTTTCATGTTTTCCTACTTGTCATGTTCATGTCAAATTTAGGCAACGACAAAGTCCACGTTTTCCACTTATGCCCATTTGTCCATTACTTAATTCATGTTAAGTTTCATAGCCCATCCCAAGTTTGCCTAAACTACCCAAGGCGTATTCCCAATGCAAGTGAAAGCGAGTCAACATAGTATGAATAATATGACAACATATTGGCCTCAAACATGTATGATAGCATAAAGGGATTGGCCTCAAACATGTATGATAGCATAAAGGGATTGGCCTCAAACATGTATGATAGCATAACACTAGGTTCATCATCATAGGCATGTAAATGGTCATGAGGGGTTTAGGTTCTTTTACATGCATAAGCCCCAAGTCAAGTTCATATGAATGTTCCACAAGTCAAATTATTCTAAGGGTTCATGCCAACATTCCACAAGTCAAGATTAAATCTTGCATGATAAACTAGGTCAAACACAACATGAGTGACATAATTTAATCACTAAGAAATAGCCCAAAGTCATAGGTTCAAGAGAGGGGCAAGACTAGATTCACATAGATTAACATACTTAGGTTTCATCTCATTTTATTCCATGTCAACATTAGAACTACCGTTTAGATCTAAAAGTATCTAGAACTTACAAAGCGTGGCTAGAGATTTATGAGCAAGCATTTGTCGTAGAACGGTGTTGAGATGATACTCTACTTCCTTGATTTGATGTAGAAAGCTTGCTCCTTTGACTTGAATCAAGTTTGCATGCTTAAGCCCTTTGAAGTTGAAGATGGAGGCTATGATCAAGAGACATTTGGGCAACACTTTGTTGTTAGGATGGTTTGTAGTGAATTAGGCTAGGTCTTAGGGTGTTTTCATAGAAGTTAGGACTAGTTTAGGCCCTTAGATTAACCCTAGTTTAGATCTGAACCATCCAATCTCGTCACAAGCCAACAGAACAGACCCAAAGGAGCAAGCAGGTGCACCAGGCCAACCTGGTTCGACCAGGGAAGTCGACCCCCAGGTCGACACCCAGGTCGACTTGGTCCCTGGGGGGTCGACTCCCCAGTCGACCTGGGGCTGGGCGGGAAATTTTCCCGCCCAGTCATTTTGGGGCTAAATTCGAAATTTGAAAATCTGTTTTCATTTTCTGATTTTTCGTGAAACTTCTAGAGGCCATATCTCGGTCATACGGACTCCGATTTACGAAATTTCGGACTCGTTTCCAACCAGAATTCCGAGACGAACGCAACGGCGCAACCCGTTTTGCTTGATTCTTATTTTAAAATTTAATTCTGCATTGATTCTTGTCTTAACACGTTATTAAAATTCGGGTTGTTACATTCTCCCTTCCTTTAAGGATTTCGTCCCCGAAATCTCTAAGTTAGGAAGAACGTATCCTACCATCCATCATCCGTCTACTCAAAACATCATCCACAAGCAAACATTGTCCTTGAGAGATTTCTAATGCTGTATGAATATATGCAAAAAGTGTGTGTATATGTTCCTTATCTAATGCAAATGATCAGGCCTGATTGATCTTCTAAATGCAAAATATGTTTAGTGCCATGAATCCACATGTATGCAAATAGTCCTAGTCACATAAACACTATATGTGTGCACAACCATTCATCCATATGCAATATTCACATGATAACACCTTCAAATCCATCCATAAACAAGTATAAACACGTATACATATGAAATATGAAATGTGACTGAGCCGATCTAGTGCCTAGTGTGTATTCGCGCATCCACGAGCAACCACTTGCAACTACTTGCAACCATATCAATCATAACATGTTTCAAATACATGTTTACATCCACAGGGTTCTACCTAAGGTCCTCAAGATAGGACCGCGAAGATAAGCAAGATAAACTCCTTTTGGATTACAAGAAACCCCTTTCTAAACCCAACCCATATCCTATAAAGCCCAAAAGGTTTAGTCAACCTAATGGACACCTTCAAACCCTGACATGTATTATTAACCGATGAGTCATACCCCCTATGGAGTTTGCAACAGAAATAAGATCGAGAATAGGACTGAGAGGATATGCATAAAAGATAACATGCGGGTAAGCTATACAGGAAAACAAGGATCAGGAATATACTCTTAAAAAGAGATATGATGCGCGTATCTTGTCTTCAATCTTCTAGGTCGCATTTCCTTGAGCTTAATTGCATTGTGCTTTGACCATCTTTAACTTCATGATTTCGTGGCCTCTTAACTCCTATTTCCAAATATGAGCTGGAACTCACTTCATTGTCGCCTCTCGTTCCTCTTTTACTTATTCTCCCTCTAGTATGCTTGGCTCAACCATATCCGTGCACTCATGGTTTCATGTAAGCTCTCCAGAATTTACTAGTGAATCATGGATCTCGTTTACTCGCTCTACGTCATTCTACGCAGAAGAACTTATCTCTTGAAAACAAACAGATGCCAACCATGTTACCAAGTGTACTTACTAGAGTGATTTCCATAACTCATGCACAAGCGAAATGAACCATCCGCCTTATTGGCGAACTCTACTTGAACGGATTACCAACAAATGCATCAAGAGATTCTAGGTAACCAATCATGACAGAACCCTAAAGGTTACACGAGACTTCGAGGGTATTACCGAGGCAAGTCAAGAGCCTAACTACCCTCCTTTCAGAACCGAGAATGGCACCCTTACTGGATAACCACTCCATTCCTAGAATTCAACCCATAGCTTAAAAGCATAAGCATTATTCCCAAAAGTCATAGGCGTCCTCAAATCCAAACAAGTCATGAATAAATGGACCGATTCCTCAACAATATTTGAGACAAAAATGGGATCCTCTACTATGCTAGTACGAAGGTGCAGAGACTCAACTATCGAAGCTGACTTAAATGATGCGGTGATCAAAGCAAAGTCCTGACGGGATGATACAGAAGAAAAGCTAAACCTTTCACAGAAACGTTACCATCCTTCTTAGGTACGCTAACAGTGAGAGCATACAATTGCCCTCTCGATGATCTTGTCCTCATCTCATAATACTTGACTATCTTTCCCTTTTTACCCTACTAGAGATACTCTCCCTTGTCATGGGTTTTATCATTCACCCTTTTCCTCCTTTGTGGATTAAGCCATACCAACAAGTTGCTTGTCCTTAAGCTTGTATCCTTTATCCTTGTTCTTACTATCCTTTCTTATAACGCGGTAACAGGTCCCTCGAGAACTGCCACCATCGTACTGAAAACACTGACGTAGTTAGAAAAGGATTAGTCGCAGTTCAAACCACCGTGACTACAGGTGGAGGAAAGAAAGGAAAAGAGATTCAATCAAGGAAACAAAGGATAATGCTAATTGCCTTTGGGGAATATCCTTTAAAAATAAAACTTTCCTTGAAAAATGCTTCTTTGTAAACGGTTTTCAAATAGTTTTCAGAAGGTTTTAAAACTTTTGCCCAGTCTGGTAACCTTCTGCTCTGATACCAAATGTAACACCCCACCTCCGCCAGGGTCACTCACCAGAGAATGCACTAGCTTTGGAAGGGCGTTGTCTAGGTAAACATGCACAGAAATATTACAAGACAGAACATATAAAACAGCGGAAGAAAAACCAAATTTCATTACCTCATAAAATTATAAGGTCTAAAGCCTTTTACATAAAAATGCCTTTAAAAGCCATTACATTGAAAAACCTATCTTGCAATAGTTAAAGAAGCATAAAACCACCGTCATAAAATATTCCCCAAGTAAAACGGTAAAGCAGCCATAGCCAAGAAAAATACAAGCCATACATGGTTACCTTGAAACAGAAGAAGTCCGAGCTAAATAACAGTATTTCCTCACTGAAAACCTGAGAGGGGGGGGGGAACGGAAGACAAAAAGGCGAAAGAAAACGGGGTCAGTCATAAAGACTGGTAAGTCCTATCTACTTCCAGCATAAAAACAGGTAAAGGTAACATTACATGCATAAACTGAAAGTAAACATAAGGATGATGACAAGATAGACAAGCTAAACCAAGGTAACAGGATGAACTACTGTATCAAGATAAACTACGGTCACTATGAATCAAGTATAACATCCCAAGGTTCTATTGAGTATAACATCCCAAGGTTCTATCGAGTATAACATCCTAAGGTTCTATCAAGTATATTTGCCCTGCACCTTCCGTACTAGTATCCCAACCCGTGTCATGTGTTAGCTACAAAATGTTCCTTGCCCCATGTCATGAAATGGTCCATGTCAACCTAATGTAGGTTTTCTTAACTCGTATGTTTCTTTCCATGTATATGTTTAGTCCTTTGCCGTAAATCCTACGGGCTTCCTCACGTAGTTCTATACTACTTCAACGTAGTTCCATTATCCTTGAAATCGTTTGGACTGCCACCCTTGATCTAGCTGTATTTTCTTACCATGAATTCTCAAATGTTCGGTTAGGATTTATGCCACCTAGGACCACTAGGGATTACGCTACCTACTGAACGTTTTCGTAACTCGGTTTGGGTTTAAGCCACCTAGGACCGCTAGGGATTACTTTACCCGTCAACCACGCCCCTTTTCCCCCGTATGTATCGTGAATCGTTTTTCCATATCTAGATGCACATGTATCTCAATGTGCCATCCGAGTCCCGTGACAGGGCTAATCAAGAAATACAGGACTCGGTCGGGAGCTTTAGGTTATCTTCCGATGCAGATATCAAGGTCTGTTTTTCTACCGGTGGTTATGGTCCTACGTGACCCCTCCCTCAACTACTGAAAGGCAATCCAAGAAAATCATGCACGAGAACTATACTCCGGCCATCCATGCCCCACTTTCCTACTGGCCAACCTCACCCATAACTAGATAGCAAGTATATGGTCTGTTGGGAGTTCTCTGCCTTTCCGTATACGTATACGATTGACTAAAGATGGTAGGTAGTCGACGACGTGCTATCACAGGGCTAAACTAAGTATCGCCGACTCCACGCTAATCCACCCCAGTCTTTAGGTTGCTCGCACAGCAACTAAGGCATACCCTTGGCTCTTCTACCGCAGACCTTAACCTCTGTGAGCCCAGGCGGATCATCTGCAACCTCACAGAGGGATACCAAGAGTACCCTCACGTCCCCCGAAGCTACCCCTTCGTCACCCAGTTCGCTGGAGCCTTTATCTAAGTCAGATAAACATTCGCTCTTCCTCGTGTGTTTGTTTAAACGATGACCTACCGTATCAGGTTACTCATCTATTTGTGAACTGGTCCAATTCTCTTGACTAAGAATTATTACTTAGTTATCCCTAACTAAGGTTTATCACTTAGTTTCCCTTCCCGTTATCCTTATTAACTACGATTTTCCACTTAGCCCCCTGAACTAGGGTTTTGTCTAATGGGTTAAGTGTTGTCATTCGAGTTCATGACTTACCCCGCCTACGAATCATGTCAAAATTGGCTAAGTATTCAAGTTCAAGACTTAGCCCTACAAACCATGTATTATGTTGGTTAAGTATATCAAGAAGTTCATGACTTAACCCTAGATTATCGTGTCAGATTGGTTAAGTATAGATTAACTTAACCCTATCAAATTACCGTGTCAGATTTGGTTAAGTGTAGGTTAACTTAACCCCATCCAATAGTCGTATTTATAATGGTTAATTATCATTCTTGTGGGTTTACTTAACCCTACCACGCATCGTGTTATCCCAGTCGGGTGTTATCAACCCATTTAGGTTAAACTAACCCATCCGCTAATCATGTTATATGGTTAAGTGTCTTTAAGTAATCAAGTCCGGTCTTACTTAACCTACCCATTCATGTCATATCGGTTAAGTGCCATTAGTCAAACTAACTTAACCTTATCATGTGGCATTTAAGTAAATTAATGCGCCCCAACCTCTCACATTAGACTTTGTTGTGGTTACCGGTTACGCCGGGCCGGTCGGGCAGCTTTACACCACAACCTAGTCTAACCTCGGGTTTTAAGCGCGATATGACCAACTACTCACATTGGGTCTTATTATATGTAGCTACTGGATTTGCCGGGCGGTTCTGGGCAGATTTATGCTACAAACTCAACCCAACCTCGAGTTGGCCACTTTCATGTTTTCCTACTTGTCATGTTCATGTCAAATTTAGGCAACGACAAAGTCCACGTTTTCCACTTATGCCCATTTGTCCATTACTTAATTCATGTTAAGTTTCATAGCCCATCCCAAGTTTGCCTAAACTACCCAAGGCGTATTCCCAACGCAAGTGAAAGCGAGTCAACATAGTAGGAATAATATGACAACATATTGGCCTCAAACATGTATGATAGCATAAAGGGATTGGCCTCAAACATGTATGATAGCATAAAGGGATTGGCCTCAAACATGTATGATAGCATAACACTAGGTTCATCATCATAGGCATGTAAATGGTCATGAGGGGTTTAGGTTCTTTTACATGCATAAGCCCCAAGTCAAGTTCATATGAATGTTCCACAAGTCAAATTATTCTAAGGGTTCATGCCAACATTCCACAAGTCAAGATTCAATCTTGCATGATAAACTAGGTCAAACACAACATGAGTGGCATGATTTAATCACTAAGAAATAGCCCAAAGTCATAGGTTCAAGAGAGGGGCAAGACTAGATTCACATAGACTAACATACTTAGGTTTCATCTCATTTTATTCTATGTCAACATTAGAACTATCGTCTATATCTAAAAGTAGCTAGAACTTACAAAGTGTGGCTAGAGATTTATGAGCAAGCATTTGTCGTAGAACGGTGTTGAGATGATGCTCTACTTCCTTGATTTGATGTAGAAAGCTTGCTCCTTTGACTTGAATCAAGTTTGCATGATTAAGCCCTTTGAAGTTGAAGATGGAGGCCATGATCAAGATACATTTGGGCAGCACTTTGTTGTTAGGATGGTTTGTAGTGAATTAGGCTAGGTCTTAGGTTGTTTTTATAGAAGTTTGGACTAGTTTAGGCCCTTAGATTAACCCTAGTTTAGATCTGAACCATCCAATCTCGTCACAACCCAACAGAACAGACCCAACGGAGCAAGCAGGTGCACTAGGCCAACCTGGTCCGACCAGGGAAGTCGACCCCCAGGTTGACACCCAGGTCGACTGCCCAATCGACCTAGTCCCTGGGGAGTCGACTCCCCAGTCGACCTGAGGCTGGGCGGGAAATTTTCCCACCCAGTCTTTTTGGGGCTAAATTCAAAATTTGAAAATCTATTTTCGTTTTCTGATTTTTCGTGAAACTTCTAGAGGCCATATCTCAGTCATACGGACTCCGATTTACGAAATTTCGGACTCGTTTCCAACCAGAATTCCGAGACGAACGCAACAGCGCAACCCGTTTCGCTTGATTCTTATTTTAAAATTTAATTCTGCATCGATTCTTGTCTTAACACATTATTAAAATTCGGGTTGTTACAGTTAGAGTAAATCGAACTATAGTTATTCAAATGGAGTTTATCGAATATTAGTTTATTCGAATAGAGATAAAGGAAAGGAATTATCGATTATTAGTTAATCGAAAGGAGTTATCGATTATTAGTTAATCGAAGGAGTTATTGATTATAGTTTAATCGAAAAGAGTTATCGATTTGTTTAATCGAAGTGAGTTATAGAATATTGGTTATTCGGAGGAGTGATCGAATTTAGTTATTCGATGGAGTTAATCGATTAGAGTTAAAATAAAGGAGTTTATCGAATATAGTTTATTCGAATAGAATCAATTGACTTAATCGAATATTAGTGATTCGAATAAAGTAAAAGGAGTTATCGAATATTAGTTATTCAAATAAGAGTTAAAAAGATTTATTGAATAATGTTATTCGAATAGAGTTAAATGGAGTTAAAGGAATAAATCGAATATAGTTTATTCGAATGGAATTAAAGGAGTTAATCGAATTTGGTTTATTCGAATATAGTTAAAGGAGTTATCGACTAGAGTTAAATCAAATAGAGTTAATCCAATAGCGTTAGTCCAATAGAGTTAATTGATATGGGTTAATCGAATAGAGTAAATTGAATAGAGTTATCGAATATACCTTATCAAAGGAAAGAATTATCGAATAGAGATGATTCGAAAGAGAGTTACGTAAGGTAGTTTGTTAAAGAATTAAAAGGTGAACTTTGCATATTTCAAGGTTAGAAACGTTGTTCAGTTAAGGTCTGAGAGGTAATTATACCCCAACTTGATTGACTCCATTTTTAATTAAGGAATGGTTAAGGTTCGATAGTAATGGTTGGTTAAAGGAATTTAGTAAATAAGCATAATGGTTTGAGTTGGCATCGCGATGGTTTGTTTAAACATCTGTCTAAGCCCAATGAAGGAGTTTTGGAAATGTTTTCCAAATAAGAACCAGAAATGTTTTCTGATATAGAAAACAAGAAATGGAAATGTTTTCCAAGGGTAATAACATATATTTTCTAAATTTAGAAAATAAGAAATGTTGAACATAGGGAAACAGGAGATGAAAAATGAACTAAGGAGATAAATGTTAAATGATGTTTAATCGATATAATTTCCTCCTGGAAATAATATCGTTGTTTGCACACCTGTTTTTCTTTGATAGTTAAATCACAGACTATCGAAGTTTTGACCATTTTAACGTTGTTAATATGGATAGACCAGTTGGATTATTATCCAAAGAACCACTCTGTATTGGCATAAGCGTTGCGAATCATATATGCCAAAGATAATTGAAGACGGAGTAAAGCGCAAGGGCTATTGTATAAGTCTTAGATAACAGTGCCTAAGATGGATGTATTGAACAGTGCCTTCGGTTCATCCGGTTCCTGGATGAATGTCTGACAGAGTATTTCCAGAAAGGTCACATACATTGATTTCTTCAACCGTACCAAGAGTGGTAGCGGAGAAGGAAACTTCTTTAGCTAACACGTAATGTACTGTTGAGGACGTCAATCAGTGATTTGATGGATTTGACGATGTGGCATTCGAAGCGAATCTGGTGTGATGATAAAGCGTAGCTTCTAGCCTCACATCCGATAAATGACAGAAATCGGGCAGGCAGCATGGCTAAGTCGGTCGCTCCGAAGTAGGGTGTATAATCACCAGATCTAGAGTTTCATTTATTTCTAAAAATTTATTGTCGATACTGTCCCATTCGGGAAACGGTTGCTGATCCCAACCGTTGGTGATATACATTCGATACACTCAAGTCAAATGAGTGGTCAGTCATGTGTGGCCGGGTTGCAAGATGTTCTTGTTGAATCCAGTGTATTCTTTTCTAGAGGTACACTAGCGAAAGATGGTTCCATACTTTGTCATAGTTGGAAATCCATTACCCAATACATGCTTGCGGTTTTGATTGTATACTATATATGTAGAACGTGAGATGAAAGCATTTCTGCTAGATGATTATTATATTGTGGTTGATAGACATTATTATAATATCAAAAGGTTTTTGATATAAAGATATTTTGGATTCTCATAAGGGAAAAACCCGTTCCATTATACGGTGTGGTCTTATGAAATGTCTTTTATTTGTTTAAACTGTTTTACTCACACCAGTCCCATGACTGACCCAGAGTTTATTTTGTTTTGTTTTCCCTAAACTCTTGGGTGCTCAATTTTGTACGGGCAGTCAAGCAGTTGGGATTTACAGATACTTGAAGAGCTGGAGCAGGAGGCTTCAGAATCATATAGCTATAGATTATTTCCGCTGTGTTGTACATTGATAATGATGTATATTCAAGTACAGATGTATATTTCAAGTTATGTTATATATATTATATGTTATTCGTTCCGCTGTGAGGTTCGTGCTACTCTGATGTTGTGTTCTTCTTCTTCTTCTATTCTAAGTTTCTATCTTATCTATCCTCATCCTCTAATTTCTTTCATTAATGACCAGTATTTTCGATCCTTGGATGTTCGATATGTGTTGTATATCAGATAACCAAGATCGCCAAAATCCCGGGTCATTACAGGTGGCAACGCAAGTCCAACGGGTTCATATGCGTGTGTGGGTACGGGCTGGTAGGTAAGACGTTGTTGCATCGTGTAGATATAAGCCGTGCATTTTTGGTTGTATCGAGTTGCCACTTTGGAAGTGATACACCCTACTATGGGGCCAACATGGGTATCTACGAGTTAGGGAGCCGATCGAGGGGGGGGTAGTGGGTGCACCTAGTGGAGATAGGGGTAGAGGACACCTATGAAGGTAGCTAGGGGTACACCAAACTACCATTATCATTATTAAGTTTTGTAGGCGGGATCAACCTTTAGGGTGACTAGTAGTGGTGCAGTGTAGTAATTATCTTATAATGATTAGGGGCGCCTTTAACGTTATCTTTGTTCGTCTTATTTCCTTGTTTGTCCTGTAATACCCAATTGTTCACAGTCATTCCCTTATTTTCCAGCTTATGCCTTATCCTAGTTATTTTGATAATTATATTGTTAAAGTTATCGCACTCGCCAGACTTTATTTCTGAACCCATTTTCTTGCTCCCCCCCCCCTCAGGTTTGCAAGGAGGGAATACTACAGCTTAGTGCCGATTTCTTTCAGTTGCTTAAAGAGAGTAGATGTATCGCTTGGGACTGTCTCATCTTTATGGCTTTGCTATGCTCAGTGGGGATTTATGCATTTATGTTATTTAAGTATATGCTTCTTTATGTACTTTGAAGTTTTTGGAAAAGACTATTGATCCTGATGTAATGGTTTTGGAGACTACTTATGTAAACTCGTTTTGAGTTATTGTAACAACCCGTATTTTAATAACGTGTTATAACTATAAATCAAGGCAGAATTAAATTTTAAAATAAGAATCAAGGGAAACGGGTAATGCCATTACGTTCGTCTCAAAATTCTGCTTGAAAACGAGTCCGAGTTTACGAAAATCGGAGTCCGTATGACCAAGATATGGCTCTCCAAAGTTTCAGAAAATTCCAGAGTTCAAAACAGTTCGAATTCAAGTTCAAAATTCGAATTTCAAAACCCAGACAGACTGGGCGAGAAAAATCCCGCCAGCACCAGGTCGACTGGGGAGTCGACTGGGCAGTCGACCCCCCCAGACCAAGTCGACTGGGCAGTCGACTTGGGTGTCGACCTGGTCACCTAGCCTATTTTTGGGACAGATGTATTTGGTCTTGTTGCCTGTCCAGGTTCAGCTCCCTAAACCCTATATAAACAACCCCTGACCCTAGACTCTCTATCACATTCTTATCCGGCCTTATGCTGCTGAGGTTCTGACTGGAAGATAGAGAACAAGGAGGCTATTCAAGACTTCGTTAGTGCTACGTTGATTTGGGGATTTGCTAGAGATTCTTCTTCTACTCTTTTGCTTTCTCATTCTCTAGACCACGATCTGTAAGCCATTTGTCACTTTTAGATCTAAACTGTAAATTTAACATGAACACGATGTAAACTGAAATTATGCCTAAACATGATAACTAGGTTGGATCTACCATGGTATATCTTTGATCTATGACTATCCCTTTTAGATCTGTTATTTTGGATCTAGTTTTGTACATCCTAGATCTATTCATCTTAAATTTTGACTTGTGGAATATTAGTATGAACTTGATTTGGACATATTTATGTTTAATCTAAAACCCCCATGACCTTTATCTTGACATGCCTGTGATGTTGAATTTATTATTGGGGTTACTATCTTATGTCAATCCTTCACCATGTCTATCACCATATTTTGCCAAGTTGATGTTAAGACCCTATTTGATATGCCTGTAATGTTATAATCATCATGCTTAACTTGTGAACACCTTTGTCATCCTATGACTATCCTTTTTGTGTTATATCCCTATTTTGACATGTTGTATTAATGCGAATTCACGTACGTTGGGGATACGTTTTGGGGTAGATTAGGCAAACTTGAAATTGGCTATGGAATTGACATGATATGACATGAAAATATGACATGAAAACATGACATGAGAATAAGATTGAAAACATGAATTTGGGACATGACAATTAGATAACTTGAAAGTGGCCAACTCGAGGTTGGGTTGAATTTGCAACGTAAATCTACCTGGAACTGCCCGGCAAATCCAGTAGTTGCAAATAATAGGACCCAATATGGGTAGTTGGTCATATAGCACTTTAAACCCGAGGTTAAACTAGGTTATGGTGTAAAGCTGCCCGGACCCGCCCGGCACATCCAGTAACCATAACCAAGTCTAATGTGAGAGGTTGGGGTGCGTTAAGTAAATTAATGCCACATGGTAAGGTTAAGTCATGGACCACTTGAATACACTTAACCAATTTGATACATGTTTGGATAAAGGTTAAGTCATGACCTTTTTAATGACAACACTTAACCCATTAGAAATCCCAGCCACGTGGTCCCTTTCAGCAGTAACCCAATTAGAAGTATCACGATACCCTAGGGACTAGGCAGGGTGGGGCACAATTACTGGGCTGATTGTAAACGACCAAGAATAACGGCTGAGTAAGGTGCGCCAGTGTAGGTTCAGGCGGACTAGGGTCGTGCACTTAGTCCGGAGTTGAAAAAGTAGGCATGGGCACCCATAGTACTACATTGTGCGTGCTTGATTTGTGTCAGTGGTTGACACCCTTGGACCTGATACACCCTAGGGTGGACCTAGCACATGTGACTACATTCCGCGTTGGGCCATATAACACCGACACACGACGAGTAAAGCCGATCGATTAGGATGGACTATTGGACCCCGTATTGGGTCATTTCATGTTATTGGGTTTAGGGATCATTTATGGATTTATACTTGACATGGATTTGGACACTAGTACAGTTAGTGCAGTAAACCTTGTATATGTGATGCCACTCTTATCTTGTTACCTTTTATTATCATGCCAGTCCAGTTATTATCTTTATGCTTAATCTCAGTTTCTCATGTCCAGTTAACTTTATTAGTTTCTATGCTGATAGTCACTAGGGCTTACCAGTCTTATTGACTGACCCGTTTTCTTCCACCTCTTTTTCTTTCGTTCCCCCCCCAGGTTCTCAGGGAGGAAACTCTAGCTCTTAGCTTGGACTTTGCTTGCTTTCTAACAGCTCATGTACGGTTTGGTCTTGAGCTATGCTATGTCTGCACTCATGCTCTTTTTGGGGAATAATATTGGACTTATGTTGGTTTAAGTACTTTGCTTCTTTAGAACTTGATGTAATGAAATAACGACTTGGTATTTTGATGTAAGAGGTTTTGACTCTATTTTCCACGTAATGAGATTTGGTTAAATTTATATCCGCTGCTTTATATACTCTGTTTAATTTATGTTCTGTCTTGTGTTATCTCTGTGCCTGTTTACTAGATAATACCACTCCAAAACTAGTGCATTCCCTTTGTGAGTAACCCTAGCAGAGGTGGGGTGTTACATTTGATATCAGAGCAGAAGGTTACCAGACTGGGCAAAAGTTTTAAAAACTTTCTGAAAATTATTTTTAAAACCATTTATAAAGAAGCATTTTTCAAGAAAAGTTCTATTTTTAAGAAAAGGCTATTCCCCAAAAGCCATTAGCACTTTCCTTGTTTCCTCGTTTGAATCTTTTTCTTTTCGTTTTTCAGCATGGCCGATCTTAACCTTCCCGAGGGAGTACCCATACCCGGATGGTTCCGAAGGTACTTGGAAGCTAGGGCCAACGATGCGGGCCCGGCAGACATCCCTCCTCCTCCTCCTCCAGTAGCCGTGGTTCCTCCTCCTCATCCCGGCACCGCCTTCGCCAAAATATGCAAAGACTTTATAGGAATGGGCGGCAAGAGCTTCCTTGGAACTGAGACCTTCGCTGAGGCACGAAACTGGTTAAAAGAGACTGAAGACCTGTTCGTTATCTTCGATATGGAGGATCATAGGAAAGTTCAGTTGGCAGCATGGTTGTTGAAAGAGGAAGCTGCATTTTGGTGGGAAGTCACCAACGATACCAGACCAATTGAGACTTGGGCAGACTTTAGAGAGAGGTTTGGGCTTAAATTCTTATCGTCAACAGAAGCGAACCTTCAGATGGAGAGGTTCCTGGCACTCAAGCAAGGGGACATGTCTGTTAGGGAGTACATGAATAAGTTTAATCAGCTTGCTCGGTTTGGTTTGGACTTAGTCAACACGGCTGAGAAGAAGGCTCTACGATTTGCTCGAGGATTGAGCGAGCCACTCCACACTATGGCCATGACTCATGTGCCCATGGGGGATACCTTTGAAAGCTTGGTGAATATGGCCCTACTTCATGAGGAAGACAAGGGTGACAAAAAGGAGGTTAAGTCTAATGAGACTCAGAACAAGAAGGTTGACTTCAAGAAGGGAGGCAACAAGAATAACAAGAATAACAAGGGCAACAACAACAATGCTAACAAGCCACGCGAGACGAGGAAGTGCAACTTTTGTGGTATCACGGGACATATAGCTAAAGACTGTAGGAGGAAGAAAAGATAGTTGGGTGAATGCTTTCACTGCGGGGATACTGGACACATCAGTAAGGATAGCCCTAAGAAGCAAGGACAGGGGCTAGGGCAGACACAGCGGGCAGGACCTTCTGGAGGGAAGTTGCAGGCTCTCAACACCACTCCAGCTCTTGACCGTGGTAGTAATATTTCTGTAGAAAGACTTGTTTACATTTCTGAATTTCCTGTTCGAACCTTATTTGACTCTGGCGCATCGCATACTTTTATCTCTTCTGATATTATTGAAAATCTGCACTTAAGTACTAGTCTAGTTGATGATCCCGTTAGTGTTTCAAATCCGATTGGGGGCTCCGCCCATTTATCTATGATTTGTGTTGATTTGAGGATTTCCATCTTAATCGTGGAATTCACGTGTAATGCTTATGTTCTCGGATTCATGGGATATGGTTTAATTCTGGGCATGGATTGGTTGTCCAATTATGGAGCTATCTTTGATTGTGAACGAAGGGTAGTGAGGCTCATGACATGCCTTGGTAATACCCTTGAACTTTCTTGTAACCCGAAGGGTCCGGTCATGTTATGTTATCTTGAATCTCTCGACTCGTCCGTCGACAATCTGCACTCCGTGAGAGTAGTCCGAGAATATCCAGATATCTTTGATGAGGTGAAAGGGTTACCCCCTAAACGCGAGATAGACTTCCGAATTTATCTGGTTGATAATGCCAAGCCTGTTTCATTGCCCGTTAGGCATATGGCCCCGCGAGAAAGAAGAGAGCTCAGTAAACAAGTCAAGGAGTTGCTCGAGAAAAATTACATAAGGCGAAGCATTTCTGAATGGGGTGCTCCGGTGGTATTCGCTACTAAGGCGGATGGTTCACTTCGTCTGTGCATAGATTATCGTGAGTTAAACAAGCTGACGAAGAAGAATAGGCACCCACTACCAAGAATCGATGATCTTTTTGACCAGCTTGTGGGAGCATCTGTTTTCTCTCAACTCGATCTAGCCACAGGATTCCATCAACTTAGAATGGCTGAGGATAGCATTGACAAAACTGCGTTTAGGACTCCAGATGGGTTCTTCGAATGGCTCATCATGCCGTTTGGGTTAACGAATGCACCCGCGTACTTTGTAGACCAGATGAGTAGGGTGTTTCGGGAGTTCCTTAACAAGTTCGTGGTGGTTTTTGTGGACGATATTCTAATCTTCTCAAAGGATGAAGAAGAGCATGATAGACACCTCAAGGAAGTCATGGATACGCCTAGAGCACACCAGTTAAAGGCTAAGTTCTCCAAATGCCATTTTTGGAGGGAGGAAGTTCGGTTTCTTGGGCACGTAGTTTCTAAGCAAGGTTTAGCCGTGGACCCCGCAAAGGTAGTTGCGGTGCAAAACTGAAAAATTCCTAAGAATGCAACAGAGGTGAGAAGCTTTCTCGGTTTGGCGGGCTTTTATAGGAAGTTCATTAAGGAAAACCTAGCGTTTGCATGGGACATAGAATGTGAGACTGCTTTCCAGAGACTCAAGAGAGCCCTCACCGCAGCTCCAGTTTTAGCATTACCCGATGGAGAAAAAATGTTTACGGTGTACACAGATGCGTGCGGCACGGGATTAGGCGCTATCCTAATGCAAGAAGGAAGAGTGATATGCTATGGGGTAGACAACTTAAAGTTCATGAGAAAAACTATCCCGCACATGACTTGGAGTTAGCCGCGATTGTTTTTGCACTTAAAGCTTGGCGCCATTATCTCCTAAGGGAGAGATTCGAGCTGTACACCGACCACAAATCGCTTAAGTATCTCTTTTCGCAAAAAGATTTGAATCTGAGACAGCAGCGGTGGATGGAATTCTTGGCCTCATATGACTTCAATATAACTTATACCCCTGGCAAGGGTAACGTGGTAGCGGATGCGCTAAGTAGAAAAAGGTTGACTTTGAGCCACTTATTTGTTGAAAGAAAAAGTCTAGAGTTTATAGCGACCTTTGGTTTTACGCATGCTGTTGAGTCATTGACTGGTACGTTAGCATCTCTTGAGCTGAGACATACGCTTCTAGATCAAGTAGGGACTTCGTAGAAAGAAGACCCACGGATAGTCGAAATCATGGACAAGTTAATCAGTGGTGAGACGTCAAGTCACCTTGGTAGGTATGTCATTGATGACAAAGGATGGCTAAGGCGCGATGGAAGGCTATGTGTTCCACTAGTAGGAGACTTAGTAAATAAAGTTCTCGAAGAGGCGCATCACTCGAAGATGACTATACATCCTGGAGGGGATAAGATGTACAGAGACATGAAACGCATTTTCTTTTGGGCCGGAATGAAAAAGGACGTGGCAGAATTCGTCTCAAAGTGCATGGTGTGCAACAAGTCAAGGCCGAATCTAAGAAGCCCGATGGGCTATTACATCCTTTGGAGGTCCCGCAATGGAAGTGGGAAAGTATCTCGATGGATTTCGTGGATGGATTGCCTAGGTCGAGGAAGGGGAATACTAGCATATGGGTCATTGTTGATAGACTCACGAAGAGTGCTCACTTCATTTCGGTGAAAAGCAAAAGGACTGCATCATGGCTAGCGTCTATTTACCTTCGAGAGATAGTACGGTTGCACGGGGTTCCTTCTAGCATAGTCAGTGACCGTGACCCAATTTTCAGTAGCTAGTTTTGGAATAGTCTGCAAGAAGCAATGGGTACGCAACTTAATTTAAGTACAGCCTATCACCCTCAGACGGATGGACAGACCGAAAGGGTAAATAGAGTACTAGAGGATCTTTTGAGGCTATGCATTCTTGATTTTGGTGGTACTTGGGAAGACCATCTCCCTCTCGTGGAGTTCGCTTATAATAATAACTACCAAGCTAGCATAGGGATGGCACCGTTCGAAGCCCTGTATGGAAGACCGTGCAAGTCACCAACTTGTTGGTGGGAGACGACTGACAGACTTATACTTGGGCCCGACATGATACGAGACACTTCTGAGAAGGTGGAGTTGATACGAAGACGAATGAAAGCGGCCCAAGATAGACAGAAATCTTATGCGGACAAGAGAAGGACAGAACTAGAGTTCGAAGTCGGAGATATGGTTTTCATAAAAGTCTCTCCTTTGCGCATTGTGGTTCGTTTTGGAGCAATTGGAAAGCTAGCACCGAGATTCGTAGGACCATTCCCTATCACTGAGAGGATTGGGCAGATGGCCTATAAGGTAGAGTTACCTGAGAGGCTGGCCGGAGTACACAATGTCTTTCACGTCTCACATCTCCGAAAGTGCCTACATGAATCAGCTGAGGTGGTTGAGCCAAGCATCCTCGAAGGCGTAGAAGTGGAGAAAGAAGCAACGCTGAGGCGAGTTCCTATTCGTATCTTAGGGACGGAGATCAAGAAGCTAAGGAATCGTGAAGTCAAGCTAGTCAAAGTACAGTGGAGTGAAGCCCAAGAAGACGCAACTTGGGAAACCGAGGAGAAGATACGCGCGCTTTACCCATTTCTTTTTGAGGGTACTGTCTCGATCTCTTTTTCCTTTGAGCTTGTAAACCTTTCATATCATGCTACCTATGTTTGTTTTGTTAATCCTGTCTTGAGAACCTTAGAACCCTCTTTGGATGTAAACATGTATTTGAAACATGTTATGGTTGATGTTTGCAAATGGTTGCAAGTGTTTGCAAGTGATTTCTAGTGGATGCATGACACACATTAGGCACTAGATCGGCTCAGACACCTTTTCATGTTGCATTTGCATGGGTGCTTATAATTGTACATGGATGAACTTGTTATGCTATCACGTGGATGTTTCATATGGATGATGTTTGTGCACTCATGTAGAAATTTTAAGTTATGTTAGGAATTTGCATACATGTTGGACTCATTACACTAACATATCTTGCATTAAGGAGGTTTACTGAATCAGTAACCGCCTGATCTTTTGCATTAGATAAGTACATATACACACACATACTGCATATGTTCATACAGCATTAGAGATCTTTTTAAGGACAATGGTTGCTCGTGAATGATGTTGTGAGTAGATGGATGTGGATGGTAGGATGCGTTCTTCCTAACTTAGAGATTTCGGGGACGAAATCCTATAAGGAGGGGAGAATGTAACAACCCGTATTTTAATAACGTGTTATAACTATAAATCAAGGCAGAATTAAATTTTAAAATAAGAATCAAGGGAAACGGGTTACGAGATTACGTTCGTCTCGAAATTCTACTTGAAATCGAGTCCGAGTTTACGAAAATCGGAGTCCGTATGACCAAGATATGGCTCTCCAAAGTTTCAGAAAATTCCAGAGTTCAAAACAGTTCGAATTCAAGTTCAAAATTTGAATTTCAAAACCCAGACAGACTGGGCGGGAAAAATCCCGCTAGCACCAGGTCGACTGGGGAGTCGACTGGGCAATCGACCCCCCCAGACCAAGTCGACTGGGCAGTCGACTTGGGTGTCGACGTGGTCACCAAGCCTGTTTTTGGGACAGATGTATCTGGTCTTGTTGCCTGTCCAGGTTCAGCTCCCTAAACCCTATATAAACAACCCCTGACCCTAGACTCTCTACCACATTCTTATCCGGCCTTATGCTGCTGAGGTTCTGACTGGAAGATAGAGAACAAGGAGGCTATTCAAGACTTCATTAGAGCTACGTTGATTTGGGGATTTGCTAGAGATTCTTCTTCTACTCTTTTGCTTTCTTATTCTATAGACCACGATCTGTAAGCCCTTTGTCACTCATAGATCAAAACTGTAAATTTAACATGAACACGATGTAAACCGAAATTATGCCTAAACATGATAACTAGGTTGGATCTACCACGGTATATCTTTGATCTATGACTATCCCTTTTAGATCTGTTATTTTGGATCTAGTTTTGTACACCCTAGATCTATTCATCTTAAAATTTGACTTGTGGAATATTAGTATGAACTTGATTTGGACATATTCATGTTTAATCTAAAACCCCCATGACCTTTATCTTGACATGCCTGTGATGTTGAATTTATTATTGGGGTTACTATCTTATGTCAATCCTTTACCATGTCTATCACCATATTTTGCCAAGTTGATGTTGAGACCCTATTTCATATGCCTGTAATGTTATAATCATCATGCTTAACTTGTGAACACCTTTGTCATCCTATGACTATCCTTTTTGTGTTATATCCCTATTTTGACATGTTGTATTAATGCGAATTCACGTACGTTGGGGATACGTTTTGGGGTAGATTAGGCAAACTTGAAATTGGCTATGGAATTGACATGATATGACATGAAAATATGATATGAAAACTTGACATGAGAATAAGCTTGAAAACATGAATTTGGGACATGACAATTAGATAACTTGAAAGTGGCCAACTCGAGGTTGGGTTGAATTTTCAACGTAAATCTGCCCGGAACCGCCCGGCAAATCCAGTAGTTGCAAATAATAGGACCCAATGTGGGTAGTTGGTCATATAGCACTTTAAACCCGAGGTTAAACTAGGTTATGGTGTAAAGCTGCCCGGACCCGCCCGACACATCCAGTAACCATAACCAAGTCTAATGTGAGAGGTTGGGGTGCGTTAAGAAAATTAATGCCACATGGTAAGGTTAAGTCATGGACCACTTGAATACACTTAACCAATTTGATACATGTTTGGATAGGGGTTAAGTTATGACCTTTTTAATGACAACACTTAACCCATTAGAAATCCTAGCCACGTGATCCCTTTCAGCAGTAACCCACTTAGAAGTATCACGATAAACTGGGGACTAGGCAGGGTGGGGCACGATTATTGGGCTGATTGTAAGCGACCAAGAATAACGGTTGAATAAGGTGCGCCAGTGTAGGTTCAGGCGGACTAGGGTCGTGCACTTAGTCTAGAGTTGAAAAAGTAGGCATGGGCACCCGTAGTACTACATTGTGCGTGCTTGATTTGTGTCAGTGGTTGACACCCTAGGACCTGATACACCCTAGGGTGGACCTAGCACATGTGACTACATTCCGCGATTGGGCCGTATAACACCGACAAATGACGAGTAAAGTCGATCGATTAGGATGGACTGTTGGAACCCGTATTGGGTCATTTCATGTTATTGGGTTTAGGGATCATTTCTGGATTTATACTTGACATGGATTTGGACACTAGTACATTTAGTGCAGTAAACCTTGTATATGCGATGCCACTCTTATCTTGTTACCTTTTATTATCATGCCAGTCCAGTTATTATCTTTATGCTTAATCTCAGTTTCTCATGTCCAGTTAACTTTATTAGTTTTTATGCTGATAGTCACTAGGGCTTACCAGTCTTTTTGACTGACCCGTTTTCTTCTACATCTTTTTCTTTCGTTTCCCCCCAGGTTCTTAGGGAGGAAACTCTAGCTCTTAGCTTGGACTTTGCTTGCTTTCTGACAGCTCATGTACGGTTTGGTCTTGAGCTATGCTATGGCTGCACTCATGCTCTTTTTGGGGAATAATATTGGACTTATGTTGTTTTAAGTACTTTGCTTCTTTAGAACTTGATGTAATGAAATAATGACTTGGTATTTTGATGTAAGAGGTTTTGACTCTATTTTCCACGTAATGAGATTTGGTTAAATTTATATCCGCTGCTTTATATACTCTGTTTAATTTATGTTCTGTCTTGTGTTATCTCTGTGCCTGTTTACTAGATAATACCCCTCCAAAACTAGTGCATTCCCTTTGTGAGTGACCCTAGCAGAGGTGGGGTGTTACAGTTATGATGCTATGAAATAAATTTTATTTATTTATTCTTGTAATTTATCTGCTCTATACAACAATAACGCTTCAAGGACATTGATGCATTCCCTTTGTGAGTGACATTAATGGACATGGGGTGTTACATGTTCTCCAAGACATACACCATGTTGCTAACGACTGACCCACCATGCACGACCCAAAACCTGCACCACCCCAATGACACTCCAATTTCGACCAAACTTATCCAATCGACGAAATATACTCATCCAAGTCATCAAACACAATCATAAGCATGTTAGGAAGTCACTAAAAACATGAATATGACGATTACCACTAAAATTATGCAAATCACTCAAAAATTTGATAAATGAACATACGAACTAGATTGAGGATCTAACTTGCATAATCATATGAAATGGAATAGTAATTACCGGTTTAAACTTATTAAATTGGATCCTTTTGTGATTCATATGAAAATGGACTTAATATGGTATAGATCTGTAGTTAAACATTTGAATTTGATGAAAAACATAATCAAACATTCACATACTTCATTAAATCTATGTGAGGGATGTAAATCACTCACCGATTCTCTAATCAAGCTAAAATCAATGTATTAAGATACCAGACAGCAAGCAACTCGAACCAAACCCCTTGATCCGATAAATTCTCACTTCAAATGATGTAGATTTAGCCTCTAATGGTGTAGATCTTCGATTTCCTACCTTGGATTTTGATTTTTAATTGTGGAAAGGTGTTAGAGGAAGGAGGAACATAGGCAATCAAATGAGAGAATGGAGAAACTAAACTATTTCCCATATCCCTCACCCTCTATTTATAGCCTCCACCAGCCCACTAATGAGCCTTTACAAATCAGCCTACTAAGGCTCCCAAAACCTGAACAGCCACCTGAAAAAAATCTTAGAACAATGATTCCTCCCAAACCACTGAGCCAAATCTTTAATGTTACCACTCTATGGAAGTCAATCATCACTTCCTTTCCAATGGCACATGTCTCACCTTCTGATTCGACCTGAGTCAAAAGTTGTTCCCTTTACAAGACTGACATAGGCAAAATGGTCACAAAAAATTAGTAAAAATTATGGACATGTCTTACATCCCCATATACAACATATTATGAGAATGATCCAACCCTCAAGGAATAAAATAAAAATATTTTACGATCCTTCGATACATAAAATGCGGGCTGTTACATTCTCCCCCCTTACGAATTTCACCCCCAAAATTCCAAGCAAACACAAGTAACCTCAATAATTCTGCATGCCTATCATCCATGAGAAGCCAATTCTATCAACCAATTAGCAACCATTAAGTCATGCATCCATAGCCTTATCCTAGCATGCGGAATTCTATCAAACAACAACAAGATACAACGATGATATGATATCAAAGGGTCCTACCGACCAAAAGTTCTGGATGAGTCGCCCTTATTCTGTCTTCCGTCTCCCACATACAATCGTTGCCATCTTCACTCCATTATACCTTGACTAGCTTAACTGTCTTCCTCCTAAGCTATTCCGTGTCATTTCCCAAAACACGAAGCGGCTTACGTGGTTTTGCAACCGCGGTTTCTACTTCTAGGTCTTCGTACTGCTCTGGAGATGCCATCACGTTCGAATCATGCACGAACTTTCCTAGAAATGACACATGGAACACATTATGCACACTTGACATCTTCTCAGGTAACTCCAATCTATATGCGAGCTTTCCAATTCGCTCGGCGGTCGGAAATGGTCCAACGAACCTAGGAGCCAACTTTTCTTTACTTCCGAATCGAACAACATGCTTCAGTGGCGAAATCTTCATGAAAACCATGTCACCTATGTCGAATTCCAAGTCTTTTAGACACTTATAACCAAATTTTTTTTGATGATCTTGGGCTGCCTTCATTCGTTGTCGAATGATCTCGATACAATCTGTGGTTTCTCTAATCATCTCAGGCCCAAGTATCAACTTATCTCTAGTGTCCAACCAACAAGCTGGAGAATTGCACGGCCTTCCATACAACGCCTCGTATGGTGCCATCCCAATGCTCAACTGGTAGCTGTTGTTGTATGCAAACTCTACTAGATGTAGATGGTCTTCCCACGATCCTCCGAAGTCTAACATACAAGCCCTCGGGAGATCTTCCAAAACTCGATTGACTCTCTCGGTATGGCCATAAGTTTGGGGATGATAAGCAGTAATCAAACACAACTCAGTTCCCAATGCTTCTTGCAAACTTTTCTAGAATTTACTTGTGAACAATGGATCTCGATTACTCACTATACCCTTTGGGATACTATGCAATCGAACTATCCACTTCACATAAAGTTCAACAAACCTTGATGCCGTCCTAGTCGACTTGACAGGAATGAACCTTGCACTTTTGGTCAAACGATCCACGAGGACCCAAATCCCTTCGTTTCATGCCCTATATCTAGATAGTCCGTCGATAAAATCCATCGATATCTGCTCCCACTTCCATGTAGGTACTTCTAACGGCTGAAGCAAATCACTTGGCTTCTTCTGTTCAGCTTTCACCAACTGACAATTCATGCATTTAGAAATAAACTTTCCAATATCCCGCTTCATCCCCTCCCAGTAGTAAACACGCTTCATGTCTTGATACATCTTATTACCAACGCGATGAATTGTCAGCTTTGAGTGATGACATTCCCTGAAAACCTCATCTCTCAATCAGTCAATATTAGGAACAACTAGTCGCCCTTGTTTTTGAAACCAACCTTCTCAATTGACTTCGAACTCTTTATCTTCTGGTTCCAGTTTCTAGATAAACTCGACAAGCTTTGCATCTCACTTTTGGCTCTCGCCAATCCTTTTGATGAGAGTAGGTCTTATCGATAAGATTGCCAACATTTCAGTTTCCAATTCACACATTGGCCTGAAATCAAACCTTGCCAAATACTCGAGGCTCTTCCATTCTAAAAACATCGCTCCCAAACTTACGTGTCTATGACTCAATGCATCTGCCACTACGTTACCTTTACCAGGAGTATAGGCTATACCGAAATCATACGATGCCAGAAACTCTAACCATTATTGTTGCCGAAGATTCAAATCATTTTGGGAGAAAAGATACTTCAACGACTTGTGATCCGTGAACAACTCGAATCAAATCCCAACTGATAATGTCTCCACATGTTCAGAGCAAACACAGTCGCTGCCAACTCCAAATCATGAGTTGGGTAATTTCTCTCATGCGACTTTAGCTATCGACTCGCGTAGGCCGTAACCTTGTTCTTCTGCATTAGCACTGCTCTAAGTACAGTACCACATGCATTCGTGTATACCACCGTCTCTTCATTCCCACTTGGAAAGGTCAACACATGAGTACTCGTCAATCTCTCCTTCAGGGTTCCAAACGCTTGTTCACACTTCGCATCCCATGTGAACACTTTGTTCTTCTTCGTTATTCTTTTCAATGGTGCAGTTATCTTGGAGAAGTCCTTGATAAACCGTCGGTAATACCCTGCCAACCCAAGGAAACTCCAAACATCCGTCGCATTCTTAGGTCGATCCTAGTCCTGGATTGCTGCCACCTTAGCGGGACCAACCGCTATCCCATTTCTAGAAACAACATGGCCTAACAACCTCACTTCACTCTTTCAGAAGTGACATTTTGAAAACTTAGCTCTCAGCTAATGCTTTCGTAAGATTTCCAACACTACTCTTAGGTGCGTCTTGTGCTCTTCCTCATTCCGAGTAAACCAGAATGTCGTCCACGAACACAAGCACGAACTTATTTAACTAATATCTGAAAACCCTATTCATAAGATCCACAAAATATGCTTGCGCATTAGTCAACCCGAATGGCATCACCAACCATTCGAAGAAACCGGATGGTGTCCTAAAAGAAATCTTTGGCACACTATCTTTTGCCACCCTCAACTGGTGAAATCCCATTGCCAAATCCATCCAAGAAAACACTTTGGCCTCGTGAAGCTGATCGATCAAGTCATCAATCCTTGGCATCAGATACTTGTTCTTTTTAGTCACCTTTTTCAGCCCAAGATAGTCCACACACAATCTTAACGAGCCATTTCTTTGGTTGCAAACACGACCGATGCACCCCATTTGAAAACACTTCTCCAAATGAATCCCTTCCTAAGAAGGTCACGAACTTGCACCTCCAACTCTCGCTGTTCCTTAGGCGTCATTCACCTAAGAGGCATAACGATTGGTCTAGCACCCTCGGCCAAATCGATCCTAAACTCGATCTCATGATGCGGTGACAACCCTTTGACCTCGTCAAAGATATCCTCATACTCATTAGCGATCATTACAAATGACAAGTCTTCCTTTGGAATCCCAAGCGAATATGTATAGCTCACGAAGACACCCACTTCGCGCTTACATCTAAGAAACACCTTTCGCCCTTCTACATCCCTGACTCTCGCCTCAAGCTTCTCGCAATTTACCCTTGTTGCATACCTCTTGAGCCAGTCCATGCCCAAGATGATCCTAACCCTAGCGAAGTTCAATACAAAGTAATCACACACAAAAGAGCAATCATGACTTGACAACACTAGACCACGACAAATTATGCAAAGATTGGATGAACCCCTAACTGGATTAGTCATGATCAATGGTCTATCACAAATCTCGGGTTCCAAACCCAAGCGGCACACAAGCTCATTGCAAATGAAAGAATGTGATGCTTCAGTATCGAACACAACTCGAACTGAAACACCTCAGATAGAAAGAGTACCTTTTACAACAACACCCTTTCCCTTTTCCTCTGCAGTGGGAGCTTTAGAAGAAGTTGGCACGACTTCCAAAGCGTATGCCTTCACAACCTGCTTTCCCTTAGCTGATTCTGGACAATATTTCTTCTTATGCCCAGGCTTCCCACACTTGAAGCACTTCTTCTTAGCTTTGGGATTCTTCACTCATTAGCAAAATGGCATTTCTGTTGGGAAGCAAACCATCTCACCTTTAGGCTTCTCCTGGCCATCCTTTCCTTTCTGTTGTTGCTTCTTCCTCTTCTTATAACTACCACCCTGCTGTGGTTTCTGAACCTCTTTGGTTGCAGCGAAAACATTTGCTTCCTTAGGAAATAAGCTCGCATGACAAGTAGTTTTTTCCACAATCTTCGCAAATGAATCATCAAGATGATCCACCAACGGCCTTCCAATATAGGTATCCACACCCATAACAAAATTCTCGTTCTTATAATAGGGAGTATCAATGCATGAACGAGCGTATTTAGACTAGGCCGAAAAATTAGAAACATAATCAAGCATAGAACGACCGTTCTGTTTCAGCTCCATGAACTTCTTGAATAAAGCTGACTTCTGAGCAGTGGAGATAAACTTTGCTTCATACTGAGCTTGGAATTGCTTCCAAGAAATTTCTTCCCTTGGAGTCACAAGGTGACCGAATTCCACCATTCCACGGCCCTGCCTTGCAGTTGCCTCGATGCAAGCTTTCTCTTGGTTGTACCATCCAAACTCAAGTCTCCAAAGATACGAACACAAGAATCCTTCCACCTTTGAACCTCTTCAGATGGCTCATATCGTTTGAATGGTTTTCCTCATAGAGATGTATAATCTTTGCATAGCTTCGCAAAATCCACAACCCTAGGCAACTGAACTCCTACGTCTACTGTAGTTGCCACTGGAGCGGGAACCCTTCGCATTAGTGCCTCCATCATGGCTTCAGACATGGTAGGGTAGTCTGGTTCACCGCCATTTCTCCCTCTAGTATTAGCTCCCCTAGCAACGTGTCTTGATGGTCATCTACACATTTTAAATCTGCAATTTAGAATAATTAGCCACTTCCAAGAAAATTGCTAAAGGAACACAACCGCTACTACAATATATGCTAATATATATATATATATATATATATATATATATATATAGTAAGCATCCACCTGAAATCTATTAGTACATCTCTCATACATAATTATGTCTTCAAACTTTGGCTAAAATCGATAACTAGAGCTTTGATACCAAATGTGACGACTGCCCACATCCCCCGCACTTAATAAGAGAAACAATACACTGAAAAGTGTGTACGACAGCTGTGGACGACCATCAGAGTAGGTAAGCACAAGCGGAACTGGTCATAGAGCTCACAGCGCAAGGATAAAGTGTAGTAGAAAATATGCAATAGGTAATAATAGTGAAGCATCACATAACAAACTTTTGAAATTTTCACAACATCCTGAAAGGCTATCCAAACATCATAGGAAACACCAAAGTTTGTACATAAGGCCTCACTACAACACTCATAAAGCCACTCAAAAAGAGAAAACAGAAATACTAGATAGTAATAAACTGGTACGGAAGCCTTCATCTCGCCTTCGCACAGCAGCATCGCCCTCACTAAACACCTGTTACATGTTACTTAGTCTACCCATCCATGACCGGATGAACAACCCAAGGTAATAAGAGGAAACATAAAACCATGAGTCAAACAATAGTCTTATTGAGCGAAAAAACATCTAACAAACTTCAACAATAGTGTATATGAGAATGGACAAATAAACATGTTAATCTACCCACAACACCAGAGAAGAACTCAACCCTATCTTCCCCACATCGGATAGTGATAGCATTTACAACAGACAATTCAACCATTCATCCATGGAAACCGGAACACTTATTCAACCATAGTAAGCACTCATAACATCCGGATTACATATATCTCATGCATACCATCCTAATCGAATTCAACATCCCTCAAGCACAAGCCCCAAAGGCTTAAACCAATATCATACAAGCACTCAAGGAACAACTCCTTCGACGTTGGACGACCTACATGAGATGGTACGAACAGAACAACCAATCATCCATGACTGACTCTGGCTATCACTGCCAATCCTGCTTTGAAACCATCATAAATCATATGACGGCCAACCCTACCACATGTCAAAGGCTAATGGTAACCCCAGTTCAAGCATAAACTCCAAACTCCTTTTAACGATACATATGTATGTCCAACCTTGACAACTAGGCCTTTCAACGATACCCAGGTGCTCAACCTACGACTGGTCTTTTAGGTGCCCCTATCGTACCCTACTTTGAGCTTGCTAGAACTTACGACAACGATAATCTCTCGATCTTATCATCTCTAGTCATTCAACTCGATGTAGCAACTTTCTCGAGAAATATACACCAATCAACAAACACCTTTCAACACTTCGAACCTTCCTACTTGAATTTACTTTGAACTCACACCATCACTAAGCCAATTACATCACTATGTTGCAGCTAGGGTTCGGTGGGTTGCCCCCGAAAAATAAAATTTTCAAAAATTGACCCTATGCGATCGACCAGATCATGTTCGACCCCTTTGAGCACGACCGACCAAATGCTGCTCGATCCAATCCTTCAACCAAAAACCATCCTGCACGACCGAGCCTTCTGACCACCGAACATGCTCGACCCAAACAACCTTCCACCCTGGCCATGCTCGAGTCCAAGCTTGACCGACCCTGCTAACTCGACCCCAACATGGTGCGACCGACCCTCCTTGCTCGACCGACCCTGTCTTTACTCCCCCGTGCATTTCTGCTCGACCGACCGACCCAAAGCCACTCGACCGACCATTCTGCTCGCACAACCAACCCAGTCCTATCTTGTTCTCCAAGACATACACCATGATGCGACCGACCGACCCACCATGCACAATCCAAAACCTGCACCACCCCAATGACAGTCCAATTTCGACCAAAACTTCTCCAATCGACGCAATCGACGAAATATACTCGTCCAGCTCATCCAACACAATCATAAGCATGTTAGGAAATCACAAACAAAATTAGTAAAAATTATGGACATGTCTCACATCCTCATATGCAGCATATTATGAGAATGGTCCAACCCTCAGGGAACAAAATAAAAATATTTTACGATCCTCCGATACATAAAATGCGGCATGTTACACTTAAATACTTGTTTTCCCTAAAATATTCGAGTCTTATGTTAAAGAGATGGATGGAGTTGTATGATTATACAACTTTGAGATATAATACACTTCCAATAAAGGTGTAGTGCCCCGGAAATTTCGACTTTTGAATTCAGACACTAATACATTCCGTGTCCAGATTCAAGTATCGAAAACCCCGAAAACTAAAAGAAAGAAATAAGAGGATGAGAAATAGAAAGAAAGTTAAGAATAGAAGAAAGGAGAAGAACTACCCAACCATAATACAGTCTCACATCGCAGTGGAATACAATATAATACAGAAATAAATCTTTATCGAAAAAACTTGAAACAATACTTACACATATCAGAGTACAGTAGAGGTTCATCATAACTAGACAATTATAACAATTTGTACTTGTTTACAACACATAGCGGAATAATATATGAATCATACGTATGAACTCCTCCATTTCAACTCCTGGAATTCTTATCTTATCCTGAACCTGTCAACTCGGACTGGCCCGAGTATTACAAATGCAACAGGCCAGTCTGGTGAACCAACGTGCGTAAAACTCTCTAAATTATTGGTATCATCCAACTTGATTTTACATTAAAAATCCTTTCGAAAGAAAATGATAATCGTAAGACCAATCCACACATAAACATGGACGGTTTTTACCTTACGATAACCCAAAACGTTTTTGAAATAATATCCATTTCTGATATTATAATAATGTCTAAATCAAATAAATAATCATCTAGTAGAATGCTTGACTCTCACGTTCTACATATATAATATATAATCAAAAACCGCGGACGCTTATGGGAGAATGGATTTCCGACTATAACAAGGTATGAAACCACCTTCCGATTAGTGTACTCTAGAGGAGATACACTGGAGTTCAACAAGAACATCTTGCAACTCAGCCACACATGACCGACCACTCATTTTTCTTAAGTGTATCAAATATATTGTCACCTACGGTTGCTAGCAATATAACCATTCCCGGGAGATATAGAAAATGAAAGAAGAACATATAATGAATTTTCTCTAGATGGTGACAATACATCCTAATTGGGAGTGACCCAGTTAGCCACGCTGCCTGCCCGATTTTTGTCATTTTTTGGTTGTGAGGCTTGAAGTTTAACACCACCTTTAGAACACCATATCACAATTCACTTTGAACGTCACATTGTCAGATCTATCAAATCACTAATTGACGTCCACAAAAATACTCTAGGTGTTAGCTTGCACCAACAAAAGTACGTTTGTAAAAATCAATGTACGTGACTCTTAAGAAATACTCTGTCAGATATTCATCCGTACAGGTTATCCAGGAATAGGATGAACCAAAGGCACCCTCCTACCACTTCCTAGGTATCACCGTATAGATTAGTAGTGATTAGTCCTTGCAATCCATAAATTTTTAACCACGAAAGAACCACAGTATATCTCTTAAGAGCTACCAGAGATTTTAACTAGTTCTTACGTTTTATGAAGATCTACGGTCTTCGAATACTCCTTCTCAATCAGTGTCTAGTATATTCAACGATTTTTCGTATTTGTTAGTCGGAATGGTTTTCGAATATAAATTTGATCTCGGTCTCTCCATACTAACAATCGTATAGGCCAGATTTGATAGTTGGTTATGTAACTATAAAATAAAACAACCATTCATCCATAAAAGAAAATTGAATTACTGATTCAATATTTAGCTTCTTTAATTGATCATTCGTTAATTAAACTTCTCAAAATTTTCCAATATTGAAATACTCATTTCTCTTCTTATATTAGTATAAGAATATTCAATTTGTTCATGTTTAATACTTTTAGAATGCACTTCTCAACTTGGTCATTAGTCCTAACCGTAAACTAATAAGTCAATAACTACCGAAATATCAACCCCATAGGCCGAAACCAAATTCAGATCGATACTCAGAAAACTATTTATCTCAACTATTCTCCGGTCAGTTTCCAATTTCCTTAACTCCATTTTTTTAACTTCTAAACTAATAGAAATTTCCAATATTAGTTATCACTTCAAACGAGATATTTATCTCAACTAATACTCATTAAATATTTTACTTATAAATATAATTTTGCAAAACGTTTGCTAACCCTTGTTCATTTTTAAAACTGGAAACAAGATTTTCCTTACAATGATATATTTCTATTTACCAATTCAATGTCATTTTAACCTTCGTAAAATCTAGTTTTGTTTTGCATCTTTATTCCATTTACAAACATCTGCATATGTTAGTTTCACTCACTCCAGTTTATTTATATGAAACTTCATCCAATTCTATTTATAACTTTTGTTCAAAAACATTTGTATATAACTATCATTTGAAAATAATGATAAATTAATAAACCATATGTAGAATTCTTTAATATAATCTATATTATATTATGAATTTATAATTTCAAAACCCCTTTCTAACTTATTTAACAAATTTCTATTTTCCACGCTTCTTACATTATTCACTTTATTCACCTTAATCGTGAATAAAAATTTCAATATAAATCCATACTAGACTTGATTTCATAAATCAAATTTCAAGTTTCAATCCCGTTATAACTTTTAATTATAGAGTTATTTTCAATTTATAATTTCCATTGAACTTGGAAAATCCAAATCCATTAACAGTACTGATTTCAAACCCAATTGCCATTTATCTTCATACTCAGATTACAATTTCTGAATTCTATAATAATAATAATTCACTTCTTTATAAATATTGTTTATAAAATTAACTTGTCGTCTTATTTGTTAAAAACAAGTCTTTACTGTTCCATCCCATTTATAATTTGGTTTCTAAATAAATATTTCTATTTGAAAATAAAATTTACTTTAAACTCTTTTATATTTTCAGTTCTGTTTTAACATTCATATATTATTTTGATATTAAAAAATATCAAAAATCAAAGTCCACTAATAATACCCATCCAAACATGTCCTATACTATCACAGGTTATCAATCTGTCATATAACAGCATATATATGGAAAAAAAATGTTGAGGAATTCAGTTGGATCCCTTCAACCTGTTTTTCCTGCATCCACAGATGTTAGTCAACGATAATAATACCCATCCTGCTACGAGGTAGGATACCGCGGTATAAAAGGTCATCCACTAATATATTGTGGGGCGCATAGTGAAATCATCCGCTAACGGTACTGCGGGCATCCGCCAATGGTACTGCGGGAAATATCCAATCACCAATATTATTTTATAATATTATATATATACTACTACCACTTTATATCAATCAATTATCATCCAACAAATAATAAATTAAATTTGAACTATTAAAAATAGTTCCTAATAATTTATCTGAGTGAGTTTAACTCACCTCGATTTTCCGTTGCTGATTATCATGTTTAATTCAATTTCTGCGTCTACGAATCGTCTTGAATGACTTGTTCACCTACGAATTATTTACTTTATTTACCGATTAACTATCATATTAATTTAAATTAACTTAGCACATAAATAAATTATCCTATGAATATTAATTTCTAAAAAGAACGTATACCTTAATAATAAAGCTTCATTCCTATTTCGACGTTCCATCGACGCTCATGGATAACCTACCATCACCTTGTTATTGCCTGCTTCTTCTACATGACACAAACTGGCCTCAACATTGCTGCCAACTTTCCATGCCTTAAAATCCATTAGTTCATACTTGTCCAAACTCCCCACATTTTCCATTGTAATGCCTCAACTCACCACTGGCCCATGTCCAGGCAGAACTCCACACATCAACAGTCTCATTTACCCAACAAATTCAAAGTCAACTCCAATCCCAAAATCATGTTCAATAATGCATTCGAATTCACCTCACATCTACCTCATTCTTTATCAATATCGCACCATTACAGAATTAAAATCACAGACCTGCATTCTCATATACCATAATGTCGCACACATCCTATTCAACCCAGATTATCACAATTACCTTCGAACTACACACTCAGTTGCAAACAATACGCCATCGCACCATTTCAGTATTCGAACCCTACTCCTGATCGAAATCAACGTCTTCCCCATTTTCCAAAACGCAATGTCCTCCTTCCTTATCATACCCTCAAAATTACGAACTCCAGTTAGTTGTAATCACCAACATCAACTGCTCTGACCTTGCAATGCCCTCCTCTGCAACTTCCAGAACAACTGCTGACAACCTCTTCTATCGCGAGTGCTTCAAACTCGGTAACATCGGGCTTTAGAGAAGTTCGATGATATTGATTTCGAGTTTCAGTGTATCGCGATCCCAATTCGCGATTCAGGATTTAATCCCCCCTTTTTTTTTGTTTTCGGTAGATCTGGTTTTCCCCTTTTGGAAAAACGAAATGAAGAAAAAAAGTTTCGAAATGTTTAAGCGATTGAAATGATTTCTTGGTTTTGGGATGGAATGAAATGAGGCTCAATGGCTAAATTTATAGAGGCAAAGGGGACAAGAAGTACGAGAGCTATTCCATCCTATTTTCCTTAGCGATGAAGGTAGGGGGTATAAAGGTACACGGTGAAGTGAATGAAGGAGATCTTGAAGTGAAATATGAAGGGTAGCCGAAGCTAAAAATAAATAGGTATGCAGAGTTTCCTTCATTCAAAAGAAATAGGATGCATGTCTTCATTGTTAAGATATAGGGGTTGGCTACCCTATGTTATCTAAACCGATGTAAATCCATTTAATAAAAAAATATCATGTTAATTTCTAATGCCTATTTAAACGCAATAAAAGACATTTCTAGGGTTACACCACTGTTCTGAATTCACTGGAACAAGTTTCAAAACCCAGTCGATCGTGCGGAAAAGATATTAGTTTAAATCGACAATTTATAATTAAATTTGACTGAATAGAATTATAGATTTACCCAAAAATAATAAATTAATTATTACTATCATATAAACTGAATTTATATAACTCCAGAATAAATTAACTTAAATTTTAAACCTGATATTTCATTTTCAAGTTAAACCAATAATCAACTTATTTAAAATCGATTTATTTTATTTAAATAAATCATTATGGTTTATAAACGATTCCATAACTATTTTCTGAGAATCTGATTTGGCCATAACTCTTAATATAAAATATGAAATTATGATTTTTCTCTTTTATTACGAAATTATAGTTCAACAGATTCGAATATTTCGTATTTCAATGAATTTCGACTTATAACGGACTATGACTCAATTGAAATTCAAAACTAAATATTACGAACTACCTCGCCGCTGCGAGCTCGTTTATATTATATATATATATATATATATATATATATATATATATTTACGTTCAACTTCGTTTTCAACTAATATAAAATTTCATTTATATTACGATTTCAATACTTAAACTAAACTAAATATCCAAAACTTAAGTGGCAATAATACAGGACGTTACAAAAAGGAACATTCAATTTGAGTTCCTATTAAATTTCCACTTTTGATTGCCATAATAATCCACTCTAGGCAATCAAGAAGTAGTGGAAGTAAGGCCTACGTTGATGGATCACATTAGGGGAAAAAAAGGAAGATGTGGCAATAACAAACATTTTCAGCAACTAAATTAGACTATAACATTTCGTACATGTTAGTAGTTATGCAATAGAAATTGGGATGGCTGAGGAGAGATGGATGCATATGTGATCCTATGATTGATGGAGGATGTTTTAGCTGAGTGCCACCATTCTAAGTAACTATTCACCCCGGTGAAGATAAAATGTATTTGGATATGAAGCGAATTTTTAGCTGGTTAGGTATGAAGAAAAAGGTGATAGAGTATGTATTAAGTTTTGACTTGCCAAAATATAAGTGGGACAAGGTAAACTTAGAGGACTATTGTCATCATTAGATGTATTGACTTGAAAATACGAGCATTTATTAATGTACTTTATAGTTGGGTTTCCTATGAGTTAAAGAGACTATGAGGTTATTTGGGTTACATGGATAAGATCACTAAAGGAGCATACTTTATCCTTGTTAGACCAATAGAATATAACATTGTTGTACAAATTTATACTAAAGAGGTTGAATGGAGATCAAGTTAGCATTAGTTATAGAGGCAGTATTGGATTCTGGAGGAATTTGCAATTAGCTTGAAAAACTACATGGAAAACTTAACCCCAAATGCCACCTTCAGATCGACGACAAGACATAGTGGCGAGCAAATATGGAAGATTGTTGAAGGCTTTCATCATTGATCTTTTTAGAACATTAAGAGTAACATTTACCCTGGTAGAGATTGAAAAAATAACAATTACAAAAAATGATTGGCAAAACACCATTTGAATCCTTATATAAAAGGCAATGTAATGATTATTGGTAGGAAACTACTAACGAAAATTCAATTAGGCCAGATTTAATTCTGTGACCATGGAAAAAGTAGAGGATATTAAGCAGTAAATTGGCACCACATAGGACCGGTGGAAGTCCTATGCCGATAAGCGAAGAAAGAAGATATAGTTTTGGCTAAAGACATATTTTTTTACTAACGTTTCTTCTCTTAGTAAGTTTATAGGATTTAACACATTAAGGAAGTTGGTGCCAAGGTTGGCTGGGCCTTTCCAGATCATATAAAGGGTAGGAAAACTTGTGCATCGAGTAGAGCTTCTAACAAAGAGAGAGAAAATCCAAGACATATTTCATGTTTTGGACTTGACAAAGTGCCTGTACTACTCAATTGCCATAGTTGAGCATGAACAATTAACTGATATTGGATGGAGAAAACTCTCATATTGACACATATATAGTAAAGCATGAATTAAAAGATTCATAACAAAGAAATTAGATCGTTCGAGTTTAATATGGGGATAATCTACTGTAAAGCAAACAAAAATTAAGAGAAAAATAAGGCTTATTATCTTAAGCTTTATAAGCGAAATTTTTGAGGGGATGTTTTCCAATTACCGTGATGAAGGATATTACAGAAATAAGTGCCCAAAGTTGGTGAAAGAAGGTATTGATAGTCAATTTAAGTTATTGATGCCATAACTCTGGATAACATATCACCAAGAGATCAGGGAATTTTTTTATAAGGTGTATACGTTATTTGATTCGGGAGCATCACACTCCTTCATAGCATGGAATAAGGCATATTTCTTTAATCTTACAAGTTAATGGGTTATTGATTCAACAGAGGTCTCTGAACCTATTGGAGGTTCGACTTATCTTTCTTAAATTTGTAATGACCTAGTGTTAGACATATGTTATGCCAATTTTATCTATAATGCACATGTACTTTCGAGGGATATATGATTTATTAGGCATGGGCCGGTTATCTAATCATGAATCCATTCTTAGTTATGAGAATAAAGTTATGGGTTTATGAAGTTGCAGAGGCCGTAACCTAGAAATTCCTTGTATACTCAAAGATTTGAGGAAGTTTAGCCATCTACACTCGCTGAATCTCTCGAATACTAAAGGACCATCATCTATACTTATTGTTTATGAATTTCTTGATATTTTTGAGGGAATCTTAGGTCTACCACATGCATAAAGAGGTTGAACTACGAAGATCTAGAAAACTATGCTAAGCATGTAGCCTTGCCTTTAAGAGATATACCCCCAAGAAAGGAGAGAATTAAATAAGTAGATTTGGAGCCGTTAAATAAGAAATTTATCCAATGAGTTACATCAAAATGGGGATTAAATGTGGTATTCACTACTAAGGTAGTTGGTTCACTAAGGCTCTGGGTTGGTTATAGGGAATCAAAAATAGAGGCTAGAAAAATAGCTATCGTTTACCTAGGATCAATGAATTATTAGATCATCTTGGAGGAACATGGGTCTTTTTTCAATTAGATATAGCTAATGGATTTTACCAATTGAGAATTTCTGAGGACAATAAGCCAAAAACTATATTTCGAACACCCAATGGATTATTTGTATGAGAAAAACGCAATATGGATTAACAAATGCCTCAACATTATGGATTTGATGTGTCGGCTAATTAGGAGGCTTCTCACTAAGATGGTAGTGGTGTTCGTGGATGATACTCTAGTTTCACCTAAAAGTAGTAAGGAGCATGAGGAACTTCTTAGGGAGGTATTGGAAACCTTAAAAACACACCAACTTAAGACAAAGTTTACCAAATGCCATTTTTAGAAGGCCGAGATTAGGTTTCTTGGGAATATAGTCTCGGAGCAAGGATTGGTTGTGGACCCTACTAAAGTAGAAGTTGTTCAAAAATGGAAGGTCCCTAGAAATTCATCTGAGGTTAAGGGTTATTTAGGTTCAACATGCTACTATATGATATTCAATAAGGACTTTGTGAGGATTACAGTCCTTTGACCTAGTTGACTAAGAAAATTCTAATTTTCCCCTTGGGATGACAAGTGCAATAATGAACTCGAGAAGCTTAAAGAATTACTAATTAGTGCACATGTACTCACTGCCTCTGATGGAACCAAACCATTCACTGTTTATTCACCTGAATGATATGACTAGAAGTAGTCCTTATGCAAGAAGGAAAGGCAGTAACTTACGCAAGTAGAAAACTAAAGGATCATGAAAAAAGTACCTTATGCATAACTTCGAATTGGCAAACATTATTTTTGCCTTAAAGATATGGAGCCATTACATTTTAGGGAGAAGGTTTGAGTTTCTCACCAATCATTAATCACTCAAATACCTATTTTCCTAAAGTTTTGAATTTCAGGCAGCAAGATAGATGTGATATGTAGAATTTGTTGATTTGGTATTCAGTGCACCCCTAAAAAAGGGCACATAGTCAGCAATGCCTTGGGTTAGAGATATGCTACCCTAAGTGCTATATATATGGAATCAACTATAACTTCTCTCGAACCTTAGCATGTAACAATCAACAAAACCCACCAAATGATTCCTACTAGTTTTGGAGATCAAACAGACATTGTTGGACCGGATAAAGCTTGGTTAGAGAAGGATGAAAACCTAAAGGAAATAGTGGGAAAGTTAAAGCGTGGAGAAAATTTTGCTTATTCTTGTAGATATTCTATTAATGATAAAGGATGTTTAAAGCGAGATGGGCGTATTTGCATCCAATGGTTGTGGATTTGATACTCCAGCTACTTAGGGAATGTCACTTCTCAAGATGGACCATTCACCTGAGTGGAGATAAGATGTATAAGAACATGAGAAGGTCTTTCTTATGTTAGGAAATGAAGAAAGGAGTGGTTGAATTTGTAGTTAGGATAGGGTATGCCATAGAATAAATGTGGTACAAGGAAAACCTAGCGAATATACTGTTACCATTAGATATCCTAATTTGGAAAAATAAGAGAATATCTCAATGGATTTTTTGGAAGGGTTATCATGAAACCATTATCCTAAAACCAAAAAGAAAATGAATTTGTTTGGGTTGTTGTTAGTAGACCAAAGAAGAGTGCTCCTTTTATCCTTATTAGGAAGAATAAGATTGTGACATTTTTAACCTTGCCACACATCAACGAAAATTTTAAGTTGCATGGAATTCCAATATGTATTGTTAGTGATAAGAGCTGTTGTTCACAAGTGAGTTTTGAAAAGCATAAAAGTTGTGTTAGGAATGACATGGAATCTTAGCATTGCCTACCACCTTAAGACTAGTAGACAAATTGGACGAGAAAATAGATTTTTAGAACATCATGTGAGTGCTTATGCAATGGAAGTTGGGAGCAACACTTGCCTTTAGTAGAATTCTCTTATAATAATAGCTATCAAGCGACGATTAGTATGGCCCCTTACGAGTCACTTTATAGGGCGTCTGCAAATCGCTAAGTTATTGGTGAGGAACCACTAACAAATTATTACTTAAATCAAGTTCAGTCTATGCTACCATGGAAAAAGCAAAGCTAAGTAGGAAAAAAACGAAGGTAGCCATAAACGCCCAAAATTCTTTTGCAAGTCAAAGGAGAAAAGAACTTAAATTCGAAGTTAGAGACATTGTGTATATGAAAGTCTCCCTCTCAAAAATGTGATTAGGTTTGAAAAAAATGGGTAAGTTAAATCCAACATTTATTGGACCAATCAAAGTCCTAGAAAAAAATTAAGGAAACTAGTGCATTGAGTGGAACTCTTTGGTAAATTTATGGGAGTCCAGAATGACTTTTAGGTTTCTCATTTGAGAAAATGCCTTTATGAACCTACCATAGGATAAAACCTGATCAATTGTAGGACATAAGGCCAAAATCTACTCTGCGACGTGTCATTGCATGCATATTGAAGCACGAAACTAGGAGGCTTTGGAACTAATTAATTGGGATGGTCTAAGCATAATGAAGAAACCTATAAAAAGCACTTGATAAACTAAAGAAAAGATGAAGATAACTCATCTCGAGCTTTGCACGGAAAAATTTACTTTTAATTTAGGGCTTTTGGATGCATAATGGACCACAGGAATTGGTACTATACTATTACACCACAACACTATACACCAGACACAAAAATTTTATGCATAACAGGGTATTTTGCATACATGCTTGTATCACAATTACACTTGTGTGCTTGGATTAAGCTCATTTTAGCATATTAGCATTACATAATTAAGTTGCACCACTGGTTGGGTAAATGGATGAATAGATAACTTGTTGTTTAACATTCATGAATTACATGGTTCATTGTTCCACTCTTATTATATTTCGAGACGAATTCATTTTTAAAAGGGAGAATGTAATACCCTATAAAATCAACAATAAATGGGCATAAGGTAATATAATAATAATAAAAATAAATATAAAAAAAGACTAGATCTGAAAATTTTATAAAGTCAGAATTTTACCATGAATTCTGTTGTAATCATGGTGAAACTCTTATCATGCTCCATATATAGTATGTTGTAAACGGAGCATGTATGAAGAAATTAAGAGTTCATCAAGTCTTTTTTTTTAACTTAGACGGACGTGTAGAGTGGATCTACACACCCGATTATATATATATATATATATATATATATATATATATATAAGTAGTACCTTACGGTCAACACGCTTGAACCTTAGCCAAAATACGTGAAATTATGCATGCACCATGCATGCAAGTGGAGTACTTAGCGTTGAGCGCAAGTATATAGATATAATGCCAACAAACAGCCACAACAAAAGGCATAACACCACCACCAAAGGAAAAGTACAACAACAAAAAGTTCCTGAAGAGTACTAACCATAACATTGGAGAGAGTTTAAAGATGCAAGCAAAAAGTAGGAGCAGGAAGAAGTTACCATGGGCGTGGGAATGTGTCGACGCTGGTGCAGACCATCGGACTGAATGCTTCCAAATGATTCTTCCCAGTTGAGCGTGGTGTCTAGCATGACAGGCATGAATGGTCGCACTTGGGTACCAGACGAGGAGGCTTGGATTCTGGTGTTGCGCTATACAACAGAGGTTGACAGTGCTGGATCAATCATCAGAGAAACATCACTGGTGAGCGAAGGAGGAGGGGGTGGTGGAGTGACTTCCTGAGCAATGGACTCTAATGCTGCAATGCTGGAGTTGCCTGGTTGGGGGAAGGCATCAGATAAATCCATATCTGCAAGGGGTCCCACCTGGGTTCTGGCGAAGGCCAAGGGTCCCTTCCCATCGGACCGATAACCTCAATGGAGTTGTCAGGAGTGGCTAGAGGAGAAAGGTTGGCAGGATTTGGATCGATGGGTTCAGGTATGGTGGATTCAACAAGCATAGCATCGAAACGGTTATCAGGTTCTATGGAGTAGGATGGGTCAGCGGATAAGGGAAGCTGGAATGGTTCCATCATGAAGTCACGGTTATTCTCCCATAGATTGCCAAGGAGAAGGTTGGTAGGGTTCAGGGTGGGGTGGAAATGGTCCCAATCTTTGACGGTGATGACGTAGTGGCTGTTGTTGAGGAAGACATAGTACGTGCAGGGAAGCCTGACAACTTTTAGGAGTCTCACTTTGGCAAAAACAGACCCAAAATCTACCTGAGCCCACCCGTAGTCGTCGGCACGGAGGTAAATTCCCACTGGGTAGTTGGCGGTTGTGAGGCACCCGATGATGGAGGTGTATCGGGTATCCTCTGATTCTGACCCAGATGGTAGGCCAGAATTCTCTGAAAATGTTCTCGGAGGCTGGGATCCAGGCTTCAAGAGCTAGGGTTGCGCCTGGTTTGTTGATGAACTGGCGATTTAAGGCTGCGTGGTATAGCTCGGCGGACGGGAACTGGATAAGGTAATTATGGTCAACGATTGTGAAGATACTTCAATCGTAAAGGTGGAAGAGCTCCGACAGGGTGTCACGAATGCTGTTAAGATTCCAATATCCAACTAAGATGGAGGCTTTGAAGAGGTGGGAGACGTTGGCTGGAAGTGCCATTTCGGAGGTTGAAAGTGGAAAATTGTGTTTTTGGTGAAGTAATGTGATTTGTGCGGGAAGGTGAGGAGTTAACGGAGGAGCTGATTTGATGGTAAGTGAATGTGCCGCTTCGATTACTGGCACGTGTGTAGAGAGAGGTAGTGAGTTGATGGACGAAAGATTTTCATCAGGGGAACGCGTAGAGGTTTTTGGGGTAATTGAAGCTTCATTTGTTTGTGTCTTGTTATCCCTTCGTGTGCAGCTTTTGTTGTCATGCCAAAAAAAACCGCATCTGTAGCAAATCCTTGCGTTCCTTCAATTTTTTGCCACGTGTCCTTTGGAAGCATAATGGTATCATTTGCGGTTGTTTTTCAAAAATTGAACTGTATGTGTGAACGATTTGAAGGAGGGCGGGAGACCCAATCTGACTAATGTTGCCACTGAAGAAGCTGGCGGATTTGGCTGGGTCCTTCTAATGCGGCGCGAGAGCACCACCGAGTAAGATAATCGTTGGGAGGGAGGCGGTGTAGGAAGCTGTGGTGGAAGCTTTTGTGGCGGCACTGAGGGTGGTTGCGATGAAGCCTTTGGAAGTGGAGGTGGAGGCAGCATTGGTTACTAGAGGAGTGCCTGGGGTTTGCTTGTGATCAGGGATTCGTTGATCATCGGATCCAATGTGTGTTCCAAGGTTTGTAGAGAAGAAGTAGATGATCAGGGTGGTGGTGGGTGAACGGAAGGGTGAATGGAGTAGTGGTGGTTAGTTCTTGTTGTTGATGGAAGCCATTATTGTTGTTGTTGATGGAAGCCATTATTCTCTTTTCAAACTTTTGAGTTGATCAAGTCTTCAAAATTAAATTAATATAAAACTAAAATTTGAACAAAAAATAAATAAATATTAGGACTTGAAATTCAAATTTGAGTTAAATTATGTGTATAGATGAGGGATAAGTAACGTCGTTTAATTAATTAGTGTCAGAGATTAAATTAAGCAAATCAAATAACATAACAAAAAAAAAAATCTCCCACAATAAGAGGGTGGTCGACTAGTCTATCATCAAGTGATTGACCTAGTAGCTGACCGTTGGCCATATAGACAGTTGACCGGTCGGGCTTGTGAAAGTGGCAACGGTTAGGGTTCTGAGGGGTACAATGTTTTTTTTGTGGACAATTGGTACATCCCTTCCTTGAGCGCATCTAGTCAATTCAATAAATTCATTTGTTTGATCCAGCGACCCTTGATCCTTTATAGCATCTGTAAATTAGACTATAGACCCCTAATTTCATTCGTAAATTTGGTGGATGGAAACACTAAGCTAAACAATTTTCTTTCTTCATTAATCCAGAAATTATCCTTCGGGATGCAGACTAAGGTTCTATTTCTCTTCTTTCACTTCCAACTCCTTTCTTTTATTTCATTTTTTTGCATTCGATAAGTGTGTATATATACAATTAATTTTTGCATATATAAATGAAAGAAAGATTGAAGGAGATCGAAGGAAAACAAATCTAGTGAGTAAAAAGGCAGGATTCACTACATGTTTGTGAGTGGAAGCTTACATATTTCCCTTTTAGTAATTTTGTGGTTTGGTTTCATGAATTTTATCAGGCCTTGGAGTTTTGGGGATGTACGAAAGCATTATAGATAAACCTCCCTCAAAATTTCTTTTATAATAAATATCAATTCTTTTTATGAGTTTTTTATGAATATAAACAGATCTGATGGGATTTATATGGTTTTTATATTGTTTCCTAGTTTATATTACTCCTTCCTTTCTCTTTTCCATTTTCCCCCTTTTTCTTCCAATTTATTTATGAAAATAAAAATTTGAAATATTGATCTATTTGTATTAGAGATCTCTTTTTTCCATATTATTTTCTATTGGATTTTTATTTTGAAAATGGAGTAAAATAGAATATGTGAAACATGGAATTTGAATTCCATCCGATCTGTAAATTAATTCTACAATTCACTATTATTGCTATTGGATTCCCCATGTATGTTACAAAACTCACTATTATTCGTTGGGGATATTTTTCAATGTTTATGAAGAAGCTACGAAAAAAAGTCTTGTAATTTATAGGAAAAGAAAAATTGATATTGTAACACTAAAATATGACGTCCAACTCATCAGTATATGTTAATATGAATATATATTATTTATTTACTTCACGTATATAACATATCATTTATGTGTATTATGTGATTTTTATTTCTTACCTTATTTATTTTCCCCGTTAAGCTTACTATACAATGATTGATGAACATAAATAAGTAATGAGAAATCGTTCTCTGACAAGTAACATGACAATGCAAGGTTAGTCACTTTTCTGTAGGGTAAATATGCCCAGATAATGTGGCTATCAGTTCCTATGAGAGGTTGGCTTAATTATGAGATGTCGTAATATTATAGGTCCTGTGAGACGAAGGGACCGCTTCAGGGAATCAGGTAATAAGTGGTTTGCAGATATTAAGATCCTCAGTCTCACTCCTTTCCTTATGCATTTATCCAAAGGAGTACGTACAGTGGTCATAAGGTCAGTCTTTATTTGGTATTAAGTGATTTAGAGGGACTGCCTTCTTCCTTAAGAGGTATTAAATGGCCTAGATATGGTGGTTAATGGTATCCCTTGAAGGGTCCTCTTTTTATTAGATAATGAGAATTGGTTACCCTGTGGGAAGTTTTCAATGGCTAGGAGGTTACTATATAGTACTTGCGAGATAGTAATGAAGGATCTTCTTAGAATAGGCTTAAATGATGAAGGTTTACCTAGTCCATAAATATTAAGCGGTTGTTACTATCTCTTGTATTATTAGACATGTATGTGTGTGTGTATATATATATATATATATGGTATGTGTATGAACTTTTAAGATATGAATATGGCAGTTGCAGATCCTAGAAATGTGGAAACATAATCTTCACCAGGAAATCCAAAAGAGCCACTTGATCTATCGTCTGAGGGCGAATCAAAGCAACAAACTTCATAGGCAGATAAGATCAGAGCAGAAGAAACGTTCAAACTAGGGGAAAATATCAGAAAATACCACATGGAAAAAGAATGCATTATTCTACCAGAGACCGTAATTGACAGATCTAAAGCCAAATGGAGTAACACACTGATTTGCATGGTATATAGGCCAACACCAAACTGCTATCAATTCAAAACTATATAGATCGTTTTTGGAAACCTAAATCTCAGTATAAGTTACAATTAGAGTCAGAGAATTACATGACACAATTTTTAAATGCAAGTGACTATGAATACATAATAGACAATGGGCCATATACATTCCAATCTCGATATATTATCATACAACTATGGCAACCTGATATGGAAATTTTTACTGATAATATTAAAGAAATGCTAATATGGATAAAATTGCATAACTTGAAACTCGAGCACTGGGATGATGAAGCATTGAGTCATATAGCAAATGTTATTGGAGAGCCACTGAAACTAGATGTCGTAACCGCAGAGATGGCGAGGATGAAATATGCACGAATGCTAATTAATATTAATCATGCTAGTGAATATAAAGAAGAGGTAATTATGAAAACACAAAAAGATGAAAGGTCTACAATTAAAGTGGCTTATGAATTTAAGCGATACAAATGTACACACTGCAATGTGTTTGGACATAAAACAGAAAAATGTTCTCACAAACCAAAGACTACATGGAAAAGAAAGCAGACACAAGGTGAAATAGATGACCAAACAAATGCAAATAAAGAAAAAGGCAAACAAGTAATGCAAGAAAGTGAAAATGAAACAAGATAAAAACGAGAAAAAAAGCAACAGGAAAATGAGAAAATCTTACCTGTAACAAGGCCAACAAAGAAAATTAATGGAACATCAACATCAAACTTTTTGAAGTTCTGAATATAGAAGAGGAGGAAACATGCCAAAATATGAAAGAGAATCTAACATCTGAAATGGAAGAAGTGCCAAAAGAGTTAGTGTTCATTGAAAGTATGGCTAAAAATATAGAAGAGAATGCTCAACAACCAGGAGGAAAATGATAGTGGCAAAGAAATGGTAGAGGATAGCCCTAACTATATTGAAAAGAAAGCAAAAGAACACCGGCATAAGAAAACAAAAGCAACCCCTCTAAAAGGAAGATAAGGGTCTCAAAATAAGATAAATCACAATAGTTTCATGGAATGTGAGGGGGATTAATATAGATTTCAAGATGAATCAAGTATTAACCTTCCTTGATAAGAATAAACCATGCATTCTTTGTTTATTAGAGAATAAGTTAAGCAATCAATAGATAAACAAATTTATGTCTAAAATGAATAAGGATTAGGACCGTATGCATAATAATGAATGTGGTACCAAGGGCAGAATAATGTGTTTATAGGATAAAACATGCTGGAAAATGAAAGAGATAGGGAAGAGTTCATAACAAATTACATGTAAAGCAATAAATAAAGAAGGATTTAACATGTATTTAACTGTTGTGTATGCAAAAAACTTGTTTCCAAAGAGGGAATTTCTTTGGTAACAACTAATACATATACAAGAAAATATTGATGATGCATGGATGCTTGTTGGAGATTTCAGTAATGTATCAAATCCAAAGGACAAAAGCGGAGGATTGCCTATTCCTTTCTCACATATCAGAGGCTTCAAAAACTATTTGGAAATATGTGGTCTAGCAAAAACAAAGATAGAGGGTTATAATTTTACATGGAGGAGGAAAGGAATTGCAATTCATATAGATATAGTATTCATAAACATGGAATTGCTCCAAAAATGCCCAAATCTATTAGTCATTGCCCTAGCAAATGCTATAAGTGATCACACTCCTATCATCACTAAACCGCATACACAAGGTGCACAAGATAAAGGCAAACCATTCAAATATATTAACTCTTGGCAAAATATAGAAGGATACGAAGAGCAGGTAAATGCAGCACTCAGTTATACTACATGGGGAAATCCTCTACAAAAACTGAGATACAAGCTAAAAATGGTCATAACAAATCTAAAATCTTGGAACAAAAATAGACCCAAAAACAATGCAGATTTTATAGGCCTAGAAAATAATTTCACAGAAAGGTTGGTGCAAGTTGATAGACAACCAAAAGATGCTTCATACTATGAAGATATGATGGAGGCAAATGCAAAGTTGAAGAAGCAACTACGTATGAATTATACTAATGATACTCAAAAATGAAAAATAAATTGGCTCACTGAAGGTGACTACAACACAGATTTTTCTATGCTAAAATGTCAATGAGAAGATATAAGAACAATATACAAGCATTGATAAGCAAAGAAGGGGATATGATATATGATCCAATTGTTATACAAGAACAAGCTGTCCAATACTACAAAGAAACGTATAATAATAAAGACACAGAATGTGAACAATTTGAAAATATCAAGTGTCATAAATTGGTGAATGAGAAAGGCAAAAAATATATGACCAGTTAAATCACTGAAAATGAAAAAAACAAGCTATTTTTTCAGTAAAAGATGAGAAGTCACCAGGTCCAGATGGATTACCAGCTTAGTTTTTTAAACTCCATTGGAATATGATCAAAGATGATTTAAATTCTACTACCAATTATTTTTTCATGAATCTAGAAATGCTTGAAGGTTTAAACCACACATTTACAACTCTTATACCCAAAAAAGAAAAACCTTTAAGCATTTCAGTGACAGACCGATTGCTCTGCAACATGTTATATAAAATTATAACAAAAATAATTTGTAGCGAAATTAAGCATGTTATGCCACATTTAATATCTGAAGCTCAATATGCTTTTATACCAAGGAGAATATAGCAGAAAACATTTTACTATCTCATGAGCTCATCATAAATTTTGAGAAAAAGGGCAGTAAAAAGTTTTGCATAAAAGTGGATATACAAAAAGCTTACGACAGAGTAAACATGAGATTTATCTGCTATATGATGGAAAAATGGGTTTTCCGCAGCAATTAGTTCAGTTGATAAAGGAATTCACTAACACACCAACTTTTTATATTAATATAGATGGAATACCAAGGGGTTACATTACATCTACAAGAGGGATAAGACAAGGAGACCCTCTATCTCCCTATTTATTCACAAAAAACTAGAAGAAGCAATTAGAAGAAAGCTAATCAATCCTATAAACAGTGTTCAACCATGTATCTCACATCTCCTTTATGTTGATGATATCATGATATATGCTAATGCAGATGTTAAAAGTGCTCGATGTATACATGATCTGTCAAAAAAATGGAGAGATTTTTTGGCCTTAAATTCAGTCAACTTAAAAGTAAAATTTACTTTAGCACAACATGTAACAACAAAGAGAGGATATTTTGCAAGTGTTAGGACTACAAGAAGGACAACTTCCGGTAAAATGTCTTGGGGTACCAATGTCCAGTGAATACCTACACTACTTAAAATGCTCTAGTCTCTTTCAAATAATATTGGAGAAGTTTGACAGTTGGGATAGCAATATGTTGTCAATGGAAGGAAGAGAAGAATTAATACACACGGTCATTACACCAATGGTGTTATACTGGCTATTAGTGTATTATATACCAATAGCAACCATTAACAAAACATATAGCCTATGCGCTGATTTTTTTAAGGAGGAAAAACACACAAAATAGCTTGGAATAATTTGTGTAGGACATAAGAGGAAGGGTGATTGGCATTAAAAAAATTAATGAGTTAAGAAGTGTGCCATTTTTAAACTCATACACAAATTCTTTTTCGTAGATAATTTGTGGAACAAATGGATGAAAGGAAAATACTGCAGTAAGGAAAATTTTTGGGTCATGAGCATAAATAATAATATGTCACGCACATTCAAAAATATGCTGACACATAGAGCAGAGGCATTACAGTGTATTAACAAGAAAATTGCAAATGGGAATAACACAAATTTGTGGACTGACCCATGGATTAACAGCAAATACTTGGTCAGAGTTCTTGGATGGGACAGATTTCATATTAGTAGTTGCAAAGATAAGACTGTGGTGTGACAAGATAGACAATGGAACGCAACAAAATACATAGAAACCAGAGATATAGAAGATATGGTCAATCAAGTACATATTAGTGATAATTGGGAAAATGATTACTGGACATGGTTGGATACAAGCAAATTCTTCCTTTCACAAACATGGGAAACAACTAGAAAAGAAAATAGCAGTGTGGACTGATGCACAATCATTTGGAATTCAATCAACAGCAGGAAAATGTAATGCTTGCCTACAGAATTATTTTACAGAGAGTAAACACAAAAAAAACTTATAAACTGGGGACTGAACATAGATGATCGATGTGTGTTATGTGAGGAGCAAGTAGAAACAATCGAACATATCTATTTCAACTGTGCATATAGTAGATAAATATGGACACTAGTTAAAATAAAAATAGGAATTACAGAGAATGTGGATACTCCCTATATCTGCATGACGAGATTCAGAAGATCCAGTGATGGTATCCACCAAGAAATCGATTGATGCATCAACTTGCAACAACAATGATGATCACAACATATCATATTTAGCAGGAAAGAAACAATAGAATATTTAATCAGAAAATCATGAATAAGATTGAGAGAGCCAAAATTATATAGGTGAAAATTTCGTACCTGTTAAGCAGAATGAAGATGAAAAAAGGAAACACCAGCGATCAAAAATCTCAGATTTTAAGGAAATGGGGAGTGTAGCTTCTGAACAACGACTAAAAGTAAACCCTAATTTGATTCCAAATGTTTTGGGGTTGTGGCCAATTCGAAGGAGATGAACAAGTATAATAAGAGGCCAGTTTTGAAGTAGAAGAAGGGCCCTTTGTTGTAAAGGATTGGGCCTTTTTATTTTATTTTATTTTGCATCATTTTTTGATATACTATTATTATCGACTGGATATGATTGAGATTGTTACTGTTTGATATCATAATCTTTTTCCCTACTACTCTGGTAGGGTGTTTTTAAGGAGGCGAATCAACTAGATGTTCTCTAATGTCATTAATAAAGAACCAATTTTCCTAGGAGTATTAAGTGATTGTGTGTATCTGCCTCTTTCTTTATGGAATAAAGATATTAAATGGTTGGAGGATCTACCCCTTTAAAAGGTATCAAGTCATTATGGGACCCGTCTCTTCCTTATCATATTAAGTAGACAATTCCACTGTAGCAACCCGAGTTTTTGAGGATTACCTACAATAATTATTAACAGCTTATAAAATGAATATTATAATTATAATTAAGTTAAATATATCATTTAAGTAGGTAATTTGACTTAAATGATAAGGTTGCTTTTTTAAATTTGAGTTTTAGGATTATTTGGTGAATAAAGGGTATTTAATCACTATTAATGATTAAACATGAGGGTTGAATATAATTAACTTGGAATTGTGGTTAGTTCATGGAAAATGTGATTTTGGCGAATAATGATGATAATTTAGAAGGTTTTAGTGCTTTGGGTTGGTAGTGAATTAATATGGTTGAAGCCAAAGTTTGTTGTTATTGTTACACGTTAGAAATATATTTTGACTTCAGATATTGGCATAATGAATAATGATAATAATTTATAACAGAAAATAAAGATTTAGAAGTACAATATTATGTAAGTTTTTATTTAAAAATATGCATGCTTGTATTTTATGCTTAAATAGATATGGTTTGTGGGTTTTAATCGTAAATACTGCGTTTGTTGACGCAAATGTAAATTTTGAGAAAAGTATACAAGGATAAAACATAAAAATGCAAATTTAATTGTAAAATATTAATAAGTATCGAAAATAAAAAAAATCTGTGTATTTGGGTGATTTTTGTATTTAAAACAGATGAATAGAAATCATTAGTTTATATGTTATGTAATTTATACAAGTTTAAAATAAAATGTTCAAATTTTGTGTAAAAGGTTGAATTTGTTGTAAATTTGCAAATATTTGCGTTAAAAAGCTTTAAAATGTTTAAAAATTTTGTTTACAAATTTTAACTGTGATTGTAGGATGTTAAAATATGTTAGTTGTGTGAAGAAATAGTGTTTAACTAAGCTAAAATAGGTTAAACATGTGTAAGGCTTAAACGTGTGTTAATTAGTTTAATTATACCAACCTTGGACTAATTACACAATCTTGGTCTGTTGATGGATAATTAAGCAAGGAAAACTCCAGAGAAACTATTACAGTATATAAATTTCTCTAGAGAAATCGTTCTCCTCATTTTTGCTAAGTCCTAAATCATAGAAAAAAAATCACCGTAAACCAAGACCTAAGCCGTCAAATCCACTCAAAATTTTGAACATAGTTTCTACCGATCTCCTGTAGCAGGTAATATGTATCAAAAACATGAATCAATTCCATCAATTCTTCTAGTTGTTGATAATTTACTGGGTTTTGAAGTTATGCTCTTTGCATGTTGTGGTAGCACATCATACAGATAAAAGGGTAGCTTCTTCCTAGCTTTAAAGCCTCCAATTGTTTTAGATTGCTTTTGATCTTACTATTCATTGCATCTAAGTCGAGTTTTAACCTAGAATTTCTAGTTATAATGTTAATTTTTAAGTTTTTGTTGAATCTAAGTTTAAATGATGAATCTTGTAGTAAATTATGAGTAAAATTTCTTTCTGCTGTACAAAGCATCCAAGGTGCTACTTTATCCTGCTCTATCATTGACTTGCCTTGATGAAATTGTATTAGTTCGTTTGCGAATCATTGTTAGGTTTATGCGCCTGCAAAATTTCAAGCTATTCCGAGCAGTATAACCATGTCAAAATGACCATCAGAGTTAGTTTTTGACCTGCAGAAATCACGTGGGATGGGTCAACCCATGCCTTTGAGGTGTCATTCCTAGGATCTACTCATTTCAAGTGTGGGTCGACATAGAGGTCGACCCACCTTGTGTAATATGCACAGGAAAATCTTTATGCTTGTTGTGTGTAATCCCAGAGCTTTTGCCTTTATATTTACTCTTTCCTGTTGATGATATCGAGGCTATTTTACTGTGCATTGCTACAACTTTATCTTAGCAAACCAAATTTTTTCCTTGAACAATCCAAAATCTGGATTTAGTGAGATTTTTATGGCTATTTGTTGTGTTTTATGATGGATGTCAATGGTATTTCATACATATGCACAGTTTTAGACTAGTCTATATATATAAATATATATCTTTTTCCCTATAACTTTGGAATGAAATAATTTTATTGTTTTGGTTTTCAATACAAATTGTCTCAAAGTAATATTACAACCATATTTTGAAATTATAAGAGTTTTCAATGAATGAAATCAATCGGTTTCAAAATTGTTTTATAAACCTATTTTTGTTAAAACTAAATGGTTTCAATATATATATATATATATATATAAATAAAATCACACCTTTCTGCACCCTTCGAGAGGTTGTACTGGAGATAAAACAGTACTGTAAACCCCGTGGTATAGGACAAGCCAGTATATGGAACCGGTTAATCATAAACTTATCTAATTGAAGATGTTGATTTGATATTTCTGATGTTTCCCACTGTGAAGCTGACTAGCGGGTAGTGAAATGGTCGTGAGAACATGTGGCATGGGACACATAATTACTACAACTTGGATTACTGACTGTGTAACAACCCGCATTTTACGTATCGGAAGATCGTAAAATATTTTTATTTTATTCCCTGAGGGTTGGATCATTCTCATCTTTTGGTATGTTGCTTATAAGGATATGAGACATGTCCATAAATTTTTACCGATTTTGTTTATGACCATTTTGCCCCTGTCAGTCTTGCACAGGGCATAACTTTTGACTCAGGTCGAATCAGAGGGTGAGACCTGTGCCATTGGAAAGGAATTGATGATTCTCTTTCCGTAGAGTGGTTACATGAAAGATTTGGTTCAGCGGTTTGGGATAAATCGCTGTTTTAAGGTTTTTCAGTTGGCTGTTCAGGTTTTGGATGGCTAATGGGCTGATTTGGAGAAGGCCCATTAAGGGGTTGGTGGAGGCTATAAATAGAGGGTAAGGGATATGGGGAAAGTTTGGATTTTCCATTCTCTTATGGGGAGGCTTTGATCTCCTTCTTCCTCTAACACCTTTCCACCATTAAAATTCCAAATCCAAGGAGGGAAATCGAAGATCTATACCATTCAAGGCTAGATCAACATCGTTTCAAGGGCGAATTCATCGGATTGAAGGGTTTGATTCGAAGTGTTCGCTGTCCGGATTTCTTTTTCATCGATTTTGCTTTGTTTTGGATAATCGGTGAGTGATTTACATCTCTCATTCGGATTCATGCAAGTATATGAGTTTTATGTTGTTAATTTCATCATTTCCGTGTTCTTTTCCTTAGATCTACACCATGCTATGTTTATATTACATATGAATCATCTTAGGATCTGATCTAGATAATTTAAATGGTTAATTTCATGATTTCTCTCAAGTTTATGCAAATTAGATCTGTTTTTATGTTCATATGTTCACTTATCATGTTTTGGGAAATTTATGTGTTTTGATGGAAATTGTTAGATTGATGATATTGTTGGTTGCATAACATGTTTGTGGTTGCGTTTGGATGAACCGGATAAGCCGGTTTCATCGGATTCATCGTTTGGCGAAGTTTTGGTCGAAATCGAAGTCGAAATGGAGCTATGCAGGAATCGGGTCGGTCTAGAGGGGTCGGTCCTAGACTGGTCGGTCAAATCGTGGCTTTGGAAGCAAGACAGGGATTGGGTCGGCTAAGAGGGAGCAGGCTAGTCGGATCGGTCGCAAGGAAGTGGTCGGTCGGTCTATACTGGTTAGGTCGAGCAAATCTGGAGTTCTGATTTGGAGCAGGCGGGTCGGTCATGTTCCAGGAAGGGGGTGATCAGGTGGGGTCGCTCTAGGGTGGTTGGTCGAGCAGGTGGTCGGTCGGTCTCAGGTGATAAAGGTTGGTCGGTCTTGGTGCTGGTCGGTCTGATCGGTCCAGAAGGTTGAGAAGGGAGTCTGGTCGGTTCAGAAGGATTCTGGTCGGTCCAGAAGGAGCTGAGGGAGGTCGGGTCGGTTCAGAAGGGGTCTGATCGGTCCAGAAGGACCAGAAGGGGTCTGGTCGGTCCAGAATGGGTCTGGTCGGCATTTCTAGTGGAAATTTCTGATTGGACACTTCAAGTGATGTTATAACTTCGAAGTAGTTCAAGTGGGAAGGTTCGAAGTGTTGAATGTGTTCGTTGATCAAGGTGGAACAACGAATGAGGTGACAACTCAAAGGTCGTGAGTTGATGGATAATGGTGGCTCGAGAAGGTTGCTTGAGCTATGGAATATCGTCAAGGTTGGATGACTAGAGATGCAAAGGCCGAGAGGTCATCGTTGTCGTAAGTTCTAACAGGCTCAAAGCAGGGGTACGATGGGGGCACCCAAAAGATCAGAAGGTTGCTGGTCGAGTACCCTGGGTCTTGGGGAAAGGCCTAGTGTCAAGGTTGGACATTGTCAAGGTTGGACATATGGAGTTCATGCAAGAACTGGGGTTACCATTAGCCCTTGACATATAGCAAGGTTGGCCGTCATACGATAATGATGGTTTCGAAGCAGGATTGACGGTGATAGCCAGAGTCTGTCATGTATGTTGGATGTTTTGCTTGTGCCATCTCACGTGGGTTATCCAACAGCGAAGTAGATGTTCCTTGAGTGCTTGTCTGATATTGGTTTCGGCCTCTGGGGCTTGTATTCGATGGATGTTGAATTCGACTAGGATGATTTGCGTGAGATATATATAATCTTGATCCCATGATTGCTATTGTTGATTGTTTCTGTTTGCTATGAACAAATGGTTGTTCTGGTTTCTATGGATTAATGGTTGAAATGCTTGGTGTAAAGGCTATCACTGTCCGATGTGGGGAAGATAAGGTTGAGTTCTTCTCTGGTGATGTGGGTAGATAAGTTGTTCATTTACCCATTCTCATATACTTTCTTGTTGAAGTTTGTTAGCTGTTTTATCGCTCACTAAGACTATTGTCTGACTCAAGGTTTTATGTCTCCTCTTATTACCTTGGGCTGTTCATCCGGTTGTGGATGGGCAGACTAAGTAGCAGGTTACAGGTAATGGAGCTCAGTGAGACGGGGAAGCTGAGCGAAGACGAGCAGGAGGCTGGCGTACCAGTTTTATTACTATCTAGTATTTTTGTTTCCGCTGTTTGAGTTGCTTGAGAGTTATAGTGAGGCCTTATGTACAAACTTTGATATCAGTTGGATAACCTTTCTGGATGTTGAGAAAGTTTCAAAAGTTTGCTATATGATACCTCATTACTATTACCTGTTGTATATGTTCTATTATATTTCATCCTTGCGCTGTGAGTTCTACGATAGGTTTTGATGTGTTTACCTACTCTGATGATCGTCCATAGCAGCCTGGCACACCTTTCAGCGCATTATTCCACTTGTTTAGTGCGGGGGTTATGGGCGGTCGTCATATTTGGTATCAGAGCGAGGTTAACGATTTTGGCCAAAGTTCAAAGACGTAATTACGTATGAGAGACGTATTTGTAGATTTCAGTTGGATGTTTACTATATATATTAGCATATATAGTAGTAGCGGTTGTATTTCTTTAGCAGTTTTTCTTGGAAGTGGCTAATTATTCTAGATTGCAGATTTAGAATGAGTAGACGACCATCAAGACACGCTGCTAGGAGAGCTAATACCAGAGAGGGAAATGGCGATGAACCAGATTACCCGGCCATGTTTGAAGCCATGGCAGAAGCAATTATGCGAAGGGTACCCGCTCCAGTGGCGGCTACGGTAGATGTAGGTGTGCGAGTTCCTAGAGTAGATTTTGCAAAGATGTGCAAGGACTTTATATCTCTAGGAGGGAAACCATTCAAGGGAACTGAACCAGCTGAAGAGGTTCAGAGGTGGATGGATTCATGTGTTCGAATCTTTGGAGACTTGGGTATTGTGGATGCAATGAAGAGAAAGCTTGCATCAAGGTAGCTGCAGAGCAGGGCTATGGAATGGTGGAATTCTGTCATACTCGAGACTCCGGAAGAGGAGATTTCATGGTAGCAATTCCAAGCTAAGTTTGAAGCAAAGTTTATCTCCACTGCTCAGAAGTCCGTTCTCTTCAAGAAGTTCGTAGAGTTGAAGCAGAATGGAAGATCAGTTCTTCACTACATTTCTGATTTTGAGGCTTTGTCTCGATATGCTCGTTCATACATTTATACACCCTATCAGAAGAACGAGAAGTTTGTCTTGGGTTTGGATGATCATATTGGAAAACCGCTTGTGGACCATCTTGATGATTCATTTGAGAAAATTGTGGAAAAGGCTATTCGCCATGAGAGCTTGTTTCCCAAGGAAGCAAATGTTGTCGCTGCAACCAAGGAAGCTCAGAAACCACAGCAAGGTGGTAATAAAAAGAGGAAGCAGCAACAACAGAAAGGAAAGGATGGCCAAAAGAAACCCAAGAGTGAGGTGGTTTGCTTTAACTGCCAACAGAAGGGTCATTATTCAAATGAGTGCAAGAATCCCAAAGCTGAGAAGAAGTGCTTCAAGTGTGGAAATCTTGGGCATGAGAAGAAAGATTGTCCAGAATCAGCTAAAAGCAAACAGATTGTGAAGGCATATGCTTTGGAAGCCGTGCCATCTACTTCAAGAGCTCCTACTGCAGAGGAGAAGGGAAAGGGTGTCGTGGTGCAAGGTACTTTTTCCGTTAACGGTGTTTCAGTTCGAGTTTTGTTTGATACTAGAGCATCACATTCATTCATCTGCAATGAGCTTGTATGTCGCTTGGGTTTGGAACCCGAGATTTGTGATAGACCATTGATCGTGACTAATCCAGTTGGGGGTTCGTCCAGTTTGTGCATGATTTGCCGTGGTCTAGTGTTATCGAGTCATGGTTGCTCTTTTATGTGTGATTGCTTTGTTCTTAACTTCGCTGGGTATGGGATCATCTTGGGCATGGATTGGCTCAAGAGATATGCGGCAAGGGTGAATTGCGAGAAGCTAGAGGTGAGGGTCGGGGATGTGGAAGGGCGAAAGGTGTTGATTAGATGTAAGCGCGAAGACGGGGTCTTCGTGAGTTATCTATATTCACTTGGGATTCCACAGGAAGACCTATCATCAGTGCTGACGAGGTCAAAGGGTTGACGCCGCATCGTGAGACCGAGTTTAGGATCGATTTGGTCGAAGGTGCTAATCCAATTGTTATGCCCCTTAGGCGGATGGCGCCTTGGGAACAACGAGAGTTAGAGGTGCAAGTTCGTGACCTTTTGGGAAAAGGATTCATTCGGAGGAGTGTTCCCGAGTGCGGTGCACCAGTCGTGTTTGCAACTAAGGCAGATGGCTCGTTAAGACTGTGTGTGGACTATCATGAGCTGAACAAGGTGACTAAGAAGAACAAGTATCTGTTGCCAAGGATTGATGACTTGTTCGATCAGCTTCACGAAGCCAAAGTGTTTTCTCAGATGGATTTGGCAACGGGATTTCACCAGTTGAGAGTGGCAAAGGATAGTGTGCCAAAGACTGCTTTTAGGACACCGTCCGGGTTCTTCGAGTGGTTGGTGATGCCATTCGGGTTGACTAACGCGCCAGCGTATTTTGTGGATCTTATGAATAGAGTGTTCAGAGATCAGTTGAGTAAGTTTGTGCTAGTATTCGTGGATGATATACTGGTTTACTCCAGAAATGTGGAAGAACATAAGACGCACTTGAGAGTTGTGTTAGAGATCTTGCGAAAGCATCAGCTTAAGGCTAAGTTCTCAAAGTGTCACTTCTGGAAGAATGAAGTAAGGTTCTTAGGTCATGTTGTTTCTGGAAATGGTATAGCGGTTGACCCCGCTAAAGTTGCAGCAATCCAGGACTGGGATAGACCTAAGAATGCGACGGATGTTCGGAGTTTCCTTGGGTTGGCTGGTTATTACCAAAGGTTTATCAAGGATTTCTCCAAGATAGCTGCACCATTAACAGGATTGACGAAGAAGAATCAAGTGTTCGCATGGAATGCGAAGTGTGAACAAGCGTTCAGAATCTTGAAGGAAAGATTGACGAGTGCACCTGTGTTGACCATTCCAAGTGGGAATGAAGAGATTGTGGTATATACTGATGCATGTGGTACTTGTAACAACCCGTATTTTGATAACGTGCTATAACCATAAATCTAGTCAGAATTAAAATTTAAAATAAGAACTAAGGGAAACGGGTTGCGCCATTGCGTTCGTCTCGGAATTCTGCATGAAATCGAGTCCGAGTTTTCCAAAATCGGAGTCCGTATGACCAAGTTATGGCTCTCCAAAGTTTTAGAAATTTTCAGAGTTCAAAACAGCTCGAATTCGAATTCAAAATTCGAATTTCAAACGCAGAACAGACTGGGCGTGAAATTTCCCACCCAGACCCAGGTCGACTGGGGAGTCGACTGGGCAGTCGACCCCCCCAGGTCGACTGGGCAGTCGACTTGGGTGTCGACCTGGTCCCCGAGCCCATTTTTGGGCCAGTGTTCGTTCTGATGTATCTAGTCCGATTTCTGTCCAGATTCATCTGCCTAAAACTTTTTAAACAGCCCTAAACCTAGCCTTCTCTACACACAATTCTATTCTGCTTCTACTCTGCCTCTGTTCTAAATGAAAATAAAAATGGCATCGCTGCTCTGCTGGAATCAAAACTAGAAGCTAATCAACATCAACCTAAGCAACTCGATTCAAATCTAGTTAGGATTCAAGTAAAGATTCAACGGCTTCAAGCTACGACGCCTAGACCATATTGAATCAAATCAGAAGATTAATCAAGTTAGACGTTTCAACGTGACAACGAATCGATTTGTCCTCTCTTAGCCAATCAGTGTAAGTTCTAGTTATTTTCCGATTTAAATATTTGATTATAATATGGCACTGAATTAAAGTGAAATTGGATCTAAGTATGTTTATCGATCCAGATCTATTTCTGTTGTTTCTTAAATCTTGAGTTTTGACTTGTCTATCTTTTTTCTCATGACAAGTTCATAATCTATTCAGCCTGTTGTAAATTAATTTTCTCGATTCATGTTAATATTATTATCAAATTGTAATCTTCATGCCTGTGATGATGTTTTTCCCTCTGATCTTGCTTATACTACGAATTCTACCTTTCCCCTATTTATTTTCTTTTGATGAACCTTGGTCAATTTCGGACCTTGGCCTAAAATCACGATTTGCGTACGAGATGTATATGGGGGAATTATGGGATTATTGCCTATATGAATATGTTGGAATTATTGGCAACATGAAATTGGAAATTATCACTGTATCTGCATGTTTGGGGCTTGATCTGTAAATTTTGGTAGAATCTTGTTATGGGGAAATTTGCATAAATAATATATACATGGAATTTGGCATTAATAGGATCTATGTAAAAAGGCATGAAACTTGGTATATATCTAAATTGGCTAGGATTGGACACATATAAATTGATATATGTAATTTTGACGTGGATCGTGACATATGTAAAAAGCTAGAACTTGTTATAGGTAAATTGGTGTAAACATGGAATACATGTAGTTTGATATGGAACCTGAACATATGTAAATTGGCTAGAATTGGGCATATGTATATCGACATGAAAAGTTAGAACTTGGGCATATATATTAATATGTAAAGTTGGGTTTTGGGTAGTTGGCTTGTATTGTAAATAAAAAGGCTATAACTTGGCATAACTTTATAGCAAATTTTAGTAATACTTTGGGAACACTTTTGGGGCAAAAACGTGAGTTATGAACTTGATTATAGGCATAAGTTGAAAACTAGAAACTTGACATGAAACTTGCTCAGAAATTTGAACATTGTTATAACTTGAACATGGACATGACACTTAGATAACTTGAAAATGGCTAACTCGAGGTTGGGTTGAGTTTGAAGTATAAACCTGCCCGGAACCGCCCGGCGAATCCAGTAACTGCAAACAATAGGACCCAATGTGAGTAGTTGGTCATACCGCGCTTAAAACCCGAGGTTAGACTAGGTTGTGGTATAAACCTGCCCGGACCCGCCCGGCGTAACCAGTAACCACAACCAAGTCTAATGTGAGAGGTTGGGGTGCATTAAGTAATTTAATGCCACATGATAAGGTTAAGTAATATGATTAGACTAATAACACTTAACCGATATGACATGAATGGGTGGGTTAAGTAATATGACTGGACTAGTAACACTTAACCATTTTAATATGACTAGTGGATGGGGTTAAGTTAACATGCACTTAACTAATCTAACGTCATGCGGGGTAAGGTTAAGTAACAACAGAGGATAACACTTAACCGACACAACATGATAAGTAGGTGGGTTAAGTCACGAACTTGAACGACCATACTTAACCAATTTGACACGACGATTTGATAGGGTTAAGTCATGAATCGCTTGAATATACTTAGCCAATTTGACACGATGATTTGATAGGGTTAAGTCATGAATCGCTTGAATATACTTAGCCAATTTGACACGATGATTTGATAGGGTTAAGTCATGAATCGCTTGAATATACTTAACCAATTTGACACGATGATTTGATAGGGTTAAGTCATGAACCGCTTGAATATACTTAACCAATTTGACACGATGATTTGGTAGGGTTAATTCATGAACCGCTTGAACATACTTAACCAACTTGACACATGATTCGTAGGGCTAAGTCATGAACTTAAACGACAACACTTAGCCAATTTGACATGACACGTAGACGGGTTAAGTCACGAACTTGAATAACCACACTTAACCAACTTGACATGCTAGACTGATGGGGTTAAGTCTCGAATTTAAATGACAACACTTAACCTGCTGGACGGAAACCCTAGTTACGCGGTCCTTTTCAGCAGTAACCCACTAGATGTATCATGGTACCCTAGAACTAGGCAGGGTGGGGCACGATTACTGGGATGATTGTAAGCGACCAGAACGACGGCTGAGTTGGTGCGCCATTGTAGGTTCAGGCGGACTATGGTCGTGCACGTAGTCCGGAGTTGAAAAAGCAGGCATTGGGCACCAGTAGGTTTACACTGTGCATGCTTGATTCGTGTCGGTGGTTGGCACCCTAGGGCTTGATACACCCTATGGTGGACCTAGCACAGGTGAAAACATTCGTGATAGGGCCGTATGACACAGACACATGAACGAGATAGGACTTGTAGGGAGCCGATCGATTAATAGATCGTTTCGTGAGACCAAGTAATGGATCATTTCATGACATTGGGCAAGGGATCATTTTATAGTCAACACATGACACGGGTTGGGATACTAGTACGGTTGGTGCAGAGCAAATAGATATCATAGAAATATCTTAATGGTAAAGCAGAGAAATCTTGCGATGCTTGATAGAAATCTTGCGAAATTATACTTAGTTTATCTTGAATGGAAACCTGGCGATGTTATACTTGACAAAAACCATATGAGGTTATTCTTAGTTATCTTTCCTGTAGCTTATCTTGTCATCATGCTTATGTTTACTTTCAGTTTATTCATGCCATGTTATCTTTACCTGTTTTTATGCTGAAAGTCACTAGGACTTACTCAGTCTTTATGACTGACCCGTTTTGTTTTGCCTCTTTTTCTTCCGTTTCCCCCCCAGGTTCGCAGGGTGGGAATACAGCTTAGTTCGGATCTTACCACGCTCCAAAGCTCTTTCATGTACGGTTTGGATTTCTCTTGGCTATGGCTTGCTTTGCTTTATTGGGGAATGATTTATAACTATGGTTTTATGCTTCTTTACTATTGCAAGACAGATTTCAATGTAATTGACTTAATAGCATTTTGATGTAAAAGGCTTTAGACCTTACTAGATTTTAAAGCAATGAAATTTGGGTTTTCCTTCTGCTGTTTTATTTATGTTCTGTCTTGTAATATTTCTGTGTATGTTTACCTAGATAATACTCCACCAAAGCTAGTGCATTCCCTTTGTGAGTGACCCTAGCGGAGGTGGGGTGTTACATTTGGTATCAGAGCAGAAGGTTACCAGGCTGGGCAAAAACTTGTAAAAACCTTCTGAAATTATTTTCAAAACGTTTACAAAGAAGCATTTTTCTTAGAAAAGTTTTGTTTTACGAATGGCATATTCCCCAAAGCCATATGCACTATCTTTTGATTCTCTCCTTGAGACTCTTCTCTCTTTCTTATTCACCATAGTTTGTAGGCATGCAACACATGTCGGAGGGCAAATTAGTGACCAACCTCCATCTGTAGCCGCAGTAGTTCCATCAGCGACTAAACTTATTTCAAGCTTTAGAGGGTTGCCGTGCGATGGAGGTAGCTTTCGAGAAACTTGTCAACAAGCTATACAAGGATAGTAAGAACGAGGATAAAGAACACAAGCCTAAGGATGAGAAACTTGTTGATAAGGCGTAATCCACGAAAGAGGAAAAGGTGAAAGGGAAGAGGTCAAAGTAAAAGAATAATAAAACCCATGACAAGAAAGAACATCGTTGGTATGGTAAAAAGGGACATGTAGTTAAGTATCATAGGACAAGGACAAGGGCAAAGAACAAGATTGTCGAGAGGGCAATTGTATGCTCTCACTACTAGCATACCTAAGAGAGGTGGTAACGTTCCTGTTAAAAGTTTAGCTTCTCTTTTCTATCATACCATGGGAACTTTGTTTTTATACATCGCATCCTTTTAATTCTGCCTCGATAGTCGAGTCTCTGCACCTTAGTACTAGCGTAGTAGAGGATCCCATTTTTGTCTCAAATCCTGTTGGGGAATCGGCTCATGTATTCATGATTTGTTTGGATTTGAGAATGTCTATGAAGTAATGCTTATGTTTTCGGGCTATGGGTTGATTCTAGGGACGGAGTGGTTATCCAGTAAGGGTGCCGTTCTCGGTTTTGAATAGAGGGTAGTTAGACTCTTGACTTGCCTCGGTAATACCCTCGAAGTCGCGTGTAACCTTTAGCGTTCTATCAGGATTTGTTACCTAGAATCTCTTGACACATTTATTGGTAATTTATTGATCCGCTCGAGTAGTGTTCGCCACTAAGGCAGATGGTTCATTTCGCTTATGCATGAGTTGTAGAAAGTCACCTTAGTAAGTACATTTGGCAACAAGGTTGATATTTGTTATTTTCAAGAGATAATTCATCTGTGTGAAATGCCTCCTAGTAAGTGAACGAGATCCAAGATTCACTAGTGAATTTTGGAGAGCTTGCATGAAACCATGAGTACATAGTTAAGTTTGAGCCGAGTATACTAGAAGGAGGATAAGTGAAAGTGGAATGAGAGGCAACAGTGAAATGAGTTCCAACTCATATTTTGGAAACAAGAATTAAGAATATGTGAAGTTAAAGACGGTCAAAGCACAATGGAGTTAAGCTCAAGGAAAAGCGACATAGAAGATTGAAGGCTAGATACGTGCATCATATCTCTTTTTAAGAGTATATCCTTGATCCCTCTTTTCCTGTAGAGCTTATTTGCATGCTATCTTTCAAGTATATCCTCTCGGTCCTATTCTCAATCCCATTTCTGTTAGAAACCCCATAGGGAGCATGACTCATCTGTTAGTAATACATTTTGGGGCTTGAGGGTGTCCGTTGGGTTGACTAAACTCTTTGGGTTTTATAGGATACGGGTTGGTTTTAGGAAGGGATTCCCTTGTGACCTAAAAGGAGTCCATCATGCTTAGTTTCCTCGAAACATATATTGGTTTGATTGAGTAATTCTTTGGGTGTCATCCTGATGTTGATTTCGGTCTCCGGAGCTGGTGCTTAGGGAGTTCTTCTCCTAATCAGTATATATGTGACGTAGATTTCTAGTTTTGACATTGCCTAATGGGCACAAAGTTTTTATTTGCTTCTATCTTTCGATCCTATCTTGATAACCTTAGGTAGAACCCTATGGATGTAAACATGTGTTTGAGACATGTTATGATTGATGGTTGCAAGTGGTTGCAAGTGGCTGCTAGTGGTTGCTCGTGATTGCATCACACACATTAGGCACAAGATCGGCTCAGACACATTTTCATATTGCATATGCATGAGTGTTTATACTTGTTTATGGATGAAATTGGATGTGTTATCATATGTATGATGCATATGGATGGATGTTTGTGCACACATATAGTGTTTATGTGACTAGGACTATTTGCATACATGTTGGACTCATGGCACTAAACATATTTTGCATTAAGAGGATCAATCAGGTCTGATCATTTGCATTAGATAAGGAACATATACACACACTTTCTGCATATGTACATACGGCATTAGAAATCTCTTAAGGACAATGTTTGCTTGTGGATGATGTTTTGAGTAGATGGATGATGGATGGTAGGATACGTTCTTCCTAACTTAGAGATTTCGGGGACGAAATCCTTTAAGGAGGGGAGAATGTAACAACCCGTATTTTGATAACGTGCTATAACCATAAATCTAGGCAGAATTAAAATTTAAAATAAGAACCAAGGGAAACGGGTTGCGCCATTGCATTCGTCTCGGAATTCTGCATGAAATCGAGTCCGAGTTTTCGAAAATTGGAGTCCATATGACCAAGTTATGGCTCTCCAAAGTTTCAGAAATTTTCAGAGTTCAAAACAGCTCGAATTTGAAATTCGAATTTCAAACGCAGAACAGACTGGGCGGGAAATTTCCCGCCCAAACCCAGGTCGACTGGGGAGTCGACTGGGCAGTCGACCCCCCCAGGTCGACTGGGCAGTCGACTTGGGTGTCGACCTGGTCCCCGAGCCCATTTTTGGGCCAGTGTTCGTTCTGATGTATCTAGTCCGATTTCTGTCCAGATTCATCTGCCTAAACTTATTTAAACAGCCCCAAACCAAGCCTTCTCTACACACAATTCTATTCTGCTTCTACTCTGCCTCTGTTCTAAATAAAAATAAAAATGGCGTCGCTACTCTGCTGGAATCAAAACTAGAAGCTAATCAACATCAACCTAAGCAACTCGATTCAAATCTAGTTAGGATTCAAGTAAAGATTCAACGGCATCAAGCAACGACGCCTAGACCATATTGAATCAAATCAGAAGATTAATCAAGTTAGACGTTTCAACGCGACAACGAATCGATTTGTCCTCTCTTAGCCAATCAATGTAAGTTCTAGTTATTTTCCGATTTAAATATTTGATTATAATATGGCATTGAATTAAAGTGAAATTGGATCTAAGTATGTTTATCGATCTAGATCTATTTCTGTTGTTTCTTGAATCTTGAGTTTTTGACTTGTCTATCTTTATTCTCATGACAAGTTCATAATCTATTCAGCCTGTTGTAAATTAATTTTCTCGATTCATGTTAATATTATTATCAAATTGTAATCTTCATGCCTGTGATGATGTTTTTCCCTCTGATCTTGCTTATACTACGAATTCTACCTTTCCCCTATTTATTTTCTTTTGATGAACCTTGGTCAATTTCGGACCTTGGCCTAAAATCGCGATTTGCGTACAAGATGTATACGGGGGAATTATGGGATTATTGCCTATATGAATATGTTGGAATTATTGGCAACATGAAATTGGAAATTATCACTGTATCTGCAAGTTTGGGGCTTGATCTGTAAATTTTGGTATAATCTTGTTATGGGGAAATTTGCATAAATAATATATACATGGAATTTGGCATTAATAGGATCTATGTAAAAAGGCATGAAACTTGGTATATATCTAAATTGGCTAGGATTGGAACATATAAATTGATATATGTAATTTTGACGTGGATCGTGACATATGTAAAAAGCTAGAACTTGTTATAGGTAAATTGGTGTAAACATGGAATACATGTAGTTTGATGTGGAACTTGAACATATGTAAATTGGCTAGAATTGGGCATATATGTATATCGACATGAAAAGTTAGAACTTGGGCATATATATTAATATGTAAAGTTGGGTTTTGGGTAGTTGGCTTGTATTGTAAATAAAAAGGCTATAACTTGGCATAACTTTATAGCAAATTTTAGTAATACTTTGTGAACACGTTTTGGGGGCAAAAACGTGAGTTATGAACTTGATAATAGGCATAAGTTGAAAACTAGAAACTTGACATGAAACTTGCTCAGAAATTTGAACATTGTTATAACTTGAACATGGACATGACACTTAGATAACTTGAAAATGGCCAACTCGAGGTTGGGTTGAGTTTGTAGTATAAATCTGCCCGGAACCGCCCGGCGAATCCAGTAACTGCAAACAATAGGACCCAATGTGAGTAGTTGGTCATACCGCGCTTAAAACCCGAGGTTAGACTAGGTTGTGGTATAAACCTGCCCGGACCCGCCCGGCGTAACCAGTAACCACAACCAAGTCTAATGTGAGAGGTTGGGGTGCATTAAGTAATTTAATGCCACATGATAAGGTTAAGTAATATGATTAGACTAATAATACTTAACCGATATGACATGAATGGGTGGATTAAGTAATATGACTGGACTAGTAACACTTAACCATTTTAATATGACTAGTGGATGGGGTTAAGTTAACATGCACTTAACTAATCTAACGTCATGCGGGGTAAGGTTAAGTAACAACAGAGGATAACACTTAACCGACACAACATGATAAGTAGGTGGGTTAAGTCACGAACTTGAACGACCATACTTAACCAATTTGACACGACGATTTGATAGGGTTAAGTCATGAATAGCTTGAATATACTTAGACAATTTGACACGATGGTTTGATAGGGTTAAGTCATGAATCGCTTGAATATACTTAGCCAATTTGACACGATGATTTGATAGGGTTAAGTCATGAATTGCTTGAATATACTTAACCAATTTGACACGATGATTTGATAGGGTTATGTCATGAATCGCTTGAACATACTTAACCAATTTGACACGATGATTTGGTAGGGTTAAGCCAATTTGACATGACACGTAGACGGGTTAAGTCACGAACTTGAATGACCACACTTAACCAACTTGACATGCTAGACTGATGGGGTTAAGTCTCGAATTTAAATGACAACACTTAACCTACTGGACGGAAACCCTTGTTACGCGGTCCTTTTCAGCAGTAACCCACTAGATGTATCATGGTACCCTGGAACTAGGCAGGGCGGGGCACGATTACTGGGCTGATTGTAAGCGACCAAAACGACGGCTGAGTTGGTGCGCCATTGTAGGTTCAGGCAGACTATGGTCGTGCACGTAGTCCGGAGTTGAAAAAGCAGGCATTGGGCACCAGTAGGTTTACACTGTGCGTGCTTGATTCGTGTCGGTGGTTGGCACCCTAGGGCTTGATACACCCTATGGTGGACCTAGCACAGGTGACTACATTCGTGATAGGGCCGTATGACACAGACACATGAACGAGATAGGACTTGTAGGGAGCCGATCAATTAATAGATCGTTTCGTGAGACCAAGTAATGGATCATTTCATGACATTGAGCAAGGGATCATTTATAGTCAACACATGACACAGGTTGGGATACTAGTACGGTTGGTGCAGAGCAAATAGATATCATAGAAATATTTTAATGGTAAAGCAGAGAAATCTTGCGATGCTTGATAGAAATCTTGCGAAATTATACTTAGTTTATCTTGAATGGAAACCTGGCGATGTTATACTTGACAAAAACCATATGAGGTTATTCTTAGTTATCTTTCCTGTAGCTTATCTTGTCATCATGCTTATGTTTACTTTCAGTTTATTCATGCCATGTTATCTTTACCTGTTTTTATGCTGAAAGTCACTAGGACTTACTCAGTCTTTATGACTGACCCATTTTGTTTCGCCTCTTTTTCTTCCGTTCCCCCCTCAGGTTCGCAGGGTGGGAATACAGCTTAGTTCGGATCTTACCAAGCTCCAAAGCTCTTTCATGTACGGCTTGGATTTCTCTTGGCTATGACTTGCTTTGCTTTATTGGGGAATGATTTATAACTATGGTTTTATGCTTCTTTACTATTGCAAGACATATTTCGATGTAATTGACTTAATAGCATTTTGATGTAAAAGGCTTTAGACCTTACTAGATTTTAAAGCAATGAAATTTGGGTTTTCCTACCGCTGTTTTATTTATGTTCTGTCTTGTAATATTTCTGTGTATGTTTACCTAGATAATACTCCACCAAAGCTAGTGCATTCCCTTTGTGAGTGACCCTAGCGGAGGTGGGGTGTTACAGTACTGGACTTGGAGCAGTGATAATGCAGAAGGATAAGGTAGTGGCTTACGAAAGTCGACAGCTAAAGCCGCATGAGAGAAAATATCCGACTCATGATTTGGAGTTGGCAGCGATTGTGTTTGCTCTGAAGATGTGGAGACATTACCTGTTGGGAGTACGATTTGAGTTGTTTACGGATCACAAGTCGTTGAAGTATCTTTTCTCCCAAAAGGATTTGAATCTTCGGCAGCAACGATGGTTAGAGTTTCTGGCATCGTATGATTTTGGGATAGCCTATACTCCTGGCAAAGGCAATGCAGTTGCAGATGCATTGAGTCGAAGACACGCAAGTTTGGGAGCGATGTTTTCGGAATGGAAGGGCCTCGAGTACTTGGCAAGGTTCAATTTCAGGCCAAGGTGTGAGTTGGAACCTGAAATATTGGCAAGCTTTTCGATAAGGCCTACTCTTATCGAAAGGATTGGCGAGGGCCAAAAGAAAGATGCGAAGCTTGTCGAGTTCATTCAGAAACTGGAACCAGAGGGTAAAGAGTTCGAGCTCGACCGAGAAGGTTGGCTTCGAAAACAAGGACGATTAGTTGTTCCTGACATCGACGGATTGAGGGATGAGGTTCTGAGAGAATGTCATCACTCGAAGCTAACGATTCATCCCGATGGTAATAAAATGTATCAGGACATGAAGCGAGCCTACTACTGGGAAGGGATGAAAAGTGATATTGGAAAATTCATTTCCAAGTGTATGAACTGTCAGTTGGTGAAAGATGAACAGAAGAAGCTGAGTGGTTTACTTCAGCCATTAGAGGTTCCTACATGGAAGTGGGAGCAGATATCAATGGATTTTATCGATGCACTACCTAGAACTAGGACAGGGAATGAAGGGATTTGGGTCATTGTGGATCGTTTGACCAAAAGTGCAAGGTTCATTCCTATCAAGACGACTAGGACAACATCAAAATTGGCTGAGCTTTATGTGAAATGGATAGTTCGATTCCATGGTGTCCCAAAGAGTATAGTAAGTGACCGGGATCCATTGTTCACGAGTGGATTTTGGAAAAGTTTGCAAGAAGCTTTGGGAACCGAATTGTGTTTAAGTACGGCATATCATCACCAAACTGATGGTCAGACCGAGAGAGTCAACCGAGTTTTAGAAGATCTCCCGAGGGCTTGTGTGTTAGACTTCGGAGGATCATGGGAGGACCATCTACATCTAGTTGAGTTTGCATATAATAATAGCTACCAGTCGAGTATTGGGATGGCACCATACGAGGCGTTGTATGGAAGACCGTGCAATTCTCCAGCTTGCTGGTTAGAAACTGGAGATAAGTTGGTACTTGGGCCTGAAATGATTAGAGAAACCTTGGATTGTATCAAGATTGTTCGACAACGAATGAAGGCGGCCCAAGATCGTCAGAAAAGTTACGCCGATAAGCGTCGTAAGGATTTGGAATTCGACGTAGGTGATATGGTTTTCGTGAAGATTTCACCGTTGAAGCATGTGGTTCGATTCAGAAGTAAAGGGAAGTTGGCTCCTAGGTTTGTTGGACCGTTTCCGATAGTCGAGCGAATAGGAAAGCTCGCATATAGGTTGGAGTTACCCGAGAAGATGTCGAGTGTGCATAATGTTTTCCATGTGTCGTTTCTACGGAAGTTTGTGCACGACTCGAATGTGGTGGTATCTCCAGAACAGTATGAAGATTTAGAAGTCGAGACCGCAGTTGCGAAGCCTCGTAGGCCACTTCGTGTTGTGGGGAATGACATGAAACAGCTTAGGAGGAAGACGGTTAAGCTAGTCAAGGTACAATGGAGTGAAGATGGCGACGATTGTACATGGGAGACGGAAGAGAGCATGAGGGCGACTCATCCAGAACTTTTCATCGGTAGAACCCTTAGATTGTATCGTCGTTATATCGTTGTATCTTGTTGTTGTTTGATAGAATTCCGCGTGCTAGGATAAGGCTATGGATGCATGGCTTGATGGTTGCTAGTTTGGGTGATAGGATTGGCTTCTCATGGATGATAGGCATGCGGAATTGTTATGGTTGCTTGTGTTTGCTTGGAATTTCGGGGGCGAAATTCTTAAGGGGGGGAGAATGTAACAGCCCGCATTTTACGTATCAGAAATCGTAAAATATTTTTATTTTATTTCCTGAGGGTTGGATCATTCTCATCTTTTGGTATGTTGCTTATGCGGATATGAGACATGTCCATAAATTTTACCGATTTTGTTTGTGACCATTTTGCCCCTGTCAGTCTTGTACAGGGCATAACTTTTGACTAAGGTCGAATCAGAGGGTGAGACCTATGTTATTGGAAAGGAATTGATGATTCTCTTTCCGTAGAGTGGTTACATGAACGATTTGGTTCTGCGGTTTGGGAGAAATCGCTATTTTAAGGTTTTTCAGTTAGCTGTTCAGGTTTTGGAAGGCTAATGGGCTGATTTGGAGAAGGCCCATTAAGGGGTTGGTAGAGGCTATAAATAGAGGGTAAGGGATATGGGGAAAGGTTGGATTTTCCATTTTCTTATGGGGAGGCTTTGATCTCCTTCTTCCTCTAACACCTTTCCACCATTAAAATTCCAAATCCAAGGAGGGAAATCGAAGATCTATACCATTCAAGGCTAGATCAACATCGTTTCAAGGGCGAATTCATCGGATTGAAGGGTTTGATTCGAAGTGTTCGCTGTCCGGATTGCTTTTTCATCGATTTTGCTTTGTTTTGGATAATCGGTGAGTGATTTACATCTCTCATTCGGATTCATGCAAGTATATGAGTTTTATGTTGTTAATTTCATCATTTCCGTGTTCTTTTCCTTAGATCTACACCATGATATGTTTATATTACATATGAATCATCTTAGGATCTGATCTAGATAATTTAAATGATTAATTTCATGATTTCTCTCAAGTTTATGCAAATTAGATCCGTTCTTATGTTCATATGTTCACTTATCATGTTTTGGGAAATTTATGTGTTTTGATGGAAATTGTTAGATTGATGATATTGTTGGTTGCATAACATGTTTGTGGTTGCGTTTGGATGAACCGGATAAGCCAGTTTCATCGGATTCGTCGTTTGGCAAAGTTTTGGTCGAAATCGAAGTCGAAATGGAGTTGTGCAAGAATCGGGTCGGTCTAGAGGGGTCGGTCCTAGACTGGTCGGACAAATCGTGGCTTGGGAAGCAAGACAGGGATTGGGTCGGCTAAGAGGGAGCAGGCTAGTCGGATCGGTCGCAAGGAAGTGGTCGGTCGGTCTATACTGGTCAGGTCGAGCAAATCTGGAGTTCTGATTTGGAGCAGGCGGGTCGGTCATGTTCCAGGAAGGGGGTGATCAGGTGGGGTCGCTCTAGGGTGGTTGGTCGAGCAGGTGGTCGGTCGGTCTCAGGTGATAAAGGCTGGTCGGTCTTGGAGCTGGTCGGTCTGATCGGTCCAGAAGGTTGAGAAGGGAGTCTGGTCGGTTCAGAAGGATTCTGGTCAGTCCAGAAGGAGCTGAGGGAGGTCGGGTCGGTTCAGGAGGGGTCTGGTCGGTTCAGAATGGGTCTGGTCGGCATTTCTAGTGGAAATTTCCGATCGGACACTTCAAGTGATGTTATAACTTCGAAGTAGTTCAAGTGGGAAGGTTCGAAGTGTTGAATGTGATCGTTGATCAAGGTGGAACAACGAATGAGGTGACAACTCAAAGGTCGTGAGTTGATGGATAATGGTGGCTCGAGAAGGTTGCTTGAGCTATGGAATATCGTCAAGGTTGGACGACTAGAGATGCGAAGGCCGAGAGGTCATCGTTGTCGTAAGTTCTAGCAGGCTCAAAGCAGGGGTACGATGGGGGCACCCAAAAGATCAGAAGGTTGTTTGTCGAGTACCCTGGGTCTTGGGGAAAGGCCTAGTGTCAAGGTTGGACGTTGTCATGGTTGGACATATGGAGTTCATGCTAGAACTGGGGTTACCATTAGCCCTTGACATATGGCAAGGTTGGCCGTCATACGATAATGATGGTTTCGAAGCAGGATTGGCGGTGATAGCCAGAGTCTGTCTTGTATGCTGGATGTTTTGCTTGTGCCATCTCACGTGGGTTATCCAACAGCGAAGTAGATGTTCCTTGAATGCTTGTCTGATATTGGTTTCGGCCTCTGGGGCTTGTATTCGAGGGATGTTGAATTCGAATAGGATGATTTGCGTGAGATATATATAATCTTGATCCCATATTTGCTATTGTTGATTATTTCTGTTTGCTATGAACAAATGGTTGTTCTGGTTTCTATGGATTAATGGTTGAAATGCTTGGTGTAAAGGCTATCACTGTCCGATGTGGGGAAGATAAGATTGAGTTCTTCTCTGGTGATGTGGGTAGATAAGTTGTTCATTTACCCATTCTCATATACTTTCTTGTTGAAGTTTGTTAGCTGTTTTATCGCTCACTAAGACTATTGTCTGACTCAAGGTTTTATGTCTCCTCTTATTACCTTGGGCTGTTCATCCGGTTGCGGATGGGCAGACTAAGTAGTAGGTTACAGGTAATGGAGCTTAGTGAGACGGGGAAGCTGAGCGAAGATGAGCAGGAGGCTGGCGTACCAGTTTTATTACTATCTAGTATTTCTGTTTCCGCTGTTTGAGTTGCTTTAGAGTTATAGTGAGGCCTTATGTACAAACTTTGATATCAGTTGGATAACCTTTCTGGATGTTGAGAAAGTTTCAAAAGTTTGCTATATGATACCTCATTACTATTACCTGTTGTATATGTTCTATTATATTTCATCCTTGCGCTGTGAGTTCTACGACAGGTTTCGATGTGTTTACCTACTCTGATGATCATCCATAGCAGCCTGGCACACCTTTCAGCACATTATTCCACTTGTTTAGTGCGGGGGTTATGGGCGGTCGTCACAGACTGGGAGTTTGTAAGACATATTGTTGTTTGTTGTTGAGCCAATAGTCGCTTCAGAGGGAATCTGGACTCGGGGGGAGTCTTGTACTCGTATTCATTTTGCCAGGGGGAGGGGTCAAGTTAAACTCGGCCGGGGGGTCATATTGATAGGTGCCTGAATACGTATATTGTACTTGGCCAAGCTCAAGGCAAAATTTTATGATGTTGGATCCACTTTGATGTTTTGGTGACATTGATCTTATGATCATACATTTATGATTTGTTGCTATTGGATTTATATCCATATATTATGATAAATTTGGTGTTTGTTGTTGGTGATTACATTAATGCTATTTAAACTCTTTTGAGTTTACTCATGTTGCCTTTGTTGAATTTGGTATATTGAGCTTTGATGTTATTTGATGTGATGCAAGTACTTGGCTTACGGCTAGTACATAACCTAGATGAAAACTCCTTATTGATACTACGATGAATTTACGACTTTACTCCACCCCTTGAAGTTACCTTTTTAACTCTTCTAGATGGAGATTAACTTTACATATCTAATGATATCATTATGTACTTATACACATTGTTAACTATACTGAAGCGTGTATATTAATTCTTGGGTCAAACTGAGCTTTTCAGGTACCCTTTGCTACTTTTAGTATGTGTTCGCTTCTGATGTGGATCTTTCATCTCATTTTCGGCATTATAGTTGTGCTCTTTAGATGTAGATATTTTGGATTGACCTTATACTCTAATATGTACCCTATTGTCTAGACTTGTTATATATATATGTATGTATATATGTACATATATATATATATGTGTGTGTGTGTGTGTGTGTTTTGTGTTGTTGTATACCCCAATTTTGACATTGTATATTGTAAGACACTAATGTATATATGGCTGGGTTGTCTATTTTATGATCTGTGATGTTTCATTTAATTGCTTTTGTTATGTATTTTATTAGAACTGCTGTAATATTTCATTAAATAATGGTTAAAAGTGGTTATCCACATAGGAAAAATATAGAGCATCTATTGATACTTTTAATGTTTATGTAATACAAGACCTATGGATGTCACTCCTAAGCAGCCATATTCTCTGCATTAGTAAACGACATTACTTTTTAATGTTGTTTACTAACGTGGGTCACAGATGGGGCATCACATACATATTGTGGTTGATTTCTCGTAGACATATTTATACATGTAAATTATTCTATGAAATACTGTAAAAGACAAGGTTTGAAATTTTATTTACTAGAACTTGTTGTTCAGACTCCCTCCTCTTAACAAAACTAGTCAGAATGGCATTTCAAGGTAATGAAGCATGGAAGGCAGAAGCAATTATCTGTGACAATAACATATAATTTTGTGGTTATTCTTATGCTCCCATGAGATTATGTATGAATGATTTGTTTATGATTTTACATTAGTTTTATGGCCCTTACACTCAAATAAATTTGTTATAATTACGAGTTTGGAAATAAAGGGTATGTATTTAATATTATATTTTAATTTTTCAGATGAATATACCTATGAATATTAAGAGATTTTATAGACCTTCCTCTTTCTTTATGCAATGAAGGTTGTAGGAGGTTGGAAGATCCACCCTTTTAAAAAGGTATTAAGTCATTATGGGACCCACCTCTTTCTTATCATATTGAGTAACAATTCCATAGTATTGTTGATTTCTCGTAGACATGTTCATATACGTAAATTATACTATGAAATGCTGTAAAGGACAAGGTTGGAGATTTTATTCACTATAACTTGTTGTTTAGACTCTGTCCTTAAAACAAAACAGGCCAAAATGGCATCTCAAGAAGATGAAGTTTAGTTGGCGGCAACAACATGTTATTTTATGATATGTACGCATGAAATTACGTATGAAAGATTTCTTTATGATTTTATGCTATTTTTATGACTATTGTACTCATATTGTTTTTATATAATTACGAGTTTTGGAAACAAAGGGGTACATATTTAATGTTATATTTTGATCCATCTACTGCGAGATCTGATTATATAATAAATGTTACATACTATTTGGTTCTTTTTCCATGCCTTGGAATGGTTCTAAGTTTTGATGGTTCTATTCTGAATTGATATTTAGGCTTGTTCCGAGGGGGTTGTTACAATATATGTGAGCAGAGCCCATGCATCGAAGCCAAAGTGTCTGAAACGACCCAAACTCACCCATGAGGGGAAGCCCGGATTGAGTTGAGAACATAACAAATCAGAACACAAAAAATAGAACACTTCATTGCTGTTACAACAATTACATCAGAGTACAAGAATATAACAGAGCATGAATAAATAATATACATCAGAAAAATATCAGAGATTAAAATACATTACATATCAGCGGAAAAATAAAACATATCACAACTGAAACAGATACATGGATATAAAGCCTTCCGAATCTGCAGAAAGAAAAACCTACAAAAACCAAACTACTAGCTGCCCATGTGGAAAATAGGGGCACACAGAGTTTAGGTTAAAACAATAAACTCCAGGGTCAGTCATGGGACTGGTGTGAGGACTAAAAAAGTAATTAAGACTTTACTTTAAAATAGAGTAAATCAAGGGACCACGCCGTATAACACGAAGTAGGTTTCCTCCCAAGAATACCGGTGCATATAACAAAAAGCGCAATGCTTTTTGGGGAAATGTAGCTATTATAAGACTTAGGTCCCATCACACAATGCAACGCAAGCCGGAGGATAGAGTTTTACTTTATAATAGCCAAACATGCTTGGTACCTTTTATAACAAATCATTTGGATATTACTATAAGTGTATAGTGTCAAAATCACTTCAGATATAAATGTATCAATCATAGACGGCATAGTATCCCATGCTACCATGTCGCCATACTAGTTCTGCAAGTAAAACTGAAATGTCACGTATTGGAAATTGGATTCCATCTATGAGTCGAGGCAAAAGATGGCTCCTCACCGATTCGAGACACTCTAGAAAATGCCTCAGGATTACACACTCTGGGCAACCCTTGGATGCTTCAGGGCCGGTCCACACTTACGTTAGTGGATTGGTTATTCCTGAACATAGATTTCCCGGTCCTATCAGGCCTATCCATCGGCCCCATAGTGACCGATATATCTGAGGCGCCTCGCTATTCATCATCCATATAGGTAAAAATAAAATGTCTGCGCTCCATACCATGTCATCACCCATAGATAGAAAGAAACATCGTGCACTCCCTGCAGTCCGATCCCCTTTTTGACTCATACCGGGTGTGAGGCACGTGAATTAACGCTATATAATAAGCTATGCTATTTAAAGCCGTGCTTTGATCATCAACCACAGGGCTCTGCTTTTCAATAAAAGCCTTGATCAACTACATCTCATCATGCCACACTGACAATTCATGCCATGCGACTGATATCCATCAATATATAACCTTTAAGCTCATACGTCTCAGAGAAGGGTGTTTAGCAAGAGAACAAATTCTCCGCGACCAAACAAATATATATTTAATAGAAATCAATCACATAGAGTAAAATCCAATGTCAAACACACATCCATTTATAAGCTCGTTTTGGGTCTGAACGAAATCCGAGGCACCTTATTCCTCGTCCCATATGTCCAATACAGGAGAGAGGTCCTCGCATATCACGTCGATCTCCAAGTACATATGGACGGTCACCACTTATTACCTGGTCCTGGATGTATAACCCAATCAAGACAGCAGTAATCATCCAAACGATGTGAAGATCTCCGTTCTTCAACCACCGTTTTCACCGTTGACTTATCATCAAATCGGTTATTCAGAATGGGAATAAACTTGATCTTTCTGAATAACTCGCGTATTTCATAAACAAGTGCTATAAAAACACAACATACACCTCATTCCAATCCAGAATATTCTTTTATTCAAATATATTTTTCACAATTTAAACCAAATTAAGGTTTTCCAAACTAGTTGGGATTAACGCACCTTACCGAAGTAATCATTTGTTTTATTTCCCAATCCCAACCTATTCATCCCATGGAGGAAAACTGGTAATACTCCATATCTAACACCACGGTGTTATCGGTAAAATTTAGTTACCATTTCCCGTTTAAATCTAATTAAAGATTTAACTATCACCTAGAGTAAAACTGGTGGTACTCCATTCTCGATCATTTCCCAAATTTGATAATTTAAATTATCACATTATCATTTCAGTCTAATTAAAGATTCCTTAAAACTCCACTTAGTTTTATCTTCCAACAATCATTATTATGATTATTTAACTTTGGGAAATCAAACATGTCGCATCGACAATCTACACCGTACCATTGATTTCTGCCGATATATAACCTCTAAACTCATACGTCTCAGAGAAGGGCGTTAAGCAAGAGAATAAATTCTCCGCCACCAAACAGATATATATTTAGCAGAGACCAACAATACAGTTCGAAATACAATGTTAGACATGTAATCCTATCTTTAACTGGGTTAAAGAACCAATGTCATTTATAACACAATTCACGATAAACCCAAAATCACATTCCATTAATTATGGAATCTTCATAGAAAACAGATCAATATATAATCGATATCAATTTCCGTATCCGACTAATAATATAAATGGAATAATGACAAAGCCTTTTAAATTCCGTATATATTAACAGTCTTCCTCCACAGAAGCTCACTTTGGTTATTACCAAATCGAATTCCATTCCATTCCAATTTATTTTATTAAAGTGGAAAACTTTACTTTTGAAAATTTCCATTAAATCTAAATAAAAAGATTTACTAATTCCAAATCACATTTCACTATTAATCGGGTTAAAGAATGAATGTTGTTAAAATAAAATACAGTTCAATATAAACCCTATTCACTTTCCATTTTATTCCAATTACTAAATATAACTGGAAACTCTAATAATCTTAATTAACAGATTTATTCTTTTCACAACGGCATTTAAGAACAGTGTTACTGAAGACACCCTTCACGACAAACCCAAAATCCACTTTGATATTAAATATAAGGCTCTAAATAGAAATTTTATGGGCTTACATTCAATATCAAATTCTGAAACCAACACACATTGTGTGGGGAATAACAATATATATCTGTCTTCCAAATTCCTCCACGATATCAGTATAGTTACGTAATCGAATATCGAAATCTTCCGAAGACGATTTCTATTCAAATCCATTCCATTTCATACATTGGAAAAATTCTGGCTAGATTAAAACCATTAACAAATCCAATTTATTTAAAAACATTGGATTATTTTTCTAGTTAATAACTAGCTCATTTTGATAAAAATATATTTTTATCTTTACAAACGTGAAATTTTTCATCCAAATTCTTTCCAAATAATTTATTATTAATTTCACATAAATTATTAATATTTTTGATAATATTATCAAGGCCCATACCGTCGGTTTCAAATAACGGCCACCGAACTGCATCCATAACGACTTTTCCAAATTTTATTTGGACATAATTCCAAATCCAACCGTTAGATTTCAAATCTTGTATATTCATTAGAAAGCTCTTTCTGATACGAACCCAATTCCGGTTTTAGGAGAATCCGACAGTCGGATCTCCCTTAATGTCAATTCGAAGTCAATGGTTGAAATTCGCGAACAGTCGCGGCGCAGCACGTTCTATTCAAGACATTATTATATATATATAATATATTTCGTTCAAAACGTATTTTATAAATTCTCTTTAAAAACGTTTCCCACTTTCACTTTAATTTTAAATAAAAATTTAATAGTCCTTATCATTATAATATTTAAATGATAATATTTTCAAAATACTAGATTTTGAAATCATTTCCTTTTTGATATTTATTATAAAAATGAATAAAATCATTATAAATATCATTCGCGTTAAGATGTCGCAAATCTAATCAACACGGCTTCATATATTTCAATATTTTCGTGTCCATCCAAAATCGGACATCAAACTCACATTTTAATCCTTTACTGAATATTATTTGAAAATATTCGTTCTTTATGAATTGGAATCAGATCCAATCAATTACCATATAATTTTATTTATATGGATTTTGTACAACACATGTATACAACAACAATGATAACCAATCAACCATCATCCAGAGTGCATTACACAATTGCATAAGCATTAAATATAAATAATTAATGCTTGCAACAGTCTGTCAACCAATCGATTGACATACAACTAAACAATTGGGATTAGTGTACGTCAAATATATATCATCCCAATACCGTGTGGGGTTTCAAACAACAAATACTGAATATTGTTTGTGCAGTTGGGCAATGGGTAAAATTTATCGTTCCAATCCATGTCAGTTAAATAGTTGTACATAAACAAATCGTTCGATTTGTAAATGAATATTTATTTTCATCTCAGGAGAATTTTATGCCATTCATATATACGCTAAAATTATATTTTTAACGGTAAAACATTTATTTCAACACATGAATATTTTTAATAGTTCATACATTCAATAAAAATGATATTTTTATTGTTCAAACATTTTATTCAACACATGAATATTTTATGCAGTTCATATACACAGTAAAATTTATATTTTTAGTGAACAATATTTATTTGAGAAAATTTCGGCACTATAACGGCGCAATATTAGAACCATAGTAATGTCTAGAATTACCCCTCCCCTGATACTGGCTTGCGCTATACACAATATTCAGTCCAACCAACAAAACCACAATACAATCAATAATCACAATACAGTCAATTTTCCATAATACAATCCAAACAACAACCATGATTTGTACAATAAATAATGTCGGGGGCTACTAAGCTCCGTCTGCAACCTAAAATATATTTAACTGTAAAATAATTTGAGTGGGAAGGAGTTCTCACATAGGGATCCACTTCGCCGTTATTTTTTGATGCTTTGATTTGTTGTTCTGGTTCGAGAATTTGCAAATAAGCTCTAATCTTCACGTGGTTTTTTTTCTAGCTAAATACGCCATTCCAGACAACTTTCGCCTAGTGACATTTCTTTCGAAAATGCCCCGTTTGGCCCGAATTTGCGAAAAGAGGCTTTTGGACTGCTGACTTTGGACGTGTTTTCCGGGCGACTCCGCAATCTAAAATAAGACTTCCAAATATCCAAATTGAAGAGAAAATCGTACTCTTCGACATTTGCACTGTGGAGTTTTGGCCACAAGCTCACGGTTTGGGAGATATTGGCTCGGGAAGATCTGGGCTGTGGTGTACGCGCCGGAAGTTGTAAAAATTATATTTTTGGTCAGAGGGGCCCCACGGCGGCGTTGACTGATGGAGGAGGTGGCGGTGGAGTTGCTGGTAGTCGGAGGGTGGTGCAGTCGATGGTCTTGCGGTTGCAAGGGGTGGCGGTGCGGTTTGTGGAGGATTTCCGTTTGGTGGGTGGGAGGAGAGAAAGGGGCGCGGAGAAGGGGGTGTGACCGTCGGCGCCTGCGGGAGGGAGCGACGGTCCGGTGGTGGAGGCAGTGGGCGGAGGAGGCAGCGCGATTGTTTTTTTATTTTATCCCAAAACCGACGGATTTAATTTAGGGGAAGAGAGATTTAGGGTTAGCCTCTATATATAATTATATATTTAATTATTTTAATTTTTCCAAAAAGTGGATTTTCCATTCGAACTCCAAAAGAGACCCAACAACTGATGCCCCTAGCTATATACCCCCATTCCGAATACAATGGGATATGTCCGATAAGCCAATTCGACCGTTTCGATCATCTTTCATAAAAATTAAAATATAAATTAAAATAGCATTCAAAATTGATTTCAACGTACTTTTTAATTTACCAAGGCCGCATACTAGCTCCAAAAATTCTAGAAAAATAAATCTAGCTATGTTTTGACGATACGGTCCTAACAAAACTAATTTCGTCGAATTTGGAGGCCGTTTGAAAAATGACCATTTTCCAGTTGATTAAATTCAAACTGAAGTTGCCAAACGAGCTTAAATTCACCACGCGCACATATTAATTTCAAAAATTCGGAAAACTGGAATATAACAATAATTTGATATTCCAGATCCAACAAAAGTGGTTTCGTCGAAAACAGAGGTCGTTTGCAAAATGGCTATTTTTAAGGGCTATATACTATATATAATGTATATAAATTCCGTAGCGACTATTTTAAATTTTAAAATGGACATAACTTTCAATTCATATTATGAAATCTGAATTTTTCACATTCATTTGAAATTTATTATTAAAATATTCAAATATTTCTTATTTTACTGAAATCCTATTTATTTTGAATCCTGTACATTAAACTGAAATTTAAAATCGAATTTTCAAACTACCACGCCATTTCAGGCTAGTTATATAATTAAAATAAATTTATACGTTCTAACTTCAATTTAAATAAATTTTTAGTCGTTTTTATTTAAATAAATTATTTAAATATTCAAAAACCAATAAAATAGCTAAAATGAAAATTTTAAATTGGTTCTGAAAACCCGGGTTATTACAGTAACCTAAAAGCAGTGAAAAAACAGACCTACGCCTTTAAGTATAGACCATGGAGGAAGGGAATTTTTTTTGAACGGTCGAATTATCTTATCTAATTCTTCACTTTTATCTTTCTACATAACCCGAAATTGAATTGCATACAAATTCGATTTCAAATTGTAATGTAGCCTTATTTTATAAACGATTTGTATTTTGACATGCTTATGACTTTACTTGATCATGTCGAACATATTTGACATGGACATGAACTTGCATAGAATATTACCATTGGACTTAGGAAAAATGTGTAGCCATATGAATGAATTAATAATTGGCTGATATGAAACAAAGACTATGAAAATAGCATAACCTACTTATTAGCAAGCCTGATGGAGGGGCTCACCCTATGATTGTTGCCAAAATTTATGAAAGCTATATGCCATGAGCTCTTAGAGAGAGTAGGAATGAATTGAATTAATACATTTTTATCATCCTTATCATGAAAAAACAAACACTAGACGAGTCCCTGGATGCTTTACTTTAAGGAAAAGTAAATATAACATACTAAACAGGGTTTCACCCTTGAAGCAAAGCAGACATGTTGATTCGAGCTTCAAGGGTGCATGGAAACTTTCATTTTATTTTGAATCTCTACTTCATACTTAACTAAGCATAGCAAATTAAACCCCTGAGACTTAAATCATTTCAACTGAATCAATTTGTGTCGATTAAGCAAAGTCATTATTGTTCGTCCATAAAATATTCAAAAATAGTTTATGATCAGATACCACCCACATAGTAATAAGAAAGTCATGCATAAATTGAAATTACCAAGAAAATGTATGCTATCCCTCCTCTCATCAAAGAAATAAATTAGATGGATATCTAAGAGAGCAAAAGACTAGACTAGATTTAAAATGAAATTCTAAAAATTAGAAGGTTATTTTTAAGAGGAAGCATTAGAAAACCTCACATTAGAAATGGTTCAAGTTTTATCAAGCAGAATAATTAAAATATATCCACAGTCGTTGATTCATACATTATGTAAAGACATGAAGTAAGAACCATAAAATCAAAATCTTCCAAATTCCAATGTCAAGAAATAAATTAAGTTTAAAGAGTTGGATATAGAGTCATAACGAAATCAGGATTTATATTGAAACAAATTAAATGAAAAGTCATTTCAAAATTAGGATTTGTATCCATACAAATCAAATAAGCCATTATATGCAAATATTAGCAATTTACTTAATCAATAATTAAAGAAGAATTAATTTATCTCCTAGAGATACCCAAATCGCTCAGTGTAATTGTAAAAATTCTAACTCATAATATTGTATAGTGCAAGAAATTTTAAATTCCTCAAAACATTGTAAATTTTCCAAGTCCTAGAGGTAGCATGTAATAGAGAAATTATTAATTTTTCTACTAGAGTCCTTATCGGTTGTTCAACCATTTGATTATTCAATAGGATTTTTTATAAACTTATTTAATTGCTTAAATCTTATCCTAACACCCAATCTCTAGTAAGATAATCATATCTAATGTTTCCATTGTTTTTATTTAATAATGCTTCTTTCCAAAATAACCATACTAGTCTATGAACTATTTAGCCAGTGTTGTTCAGCTCTCCCCTTTAGAAGATTTTCATTAGATGTCATAATCATGTAGGCTCTTTATCCCAGACTATTTAGCCCTTTTCCTATATAAGGACTCCATTTCTTTAGTTGAAGATGATATTTTCAAGGTTCCTCAATGCTCTTCCCTCAAGGGGAAGGACTCCAGTGGAGATGAAACTTTTAAGGTTCCCCAACACTCTTCCCTCAAGGGGAAGGACTTCAATAAAAGGAGATGAGAGCCTTAGGCCTTGAATTGCTTTCATTGATTCTAATGCCAAAGGAAAATATCTTCCCAATTGCTGGAGTTACGAGTTGGGTTGAGCCATTGATTCTTCCTCTTTTTATAGAGGAGCTAAATTTTCTTTATGCTTGTAGTCAGAAGGTTCTAGAGTATTGTAAATCTTTTGATTTCACTCTTGTCTAGAGCCTATTTGAAATTTTTGTGGTTTTCAAAGAAGTCTTTCGTATTTTCTCTCTTCTCCCTGTGAGAAATCTTAACTCCAATGTACCTCGTTAATCTTGTAGAATTGGTAGGTTCTATTTTTACCTACGAAGATATTTGGAATTTTACTTTAAGACATATCAAATAAGAATATGTGAAGTATAAAAATTGACAAAGTTTAAGGTAGCCATTATGTGAGCCAAGCGGAAGGTGTACAATTATAGTTGAATGTGCTTCCTTCTTATTCCCAGAGTTTGTTAACTATTTTTGATGAATTCCTTAAAAAAAGGTTTTGTTTATATTTCGAAGCATTCTCGCCACAGTGTGGGAATTATTAATGCAATGCTTTCATGCTCGGTGATAGTTGAGAAATGCTTTCTTTTATAAATTGGTTCCACATTTGCATTGGCATATATCTTTGTTGCACATGAATTTAAAAATTCTTAAAGCTTGGACAAGCTTTCAATTTTTACCTATAATAACACTTGAATTTTTTTTAACACATGATCAGTTATAAGCAAAAAATGAAATATGGGAGTAAATAAAGTAGTTATTTATAATAAGAAAATTTAATTATCGAGCTCTGCCAAAGCTATGCAATGTTCCTATTTTAAATCATTTACTAAGCTTTCTTAGGTGTATTCTTTTCAATTCTTCCGTAGATCATTTATGCCATATTGTAACAACTTGGATTTTTGGTTAACCGGGAAGTACAAATTCATTGTGTTTTGTGATTTTGAAGATAAAATGTTAGCGATACGAATTGTGAGCCCAACTTGTATAATACTTAAAGAAGAAAACAGAGTTTTGAGCATATCTAAATTTAGTATTTGGAATAAATTATATAACTTTGCTATAATAAGGAATTTATTCCAATGTGTAAATATATGTGTAATCTTAGGATTATAATCAAATGATTATGAGGATATTGAAAATATGTAATATTGATTGAGAATCAATATCTAAGAGGAAAATATATTTTCAATATTAAAGAGAAACTGTTGGTTGAAAAAATCATTTATGTAACAACCCAGAATTTCACAATAAATTTAAAAATTATTTTCAATATAATTTTAAGGACATGATTTGAAATAAATTGAACCTATAAATAAATTTGCAAGATTAATAATAAACCCTACACAGGTCAGGAGGTGACAAAAATATACACATCACTCTTGCGTAGTTACGGTACATGGGGATTGGGGTAATTAAATTGTACGCATCGCATTGTGTAAGGCACAATGGTTGTTCACATGATTTTTATTTCTCACACGGGCATTGAGATGATTTATTTTTACACATCTCTCAGTGTACACATGTTGTATCGATATATAGTGATTTGTTGGAGCTTTTTAGGCCATTTCCGTTTTTTCGGAGCCCTCCATACAAAGGAGGTTATGGCAAATTTTCCAAAATTTAAAGGCGTTAGCCAAATAAATTGTTTGGAAGCCGTTGAACAAATTATATTTTTATACGAAAAATATAAATTAAATTAAACAAACCGCGGAGCGGTAGTTCGCGTTTTCGACTCGTAATTTTATGCGTGTATACTGGGAGATCCGACCATTGGATTTTCCCAAACTTGGAACCGTTTAGTTCGCTTCAAATTGATCTTACCAACGGTAATAAATACATTAAGATCCGACAGTTAGGCCGTTAGGAATGTTTAATTCAAAATTGAACGAAAATCTTCCTCTAAAAAAAATTGAACGAAAACGACGCCAATGTAGTCGAATGGCCTGAAGCGTCGTGCGACTGAAATAAGCTATTTTTACCTATATAAAAACAACGAAAATCATTTTAAATTAAAATCAACTATTTACAACGTGAGTAAACCAATTGTAATTGGTTTATATAGATGAAAATGGTTAAGTGTGATTTGGTAAGAAAACTTATAAAATGAATTTTTGATATATCGTGACAAAGTATTTAATTTAATGATCGAATTAAATTCTTGATTAAACCTTTTAAATAAGATAGTGAAATGAATTGTGAAGGCCAAAAACATAACCAAAAGAAAGAATTGATTTGATTTATATATGCGAGAATTGTTAATTCTCATTTCAAATAATTAAACGACGACTAAAAGTGAAAGAAATGAAGACAGTGCGAGACCAACAATCTTCACATCGAATGGATTACTACTGATGCCTTAGATATGGGTAGCTACCTTGAAAAGGTTATAGTGGTAGTTGTGCGGACGTACTTATAGATTTTCCAGATATGCGAGGACCTCTCTCCCGTATTGGACATATGGGATGAGCAATAGGGTGCATCCAGTTTTGTTCAGACCCAGAATGGCCATATGAATGGATTGTATGTTTGACATTGTAATGTGTGCTATGTTGTTGATCTCTGCGAAATATATATCTGTTTGGTGGCCGAGAATTTATTCTCTTTCTTAACACCCTTCTCTGAGACGTATGAGCTTAGCTATTATATATTGGTGGAAATTAATGGCATAGTATGGATTGATAGTGTGGCATGCAAAGATGCATGTGATCAAGGCTTTTGTTGAAAAGCAAAGTCTTGTATATGATGATCAAAGCACAGCTTTAAGTAGCATAACTTTGTGTATAGCGTTAATTCGCGAGCCTCATACCCCGAGATGAATCTAAAACGGGATAGTGAACGTAGGGAGTGCATGCGTTTCTTTCTAACTTGAAGTTGTGTCGTGGTATGGAGCCCAGACATTTTTACTTATGTGGTTGATGGATTGTGAGGCACCTCAGATATAGAGCCGACTAAAAGGCTCGAGTGATAGGTCCGATAGGACCGGGAAACGTATTGTTCAGGAATAAACAATCCTCAAAGGTAAGAGAGGACCGACCCTGAAGATCCAAGGGCTGCCCATAGGTGTGATCCTGAGGCATTTGCTAGAAGGTCTCGTACCCGGTAAGGAGGCATGTAACGACCCAGATTTTTAGCCGTTGAATTTTGAATATCTAATTTTGTTTTAAATATTTATTTGAATTAGATATAGGAATTTATTTAATAAAACGATATTTAAATGTATAAATTATAATTAAATTATAAACGAGCATGAAATGTCGTCGTAGTTCGTAATTTAATGCTTTGAACTTCAACTGAATATACAGAATCAAATATAAGTCGAATTTCTTTGAGACAAGAAATATTTGAATCTATTAAACTGTATCTTTCTAATAGAAGTGAAAAATTGAGATTTCGTCTTATATATTGTGAATTACATCCAAATCAAATTTTCAGAAAGTCACTGTGAAATCGTATATAATCCATAACAGTTATTTAAATATATTTAAATATCGGTCTTGAATTTGGACAAGCCCTTTGAGACGTAGCGATAATTTAATTTTTAGAATTTACTATAAATTTTATTTTGGAAAATAAGCTCAATTTTATTTGGAGTGTTTTACACCCTATATCAGCATTTTTGGGGTTTCACAATAGAAGTCAACCTACCAATATTATTATATTTTGGGATCGTGCCACCTCGCTGGCCATGATAGCTCCCTTACTTCTGTCTGTGACGGCTCAGACATGAATGTAATATTAGACAACGAAGTTCGGAAATTCTTTTTATAAACCACTTGGACAAACCATTGTGTTCCTTCCGATTGAAGCAAGCTAAGTCCACAGCTATAAAAAAAACATATATTTTATAAGCAACGTTACTCACTAAAGGTCATCACATAAAAAAAAACTTTCCCAGTACACTTGAGCAACAACGTGATCTCCACGGTTTCAAAACCGTCAGTGTCAAGTAATTTAAAACCGTGCCCATCAAGTTGTTTCATCCCGTGCAAGCCACGCTTTCTTCTTTTTAAATACTATGCATATTCATTTCATTTCCCCATTCCCTACTCAATTCGGCTTTAGTAAAATAAAATAAAGAAAATCACGGCCTCAACAATTCACAAAAATTCGAGTAAAATCCCTAAATTCCCAATTACTGACTTCAACCTTTCTCAATGAACGAAACAAACTTCGCACTGTTTAAGATCGGCGTCGACTGTGGGAGGAGTTTCGCCGGAGATGTTTGACGTCGGAGGGAGGATCGACGGCAGCGTGAGAATCTGGAGGGCATGGCGCCTCTATCGACGGAGTTTGGTGTATTTCAGTGTTGGAGAACAATGAAGTGACATACTAAGCTACGTGGATATGGGGAGTACGGGTTTGTACCGATTTGTGTGATGCCGGGATTTCTTTTAGGAGGCGGAGTAGGGTGGATGAGCGGTGATGAGTGGTTACTGGTGGTGTTGGTTGACGTTCTTGTGATAAGGGAAATATGGGTGCGGTGAAGCCAGGCTTCGTTCTGGTGAAGATGGAACGCGTAGGGTGATGGTTTTATTTAAGAGTATGTATTGTTGTTCACTGAGAAGAGTTGCTCCTACTGTTAATTTTTGGTAGGATATTGGAGTAGTTCTGTTCGCCATTTTGTAGCAGGGCAGGGGATTTGAGGAAAGGAGCTGTCAGAAACATTGGCTTTGGATTTTGTTTGAGGAGGAGGTTACCTTTTTGAGTTAAACAGCAAAGTCAATGGTTTTAAAGGAAGGTGAAGGTGGTGGGGTGTGAAACCGTGAGGGGAGTGAGAGAGTAAGGGATGATAAATTTTACTGTGTGGTTTCTTTTGTTTCGGGAGTACGAGTTAATCTGGATATTGGGGAAAGGGTACGAGATAGTTGTCTTGCATAAAATTTGCCGACCCAGTGTCTATAGCATTGACATTAATGGCATGTTTGTTTATCTAATTCTGAAGTGGTGTGGAAGCAGATCAAAGGTTAAGAACGGGCATGACTTTTAAGTGTTGTAACAAGAAGTAGGAGGTGAGCGGTTGATTAATTTGAAAATGTAGAAAAAAAGGAAGGATATTAGGTGGTGTTCATTTAATCAAAGAGTAATTAAATATGAATGATTAATTAACTGATAGGGAAGATAAGTGGTGCGAGCAAAACCAGTTGGGCTCGGAAACAATATTACAAATTGGAAACAGAAGAGTGACCTTGGAAAACGAAGTACGAAGGAGAGGAATTACGTGATTTCTTAATCATGGGTTTGAAGGGGTAATCACAATTTGACACAGTAATTAGCGAAACTGGGCCATCCGTGATTAACCGCTAATTTAGCAGCTTAACCAGTTAAGGTAAATCAATAAAAATATAATTAATTAATGATAGTCAGAATATACAATATTAGTTAAGTCTTGTAATGCATCTAACTGGTTGGTTCCTGAACAAAATCAGACAAAGCTGGTCACGTTGGAATCGTAGGAACAAGATATACATTGTGGAACTATCGGGGCTGAAAACAGAACTAACTGGAATTTCGTTGAAAAATCAAACGAATGTTTGATTTTAAATTGAAACCAAAGCAGAATAGTCAACTGCGAACCCAGGTGAGTAAACTCACTAACTCTGTCTCGTTTATATTTTTATATAAACGAGTTTTAAATTTACTTATAGAAAATGTTACTGTGTGATGGTTGTTTGGTTGAAATGGTTGATATAGTGTATCATTGATCGATTATCAGTTCTGTTTACTACGATATCTCATATTGATGTGATTAACATCTGTGGATGCAGGGAAACAGGTTGGAGGGATCCAACTGGATTCCTCAACATTTTATTTACTGTTTTATCTATTGTGATATGTAATTGGTAATTGATAATGTTATGGTTGAATTAAACTGGCCCCATAATTTGGTATTTAATTACTGTAAAATATTTTAGAATGGAGAAAAGAAATTTGAGATTTTAAAAAGGAAATTATTTCCAAATATAGAAAGTAGATTTCAAATGGATTTAAAATAGAAAATTGTTTTATAAATATAGAAATTAGTTAGATTAATAAATGATGTTTCTAAATAAAGTGAAATATCTATCACTGGATAATGTAAAAATATAAATTCAAGTTGAATTTATATAAGCAAAGTGGAGTTCGGTGTTGACATCGATATTTGAAGTGGGATTTAAACGCAGTACTCGTAAAAGAGATTTGAGTTGAGAAAAAGTTAATTCAAATGAAAATTTGAATAAGAAATCGGTTTCAAAAGGAAACAATGAGTTTTATTCCAAATTTAGGATATAAAATAAATTGAGATAAATCCAATGGATTAATAAACGGGAAGTGTTAACTGAGTAACAGTTCTATTAACAGAGTTTATAAATGAAACATAATATGATGTGGCTTTAAAAATATACTCATAGATACTCAAGTTGATTTGAATACACGAGTTTAGATTCCTATTAAGGAATGAAATTCATATGTGAAAATGAACAACGATTGAAAGCAAATGTTTACGAATGGAAGGGGTTATAAAGGAATTTGGTAATGATTTGAAATGATAAATTCAAAAGTGAATTTAGAATTTGAGATGACCTAAAATGGTAGATAAATTATGAAGTTTGGAATATTTATCGAATATAGAGTATTCGAACGAGAGTTGTTTATTGGAATTAGAATATATAGAATTTAGAGAAGTAGTTATTTTACTTTCCGTTTGAATCAAATTTCATTATTTCATTATTTAATTATGAATTTATTTATTGAAATAAATAAATACAAGTTGCATTTTGATAATCCAAATATTTTTAAATAGCGATTTTGAATGCTGCCGTTATAATAAATGTTTTGGTAAATCTAAATAGAAATTTTAACGCTGCCGTTATAATAACTGTTTTGTAAATCTAAACAGCGATCATAACTCTATTGTTATAATAAGTGTTCTATAATTCTAAACAGCGATTGTAATGCTATTGTTAAAGGTAATGTTTTATAAATCAAATATTTGGAAACAGCGATTATAACGCGTAAGCGATGTTTGGTCTAAAGTTGTGAGCTTTGACTATTTCAAAGTTGAGAATGTTGTTCAATTAAGGTCTGAGAGGTAAATATACCCCAACTTGATTGACTTCATGATTGATAAGGTTTGATAGTGAGGATTGGTTAGTATTATGGTTAGTTAATAATTGATTAATGTTTTTAGTTATAATAACGATGTTTTATAACGTCGCGTTAATTTAAAATATTTTGAAATATTTTTCCCAAATAAAATGAGAGATATTTTCTCGAATAAAGAAATTAGATATTGGAAATGTTTTCAAAGAATCGAGAGGGGAAGTCGAGCTTCAAAAGGGTACGAAAGATAAGGAAACAAGAATTGGAAATAATAATATAATCTGGAATTGATTTAAAGGGGCCCAGTGTTGTTGATGGTTGATCGGTAGAATTTCCAATTGGAAATAGGATCATTGTTTGTATGGTTGCTTCTTTGAAAGTTTAATCATCGACTATCAAAGTTTTGATTTACTTTATACCTCCGTTGTCAATATGGAGAGACCGGGATCAGATTTAGTATCTGAAAACCACTCCGTATTGGCATAAGCGTTACGAATCAGCTTATGCTAAAGATGATTGAAGACGGAGTAAAATGCAAGGGCTGCTCTGTAAATCCTAAGTAGCAATTGCCCAAGATGGATTGATGAAATAGTGCCTTCGGTTTGTCCAGTCCCAGGACAATGTATATGAACGGATCTGACAATGTGGAATTCAAAATAAATGGTGGTAAGATGTTCATGAAAGATAATCGTGACCTCAAGCCTCATTAACCGGGAAATGACAAAAATCGGGCAGACAACATGGCTATGTGGGTCGCTCCCATTAGGATGTATAATCACCATTCTAGAGAAATTTCATTTATTTCTTTAATATATTTTGATGCTGTCCTTTTCGGGAAACGGTTGCTGATCCCAATCGTTGGTGATATACATTCGATACACTCAAGCGAAATGAGTGGTCGGTCATGTGTGGGTCGGGTTACAAGATGTTCTTTTTGAACCCCAGTGTATCGCCTCTAGAGTACACTGATCGGAAGGTGGTTCCATACCTTGTCATGTTGGAAATCCAATCTCCAATAAGTGCCCTGCGGTTTTCGATTTTATATTATATATGGAGCGTGAGATGCAAGCGTTCCGCTAGATTATATTTATTTGATGTAGACACTATTATAATATCACTGGATTTGATATCAAAATATTTTTTGGTCATCGTAAGGTAAAAACCATCCATGTTTATGTGTGGATCAGTCTTACGATTATCATTTCTTTCGAATGGATTTTTAAAGTTAAACCAATGGTTGGAGTTTACTCACACTAGTCCCATAACTGACCCAGAGTTTATTTTGTTTGTTTTCCCTAAACTCTTGAGGTGCCCAAAATTTGTACGAGCAGTCAAGTAGTCGGGATTTTATAGATTTACCTAGAGGAGCTAGAAGCAGGTGGCTTCATCAGTTAGTTATAGACTATCATATTTTCCGCTGTGTACTATGTTGTATCTGGAAACAGGTGTTTATAACTGTTCCAGGAATAACTTTTGCGCTCTGATGATGGTATGTATATACAGTTACTGATTTGTATTTCAAAAGTTATGTCATAAAATATATTTTATTCGTTCCGCTGTGTGATTTGTGTTCTCTATTTTCTTCTATTCTAACTTCTCTTTCTTTCTATTTATCATCCTCTAACTTATTTCTAATAATGATTCGTATCTTTGTGTAATTTTAATTGGACATGTGGTGTTATTAGTTGACTCAAAGGGTACGGAAATTCGGGCCATTACATTTGGTAACAGAGCTGAAGGTTGAGTAGTAATCTTGGCTCTGTGGCATAACTCAATAGAGATAGGGTTAGTAATATCCTAGATTGAATTTCAGTGTATAGATGTGAGCACATATTTGTAGATTTGATATAAAATTATTTTATATTGTATTGACTAGTTTGTTGATTAGTTTATGAATTCTGGTCGATACAGGATGTACAACTATATCGATAGGTGTTTCTAAACTCTCGAACAAAGCAATTCGATTTAAAATGGGTAAATGAAATAATTTTTCCCAAAAATTATTTTGATGTAAAAGGAATAATTTTTGAATTATTATATATGAATGTGTTGATTGTTATTACAATCAAATGGGATTATAATATTGAAATGGTAATATGAAACCAAATTGAATTCATATTAGAATGGAATATACAAATAAGCTCAATTACTACTAGATTCGGACCAGAATTTGGAATTTAAATCCCGGATATTTAGAAAATATTTTCTAAAGTATTTTAAAGGTAATATATTATTACTTTATTGGATTTTTGAATAGAAATTTTTTAAAAATAGATTTTTAAGGGATTAAACACTGAAATCACTTTAGTGGCAAGAAAATAATTCTGATAATGGGTCGCGACATTATCGGTATTCATTTTTAAGTTTCTGAGTGACGGATTACTACCTATATAATTTGTTAATGGAAATCTGTTTGAAAAAGAACAAGTGGTTTTTTGAAAATTCAAATGCTTCGAACTTGCAGAAGATTATAAGTTTATGTGTATAATTATATGATTCCAAAATCAATTTGGAAATGAAAGTCGGGAATTTGAATTCTGATATTAAAATTTAACTTGTAAAGTAAACAGATTGAAATGGAAGAAGTGAATCAAATGAATTAAAATTTAACTTCAGTTAAATGAAATCGGACTGGATTAGGGATATTCTAAAATGAAATCAAACAAAGGGAAATGTTTAGATTCGAATTATTAAAGGAAATCCAACTAATGTAACAAGTTGAATATATTGGATGATGTGGATTGAAATTGAATTGTCTAAAATTTGAATTCAAGCAGAATAAGTGGATTTATTTTAGAAATGAAATCAAATTCGTATCATAGAATTGAAGGGAACTAGTCAGAAAGTTGATTAGAGAGTTAAAAACTGGAAGTGGATTGATTTGAAACCAAATGGAAGTGGATATATGTATGCTGAGCAGATATTGACGGGAAGCAAATGCAAGAGGTAGAATTATGCCTAACAAAAAGGTATATGTTTACAATATTACTTGGGTTAATGGTTTTATGGGCATATGGGGCAAGCCACTTGGCTTTTCGATTTTCTTTTGAATTAGAGAAGGCCTAGAAAGGCGAGTTGTGGTTGCACCGATTGAGTTGTTGAAAGGAGATGCTGGCGAAATTTTTCATAAATTTAAAGAGTTAGATTTTTTTAAAGAAATTCTTGATAATTTAAAATAGAGTTGTTAGGTGTAATTGAAATAAGAAAACCGAAATTGGTTAATAAAATTTCAAGTGGAATAATGAAATTAATAAATGGATTTAAAATCAAATGGAATGAATGTGGATATGCAGAAGGGCATATGGATTGAAGACAAGAATGTGATAATGGATTGTCCAAAAATGATGGACTGATCATTTGGAAAGAATTATGAATGGTCGAGTATTGGTATGAAAATTCGAAGGTTGAGTAAGAACTGGGTTATAAGATATGGAATATAAGATTTCAACTAAATCGATTATGAGGAGTTAGAGTTATAGCATTTTTACTACTTAGCAATTTCGAGGACGAAATTATTTTAAGGAGGAAGGAATGTAACGACCCGGATTTTTAGCCGTTGAATTTTGAATATCTAGGTTTGTTTGAAATATTTATTTGAATTAGATATAGGAATTTACAAGGAATTTATTTAATAAAACGATATTTAAATGTATAATATTATAAACGAGCATGAAATGTCGTGGTAGTTCGTAATTTAACGTTTTGAGTTTCAGCTGAATAAACAGAATCCAATATAAGTCGGATTTCTTTGAGACAAGAAGTATTTGAATATATTAAACTGTATCTTTCTAATGGAAGTGAAAAATCGAGATTTTGTCTTATATATTGTGAATTATGTCCAAATCAAATTTTCAGAAAGTCGCTGTGAAATCGTGTATAATCCATAACAGTTATTTAAATATATTTAAATATCGGTCTTGAATTTGGACAAGGCCTTTAAGACATAGTGATAATTTAATTTTTAGAATTTACTGTAATTTTTATTTTGGAAAATAAGCTACTTTTTATTTGGAGTGTTTACACCCTATATAAGCATTTTTGGGGTTTCACAATAGAAGTCAACCTACCGATATTATTATATTTTCGGGATCGTGACACCTCGCAGGCCACGGTCGCACCCTTACTTCTGTCTGTAACGGCTCAGGCATGAATGTAATTTTAGACAACAAAGTTCGAAAATTCTTTTTATAAACCACTTGGCCAAACCATTGTGTTCCTTCCGACCGAAACAAGCTAAGTCCACAACTATAAAACAAAACATATATTTTGTAAGGAATGTTACTCACTAAAGGTCATCACATAAAAAAAAATTCCCAGTACGCTTGAGCAACAACATGATCTCCACGGTTTCAAAACCGTCAGTGTCAAGTAATTTATAACCGTGCCCATCAAGTTGTTTCATCCCGTGCAAGCCACGCTTTCTTATTTTCAAATACTGCGCATCTTCATTTCATTTCCCCATTCCCTACTCAATTCGGCTTCAGTAAAATAAAATAAAGAAAATCACGGCCTCAACAATTCATAAAAAATCGAGTAAAATCCCTAAATTCCCAATTACTGACTTCAACCTTTCTCAATGAACAAAACAAACTTCGCACTGTTTAAGATCGGCGTCGACTGTGGGAGGAGTTTCGTCGGAGATGTTTGACATCGGAGGGAGGATTGATGGCGGCGTGAGAATCTGGAGGGCATGGCACCTCTATCGACGGAGTTTGGTGTATTTCAGTGCTGGAGAACAGTGAAGTGACATACTAAGCTACGTGGATATAGGGAGTACGGGTTTGTACCGATTTGTGTGTTGCCGGGATTTCTTTTAGGAGGCGGAGTAGGGTGGATGAGCGGTGACGAGTGGTTACTGGTGGTGTTGGTTGACGTTCTTGTGCTAAGGGAAATATGGGTGCGGTGAAGCCAAGCTTCGTTCTGGTGAAGATGGAACGCGTAGGGTGATGGTTTTATTTAAGAGTATGTATTGTTGTTCACTGAGAAGAGTTGCTCCTGCTGTTAATTTTTGGTAGGATATAGGAGTAGTTTTGTTCGCCATTTTGTAGCAGGGCAGGAGATTTGAGGAAAGGAGCTGTCAAAAACATTGGCTTTGGATTTTGTTTGAGGAGGAGGTTACCAACTTGAGTTATACAGCAAAGTCAATGGTTTTAAAGGAAGGTGAAGGTGGTGGGGTGTGAAACCGTGAGGGGAGTGAGAGAGTAAGGGATGATAAATTTTACTGTGTGGTTTCTTTTGTTTCGGGAGTACGAGTTAATCTGGATATTGGGGAAAGGGTACGAGATAGTTGTCTTGCATAAAATTTGCTGACCCTGTGTCTGTAGCATTGACATTAATGGCATGGTTTTTTTATCTAATTCTGAAGTGGTGTGGAAGCAGATGAAAGGTTAAGAACGGGCATGACTTTTAAGTGCTGTAACAAGAAATAGGAGGTGAGCGGTTGATTAATTTGAAATTGAAGAAAAAAGAAAGAAAGAAAGAAAGGAGATTAGGTGGTGTTCATTTAATCAAACGGTAATTAAAGATGAATGATTAATTAATTGGTAGGGAAGAGAAGTGGTGCGAGCAAAACCAGTTGGGCTCAGAAACAATATTACAAATTGGAAACAGAAGAGTGACCTTGGGAAACGAAGTACGAAGGGGAGGAATTACGTGATTTCTTAATCACGGGTTTGAAGGGATAATCACAATTTGACACAGTAATTAGCGAAACTGGGGCATCCGTGATTAACCGCTAATTTACCAGCTTAACCATTTAGGGTAAATCAATAAAAATATAATTAATTAATGACAGTCAGAATATACAATATTAGTTAAGTCTTGTAACGCATCTAACTTGTTGGTTCCTGAACAGAATCAGACAAAGCTGGTCACGTTGGAATCGTGGGAACAAGATATACGTTGTGGAACTATCGAGGCTGAAAACAGAAATAACTGGAATTTCATGGAAAAATCAAATGAATGTTTGATTTTAAATTGAAACCAAAGCAGAATAGTCAATTGTGAACCCAGGTGAGTAAACTCACTAACTCTGTCTTGTTTATATTTTTATATAAATGAGTTCTAAATTTACTTATGGAAAATTTTACTGTGTGATGGTTGTTTGGTTGAAATGGTTGATATAGTTTATCATTGATTGATTATCAGTTCTGTTTACTATGATATCTCGTATTGATGTGATTAACATCTGTGGATGCAGGGAAATAGCTTGGAGGGATCCAACTGGATTCCTCAACAATTTATTTACTGTTTTATCTATTGTGATATATAATTGGTAATTGATAATGTTATGGTTGAATTACACTAGCCCCATAATTTGGTATTTAATTACCGTAAAATATTTTAGAATAGAGAAAAGAAATTTGAGATTTTAAAAAGAAAATAATTTCCAAATATAGAAAGTAGATTCCAAATAGATTTAAAATAGAAACTTGTTTAATAAATATAGAAATTAGTTAGATTTATAAATGATGTTTATAAATAAAGTGAAATATCTATCACTGGATAATGTAAAAATATAAATTCAAGTTGAATTTATATAAGCAAAGTGGAGTTTGGTGTTGACATCGATATTTGAAGGGGATTTAAACGCAGTAGTTGTAAAAGAGATTTGAGTTGAGAAAAAGATAATTCAAATGGAAATTTGAATAAGAAACCAGTTACAAAAGGAAACGATGAGTTTTACTCCGAATTTGGGATATAAAATAAATTGAGATAAATCCAATGGATTAATAAACGGGAAGTGTTAATTGAGTAACAGTTCTATGAACAGAGTTTATAAATGAAACAGAATATGATGGGGCTTTAAAAATATACTCGTAGATACTCAAGATGATTTGAATACACGAGTTTAGATTCCTATTAAGGAATGAAATTCATACGTGAAAATGAACAACGATTAAAAGCAAATGTTTACGAATGGAAGGGGTTATAAAGGAATTTGGTAATGACTTGAAATTATAAATTCAAAAGTGAATTTAGAATTTTAGATGACCTAAAATGGTAGATAAATTCCGAAGTTTGGAATATTTATTGAATATAGAGTATTCGAATGAGAGTTGTTTATTGGAATTAGATTATATTGAATTTAGAGAAGTAGTTATTTTACTTTCCGTTTGAATCAAATTTCATTATTTATTTATTTACTTATGAATTTATTTATTGAAATAAATAAATACAAGTTGCATTTTTAAAAACCAAATATTTTTAATAGTGATTTTAAACGCTGCCGTTATAATAAATGTTTTGGTAAATCTAAATAGCAATTTTAACGCTGCTGTTATAATAACTGTTTTGTAAATCTAAACAGCGATCGTAACGCTATTGTTATAATAAGTGTTCTATAATTATAAACAGCGATTGTAACGCTATTGTTAACGGTAATGATTTATAAATCAAATATTTGGATTTAGCGATTATAACGCTACCATTATAATCAAAGTTTTTTTTCCGTGAAAGAAGTATGTTCTTAGATTGGATCTGAAGGTCGCGTAAGCGTGTTTGTTCTAAAGTTGTGAGCTTTGACTATTTCAAAGTTGAGAATGTTGTTCAATTAAGGTCTGAGAGGTAAATATACCCCAACTTGATTGACTTCATGATTGATGGAGAAATGGTTAAGGTTCGATAGTGAGGATTGGTTAGCATTATGGTTAGTTAATAATTGGTTTACGTTTTGAGTTATAATAACGATGTTTTATAACATCGCGTTAATTTAAAAAGAATTTGAAATGTTTTTCCCAAATAAAATGAGAGATATTTTCTCGAATAAAGAAATTAGATATTGGAAAAGTTTTCAAAGAATCGAGAGGGGAAGTCGAGCTTCAAAAGTATACGAAAGATAAGGAAACAAGAATTGGAAATAATAATATAATCAGGAATTGATTTAAAGGGGCCCAGTGTTGTTGATGGTTGATCGGTAGAATCTCCAATTGGAAATAGGATCGTTGATTGTATGGATGTTTCTTTTATAGCTAAATCACCGACTATCAAAGTTTTGATTTACTTTATACCTCCGTTGTCAATATAAAGGGACCTGGATCAGATTTAATATCTGAAAACCACTCCGTATTGGCATAAGTGTTACGAATCAGCTTATGCTAAAGATGATTGAAGAGGGAGTAAAATGCAAGGGTTGCTCTGTAAATCCTAGGTAGCAATTGGCCAAGATGGATTGATGAAGTAGTGCCTTCGGTTTGTCCAGTCCCAGGACAATGTATATGAACGGATCTGGCAATGTGGAATTCAAAATAAATGGTTGCAAGATGTTCATGAAAGATAATTGTGACCTCAAGCCTCATCAAACGGGAAATGACAAAAATCGGGCAGGCAGCATGGCTATGTGGGTCACTCTCATTAGGATGTACAATCACCACTCTAGAGAAATTTCGTTTCCTTCTTTAATATATTTTGATGCTGTCCCTTTCGGGAAACGGTTGCTGATCCCAACCGTTGGTGATATACATTCAATACACTCAAGCAAAATGAGTGGTCAGTCATGTGTGGGCCGGGTTGCAAGATGTTCTTGTTGAACCCCAATGTATCGCCTCTAGAGTACACTGATCGGAAGGTGGTTCCATACCTTGTCATGTTGGAAATCCAGTCTCCAATAAGCGCCCTGCGGTTTTCGATTTTATATTATATATGGAGCGTGAGATGCAAGCGTTCCGCTAGATTCTATTTATTTGATGTAGACACTGTTATAATATCATTGGATTTGATATCAAAATATTTTTTGGTCATCGTAAGGTGAAAACCATCCATGTTTATGTGTGGATCGGTCTTACGATTATCATTTCTTTCGAAAGGATTTTTAAAGTTAAACCAGTGGTTGGAGTTTACTCACACTAGTCCCATGACTGACCCAGAGTTTATTTTTTTTGTTTCCCTAAACTCTTGGGTGCCCAAAATTTGTACGGGCAGTCAAGTAGTCGGGATTTTACAAATTTACCTAGAGGAGCTTGAAGCAGGTGGTTTCATCAGTTAGTTATAGATTATCATATTTTCCGCTGTGTACTATGTTGTATCTGGAAACATGTGTTTATAACTGTTCTAGGAATAACTGTTGCGCTCTGATGATGGTATGTATATATAGTTACTGATTTGTATTTCAAAAGTTATGTCATATAATATATTTTATTCGTTCTGCTGTGAGATTTATGTTCTTTGTTTTCTTCTATTCTAACTTCTCTTTCTTTCTATTTCTCATCCTCTAACTTCTTTCTAATAGTGATTCGTATCTCTGTGCAATTTGAGTTGGACGTGTGGTGTTATTAGTTGACTCAAAGGGTACAGAAATTCGGGCCATTACAAGGCATCCCTTGCCTTGACTCATGACAGAAATCCAATTTCCAGTACGACATTGCGTGGTCTTAATTGTAAACCTATATGGCGACATAGTAGGAAGCGGTAGTATGCCGCCTATGATTGATACATTTATATTGAAATTGTTTTTGAAACATCTAGAAAGTAATAATAATGCCAAATCTTTTTTGTTTTATGTGTTTCAAGCATATTTGGCCATTATAAGGTAAAACTCTATCCTCCGGCTTGCGTTGCGTTGTGTGATGGGACCTGAGTCTTATAATAGATTCATTTTTCTAAAAAGCATTACTTTGTTTACTAGATTTATCTTATTTTATGCACTGACAATCCGATGGAATAAACTCGTTCCATGTCATACAGCGTGGCCCTGTGATTTGCCTTATTCTTAATTAAGTTAAGTAATTGTAGGATTTCTCACAGCAGTCCCATGACTGACTCGTAGTTTGTTTTTCCCTTCCAAACTCGGGTGCCCCTATTTTCACATGGGAATCCAAGTGAACAAGTTATGGGATTTCTTTTTGATATGCACCGTGGCATTATGTGCTATTTTGGCTGAAGATGAAGACTTATCTTTTACCGCTTCTTTTGGATTCTTAAGCACTATCTTATGCATGTTTATATTTGATTCCGCTGTAGACTTATCTTTTACTTGATGAAACTTGTTATGTACCAAGTAGGATCCTATATTTGTGTAACTCCGATGAAGATTATGACGTTGATGGTTTCCGCTGTTATTTTATGATGTAAATTATTCTTTGATTTTATGTTTTATGCTATTTTATGTAATTTGCTGATGTGATTAACGTGTAATCTTCCAAAGACAGACCTTGCCACCGTTGGAGCGGGGGTTTGGTTCATGTCAATTGAACTATTAATTTTCAATTTCTTATACAAGATGCACTCTTGTTGATATTTAATACTATCCATAAAGGAAATGTGTTTAAATTACATTAATGAATTTAAAATGCGCATGTGGCTTTTAAAATATTAATTAATGAATAAGTGGGTTAGTTGATTGTATGAGAATATAAAAATTGATGTGAATCTATATTTATAGAATTGGTGTGTTTTATTATCATTCATAATAAATTTAAATTATTGAGTTAATAAAATGTGCAACAACATTGTTGTATAAATAAATTGGGAAACTTGTGTAAATAATGGTTCTTTAAAGGTAATAATATTTAATGTTTTTAAAATAGTGATTACAAATTTAATAAACTTATTTAGTTATTGATCTTTGATTGTGTGTGATCAACAAGGTAAAATATGAAGTAAAACATGGTTGTAATCGGTAAACATGGGTTAGTTAACCTAGTATTGTGTTTAAAGGGTAATAATCACTTAAAACCTTAATTAAAAGGGCTAGGGGTCTAATTGCATTATTAAATAAGGAGTATTCTAAAAAAAGAGGAGCTAACTTTCTCCCTATTCTCCTTCCTTCTCCAATAAAAAGAAAAAGGGAAACCTAGAAATGATCTCTCATCCAAAATTCATGAAAAATCAAATAAATTTTCAAAAATCCTCAAATTTTGATTTGACGTTGCTGAGATGTCCAGCACCTCTTCTCAAAATCTCATGGCATTTGGATTTGAGTTGATGGATCAAACATATTCTTTTCTCTAGTGGTTTCCGGGTATGATTTAGGAAGAAAATGAAGGTCAGTGTAAAAATCATAATTAATTCTAGAAAAATCAAAAATTCCCAAAATCTGGGTATGTTATTTCCAACTCGTTAACACACCTTTTGTAAAAATGTAGTAGAAAAATAATTAAGTTTGCTATCCTAAATCTTTGCTGCACCAACGTTGAAAATGCAAATTTTCAGGGAATGTTTGTGTGTTGATGCTTGCAAATCCAGGATGTTAAGGTGAGTTGTTACACTCACACATTCTAGTTTAAACAATTATATTTGCATGTGGCTTGAGTTTTTTTGGATTTCGTGTTAATATTTAGTTTAAATGAAACTGAGTTTTGTTGCTATTTTGCATGTTGTTTTCTCTCAATTCTGACAAAGGAATGTTGCCGGATTTTCTTTATTGATAGTTCATGTGTTATGGTATAGATATAAAAAAATTCTCTGTAAATATACTTTGCTTGGTACCTGAAACCTTGCTGCAATATCAGTTCGAAAACAAAATTTTACAAGTATACGTTTTGTTGCTACAAACGTGGCCTGAGTCCATTTTTGAGAGTCCATAACTCTTTCATATTAAATCATCAATGATTCTTTCTTTCTTAGAAAGCTAAGGTTTTCTAATGTATGCATGTCAATTTCCATCTCAGTTAGAGGTCATTTAAATTCTTTAAACTGACCTTAAAGTCGAACTTCGATCGTAATTCAGACCTGAGCTTGAATTTCCAGAGTGAAAACACCGCCTAGGTCCAAATTCAAGGCACCATATCTCCTTCAGTTTAAATCCCTTTTGCATGAATCTTTTGAATTATAAAGCTTGAATGCTGAACTCCATGACTATATATTTTTAGGCTAATCCGAGGTCGTTTGGTCATTCAAACTTGGTACCAAAGTTGAACCTAGAAGTGATTTCAGCCTAGGCTGATATTCTGGCCAGAGTCCAAGTTTGGAGCCCTATAACTTTTTCATGCGATGTAGGAATTTAGTGATTCATTTTAAGGTTGAAAGTAAAGTATACCTAGTTTCTGCATATCAAATTTTAGATCAATCAGAGATCACTGGTCATCCAAACCTTACCCGAGAGTTGCAACCTGAAGTGATTTGCTATCTTGTTTAGATATTTATCTCTATTTGATTTTGTGTGCACTATTGTGACTTGGTTATTATTTTATTAAATTAAGAAGCCAAGTTCATATTTTAACAATCCGAACTTTGGATTATGGGGGGAAGTTCATATTGATTCATTGCTGAGACTCCAGTATATACATAAATATCAATTTCATTATAGTTGTGAGGCTAAATGGGTGTTATAATTTTAGTTTTAAAGTTAAATGGCCTCAAAAAAATAGTATACACTTATTTTCATAAATATATTGTTTTCATAAAGAGAGCAATTAATTTTAAAGAAATCATATTATAATCTTATTTTGTTAAAACCAAGTATTTTCTTTATACAAAAATACATGACTTTGCACTAGTCGAGCGAATGAGAAGGAAAACTAAATGATTGGGTAAAACATGTTGTATGGGACATGTGCGTTTATCTTATCAGTTAATTCATGACTTGTCCGTTCGATCATTTTGACGTTTGTGACCCTTTGTGATATCCGGTGTTTTAAGATGTTGTCAAATTTTAGCTAAGGCCATTGGTTAGAACTACACAATTGGAGTATGCTCGATATGAACCAACGATGATGTTATGTAAACTTGATAATGAGAGGAGGCAGACTATTCAATGATAAATTCATGATGTTTTAATGTTTATGAAATTATGATGTTTTGATGTTTGTGATGGATTTTTACTAGTCAATGAGATGAGACAAGTTAGATTGCCATTTAGTACTCATCGAAAAGAGGGAAAGATGAGATGAGTCGAGTATATTTACACTCGCCGATGAGATGACGCAATGTATATTAGATGATGTTTTCTAGTGTGGTATCGACTAACAGCTAGCAAACCATTAGGTGCAAACGTATGGTATAAGACGTTAGTTGACGCCTTATGGATTCCTGAACAAGAGGTTGAGATATATTCAAGATAATTACTAGTACTATTACTGAGTACTCAATCAGAGTCATAATGATGTTTCTGACTATATCCATCATGATGATCCCGATGTTTGCGACACCAATCACTATGATGTTTATTACTCGGGTTTTTGTGACTTGGGGCATCACAATGTTATAGGCTATAGTCATCACGATGATCATGATGTTTGTGTCCCTAGCCATCACGATGAATGGTACTAAATAATAGTAGTACTAGTCATGATGTTAACCATGTGCGTACTTATTTATGATGGATCCATACTCTATGTTTTTGCATTTGTGTTTATATTTGATTTCACCATAGAGATTATTATTAATTGCGGTGATATTATTTATGGTTTTGAACCCTTAACAGAGTTCTAGTGATTCAGTGATTTAGTGTAACACCCCACCTCTATACACGCGTTAGCGAAGGCCATTGCAAGCAACAGTGCCAACTAACCCAAAGAATAAGGATGTTTATGAGCGATCATCTGTATAATAGCTTTGAACGAGTGTTAAACATATCGGATAATATGGTCTTACCTTTTCAAATTCTCATGAGGAAATCCGACATATCTAACTCAAGTTCAAATCTACTACACATTGGATATATATAACTCGGAAAGCAATATGAAATACATAACAATAAAATCAGAATCAAACACAGATATTCACATGACGAAGAAAGAAAGAAATATGAATATAACACACGAGTAAAAATACGTGTTAGCGGTCATAGTTGATCCACTAAACAACAAAAGAATAGGTACAAGCTTTAGCCAAAAGAATATGTATACAAAGATGTCAATATCTCATATACATAAAAAATCAATGACCATAAAATTAATGTAGATAGTAAAAGACAAGAATGGTCCCCGCTAGAAGTCAAGGGATGCACCTGTAATAATCGATCTAACCCAAGTATTATTTATAAGAATAAACAATAAACGGATCAATCCAGCTGTACTCATCATAATAACTGAGATAGAAATAGTGATATAAATAGATAATGACACACATGTAATACACAATAATAGTCACGGAATATGTGTAGGCTTGAAAAAATGTCTATAATATATCTCATAGAAATCTCGATGCTATAAAATATTATCGCACTTTAAAGTTATAGCTACTCAAGAGGAATATTAGAACATCTCCAAAACAACACAAGATTGGATAGAACAAGATATCTCATATCAAGTCAACACAAGATCGATAACACGATATCAAGACGACAACGACTGATGACTCATATCAAATAAACCTGAATTGGTAACACCTATCAAAGTAACACAAGATTTGATAACACAATTTGAGATGATCAGAAGATCGGGCAAAACACGAACCTACTTGGAACACATAATTCCAATAAATGAACCAAAGTTCAGCAAATAGTCCGAAGACTCTCAACGATGAACCTAAGTTCCATAAAGAGAACACAACTCGAGATGATATGAAGATCGTGGAATACACGATCCTTGTAAAGACCCTTGACTTCCCTGGTAAGGAAAGACCGGATACTTTGAGAACAACACACAAAAGAACGCATACAGAAGAACATTTCATTGTATATTACAACAATACCATCAGAATACAAGAATATACAAAGTACAAATGAATATTACACAGAAATATCAGAGGTTTAAATTACATTTAAATACATAGCAGCGGAAAATAATACAACACACAACTGAAGGAGATATACGGATACAAAGCTTTCCGGATATCATTCCAGCTGTAAACCAGGATCCTGTGAATATAAATCTGCAGAACCAAAACTACTAGCTACCCGTGTCAAAATAGGGGCACCCAGAGTTTAGGTTAAAACAATAAACTCCAGGTCAGTCATGGGACTGGTGTGAGAACTAAAACAGTTATTAATCTTTATTTTACAGTTAGGTAAATCAAGTGACCACGCCGTATAACATGGAACGGGTTTCCTCCCAAGAACACCAATGCACAAACAACAGCGCAATGCTAAATAAAGAAAGACGAAGCTATTATAAGACCCATGTCCCATCACACAATGCAACACAAGCCGGAGGATAGGGTTTTACCTTATAATAGCCAAAGAATGCTTGATACACTAAATTTCATCTTTTATTATTACTATAAGTGTATAGTGTCAAAACAATTTCAAATCATAAGTATCAATCATAGACGACATAAGCCCCCCATCCCACTATGTCGCCATACTAGGCTCTACAAATAAAACCACAAAGTCACATATTGGAAGTTGGATTTCCATCTGTGAACCGAGACAAAAGATAGTCCTCTACCGATTCGAGACAATCTAGCCCATGTCTCAGGACCCAGACACAGGTGAGCCCTTGGATCGTCAGGGCTGGTCCACTGATGTGGATTAAAATGCCTGAACACTGCGTTTCCCCGCCCTTTGGGGCGTAAATGAGTCCAATGACCCCATCGGTCCCGGATCGACCGATATATCCGAGGCGCCTTGCAACAGCAACAACCGCATAAGTCAAACTCGTCAGGGCGTGTAAAACCACTGACGCCACTTCTAGCTAGAAGGAAACGCATGCCCTCCCTGAAGTCCTCTCCCGTTTCTGGTTCACCACCGGGGTGTGAGGCTCGCGAATCAACGTTACACAAAGCTACGCCACATAAGCCGTGCTTTGATCATCAACCACAAGACTTTGCTTTTCAACAGAAGCATCGATCATTTACCACTCACGCAAGCCACACAGGCAATTCATTCCATGCGATGGATATCCATCAATATATAACCCCTGAGCTCATACGTCTCAGAGAAGGGCATTAAGCAAGAGAATAAATTCTCCGCCGCCAAACAGATAGATATTTAAAAGAGATCAATCACAAAGACTGAAATCCAATGTCAGACACACAGTCCATTTACAAGTTCGTTCTGGGTCTGAACGAAACCGGAGGCACCTAGTACTCTGCATATCCATCGATCTCCAAGTACGTCTGGACGATCACTAACTGATCCCCTCCTCTTGGGTGCACGGCCCAATCAAGATCATTAGTAATCACCCAAACGACGTGAAGACCTCCGGTCTTCGACCACCGTCTTCATCTTCGACTAATCGTCGAATCAGTTATTCAGAATGGGATAAACCCGGTCTTTCTGAATAACTCGCGTATATAATAAACAAGTGTTACACAAACACAACATATGCCTCATTCCAATTCTGAATATTCTTTTATTCAAATATTCTTACACTTTTGGAAAGGTTCCCATTAATTTTATCAAAGATAAATTCTTTAAATTTATTCTTTAACCTACTTTTGAATATCAATTCAAACTAGACGGGATTAGCGAACCACACCGAAGTAATCATTTATTTCCCAATCCCAACCTATTCATCCCATGAAGTAAAACTGGTAATACTTCATATCTAACATCACGGTGTTATCGGTAAATTCAATTACCATTTCACGTTCAAATCCAATTAAAGATTTAACTATCGCCTGGAGTAAAACTGGTGATACTCCATTCTCGATCTTTTCAATCAAATTAAAGATTCATTAAAACTCCACTTAGTTTTAATCTTTAACTGGGTTAAAGAATCAGTGTCATTTAAAAACACAGTTCACGATAAACCCAAAATCACATTCCATTAATTATCGGGTTAATGAACAAGTGTTATTTAAAACATTGTTCACGATAAACCCAAAAATCAATACCAATTCAATTCCAATTAAATATTATTTAATTGGTACACTTCATTAAATCTAAATAAAAAGATTTAATCTTTTTCTCAACTGGGCTTAAGAATAGTGTTAATGAAGACACCATTCACGACAAAACCAAATCACATTTGATATTAAATACAAGGCTCTGAGTAGAAAATATATCGGCTTTTATTCAATATCAAATTCTACGACCAACAAATATCGTATTGGAAATAACGATATAAATATATCTTTCAAATTTCCATAACAATATCCGTATTATCACGAAATCCAACATCGAAATATTCCACAGACAATTTCGATTCAAATCCATTCCAATTCAATTATTGGAAATTCTGGTTACTTTTAAAACCCTTTTCAAATTCAATTTATTTATTTAAATATAAATAGAATTATAATTGTAGTTCAAAACTAGTTCATTTCGATAAAAATCTATTTTTATATTTTCAAATATGGAGTTTTTCATTCTAATTCTTCCCAAATCATTTCTTATGATTTTACACCAATTATTACTATTTTTAATAATTTTATTAAGGTCCGTACAGTCGATTTCCATCAACGGCCATCGAACTGCACTTACAGCGACCTTTTCCAAATTTGATTTGGACATAATTCCAACCGTTAGATTTCTAATTTCTAATATTCGTTAGAAAGCTCTTTTCGATACGAACCCAACGGTTCCCGTTTTAGGAGAATCCGACGGTCAGATCTCCCGCAATGTCCATTCGAAGTCAATGGTCGAAATTTACGAACTACCGCAGTGCGACGCGTTCTATTCAGGCCATTATATTATATATATAATACATATTTCGTCGATTTCCATTTAAAACGTATTTTATAAATCGTTTTAAATTCGTTTTCGAAACGATTTCAACTTCATTTTCAAATTCAAATCAAGATTGAATTTTTCACTATAAATTCGTTTTAAATTCATTTCAAATTGATTTCAATTCAAATTGATTTCTAATTCAATTTCAGTTCGTTTTCAATTCAATTCAATTTCAATTCGAATTCATTTCTATTCAATTTCATTTCGAATTCATTTCTATTCAATTTCAATTCGAATTTCAATTCTATTCAAAATATCAGATTTTGAAATCACTTTCGATATTCATTTTAAAGTGAATAAAATTGATATAAATATCGTTCACGTAAAAATGGCGTCAATCTAATCAACATGGCTTCACATATTTCTATTTTCAAATATTATATTTCAAATATTTCTTTTTCAAATATTTCTATTCAAATATTTTATTCAAATAGTTCTCTTCAAATATTCTATTTCAAAACTGGAATGAGGCCCAATCAATTACCATAGATTTTATTTCTATGGATTTCCATACAACGCATGTATATATCCACAATGACGAATAATCAACCATCATCCAAAGTGCATTCTACACTGTATAAGCATCAAATATAAATATTCAACGCTTATAACAGTCTGTCAATCAATCAATCGACATACAACTAATTATTGGGATTAGTGTATGTCATATATCATCCCAATACCCACGTGGGGTTTCAAACAATCAAACACAGATTTTATTTGTGCAGTTGGGCGATGTGTAAAATTTATCGTCCCAATCAATATCAGTTAAATGTGTGTATATAAACAAATCGTCCGATTTGTTTATATTTATTTCATTTTAAATACAAGTTAAAAATTCATTTTTCAACCATAAAATATTTTCCACTATAAAATATTTTATTTCATTTCACATCACATCACACAATCAACTACACATCAAAATCAAACAAACAAGCATACAAGCCGTCTATGGTCTGTGGACGACGGGTGTCGGGTGCTACTAAACACCGTCTGCATCCTAGTATATATTTTAACTAGAAAATTAAATAAAAGGTGAGGAGTTCTCCCTTGGGGTTCCACTCCACCATTTTTCTGAATTTCTGAACCGTTTGAATCCCTTTTTGATTTCAATCCGTTCCATCTCAATTCTTTTCACGCTGTTCACATTAAAAATCAAATTTTTATTTCACTTTCATATATATAAAAATCGAATTTTTTGTTTTCATTTCTCTAATATAAAAATTATATTTTTATCCTTTCTCTAATATAAAAATTATATTTTTATCTTCTTGATTATATAAAAATTATATTTTTCTTTTCTAAAAATCAAAGCCTTTCCTACGGTAAAAATCATCTCTTTGCTACGATAAAAATTCTATCTTTTCATAAAATAAAAATCCTTACTTTCTTCATACGATGTTATATATAATAAAAATCTCATTGTTATTCTACGCTACATGAAGAAAACGATCTCAAATACAAACTGAATTTAAAATGTTTTTAAAACTGATTTTTGATTTTCTAAAATCATCTACCTTAAATAAACCAAACAAAAGTAAATAAACAAAACAAATAAAGGCTTACCTTGATTGGTTTTCTACTGGGTGGGGGTTTCTACGCTTTGAAAAGGAGAAGGGAGGGTTGTGGAGCTGCTGTCGACGGAGGCGAGGAGGGTGTTGTTCGCGCGTGGTGGTGCTGACATCAGTGGTGGAGTGGCGTTGGGCTCCAGGTGCGGTGGCTGATCGATTTAAGGAAACGAGGTAGGGGTCATCGGGTTTGGGGTTTCTGGCATCGGAGGGAGCTCACGAGATCGGGGACTAGAGGCGCAGGGTTGACTGGGTGGGGCTGACGTCAGTGAGTGGCGGCGATAGGGAGGGGAAGGCGATGGATCGGAGGAGCGGCGGTTTTGAAAAGGGGCTGATCGATTTAGGTTTAGGAGAAAAATAAAGAGAGAGGGGGGGGGGGTTTTGGTGAATTTATATATTATTTTATTTTCTTTTTAATTCCCATTTAGTTGACTTTTATTTCGAATACCAAATCGCATCCAACGACTGTCGCCCCTAGCTAAATACCCCCATTCCGAACACAATGGGACATGTCTGGTAAGCCAATTCGACCGTTACGATCAGTTTTCATTGAGATTACAATATAAATCACTATATATTCAATTTGAACGCACATTTCAATTTACCGGGGCCACATACTATCTCTAAAAATTCCCAGAAAATATTTTCTAACTTCGTATTGATGATACGGTCCTAACAAAACTAATTTTGTTGAATTCTGAGTCCGTTTGAAAAATGACCATTTTCCAGTCAATTAAAATCAGCTGAAACTGGTCAAAAGCGTTTTCCTTTGCCACGCTCACATATTGATTCAAAAAATTACAAAATTTGAAACCTAGCAATAACTTTACATCCCGGATCCAACAAAAGTGGTTTCGTCGAAATCCGAGGTCGTTTGCAAAATTTCCATTTTTAAGGGCCAGAATTCCATAGCAACTATTCTGAAATTTCAACTGGACATATCATTTGATTCCCGCTATGAAATTTTGATTTTTCGGATTCGTTGGAAAGATATTCTCAATTAGATTCAAATATTTTGGTTTCACTAAAATCCGATTTATTTTGAATCATGTACATTCATTTGAATTTTGAAATCGAATTATCGAACTACCACGCCATTTTCAATTCCTTTTATAATTTAAAATAAATATTTATATTCTAACGACGATCTATATAATATATACGTTCGAAATCTATTCAAAATAAGTTTCTCGTCGATATTATTTGAAATAATTCATTTTAAATAATCAAAATTCGCTAAAATTGCCAAAATAAAAATTTTAAACTGGCTAATAATTTCCGGGTTGTTACAATCCACTTGGAACACACAATTCCAATAAATGAACCGAAGTTCAACAAATAGATCGAAGACTCTCAACGATGAACCTAAGTTCCATAATGAAAACACGACTCGAGATGATCCGAAGATCGGTTATAGTGTAAACTATGCCAAGCTAATAAATATAAGAGTCGAGCTACATGTCCCACAACCACTTGCTTTACTCGAATATTTACGAGCAAGTTGTATATCCACAAGAAATATGAAACGATCGTTGCCACAGTGTTTAATCGAACGAGTCCAATAATTACCCGTCAAAGCAAAAACAAGGGCTCATAGTCCTTGTTTTAACTAAGGCGTTTGATTAGATTCCTCATACAAATGAGAAAAAGGTTTATGAAATCATAAAAAGGCCACAATTGGCCCCAAATAGTGTAAATCACTCCAAAATTAGTTTCATTTCAAAGCTCTCGTCGATACGGTTTCAACACATCTTGTTTCGCTAAATTCCGAGTTCGTATGAAAAAGTTATGATCGTTTTAAAGTAAATTAATTATTTCACCCTTTGTTTTTCACTGTTCGGTTATTTTCATTGGATATTTTCCTCCACCAAAAATTCCCATAATCTCCAAATCACTCCAAATTTGTTTTATTGGAAAGCTCTCGTCGAGACAGTTCCAAAAGCACCTGATTTCACTCAATTTTGAGTTCGTATGAAAAAGTTATGTCCATTTAAAGATTTAATTTTTTTTTCTTTACTGTTCGACCATTAATAGCCAACCCAAAGCCATTCCCACGGCCATTAATGGCCGAACAGACTGTTAAACCCCAATTTTTTATATTTTTGCCTAGAAACATGTCCGAAGGCCTATGATGTTATATATGCTAATGGGGCTTCTAAGGCTTGCCGAAACAACCTATAGCACCAAAAATACACATGCACACCAAGACTCACAATGGAAATCAACGAAAATGAAACCAAGCTTCATACACTGGAAATGTCAACACAAAAATCAATCATCACAACCAAATTCACAATTCAGAAGCAACATATCTGTGCAAAGAACGCACTAGACAAGCATGTATGCTTAAGGCATAGATGTGAGTTCATAGGAACTCACCGTTGGTTGTAGGAATATAGGAATCAATCCAATAACAAGCTAGAATGACCTCTCTTCGATTAAAACACAAGAATCCTCAATGTGAATACACATGCAATCAAAAGACCTAAATGTTAAGCTTAGGAATTCCCAAAAATAGAAGTGGAGATAAGCTAGAGAAGGAAGAGAATGAGATTACCTTTCCTATCTTCGAATTTGCACATGAATTCAACTTGAATTAGATTCTTAATCAAGCTAGGGGTGAATTTTAATTTCCCTTTCCCCATTTCTAATAATGGAACAAGAGGAATGAATGAAGAGGAATGAGAGGGAGAGGGCTATTGGGGGTGTTTTAAAGTGGCTAGGATAGCTAACCCAAACTCAAGACCAAAGTCCTAAATTTCCAAAAATTGAAACATATCGAAGCTTATAGTCAAAAAGGCTACAAATGATGATCCGGACTCAATGGAAGTGGTTTCGAGTCCAAATACATCCGTATGCAAAATGTGACTTTTTGGACACACTTGATTAATGATTAACGACGATATATTTAAATAAAATATTTAAATATATTATCGTAAAATAGGCAGGTTGTTACAGATTTCCCCCTTAAAGAAATTGCATCCCCACAATTACTTAAGGAAAAACTCAATATAAATAACAACCCAGCATCATCAACATCTATAAGGATAGGCGATCTTGCTGGGGAAACAAGATCAAGGAATAAATATGGGTTATAAACCAAGATAGGAAATATTAGCGCGTTCTCTAATATTTCAGAAATAAATAAATTGGAACTTTCAAGTTTCCAATAACCCTAAAAATCTCAAATTTTAATATTAGCACGTCCTCTAATATTTCACGAACAACTTCTAAATCATTTAAACAGGATAAATGATAGAAGTTGAAAGAATCCCATAAAACTTGAAAACTCTTGGTTTTCAAATTCACAAGGACGCTACCAAGAAGAATGAGGTCAAATCAGTCGGTTTATGATCTCAAAAATTTGGTTCAACGAGGTTAACAAAACAAACTGGAATAATTATTAACCCACATTCATGAGATCCCGTAGATAACAAATTCGAAATCCGGAAACAAGAGACTAAAATAGATAAGCAAAATATAACTTATCACCTTTTTTGAAAGAATATTCGAGATAATTTTTCAAATGAAAACTTGAATCCCTCAAATTCTAGAAATCACACAAAGAGATCTAAAAAATCTAAATATGGAAAGATGCTCAAACAACAATACATGAGAGCGTAAAATTTCCATAAGTAGCAAAATAATCATAAATGATCAACAAGAAAAGCGAAATTTCACACTAAGTTAGTAAATAGGTGAGTTTAGCCAAATGTCCCATAAACACTGACTTAACTCAAGTATTTACAAACAAATTGCAAAATCCACTATAAATCACGAATGAGCGCACTGCTCAAATACAAAAATCACCAAGTAAATTAGTTTTAAACTTGGTGGAGGGATAAGCAATCTTGTTCACCACAGGGTTGCAAATCATCAAACAGAGCTTTTCATATTTCGACAAAATGGCATTACACTGCAAAAAATGCACAATCCCACTCGGATCAGAATACACAATCCCATTCGGGTCGGAATACACAATCCCACTTGGTTTGGAATACACAATTCCACTTGAAGGTTTGAATAAGCTTTTTTTTTCGTATGATAAACACTGATGTACTTAGAGATATACAACACATGTGATCACTTGGTATTTCTAAGCATATTACTCTGGTTGTTAGCACACAGCTCAGTGGTGAGCACACAGTTAATGGTGAGCACACAGCTTGGGAGAGCACACAGTTCGGGTGAGGATACGGCTCGGGTGAGCACACAGCTCGGTGAGCACACAGCTCGGGTGATCACATAGCTCGATGAGCACACAGCTCGGGTGAGCACGCAGCTCAAGCGAAAAATGATCAACATTGATATATATAAAGGTACATGACACATGTGATCTCCCATTGATGTATATAATACCAAAATGATTCTCAACTGATTAAGTTTAGAAACTAATCGATGAAGTAAACGCAAGTGTGTCGACCCACTCATTTTTACCAAGACATTTAATTAAATTCCTTTTTCAATCGAAAAGGCAAAATTACTTGCTTGTAACAAGTAACACTCAAAAGCAAAAGAGGATACCAAATCATTACCCAAAGAAAACTAAAGTCATCTCAATAGAAAAATAAATAGGTAACGAAAAGTTAAGGTAACATATAAAAAAATTTCACAAAACATAGGTTTGGAAAATCTACATACTTAGAAATATCAAAACTAAGTCCCCAAAAGTTATTTCAACCCAAAAAATGGAAATAATTTGAATTCCTACACAAGGAAAGGGATGGGACACTAGGTTTGTCTTGGCTAAGATTCACAAAGATAAACTCAAATAACTTTGATAAGTCAAACAAGGATCAAGATATAAGATAGGATATGATGGGTCCTAAGATTCGAGCCAAATCCTAAAACACGATTTCCTAAGAGAGACTTAGGACAATGACCCTCGCCATTATATCTTATATAGTTCCAAACTTAGTTTTGATACCAAGTGTAATGCCCCACCTCTATACTCGCATTAGCCAAGGCCGTTGCAAGCAACAGTGCCAACTAACCCGAAGAATAAGGCTATTTAGGAGCGACCATCTATATAATAGCTTTGAACGAGTGTTAAACATATTGGATAATATGGTCTTACTTTTCCAAATTCTCATGAGGAAATCCGACATATCTAATTCTAGTTCAAATCAACTACACATTGGCTATATATAATTCGGAAAGCAATATAAAATACATAACAATAAAATTAGAGTCCGACACGGATATTCACATCACTAAGATGGAAATAGATATGAATATAATACACGAGTAAAAATACATGTTAGTGGTCATAGTCATTCCATTAAACAACAAAAGAATAGGTACAAGCTTTAACCAAAAGAATATGTATACAAAGATGTCACTATCTCACATGCATAAAAAATCAATAACCACAACATGAATGTAGATAGCAAAAGCCAAAAATGGTCCCCGTTATAAGTCAAGAGATGCACCTGTAATACTCGGTCTGACCCAAGTATTATTTATAAGGATAAACAATAAACATACCAGTTTAGTTGTACTCATCATAATAAACTGAGACAGAAATAGAGGTATAAATAGATAATGACACACATGTAATACACAATAATAGTCGTGGAAAATGTGTAGGCTTGAAAAAATGTCTACAATATATCTTATAGAAATCTCGATGCTATAAAAGATTATCACACTATAAATATATAGCTACTCACGAGGAATATTAACACATATCCAAAACAACACAGAATTGGATAGCACAAGGTATCTCCTATCAAGTCAACACAAGATCGATAACACGATATCAAGTCAACAACGATTGATGACTCATATCAAATAAACTCGAATTGATAACACCTATCAATGTAACAAAAGATTTGATAACACAATTCGAGATGATCCGAAGATCGAGGAATTCACGATCCTACTTGGAACACACAATTCCAATAAATGAATCGAAGTTCAGCAAATAGTCCGAAGACTCTCGGCGATGAACCTAAGTTCCATAAATAGAACACAACTCGAGATGATCCGAAGATCGGGGAATACGTGATCCTACTTGGAACACACAATTCTAATAAGTGAACCGAAGTTCAGCAAATAGCCCGAAGACTCTCAACGATGAACCTAAGTTCCATAAAGAGAACACAACTCGAGATGATTCGAAGATTGAGTATTGTGTAAACTAGGCCAAGCTAATAAATATAAGAGTCGAGCTACATGTCCGACAACCACTTGCTCTACTCGAATATTTACGAGCAAGTTGTATATTCCATAAGAAATATGAAATGATCATTGCTACAGTGTTCAATCGAACGATTCCAAGAATTAACTGTCAAAGCAAACACAAGGGGTCGTAGTCCTTGTTTTTACTAAGGCGTTTAATTAGATTCCTCATACGAATGAGAAAAAGGTTTATGAAATCATAAAAGGCCACATTTGTTCCCAAATAGTGTAAATTACTCATTTCAAATCTCTCATCGATATGGTTCCAACGCATCTTGTTTCGCTGAATTCTGAGTTCGTATGAAAAAAATTATGATCGTTTTAAAGTAAATTAATTATTTCACCCTTTGTTTTTCACTGTTCGGTTATTTTCATTGGATGTTTTCCTCCACCAAAAATTCCCATAAGCTCGAAATCAGTCCAAATTTGTTTCATTTGAAAGCTCTCGTTGAGACGATTCCAATGCACCTAATTTCGCTTAATTCCGAGTTCGTATGGAAAAGTTATGGCCATTTAAATATTTAATTTTTTTCTTTACTGTTCAGCCATTAATGGCTAACTAGGAGCCATTCTCACGGCCATTAATGGCCGAACGGATTGTTATACCCCATTTTTTTTATATTTTTCCCTAGAAACATGTCCGAAGGCCTATGATATATATATATATATATATATATATATATATATATATATATATATGCAAATGAGGCTTCTAAGGCTTGCCGAAACAACTTATAGCACCCAAAATTCACATGCACACCAAGACTCACAATGGAAATCAATGAAAATGAAACCAAGCTTCATAAATTGGAAATGTCAATACACAAATCAATCATCACAACCAAATTCACAATTCAGAAGCAACATATTTGTGCCAAGAGCACACAAGACAAGCATGAATGCTTGAGGCACATATGTGAGTTCATAGGAACTCACCTTTAGTTGTAGGAAGCTAGGAATCGATCCAATAGCAAGCTAGAGTGACCTCTCTTCGATCAAAACACAAGAACCCTCAATGAGAATACACATGCAATCAAAATCCCTGGATGTTAAGCTTAGGAATTCCCAAAAATAGAAGTGGAGATAAGGTAGAGAGTGAAATTACCTTTCCCCTCATCGAATTTGCACATGAATTCAACTTGAATTTGATTCCTAAATCAAGCTAGGCTTAGGGAATTTTAATTTCCCTTTCGCCATTTCTAATTTTAGAGAAAAAGGAAATGAATGAAGGAGGAATGAGAGGGAGAGGGCTATTGGGGGTGTTTTAAAGTAGCTCGGATAGCTAACCCAAACCCAAGCCTAAAGTCCCAAATTTCCGAAACTCGAAACATATCGAAACTTATAGTCAAAAAGGCTGTAAACGATGCTCCGGACTCAATGGAAGTGGTTTCGAGTACAAATTCATCCGTATGCAAAATGTGACCTTCTGGACACACACTCAGTTAATGATTAACGACGATATATTTAAATAAAATATTTAAATATATTATCGTAAAATATGCAGGTTGTTACATTTAGTGATTCGGTGAACTGTTTTATGTGGTTTTATGATTTTATCCTATGATTTTGATGGTTCTAGAGTCTTCCATTCGTGTTATATGATTCCAAGTGTTGATTACCCTAACCGTATAGTTCGGGTAATTTGTTCTATGGTGGTGTTAAGTCCATATTCGAGTTTCCATTCTCAAATCGATACTAATCTTATGGACTTATAAATGTTGTGCTTCGTTGACTTTAGTGTATCGCATTCCTTTTTGATAGAAAGGGAATAGCTGAATCTAAGCTTCATGACAATCAGTGTATTGTGATTCCTTTTCTTATGAAAAGGAATTTGTGTCTAGTGATATTCTTTTTCACTTATCATGCTATTATTGATATGTTTAAGCTAGACTGATCCATGTAGGTAATACTCGGGTCAGACCGAGTTGTCTCGGGTTCAGTTGCTATTGATTCATGGGTTTGCTAATATAGCTTGGACTATCTTGAAGACTATTCCAGTTGTTTGTTAGTATACTCTTGTTGTAGAGTAATTTTCCATTTGCCATTATTATATTATGTATTGTATTTTCTTTCGAGATCTAGCACATCTATATGTTGTACTCAGTGATTGTATCTATGTGTATCTGTTCTATGATCTGCGATCTGTGAACTATTGTATATTATTCTGAAATGATCCTTAGCCGTCGTAGTTTCTTATTAGTAGTATTATGTATGTCATCCACTTGAAATAAGAAAAGATAAAAAATCAATCACTCAATCGATGTATCCAATACTTATCTAATATGATATTACAGATGGTCGCCCCCAACCAGCCCTATTCTCTACTCTAATGGACAACATAACTCGTTAATGCTCTTTATTAGGGTGGGTCTCGGGGTGGGGTGTTACACATATCGCAATATTATTTAATGTTATGCCTATATGTTCTATGATAATTATTGTAATTCCCTACTTTATTTGATTATGATGAATTTTCCATGAGCTAATTGACATTGCACTTCCCTATTTCCTAGTTTTTCTCTAGATTTCCCCTTTTGTTGAGTTTCTTCTCCCTACGAACAAATTTGTCATCTCGAGAGTAAAAGTCATGCAGCTCTTCACATTCAAGTAAATGAAGTTCTTTTCAAAAGGGAGTTAGTTCATGTAGCCTTGAATGCACGGCTATTAGCTTTTCCTCATTAGTTGCACTCATTACCTTAAGTGATTCTGTATGAAATCTTTTCAGATAGTTAATGAGTAATTCCTTTAGTTTTTTTATAACAGCTAGCTCATACATGTTGATATCTGAAAATCCAAAAGAGAGTTGTTCCCAGGCATAAATAACAAGGCCTGGATAATGTTTGCACCATTTATCAGCTTCTATATAAAGAGTTGTTAAAGAAGATTTTGCAACAAACTTCTCTGGAGGCATTATACAGATTTGTGTAATTTTCAAAAATGGAGATATGCACATCTGGGTCTGTGATTCCATCATATTTGAGCAAAGATATTGCCATATCATATGGAATTTTAACAGCCGTTGTTTCCTTCGAGAAAGAATTCCTCAGAGCATTCTATCCTCTTTTGGCTCAAAGTTTTCCTTTTCTCCTAAGGTATGTTCCCCTTCAGATGCCTGCTTGTTCTCATGTCGGATAGGGTTACTTAATTGTTTAGAAAAGATCCTTATTTGGCTTTCGCAATCTAGTGGTGCTAACTCCTCTAATCTTGTTTTAGGTAGTTTTTCTTTAGAAGACCTTCATACTAGGTCTTCTTTAATGATCCTCCTTATAGCGTTAATTTCTAGAGCAAAATTTAGAATTTCAATTTCGTCACTGGTTTCTTTCGTCAGGGAGAAGGTTGCTCAATCCCTATGTTTGTTTGATCAGCATTTAAGGAAATACTTCCTTCTAGAACCTGTTATAGGTAGACATCTATTTTATTACCTCCTCTTGATATCATCATTTTGTTTCGCTTTGTAATTAGTTATGATAAACAAAAAATATGGTCGCAGGTTTGACCCCTCCTTCTAGTGCCTAAAATGTTAACCACAAAAAAGGTTAACACCTCGAAACATGAAGTTTTTTACATAATGTCCTTTACTGAAATGTTGTATAAGAAGTTAAGACCATTCACTTCAGTCTGTGTGTAACACACCGTATTTTCTATAACATTAAAGCAACGAATTAAAGAATAATTGATTACAAATGTGAGAATTAAGGGAAACAGGTTACGCCATTGCGTTCATCTCAAAATTCTGCTTAAGATAGAGTCCGAATTTGCGTAAATCGGACTCCATATGAAGGAGTTATGACCTTCAAAAGATTTAAGAATATAAATAAACAGCACATATTAAAGTTCAGAAAATTCAAATTTCGAAATCAGAAGCAGAAGCGGGCTAGCGGGAATTTTCCCGCCCAAGGCCAGGTCGACCAGGGGGTCGACCAGGAGGTCGACCTGGGGGTCGACCTCCCCCTCGGGCCAGATCTGAAACCTGACGTGTTTCTTTGTATGATGATTTGTTGTATCATTAGGGCTTGTGTGGCAAGTTCTGGTTGGTTCTCTTAGGCTTGAATGGCTTTAATTGTCCCTAGGTTGATCTGACGGCTCCTATTAAATCAAACTTCTATATAAGCAACCTAAATCTAAACCCTAAGCCATATAAAAATATTCCTAAGACCGTCATGCTGTCAATACTCAACCTAGAGTAGTCGCCATTCTCTTTCAACTATAAAGCAAGTTAGGAATTACAAATCAAATCTAATTCAACTAAGAGAATTCAATGTCTACAACAAAGGAGAGCTATTCAATTCCAGAAAACAGACCCCAAAACACAAGACAAGTCTCTTTTTTGTAAGCCCAGTTATTGTTTAGACCTAAATGATATTAGAATCATGACTAAAATAAATGGATGTAGAACAACGCCTAATGTAAATTATGCCTATCCTTTTTGTTAAAACTGAATTGATTAAGACTATGAAGCTTATCATGTTAAGTTTGTGATCATGTTGTATGCAATTTGATGATAAATGTTAAATGCTTTGCAATGAATCCATATGTTGTATAATTTGCCAATGACATATATGTTGTGTAATTTAGCAATAAAATATTATGTTGTATACTTTGGCGATGACATATCATGTTGAATAAATTGGCGATGACATATTATGTTTTGACGAAGGCATATCATGTTGTGTAATTTGGCAATGACATAACATATTGTATAATTTGGCGATGACATTTCATGTTGTATGATTTGGAAATGACACCTATATGTTGTATGCCAATTTGGGAATTTTGCTATGTTTATGCAAGTTCAACCATGTTCACATATATGGCTAGAACTACATGCTAATTTGCAAGTTCACAACCGCATGCCTAATTTTAAGTTTATGTAGTTCTTTGTAAAACCCCTATTTCACGATTCATGTTGAGTAGATCTAAATTTGCAAGTTCATAATTAAATGTATATTGTTTTATGCCGAATTCATATGACACATGTGTAGTTAGATCCATATTTTTATGATGTTGGAATTATTACATATTCCTCTTTTTCCCCTTTTGTGTATAAGTTAGGCTATGTATCGAGCCTAACATTTTATGTGATTTATGCGAACGTTTAACGGGGGTAACGTTGGGAAAAAACTTGAAATTACATATAAATGGCATATTTGGCTCATAAACATGTAAAGGTTTTATAGCATAAAGTGGTATAAATTTTTATACCTAAAATTATGAACTTGATTTAAAAGGCAAAGTGGGGCTTGACATGAATGACAATTATTTACATATAAATATAAAGAGGTAAATATTTAAATTTAGAAAAGACGAATATGCCTAACCCGAGGTTAGATTGAGTTACGGTGTAAGACTGCCCGGAACTGCTCAGCACATCCAGCAACCACAGCAATATATATCTAATGTTGGAGGTTAGTGCATCGAGCCCAAAAGAACCCGAGGTTAGACTGAGTTGCGGTGTAAAACTGCCCGGACCCGACCGGCACATCCAGTGACTGCAACAATACTTGTCTAATGTGAGTGGTTGGTGCTTTAATGAATGAATTAAAGCTAAGCCAGGAGTGGTAGGGTTAAGTTAATTAAGGCAACACTTAACCAATACAACATATTAACTAAACTGATGGGTGGGGTTAGGTTAACTTGGACACTTAACCAATTTAACATGCTGATTAGGAAACCCTAGTAACGGGGACCCATTTCAGCAGTAACCCATATAGATGTATCATGGTACCCTGAACTAGAAAGGGTAGGGCACGATTACTGGGCTGATTATAAGCGGTCGAAACAACGATGGTTGGTGCGTCAGTGTAGGTTCTGACGGAGTAAGGGCGTGCACGTACTCCGGAGTGGAAAAAGAAGGCATTGGGCATCAGTAGTTATACATTGTGCATCTTGAATCGTGTCGGGTTGCCACCATAGGATTTGATACACCCCATGGTGGGACCAACACAGGTATCTACAATCAAGCGGGGCAGTATGACACAAGTAGTAAATGCGTGCGAGTAGGAGCTGATCGATAAAAAGGGATCACTTTATTTAAACTCATGATGATGGTTGAAATATCTAGTAGGTGCAGAGAATATGGATATGAGTACGATAGTATGATCAGTTTATCTTGCCTTGTTTATCTTGCCTTATCCTATGTTACCTTATTTCTTTGTTACTGTCCTACGTCCAGTTTATTCATATCATGGTTCTCTTACCAGTTTACATGCTGAATAATCACTGGACTTACCAGACTTATGTATGACCCGTTTTTCTTTCGCTCTCTTTTCTTCCGTTTCTCCCCTCCCCCCCCCCCTCCCTCAGGTAGCCAGGGAGGGAATAACTCAGCTTAATTTGGACCGTTCGTCTTTCCAAGCTTGAAGACTCGGTGATGTATAGCTTGGAACCTCTTATCTTTGGCTATGGCTTTGGACACACTACAACTTGGGAATTTATGCAGTTTTATTTTGTTTTATGCTTCTTTATGTTATAGTCAAGACAGAGATTTTGATGTAAGGACTTGGAAGTTGTTTTGAGACAGTTTGCTGCAATGTTTTTTTTTATGAACCACATATGAAATAAATTTCGTTTTTCCGCTGCTTATATATGTTTGTCTTGTAAATTATCCGTGTCTTTTACCTAAAATGCTCCACCAAAGTTAAGGCATTCCCTTTGTGAGTGACCTTAATGGAGGTGGGGTGTTTCACTGTGGCCTCTAGACCCTTCAATAAAAAGACAAATATGATGCTTTTGAATAGGACAAATAACTATTTTTAATGAAATAAACTTTTCGTTAGGGTCAAAAATAATTTAAGAAGATAAATCCTTGTTAAAAATTCCATTCTCTTTGACTACTTCAAATCTTCCCTTCATTTATCATTTTGTTTAGTATGATCATTTCAAATTTTGAATAGGTTGAATCCCCAAATAGGTTTAGAAGTTAGGATTTTCTATTAAGACATATAGTAACCATTGACGTTGCCATTCTGGAACTAAAGTAATGGTTTTTAAGTATTTGTGTTACTGAGATCCTTCTTGGCATAATCGTGGGCTCTTTTGGTTGTTATAGATGAACTTGACAACTTCTTAGTTCCTTGAGAGATTTTTCCTAATTTGAACTTTTGGGAGATGACCCGTTCAACTCATTCAAAGAGGGTTTGATGTTCGTTGATAGGATCTGCTTTTCTCTCTACCTATCCTTACAAAATGTGTTATCCTTTCTATATGTGGTGCTATAGTCATGTCGAAAGGTCTACTTTACTGTCGTCTTCTTTTATATAGATTGTTAGCCTCTGTTTAGTTAAAATATTAGGAGATTGTAACGACCCGCCTTTGTGCTTGGTTCTAACCGGTAATTAAACCGACTACAACCATTCATAAAGACAGATAGTTAGGGGTATTTACACATTTGAGCAGAAGTAAAAATACTTTTCATTGTCATAACAATAATTTTTACAATAGAGTACAACAGAAACATGGTGGAAAGAAACATATACATAAACTCTCAACGGAAGAAGAATGATCCATGGTATAGCTCATGCCAAAATCAAGAATCCTACGCTCATAAGACTCCAAGACAAAATCTATAGAAACCATAAACTACTAGGCTGCCCGTGTGGAAGATTAATGGGCACCCAGAGTTTAGGTGGAAGGAACAGTAAACTCCAGGTCAGTCATGGGACTGGCATGAGAACTAAAACTGTTATATTTAGGTTTATTTAAAGTAAGGTAAATCACAGGACCACACTTTATAAGATGGAACACATTTACTCTTTATGGATACTAGTGCATAGAAATTTGCAATGACTTTTAGGAAAATAAAGCTACCATTAGGTCTCAAGACCAAACACAATGAAAGCATAGACTTGTGTGAGATTTCTCCTTATGATCATCAAAAATGCTTGATACATAGAAAATTCTATGATATTATTATTAGTGCAGAGTGTGGAAAATCATTTTGCAAATAAATGCATCAATCCTAGCCACCATAGGTACCATATACTATGATGACGTAATAGTATACAGCTAAAACCGTAAGGGATCGTAGTGGAGAGCTGGATTTACAACAAATGGCCAGACTAACGAACTTCCTTACCAATGGGAACACCTCTAGAGGGATTCCCCGAGAACCAGCTGGCTCTTTGCCAACATGAGGCCGGTCCATCCCTTAACTGGATGAATTAGAGCGTGCCTAAGTATGTCATCCCGCAGTCGTTACCAACCTTTAACCGGGGCCCCGCAACATCAACATAAGTAGAAGTTGCCACATAATTAATTCCTGGACTCTATGCCATGGTATACTTTTCTGTCTAGAAGGAAATGACAACCCATATCCTAGCCGCATTTTTCCCGTTTTGGCCATTTAATGGGATGTGAGGTTTCTCGCAGTTACGTTACACAAAGCTACGCTTCACTAAGCCATGCTTTGATCATCAATAGCTCATTCACTTGGTATGCCACATTGTCGTTTTATAAAATATAATTGATAATTACTAACCATATAACCTTTGAGATCGTACGTCTCAAAGAAGGGTGTTAAGCTAAAGAGACATTATTATCTTCCACCAACAGAAATATGTTTTTTTTTTGCAAAGCTGACCGGTTTTCAAAGTGACTACAAACACCTTTTTATTATAGCCAATAATAAAAAATACAAAATAGTACAGGTGACTGTGGTTAACAATCAGCTAATCGGTTTTTAAGGTGGACCGTCCACCGCCTACGGCATTTAAAGTGGGACGCCCACCAAATCTTTCCTACATATAGTACAGGAGCTAGCTACGTATATTAGACTACTATAATGCTCCACGGAAGGAGCATATTACATACTGAAAACAATAAGTTACGTGGAAAACTGTACAAAAGTTAGGGCTGAATAAACAACATCACTTGGTAGATTGCATGAGTCACACCAAAAGCAAATAAAAAGGCAATAACAAAGGCTGGTTGTCCTATCATCTCAAGCCACACAAAGAGCATGGCAGTCTATTCTACACAACTGCTGTAGAAAAGGAACAAGAACGATTTGAGTAGCTCTGCAACAATACATACTAGAGCTCCACAGTAACGCAGAAACTCCAATTACATCAAGTAAAAACCATGACGACATCAAGGCAAGGCTTGAATGTTCCATAACTAGCCAAAATGAAATATCCAAAGAAGAAGGATTAGAAGTTAACCGAGGAATGAATAGCATATACCCAGCACACCATTCTCTCAACATACAAATTGCACTAGCGATTTACATAGCTGAACCACAAAACAGAACTTAACCATAAACCATATAGAGAAATGCAGGCATAAACCACCATGAAACACCACTACGTTAAGTGCCTAGGCATCTCATGCGTAGCAGTATTTCAAAGAGTTGACCTAACATCACAAAAAACAATAAAGGCTGTTTGTAGACAACAACATACATATTGCGTTCCTTGTCGAAAAGGGACATGGCAACATAACAGTGAACCATGAGAAGGAACCGGCCACAGAACAACATGTAAGCAACCAAACACCAAACCAAAAATACTCTCTACACCTAGACAAAACGTATAAGTACCGTGTTCTACCATCTAGACGAAATATGCACGGACATTGAAGACAAAAATGGTAAAATTGAACCATCAGAGTAGAAACACTATGAGACGTGATACAAATCTACCTTTTCGAAGTTACTGCATGCACATAGGCTCCACGACAGTGACGAGGCTCTGTACTCGACTCAGTAGTACCAGTTGAAAAACTAGCAAAGTAATTTCCTGAAATCATACTCCGCATGGATTGGAGTGGAGCCAGAGGCAATTATGAAAGTAGAGAGCACAAATCTAATGAGGAGGAAGAAAAATAGGGTTGTTGTCATCAGTTCCATAGCGTGCAAAAATCTTAAATTGAAAAGGGATAATAGGTTTTTGGGGGTTCCACGTATAGCAAAATCTTGGTAATGAGTAGGATAGAGGAGAAATGATTGAAGAGGTTGCGATTTTGTGGATATTAGAAGCGTGCGAGGTGAAAAAAATGGAAGATGAAACCAAATCGCACAGTCTCCCCAAAGAAACCAAGATTTTTTTTTGATTAGCCAAAAACTGAAATATGTTCAACCGATCGTTATATCACAGAATAAACAGTCATACATACATCCATACAAGTCTGTTCTTGGTCTTAACGAAACCGAAGATACCTTACTCCTTATCTAGAATGGAGAGAGATCCTTGCAAATCCAAGAAATATACAAGTACGTCTGGACAACTGCTATAGGTAACCTCATATTAGGTGTACAACCCAATTAAGACATCAGCGAGTAATCCATTCGATGCGAACAATCCCGGTCTTCAACTGTCGTCTTCAATTGCTCCATTATGTCATATAATTATTCAAAATGGTTTCCGGATATTAATCTTATCCCGATCTTTCCAAATAATTAGCGCTGGTTTTAAAACAAATTATCGACCATATCAGATCTTAATCAAGTCTCCCTTTACTTAATTTAAAATCTCCCTTTAGCTTTCTTCTCTTTAATCAAAATATTTCTTCCATTTCAAAAACAAAAATCCATACCTTTAAATCTTTTAACCCAAAGTTTCTTTCAATCTCAAAATCTTGTTTAATTCTTAATTCTAGATTTATTCATAAGTTTCACAGCTTTTAAATATGTCTTTAGTCCATATATCGCGCTAAACAAAACCGATTGATATTAAATATAAGATCCAAACAGAAATTACATCAACTTATATTTGATACCAATTCTCAAAATCAGCTAATACTATAAGTGGAATAACGGTACAACATCTTCTAAATTCCTTAGATACTACATGTCCAACAATGGAATTTCAAATCAAATGTCTAAAGGTCGTTTCTATTCAAAACCCATCTTTTTATTTAGACTTGAAAACCCTTTATCTGAAATCATTATATACACACACACACACACATGTATATATATAGGAACTAGATAGAAACCATATCGATTCGTGTTCGATATCAATTCTTTTATCTGATCGATAATAGAATTGGAATAAGGGTAAACCGACCTTTTAAATTCCCCGAACAGTAAAAGTTTACTTATGGAATCATTATCGACATTCGAAGATCATTTTCAACTATTTCCAATTAATTTACCATTGGAAAATTCCTTTCATTAATAATTAAACTTTAATAAAAAATCAGTATATTTAAATATTTTTTATATTTTCAAACTTCCAAAAGTTCTTTTTAAATCATTAAAAATGATTTCTTAAGGATTGGATAATACTTGTGATGACACACTTTTTAGTCGAAGCTGTCACACGTTAATAGCATCGTCAACAAACATGAAGCAACTTGGTCGAAGTCGCGTCGTAAACATAAAATGGCCCAAAACCCATTTAAATGACCTCTTTGGGCCTTAAAACATCAATTACAGTGCTTTTCATGGTAATTCTTATACCCTTTGAGTTAGCTTCTGGTACAACTTTCGTTTGGCCCAAACAGACTTATGGTTTGAAACTTACACCTGTTTCCATGAACAAGTGCAGAAGTGTTTTCACGGTCTTTTCAGACCTGCAAGATGTCGTGCACGTGTAGGCCTAGCAACTCCTCAAAACAATCAACTCTATCATTTCGAACCCCTCCTGGAATTTCAAATCATATCCCCTTTTTGTATCCCTCAAGGGGATATGAAATTTCGTATCCCCAAAGGGATACGAAATTTCTGCTACCAGTATCCCTTAGGGGATACGAAATTTCGTATCCCAAGAGGGATACGAAATTTCGGCCAGGCATAGAAGGGATATGAATTGCAGGGTTTTGGCTTCTAGGAATCCGAATTTTCAGCATGTTGTCCCCAAAACTCACCTACTTCCACCTAACCTCTCACCTATAAATACCCCCAAGCTTATCATTCAAAAGAGTTGGATTCACTTGGTGTGTTTGCACTTCTTGAAGCTCTCAAGCACCATTAATGGATTCCATATTCTTCTCTAAGGCTATTGGACATGGCTTGGACCATTAAAACGTTGCATACACGTTTTCCATCACTTTTTGGACATCTACAAGGATAAAACACCACTTTTGGGCTGTTTTGGGCATATTTGGATTTCTTGGACATTGTTGACCATGTCAACACCCTTTTCACTTAAAAAAGAAGAAGAAGGGAAGTTTGGTCAAATTTTAGAATTAATAAACATTTTGTTGTTCAAATGTAATTTTTGTACTTAAGTATCGTCCGAACTCGTACAACTCTGTAATCAACAATTACATGATGAATGATTACTATAAAGTGGACGTAGGCATAAGTGTCGAACCACTATAAAAAGCTATGTTCTTCTGCATTACTTTATTTTACATTTGGATTATTGTGTTGCTAATACACATACACACAAAGGTTGATGTGTGTTGAATCGACAACCATTCCCCATGTCAACAATCTGTTAGGTTTAAACTTCAAAATATATTAATTTCAAATAGATGTTGCAAGAGTGTTATAAAAATGTTACAAAACATTACCAAATACCTAGTTTTGTCAAAGTGGCTTTTAAATTATCTAAAACTAAATATTTTCTATCCAATTCACTTTTGTATAATGAATTATGATTTATCAGAAATTTTCCATATTTCTAATAATTTTTATAAAGTAGTTTATTCTATTTCCAGTTACAATCATCAAACAACGCTTATAGTGACCATTTTTGTAATGACCTACAACGATTCGAGCCTGAATTCCAACAATAATACAGATCCTGTATCACTTGTCGAAACTCAAGTATCGAAAACACAGATAGTTATTAGAAAGAAGTTAGAGGGTGAGATAAGAAAGAAATATTAGAATAGAAGAGTAAGAAGAAGAACCCAACACATAATCAAAGTCTCACATCACAATGGAAAAAAAAATATTATAGAAATAATCTTTATAGAGAGCTTGAAAACTTACAAATTTTCAGAGTACAACAAAACATCTAGACAGTTACAAATATCTGTCCTCATATACAACACACAACGGAATAAATACAAGATATCATATGTCTGGACTACTCCAGCTCTTCTCTAGACTTCACAGCATCCAATAACTTGAACTTGTACAACCCGGTCTAACCCGAGTATTACAAGTACATGGATCAGTCTAGTGAACCAGAGTGAGAAAAACACATTAAGTTTAAAGGTGTCGCACAACTTGATTTTTAGAGCTAAAATCTTTTCAAAAGAAAAGGATAATTATAAGACCAAATCCACACATAAATACGGATGGTCTTTACCTTACGATAACCCAAAATATTTTTGAAATCAATATCTTTTCTGATATTATAATTGTGTCTAAATACATATGAATATCAATTTAGCAGAATGCTTGCATCTCACGCTCTACATATATAGTATACAATCAAAATCGCGGGCTCTTATTGGAGAATGGATTTCCATGGCAAGGTATGGGCAACCACCTTTCTGATAGTGTATCTCTAGAGAGGAATACACCGAGTTCAATAAGAACATCTTGCAACTCAGGCTAAACATGACCGGCCATTCACTTAACCTTGAATGTTTCGAATATATTATCACCTACAGTTGGATCCAACATAACCGTTCCCGGGAGATACAGAAGCAAAAGGAAGACAAATATGAATATTCTCTAGATGGTGAAAATACACCCTAATGGGGGCAACCCACATAGCCATGCGACCTACCCGATTTTTACCATTCCCGATTGATGAGGCTCGAAGTTAAGCGTATTCTTCAGCATAGCATGTCTCCATCCACTTTGAATGCCACATTGTCAAGTCCGTCAGATATCACTAATTGACGTCCATAAAAATACTCTGGGTGTTAAGCAAGAAAAGGTGTCTTCTCCGCCACCAAAAGATACACGTTTGAAGAAATCAACGTACGTGACCCCGTTGGAAATACTCTGTCAGACACTCGTCCATACAAGTCATCCAGGAACAGGATGAACCAAAGGTACCCTCCTACCACATCCTATATAGGTATCACCCCAAGGATCGGTAGCGAGCTGTCCTTGCAATTCGTAAATTCCAACCACGAAAGAATCACAATTTATCTCTAAGGATCAACCAGAAATTTGTAAGTAATTCTTCCATTTTATGAAGATCCACAGTCTTAAATTGCTCCAGCTTGAATAGCATCTTCCACGTATTCGTTTTTATTGGTCGGAAAGGTTTTCGAATATAAATTCGATCCCGGTCTTTCCTTACCAACAATCGTATGGGCAAGATTTAATAGTCGGTTATTTAACTATCAAATAAACAAAATGAAATGGATCTACTAGTTGAGAACACGTCACTTGGCCTTCTTATCAATAAATGTTTAAATTAAAACTTCTAAATCTTACAACACAGTATTCACTTCTTATTTTAATACAATAATACTCTCAAACCATTTCTTTTTAATACTTAGAAAAATATCTTGTAATCATATCCAATTATCATTTAATTATCATTCAAATCATTTGCCGCAACATTACTTATTATTTATAATTGGAAAATCGATCCAACGTATCGTTCGTAAAACAATCATTAAGAAATCTCCTTTTTTCGTTCTTTTGAAAACAATCATCGTTGCTTATCCTTCAAAAATAACTCACTTTAAACTCATCTCTTTACTTCGAAAATATCGTTATATTTTCATAACTCCTTTTATTACCTTGATTGTAAAAATATCATTTCATATTCTCTAGGCATTTTATTTCCGTTACTTTGGAAATATAAAATACCTATATTTCCTCAAATCCCTTTTATTTCTTTTGTAATGAAATCTCATAATATATATCCTCAATTAACGTCGCATTATTATTTCTCATAATAAATCGCTTCTAACGTCTTTATCATTACAACTTATATAATCCTCCGATAATCCTGAAGTCGTTCAAGTTGGGGTTTTTTAATTACCTCTCAGACCTTGATCAACTATGTTCTTATCTTAAGATAGATATGAATTATAATTCAAAAACTACTATTCATTCTAATGCCAACAAATACACCTTCACTATTTATTTAAAATACGGTTTTATAAAACCTTCTTATTTTTGAAACCTCCTTTTTATATATACTATTATCACTAAATTTATTGATTTAGTAAATGATTAAAAAAACACCATCTTTTAAACTTTAACTTCCTCAAACTATTTGCTTCATTATCTGGATTTTTATTACAAATCCTGTTACTCGATTCTTTACCCAATTCAATTACAGGAATCCTTTTTCTAACCCTTTCCATCATTCATTCTAGGAAATCGTATTTTAAATCTCAGCAATATCACTTAATACCATTATTAAGTAAAGTAAATTTAAAATTAACGCTTTAAATTCCCATCTCTTTTTATAAATTCGTTTATACAATGCTGGTTTAATATAAACCTTCTTTTCATCCTGATTTCCACTTAATTCGATATTAAGTAATCTTTATTTTAAGCTTATCTCATTCGCTAAAAATTCTCTTATATCTTAATTTACCACACTTGATTTAAAAGTAAACCCGTTGATAAACTCACTTTAAAATCCAATTATATTCATCACTGCTTTGATTACTTAAAAATAATTAATCTCAGTTATTAATTGTTACCTAAATCCTTTCCCTCTTATTTAACCATTCTAGTAATATAACAATTAGCTTTATCAATCATTTCATAGTTAAGCTAAGGAACGTGCATCGCAAACGGAAGATTTTGGTAATTCATTTAACAATTAAGATGAGGCGTGTGCATCGCACACGACAGATTTTGTTAATTCATTTAACAATTAAGATGAGGCGTGTGCGTCGCACACGGCAGATTTTGATAATCAAAAATGGTGATTGGTGGTTAAAAATTCAATACATATGTGGTTGGTTTATTTCCTTTTCATAACTTCGTTTTAAATAATATATTTCAAAATGTATTTTCCAGTTATAAAATAAATTTCATAATTTTATTTCTATCGATTCACCTTACGCTAAACCATTCTTTATAAAAATGTTGTATATTTTAGGCCATCTACTTATCAGTCCTCAACCAATATTTCACACTGGTTAATATCAAGGGTTCAACAATCAATAATCAATCCATCATCCAATCAGATTGATTAAACAGTATAGGTAATATAACATGAAAATAAAATATAAATTTGAGGAATTCGGTTGGGTCCCTCTAACCTGTTCTTCCCTGTATTCAATTGGTTAATTCAATTTCGACCATTTACAATCAATATGAACAATCAATTCAACTAGTAATGATCAACTGACAACAATTCAAGCATTTAATTCAATTTTAAACGTTTATATTATTATAAACGTAACCAACAAGGTAAGTTACCTTCATTGGAAGTAATCATTAAAATAACGATTTTTATTTTATTTAAATTAAACAACCATTTAATTTAAACAATATAAATAAATATTCAGCAAACAACCAAACAACCATCAATCAGTCAATAAATAGCAATCATAGCACACAAATAATAAAACCCGACTTATATAAAATATAAGTGGGAAAACTGAGTGAGTTAAACTCACCTTGGATTTCTTTTGTTGAGATAACAATCGTTTTCAGTTAAATTAAACATGCTTTTAATTTAACTGAAACCCCAGCTGCGTCCAAATTGCTCTAAACCAATTTCATAACATTGTGCTTGTCAACACAGTTCCAATGCCTTCTAGTTTGTTCATTTCTGATAACATGTCAACACGTTATTAAAGCATAAGAGTTAATTAAATAATTTATTTTCAGCTTATATTTTAATTATCCTAACTCTAATTAACATATATAATTAATGTTAAAAAATATTTTAATTTAATCTAACTACGTTTGTAACCTCGACACTGCTTACAGTTATATATGTTAACACAGTTCGTGTGTATTGATCATCTATACCAATTTTCTTTGCTGAACCTATATACTAAATTAATTAAATAAACAATTATTATTAAATGTTTGGGCCTTACTCATTTTACTGGTTTAATGCCCCAACGAAATCCTTTTTGCCTGATCCACTTGTAACAGAACACTGTACATCTTCGAAACCATACACCCGTTCTCCTTTCGTTATTGCAACCCATCCTGCTATAAAACTGATCCACGTCCCCATTTCTTTTGTCTTTTTTTTTTCCTTTTTCTGAGAAATGTTGCGTCCTCATCCCAAGCGGTAGGCATCCCCGCACATTAACTTTGCCTGCCCATTTTTCCACTTCACCGTCCTTTTTTCTCTTGCGTTTCTACTGACAACTCCGTCCATATTTGAACAACTCTTCTCCTAACATTCTTCTCTCCCATTTCCTTTCTCCCTTCCATCAATTTCCTTTTCGGTCTTGCTTTATTTCTTTTTTGCTGCAAGTCCCCAAGTTCCATCCGCCTTTCAGATCATCAAAGCCTACTTCCACCCTCCAGTCCATGCGCCTCCTCCCTTCTTTCCATTTGTGCCACTCTTCTCCAATGCTACCGCCCTTCCGCCAGTGGCGGACCTAGCATGGTGGTTCAGCTATGGCAAAGCTCACAAGTCAGCTGGGGCAGGCTGTGGAAATTTTGTTTGTTGTATTGAGTTTGGAACTTTGAGACAGGGCATTGGCCCTAGCTTAGCAGTATGTGCGTCCGCCCCTGCCTTCCGCAAGTCCCCGACCACCTTAGATTTGCTGTCAACCTTCGGTCGTACTCGCCTCAACCTGCCACTTCAACATCCAACCGACGTCAGATCACTGGACCCACATCTCCACTGACATAGACCCGACCAAATCCCGACTATATTTCCTTCACCAGGAAAGCATGGCGCTTCTGCTCAAAACGAGAGCTTCCCCTTCCATTATCTGCCCATCACCATTGCGCCATCCGCTTCCCTGCACCAGACTTCGGCCACCAACCAACCTGCGCCGACCTTCTATCCTCGCCTGAAACTACAGCTCCACCAGTATCTCATCTAGTTTCCCTCTCCACTTCATTGTTGACTACGTTGAGTAAATGGGTTGAGGAGATTTGATTATACGTATAAAATGGAGGAGTTTGGTTTAACTTGCATGTTGGAAAGAAGATGAGTATAGAAGTGGAAGGTTTCATGCTTGCAGATCGAAATGGAGAAGAATAACATGCTGAGAGAACAAAAATAAGATAAACAGTAGTGTGCCTAAACATATACGCTAGATTCCTTGACAAACACGGTTGAAGTTTGGTACCCACACAAGGCTTGATAGGCAGTAGGATAGTCTGTGTTTTTAGCTATGTGAGTGCAAGTTTGCATGTGCTTTAATTTCAAATAGTATAGGGTAGCTGTTGATTTGAGACTACATTTCCTTGGGCATAAAGCAATTTGCAGATCTACCCCGTTTTTTATATTATTTAGGGTAGACGTGGCTAAGTGCTGACTGTTGTGCATCATAGGGTAGGGGTATGTAGCATGTGTGTGTCCTTAAATAGCTATGTTTTGTTTGTTTTAAATCAGTTGGTAGCTAGGGTATTTTCCATATGTCTGTATGGTTACAATTTCTTTGGAGTGAAGTATGAATGAGTTGGAAAAACATACATGGGGTTACTATACAAGCAGCAATGACAGCCATATGTGCATAGAGCTTAACTTCTACAAATAAAATACAAAATTATAGACGTACTCAGTACTTTATATTGAAATGAAAACATGGTTATTTGTCCTTATTAGTGACAACTATATATCGGTACGTATTCCAGAAAAATTTGTTCCATCGATAACGGAGGTTATTTGAAAAACAAACAATTTTTACGCTTATATAATATTGATATAATATAAATTTAATTTCAAACAATTAAATTAAATATAAATAAATTATTATTATCGAATATATCCAAATAAAATAATATATAACTTCATATTCAACCAATATGAATTTATAACTCATCATTTATATTTTCTAGTAAAACGATATCCAAATGTATATGGAAATTCCTTATAAAATAAATTAAATAAACGATATAATTTATTAACGATTTCCCTAGCGACTATTTCAAATTTTGATTTGGACATAACTTACAATATATATGATAAAATTCCGATTTTTCTCTTTCATTAGAAAATTATAAACAATTAGATTCCAACGTTTCTTGTTTCACTGAAATCCGACTTAAATCGGATTCTGTATAATCAATTGAAGTTCAAAACTCAATATTACGAACTACCACGGCGTTATGTGCTCGTTTTAATATAATTATAAACGTTAGAATTCGTTTTATAAATTAATTCAATATTAAAAATCCGTAAATAATCCAAATAAAATATTTAAAATAAATTTAAATATTCGAATTTAAGTAGTCGAAAAATCCGGTTCATTACATTTTGCAAAATTAATTTAAACATATCTTGTATGTTGAAATTTGAAAATTACCTTTTCATTTGAAAACTATTGTTATTAGAAAGCAAACGTTTTTCGTTTCACATCAATCTGATTTGAATTGGATTAGTTATAACTGTTCAAAGTGTATGGCTAAAATTCGCGAACTACCGTTGTGCGACTAGTCCTATTCAGACCATTTTTCGACTTATAATCGAAATTCGTCTGATTTACTTCACATATGATTATAAACCTTTATAAACATATATAAACTTATTTTAAAAAAATATTTTTGAATTTTTACTTCAAATTCAATTTAAATTCAACTTTGAATATTATGATATTAATAAAATAATATAATTTTTCAAAAATAAATTTGATTAATCTCAAATTTTGCAGAAATTAAATAAAATACAAGATTATTGGAATGATCGTTTCGAATTTAAACCATCGTTTACATATCTAACTCAACTTCTCTTTTCGAATTTGAAATTCAAAATCGATTCCAATCTTTAACATGCCATATATAGCTATAATTCGTTCCAAATACATTTCCACCTTTTACGAAATATACTTTGATTCCACTTTTAGACTATTTCAAAAACCAAATTCAAAATTCCATTTCTGCTCATTATATTAATATTAAAATAATATAAATCATGTTTATATGAAATGAAGACTTAACTAATCACCTTTATAATGTCATAATTACAGTACCATAAGTGTGTGATTACATCCAGACACTAACCAGACAATACTAACAATCACATATAAATTCATAACTTTAAATAAATATTGTCAGTTATGTGCAAGCGTTACGGTAATCAGCGCTTATCAGGATATCCGTGTTTTTAACTACACAACCATTCAACCATCATCGAATACATGTTATTAACATCTATAATTAACCATGTATAACTAATTAACTAAGTTATCTATAATAAATTGAACATCTTTAAATTAGAGTTTTCACCCTAATAACTCCTTATATCTTCATTGTAGGGCTTCACTAGAACCGTTGGGCAGCATTCACCGTGTCATGTACTCTCTTCTTTTCTCTTCCCAATATATATATATATATATATATATATTATTAATTCCTTGTTTAAAAATGAGGAGCTGAGGCTTAGAGGTGGGGTCCATGAACCGAGGTGGAGAAGGGGTGCGCGGTGTGTGGGGTCGGCGGTGGAGGGCTGAGTGGCGGCCGACATGGCAGAAGGAGGTGACCGAGTAGGTGAGAAGGTGTAGGGAAGTGGGGTGTAGTCCGTGAAAATGGAAGGAGATAGAGAGTGGTGGCACCGGTTTTGGAGGGGGCGGAGGAGGATGGATGTGGGGAAGCTAGGTGGTGGCGCCGATTTTGGATGGGAGAAGGAGGTCGGTGGTGGGGAAGCTAGGTGGTGGAGCGGGAGGAGGCCATTGCCGTGAGGAGGGGAAGAAGCAAGGAGAAGGAGAGTAGAGAATGGTGTAGGAAGTGATGAAAAAAAGGAGAGTATGACACCTATTTTATAGGAATTTCCAAGGTCGTTTTTGTCATTTCTCCCTTGGACACATTGCTCCCTAAGATGCATTACTACATGCATAAATACACGTAGTAAAACCATGTTTTGAAACCATTTGCTCCCTCTCCAAAACCACGTACATTCATAGGGTTTATTAGTAATGCTTCTAGGGTGTTGCAAAAATTGAAACGTCTTGCATACATTGCTAAACTCAAGTTCTAGGCTATGTTTAATAGTTTTAATACCCAACAACTTATGTTATCAAAACTAAACAATATTAACAACATATTAACATTTCAAAAATAATCATTTGTATTATCTGTATTTATATTTTACAAAATATAACGTTGGCAAAGTAGTTGTATAAATACATTTTTGACAAATCCATTGTAATAAAACCCTATAAATTCTTATCAAAATTATATCATTATATTTTGACAAAATTAAACATTTATTTTATTAAGCATAATTATATTAAATTAAAATTTTATTTTTATAATTAATCCAAATTCATATTTAAAGCAAATTAAATTGTTTTTACATCCAAAAAATTCAAATTTATATTCAAAACCTGTTTATAAATTAGTTAAAAATTCTGGATCATCACAGAGATGGTCCCTTTTGACTCCTTCAAAAGGGGTGATGGTGTTGGCGAAAGTTTAGCTCCGTTATTTTTATCCTTTTGATAGGTATGCTATAAATGTAAATGTATCCTTTCGACTCTGTCGAAAGGTTCCTTTCGTCATTATCCTTTTCTTTGGTACTTTTGAGAAGCTTTGGTGATGTCCCTTCGATTTGAAAGACTTAAGTTTCTTTTAAAAGTGTTGGATTTTAAGAATTCATTTAGAGTTTGCAGTTTCCTTGCTTTAATGCCTGTGAAATTATTTTTGTGACAACTTCGGTGTCCCTTATTTTCTCCCTGAAGGCTCATCCTTCATATTTCTTCTCTTGATGCTATAGTTGGTAGTCCTTTGATTCCTTCGAAAGCTACTTTTATTCCCTTTAGAAGCATATTCATTTTGTTTATGCTAGAATTCTTTTATACTTCCGATCAAATGAATATTTTAGTTGACACATAATGACACTTATTTTATGTAACAGAGGATCGTAAAATATATTCATTTAATTTTTCTGAGGTCATATGTATCTGTAATTTTATGATATGATTCTTGAAGTTATTTTACACATTTATGATTTTTTTGCATTTCTATATATTGTTTAGGATATAACTTTTGGAGTTTAATTAGAAGCTCTAACCTATTTTAGTGCCTTTATATAGTGGATACCCATTTCATAGATTGGTCAAATAATAAATTGGACGTATCATTAGAAGCTATGGTTGTTTTAAATTTTAAAAACTAATGGTCATAATTAATGTGGAACCATTAAGCCCAATTAATTTGGAACCATTAAGCTTTTGGTTGTCCCTTTTATTTATATGTTATCGGTTCAGTTGGTTGGCCCCTAACTGTGGTAATGATATATTCGGTACTCTCAAGCGAAATGAGGGGTCAGTCATGTGTAGCCGGGTTGCAAGATGTTCTTGTTGAACCCCAATGTATTCATCTCCGGAGGTACTTTGTTGGAAGGTGGTCTCATACCTTGCCATAGTTGGAATCCATTCTCCAATAAGTGCCCGTGGTTTTGTTTGTATACTATGTATGTGGAGCGTGAGATGCAAGCGTTCTGCTAGACTGTTATTTATTTGTATTTAGACACTATTATAATATCAAGATAATATTGATTTCAAAATATTTTGGGTTATCGTAAGGTAAAACCATCCGTATTTATGTGTGGATCGGTCTTACGATTATCTTTTCTTTCAAAAGGTTTTTGAAAGTTAAAATAAGGTTGTTTAAAATCGTTTACTCACACCAGTCCCATTACTGACCCAGAGTTTATTTTTTAATGTTTTCCCAAAACTCTTGGGGGCTCAAATTTGTATGGGTAGTCAAGTAGTTCAGGAACTTATAGATACTCTGGAAGGATCTTGGAGCAGGAGGCTTCACCGTTAATTATATAGAGTTTATTTCCGCTGTGATGTGTATGTGTTGTACTCTGATGTTATATGTAAGTACAATTACAGTTTGTATTTCAAGTTATGTTATGTAATATATTTTATTTGTTCCGCTGTGAGATTCATGTTACTCTGACTATGTTGTGTTATGTTCTTTCTTGTTCTTCTATTCTAAAATTCTTTCTTTCTCTAATTTCTTTCTTGAACGTCTGAGTTTTAGTACAATTTGAGTTGGACTTATGTTGTTTCAGAAGACTCAATGAGTACTAAAATTTGGGTCGTTACATTTGGTATCAGAGCTGAAGGTTGAGTGATAACCTTGGCTCTGTGGCGTAACTCGATAGAGATGGGGTCAGCAATACCCTAGTTTGAGTTTGAATGTATATATACGAGCGCGTATTTGTTAATTGATATAAAAATTTATTTTATAGTGTAATGATTGGTTTGTTTAGTGGTATAAAAATTTCAAATCGACGCGTTTAGCTGACGAGCTCGATAGGGATTTTTAAACACTTGAATAAAACAATTCAATACAGTATTGTTTTAAAGGCTGGGTAAATGAAATAATTTTACCTAAAATTATATTTTGATATAAGGGAATAATTTTTGAAAATTATTATAAATGGTTGTGTTGATTGCTGTTAAAATCTGGTAATGGTTATATATATAACCAAATGGAATTTGTATATGAGTAAATATACAAATAAGGAAAACCAGAATTTGAATTTGAAACCCTGGAAAGTTGGTGAATTAATTAGTTAATGGAAAATGCGGATAAGACTTAACATAGATGAGTAAATTGAATTTGTGAATTGAACCTAGATTAGAGTTTAAAGAGAGGATTTGAAACAGATGAAATATTTGAATAAGTTGATTCACACTAATAAAGCAAATGAGTTAGAATTACTTTTCCAATATAATCTGAGATATTTTTTTGAAATAGGAAATTGGGTAATATGGGTTGAGTTAAATGATTTTCAGAGTGTTGATCTGATGTTGATTTCGGTCTTCGGGAAATTAGGGTGTATAATCACCTCTAAATTAAAGGATTATTTTCTTATTAATTTACGGTCAAGAACTGATGAATATTGCAAAATAAAGATGGGTAAATAAGATATGGAAATGTTTTCTAGCTATAATAACATATATTTATAGATATGAAATTGAATGTGTTTGAAGCGATGGATGCATATAGATGGTAACATATGGAGATAAAAGTTGAATACTCGACAGAAGTACAAGTTAGTATTTTGATTGGATGTATTGAGCCTATTTGGGAAAACTGGTTGGTTTTGTGGATTCTTCGATGGTTAGAGACGGCCTAGAAAGGTGAATTTTGGGATTATACGATGAAACCATACGAGAGAGACGCTGACAAATTTTCGAGAATTTAAGAATTTATTTCTAATAAAAAAAGTTTGATAACTAAAAACCGATTTACTAATTTTATATTAATTGTAATAACTCGAAAAATTAGAACCAATTTAAAAAAAATTATTTCAAGAAATTTTGTCAGAAAATGTGCCAAAATTTAAAAATTCCATTTTTATATAAGAATAATGCTATTAAAAATAGTCATTTTGCAAACTACCTCCGTTTTCGACGAAACAATTTTCGTTGGATCCGGAATGTCAAATTATTGCTAGGTTTAAATTTCCATAATTTTTGGAATTAATATGTGAGCGTGGTAAATTAAAATGTGTTCGATAATTTCTGTTGAATTTGATTGACGGCAAAAAAGGCCATTTTTCAAAAGGTCTCCAAATTCGATGAAATTAATTTTGTTAGGACCGTATCATCAAGACATAACTAAATTTATTTTTCGGGAATTTTTGGAGTTCGTATGTGGCCCCGGTAAATTAAAATGTACGATCAAGTTAAATAATTAAATTATTTATATTTTAATTTAAAGAAAAGTCAGGTGAAACGATCAAATTGGCTGATGAGACCTAGTCCATTGTGTCCGGAATAGGGGTATTTTGGCTAGGGGCAACATTTGCTGGGCTGGATTTGGAGTTATTAGGAATTAACAGGCTTTTTTGTGAATTAATGAATACAATAATATTATATTAACACTAAAAATATTCAAACCCTAATTCTAAAGTCGCCGCCATCTCTTTCTGTTCATGGCCAAAAACCTCTGAACTTCAACCATTAAAATCATTCGATCCTTACAGTGAAATCCCTCCCTCCTTTTGACAATTTTGTAGAACTTTTCATCCTCTCCGGATCCGTACGGTGGAAGTATCTGGAGCCAAGTATTTTAAGCGAACCAGCCACCCAAACTCCCACCGTTTCAGCCGCCGCCTCGCCACCTTGGTGTGATCGAACTGACCGCCATGGCCACCCCCGGCGCGCGCCTTGAAGCCCCTCAGCGTGGTGCTGTCCGGTCGTTCTCCGGTGCGCTGTGTTGCGTGAACAGTTGGACCCTAGTTTTGAACGAATACGAGAAAGCATCAGCCTTGGTTTCTAATTGAAGAAGAAAGGTGATATTTTTATTCTAATTATTTAATTAATTAAATCTAAAACATTATTATCACAATAAAATGTGTAACTTATTCATACGTGATCGGAATCGCATGAAACAGGAATCGTTTGGATCGTGGCGGAGTCTACTTCGTTTTAGAAGCGACCAGAGTATTTAGATCAATCTAAAATTTTAAAGGAATTCCAAAACACTGTGAGATTTCTTATTTAAAAATTAAAATTAAAATTAAAATTAATTGTTGGAAATTTTTATTTATCCGCTGTTAAGATTCAGATTGTTTGTTGTACGTGATTTGAATTGGTTGATGTTATTTGTAGTGATCCGTTGGATTTAATTGGATATAATGGAATTGTTGAATATTGTTATATAATAAAAAAAATCTTTTTTTTAATTTTCTTATAATAGAATTGGTAAAATTTGTATACAAATAAAAAAATTCCTTTTTATTTGTCATGTTAAATATAGAATTTGTATACAAATAAAAATTCCTTTTATTTGTCATGTTAAATATAGAATTTGTATACAAATAAAAATTCCTTTTTTATTTGTCATGTTAAATATAGAATTTGTATAAAAATAAAAATTCCTTTTTATTTGTCATGTTAAATATAGAATTTGTATACAAATAAAAATTCTTTTTTATTTGTCATGTTAAATATAGAATTTGTATACAAATAAAAATTCATTTTTATTTGTCATGTTAAATATAGAATTTGTATACATATAAAAATTCCTTTTTATTTGTCCTGTTAAATACAGAATTTGTAAACAAATAAAAATTCCTTTTTATTTTTCATGTTAAATATAGAATTTGTATACAAATAGAAATTCCTTTTTATTTGTCATGTTAAATATAGAATTTGTATACAAATAGAAATTCCTTTTTATTTGTCATGTTAAATATAGAATTTATATATAAATAAAAATTCCTTTTTATTTTTCATGTTAAATATAGAATTTGTATACAAATAAAAATTCTTTTTTATTTGTCATGTTATATATAGAATTTTATACAAATAAATTTTCCTTTTTGTTTTTCATGTTAAATATAGAATTTGTATACAAATAAAAATTCCTTTTTGTTTGTCATGTTAAATATAGAATTTGTATACAAATAAAAATTCCTTTTTATTTGTCATGTTAAATATAGAATTTATATACAAATAAAATTCCTTTTTATTTGTCATGTTAAAAATATAAGTTGTTATACAAATAAAAATCCCTTTTATTTGTCATGTTAAATATAGAAGTTGTTATACAAATAAAAATTCCTTTATATTTGTCATGTTAAATATAGAAATTGTTGTATGAATAAAATATTCTTTTTATTTGTACAATGAAAAATAGAAATTGTTGTATGAATAAAATATTCTTTTTATTTTTACAATGAAAAATAGAAATTGGTGTATGAATTAAATATTCTTTTTATTTGTACAATGAAAATAGAAACTGTTGTATGAATAAAATATTCTTTTTATTTGTACAATGAAACATAGAAATTGATGTATAAATAAAATTCTCTTTTTATTTATACGTATGGAACATAGAAATTTTTGCATGGATAAAATTCTTTTTTATTTATTTTGTACATGCTAATCACAGAATTTGTAAGACAATAAAATATTCTTTTTATTGTAACATGTTAGAATTGTTAGAATTTGTTATACAGTAAAAACATTCTTTTTATTGTAACTTGGAAATCGTAGAATTTGGTAAACAATAAAATATTCTTTTTATTGTAATAGGTTAATGTTAGAATTTGATAAACAATAACATAGTCTTTTTATTGTAATATGTTAATGTTAGAAATGTGTGGACAATAAAATTCTTCTTTTTGTTTGTATACATAAAACATAGCAATTTTTGTATAAATAAAATTCTCTTTATATTTATACATATGTAATATAGAAATGTGTGGACAACTAAATATTCTTTTTTATTTTATACATATGAAATGTAGAAATTTTGTAGACAATAAAATTCTTTTTTTTAATGTATATATGTGAACATAGGAATTGTATACAAATAAAATATTCTTTTTATTTGTATACATATTGAACATAGGATGTGTAGAAAATAAAATATTCTTTTTATTTTTATACATATGAAATATAGGATGTGTAAGTAATAGATTGTCCTTTTTATTATATACATTTAATGTATAATTTGTTAAACAATAAAACATCCTTTTATTGTGTGCATGTTGAAATGATTCATTATTTAAAGTAACATGTTTATTAGAAAATTATGTAAACATTGAAAAGATACATTTTTAATGTATGTAATGATTCATTATTTAAAGTAACAGGTTTATTAGCAAATTATGTAAACATTAAAAAGAAACATTTTTAATGTATGTAATGATTCATTATTTAAAGTAACATGTTTATTAGAAAATTGTTAAACATTAAAAAGAAACATTTTTAATGTATAAAATGATTCATTATTTAAAGTGACATGTTTATTGTCAAAATTATGTAAACACTAAAAGAAACATTTTAAATGTATAAAATGACTCATTAATAAAAATAACATGTACATTGGAAATTGTTTAGAGCTTAAAAGGGACATTTTAATGTTTATTTAATTTCATTAAAAATGTTACATTTTACATGTATATTTAGATAAAAAGGGATTATAGATTAAAATAGGATTTGTAATTAAAATGTTACATTTTACATGTTAGTAAAATAGGAAAACGTTTAAGTACTAATATATGCTTTGTTTGTTGAAAACATCATTTTTAATATGTTAGTGAAAATCGTTGAACGATTTATATATATATATATATATATATATAAATTAAAATTAAATGAATCGCGTGCGGTAGTTCGCGTTTCGGAATCGTAATTTTAAACGATTATACCGGAAGATCCGACCGTTGGATTTTCCCAAAACTGAAACCATTAGGTTCGCTTTAGGAAGATCTTTCCAACGATATTAATTTTGTTAAAATCCAACGGTTAGATTTTGAGAAATGTGTAAATCAAATTTGGGTAAAAACAGCGCTAGGGCCTCGTATTGACCTGAAGCATCGTTAAATTAAATTGGGCTATTTTTATATAAATAAAAATAGCAATACATCATTATAAAATAATATTGACGATATAAAATGATTTGAATTATATATATATATGAGAATTATTTGAAAAGACCAAGCTCAATCTCATTTCAAATAATTATACGACGATTTAAAGTCAAAGGCATTGAAGACGGTGATTGAAGACCGGCGATCTTCACATCGAATGGATGACTACTGATGCCCGACATTGGGTAGCTCCCAGTAAAGGGTTAAAAGTGGTAGTTGTCCGGGCGTACTTGTTGATTGTCCGGATATGCGAGAACCTCTCTTCCGTATTGGACATACGAGACGAGGAATAAGGTATTCCCGATTTCGTTCGGACCTAGAACGGACTTGTAAATAGATGTGTGTCTGACGTTTGATTTCACTCTATGTGAATTGATTTCTATTTAATATATATCTATTTGGTGGCGGAGAATTTATTCTCTTACTTAACACCCTTCTCTGAAACGTACGAGCTTAGAGGTAACATATTGATAGATATCAGTTGCATGGCGTGGATTGTCAACGTGGCATTCCAAGATGCAAATTATCAAGGCTTTTTTTGAAAAGCAGAGCCTTGTGGTTGACGATCAAAGCACAGCTCTAATTAGCATAGCTTTGTGTATAGCGTAACTTCGCGAGCCTCACACCCCGTAAGAGTCAGAAACGGGATAAGGGAACGCAAGGAGTGCACGACGTTTCTTTCTAGCTAGAAGTGGTGTCATGGTATAGAGCCTATACATTTTTACTTATGTGGATGATAGATTTTGAGGCCTTGATATATTGGTCGCTACTGGCCAAGTGATAGGTCAAATAGGACCAGGAAACGTGTGTTCAGGCATAACTAATCCACTAAAGTATTTATGGACTGGCCCTGCAGGATCCAAGGGTTCGCCAGCATCCGAGCCCTGAGACATTTGCTAGAGTGTCTCGAATCGGTAAGGAGACCATCCCAAGCCTTGACTCATGATGGAAACCCAATTTCCTATACGACATTACGGATTTGATTGTAAACCTATATGGCGACATAGTATATGGTAGCTATGCCGTCTAGGACTGGTACATTTATTTTGAAAGTATTTTAAACTGATTAGACACTAATAATAATATCAAGTTTTATACGTATCAATCATGTTTAATCATTATAATTTAAAACTCTATCCTCTGGTTTGCGTTGCATTGTGTGATGGGACATGAGTCTTATAATGATTTCATTTTTCTAAAAAGCATTGCTTTGTTTTTAAAAAGATTTACTTATTTTATGCACTGGCAATCCAATGGAGTAAACCCGTTCCGCGTTAGCGGCCTGGTCCTATGATGTCTTATAATTAGATAAGTTAAGTAAAGATTTCTCATACTAGTCCCATGACTGACTCATAGTTTGTTTTCACTTGCAAACTCGGGTGCCCTTATTTTTACACGCGCAGCCAAGTGACAAGTAGCAGGTTATTTTGGATATGTACCGAAGTGCAGTATGCTCTTGGGAAGAAGATGAAGATCATCTCTATCTTTTATTTCTATTTTGAAACATTTAGACATCATTTATCCATGTTGTACTTGGTGATGTTTTAGACTTATTACTATTTGCTGGGACTTTTATGGGCTAAGTTGTATCCTGTATCCTGTGCAACTCTGATGTTGTTGACATTTCTGATTTCCGCTGCTATGATGATATTATCCTATGATTTAAAGTGTTATGCTGTTATCTGTAATCTGCTGTTGTGATAAGTATGTTATATTCTAATGATTATCCTTGCTTTTGTGTCACAGGAGTTTAGGGTTATCACATTAAAACCAGATGAGTTAAATAAAGTTAATGATTTTACTTAGAATTAGTTTGAGAAAAAATTCATCGACAATTTGTTGGGAACGAGGTAAGAAAACGAAGAAGTTTAAGATGTACTCCAAGTACCTTATAAAAGGAGATGGTTCATGGTTCATTATTGATTTTGAGGTTGTCAGGCCAATGAAACTTAAATTTTGAACCAGATTTAACTATGATCGGATATTCAGTCTGTATTGTTAATTGAGATGAGAAGTGATTCCGGAATGAGTGATGAAGCAACCTGAGGATAAACGGAGTGAGACCTCAAGAATAGTTATTGGGAGATTGAAGATTGTGTATGAGGAATCTATCCGGGGATTTGTTAGATAGCTAGTTACTGATGTGTGTATTGTATGCTTTGTGTAACAACCCGCAAAATTCTGAACCAATTTAAAATTTTTATTTCAGAATTTTTAATGAAAATTTAATAGTTAAAATAATTTATTTTAAATAATAACAACGAAAAACTTATTTTAAATCGTAGTTAAAACGAATATATTTATTTAATTATAAAAGGGAGTTAGAAATAGCACGGTAGTTTGAAATTTTGAATTTTAATTTTGACTGACTGTACAGGATGCCAAATTAATCGGATTTTAGTGAAACCAAAAATATTATAATCTATTTAAAAATATCTTTCCAACGAATCTAAAAAATTGAAATTTCATAGCGGGAATCAAAATTTATGTCCAGTTTAAAATTCAGAATATTCATTATATAATTTATATATATATTTTAATATTAAAAATAGCCATTTAACAAACGACCTCCATTTTCGACGAAACTACTTTTATTGGAACCAAAATGCCAATTTATTGCTAGGTTTCAATTTTCATAATATTTCGAATTAATATGTGAGTGTGGCGAAAGAAAATGTGATTTGTCAGTTTCAGTCAAATCTAATCGACCAGAAAATGTTCATTTTTCAAACGGTCTTAGAATTTGACGAAATTAGTCTTGTTAGAACCATATCGTCAAAACATAGCTAGAAATATATTTTTTGGAATTTTTAGAGGTCGTATGTGGCCCCGGGGAATTTAAATGTAAGATTGAATTGATTAAATAAATGATTTAAATATTAAATTAAAGATTTTAGGCCACAGACATTCGATTAGGCTCATGGGACCTAGTCCATTAGTTCCGGAACGGGGGTATTTGCCAAGGGCCAACTGTCGTTGGGCTGGATTTGGAGTTTAGGAGGATTAACGGGCTTTTTCATTGAATAGGATAATTAAAATAATTTAATATTATAAAAACCCCTTTATGATACAAACCCTAACTTCTACAGCCGCCACTTATTGGCTTCAATGGCCTACATACACCGAAACAAAATCGCTAACCTCTCCTAAATAAAGTCAAACTAAGGTATGGATCCAAAGCAAACATGAAAGAGCCAAGCAAGATCTACGATTCCATATGGCGATGATCGAAAACCGTGAAGAATTCTGTTCGAATTTGTCACCCGAAGTTCCAATGCTCGAGGCGTTTTCAGCGGAGTGGGGCCCTTCGAGTTGCATGAAATCCTGGGCGTTGGCTTCTCTTGCACGGGCGAATGGAGTGGTGATGGCCGATGATAGCCAGGACGGTGGTGGAGGCGCCTGGAGTTGGGTTTTTTCTGCGATGTTGTGTTCTTGGAGTCATGAAGTAATGATACAGAGAAGTAACGTAGAGGAAGAGAGATTAGAAAGTAAATAACCTAATTATTACTATTTAAATTGTTCATTAATATAATTCATACTAAAACCATCATATCTCGTGCAAACGAACACAAATTTGGACGATTTTCGAACCGTTGGAATCGCAGAAACCAGATCTAGACAATGGAACAGACCGGATCTGAAACAAAACACTTTGGAAATTCAGGAAATTTCAGATCTAAATTAAAATCATTGTGAGATTTCGTTTTTTAAATAATAAATTAATCTATTTAACTTATTTGTTGTGTAACTATTGTTTGTATATGCCTTAGATCTGTTGTGATGTGATTGTGAATGATTTATTTGTTGTTGGTGATGTATTAATACAGACCTGTATGTGTTGAATATAATAAACCATTTTATAATATTATTGATTTGGAATAGAATTGCCATTTCAATAAAATAAATCATTTGGTAAAATTATTGATTTGGAATAGAATCGCCATTTCAATAAAATAATTCATCTGGTAGAATTATTGCTTTAGTATAGAATCGCCATTTCAATACAATAAATCATTTTGTAAAATCATTGATTTGGAATAGAATATACATTGAAATAAAAATTGATCTTTTATTTGCATCCTTTTATGCAAATATACATTGAAATAAAAATTGATCTTTTATTTGCATCCTTTTATGCAAATATACATTGAAATAAAATTGATCTTTTATTTGCATCCTTTTATGCAAATATACATTGAAATAAAATTGATCTTTTATTTACATCCTTTTATGCAAATATACATTGAAATAAAAATTGATCTTTTATTTGCATCCTTTTATGCAAATATACATTGAAATAAAATTAATCGTTTATTCGCATTTTTTTATGCAAATATACATAGAAAATAATTTTGTTCTTTTGTTTGCATTCTTTTATGCAAATATACATAGAAATGTAAAATGTTCTCTTATTTGCATTCTTTATGCAAATACACTTTGAAATATAAAATATTCCTTTGTTTGCATTCTCTAACGCAAATATGCATTGAAATAATTAAAATCATATTTTTGTCTGCAATCTTAGAGGCAAACAAAACATTATAATTGAAATCATATTTTTGTTTGCAATTTTAGATGCAAACAAAACATTAGAATTAAAAATCATATTTTTGTTTGCAATTTTAGATGCAAACAAAATATTAGAATTAAAATCATATCTTTGTTTTCAATTTTAGATGCAAACAAAACATTAGAATTAAAAATCATATTTTTGTTTGCAATTTTGGACGTAGACAAAACATTAGAATTAAAATCACAACTTTGTTTGCAATTTTAGATGCTTAGATGCAAACAAAACATTAGAATTAAAAATCATATTTTTGTTTGCAATTTTAGACGCAAACAAAACATTATATTTAAAATCACATCTTTGTTTGCAATTTTTGATGCAAACAAAACATTAGAATTAAAATCACATATTTGTTTGCAATTTTAGATGCAAACAAAACATTAGAATTAAAATCACATCTTTATTTGCAATTTTAGGTGCAAAAAAAACATTAGAATTAAAATTACGTTTTTCTTGCATTTTAGATGTAAACAAAAACACTAGAATGAATATGACATTTTTATTTTGAATTTTAGATAGAAATAAAAATATGATTTAAAGAGTTACAGTTTTGTTTGTAAATTTAGTTGCAAACAAAGCATAAAAAAGAGGGATTTTTTTTTTATTTAGATGCAAATAAACATCGTACGTAAAAGATTATATTTTTATTTGCATTCTTTGATGCAAATAAACACCGTATTTAAGAGTCGAATTTTTATTTGCATTCTTTGATGCAAATAAACCACCGTATTAAAAGTTGAATTTGTATTTGCATTCTTTGATGCAAATAAACTTTGAAATTAAAAGTTGCACATTTATTTGCATTCCTTGATGCAAATAAAATATTGAATTAGAAGTTGCATTTTTATTTGCAATTTTAGATGCAAATAAAATATTGAACTAGAAGTTGCATTTTATTTGCATTCTTTGATGCAAATGAAACATGAAATTGAAAGTTGTATTTTTAATTGCATTCTTTGATGCAAATAAATTATAAGTTAAAATATTACACTTTAATTGTAATTTAGATATAAATAAAAGAATAGGATTAAAAATATCAATTTTACTTTTAAACTAAGGAAAATAAAAATAAAAATAAAAGGAGGATTATGATAAAATGTATTCACCTTTGTCATTTTAAAGGAATGAGGTAAAATATTCATTTTTGTGTCACTTAAAAAGAATGAAGCAAAATAATCACTTTTGTCAATTTACACTAGTTGAAACAAAATAATCACTTTTGTCAATTTACATTAGTTGAAACAAAATAATCACTTTCGTCAATTTACACTAGTTGAAACAAAATTATTCACTTTTGTCAATTTATATTAGTTGAATCAAACATTCATTTTGTCGTATTATATTGGTTGATACTAAAAAGGACATTTTTGTCAAATAAGAATTGAACACAAATAGCAGTTTGATAAAATAGAATTGTCCGCAAATGAGTGTATCACTCTTCTTATACATTTTGTTGAGATAAAATGTACATGCAAATATGATAACCCTTTTTATTTGCATAACACAGCATAGAATTTATATGCAAATATTAAAATCATTCCTATTTGCAAACTTACATTAGAATTTGTATTCAAATATAAGAATCATATTCTTGGTCTAAACGTAGATTAGAATGTATAGATGAGATAAAACGACATCCTTATATGTTAATGCATACATCAGAATTTGTATGCTATTTAAAATAAACATTTTTAGGTGTTAGGTTATACATTGAAAAACATATACAAATGAGATTATTTATTTTACATTAAGAATAATTACATTCAAATTAAGTATAATGAAAATTATCCTTTTATTTGTCATCCACAATAATGTCACATAAATAAATTACATTCTACTAAATATTAGAAATGTATAAGGAAATTATGCGAGTCAAAAATATTTTATTTCGACATTAGGAATAAAATATCATTTTTTTGTCCATCATTATCAAAATGTTGGTAGTATCAAAATTGGTTAAATTCATTAACCAAATATTTATTTATATGTACTGTTGTTGGCTGAAAACCCCACACGGGTATTGGGATGATAATTGATATACACTAGTCCCAATATTTATTTGTATGTCAATCGATAGATTGACAGGCTGCGATGAGCGTTATTATTTTATTTTAATGCTCACATAGTTGTGAACTTCACTCTGGATGTTGAATGAATGGTTTGATGATTATTTACCAATTGTTGTCATTTACATACGATGTATGAAATCCATATAACCAAATTTATATGGTAAATGATTGAGTCGCTTTCTGATTCAGAATATCTTACATATAAAGAATATTTTTTAAACAAAGAATTTCTTTTAAATAAAGAATAAACCTTTCAACTAAGATTATTGGTATTTCAATTTATATTTATTTATTGGAAAATGATTTTGGGTTTATCGTGAACAATGTTTTTAAATGACATTGATTCTTTAACCCAATTAAAGATAAGATTTATTTCTTAAATTGGAATAATCGTAAAGTAATGATTTTGGATATTAAAACTGAATTGGAATTTTAATAAATCTTTGAAAATCATATTTAAGATTAAATTTAAAGAATCTATCTTCGATAAAATTAATGGGAACATTTCCCTAATAATAGGAATATTTTATTTAAAGAATATTCTGAATTGGAATGAGGCGTTGGATGTGTCTTTACAACACTTGATTTTTAATTATAAAAATACGCGAGTTATTCGGAAAGACCGGGTTTAACCCATTCTAAATAATTACTACGACGATTAAAAGTCAAAGACATTGAAGACGGTGATCTTCACATCGAATGGATGTGTTGCTACTGAGGCCCATGATAGGAGTAGCTACCCTGAAGGGGCTTCGGTGGTAGTCGTACGGACCTACGTGTTGATTGTCCGGATACTCGAGCACCTAGGTGACTCCGGATTCGTTCAGACCCAGAACAGACTTGTAAATGGATGTGTGTCAGACATTGAATTTCATGCTGTGTAAATAAATTGATATCTATTAATATATATCTGTGGTGGCGGAGGATTTATTCTCTTTCTTAACGCCCTTCTTTGAGACGCACGAGCTCGAAGGTTATATATTGGTAGTTATCGATCGCATGGTGTGATCTGTCAATGTGACATGCCCAGATGCAATTGATCGGGGTTTTTGTTGAAAAGAAGAGCCCTGTGGATGATGATCAAAGCATAGCCTATCTAGGCATAGCTTTGTGTATTTCGCTACCTCGCGGGCCTCACACCCCGGTAGAGTCAAAAACTGAGCAAGGGAACGTAGGGAGTGCACACGTTTCTTTCTAGCTAGAAGTGGTGTTTGGGTTTAACACGGCCTGACATTTTACTTATGTAGTTGATAGATTTTGAGGCGCCTTGGATTTTTATTGGCCGCAATGGCCAATTTATAGGTCCAATAGGATCGGGAAGCGTGTGTTCAGAATTGACAATCCAACCCATTGCACTATTGGGGGACTGGCCCTGCAGGATCCAAGGGTTCGCCAGCGTCTGAATCCTGAGACATTGCTAGAGTGTCTCGAATCGGTAAGGAGATCGTTCCTAGCCTTGACTCTTGGTGGAAACCCAATTTCCAGTACGACATCGTGCGATTTTGATTATAGAACTAGTATGGCGACATAGTATATGGTAGCTATGCCGTATATGATTAATGCATTATGATTGAAAAGATTTTTTGTAAAACATATATACCCTAATAATAATATCAAATCCGTTTTTATCATATCAAGCATTTTTGATCATTATAAGGTAAAACTCTATCCTTCGGCTTGCGTTGCATCATGTGATGGGACCTGAGTCATATAATGGTTTCATTTTTCTAATAAGCATTGCGTTGTTTTAACGATTTACTTTATTTGTGCACTGGCAATCCAAAGGAGTAAACCCGTTCCGCGATAGCGGCGTGGTCCTATGATTAGCATCCTTATTAGATAAGTTAAGTAAAGATTTCTCACACCAGTCCCATGACTGACCCGTAGTTTGTTTCACTTTGCAAACTCGGGTGCCCTCTTTTTCACACGGGCAGTCGAGTTGCTTATTTTACAGATATATGGAGTATGATTCTGGATCGAACCTTAGAGCTGTGTCCAGAATATTGATGGTCTTCCGCTGTGTTAATTTAATTGTTCTGCTGCAATGTATTCCATTTGTTGTAATTTAATCTTCCATTGTATTATTTATCCAATGAACTCTGATATTCTGTGCTCTGATGTAACATTTTCATAATGTTTATAAAAGTCTGATGTTATCTGTTCTAATGTGTTGTATTCCCAAAGTTAAAGTATTCGAAGATTTCCAACTTTTGGTTCAGACCTGTATGGTTTATGGTCGATTCAAAGGGTAGGAATTTTCGGATCTTTACAGTTGGTATCAGAGCTCTGGTTAGCTCAAATCTTTGGGGTACGACTCGTTAGAACTAAACAAAAGACTCATCAGAGACTGGATTAGTAATATCTTATAAGAATAACTCATTAGAGATAGGATCAGTAGTATCCTAGAACGAGTGTGAAGAGTATTAATTTTTAAAATAAAAATGAAAATAAATTTAGTTTTGAAAATCTAAAAATCTCATTTTACATATTTGAATATATTATTTTATTTTATATTGGACAATCGAGTATATAAAGATTTTGCATATACGCCTAGCTAGCGTGTATTCGAAACCTCAAATATACTAGATGGATATAGAATCACACTTTAGTCGCCCGGAAATGTTCTGATGGTGGTTCGAAACATCATCAGAAATTATGTTCGAGTTTCGAAATTGGTATATCTATATATTTCCATTGGCTGGTGTGAGAACCAAAACTAGATAGGGTCTATTGCTGTGATTTGCACTAAAAATATGATTTTTTTACTATATATATAAAAATTATATATATTTGAAAAGTTAGTCACCTAATTGATTGCTAGTTGTGATGTTTGATAATTAGTTTAACTAATTAAAATATTGGAATGATAATTAATTTAACCGATATATAAAAGAATGATAAATTTAACTAAATTAAATTTAATATTGAACTTAACTGAAAATTGATTAAAATTAAAAGTTGAGTTGGTTAATTAAACGACCTTTAGCTTCGTTCCTTTTCGAGGACGAAAAGATTTTAAGTGAGGGAGATTGTAACAACCCGCAAAATTCTGAACCAATTTAAAAAATTATTTTAGAAATTTTAATGGAAATTTAATAGTTAAAACAATTTAATTTAAATAATAACGATGAAAAACTTATTTTAAATCGTAGTTAAAACGAATATATTTATTTAATTATAAAAGGGAGTTAGAAATAGCACGGTAGTTTGAAAATTTGAATTTGAACTTTGACTGACTGTACAGGATGCAAAATTAATCGGATTTTAGTGAAACCAAAAAAATTAGAATCTATTTAAAAATATCTTTCCAACGAATCTGAAAAATTGAAATTTCATAGCGGGAATCAAAAGTTATGTCCAGTTTAAAATTCAGAATAGTCGCTATAGAATTTATATATATATTAATATTAAAAATAGCCATTTTACAAACGAGCTCTTTTTTCAACGAAACCACTTTTGTTGGAACCGGAATGTCAATTTATTGCTAGGTTTCAATTTTCATAATTTTTCGAATTAATATGTGAGCGTGGCGAAAGAAAATGTGATTTGTCAGTTTCAATCAAATCTGATCGACCAGAAATGGCCATTTTTCAAACGGTCTCAGAATTTGATGAAATTAGTCTTGTTAGAACCGTATCGTCAAAACATAGCTAGAAATATATTTTTTTGGAATTTTTAGAGGTCGTATGTGGCCCCGGTGAATTTAAATGTAAGATTGAATTAATTAAATAAATGATTTAAATATTAAATTAAAGATTTCAGGCCACAAACATTCGATTGGGCTCACGGGACCTAGTCCATTAGATCCGGAACGGGGGTATTTGCCTAAGGGCAACTTTCATTGGGCTAGATTTGGAGTTTAGGAGGATTAACGGGCTTTTTCATTGAATTGGATAATTAAAATAATTTAATATTATAAAAACCCCTTTATGATACAAACCCTAACTTCTACAGCCGCCACTTATTGGCTTCAATGGCCTACATACACCGAAACAAAATCGCTAACCTCTCCTAAATCAAATCAAACTAAGGTATGGATCCAAAGAAAACATGAAAGAGCCAAGCAAGATCTACGATTCCATATGGTGATGATCGAAAATCATGAAGAAATCTGTTCGAATTTGTCACCCAAAGTTCCAACGCTCGAGGCGGTTTTCAGCGGAGTGGGGGCCTTCGAGTTGCATTAAATCCTGGGCATTGGCTCCTCTTGCGCGGGCGAATGGAGTGGTGATGGCCGATGATAGCCAGGACGGTGGTGGAGGCGCCTGGAGTTGGGTTTTTTCTTCGATGTTGGGTTCCTGGAGTCATGAAGTAACGATACAGAGAAGTAACGTAGAGGAAGAGAGATTAGAGAGGGATTAGAAAGTAATTAACCTAATTATTATTATTTAAATTGTTCATTAATATAATTCATACTAAAACTATCATATCTCGTGCAAACGAACACAAATTTGGACGATTTTCGAACCGTTGGAATCGCAGAAACCAGATCTAGACAATGAAACAGACCGGATCTAAAACAAAACACTTTGGAAATTCAGGAAATTTCAGATCTAAATTAAAAGCACTATGAGATTTCTTTTTCTTAAATAATAAATTTATTTATTTAATTTATTTGTTATGTAACTATTGTTTGTATGTGCCTTAGATCTGCTGTGATGTGATTGTGAATGATTTATTTGTTGTTGGTGATGTGTTAACACAGATCTGTATGTGTTGAATATAATAAACCATTTTATAATATTATAGATTTGGAATAGAATCGCCATTTCAATAAAATAAATCATTTGGCAAAATTATTGATTTGGAATAGAATCGCCATTTCAATAAAATAAATCATTTGGTAGAATTATTGATTTGGAATAGAATCGTCATTCCAATACAATAAATCATTTTGTAAAATCATTGATTTGGAATAGAATATACATTGAAATAAAAATTGATCTTTTATTTGCATCCTTTTATGCAAATATACATGGAAATAAAAATTGATCTTTTATTTGCATCCTTTTATGCAAATATACATTGAAATAAAATTGATCTTTTATTTGCATCATTTTATGCAAATATACATTGAAATAAAATTGATCTTTTATTTGCATCCTTTTATACAATTATACATTGAAATAAAAATTGATCTTTTATTTGCATCCTTTTATGCAAATATACATTGAAATAAAATTGATCGTTTATTCGCATTCTTTTATGCAAATATACATAGAAAATAAATTTATTCTTTTATTTGCATTCTTTTATGCAAATATACATAGAAATGTAAAATGATCTCTTATTTGCATTCTTTATGCAAATACACTTTGAAATATAAAATATTCTTTTATTTGCATTCTCTAACGCAAATATGCATTGAAATAATTAAAATCATATTTTTGTTTGCAATCTTAGATGCAAACAAAACATTATAATTAAAATCATATTTTTGTTTGCAATTTTAGATGCAAACAAAACATTAGAATTAAAAATCATATTATCGTTTGCAATTTTAGATGCAAATAAAAAATTAGAATTAAAATCACATCTTTGTTTTCAATTTTAGATGCAAACAAAACATTAGAATTAAAAATCATATTTTTGTTTGCAATTTTAGACGCAATTTCATATGCAAACAAAATATTAGAATTAAAATCACATCTTTGTTTGCAATTTTAGATGTAAACAAAACATTAGAATTAAAAATCATATTTTTGTTTGCAATTTTAGATGCAAACAAAACATTAGAATTAAAATCACATCTTTGTTTGCAATTTTAGATGCAAACAAAACATTAGAATTAAAATCACTTCTTTGTTTGTAATTTTAGATGCAAACAAAACATTAGAATTAAAATCACATCTTTGTTTGCAATTTTAGGTGCAAACAAAACCTTAGAATTAAAATTACGTTTTGCTTGCATTTTAGATGTAAACAAAAACGATAGAATGAATATGACATTTTTGTTTTGTAATTTAGATAGAAATAAAAATATGATTTAAAGAGTTACATTTTTGTTTGTAAATTTAGTTGCAAACAAAGCATAATAAAAAAAGAGGGATTGTATTTTTTTATTTAGATGCAAATAAATATTGTAGGTAAAAAATTATATTTTTATTTGCATTCTTTGATACAAATAAACACCGTATTTAAAAGTCGAATTTTTATTTGCATTCATTGATGCAAATAAATCACCGTATTAAAAGTTGAATTTGTATTTGCATTCTTTGATGCAAATAAACTTTGAAATTAAAAGTTGCACATTTATTTGCAATCCTTGATGCAAATAAAATATTGAATTAGAAGTTGCATTTTTATTTGCAATTTCAGACGCAAATAAAATATTGAATTTGAAGTTGCATTTTATTTGCATTCTTTGATGCAAATGAAACATGAAATTGAAATTTGTATTTTTAATTGCATTCTTTGATGCAAATAAATTATAAGTTAAAATATTACACTTTCATTACAATTTAGATATAAATAAAAGAATAGGATTAAAAATATCATTTTTACTTTTAAACTAGAGAAAAAAAATATAAAAACCTTTGTCATTTTAAAGGAATGAGGTAAAATATTCATTTTTGTGTCACTTAAAAAGAATGAAGCAAAATAATCACTTTTGTCAATTTACACTAGTTGAAACAAAATAATCACTTTGTCAATTTACATTAGTTGAAACAAAATAATCACTTTCGTCAATTTACACTAGTTGAAACAAAATTATTCACTTTTGTCAATTTATATTAGTTGAATCAAACATTCATTTTGTCGTATTAAATTGGTTGATACTAAAAAGGACATTTTTGTCAAATAAGAATTAAACACAAATAGCATTTTGATAAAATAGAATTGTCGACAAATGAATGTATCACTCTTCTTATACATTTTGTTGAGATAGAATTTACATGCAAATATAATAACCTTTTTTATTTGCATAACACAGCATAGAATTTATATGCAAATATAAAAATCATTCTTATTTGCAAACTTACATTATAATTTGTATTCAAATATAAGAATCATATTCTTGGTCTAAACATAGATTAGAATGTATAGATGAGATAAAACGACATCCTTATATATTAATGCATACATTAGAATTTGTATTCAATTTAAAATAATCATTTTTAGGTGTTAGGTTATACATTGAAAAACATATACAAATGAGATTATTTCTTTTACGTTAAGAATAATTACATTCAAATTAAGTATAATGAAAATTATCCTTTTATTTGTCATCCACAATAATGTCATATAAATAAATTACATTCTATTAAATATTAGAAATGTATAAGGAAATTATGCGAGTCAAATATATTTTATTTCGACATTAGGAATAAAATATCATTTTTTGTCCATTATTATCAACATGTTGGTAGTATCAAAATTAGTTAAATTCATTAACCAATTATTTATTTATATGTACTGTTGTTGGCTGAAAACCCCACACGGGTATTGGGATGATAATTGATATACACTAGTCCCAATATTTATTTGTATGTCAATCGATAGATTGACAGGCTGCGATGAGCGTTATTATTTCATTTTAATGATCACACAGTTGTGAACTTCACTCTGGATGTTGAATGAATGGTTTGATGATTATTTATCAATTGTTGTCATTTACATACGATGTATGAAATCCGTTTAACCAAAGTTATATGGTAAATGATTGAGTCGCTTTCTGATTCAGAATATCTTACATATAAAGAATATTTTTTAAACAAAGAATTTCTTTTAAATAAAGAATAAACCTTTCAACTAAGATTATTGGTATTTCAATTTATATTTATTTATTAGAAAATGATTTTGGGTTTATCGTGAACAATGTTTTTAAATGACATTGATTCTTTAACCCAATTAAAGATAAGATTTATTTCTTAAATTGGAATAATCGTAAAGTAATGATTTTGGATATTAAAACTGAATTGGAATTTTAATAAATCTTTGAAAATCAGATTTAAGATTAAATTTAAAAGAATTTATCTTTGATAAAATTAATGGGAACATTTCCCTAATAATAGGAATATTTTATTTAAAGAATATTCTGAATTGGAATGAGGCGTTGGATGTGTCTTTACAACACTTGATTTTTAATTATAAAAATACGCGAGTTATTCGGAAAGACCGGGTTTAACCCATTCTGAATAATTGCTACGACGATTAAAAGTCAAAGACATTGAAGACGGTGATCTTCACATCGAATGGATGTGTTGCTACTGTGGCCTATGATAGGAGTAGCTACCCTGAAGGGGCTTCGGTGGTTGTCGTCCGGACGTACGTGTTGATTGTCTGGATACTCGAGCACCTAGGTGACTCCGGATTCGTTCAGACCCAGAACGGACTTATAAATGGATGTGTGTCCGACATTGAATTTCATGCTGTGTAATTAAATTGATATCTATTAATATATATCTGTGGTGGCGGAGGATTTATTCTCTTGCTTAACACCCTTCTTTGAGACGCACGAGCTCGAAGGTTATATATTGGTAGTTATCGATCGCATGGTGTGATCTGTCAATGTGACATGCCAAGATGCAATTGATCGGGGTTTTTGTTGAAAAGCAGAGCCGTGTGGATGATGATCAAAGCATAGCCTATCTAGGCATAGCTTTGTGTATTTCACTACCTCGCGAGCCTCACACCCCGGTAGAGTAAAAAACGGAGCAAGGGAACGCAGGGAGTGCACACGTTTCTTTCTAGCTAGAAGTGGTGTTTGGGTTTAACACGGCCCGACATTTTACTTATGTAGTTGATAGATTTTGAGGCGCCTCGGATTTTTTTTGGCCGCAATGGCCAATTTATATGTCCAATAGGATCGGGAAGCGTGTGTTCAGAATTGACAACCCAACCCATTGCACTATTGGGGGACCGACCCTGCAGGATCCAAGGGTTCGCCAGCGTCTGAATCCTGAGACATTGCTAGAGTGTCTCGAATCGGTAAGGAGATCGTTCCTAGCCTTGACTCTTGATGGAAACCCAATTTCCAGTACGACATCGTGCGGTTTTGATTGTAGAACTAGTATGGCGACATAGTATATGGTAGCCATGTCGTATATGATTAATGCATTATGATTGAAAAGATTTTTTGTAAAACATATATACACTAATAATAATATCAAATCCGTTTTTATCATATCAAGCATTTTTGACCATTATAAGGTAAAACTCTATCCTCCGGCTTGCGTTGCATTGTGTGATGGGACCTGAGTCTTATAATGGTTTCATTTTTCTAAAAAGCATTGCGTTGTTTTAACGATTTACTTTATTTATGCACTAGCAATCCAAAGGAGCAAACCCGTTCCGCGATAGCGGCATGGTCCTGTGATTAGCCTCCTTATTAGATAAGTTAAGTAAAGATTTCTCACACCAGTCCCATGACTGACCCGTAGTTTGTTTCACTTTGCAAACTCGGGTGCCCTCTTTTTCACACGGGCAGTCGAGTAGCTTATTTTGCAGATATATGGAGCATGATTCTAGATCGAAGCTTAGAGCTGTGTCCAGAACATTGATGGTCTTCCGCTGTGTTAATTTAATTGTTCCGCTGCAATGTATTACATTTATTGTAATTTAATCTTCCATTGTATTATTTATCCAATGTACTCTGATATTCTGTGCTCTGATGTAACATTTTCATAATGTTTATAAAAGTCTGTTGTTACCTGTTCTAATGTGTTGTATTCCCAAAGTTAAAGTATTCGAAGATTTCCAACTTTTGGTTCAGACCTGTATGGTTTATGGTCGATTCAAAGGGTGGGAATTTTCGGGTCTTTACAGTTGGTATCAGAGCTCTGGTTAGCTCAAATCTTTGGGGTACGACTCGTTAGAACTAAACAAAAGACTCATCAGAGACTGGATTAGTAATATCTAATAAGAATAACTCGTTAGAGATGGGATCAGTAGTATCGTAGAACGAGTGTGAAGAGTATTAATTTTTAAAATGAAAATGAAAATAAATTTAGTTTTGAAAATCTAAAAATCTCATTTTACGTATTTGAATATATTATTTTATTTTATATTGGACAATCGAGTATATAAAGATTTTGCATATACGCCTAGCTAGCGTGTATTCGAAACCTCAAATATACTAGATGGATATAGAATCACACTTTAGTCGCCCGGAAATGTTCTGATGGTGGTTCGAAACATCATCAGAATTTATGTTCGAGTTTCGAAATTGGTATATCTATATATTTCCATTGCCTGGTTGAGAAACAAAACTAGATAGGGTCTATTGCTGTGATTTGCACTAAAAATATGATTTTTGACTATATATATAAAAATTATATATATTTGAAAAGTTAATCACCTTATTGATTGTTGGTTGTGATGTTTGATAATTAATTTAACTAATTAAAATATTGGAATGATAATTAATTTAACCGATATATAAAAGAATGATAAATTTAACTAAATTAAATTTAATATTGAATTTAACTGAAAATTGATTAAAATTAAAAGTTGAGTTGGTTAATTATACGACCTTTAGCTTCGTTCCTTTTCGAGGACGAAAAGATTTTAAGTGGGGGAGATTGTAACAACCCGCAAAATTCTGAACCAATTTAAAATTTTTATTTTAGAAATTTTAATGGAAATTTAATAGTTAAAACAATTTAATTTAAATAATAACGATGAAAAACTTATTTTAAATCGTAGTTAAAACGAATATATTTATTTAATTATAAAAGGGAGTTAGAAATAGCACGGTAGTTTGAAAATTTGAATTTGAACTTTGACTGACTGTACACGATGCAAAATTAATCGGATTTTAGTGAACCCAAAAAAATTAGAATCTATTTAAAAATATCTTTCCAACGAATCTAAAAAATTGAAATTTCATAGCGGGAATCAAAAGTTATGTCCAGTTTAAAATTCAGAATAGTCGCTATAGAATTTATATATATATATATTAATTTTAAAAATAGCCATTTTACAAACGACATCTGTTTTCGAAGAAACCACTTTTGTTGGAACCGGAATGTCAATTTATTGCTAGGTTTCAATTTTCATAATTTTTCGAATTAATACGTGAGGGTGGCGAAAGAAAATGTGATTTGTCAGTTTCTGTCAAATCGATCGACCAGAAAATGACCATTTTTCAAACGGTCTCAGAATTTAATGAAATTAGTCTTGTTAGAACCGTATCGTCAAAACATAGCTAGAAATATATTTTTTTGAATTTATAGAGGTCGTATGTGGCCCCGGTGAATTTAAATGTAAGATTGAATTAAATAAATGATTTAAATATTAAATTAAAGATTTCAGGCCACAAACATTCGATTGGGCTCACGGGACCTAGTCCATTAGATCCTTAACGGGGGTATTTGCCTAGGGGAAACTTTCGTTGGGCTAGATTTGGAGTTTAGGAGGATTAACGGGCTTTTTCATTGAATTGGATAATTAAAATAATTTAATATTATAAAAACCCCTTTATGTTACAAACCCTAACTTCTACAGCCGCCACTTATTGGCTTCAATGGCCTACATACACCGAAACAAAATCGCTAACCTCTCCTAAATCAAATCAAACTAAGGTATGGATCCAAAGAAAACATGAAAGAGCCAAGCAAGATCTACGATTCCATATGGCGATGATCGAAAATCGTAAAGAATTTTGTTCGAATTTGTCACCCAAAGTTCCAACGCTCGAGGCGGTTTTCAGCGGAGTGGGGCCCTTCGAGTTGCATGAAATCCTGGGCATTGGCTCCTCTTTCGCGGGCGAATGGAGTGGTGATGGCCGAAGATAGCCAGGACGGCGGTGGAGGTGCCTGGAGTTGGGTTTTTTCTGCGATGTTGGGTTCCTGGAGTCTTGAAGTAGCGATACAGAGAAGTAACGTAGAGGAAGAGAGATTAGAGAGGGATTAGAAAGTAATTAACCTAATTATTATTATTTAAATTGTTCATTAATATAATTCATACTAAAACCATCATATCTCGTGCAAACGAACACAAATTTGGACGATTTTCGAACCGTTGGAATCGCAGAAACCAGATCTAGACAATGGAACAGACCGGATCTGAAACAAAACACTTTGGAAATTCAGGAAATTTCAGATCTAAATTAAAAGCACTATGAGATTTCTTTTTCTTAAATAATAAATTAATTTATTTAATTTATTTTCTGTGTAACTATTGTTTGTATGTGCCTTAGATCTGCTATGATGTGAGTGTGAATGATTTATTTGTTGTTGGTGATGTGTTAACACATATCTGTATGTGTTGAATATAATAAACCATTTTATAATATTATTGACTTGGAATAGAATATGCCATTTAAATAAAATAAATCATTTGGTAAAATTATTGATTTGGAATAGAATCGCCATTTCAATAAAATAAATCATTTGGTAGAATTATTGATTTGGAATAGAATCTTCATTTCAATACAGTAAATCATTTTGTAAAATCATTGATTTGGAATAGAATATACATTGAAATAAAAATTGATCTTATATTTGCATCCTTTTATGCAAATATACATTGAAATAAAAATTGATCTTTTATTTGTATCTTTTTATGCAAATATACATTGAAATAAAATTGATCTTTTATTTGCATCCTTTTATGCAAATATACATTGAAATAAAATTGATCTTTTATTTGCATCCTTTTATGCAATTATACATTGAAATAAAAATTGATCTTTTATTTGCATCCTTTTATGCAAATATACATTGAAATAAAATTGATCGTTTATTCACATTCTATTATGCAAATATACATAGAAAATAAATTTGTTCTTTTATTTGCATTCTTTTATGCAAATATACATAGAAATGTAAAATGTTCTCTTATTTACATTCTTTATGCAAATACACTTTGAAATATAAAATATTCTTTTATTTGCATTCTCTAACGCAAATATGCATTGAAATAATTAAAATCATATTTTTGTTTGCAATCTTAGATGCAAACAAAACATTATAATTAAAATCATATTTTTGTTTGCAATTTTAGATGCAAACAAAATATTAGAATTAAAAATCATATTATTGTTTGCAATTTTAGATGCAAACAAAACATTAGAATTAAAATCACATCTTTGTTTGCAATTTTAGATGCAAACAAAACATTAGAATTAAAAATCATATTTTTGTTTGCAATTTTAGATGCAAACAAAATATTAGAATTAAAATCACATCTTTCTTTGCAATTTTAGATGCAAACAAAACATTAGAATTAAAAATCATATTTTTGTTTGCAATTTTAGATGCAAGCAAAACATTAGAATTAAAATCACATCTTTGTTTGCAATTTTTGATGCAAACAAAACATTAGAATTAAAATCACATCTTTGTTTGTAATTTTAGATGCAAACAAAATATTAGAATTAAAATCACATCTTTGTTTGCAATTTTAGGTGTAAACAAAAACTTAGAATTAAAATTACGTTTTGCTTGCATTTTAGATGTAAACAAAAACATTGAGTCGCTCTCCGATTCAGAATATCCTTCATATAAAGAATATTTTTTAAACAAAGAATTTCTTTTAAATAAAGAATAAACCTTTCAACTAAGATTATTGGTATTTCAATTTATATTTATTTATTGGAAATGATTTTGGGTTTATCGTGAACAATGTTTTTAAATGACATTGATTCTTTAACCTAGTTAAAGATAAGATTTATTTCTTAAATTGGAATAATCGTAAAGTAATGATTTTGGATATTAAAACTGAATTGGAATTTTAATAAATCTTTGAAAATAAGACTTAAGATTAAATTTAAAAGAATTTATCTTTGATTAAATTAATGGGAACCTTTCCCTCATAATAGGAATATTTTATTTAAAGAATATTCTGAATTGGAATGAGGCGTTGGATGTGTCTTTACAACACTTGATTTTTAATTATAAAAATACGCGAGTTATTCAGAAAGACCGGGTTTAACCCATTCTGAATAATTACTACGACGATTAAAAGTCAAAGACATTGAAGATGGTGATTGAAAACCGGCGATCTTCACATCGAATGGATGTGTTGCTACTGAGGCCCATGATAGGTGTAGCTACCCTGAAGGAGCTTCGGTGGTAGTTGTCCGGACGTACGTGTTGATTGTCCGGATACGCGAGCACCTAGTTGACTCTGGATTCGTTCAGACCCAGAACGGACTTGCAAATGGATGTTTGTCCGACGTTGAATTTCATGCAGTGTAATTAAATTGATATCTATTAATATATATCTGTGGTGGCGGAGGATTTATTCTCTTGCTTAACACCCTTCTTTGAGACGCACGAGCTCGAAGGTTATATATTGGTAGTTATCGATCGCATGGTGTGATCTGTCAATGTGACATGCCAAGATGCAATTGATCAGGGTTTTTGTTGAAAAGCATAACCCTGTGGATGATGATCAAAGCATAGCCTATCTAGGCATAGCTTTGTGTATTTCGCTACCTTGCGAGCCTCACACCCCGGTAGAGTCAAAAGCGGAGCAAGGGAACGCAGGGAGTGCACACGTTTCTTTCTAGCTAGAAGTGGTGTTTGGGTTTAACATGGCCCGACATTTTACTTATGTGGTTGATGGAATTTGAGACGCCTCAGATTTTTATTGGTCACAATGGCCAATTTATAGGTCGAATAGGATCGGAAAGCGTGTGTTCAGGAATTGCCAATCCAACCCATTGCACTATTGGGGGACCGGCCCTGCAGGATCCAAGGGTTCGCCAGCGTCCGAATCCTGAGACATTGCTAGAGTGTCTCGAATCGATAAGGAGATCGTTCCTAGCCTTGACTCTTGATGGAAACCCAATTTCCAATACGACATCATGCGGTTTTGATTGTAGAACTAGTATGACGACATAGTATATGGTAGCTATGCCGTCTATGATTAATACATTATGATTGAAAAGTTTTTTTTAAACATATATACACTAATATTAATATCAAATCCGTTTTTATTATATCAAGCATTTTTGACCATTATAAGGTAAAACTCTATCCTCTGGCTTGCGTTGCATTGTGTGATGTGACCTGAGTCTTATAATGGTTTCATTTTTCTAAAAAGCATTGCGTTGTTTTAACGATTTACTTTATTTATGCACTGGCAATCCAATGGAGTAAACACGTTCCGCGATAGCGGCGTGGTCCTGTGATTGGCCTCCTTATTAGATAAGTTAAGTAAAGATTTCTCACACAAGTCCCATGACTGACCCGTAGTTTGTTTCACTTTGCAAACTCGGGTGCCCTCTTTTTCACACGGGCAGTCGAGTAGCTTATTTTGCAGATATATGGAGCAGGATTCTGGATCGAAGCTTAGAGCTATGTCCAAAACATTGATGGTCTTCCGCTGTGTTAATTTAATTGTTCCGCTGCAATGTATTACATTTATTGTAATTTAATCTTTCGCTGTATTATTTATCCAATGTACTCTGATATTCTGTGCTCTGATGTAACATTTTCATAATGTTTATAAAAGTCTGTTGTTATCTGTTCTAATGTGTTGTATTCCCAATGTTAAAGTATTCGAAGATTTCCAACTTTTGGTTCAGACCGGTATGGTTTATGGTCGATTCAAAGGGTGGAAATTTTCGGGTCTTTACACTTTGATTGCTATAAATTGTATGGTAGATAATCTGTGTGTTTGAATGTCTTGTTTGTTGTTATTATTAGTACATGACAGGTTGAGATAAGTCTAGGACTTAAATATTACTGGAACTTCTTCATTACTTTTCAATTTCGAGGACGAGATTCTTTTAAGGGGGGTAGATTGTAATGTCCCGGCTTTTGACTGATTTTGTTAAACTATAATTATAGATTATATCTGTAATTTAAGTCAGTCAAATAATATTAGATTTGAATATCTTAGAAATTAGAATACTTATTAATTTAAAAATCATATGTAAATATTTTTAACTTGTTATTTAATATGAGCAAATAATTGTTATTTAATATGAGCAAGTAATTGTTGTTTTAACTTTTTACTTGCATCTAAAATATTGTTTAAGCTAGTGTAAAAATCGTTATTGTATTATTTAACTTGTTATATTCTTTAATAAATCTACATACATGTGTATATGAACATATATATGTATGTACAAGTTTAAAATTTTTATATTTAAACTCGTAGCTTATATATGTATATATGCGTATAAAACTAGAGAGTAAGATTTGTTATTTGTTTTAAATTCTTAAACTTGTTTTAAAAACTATTAATACAGGGAGCTAGTACATAAATACATGTGTTTACTCTTGCTGGCTATGACAATTTGATGGAAGAAATTTAATGTAGATAACCTTAGAAACTTACTTTTTCAATCAACCATAAGATAGCCTAGCTTCTAGAACCCTAGCATTTGAGAAGATCACTTGACATAGTGTAACGTCCCGTATTTTTGGTAGTCGAATATTTAATTTAATTTATTATTTTAAATATTTTATTTGGAGTAATAAAGGATTTTAATATAAAATTCGTTATTAAAACGAAGTTTGAACGTTATATATTTATATAATTATAAATCGAGCTCGAAATGAAGCTGCATTTCGTAATATTAAATTTTGAACTTCAACTGGATATACAGGATTCGATATAAGTCGGGTTTCTGTGAAACGAGAAACGTTGGAAGCGTCTTGATTATAGCTTTCATACAAAAGAGAAAAATCCAGATTTTTGTGTTATAGTTTGTTATTTAAGTCCAAATCAAAATTTGAAATAGTCGCTATGGAAATCATTTATAAATTATAACGTTTAATAATAAGGAAATTCTGTATATTTGAATATCGTTCAAATTGAAAATGTTGGTATTGAGTTGTAATTTCATATGAATTTATATTTGAAGTAATGTATTATTTTATTTGGGTATATTCGGTAATAATAATTTATTTATTTAACGCAATTGTTTTGTAATTTATTTATACGGTATTATATAAGTCATAGGAATATTTTTTTAAAATGATTTCCGTTTTCAACGTACAAACCATAGCATAGTTAAGATTTGACCGATGCTTGAGGTTAAATAGTAACCAATTTGCCATGCTTGAGGTTAAATAGTGTTATCAATGTTAGTAACATTTTGCTTGAGGTTTAACCACTTTCGATAATCGTAACATTTAATGTTATCAATGTTAGTAAGTTCAATCAAATATACGGATCATTTATATATCCAATTCCAATCATATGCAGCGCAACCAATTTTATGGCAGGATAGTGCTGCTATGGTTTTTAATATTCATGACTATACAAACAGTCAGATTTGGAATAACAAATCTTTTAATTCGCGGTATCTAAAAACAGCTAAAATTTATACACAGTATAAAGGAACAACTAAGAACAGGAAATAAACGGCTAGGAGGGAAATCAAATATATGTATATTTACCATCAAATCTTTACAAACAATGAAATTGATAATATACACTGTCAAATCCATATAAAAATACATATTGGGACTGCTACCATACATTTAAAAACCAAATATAGAAACTATAAAGTACATATTTTCAAATTTTGTATGGAATAAACAAATCCATAGCCTCACTATCACCAAATCCATTCACATGGAAAAGTTCGATCGCTTCTTTTGGCCAATACTCTAATCAGAAAATCTCTGTACACCCATCACTGTTGCCATCACCGGTACAATTAATATCTGGAAAAAAAAGAAGGGAAAAAGGATAAAAGAAATAGCCAAAACAGCTAAAATCAATACAAGAACAGCTAAGAAGAGCAGCTATATGTATATATTTATACATAAAGTTGTACAGTCAAATCAAACAGCTAAAATACAGTAAATTTATTTCGAAATTCATTGTTTTCCTACATTGAAAAAGTCAAAATAGAATCGACAATACAGATCGAATCTCTAGAAAGATTTACAACGCAGTGTCTAGTTCGATCGCTGTTTTCTTTGAACAGACCAACTGCATTGAAATACAATACTAAGTTTATCCAATTTTCTGCCAAAACCATCACATAACCATCATTTTCCATCACCAGTATAAAAACCCAATGGCCTAAGATTTTAGGTGAACCTATCTAGGGTAGGATTTGAGGGACATTGATCTTATCTGATCTCAACCACGCTATAAATACACAGTGGTGTTTCACAAAAACTCCAGAACCAAACCAATCAACACAGTAAACAGAAAGCAGTTCGAACCATAAGAAAAAAATCAAAACCAAAATATACAGTAATCAAAATTTTGAAAAATACTTATCTGCATTTGTAAAGGTACCCTCTTCATCTCGGTATCATTTTCGAAGGGTCGCGTGACGTGGTTTTTCGGAATTGAGGGCCTAGAGTTTGGGAAAGATCTGCGCAACGGAGGCCTGGATTGAGTTGTCTATAGTAGGAGGAGGCTTGTTTTTATTTCTGGAAAGGGCTGGGTTAATCGTTGAACGGTGGTGATTGTCGAAGGGGTTGCCTAGAGTTTGGCGGTTCAACTAAAGGAGGAGAGAAAAGGGAAGATTGGAGGAGTGGTTGTGCAAGACTTTCGATGCGGTTGCCTTCGATTTGGTTGAAGACCGAAAGGGGGAAAATTTGATTTGAGGGTTTCAGCGATTGGTCATTTGTTTTGGAGGCGGCGAATGAATGACGAAAGAATGAATTAAAGGATCCAAAAATAGGGTTTTAAAAGGGTGGCGGGTTGGATTTTATTCGGGCCAAAGGGTAAAGGTAAAGCCCATTTGAAAATATATAATTCATGTTTTAATTATCTAATTGGTTTATAAATTTGTTAATATGATATCTCGCGCCTCCTTTATCAGATCTGAGCATGGTCGGTCTCGTTGGGAACATAGAGACAAGATCTTCGAGATGGAACAGGGTTAGTCAGGGTCGGGAGCTACTGGAAATTTTAGTCAAATTTAACGTCAGCTTAATTTGACTAAAACAGACTGTTTATCGACGAATTCAAATCCAAGTGAGTTAAACTCACTCAGTACTTCCCATTTATATTTTATATAAATTGGGTTTTTATTTTATGTGCTCTGTTTGCTAATGGTTGACTGGTTGCAAATATTAAAATTATTTGTTGATATAACTGATGAAATTAAACCGTTGTTTAATTTCAGTAAAATACCAAATCGTTACTCTAACGATTGGTTCCAATAAAGGTAACTTACCTTGTTGGTCACGTTTATAAAATAAACGTGTTTAATGGTTTGAATTGTTTAAACTAATTGAATTGTTTTGTTTATTGGTTGATGTTAAATGGTCTTTATTTATTATTATCAAAATTATCAGTTAAATTGGATTTGATGATCTGATTTGAGATAACTTATTTACAGAGAAGAACAGGTTGGAGGGATCCAACAGGATTCCCCATATATATTTTCATATTATAATATATGAACTGTCGTGGTTGGGTGATTGATTTGAATTGTGATCATTGACTGAAAAGTCAACCTGTGTTTATTTTAACAAATGGGCAATACTGGTTGAGTAATCAGTAGTAAATGGCCTATAAGTAAATTGTTTTGTTCATATTGATTTACCGTCAAGTAGATCGATAGAATTGAAGTTATAAAATTTATTTTATAACTGGAAATAGATTTTGAAATATATTATTTTGGATAAAAGTTTATTTAAAGGAAATAAATATTTATTATTTATTCATTAAGTTATAATTAATTATTAATTGATTTAATAAAGTAAATTTTGAGGTTAAGACATATTTATAAGTACGAGTATAAGAAATAAATCGAATGGGTAGGCTTGGAAAACTGTTTGGTTAAGAAACAAATAAAGGGAATTAACAAGAAGTGAGCATATATACATCATAATGATTCCAAAGTAAAAGGAAAACAAAAAAGAATTGCAGGAGATAATAATGATATTTTCGAGTTGGAAAGGAAACGTAAAGTGGAGTTTTATTCTATCAGAATAGGCATGGATTATTGGTTTAAATAATGAAATATATGATATTTCGTAACATCGTTTTAAGAGTAATAAGTTAAAATGATTTTCCACTATTAGATAATAACATGGCAAATGTTTGGGAGTGAAATAGAAAAATGGAAATGAGATGGGATTTTACTATGTATAAAAATGAACTTGTTTAAAGTATAATCTTATGATAAATAAAGAAGCGAGGAAACTATATTTATAATATCGAAATATTTAAGAGTTTTAAATTCACATTTTGTCTAAATTAAAAAGGCCAGTTGATGCTGAATACTGAATCAGTGAACTCATTGGGTTTTCATGATTTAATCACTATTGATTTTGATAGTTAAATCACCGACTATTAAACATGTCAAATACGATTGTTGGTATGGAAAGACCGGGATCGAATTTATATTCGAAAACCATTCCGACCAACAAATACATGAAGATACCAGAAGATGATCGAGATGGAGCATTGAAGACCATAGAATTTCATAAACGGAAGAACTGCTAATAATCTCTCGTCTAAATCCAGAGAGGTACTGTGGTTCTGCCGTGGTTGGAATCTATGGATTGCAAGGTCTTCTCGCTACTGATCCATAGGGTGATTCCTTGGATGTGGTAGGAGGGTACCTTCGGTTCGTCCTGTTCCTGGATGACTTGTATGGACGGATGTCTGACAGAGTATTTCCAAAGGAATTACGTACGTTGATTTCTTTAAAATGTACTATAGTTGATGACGGAGAAATGGTTTTTCTCTAGCCAAATAACTAGAGTATTTTTGTGGACGTCAATTAGTGATATCTGGCGGATCTGACGATGTGGCATTCAAAGTGAATGATGACCAGGTGTTCAGAAGTTAATCTAAACCTCAAGCCGCATCAACTGGGAAATGACAAAAATCGGGCAGGCAGCATGGCTATGTGGGTCGCTCTCATTAGGGTGTATAATCACCTATATAGAGAAATTCCTTTTGCTTCTTTAATTTATTTCGATGCTGTCCCTTTTCGGGAAACGGTAGTTTGAGCCCAACCGTTGGTGATATACATTCGATACACTCAAGCGAAATGAGTGGTCGGTCATGTGTGGGCCAGGTTGCAAGACCTTCTTGTTGAACCCGGTGTATTCGCCTCTAGAGATACACTATCGACAGGTGGTTCCATACCTTGTCATAGTCGGAATCCAATCTCCAATAAGCGCCCACGGTTTTTATTGTATACTATATATGTGGAGCGTGAGATGCAAGCGTCCCACTAGATTGTTATTTACTTGTGTTTAGACACTATTATAATATCAGAAAAGATATTGATTTCAAAAATGTTTTGGGTTATCATGTGGTAAAAACCATTCGTATTTATGTGTGGATTTGGTCTTACGATTATCCTTTTATTTCGAAATGATTTTTACTTTAAAATCAAGTTGTGTGACACCCTTAATACTGTGCGAGTTTTTTTTCCACTCTGGTTCACCAGACTGACCCGATGTTTTGTAAATGCTTGGGTTAGCCCGGGGTGTACAGGATCAGGTTATCGAATGCTGTGAAGAGACGAGCAAGAAGAGTCCAGACGTATGATATTATATGGCTACTATTCCGCTTTGTGTTGTATATGGGACAGATTTTTTTATAACTGTCCAGAGATGTTGATGTACTCTGATATTGTAAGTATTTTTAAAAGCTCTCAATAAAGTTTTATTTCTGTATTATATTTTGTTCCGCTGCGATGTGAGACTCTAGTTCGGTGTGTGTTGGTTCTTCTTCTTCTTCTATTCTTATATTTCTTTCTTTCTTATCTCACCCTCTAAATTCTTTCTAATAACGTTCCAGTGTTTTCGATGTTTGGAAGGTCGGCATGAGTTACGGTATTTATGTCGATTTCCGGTGCCGAAAATCCTGGGTCATTGAAGTGGTATCAGAGCTATTGGTTTAGTAATAACCTTGGCTCTGTGGTGTAGCTCGATAGAGATTGGGTTAGTAATACCCTAGATCGAAATTGAGTGTATATATATGAGAGCGTATTTGTAAATTTTATATACAAATGATTTGTATTGTGTTGTTGATCGGTTCAAGTGGTGAGAAGCGTTGGACTGTCCATGGATACAGTATTGTTTTGCAAAGAGGGTAAATGAAATAATTTTACCCAAAATTATATTTTAGTATAAAAAGAAATAATTTTATCAAATTATTGAGATATTAATGTGTTTGATCGATTTGAACGGAATTCAAATTGGATTGAAATTTGAGTTGAAACTTAACCTTATTAAGTGAAAATTAAATTAAATTGGAAATTTGAGGAATAAATAATAATCAAAAGAAAATCAATCGGACATTAATCGATTAATGTTCAGTTATGTGAAACCAAAGTAAAATATTAATGTTGAGTGTAAATTCAATTGGTTTGATTAAGATTGGTTGAATTGATTTGGTGTTGTTTGTTAATTGGATGTTGAATATCTTGAATAAACCTTCTTCATGGTTAATAAGAAATTCAATAGATTGAAATTAAAGAAATAAATTCCAGTATTACAAATTGGAATGGAATCGAATTAAAAACGAATGAGTCAAACTGGTATTTATGCTGTGTGTTTGATTTTGCAATTGGTGCAGTTATACCCGTTTATTAGTGAAACATTATTTCAAAATTTCACATATTTATTACTGATATGTGAACTGAGTTAAGTACAGGTGCCAAATGGCTGACCAAATTGATATTGGTTGAATAAATCACATATACATTGAGAAAGTATGCCCAAAAGCGCTCGTAAAAGGTACGCCTACACAAAAATATAAAATTTTGGTTTTTATTTGGGTTTTGAGTTTGGTTTTTGAATTTTTCCGACCCTGTTGGTCAAGGTATATATATTTCTTGAACCTGCGATATTGCAGATGTCCTCCGTACACGGGAGACTCTGCCAAAAAATTTCCAAAATTTAAGGTGTTAGAAATTTTTTGAAGATTTTTGGAAAATTCTTTTATTTGGAATAAATTGGTTTTAAAACCAATTAGATTAGTTTTGGAAATAAAAATCTAGTTTTAGATTTATTATTTTTATAAAGATAATGGGTTTGTGACGTTCTTTCCTACCTTAGCAATTTCGAGGATGAAATTATTTTAAGGGGAGAAGAATGTAACGTCCCGTATTTTTGGTAGTCAAATATTTAATTTAATTTATTATTTTAAATATTTTATTTAGAGTATTAAAGGATTTTAATATAAAATTCGTTATTAAAACGAAGTTTGAGCGTTATATATTTATATAATTATAAATCGAGATCGAAATGGCGCTGCAGTTCGTAATATTAAATTTTGAACTTCAACTGGAAATACAGGATTCGATATAAGTTGGGTTTCTGTGAAACGAGAAATGTTGGAAGTGTGTTGATTATAGCTTTCATACGGAAGAGAAAAATCCAGATTTTTGTGTTATAGTTTGTTATTTAAGTCCAAATCAAAATTTGAAATAGTCGTTATGGAAATCGTATATAAATTATAACGTTTAATAATAAGGAAATTCTGTATATTCGAATATCGTTCAAATTGAAAATGTTGTTATTGAGTTGTAATTTCATAAGAATTTATATTTGAAGTAATGTATTATTTTATTTGGGTATATTCAGTAATAATAATTTATTTATTTAATGTAATTGTTTTGTAATTTATTTATACGGTATTATATAAGTTATAGGAATAAATATTATTATTTTTAAATGATTTCCGTTTTCAACGTACAAACCATAGCATAGTTAAGATTTGACCGATGCTTGAGGTTAAATAGTAACCAATTTGCCATGCTTGAGGTTAAATAGTGTTATTAATGTTAGTAACATTTTGCTTGAGGTTTAACCTCTTTCGATAATAGTAACATTTAATGTTATCATTGTTAGTAAGTTCAATCAAATATACGGATCATTTATAGATATAAATGATTTATCAAATTCCAATCATATATAGCGCAACCAATTTTTGGCAGGACAGTGCTGCTATGGTTTTTAATATTCATGACTAAACAAACAGTCAGATTTGGAATAACAAATCTTTTTATTCGCAGTATCTAAAAACAGCTGAAATTTATACACAGTATAAAGGAACAACTAAGAACAGGAAATAAACAGCTAGGAGGGAAATCAAATATATGTATATTTACCATCAAATCTTTACAGACAATGAAATTGATAATATACACTGTCGAATCCATATAAAAATACATACTGGGACTGCTACCATACATTTAAAAACCAAATACAGAATATATAAAGTACGGATTTTCAAATTCTGTATGGAATAAACAAATCCATAGCCTCACTATCACTAAATCCATTCACATGGAAAAGTTCGATCACTTCTTTTGGCCAATACTCTAGTCAGAAAATCTCTGTACACCCATCACTGTTTCCATCACCGGTACAATTAATATCTGGAAAAGAAGAAGGGAAAAATGATAAAAGAAATAGCCAAAACAGTTAGAATCAGTACAAGAACAGCTAAGAAGAGCAGCTACATGTATATATTTATACATAAAGTTGTACAGTCAAATCAAACAGCTAAAATACAGTAAATTTATTTTGAAATTCACTGTTTTCCTACATTGAAAAACCCAAAATAGAATCGACAATACAGATCGATTCTCTAGATGGATTTACAACGCAGTGTCTAGTTCGATCGCTATTTTCTTTGAACAGACCAACTGCATTGAAATACAATACTAAGTTTATCCAATTTTTTGTCAAAACCATCACATAACCATCATTTTCCATCACCAGTACAAAAACCCAATGCCCTAAGATTTTAGCTGAACCTATCTAGGGTAGGATTTAAGGGACATTGATCTTATCTGATCTCAACCGCGCTATAAATATGAAGTGGTGTTTCACAAAAACTCCAGAACCAAACTAATCAACACAGTAAACAAAAAGCAGTTCAAACCATAAGAAAAAAATCAAAACCAAAATATACAGTAATCAAAATTTTGAAAAATACTTATCTGCATTTGTAAAGGTACCCTCTTCATCTCGGTATCATTTTCGAAGGGTCGCGTGACGTGGTTTTTCGGAATTGAGGGCCTAGAGTTTGGGAAAGATCTGCGCAACGGAGGCCTGGATTGAGTTGTCTATAGTAGGAGGAGTCTTGTTTTTATTTCTGGAAAGGGCTGGGTTAATCGTTGAACGGTGGTGATTGTCGAAGGGGTTGCCTAGAGTTTGGCGGTTCAACTAAAGGAGGAGAGAAAAGGGAAGATTGGAGGAGTGGTTGTGCAAGACTTTCGATGCGGTTGCCTTCGATTTGGTTGAAGACCGAAAGGGGGAAAATTTGATTTGAGGGTTTCAGCCATTGGGCATTTGTTTTGGAGGCGGCGAATGAATGACGAAAGAATGAATTAAAGGATCCAAAAATAGGGTTTTAAAAGGGTGGCGGGTTGGATTTTATTCGGGCCAAAGGGTAAAGGTAAAGCCCATTTGAAAATATATAATTCATGTTTTAATTATCTAATTGGTTTATAAATTTGTTAATATGATATCTCATGCCTCCTTTATCAGATCTGAGCATGGTCGGTCTCGTTGGGAACATAGAGACAAGATCTTCGAGATGGAGCAGGGTTAGTCAGGGTCGGGAGCTACTGGAAATTTTAGTCAAATTTAACGTCAGCTTAATTTGACTAAAACAGACTGTTTATCGACGAATTCAAATCCAAGTGAGTTAAACTCACTCAGTACTTCCCATTTATATTTTATATAAATTGGGTTTTTATTTTATGTGCTCTGTTTGCTAATGGTTGACTCATTGCTAATATTAAAATTATTTGTTGATATAAATGATGAATTTAAACCGTTGTTTAATTTCAGTAAAATACCAAATCGTTACTCTAACGATTGGTTCCAATAAAGGTAACTTACCTTGTTGGTCATGTTTATAAAATAAACGTGTTTAATGGTTTGAATTGTTTAAACTGATTGAATTATTTTGTTTATTGGTTGATGTTAAATGGTCTTTATTTATTATTATCAAAATTATCAGTTAAATTGGATTTGATGATCTGATTTGAGATAACCTATTTACAGAGAAGAACAAGTTGAAGGGATCCAACAGGATTCCCCATATATATATTCATATTATCATATATGAACTGTCGTGGTTGGGTGATTGATTTGAATTGTGATCATTGACTGAAAAGTCAACCTGTGTTTATTTTAACAAATGGGCAATACTGGTTGATAATCAGCTGTAAATGGCCTATAAGTAAATTGTTTTGTTTATATTGATTTATCGTCAAGTAGATCGATAGAATTGAAGTTATAAAATTTATTTTATAACTGGAAATAGATTTTGAAATATATTATTTTGAATAAAAGTTTATTTAAAGGAAATAAATATTTATTATTTATTAATTAAGTTATAATTAATTATTAATTGATTTAATAAAGTAAATTCTTCGGTTAAGACAGATTTATAAGTACGAGTATAAGAAATAAATCATATGTGTAGGCTTGGAAAATTGTTTGGTTAAGAAAAAATAAAGGGAATTAACAAGAAGTGAGCTATACATCATAATGATTCCATAGTAAAAGGAAAACAAAAAGGAATTGCAGGAGACAATAATGATATTTTCGAGTCGGAAAGGAAACGTAAAGTGGAGTTTTATTCTATCAGAATAGGCATGGATTATTGGTTCAAATAATGAAATATATGATATTTCGTAACATCGTTTTAAGAGTAATAAGTTAAAATGATTTTCCACTATTAGATAATAACATGGCAAATGTTTGGGAGTGAAATAAAAAAATAGAAATGAGATGGGATTTTTCTAAGTATAAAAATGAACTTGTTTAAAGTATAATCTTATGATAAATAAAGAAGCGAGGAAACTATATTTATAATATCAAAATATTTAAGAGTTTTAAATTCACATTTTGTTTAATTTAAAAAGGCCAATTGATGCTGAATACTGAATCAGTGAACTCATTGGGTTTTCATGATTGAATCACTATTGATTTTGATAGTTAAATCACCGACTATCAAACCTGTCAACAATTGTTGGTACAGAAAGACTGGGATCGAATTTATATTCGAAAACCATTCCAACCAACAAATACGTGAAGATACCAGAAGATGATCGAGATGCAACATTGAAGACCGTAGAATTTCGTAAATGGAAGAACTGCTAATAATCTCTGGTCTGCAGCCAGAGAGGTACTGTGGTTCTGTCGTGGTTGGAATCTACGGATTACAAGGACTTCTCGCTACTGATCCATAGGGTGATTCCTTGGATGTGGTAGGAGGCTACCTTCGGTTCATCCTGTTCCTGGATGACTTGTATGGATGGATGTTTGACAGAGCATTTCCAAAGGAATTACGTACGTTGATTTCTTCAAAACGTACTATAGTTGATGACGGAGAAATGGTTTTTCTCTAGACAAATAACTAGAGTATTTTTGTGGATGTCAATTAGTGATATCTGGCGGATCTGACGATGTGGCATTCAAAGTGAATGATGACCAGGTGTTCAAAAGTTAATCTAAACCTCAAGCCTCATCAACCGGGAAATGACAAATTTTCGGGCAGGCAGCATGGCTATGTGGGTCGCTCCCATTAGGGTGTATAATCACCTATCTAGAGAAATTCCTTTTGCTTCTTTAATCTATTTCGATGCTGTCCCTTTTCGGGAAACAGTGGTTTGAGCCCAACCGTTGGTGATATACATTCGATACACTCAAGCGAAATGAGTGGTAGGCCATGTGTTGGCCAGGTTGCAAGACGTTCTTGTTGAACCCAATGTATTCGCCTCTAGAGATACACTATCGATAGGTGGTTCCATACCTTGTCATAGTCGGAATCCAATCTCCAATAAGCGCCTGCGGTTTTTATTGTATACTATATATGTGGAGCGTGAGATGCAAGCATCCCACTAGATTGTTATATACTTGTGTTTATACACTATTATAATATCAGAAAAGATATTCATTTCAAAAATGTTTTGGGTTACCGTAAGGTAAAAACCGTCTGTATTTATGTGTGAATTTGGTCTTACGATTATCCTTTTCTTTCGAACAGATTTTGAATTTAAAATCAAGTTGTGTGATACCCTTAATACTGTGCGAGTTTTTTTTCACTCTGGTTCACCAGACTGACCCGGTGTTTTGTAAATGCTCGGGTTAGCCCAGGGTGTACAAGATTAGGTTATCGAATGCTGTGAAGAGACGAGCAAGAAGAGTCCAGACGTATGATATTATATGGCTACTATTCCGCTTTGTGTTGTATATGGGACAGATTTTTTTATAACTGTCCAGAGATTTTGATGTACTCTGATATTGTAAGTATTTTTAAAAGCTCTCAATAAAGTTTTATTTCTGTATTATATTTTGTTCCGCTGCGATGTGAGACTCTGGTTCGGTGTGTGTTGGTTCTTCTTCTTCTTCTATTCTTATATTTCTTTCTTTCTTATCTCACGCTCTAAATTCTTTCTAATAACGTTCCGGTGTTTGGAAGGTTGGCATGAGTTATGGTAAAGGTATTTATGTCGATTTCCAGGGTCGAAAAACCTGGATCGTTACACATAGGAAGAAAACATCTAGCACACCTCCTCTACTGACAGCCCATTTATCAAATCAATGCATATCCGAGTTGCTTAATAACAAAGCATAGCCTTTAAATAGTGCATGTCTGTGGCAAGGACAATATACGTGTACCAAAATGTGTGTAGCCATGGCTTCTAACATGTATAGAAAGCAAATTCCTAGGCTAGTTAATTTAGGCAGCTAAACTAATGGCAAAATTCTATTCAATTAATGTTTGAATAGCCACAAAACTCTATGCTAGTTCCTCTTATACACAGCTAAGACTCTAGTTTTATTCAATCAAACTTATGCATAGTTATAGATGATAGGCAAATTATATTATATCAATTTATACACAACCAGTTTTTTTAAAGGCCAATTGCACATGGAATGTGTATAAATTACGTACCAAAGTAACATGGCCGTATACCACCTGGAATTACATATGAGTATGATTGGCCTTAATAACATCACTCTTTAAAATCAATGAGACAGTCAAGAAACTTCCTCACATGCACCTTATACACCTACTTATATATACATCCTAGCCAATACTTGCTTGTACTCAAATTCATGTGCTTTTGTACCCCTTATACTTGTCATGGCAGTGGATTTCCCTTAGGAAGCATTGGTTGAACCAGCTAGAAGCATAGCTACTAAATAGATTAGGATTGCTTAGAGACAAAGATTAGTTTTCTTCAATATATCTAGTGCACGAGCTTGTACATTTGTACGCTCTTATCTCACTGGAAGTGCAAATGTCTGAGGAGAAGTGAATTTACAACACACAACATCTCTTTCAATCAAAGAGAAAATGCAACAGCTATGTACATCCCATCCTTCAACCTACCTAAACCAATAAGCTATGAAGTATTTTTAGCATTTATGTCACCTATAAATACACAACTAGTTTCTGAATGAATCATTCACAAAATTGAGTTAGAACTGAAGCACGCCTAGAAACAAAGAAGGAAAGAATGGCAGGAACAGTGGAACCATGGTGAGTAAACTAATTTTTTTTTACCTTATTAAATCTATTACTGAGTGTATGCAAATACCTATACTACTGATGTGTTTATTTAGTTGTTTAATCATGTTTAAAAAAATTGAAGAAACATAGATGATAGTAAACAAATGTTGATATTTCTTTAGTGGTAAAAACAGTAAGCATAAATGTGAGAAAACACTACTTAGAACTCACAAGAGATGATAATCTGAATGCGCCTACAATCAACAAACCTTTTGCTAGTAACATGTGAATGAATTTAACTTAGATAATTTGAATTTATTTCATGAATATTAGTTCAGTGGGTATAGTCACTTGAGATAGAACAATATCTAAGAAAATAATTCCTTTTTACCCACTGTAGTCCAATTTAGATTGTTATGCAAACATCTAAGCTACTTCTGAGATGTTATATTGAGTCAATTTTAACCCTCCTATCAAACTAAGATGATGGGAAAATCTGATATAAAACCTGAGACTGATAGGAAAATAGTGGTTTTCCTCTAGATGGTTTAATGGTTGTCTATTTATTTTGATTTAAACCTAGGTCTGTATTCATATATTTGGTTATGTTAATGTCACTTATATACTTGACATATATGAGATAACCACTGTTTCTGTTTTGAGTACTCATGCATTTACTGTGTATGATAAAAATTCACCTCATCAAATTTAAAATCCAAAACCAAAATTTCCTGTACTAATTAGCTATGAATTAAACAAAAAGATTGCCTATTTATGTCCATAGCATAAATTAAAAAAATAGTTTAACTATCTTTAGTCAAGTTTATATAAATGTAGGAAGAATACTGTAAACAATCAAGTTTTGATGGAAAATTACAATCCAGTATTAATAAACAGTTTTCTCTATTAGAACTTGTGTAACTCAACATGATTTTTAACATATGGATCTTGATTTTTTTATAACAGTATTTGTTGAACCCCAATGTATTCATCTCCGGAGGTACATTGTCGAAAGGTGTCCCATATGTAACACCCCGTATTTTCTGTTAACGTTATAGTAACGAATCAAAGAATAATTAATTTCAAATGCAAGAATCAAGGGAAACGGGTTACGCCATTGCGTTCGTCTCGGAATTCTGCTTGATATAGAGTCTGAGTTTGCGTAAAACGGACACCGTATGAAGGAGATATGGACGAACAAAGAAAACTAGAAGAGAGAAAAAAATGCACTGGCGCACTTGGGAAGTGCGCCAGTACAAAAATTGCACTAGCGCACCTGCCAAGTGCACCCAGGTCGGGTTGAAATCCTGCACAGCTTTCTGGTGTGTTCTGATTCATACTGTAACTCATTGCTGAGTCCTTTCTGACTCCTTGCCGAGTCATTAGGGCTGAGCTGTCACCCTATCCTGATTGAATGGTTGTGGTTAACTCTAGGTTCATCCGACGGCTATAATTAAATTAAAATTCTATATAAACAACCCAATGCTCAAACCTAAAAATTACACAAAAATAATCCTGGAACTATCATGCCGTCAATAGAGAACTTGGAGTAGCCGTCACCAATTCAAAGACATGATAAAAACCTGAATCAAAATCAAATTAAAAGTAATCAAATTCAACGATCTACATCAAAGGCGAGCTTACCAATTTCAGATTTCAAAAATCAAGAATTCCTTTTTAGTTCGTAAGTTGGTTATTACACAGATTTAAACGTTCTTTCAAATGAATCATGACATGTTGTAATTCGAATATAGAATGATGCTTGTGTATAAGATAAATAAAGTTTGATTCTCATTTATCTTAAAGTACCGTTGCGATTGATCATGTCTATATGCTTGTGGTGATGAACATATTGTATGTTATTGGAATCTATTATGATTAGGTAATGGATTTATTATGCCAACTGAATGGTGAAACATGTCATGTTATAATTTAGTGGTTACTTGCAAGTTTGTGATCTAAATCACATGCTTACATGTTAGATCAACGTTCTTGTATATTTAGAACTATGTTAAGTTGAATCTATTTATGTTGTAAAATTGGATTTGTAGCTCTCTTATGTTTTAACACATAAGTTATCATGCTAAGTTGTGATTCGAATATGTTCATAATGGCTCTCTTATGTTTAACACACAATAGTTATCATGCTAAGTTGTGATTCGAATATGTTCATAATGGCTCTCTTATGTTTAACACACAATAGTTATCACGCTAAGTTGTGAGTTGAATAGGTTTACAATGGCTCTCTTATGTTTAACACACATAAGTTATCATGCTAAGTTGTGATTTGAATACGTTTATAGTAGCTTTCTTATGTTTTGACATACATAAGTTAATATGCTAAATTGTGGTTTAAAATTGTGTTTATATGTTAAACCTCCATGCTAGACCTATATCAAGTTGACATGATAATTAGATCCAACTTAGTCACAAGTTCACCTTTACATGACAAGTTTAATTTGTGTAGTTCTATGTAAATTCATATGCTATGATTCATGTTAATCGGATCTAAATTTGCAAGTTCATTATCCTATGCCAAATCTATATGTCACATATTTTTATGCTGTTAGAATATTTCATGTTCTTCGGTTTTCCCTTTTGTGGTTATAAGTTAGGATAAAATATCGAGCCTAACATTCCTTGTAATTTTGCGAACGCACAAACGGGGGATATCGTTGGGGTAAACATGAAATAATATTGGCATGTTTGGCACATGCCAATGATTAGTGGCATTTAAATGGTATAATTTTTTTGAACATGATTTAGGGGGAAAGTGGGCCATGACAATAATTGATTTATAATTTACATATAAATATGAAGGATAAACATGAAAATTACATGGTATAGATTGGTTCATGAAATGGTATATTTAGTATACCATTAATTGTGAGCATAATTAAAAGGATAGTTATGGCATAATTAAATTGGGAATAATTTACATATGGAATTTGTTATAAATAAGAAATATGTAAATTATAGAAAAGATGAATATGCCTAACCCGAGGTTAAACTGAGTTGTGGTGTAAAACTGTCCGGAACCGACCGGCATATCCAGTTACCACAACAAGACATGTCTAATGTGAGTGGTTAGTGCATCAAGCCCAAAAAGGACTCGAGGTTTGTGACGGCCGGGAATTTCGCTCGATCCGAATCAGTCGTTAAACCGATCTAGACCATTCGAAATCCCTGATCGTTTTGAGAACACGACAAATAGAACGCAGACGGAAGAACATTTCATTGCTATTACAACAATTCCATCAGATACAAGAATATACAGAGTATAAATGAATAAATTACATTCGATAAATATCAGAGATTACAATAAATTACATAGCAGCGGAAAATAACACAAAACACAACTGAAAGTAATACACGGATACAGAGCTTTCCGAGCATCATTCCAGCTGTAAATCAGGATCCTGTGAATATAAATCTGCAAAACCAAAACTACTAGCTGCCCGTGTCGAAAATAAGGGCACACAGATTTTAGGTTAAAACAATAAACTCCAGGTCAGTCATGTGACTGGTGTGAGAACTAAAACAGTTATTAAAACTTTATTTTAAAAGAGAGTAATTCAAGGGACCACGCCGTATAACACGGAACGGGTTTCCTCCCAAGAATACCAGTGCATAGAAAAGACAACGCAATGCTTTTTCTAAAAATGAAGCTATTATAAGACCCAGGTCCCATTACACAATGCAACGCAAGCCGAAGGATTGGGTTTTACCTTATAACAGCCAAACATGCTTGGTACGTTTAAAACAAATCATTTGATACTATAATAAGTGTATAGTGTCAAAACAATTTCAATCATAAATATAAATCATAGACGACATAAGTGCCCCATACCACTATGTCGCCACACTAGGCTCTACAAATAAAAACGAAATACACGTATTGGAAATTGGATTTCCGTCATGAGTCGAGGTAAGGGGCAAGCTCCTCTCCGCTTTCGAGACACTCTAGCAAAAGTCTCAGGTCTACGCACTCTGGGCAACCCTTGGATCTTCAGGGCCGGTCCTCTCTTACGTTTGAGGATTGGCAATTCCTGAACACACGTTTCCCGGTCCTTACAGACCTAAAATCGAGGCGCCTCATCCAACAACCACATAGGTGAAAAGTATATAAATGTCAGGGCTGGTAAGTCACTGACACCACCAAAGCTAGAAAGAAACGTCGTGCTCTCCCTGCAGTCCTTATCCCGTTTTTTACTCATACCGAGGTGTGAGGCTCGCGAATTCACGTTATACACAAAGCTACGCCACAAAGGCCGTGCTTTGATCATCAACCACAAGACTTTGCTTTTCAACAGAAGCCTTGATTCATGCAACTCAGTATGCCACACAGGCAATTCATGCCATGCGACTGATGTCCATCGATATACAACCTCTGAGCTCGTACGTCTCAGAGAAGGGCATTAAGTAAGAGAATAAATTCTCCGCCGCCAAACAGATGTATATTTAATAGAGATCAATCAACACAGAATAAAGTCCAATGTCAGACACACAATCCATTTACAAGTTCGTTCTGGGTCTGAACGAAACCGGAGGCACTTTCCTCGCATATCCATCGATCTCCAAGTACGTCTGGACGACCACCAACTATTTCCATCCTCTTGGGTGTACAGCCCAATCAGGATCATCAGTAATTATCCAAACGATGTGAAGACTTCTGGTCTTCGACCACCGTCATCATCTTCGACTTATCGTCGAATCGGTTATTCATAATGGGTATAAACCCGGCCTTTGCGAACAACCCGCGTATATTAAAACAAATGTTACATAAACACAACATACGCCTCATTCCAATTCATTAGTCACTAACCGTAAATCAGCAAGAGAACAATTTCCCAAATATTAACCCCGAAGGCCGAAACCAACATCAGATCAATACCCAGGAAACCATTCTTCTTTACTAACCTACAGCTAGTTTCTAAATTTCAATTCTTAGGGAAAGGTTCCCATTAATTTTATCCAAGATAAATTCTTTAAAATTTATCCTTTAATCTTCCTTTGGATATCATTTCAAACCAGATTATGGTTTTCCAAACTAGTCGAGATTAGCGAACCACTTTAAAGTAATTATTTATTTTATTTCCCAATCCCAACCTATTCATCCCATGAAGCAAAACTGGTAATACTCCATATCTAACACCACGGTGTTATCGGTAAAATTAATTACCATTTCACGTTCAAATCTAATTAAAGATTTGACTATCGTTTTGGAGCAAAACTGGTGATACTCCATTCTCGCTCATTTGCCAAATTTGATAATTTAAATTATCAATTCACATTTCAATCTAATTGCAGATTCATTAAAACTCCCGTTTCTGGGTAAAAGAACTAATGTCATTTGAAACACAATTCACGATAAACCCAAATCACATTCTAATTATTATCGGGTCATAGAACCAGTGTTATTTAAAACACCCTTCACGATAAACCCACAAATCAATTCTATTTAAAACCCATTTCAAATCCAATTTATTTATTTAAAAATAAATGGGTTTTAATATTAGTTCAAAACTAGTTCATTTCGATAAAAATCTATTTTTATCTTTTAAAATATGGATTTTTTCATCCCTATTTTTTCCAAATCATTTCTTATGATTTTACACAAATTATTACTATTTTTAATAATTTTATCAAGGCCCGTACAGTCGATTTCCATCAACGGCCATCGAACTGCACTTACAGCGACCTTTTCCAAATTTGATTTGGACGTATCTCCAAATCCAACAGTTAGATTTCAAATTTCTAATATTTGTTAGAAAGCTCTTTTCGATACGAACCCAACGGTTCCGGTTTTAGTAGAATCCGACGGCTGGATCTCCCGTAATGTCCGTTCGAAGTCAATGGTCAAAATTCGCGAACTGCCGCGGCGAGGCGCGTTCTATTCAGGCCATTATATAATATATATATATAATATATAACAAATCTTTCGTCGATTACTATTTAATTCAATTCGAATTCGTTTTCTATTCAAATCAAATTCGTTTTATATTCAATTCAATTCGAATTCGTTTTGTATTCAATTCAATTCGAATTCGTTTTATATTCAATTCAGTTCGAATTCGTTATATATTCAATTCAGTTCGAATTCGTTTTCTATTCAATTCAATTCGAATTCGTTTTCTATTCAATTCAATTCGAATTCGTTTTCTATTCAATTTAATTCGAATTCGTTTTCTATTCAATTCAATTCGAATTCGTTTTCTATTCAATTCAATTCGAATTCGTTTTCTATTCAATTCAATTCGAATTCGTTTTCTATTCAAATCATATTCGTTTTATATTCAATTCAATTCGAATTCGTTTTCTATTCAATTCAATTCGAATTAGTTTTATATTCAATTCAATTCGAATTCGTTTGATATTCAATTCAGTTCGAATTCGTTTTATATTCAATTCAGTTCGAATTCGTTTTCTATTCTATTCAATTCGAATTTGTTTTCTATTCAATTCAATTCGAATTCGTTTTCTATTCAATTCAATTCGAATTCGTTTTCTATTCAATTCAATTCAAATTCGTTTTCTATTCAATTCAATTTTAAAAACGAATATAATCGATATAAATATCGTTCGCGTCAAAATAGCGCATCTCTAATCAACACGGCTTTATATATTTCAATAATTCCATTATTCTATTCAACAAATGAATATTTATCCTATTCAATACGTGAATCTATATTTTTGTCAACACATGACTAATCTCAACGAATGAGTACTGTCCACGTGTGACTATTTTTTTTTATTTAATATATTTTATTAAAATTATGGTATCTATCGTTTGATTTCAAATCAGACTCCAACCGTAAATTAGTAAGAGAACGATTTCCTAAATATTAACCCCGAAGGCCGAAACCAACATCAGATCAATATCCAGGAGACCACTCATCTCATCTATTTTCCAGTTAATTTCTAATTTCATATATGATAAAGATGTAAATTTTATTGTTAAAATATTTCGTTCAACACATGACTATTCTCAACGGATGAGTACGGTCAACACATGAACCTTTATTTTATAATGATAAAGATGTAAATTTTATTGTTAAAATATTTCGTTTAACACATGACTAATCTCAACGGATGAGTACGGTCAACACATGAACCTTTATTTTATAATGATAAAGATGTAAATTTTATTATTAAAATATTTCGTTCAACACATGACTAATCTCAACGGATGAGTACGGTCAACACATGAACCTTTATTTTATAATGATAAAGATGTAAATTTTATTATTAAAATATTTCGTTCAACACATGACTAATCTCAATGGATGAGTACGGTCAACACATGAACCTTTATTTTATAATGATAAAGATGTAAATTTTATTATTAAAATATTTCGTTCAACATATGACTAATCTCAACGGATGAGTACGGTCAACACATGAACCTTTATTTTATAATGATAAAGATGTAAATTTTATTATTAAAATATTTCGTTCAACACATGACTAATCTAAACGGATGAGTGCGGTCAACACATGAACCTTTATTTTATAATGATAAAGATGTAAAGTTTATTATTAAAATATTTCGTTCAACACATGACTAATCTCAACGGATGAGTACGGTCAACACATGAACCTTTATTTTATAATGTTAAAGATGTAAATTTTATTGTTAAAATATTTCGTTCAACACATGACTAATCTCAACGGATGAGTACGGTCAACACATGAACCTTTATTTTATAATATTCTTTATTTTCTAAATTGGAATGAGTCCTAATCAATTACCATATAAAGTTAATTATATGGATTCCATTCAACACATGTATATAATAGCAACGATACATAATCAACCATCATCCAAAGTGCACTACACTATATAAGCATCAAATATAGATATCTAACGCTTATATCAGCCTGTCAATCAATCGATCGACAAATAACCAATTACTGGGATTAGTGTATGCTGTATTTTATCCCAATACCCGTGTGGGGTTCCAAACAATCAAACGCAGAATTTATTTGTGCAGTTGGGCGATGTGTAAAATTTGTTGTCCCAATCAATGTCCTTCAAATAGGTGTACATAAACAAACCGTCCGGTTTGTAAATGAATATTTATTTATTTACATTCACGTTAAAAATTATATTTTTAACGATAAAATATTTTATTTCAACACATGAATTTCTATTCAGTTCATTTACACAATAAAATGATATTTTTATTTTTCTAACTTATTTTAGAAAATTTCGGCGGCATAACGGCACGATACTAGAAACGGGACAAGGCCTAGCCTTATCCCCGGTCTAGTGATGGCCCACGCCATACACATATCAATCAAATCCATTCCATTTCACCAAACAATCAAATTCAAATCAAATAATCTAACCAACTACACAACCAAACAAACAAGTCCATGGTCTGTGGACGATGGTGTCGGGTGCTACTAAACACCGTCTGCATCCTAGTATATATATATAACTAGAAAACGAGAATTTAGAGTGAGAAGTTCTCACCGACTAGCTAATCCAAACGCCTCGACTCTTCAAATGTAGAAATCTTCGCCGTTCTCTCCTTTTTGTCACCTTCGTTGCCCGTATTCTCTACATATGTAAAAATCGAATTTTTACTTTACTATTCAATACATAAAAATCAAATTTTTACTTCGCTATTCAATATATAAAAATCAAAATTTTACTTCGCTATTCAATATATAAAAATCGAATTTTTACTTCGCTATTCAATATATAAAAATCGAATTTTTACTTCGCTATTCAATATATAAAAATTTCGCCCTTTCAAATATAAAGATTTCGCCTTTTCAAATATAAAGATTTCGCCTTTTCAAAAATAGATATTTCGCCTTTTCCTACTTTAAAAATGTCGTCTTTCACTTCATAAAAATATCGTCTTTTTATATCCTACCATATAAAGATCACATTTTTATTATCTATATAATATGAAAATTATATTTTCAACCTTGACATGCGATAAAAATTATATTTTTAACTTTTACAATACAAAAGATTATATTTTTATATTTCACATATGATAAAAATCATATTTTTAATATTTCCCCTAAGTAAAAATCCAATTTTTTTCCATTCTAAAACTGAAAATAACTTTTATGCTCATACATATAGATCGAGTACCTTACGACAAGGTTATTTCAGTTGATAATATTATTTTTAGTTACTCCACATAAATAAAAATAATAAAAACAAAGTAAATAAATAAGAAAAAAACTTACAGCGGCTTGGGGAGGGGGTTTGTGTGGTGGCTGCTTGCTGAGGGGGGGAAGGAGGCGGAGGCGCGGGGGAAGAAGGGTGGCTGCGGTCGGTGGTGCGGTGGGTGTCTTCCAGGAGGGCAGAGCGAGGAGGAAGAGGAAGAAGAAGAAGGAGGAGGGAGAGTGGAGAGGGGCGGTGGCGCCCGCCACCTGGAGGAAGCCGCGATGGGCGGCGGCGGGAGGAGCGGCGGCTCCTCTCCCTTCCTCCTCCGTCGCCTCCTTTATATATATATATTTTCTGTTTAATCGATCTTTGAACGGGGGGGGGGGGGGGGCAAAGAAGTTAAAAGGGAGAGGGTTTTATTTTTTATTTATTTATTTAATTTACAAAAAGTTGACTTTTTCATACGCCCTCTAAACGAGGCCTACCGCCTGTCGTCCGTAGCTAGTTACCCCCATTCCGAACACAATGGGATATGTATCGTAGGCTGATTCGATCGTTACAATCAGTTTCCGTAGAATTTACATTTAAATATATATATTCTATTTTAAACATACATTTCAATTTACCAGGGTCACATATGAACTCGAAAAATTCCACAAAAATATTTTCTAGCTTCGTATTGACGATACAGTCCTAACAAAACTAGTTTTGTCGAATTCTGAGACCGTTGGAAAAATGGCCATTTTCCAGTCGATTAAATTCAACTGAAACTGGTCAAACACATTTTCCTTTGCCACGCTCACATATTGATTCAAAAAATTACGAAATTTGAAACCTAGCAATAACTTGACATCGCGGATCCAACAAAAGTGGTTTCGTCGAAATCCGAGATCGTTTGCAAAATGGCTATTTTTAAGGGCCTGAATTCCATAGCGACTATTCAGAATTTTCAACTGGACATATCTTTTGATTCCCGCTATGAAATCTCAATTTTTCGGGTTCGTTGGAAAGATATTCTCAATTAGATCCTAATGTTTTTGGTTTCACTAAAATCCGGATTTTTTTGCACCCGGTACATCCGATTGAAGTTTGAAATCGAATTATCGAACTACTGCGCCATTTTCAATTCTATTTATAATTATATATAATTATTATATTCTAACGATGACGTATATAAAATATACGTTTGATTTCTATTCAAAATAAATTCCTCGTCGATATTATTTAAAATAATCTATTTTAAATATGCAAAATTCACTAAAATTGCCAAAATAAAAAATTTAAATTGGCTCGCATTTCCGGGTTATTACAATCTCCCCCACTTAAAACTTTTCGTCCCCGAAAAGGAACAAAGTCGAAAGTGTTTTGATCAATCAACTCTACGTTCGATCTGGCTTCCATTCTCCAACTTTTCAGTTTCTGAGAATTTTCAAATTCTTCAAAAATTTGGCTAACACCCGGAATTTTCGAAAATTTTCGCCATAACCTCCCCTGCACCGGGAGCCACGGGAAAATCCCGAAATTGCCATATAGGCATTCTGATCTCAAAAAGAAAAAGAAAAAGCCAAGTGGCTAGCCAATCGGCTCATAAAATCATCATCACCCAAACAAAACAGTAAATTATAGTAAATATGTACCTATTTGTCAGGCAAACAAATTTTATTCTCTGCTCTAGCCTCCTTGCTATGACCTGTTCAATGTAAGTACATGTATATGCAAGCAAATGCGACTAATTTTCAATACAATTCAATGTTAGGTTCAATTTGGCATAATGGTTCAAAATTCAATTAGGCAAACAATAATCAAACAACACAATCATCAATCATTTAGTGAATTAGAGTTCCAAATTCATAACTTTGATACATATATACAGAAAATCATGTTTTTGATGCCAAATCACAATCAATGAATCTATCTATATAAGTTTTTGTTCTCACACCAGCCTGATGGAAATATATAGATATCATACCTTCGTCACTCGAACATAAATTCTGACGACGAGTACTCAACCATCAGAATCATCTTCGGGCCACTAGAATATGATTCTATATCTATCCAATATATTAAAACTTCGAATATACGTTCATGACGCGTATATGCAAAATCTTTATATATCGAATTGTCCAAATTCAATATAAATAAATAATCAAATCCGTATAAAATGGTTTAAATTTTAAAACAAAATTGTTTTCATTTGAAAAAATATACTCTTCACACTCGTTCTAGGATACTATTGATCTTATCTCTAACGAGTCATTCTAATTGGATACTACTAATCCAATATCTGATGAATTCTTTCGTATGGTTCTAATGTGTCTTGTTCTCGAGCTCTGTAAACCAAAGCTCTGATACCAAATGTGACGGCCAGGAATTTCGCTCGATCCGAATCAGTCGTTAAACCGATCTAGACCATTCGAAATCCCTGATCGTTTTGAGAACACGACAAATAGAACGCAGACGGAAGAACATTTCATTGCTATTACAACAATTCCATCAGATACAAGAATATACAGAGTATAAATGAATAAATTACATTCGATGAATATCAGAGATTACAATAAATTACATAGCAGCGGAAAATAATACAAAACACAACTGAAAGTAATACATGGATACAGAGCTTTCCGAGCATCGTTCCAGCTGTAAATCAGGATCCTGTGAATATAAATCTGCAAAACCAAAACTACTAGCTGCCCGTGTCGAAAATAAGGGCACCCAGAGTTTAGGTTAAAACAATAAACCCCAGGTCAGTCATGTGACTGGTGTGAGAACTAAAACAGTTATTAAAACTTTATTTTAAAAGAGAGTAATTCAAGGGACCACGCCGTATAACACGGAACGGGTTTCCTCCCAAGAATACCAGTGCATAGAAAAGACAACGCAATGCTTTTTCGAAAAATGAAGCTATTATAAGACCCAGGTCCCATCACACAATGCAACGCAAGCCGGAGGATAGGGTTTTACCTTATAACAGCCAAACATGCTTGGTACATTTAAAACAAATCATTTGATACTATAATAAGTGTATAGTGTCAAAACAATTTCAATCATAAATATAAATCATAGACGACATAAGTGCCCCATACCACTATGTCGCCATACTAGGCTCTACAAATAAAACCAAAATAAAAGTATTGGAAATTGGATTTCCGTCATGAGTCGAGGCAAGGGGCAAGCTCCTCTCCGCTTTCGAGACACTCTAGCAAATGTCTCAGGGCTACGCACTCTTGGCAACCCTTGGATCTTCAGGGCCTGTCCTCTCTTACGTTTGAGGATTGACAATTCCTGAACACACGTTTCCCGGTCCTTACAGACCTAAAATCGAGGCGCCTCATCCAACAACCACATAGGTGAAAAGTATATAAATGTCAGGTCTGGTAAGTCACTGACACCACCAAAGCTAGAAAGAAACGTCGTGCTCTCCCTGCAGTCCTTATCCCGTTTTTAACTCATACCGAGGTGTGAGGCTCGCGAATTCACGCTAAACACAAAGCTATGCCACAAAGGCCGTGCTTTGATCATCAACCACAAGACTTTTCTTTTCAACAGAAGCCTTGATCCATGCAACTCAGTATGCCACACAGGCAATTCATGCCATGCGACTGATGTCCATCGATATACAACCTCTGAGCTCGTATGTCTCAGAGAAGGGCGTTAAGCAAGAGAATAAATTCTCCACCGCCAAATAGATGTATATTTAATAGAGATCAATCAACACAGAATAAAGTCCAATGTCAGACACACAATCCATTTACAAGTTCGTTCTGGGTCTGAACGAAACCGGAGGCACTTTCCTCGCATATCCATCGATCTCCAAGTACGTCGGGACGACCACCAACTATTTCCATCCTCTTGGGTGTACAGCCCAATCAGGATCATCAGTAATTATCCAAACGATGTGAAGACTTCTGGTCTTCGACCACCGTCATCATCTTCGATTATCGTCGAATTGGTTATTCAGAATGGGTATAAACCCGGCCTTTCCGAACAACCCGCGTATATTAAAACAAATGTTACATAAACACAACATACGCCTCATTCCAATTCATTAGTCACTAACCGTAAATCAGCAAGAGAACAATTTCCCAAATATTAACCCCGAAGGTCGAAACCAACATCAGATCAATACCCAGGAAACCATTCTTCTTAACTAACCTACAGCTAGTTTCTAAATTTCAATTCTTAGGGAAAGGTTCCCATTAATTTTATCCAAGATAAATTCTTTAAAATTTATCCATTAATCTTCCTTTGGATATCATTTCAAACCAGATTATGGTTTTCCAAACTAGTCGAAATTAGCGAACCACTCTGAAGTAATTATTTATTTTATTTCCCAATCCCAACCTATTCATCCCATGAAGCAAAACTGGTAATACTCCATATCTAACACCACGGTGTTATCGGTAAAATTAATTACCATTTCACGTTCAAATCTAATTAAAGATTTGACTATCGTTTTGGTGCAAAACTGGTGATTCTCCATTCTCGCTCATTTGCCAAATTTGATAATTTAAATTATCAATTCACATTTCAATCTAATTGCAGATTCATTAAAACTCCCGTTTCTGGGTTAAAGAACTAATGTCATTTGAAACACAGTTCACGATAAACCCAAATCACATTCTAATTATTATCGGGTCAAAGAACCCGTGTTATTTAAAACACCCTTCACGATAAACCCACAAATCAATTCTATTTAAAACCCATTTCAAATCCAATTTATTTATTTAAAAATAAATGGGTTTTAATATTAGTTCAAAACTAGTTCATTTCGATAAAAATCTATTTTTATCTTTTCAAATATGGAGTTTTTCATCCCAATTTTTTCCAAATCATTTCTTATGATTTTACACAAATTATTACTATTTTTAATAATTTTATCAAGGCCCGTACAGTCGATTTCCATCAACGGCCATCGAACTGCACTTACAGCGACCTTTTCCAAATTTGATTTGGACGTATCTCCAAATCCAACCGTTAGATTTCAAATTTCTAATATTCGTTAGAAAGCTCTTTTCGATACGAACCCAACGGTTCCGGTTTTAGGAGAATCCGACAGTTGGATCTCCCGTAATATCCATTCGAAGTCAATGGTCGAAATTCGCGAACTGCCGCGGCGCGGCGCGTTCTATTCATGCCATTATATTATATATATAATATATATAATATATCTTTCGTCGATTACTATTTAATTCAATTCGAATTCGTTTTCTATTCAAATCAAATTCGGTTTATATTCAATTCAATTCGAATTCGTTTTATATTCAATTCAATTCGAATTCGTTTTATATTCAATTGAGTTCGAATTCGTTTTCTATTCAATTCAGTTCGAATTCGTTTTCAATTCAATTCGAATTCGTTTTCTATTCAATTCAATTCGAATTCGTTTTCTATTCAATTCAATTCGAATTCGTTTTCTATTCAATTCAATTCGAATTCGTTTTCTATTCAAATCAAATTCGTTTTATATTCAATTCAATTCGAATTCGTTTTCTATTCAATTCAATTCGAATTCGTTTTATATTCAATTCAATTCGAATTCGTTTTATATTCAATTCAGTTCGAATTCGTTTTATATTCAATTCAGTTCGAATTTGTTTTATATTCAATTCAGTTCGAATTCGTTTTCTATTCAATTCAATTCGAATTCATTTTCTATTCAATTCGATTCGAATTCGTTTTCTATTCAATTCAATTCGAATTCATTTTCTATTCAATTCATTTTCTATTCAATTCAATTTGAATTCGTTTTCTATTCAATTCAATTCGAATTCGTTTTCTATTCAATTCAATTATAAAAACGAATATAATCGATATAAATATCGTTCGCGTCAAAATAGCGCATCTCTAATCAACACGGCTTTATATATTTCAATAATTCCGTTATTCTATTCAACAAATGAATATTTATCCTATTCAATACGTGAATCTACATTTTTGTCAACACATGACTAATCTCAACGAATGAGTACTGTCCACGTGTGACTATTTTTGTTATTTAATATATTTTATAAAAATTATGGTATCTATCATTTGATTTCAAATCAGACTCCAACCGTAAATTAGTAAGAGAACGATTTCCTAAATATTAACCCCGAAGGCCGAAACCAACATCAGATCAATATCCAGGAGACCACTCATCTCATCTATTTTCCAGTTAATTTCTAATTTCATATATGATAAAGATGTAAATTTTATTGTTAAAATATTTCGTTCGACACATGACTAATCTCAACGGATGAGTACAGTCAACACATGAACCTTTATTTTATAATGATAAAGATGTAAATTTTATTATTAAAATATTTCGTTCAACACATGACTAATCTCAACGGATGAGTACGGTCAACACATGAACCTTTATTTTATAATGATAAAGATGTAAATTTTATTATTAAAATATTTCGTTCAACACATGACTAATCTCAACGGATGAGTACGGTGAACACATGAACCTTTATTTTATAATGATAAAGATGTAAATTTTATTATTAAAATATTTCGTTCAACACATGACTAATCTCAACGGATGAGTACGGTCAACACATGAACCTTTATTTTATAATGATAAAGATGTAAATTTTATTATTAAAATATTTCGTTCAACACATGACTAATCTCAACGGATGAGTACGGTCAACACATGAACCTTTATTTTATAATGATAAAGATGTAAATTTTATTATTAAAATATTTCGTTCAACACATGACTAATCTCAACGGATGAGTACGGTCAACACATGAACCTTTATTTTATAATGTTAAAGATGTAAATTTTATTGTTAAAATATTCCGTTCAACACATGACTAATCTCAACGGATGAGTACGGTCAACACATGAACCTTTATTTTATAATATTCTTTATTTTCTAAATTGGAATGAGGCCCAATCAATTACCATATAAATTTAATTATATGGATTCCATTCAACACATGTATATAATAGCAACGATACATAATCAACCATCATCCAAAGTGCACTACACTGTATAAGCATCAAATATAGATATCTAACGCTTATAACAGCATGTCAATCAATCAATCGACAAATAACTAATTACTGGGATTGGTGTATGCCGTATTTTATCCCAATACCCATGTGGGGTTTCAAACAATCAAACACAGATTTTATTTGTGCAGTTGGGCGATGTGTAAAATTTATCGTCCCAATCAATGTCCTTCAAATAGGTGTACATAAACAAACCGTTTGGTTTGTAAATGAATATTTATTTATTCACATTCACGTTAAAAATTATATTTTTAACGATAAAATATTTTATTTCAACACATGAATTTCTATTCAGTTCATTTACACAATAAAATGATATTTTTATTTTTCTAACTTATTTTAGAAAATTTCGGCGGCATAACGGCACGATACTAGAAACGGGACAAGGCATAGCCTTATCCCCGGTCTAGTGATGGCCCACGCCATACACATATCAATCAAATCCATTCCATTTCACCAAACAATCAAATTCAAATCAAATAATCTAACCAACTACACAACCAAACATACAAGTCCATGGTCTGTGGACGATGGTGTCGGGTGCTACTAAACACCTTCTGCATCCTAGTAAATATATATAACTAGAAAAAGAGAATTTAGAGTGAGAAGTTCTCACCGACTAGCTAATCCAAACGCCTCGACTCTTCAAATGTAGAAATCTTCGTCGTTCTCTCCTTTTTGTCACCTTCGTTGCCCATATTCTCTACATATGTAAAAATCGAATTTTTACTTTACTATTCAATACATAAAAATCGAATTTTTACTTCGCTATTCAATATATAAAAATCGAATTTTTACTTCGCTATTCAATATATAAAAATCGAATTTTTACTTCGCTATTCAATATATAAAAATTTCGCCCTTTCAAATATAAAGATTTCGCCTTTTCAAATATAAAGATTTCGCCTTTTCAAAAATAGATTTTTCGCCTTTTCCTACTTTAAAAATGTCGTCTTTCACTTCATAAAAATATCGTCTTTTTATATCCTACCATATAAAGATCACATTTTTATTATCTATATAATATGAAAATTATATTTTCAACCTTTACATACGATAAAAATTATATTTTTAACTTTTACAATACAAAAGATTATATTTTTATATTTCACATATGATAAAAATCATATTTTTAATATTTCCCCTAAGTAAAAATCCAATTTTTTTTCCATTCTAAAACTGAAAATAACTTTTATGCTCATACATATAGATCGAATACCTTACGACAAGGTTATTTCAATTGAGAATATTATTTTTAGTTACTCCACATAAATAAAAATAATAAAAACAAAGTAAATAAATAAGACAAAAACTTACAGCGGCTTGGGGAGGGGGTTTGGGTGGTGGCGGCTTGCTGAGGGGGGGTAAGGAGGCGGAGGCGCAGGGGGAAGAACGGGGGGGGGGGATGCGGTCGGTGGTGCGGTGGGTGTCTTCCAGGAGGGCAGAGCGAGGAGGAAGAGGAAGGGGAAGAAGGAGGAGGGAGAGTGGAGAGGGGCAGTGGCGCCCGCCACCTGGAGGAAGCCGCGATGTGCGGCGGCGGGAGGAGCGGCGGCTCCTCTCCCTTCCTCCTCCGTCGCCTCCTTTTTTTTTCCAAAAAGTAAGTTTTTATTTCTAACTCCAATTCAAACCCACCGACTGTCGTTCCTAGCGTAATACCCCCATTATGAACACAATGGGATATGTTTCGCAGGCCAATTCGATCGTTACGATCAGTTTCCGTTAAAATTAAAGTATAAATCTTTATAAATTCAATTTGAACGCACATTTCAATTTACCGGGGCTACATACTAACACGAAAAATTCCATAAAAATATTTTCTAGCTTCGTATTGATGATACGGTCCTAACAAAACTAATTTCATCGTATTCTGAGACCGTTTGCAAAATGGCCATTTTCCAGTCGATTAAAATCAACTAAAACTAGTCAAACGCGTTTTCCTTTGCCACACTCACATATTGAATCGAAAAATTATGAAATTTGAAACCTACCAATAACTTGACATCGCGGATCCAACAAAAGTGGTTTCGTCGAAATCCGAGGTCGTTTGCAAAATGGCTATTTTTAAGGGCCTGAATTCCATAGCGACTATTCAGAATTTTCAACTGGACATATCTTTTGATTCCCGCTATGAAATCTCAATTTTTCGGGTTCGTTGGATAGATATTCTCAATTAGATCCTAATGTTTTTGGTTTCACTAAAATCCGTATTGTTTTGCACCCGGTACATCCGATTGTAGTTTGAAATCGAATTATCGAACTACCGCGCCATTTTCAATTCTATTTATAATTATTATATTCTAACGACGACGTATATAAAATATACGTTCGATTTCTATTCAAAATAAATTCCTCGTCGATATTATTTAAAATAATCTATTTTAAATATGCAAAATTCACTAAAATTGCAAAAATAAAAATTTTAAACTGGATCGCATTTCCAGGTTATTACAAGGTTAGACTGAGTTGTGGTGTAAAAATGTCCGTAACCGACCGGCACATCCAGTGACCACAACAAGACCTGTCTAATGTGAGTGGTTGGTGCTTTAATGAATAAATTAAAGCTAAGTCAGGATTGGTAGGGTTAAGTCAATTAGGGAAACACTTAACCGATTCAACATGTTAACTAAACTGATGGGTGGGGTTAGGTAAACTTGAACACTTAACCTTAATAACACGTTAACTAGGCAAGTGGGTGAGGTTAAGTAAATTTAGAACACTTAACCGTTACAACATGTTAATTAGACAAGTGGGTGAGGTTAAGTAAATTTAGAACACTTAACCGTTGTAACATGTTAATTAAGCAGATGATAGGGTTAAGTTAACTAAGGTAACACTTAACCAAAATATATAATGACATGTGGTGGGGTTAAGTAATACAAGAGGAAAACACTTAACCAATTATATAACATGATGTATGGGAAGGGTTAAGTTAACACGAGAACAACACTTAACCAATATAACATGATTTGAGGTAGGGTCAAGTCAACACCAGAAGGAAACACTAAACCAACATGACGTGACGGGTGGATGGGTTAACTTAACATGAATTGATTAATGACACTTGACCAATATAACTTGATGAGCGAATGGGGTTAAGTTAAATGGGGAATACTTAACCAATATAACCTGATGAATGAACAGGGTTACGTTAATAAGTCACACTTAACCAATCCAACATGATAAGTGAGAAAGGTTAAGTTAATAAGAACCACCTAACCAATATGACATGCTTGAATCCGTAAGTGGGTTAAGTACACGTCGGGTTAGTGAGTAATATTAGTAAATATAGGCCCACAAAACTTAACTGTTAAACAAATATGCTTGAATCGATGGGAGGGTTAAGTACATCTAGTGTAGGTGGGTAATATTAGTACATATAGGCCCACAAACTTAACCGTTAAGAAAACATGCTAGAATCGGTGGGATTGTTAAGTACATCTCGTGTAGGTGGGTAATATTTGTATATATAGGCCCACAAACTTAACCAGCAGGAAACCCTAGTAACGGTGACCCATTTCAGCAGTAACCCACATAGAAGTATCATGGTACCCTAAAACTAGGCAGGGTGGGGCACGATTATTGAGCTGATTATAAGCGGTCAAAACAACGGCAGGGGGTACGTCAGTGTAGGTTCCGACGGTTTACGGGCGTGCACGCACTCTGGAGTGGGAAAAAGCAGGCACTGGGTACCAGTATTTTACACTGTGCATTATTGAATCGTGTCGGGATCGCTATCATAAGGATTGATACACCTTATGGTGGGACCAGCACAGGGTAGTTACACGCAAGAGAGGGCCGATTGACACAGACACATGGCAAGTCAACTCAGGTTGGGAGCCGATCGATAGGGTAGTAAGGGTACATCTAACATATTCATGGCAATTGGGCTGATTGAGGTGGAATCCTCAAATATAGATGTACACCTGAAGGCTACCACAACTGCGGGGATTGGGATCGTATTATACAGATTACTAGTTAAGACACTAGTTAGGTGGTATAGAGATTATAATAATGGGTTTGATCACATATTCAACCTATCTTGTCTTATATTCGGGTATTGTCCTATGTTCTGTTACTCCTGTCATGATCCCTTTTCCTTGTTTAAATGCTAGTAATCACTGAACTTACCAGACTTGTTGTCTGACATGTTTTCTCTCGTCTTCTTTTCTTCCGTCCCCCCCCCAGGTAGTCAGGGAGGGAATAGCTCAGGTTTGTTTGGACCGTTACTCTTTCCTAGCTTGAAGACTCTTTGACGTGTTGCCTTGGACTCTCTATTCTACTGTTATGGCTGGCTCATGCTTTATTTGAGGAAATCATTTTATGCTTCTTTATTTTTGTTAAACAGGACAGGATATTTTGGTATTGTAAAACAATCTTTGTACAAGCTGTTTATCAATGAAATAAAGTTTTATTTATTTGCCGCTGTTTTAATTGTCTGTCTTGTAATTTATCTGCATCTTTTACCTATAACTCTCCACCGAAGTTAAGGCATTCCCTCAGTGAGTGACCTTAACGGAGGCGGGGTGTTTCACTTGGTATCAGAGCTGAAGGTTATCGGATCACATAAAAGAGTTGAAAAATTATTTTCAAAATGATATTAGAAGAAGCATTTTCAAAAGAAAAGTTTTGTTTTAAAGGAATATTCCCCAAAGCCATATGCACTATCTTTTGACCCTCTGCTTGAATCATTGTTTCCTTCTTTCTTGAGTCTCCGAGGGCTCCTGGCTTTCTGGGAGGTAACCTTATCGCGACATGATTCCGTAGGCTTGATGAGACTACGACACTTGTCAAAAGGGAAAATAAGTGCCTAACTTCCATCTCTAGCCGTAATTTTCTTTCGAGCTTTGTAGGATTCTCCGTGCGATGGAGGCAGCTTTCGAGAGACATGTCAACGAGTTACACAAGGATGGCAAAGTTGAGAATGAGGGGGTTTGGCTAAGGAGCACAACACAAGGATGCAGAACCCATGGATATGGACTTGGTTCACAAAGGAGGGGAGGAAAGAATAGTAAAACCAAAAACAAGAGAAAGTATCTTTATTTTGGTATAACGGGTCGTATAATTTAGGGCAAGGGCAAGAACAAAGGACAGGATTTTCCAGAAGGCAAGTGCATGCTCTCACCGCCAGCATACTTGAGAGAGAGGCTGTAAGATTTCTGTTGAAAGAGTTTTTCCTTTTTGATTATCCTGTTAGTACTCCTTCTGATTTTAGCGCTTCACATTCGTTTATATCTGCTTCCATAGTTGAGTCTCTACACCCTAGATATTGTATAGTAGAGGATCCCATTATAGTCTCAAATCCAATTGCTGGTTCGGCCCATTTATCTTTGACTTGTGAGGATTTGAGAATATCTATATTTATGCTTATGTTTTTTTGGGCTATAGGTTGATTCTAGGCATTGATTGGTTAGCTAGTAATTGTGAAATAAGGGTAGTTAGACTTTCGACTTGCCTCGGGAATACCCTCGAGATTTCGTGTGATCCTAAGGGATCAGTTTATCTTAGCTACCTAGAATCACTTTATTTATCTATCGACGATTTTCGATCCATTGGAGTAGTCCATGAGTACACAAGATATTTTTATTAGGGTAGGGGTTTTCCCCCTAAAACTCGAGACAGACTTCCGCATGTATCTAGATGACACTACAAATCCAGTTATGCGATCAACGATAATTCTGGAGCAAGATTGGCGAGGATAGCCAGAGTTGGTAAAGTGCTCAATGGTTTGGTTGTTTTGTTAGTATCATCTCACATAGATCGTCCAAATTCGGAGGAGGTATCCCTTGGGTGCTTGTCTGATATTGGTTTAGGCCTTTGGGGTTTGTACTTGAGGGATGTCGAGTTCGACTAGGATGGTTTGCGTGAGAAATAAATGGTTGGGGCTGGAACACTAAGTAAAACAGACCTTAAGAGAGGTAAAAAGTACTAGCAACCTTTAGCTTTAGACACTCAGAATTGTGACATGATGGATAAGCTAAGTAGAAGAGAAACCTCTAATCATATACATTTGGTATCGTGGTTAACATCTATTTATCTTGGAAAGATAGTTCGACAACATTGGATACCCTCTAGCATAGTAAGTAATCGAGGTCCTATCTTTACTAGTGGGTTTTGGAAATGGAAGTCAAGAAGCTTCGTAATCGTGAAGTCAAATTAGTTAAGGTACATTTGAGTGAAGCTCAAGAAGATGCTACTTAGAAGACTGAAGACTAGATACGCGCATCTTACCCTTTTTGAGGGTATATCCTTGATTCCTCTTTTTCTGTAAAATCTATTTGCATGCTAGTCTTTAGCTTTTAAGTATATCCTCTCGGTCATATCCTCGATCCTTAGGTAGAAGCCAATGGATGTAAACATGTGTTTGAGACATGTTATGTTTGGTGGATGCAAGTGGTTGCAAGTGTTTGCTAGTGGTTGCTCGTGGATGCATATATACACATTAGGCACTAGATCGGCTCAGTCACTTTCATATTGCATATGCATGAGTGAATTTTTATACATATGAATTGAAACTTGATGTGTTATCATATGGATGTTGCATTTGTATGAATGATTTTGCACTCATGTAGAAGTTATAAAGTACGATTAGGAATAATTGCATACATAATGAACTCATGGCACTGGCATGATTCGCATTAAGAAGGTCAACAGAATCAGTAGACCACTTGATTTTGCATTTGGGTAAGGACATATACACACACTATGCATATATTCATGAAAAATATTAGAAACCTTTTTAAGGACAATGGATGCCTGTGATTGAATGGTTGAGTAGATGGGTGATTGGTTGGTAGGATATAAGTTCTTCTCTACTTGAAGATTTCGGGGACGAAATCCTAAAAGGAGGGGAGAATGTAACACCCCGTATTTTCTGTTAACGTTATAGTAACTAATCAAAGAATAATTAATTTCAAATGCGAGAATCAAGGGAAACGGGTTACCCCATTGCGTTCGTCTCGGAATTCTGCTTGAGATAGAGTCCGAATTTGCGTAAAACGGACACCGTATGAAGGAGATATGGACGAACAAAGAAAACCAGAAGAGAGAAAAAAAATGCACTTGCGCACTTGGGAAGTGCGCCAGTACAAAAATTGCACTGGCGCACCTGCCAAGTGCGCCCAGGTCGGGCTGAAAGCCTGCACAGCTTTCTGGTGTGTTCTGATCCATACTGTGACTCATTGCTGAGTCCTTTCTGACTCCTTGCTGAGTCATTAGGGCTGAGGTGTCACCCTATCCTGATTGAATGGTTGTGGTTAACTCTAGGTTCATCCGACGGCTATAATTAAATTGAAATTCTATATAAACAACCCAATGCTCAAACCTAAAAATCACACAAAAATAATCCTGGAACTATCATGCCGTCAATAGAGAACTTGGAGTAGCTGTCACCAATTCAAAGACAAGATAAAAACCTGAATCAAAATCAAATTAAAAGTAATCAAATTCAACGATCTACATCAAAGGCGAGCTTACCAATTTCAGAATTCAGATTTCAGAAATCAAGAATTCCTCTTTAGTTTGTAAGTTGGTTATTACGCAGATTTAAACGTTCTTTCAAATGAATCATGACATGTTGTAATTCGAATATAGAATGATGCTTATGTATAAGATAAATAAAGTTTGATTCTCATTTATCTTAAAGTACCGTTGCGATTGATCATGTCTATATGCTTGTGGTGATGAACATATTGTATGTTATTGGAATCTATTATGATTGGGTAATGGAGATATTATGCCAACTGAATGGTGAAACATGTCATGTTATAATTTAGTGGTTACTTGCAAGTTTGTGCTCTAAATCACATGCTTACATGTTAGATCAACATTCATGTATATTTAGAACTATGTTAAGTTGAATCTATTTATGTTTTAAAATTGGATTTGTAGCTCTCTTATGTTTTAACACATAAGTTATTATGCTAAGTTGTGATTCGAATATGTTCATAGTGGCTCTCTTATGTTTAACACACAATAGTTATCATGCTAAGTTGTGATTCGAATATGTTCATATTGGCTCTCTTATGTTTAACACACAATAGTTATCATGCTAAGTTGTGATTTGAATAGGTTTACAATGGCTCTCTTATGTTTAACACACATAAGTTATCATGCTAAGTTGTGATTTGAATATGTTTATAGTAGCTTTCTTATGTTTTGACATACATAAGTTAATATGCTAAATTGTGGTTTAAAATTGTGTTTATATGTTAAACCTCCATGCTAGACCTATATCAAGTTGACATGCTAATTAGATCCAACTTAGTCACAAGTTCACCTTTACATGAAAAGTTTAATTTGTGTAGTTCTATGTAAATTCATATGCTATGATTCATGTTAATCGGATCTAAATTTGCAAGTTCATTATCCTATGCCAAATCTATATGTCACATATTTTTATGCTGTTAGAATATTTCATGTTCTTCGTTTTTTCCTTTTGTGGTTATAAATTAGGATAAAATATCGAGCCTAACATTCCTTGTAATTTTGCGAACGCACAAACGGGGGATATCGTTGGGGTAAACATGAAATAATATTGGCATGTTTGGCACATGCCAATGATTAGTGGCATTTAAATGGTATAATTTTTTTGAACATGATTTAGGGGGAAAGTGGGCCATGACAATAATTGATTTATAATTTACATATAAATATGAAGGATAAACATGAAAATTACATGGTATAGATTGGTTCATGAAATGGTATATTTAGTATACCATTAATTGTGAGCATAATTAAAAGGATAATTATGGCATAATTAAATTAGGAATAATTTACATATGGAATTTGTTATAAATAAGAAATATGTAAATTGTAGAAAAGATGAATATGCCTAACCCGAGGTTAGACTGAGTTGTGATGTGAAACTGCCCGGAACCGAACGACATATCCAGTGACCACAACAAGACCTGTCTAATATGAGTGGTTAGTGCATCAACCCAAAACGGACTCGAGGTTAGACGGAGTTGTGGTGTAAAATTACCCGGAACCGACCGACACATCCAGTGACCACAACAAGACCTGTCTAATGTGAGTGGTTGGTGCTTTAATGAATAAATTAAAGCTAAGTCAGGATTGGTAGGGTTAAGTCAATTAGGGAAACACTTAACCGATTCAACATATTAACAAACATGATGGGTGGGGTTAGGTAAACTTGAACACTTAACCGTAATAACACGTTAACTAGGCAAGTGGGCGAGGTTAAGTAAATTTAGAACACTTAATCGTTACAACATGTTAATTAGACAAGTGTGTGAGGTTAAGTAAATTTAGAACACTTAACCGTTGTAACATGTTAATTAAGCAGATGATAGGGTTAAGTTAACTAAGGTAACACTTAACCAAAATATATAATGACATGTGGTGGGGTTAAGTAATACAAGAGGAAAGCACTTAACCAATTATATAACATGATGTATGGGAAGGGTTAAGTTAACACGAGAACACCACTTAACCAATATAACATGATTTGTGGTAGGGTCAAGTCAACACTAGAAGGAGACACTTAACCAACATGACATGATGGGTGGATGGGTTAAGTTAACTTGAATTGATTAATGACACTTGACCAATATAACTTGATGAGCGAATGGGGTTAAGTTAAATGGGGAATACTTAACCAATATAACCTGATGAATGAACAGGGTTAAGTTAATAAGCCACACTTAACCAATCCAACATGATAAGTGAGAAAGGTTAAGTTAATAAGAACCACTTAACCAATATGACATGCTTGAATCCGTAGGAGGGTTAAGTACACGTCGGGTTGGTGGGTAATATTAGTAAATATAGGCCCATAAAACTTAACTGTTAAATAAACATGCTTGAATCGATGGGAGGGTTAAGTACATCTCGTGTAGGTGGGTAATATTAGTACATATAGGCCCATAAACTTAACCGTTAAGAAAACATGCTAGAATCGGTGGGAGGGTTAAGTACATCTCGTGTAGGTGGGTAATATTTGTATATATAGGCCCACAAACTTAACCAGAAGGAAACCCTAGTAACGGAGACCCATTTCAGCAGTAACCCACATAGATGTATCATGGTACCCTGAAACTAGGCAGGGTAGGGCACGATTACTGGGCTGATTATAAGCGGTCAAAACAACAGCAGGGGGTACGTCAGTGTAGGTTCCGACGATTTACGGGCGTGCACGTACTCCGAAGTGGGAAAAAGCAGGCACTTGGTACCAGTAGTTTTACACTGTGCATTCTTGAATCGTGTCGGGGTCGCTATCATAAGGATTGATACACTTTATGGTGGGACCAGCATATGGTAGCTACACGCAACAGAGGGTCGACTGACACAGACACATGGCAAGTCAACTCAGGTAGGGAGCCGATCGATAGGGTAGTAAGGGTACATCTAACATATTCATGGCAATTGGGCTGATTGAGGTGGAATCCTCAAATATAGATGTACACCTGAAGGCTACCACAACTGCGGGGATTGGGATCGTATTATACATATTACTAGTTAAGATACTAGTTAGGTGGTACAGAGATTATAGTAATGGGTGCGATCACATATTCAACCTATCTTGTCTTATATTAGGGTATTGTCCTATGTTCTGTTACTCCTGTCATGATCCCTTTTCCTTGTTTAAATGCTAGTAATCACTGAACTTTCTAGACTTATTGTCTGACCCGTTTTCTCTCGTCTTCTTTTCTTCCGTTCCCCCCCCCCCAGGTAGTCAGGGAGGGAATAGCTCAGGTTTGTTTGGACCGTTGCTCTTTCCAAGCTTGAAGACTCTTTGACGTGTTGCCTTGTACTCTCTCTTCTACTTCTATGGCTGGCTCATGCTTTATTTGGGGAAATCATTTTATGCTTCTTTATCTTTGTTAAACAAGACAGGATACTTTGGTATTGTAAAACAATCTTTGTGCAAGCTGTTTATCAATGAAATAAAGTTTTATTTATTTGTTGCTGCTTCAATTGTCTGTCTTGTAATTTATCTGCATCTTTTACCTATAACTCTCCACCGAAGTTAAGGCATTCCCTCAGTGAGTGACCTTAACGGAGGCGGGGTGTTTCACCATACCTTGCCATAGTTGGAATCCATTCTCTAATATGCGCCCGCGGTTTTGTTTGTATACTATATATGTGGAGCGTGAGTTGCAAGCATTCTACTAGATTGTTATTTATTTGTATTTAGACACTATTATAATATCAGGATAATATTGATTTCAAAATGTTTTGGGTTATCGTAAGGTGAAACCATATGTATTTATGTGTGGATCGGTCTTACGATTATCTTTTCTTTCAAAAGGTTTTTGAAAGTTAAAATCAAGCTGTTTAAAATCGTTTACTCACACAAGTCCCATGGCTGACCCAGAGTTTATTTTTCTATGTTTTCCCTAAACTCTTGTGTGCCCAAATTTGTACGGGTAGTCAAGTAGTTCAGGAATTTACAGATACTCTGGAAGGAGCTTGGAGCAGGAGGCTTGACCGTTAATTATACAGAGTTTATTTCCACTGTGATGTGTATGTGTTGTACTCTTATGTTATATGTAAGTACAAATACAATTTGTATTTCAAGTTATGTTATTTAACATATTTTATTCATTCCGCTGTGAGATTCGTGTTACTCTGTTTATGTTGTGTTATGTTCTTCCTTGTTATTCTATTCTAAAATTCTTTCTTTCTATTTCTCACCCTCTAATTTCTTTCTTGAACATCTGAGTTTTAGTACAATTAGAGTTGGACTTATGTTGTTTCGGCGACTCAAAGAGTACTAAAATTTGGGTCGTTACAGTGGAAATGCTAGCTGATGTTGTCATCTATTTACATGTAGTGATTATGGAAGCGTTTGATGTTAAATGTATGCTTTTATGACATAAATTCTGCAAAATCAATGCAATTATGTTACACTATCTTGCACACTGTAAAAAAACATCCTAATATTATATTATTTCGAAGTTGATTAAATGTATTATGTATGCTTTTCTCATTAGTTAGTATACAAAATTATTGATTCTCGAACAATAATAGTGGTTTAATCAATAAGCAAACATTCCCTTTTGCATCCAATCTTGCCAAAAGGTTTCCAATCTTCCAAAAAGACCGTTAGCGGTAATTATTATAACTTATGCCAAATTTATGGAATAGACACAATTCAAATTCACAAGAAATAAATATATATATATATGTTTATTTATTTTTTTAGAATAGTTGATGCAAACTACACACAAATATTAATTTTTATATTTATACGTACGTTTTCACCACTTCTCCTTTTAGATCTTTTTTTCATACCTCTTGTGAATTCAAAATGACATCTTTTGGTTCAAAAAGAGGAAAATGGCATAATTACAATAATTAAGCCAAAACCCAACAATATTGAATACAAATAGGTAAAACTACAATCACATAATTTAATAATCATATCGTTCCAAATTCACATAATTTACCAATTTCATCCTTTTACCCAAATTCACATATTTTATTTTTCAATACTGAACTAAAGATCTGGAATGCAACCACATCTAATTTTTGTTTAATGGGATTGATTTCCAGATCTACAGTGTCATGCAATGTCCACAATACATTATATAACATAATTGCAATATATTTCATGACATAACTGTAGGAATTGGTGTAAATAAGCTTAAGAAATCCTACAATTCATTTTCTGCATATCCACAATGTACAATTCACGAATTTTAACACTTTTATAACCAGATATGATGGGTGTCAATCTAATTACCACAATTTATTTACCAGATCTGATAGGCACGGGCATAAAAATTGAATTTATTACAAACGAGATAAATAGATTATTATAAATGTATATGTAAATTTCTCATTCACCTTATAGCTTCCAAATTCAATTGTTTGAACCTTTTAGGCCTACAATTCCCAAATTCTTATAAATCTACAATTTATCTAAAAAGGGGAAAATTCTAGATCTGTAGAAATGTAAGAAAAAGGGAAATGAGTGAATAATCTATCGTTAAGCGTCAATTTGCATTCTCTTCCATTGGATCTATTTATCCTCTTAATTTCATATGAATTGGATTTATTTGTTTATAAGTATATATTTTTAATTGAAGAAATTGGGTTAGAAGAGAGAGAGGAAAATGGCAGAGCTCCACTTCTGTTATAGATTTGAATGGAAAAAGAATGAGGCCTTACCCCTTTATTTATAGGGAAGGAAATGTCCTTGCACCGTTGGATTCATTTTAAATAACATCCGCCCATTCGTTTTATAAAATATAGCAAGAATACCCCTCACAACCTAGCCGTCATTGGGCACTACAGGCCTAAAGCGGTCAACCGCTCCCTAGGAGGGTGCCGACCGCTCCACGGCCAGTTTTCCCAATGAGGGCTGGTTATAAAAGGTATTATATATATTAATTATTCTATTTATTTATTTATTTATTTATTTTCGTCTGTTTTTCGTATTTCGTTTGTAACTTTTTCATACGGACTCCGTTCTCAAAACTCCAAACATGAAAGTTGACCAGAATTTTGAGACAAATGCAACGGTTAAAGTTTCGTGGGCAAATTCCATCGTTTTTCAGAAATTCCTACTTTTGAGCTTCTAATTAAATAACTATTTACTGCCAAAATTTCGGGTTGTTACAGAAAGAAATTAGAGATTAAGTTGAATCGGAGAATCACATGCGTCCAACCAAATATTTAGAATGAGGAGAAAAGTTCTAATCCCCTCACCGTAGCCCCTATTTATAGCTGTAGGTCATTAGCTTAATGGACTCACTAATTAGCCCATTAGTTGTTAATTGATCTACGCAGTAGAAATGAAAACTTAAAATGGCGATTTCTCCTAAATCGCTGAGACAAATCCTTAGTGTGACCACCATACGGAATGGCCAACTTCCATCTCGATCCAATGAGACCGGTTAGAACACTAATTCGATCTCAAGAAAATGTTATGGATAAAAATAGTAAATCACAGGGCAAAATTGTCACAAAAAGACCTGGTAAAAACCATGGATACGTATTACGTCCCCATAAGCAACATACTAAAATATGAGAATGACATGAGCGATAGGAAAGTAAATAGAATTATTTTAAGATCCTTCAACTCTTAAAATACGGGTTTCTACATTTTCCTCCCTTCAAGGATTACGGTCCCAAAATCCCAAATAAACACTACATCCTGCATGCCTACCATCCACGAGTAGTCAATCTATCATCCAGTCTAGCATTCGACAATCCATGCAAACAAAAATCCTACCCTAGTATACAAAATTCTAATAGTGCAAGACACAATGACACAACTAAGATACGATATATGAGACATAACACTCAAAGAGTTCTGGATGGTCGACTTCAAACTCTCTTCTATTTCTCATGTGCAATCGTCATCATTCTCACTTCATTTTACCTTTTCTAGCTTAACTACCTTCTTTCTATGCTGTTTCGTGTCATTTCCAACAGCGGAAATGGCTAACAAAGTCTAGAAATTTCCGTCTCTACCTCTAAGTCTTCTGTCTAATCTGGGGAGACTATCACACTTGAGTCGTGCACAAACTTCCATAGATATGAGACATGAAAAAGGTTGTGCATACTTTCCATCTTCTTAAGTAACTCCACTCTATAAGCAAGCTTCCTAATACACTCTACAATCATAAACGACCCAACAAATCTTTGAGCTAACTTGCCTTTCCTTCCAAACTGAACAACATTCCTAAGAGGTGACACTTTCAAAAATACCATATCTCCAACTGAGAATTCCAAATCTTTCTTCTCTTATCGACATACCTCTTTTAGCGATCTTGGGCTGCCTTCATTTATTACCAAATGATCTCGATCTTATTCGTCATTTCCCTTATTATTTCTAGCCTAATTACCAACTTTTCTCCATTCTTTAACCAACAAAAAGGTGAATTACATGGTCTACTGTACAATGCCTCATACAGTGTCATGTCAATACTCGACTGATAACTATTGTTGTAGGCAAACTCAACTAGATGAAGGTGGTCTTATCATGATCCCTCGAAATCCAATACACAAGATCTTAGAAGATATTCCAACACTCGATTGATCTCTTTGCCAGACCATCAGTTTGGGGATGATAAGCCATACTCATGTGTAGCTCGGTTCATAATGCTTTTTACAAGCCCTTCCTAAATCCACGGGTAAACAAAGCATCTCGACACGTACTATACTCTTAGTTATTCCAAGGAATCGAACTATCCATTTAATATACAACTTGGATGTTGTCCTAGTAGATTTGATATGAAAAATCTTGTGCTTTGGATCAAGTGACCCACAATTACCCATATACCATCAAATCATGCCCTAGTCCTTAGCAACCCTTTAATGAAATTCATCGATACTTGCTCATATTTCCATGTAGGAGCCTCTAATTGGTGCAATAATCAACTCGGCTTCTTCTGCTCAACTTTCTAACTGACAATTCATGCACTTTGAGATGAACCTTTCAACATCCCCTTCCATGTCTTCCCAATAGTAAACTCTTCTCATATTTCGATAGATCTTATTACCACTGCGATGAAAAGTCTATCCAGAGTGATGACATTCTCTCAGAACTTCATCTCTTAATCCATCTATATCAGGAACAACCAATCTTCCATCCTTACATAACCAACCATCTCGATCAACTACGTGCCTCTTCATTTTCTCGGACTCGACTCTCATTTTCGATCTCTAAATGATCATAATCTTGGCATATTGCATTTAGCTTTCGCTGATCCTTTCGATGAGAGTAGGTCTAATATGTAAGCTCACCAACATATCAGGCTTCAACTCACAGTGAGACCTAAAATCAAACTTAGCTAAGTATTCAAGTTGCTTTCATTTAGAAAATATAGCTCTCAAACTCGCATGTCTTCTACTCAACGCATTGGTCACTAATCCCTGGATTATAAGCAATACGAAAATCATAAGAAGCTAGAAACCCTAACCACCATTGCTGTTGAAGATTCAAATTCTCTTGGAAGAAAAGATACTTCAATGACTATAATATGTAGATAGCTCAAATCTAACTCCCAACAAACAATGCATCCACTTCTTCAAACAAACATTATTGTGCTAACTCCTAGTCATGAGACAGGTAACCCCTTTCATGCGGCTTTAGCAGTCAACTCACATAAGCCACAACCTTTCCTTTCTACAGAAGAACAACCCCAAATCCACTAACACGTGCATCGATATACACAAACATTTCTTTGTTTTTAGTTGGAATAACCAACATAGGAGCACTAGTTAATCTCTCATTAAAGATTACAAAAGCATGCTCACACCTCGCTACCTATATCGAGGTCCGACTCTTCTTCATCAATCCATTCAATGGTGCATCTATCTTTGTAAAGTCCTTGATAAATTGTCGATAATATCCAGCGAAACCAAGAAATTTTCTAACATCCGTAGCATTCTTATGCCGATCTCAATCCTAGGTTGCTTCCACCTTAGCTGGATCCACTATCATTCTTTGCCCCATACGACGTGACCTAAGAATCTCACTTCTTCCTTCTAGATGTGACACGTCGAAAAATTAGCTCTCAGCGTATGCTATTGCAAGATTTCCAAAACAATCCTTAAATACAATTTGTGTTCTTCCTCTATCTTGGAATAAACCAACATATCATCCACGAACACAATCATGAACTTATTCAAGTGACCTCTGAAAACACGATTCCTAAGATCCACAAAATACGCTGGACATAAGTCAATCCAAACGAACTCACAAGCCACTCATAAAATCCGGATGGTGTCTTAAGAGCAATCTTTGGCACACTATCCCTAGCCACCTCATTCGATGAAATCACATCGCTAGATCCATTTGGTAAAACATTTTGGATTCGTGAAGCTGATCAAACAAGTCATTGATTCTTGACAATAAATATTTGTTCTTCTTGGTAGCCCTATCAATTCAATCAAAAGACACTGGTATTTACACACGAAACATTTTTTCACAGGTTATATCCTTTATCTTTTTTGTTTTAATTAGCGGAATTTTTTTGGATAATTAAAACAAAAACCAAAGCCATTTGATTTTTTTCCTTTAGAATTCCTCATTAGTAAAAGAACATTGTAATTGATGAAGACTGTAATTTTGATTTATAAGTTTTAAGAGAAAAACGTTGGAAAAGAAAATTAGTCTTTTCATTAATCGACCTTTTGTATTCTATATTAATATTAAAATGTCTTTTTATTTATTCTAACGCTCGCCATAAACGGACTAATGCAACGATTTTGTAAAGTGTTGCCAGCCAAAATGTAATGACATGTATAATATTTTGGTCCTATTGTAACGTTCTATTTTGGATACTACCTTTGCCATAAAAATGTGTTGCTCTAGATAAACAAATATAACACGATGCAACATTTTGTATAGTGTTGCTATAGCAGACCTTTTCATGTCCTATGTGGCGATCCGCGTGAATCAGATCCTACATTGTAGAACGTGCCACCACATCAATCCTGATCGCTTCTCCTTGAAACATCAATTTTTCTTTGGTGCAATTCATTTTGTACCCCTCTATCTTGTTTTCATTTCACCCCTGCAATTTCGTTCACATTTTCTTTTGCAATCAGAAATAACATTTTGAATCGTCAGTTCGATTAGGGCTTTGATTTGGGGGTTCGGGCTTTGTTCAACGATTTCAGTTCAATTAGGGCATTGATTTGGGGTTTCAAGCTTAGTTCAACGATTTCGGTTCAATTAGGGCTTCGATTTGGGAGTTCAAGCAATGATTTTGAGGTATGACACTCTCTCACATCACTTTAGGGTTTCGATTTAAACTGCTTATAAATTCTTAGGTCGTCCTGTATTAACAATTCAAATTGTCTTAGGTTTCCTCTTATTGGACACACACAAATACATTTTGTATAGGATGGGGGATCCATGCATCTCACATTCCATCACAAGGGTACATTTCTGAAGGAAGAATATGTTGGTGGAACCTTTGACATAGTAAAGAGCATTGATCCTGACTACTTCTCGTACACAGTGCTCATGGAATTCGTGAAGGAGGAATTTTTCTACAACGTAATAGGAGGGATTTATATAAAAAATGGTGAGAAGGGTGGGTGGAAGTCACAGATGAATGATGTGGACCTAATAGATTATGTCAATGGAGCTAACAATGGTGACAACTTAGAATTTTATATCGACAACGTTGTCGATACTGCAACTGAGCCACTGAAGCAAATGCAGCCGCATGTAATCATTCGGCCAAGGCCACTGAATCCAGTTACAGGTATATATATATATCTAGATAATATCATTTACAGATTTGTGATATTTTGATATAGGAAAAAAAATTGATTGTGATATTATATCGTTTAAAGATCATGATTATAATATCATTGTACAATTTTTTGTAGTTACTAAACCACTGAAACGACAGTAACGACTCATCAACTAAAACAGAACCAAAAAACAAGTAGTTAACTAAAGTCAACAGTCCTGGGAAGTCAACACGGCTCAATAATCCAGAACCCAACAATGCAACCACGAATAAAAAGATAGATGAGGTGAACAGTCCTCGAAAGTCGGCACGGCTGAATAATCCAGGACCCAACAATGCAACCACGAATCAAAAGATAGCTAAGGTGAAAAGTCCTCGGAAGTTGGCAAGGCTTAATAATCCAAAACCCAGCAATGAAACCCTTAATCTAAAGTCAGCTGCTATGGTAAATCAATGGAAGACGACACGGAAAAACAAAAAAACAAAAATCAGCGATTCAACGGTGAGTTTGAACTCATCAGGTGTTAATAAGAAGTTGGAATCACATATTCAACCAGGGGAAAACAAAGATAGGAATGAAAATGGCAAGCAGATTCGAAGAATTCTAATTATGATTATCTTAATGTAATTTGAATATTTTGTACCACTCTTGCAGCATACTTACTTTGATTTTCCTATTTATTATATAATTGCAGAATGTTCATGTACCACCTCCACCATCTCTAAAAGACTATGAAATACAGAGAGTTGAGAATTTGATGAGGAACAACAAACTTATAACTTCTCTAAGTGTGCCTACAATTTCAGCTGAACTGATAAATGCAAGCCAAAAAAAAAGGAAAAGAAAAGATGCAAAAGGATGTGGATAGTGAGGAATATAATCTGGACGATGAGGAGGAGCATAGTGAAGTTGATACTTCACAAAGTCCACGAAAGGTGTGTGATAGCTACATATCTTATTTTTTATGCTTCTAAAGATAATAACTATAAAATCCAATCTTATTTCCTACTTAATATATACAATTTAGATAACTAAAAAAGTTGAGAAGCCCAAGCCTGTTAGTAGATGACAAACTCGTTCAACTTCTGGTAATGCAAAGGAAAACGATATGTTTAAACCCCAAGCCCAAGCCAAAGCCTGTTAACAAGTTCAGCTGAGAAGGATCTTGAAGGACAAGGAACAATGGCTGATTATTTGGCTCTGTGGGAACGACAAAAGAAAATTGCTGCTAAATCTAGTGCAAGTGTACGGCAAATAAGGATGTGGCGGAGAATGTCTTGGCAGACATTGAAAATGAAGAAGTTGAAGCAGGTACTAAATTGATGTGATAGCAATATTTAATAATACAGTGGGATTAATATTTAAGTACCTAATTTACATTATGTTTTATATGTTATTATTTGATGGGAATTTTCATTTTAATTAAAGATGAAGTTCCTAGAAGACTCAGAGGTCAAACAAAGATGTTTAATGTTCATACAAGGACGTATGACAAAAGAGTTGTAATTGGAATAAACGAGTGGTTCCAACCTATTTCAGATGATGACAAAGTAATATCTGAATTGAGCAACTTTTTAGGAACATTGAAAAGGGAAGTGCCACTTACGTATAAATCTTGATCGGATGTTCCTGAAAAGCTGAAGCAAACTCTATGGAATTATGTTCAAGTAATCTTTTATTAATTATAATGCAGTTGAAATTTACTTCAATAAGTAATATTGATCTATTAACTATAATGTAGCTGAATTATGATTTATTTATTCTTTTTAATCTTTGATTTATATTTTAGCAATGGTATATTATTCCTGATGAATGTGAAAACTGGGTGTTGAAGTATATTCGTGACTGCAAAATGCTCTTGAAGTATTGGGTAGACGAGTAGATTCAGGTATATGTACATAATATTTATCTCGCAACATAAACGAGTACCTTTTTTTTTTTTTAAGATATACGAGTACTTTGTTTTTTGTGTATTTTTAGAAAAGAGCCAACAAAAATTCTAAAATTCGTAAGTCGTATCAAGACACACACACCACTGGTCCAAAGTCGTTCGCCCAGCTTCGTCATAAGATGGTATGTGATACTTTACAGTTGTTTATTAATTACAGTTTTCTAGATGAGATAGCATGATAGCTATTGACACGAAGTAGTTAGTCAAGATGATTTTTAACTGAAGAGAGTGTATGCTAAACGATCTATTGAACTTGTATCGGGAGACACCATCCGATGTAGCACTTTTTCTTAAAAGTCGTAAAAGAACAGATGGACGTGAGTACATGTCTAGTCTTGAAGTAATGAAGTACAAACTTGTAAGTAATAATTTTGTTTTGTTTTGTACATGCTGCACATTGTTCATGTCTTGCTGATGTGCATGTTTGCTCATGAACTGTATGTTTTATTTTGCATGCTACATGCTATAGTATAGATTCCATTGTATAGACGTTTCAGCTTGTCATCGAGTAATTTTAAAATAAATATGCAATTTTGTTCCCTATGTATGATTAAATACAAACATGGGTATATTTGTTTTCTTTATATAATGAATGCTTCCCTATCATATATTAAAATAAAAATTTAGTTTGTTTGGGAATATTGATGGTGGTTGCTGAGTGCCAATGTTTGAAGCAAATAACGACTGTATTTTGTATTTATCAAATATTTACACTCCAGACTTCTTATGTGAAGGTCAAGCAGTGGAATGAAATATACGGGATATTTTGTTCGCTAATGATGTAGGAAACTAGCTAAAATGCCAATAGAATTGCACGTTTCATAAAACAATTAGAAAGCAGGCTCCCATGAAGAGTCGTATGCACATTTGTTGAAACACTTGTCGAACCTGAGTTTCGCGCCAGTAACCTTATACACTTGTGCTCTGTGCATGCACTTGTGACATTTGTGCACTTGAAACTGTTTTCATGACATTTGTGCACTTGACATCGAGATATGCATGTAAAATATTTATGGCTGTCGATAAAGACGTCCTTCCGTTATTCCATTTTTTGAGCAGACTTCACTAAATCATTATACCCCTGTAAACTCGACCACGCATTGTTATGCTTAAATGTAATTCTCTCTTGTCTCTATTTGCTGTACATAGTTGTTGTGCACATAAACAAATTGTTTTCCAAAATGTGGCTTTCTCTGCATTTGTTGTGCATATTTGCTGCATATGTAAGCATTTACTGTAGGGTAAATGAGAAGGTGCAAGAGAATTTGGCTTGGATGCTTAAAAAATTAGACAATGCTAACCCATAGTTGAATCTAGACGAACTAATTTCCACGACCATGTCCAGTGACAATGAAAATCCGGCTGGAGGCACTAGTTCTTAGTCTCTTTTATGAAGATCCGATTGTAGTTGTTGACAAATTGTGATGTTACTGTGTCTACGTATTATGAGGTTTATTGTGTAATGCTCACTATAATGTTCATACAAGTTATAAGTACTATATAAATTGTGATATGTACTGTGTATTATGCAAGTATTTATGTGATATTGCGCCTTTTATTGTCTTTTCAACGTAGCTTTAATATAGTGTTGTCATCGGGTTATAAATATTGCTGAAATAATGATGCCGTAGGGATGGGATTAGTTTGGGACGTGGGCCCAATGGGCCCCACATTGTGGGCCCCAAAAAATATATAAACAATATATATATATATATATATATATATATATATATATATAAACATTTCTAGATGTTGCTACAGACAAATAAGGATGTTGCTATAGACTTAAATAGGACTCTACTGTAACAATATTTGTTGTGTTGCCGTAGATAGTCAAAATATTGCCTTTGAGATCTGAAGCAATGGTGAAAATTGCATCACCCATAAAACATTGCTAAAGACATATGCCAACATTTTTTGGGCTTGTACCAACATTTTTTTGCGTTGCATTAGGCCGTTTATGGCGTAATGTAAGGTTATTTATTGGAATTAATTACTTAAGAGACAAGAGAATTCACGTTCATTTTTTCATTCTTTAATTTTCTCTCTTCCATTAAAAAACTACAAAAATAATCATCTTTTCATTTACCATTTCCTCGCTTAAATTTTCAATGAAATTTAATCATTCTCTCAAAATACATGAAATTGTGGACAATGTCTTTTACAAATCTCTAATATTTTAATTTTGAGTGCACAAGTATGAAGGATCGTTGTGCTAACCTTGGAGAGTGGATAAATGTTACGACTGCACCGTTGCCGTGCCGAATTTCGTTTTCAAGGTAGTGAGTTGATTTACGACACAACTTCTTTATTCTTCCTTTCATGTTCCTATGTACCTGTCAACTTCCCAACATACGATTCAACAAAACGAAGGATTCATTTATTTTTATGGTTTTGTTGTTAAAATTTATCAAATTATTTAGATGGGAAATCATTAATATAACTACTTTGGTTGGGGGTATAAGTTTTCTTTAAAAAAAAGGGGTTTGTCATAATCCTTTAGATATCCATACTCACAAATTTCAGGTTCAAAGCTCAAAATATGTAATTTTAAATCCAATTTTATATTCAGCTTGTTTATCATTTCAAAATTCAATACGTTATTTAAGAAATCAAATACTATCATTTCAGTTTTTTTAAATCCAAGTTCCAATGAAATTTGACTTTCAAATATTTTAATTTCAAAATATATTCTTCAAATTTGAATTTTTTAACTAAAAGTTCAAATATGAATCTCACTATTCGGATATAAAATTTATATTTTTAAATTCAAATGTAAAACAATTTTGTGATAACTAGATTTAGTGAAAAGTATGTAATAAACACTACTGAAAAACACTCAGTTACAGGCTGCAAACTTAAAACTGAATAAGACCAGTCTTTAGTCAAAGACTGATTAGTAACAGGAAAATCTAGTTTTTAATATTCTTAATGACCGAAGATCAGTTTTTAATCAGTATATAAATCCTTATGACCGATTAAAGGTAACGTTTCAGTCTCAATCATGTGGTAACCGCTAGTATTCAAGCAGTTATTTGTCCAAAGGCGTAGCTTTCTAATTATTTTTCTAATCAATGGATGATTTTGGACGATCCACACTATATACTATTTTTAAGATATTTTCGTAATAGGGTCCGGCTATTGCCACCCCATCATTTGCTCTTGATCCCCCAATAAAATTTTAATCTTCTATTTTCGGTTATACCTTTTGATGATAAATTAGTTAACTTGCCTAATGTAATGGGACGATTAAAAATAATAAATTAATCACATGTGATGTTTGTGGTTAAATTACAGACAACATTTAAAATTAAAAATTAGCGATGTACGTAAAAAAATTGAAGACAGTAATTACAAACAATAATTAAAATTTGTAAAATCAGACCAAACATATCAGCAATGTACATGAATTGCAAACGTCTGTAGAAGGTGTTAATTTGAATGGATCAACGCTCACATGAAGTTTTAATTATCATAATCCACGCTAGGCAATCAACGATATCATCTACAAATGTTAATTAATTCGATGATCAAAATGTTAAAGAAAGAGCCGCGCGAATAAATGTAAGTGTGAAATAAGAAGTAAACAACAAAAAACATTAAGAATAGAATACACTATGAACACTTTTGAAATAAGCGGGGTGGAAAGAAAAGAAATTGGAGTGTGCATTTTATTTTATTTTTTATTTAGTGAGGGTCAAGAGCAAAAAAGACGGGTGTCAATAGACGGATCAAAAAAATGCTGCATTCCCGTCAAATAAGACCTCATTCACAACCGGGACATTCCCACTATCTCCATCTTGAAGTGAACAAACTTCCTGCTTTATCAATTTCATCGATGTCTTTCCGGTTTTCGTCGTCATTTTCTTTTCCTAGTAAAAAGATCTATTTGATTTGCTACATCGTTGAATGTTCCGCAGCCATTACAACTAATCAGTTATCTCCCTCTCAAGCCCCATGGATCTATTCAATTTCCACCATCTACGTAAATCGATTTTGATTATGCTTTTCGGTTTTTATCTACAAAGGAGCGTGAGGCTATCGATAGATGTTGTCGCGATGTTCAGAAAGAGTATTGCGGTTGATAGGATGGTTGGAGCTTTGCGACCATCAGCGCGAGGCTGTTTGCGATCGTCAAAGGCAAATTGTTGTTGATGTTGTGATCTGTTATTATGGGTAGTTTAGGGTTGTGGCCCTGGCGAAGTGTGGGTATGCGATCTATTATTGAGATTTGGGTTTTGTTTAATTATCATCATGAGCAGATTTAGGAATCAACTGATGTGGGAAGGCTGTTAGGGGACTAATGTGGCTGTTAAGGGGCTATTGTAGTTGACTTAGGTTAGGTGTTGTGCATAAATTGAATGGTTTTGCAACCAGAGGAGGAGGTTTGTATGAATGCGTTTCATCTCATACAGTAGCAATGGAGTTTGGGACATATGAATTAAGAGTGACTCAGGAGTGAAATAATTGTCAACTGGCAGCAGTTAATTTAATCTACATTTACGATACAGAATGATGTACTTTATGAAATTATACAAATGTATGCAACTATGTATATTAAATATATGAATGTTAGTAGAATTGAATGAAGTTTCATGATTATGCGTTTTAATATGTTTGTATTTGAGTTTACATGTATATATAGAACCATTTATGATTGTACAATAATTTTGAGTGTTTGCTACATCTAGTAAAACTGTACTTTAGTTTTGTTTAATTATAGTTAAACTGAGTATACATACACACACAATATGTGACTGATTCAAAACTTTATTTGTTTCAACCATTCAGTTTTTACAATTAAAGATTGAATTTCAGTTTCAAATATATTTTGCGATTTGAGAATCAGTGACTCAAGTTTTCAGTTTTTAGTCGGTCTTTAATCGAACTTTTTTTTTTACAGTGAGATGTTCTTTTTCAAAAGTATATTGTTAAAACTGTCAATTTTTTCAAAACATTGAATCAGTCAAAAACGCTTTGTTGCTGAACGGGAAAAGCATGCCAATAATTTAAGATAAGTATATAAATAAGGAAAGTTGGATATCCGTGTGGACAAAGATAAAGAGCGAATAAAGAAGTGAATGTTCTAGACTTGGGCAACCAGTCTTTTAACCATCTTCCTGCATCTAATATAATACTAATCTCTTATCTGTAAAGAATCAATCTTTTTCAATTCAAGCCGTCAGTTTGATATTATACAACAAAAAGAGTTGTTCCGACAGCATAAATTGATTTCAACTTAAATGTGGATACCAACTTTCAGTTCAAACTGATCTCATCTTTGATATTCCATTAAATTACACCTATGTAATATAATTATTTAATTCAGGCATATCAGGAAGGTTAAAAGAAGACAGTGGAAAAGGACTCCGTTGCATGCGCATGAACTAAAACGCCTTAGTTAAACAATTCAAAATATAACCAAAAACATATTATACAACAACCGACGTTTAGAAAAAACAGAGAGTATAGATTAGTAGTATCTAAAACCAAAACAAAAGTGGACAGCTACGTTTGGTCCTATCCTTCTTGAAGCCCCAAAGCTACGTACGTAGCTGCTGTCAATTAAGCATAAATTATACTAGAAGCTACCAAAGATTGACCATTGAACAAACAACAGATAACTTGTCGTTGGCTGCTGTTTCTTCCTATTCCTCCTTCTATATAAACAAACGCCCTCTGTTTACCTTCTTAAAAAAAAAAAAACTGTCTTCTGCTTCCCACATAATTAATTATACAGAAAGAAAGAAAAAAAAAATGGAAAGGAGCAACTCATTCGGCACGTCATGGGCAGATCAATGGGACTACACGAACCCCGACCCTTACACGACGGACGCAAACAGCAAAAGCAGGGCCGATGGCAAGAGCAAGAACGGAGCAGTGGAGAAGACCAAAGCAGTTGCAGGCAGTGGACTCAAGAAGGTTAAGGCTGGAACCACCCTCGGCTTTACTTGGATCAAGGACAAGGTTCGCAACAAGTCCTCCCATAAATGATTGATTGATCGTCTTTGTTGCTTTGGCTTCACCCTGCGACCTTGTATATGATTATTTGATTGCATTTTTTTTTTATATATATGGTGTTTTTCTCTAGTTTAGATGCTTGGGTTTCTTTGTTGTTCATAGCAGGTTGGTTTCTTTGGTCATGTGTTTGATTTGTTGTTGTATTACAGACTGATTCATTTTTTGCGCATATTTACAAGGATTCATGTTTGTCTGCAGTTCTATTATTTGAGATCTAAACTATGTGGTTATTTATATAACTTAAGACACAACACTTCTCTGATCAGTTGTTCCCTTATCTCTGTTTCATACCCCTTCCATTCAACTTTTCAGACTTAGAATGAAAGAAATAAGGGGGTAAAAGTTCTGATTAAAGAACAAAAATCATATGGAAGACACTTTGATGTCGTTCAAAGGCAGAAAATCGACCGTTACGATGCATCCAATGTGTTGAACGTATCGAAAACGGTAAGGATCCACTTTGTCTAGTGTTCCAACTAAACAAACAGTTGTCATCCACGCATGTGATGCGACTATTTGCTATTTAAATGCTATAAAAACAAGCCAAACACCCATTCTTCTTCATATCCAGCCAAACTCTCGTCTTTCCCCTCCTCTTTTTTTTTTCAATTATTCAACTACGTTTGTCTATCGTATTATTTTATGTTTTCTCTCCACTAATATGCTTATTTTTATGATACATGTTATACATATTTTTTCTAGATATTTTAAATCCTATCGAAATTTTGCCTTTTTAGCGTTATGACATAATCATCTTACCATGTTTCTACTGCTTCTTCATCCATGTTTATTATGAATTGAACGCATGAACTCATCGAAGAGTTCAACGACATATATATTAGTAACCTTAACCTTAAAACAAGCACAAGCTCTTTTTTATCAATTGTAGCCACATATTTATTTTAACGAAAGATTTAATAGCAGTTAGATCAAGACACAGATGAAGAACGATGAGATAATATTAAATGTCTCAAAAGGGATTGAAACAGACTACATGATATTTCAAAGGATGAATGAGATGTTCAAAATAATTTTCGTGACGGATCTGAGAAATACTGGAACGATGCTGCACGGAGATTCCAGAAATTTAGAGTAAACGACCTGCAGAAATTCATGGAGTTATATGACATGTTTGGTGAGTGTATAGAAAATGACACTTGCCAATATCGGAAACCAATAACTCCACTGCGCCAGCCCCAGCTGTAACGACCCATATTTTAAATGGTCGAATAATTAATTTAGTTAATTATTTAAATATTTATTTGACAATTTAAAACAACTTAGATTTGATAATTTAGAATATTTAAATAATATAGATAGTGGAATAATAAATTAAATTCCGAAATAGTCGGGTATAAGTTGAATTTGAGTTATTGTGTTAATTGGATTGTTTAAAAGTTTGGGTTAAGTTCAGGATTGAATTATAATAATGAATTTATTAAAAAAACGACGTTTGAACGTATAATTTATAATTAAATTAAAAATGAGCCTGTAACATCGCGGTAGTTTGTAGTTTTACCTTTTGAACTTTAAATGGATGTACAAGATCCAGTATAAGTCAAAATTCTTTAAAACAGGAATCATTTGGATCTATTGGATTATAGTTTCCTAATGAAAGCGAAATAACAAGATTTTATCTTGTAAATTGTGAATTATGTCAAAATAAAATTTTCAGAAAGTTTATATGGAATTATTTGTAAACTATAACGATTTAATAAAATAAAATGAAAAAGGATTTTAAAAAGACTGAATATCGATTTAGCTTGAAAAATGAAAATATCGAGTTTAAAATCCAAATCGGTTAATTTGGAAGTTATATAACATTATATTTTAGTATATATGATAATAATAATTTATTATCAATAGGTTTGTTTATTTTGTAATCGATTTATACTATATCAATTTAATATGGAATTATAGAATAGCCAATTTTCAAAAGATCTTCAATTTCAACGATATCAAATTTATAAAACCCGTAATAGTTAATTATAGCTGGATTTCCAATTTCAAGTCAATTGGAGTTATTTTGTGATCATGCGCGATATAAACACATATTGATTTTCGTTGTGAATTAAAAAGGGCGTTGTTCCAAACGGAATCGGATTTCGACGAAACAAGTTTCGTTGGGTCCAGAATGTCAAACTATAGCTGTATGTCCATTATTATCATCATCACCAACAGATTTCGTTTATCATACGAAATTATAAACAATAAATGGAAATGGTGATAGGCATGAATTCATAAAATTAAATAAAACATTTTAATAAAAGGATAATAAAACTTCCTATATAAACAAAGCATTCCCTCGGAAATCCTAAGCTCCAAATTCAATTTGTTCGCATTTTCTATTTTCTAACAGTAGTTCTTACCCTCTATAAAAAAATTATATAAAATCAATCATTAAATGAAATCAATTGCTTTTGGATCGAATGATCATATTTTCGAGAGAACTTCGTACTCATGTGAATATTGATGGGGTTCGCAAAAATATTTGTGGCAGTTTTCACCTACAGCGTGATTTTGAGGTGACGTTTGCTAAGGTGGTTAGGGGACGTCGAGGAGGAGAGCACGGTGATCAGGGCAGCGGGGCGCTTTAGGGACAGGGTGGTGGAGGCGTTTCCTCAAATTTGCGTTCGAACTATTTTTCCTATGTTGACCTGGAGGCCGAGGTCAGAATCGGGAGGTCGGGGGAAGTAGTGTTGGTCGAAGAAGGAAGCGGGGTTGATGAGGGTCGTCATGGTGGTGAATTGGTCGACTCCGACGCGACATGGCAGCAGCAGTAGGAGGATGGACGGAGTTTGTTTCTCAGTCGTGCCTGGAAGCAGATTAGAAATATACTGGAGATGGGAAGAAAGATTAGTGGCATTGTAATTAACGTAAGCAAGGATTAAAGGGTAATTAAAAATTTTATTTATATATTTAATGACGTTATTATTTAAATTAAAAATTGTAGTGCTTATAACTCTTCATTCATGAACAAAATTCAAAGAAATAAGCGCCCTTTGGTTCGTAATCATGAAGCCTACGAGTACGAGCTGGTTCGGAATAATTTGGAGTAGACTGGAATTTTTTATATGATTTCAAATGCTCATTTGAAATCATATAAATCAACAGGAAATCGTCGAATCAAAATAAAATGTGAGTTAACTCTCACACTTTCTAAAATTTATGATGTGTTAAAATTCATATGATTATAATTTTATCACTATTAGCATAAATTGGATGATTGAATGTTTGAATGATTGTTGTTTGATTTAATGGTTGTTTGGTTGATAATTGGCATTGTTTCTATTTCTGTCAATTTTATTGATTTGGATTTCTATTTCATATGAAATTATCGAATGTTATTACAAGCTGTGATGCAAGAAAAAAAAAACAGATTGAAGGGATCCTGCTAGATTCCTCAAACATTGTGTACGTTACTTGATTTATATTATTCATATATGAACCGTTAAACCCTAAGTAACATTAAATCTTGTTTAGATAATTGATGATTGAATTGGATTCATCATTAATGTGATACTAATCAATAGACAATATTGATTAAGTAAATGGCAGTCAATGGTCTAAAATCCATCGTTTTAACATGTTGATTTTGTCGTTAGGCGAATTGATATAATTTGAAATCATAAATTTATTTTTATAACTCAAGCAAGGTTTTGATTTATATTTTTTATAAGTTATTGCAAATAGAAGTTTTATAAATAAATTGATATTTGTAACTTGTTTTATAAAGTGATTATAAAATATTCTATATAGCTAATTCTTATGTTTTTAATACGATTTATAACCACAAAAGTCTGCAATTAGCCTATGGGCTAATAATTCAAGATGATTGTTCCTATGAGACAATCAAGTGTTATTTTTTTTAAATTAATTATATAATTAATTAATTTAAGTGGAAGGATTAGCGGAAATCAGTTAACAAATTAACTGACATTTTTAGGTTGACCGAGTTAATTGTTATAATTGGAATTGGATGTTAGATTAATTTGCCATCATTTAATCTAATAGAAATGGTTTTGACAAGTGATTGTTTAAAACATAACGAGGCTTATTAAAGTTGAGTTTCTTTTAATTAACGATATTTAAAGATAATTATCGAGTTATTTATTATTAATAAATTAGTTATTATTCTAATAAGATTTTAAAAGAGATTACTATTTTATTTTACTTAATATTGAAATAAACTACTTTTTACTTTAGTTAATATTGAAGTTAATTAGTACTTTTATTAATAATAATTAATGTAGTTACTTTTTAAGTAATCAGGTTGAAATGAGATATCAGTTGAAGTTTTTTGAAAGGTCTTGGAAAAAGTTTCATTATAGACCCAAGCTTTATATACAAGGTTTATTTAAAGAAACACAAGGCTTATGCGAGGTTTTTGAATAAACATTACTTAATAAATTGGATTAAGTGAGATGATTGCAGCCGAAAAGAGATTTTATAATAGATCCAAGTATGATAAACGAAGTTTATGAAATAGATTTAAAGCTAAAGCGATGGTTTTAAATAAACATTAACTTAATAAGTAAATTAAGTAAATTGCTTGGTATCGAAAGAAGATGTTCAAAATTCACAAAAAGAAGAGGCTTAATGGATTTTGTTAATGCAATGAGTTTATGGATTTATGGTAATGAATCCAAGTTAAGTTATAATAATGTACAAGTTGAATTTGTGTTTGGGGAATTGGATAAATGGATTATTATAATATAAAAATCCAGCTTTGTTAATGAATTATGTTGAGAAGAGCCAAAACCAAGGGTTTTGTTTTAAATAAGGGTTTACTTGTGAAAGAAGAAAGATTAAATAGGTGATTATAATGGAAAATTGATTTTTCAAATGTAGGATTTGGTTTATAAAACCATATTTTAAATGGAATGATTAAGATGAGATTTGTTTTAAATATTAGAATTAATAACATATTTTGAGTTACAAGCTTTTATTTATCTTAAGATAAGATCGTCATTGATCAAGGTCTGATATATAAATAGAATACCCCAACTTGAATGACTTCGAGATTATATGAGGATGATATTAGTTTGTAACGGTACAGATGTTGGAAAATAATTTATTATTTTCGTAAGAGAAATAATATTGCAACCTATTTTGCAAGTTTTGGAATATAATGATCTATTGGGTTTACGTAACAATATATTATTTAACATTGTTTGTCCCAAATTTGAAGTATGATTATATTTATACCGTTCGATTAAGTAGATAGTACCCTTTTCTAGATAATGGAAATAGTGTGGGTTTTAATACACCTATTCCAAGGAATATGTTAATAACAATGATTTCGGGTTAATTTAAACGAGAAGTTATATGTGTTTGGAAGGGGAAGTGAATATTAGAATTATTATTGTAACACCCCGTAATTTTATAACATTAAAATATCCACAAATTAAAGAATAACTAATCTCAGACGTGAGAATTGTGGGAAACGGGTTGCGCCATTGTGTTCGTCTCAGAATTCTGGTTGAAATAGAGTCCGAGTTTGCGTGAATTGGACTTCGTATGAAGAAGTTATGGCCATCGGAAGTTTCAGAAAATTCAAAACAGATTCAAAAAAATTCAAATTTCGAAAATTCAGCCCAAACAGGCTGGGCGAGAAAAATTCCCGCCCAGACCAGGTCGACCTGCCCACCAGGTCGACACTAGGGTCGACCTGGGAGTCGAACTGCCCACCAGGTCGACATGGGTGTCGACCCTAGGGTCGACCTGGGGGTCGACCTCCCAGGTCGAGCCCAGGCGACCTGGGTGCACATGAATGGGTTTTTGGGCTGGGTTTTGGGGGCTGTGACGAAATCTGACGGCTCTAATCTACCCTAGGGTTTATCTAAAGGCCTAAAACAACTAACTACACCTATAAATACATCCTAATGCTAACCCTAAACCTAATTAAAATTGGAACCAAAGCCGTCATACCGTCGCCATGGAAATCAATGGAGCCGCCACAAACTAAGAAGAAGATAGCTAATCCAATTCGCTTCTAATCTAATTCTACTCAACTCTAAAGCAAATCAAGACTCTCTTTCTTCTCTAATTGTGAGTATGATAGTCTTAACAAGATTATTATCATTTTAATTAGGTTAAGTCATGAATGGATTATGAGTAGATGATGTGAATTGTCGTATATGTTATCATGTATGTTATTAATCCTATGCTATGTGGTGATGATATCCTATATGTTGTAAATCATGCTATGATGATGTTATGTATGTTGAAAGTTTCTATGCTAAGTTGTGATGAATCATACATGTTAGAAAACCATCTATGCTAGTTAGTTCATATTAATTAAATCATCATGTTTGGGCTATGTTCATCTATATGACAAGTCACATATGCAAGTTAGATTGATTAGAAAAATTATGAACATATGCCATGACATCTATTATGACATCTAGAATTATGCTATGACATATGTGATATCCTATGCTAGTTCACACCATCATTATGTTGCCTAAAAACCCCATATGCAAGTTTATGTATAGATTTGGGCTATGATCATATCATGTAAATTGTGACATTTAACAAGTTGACACCTTTTGATCCTTAACATGAGTAGTTTATGCAAGTTTCACCGTTATTATGATTGGACTTATTTTTATTGTCTATATGTTGTGGTAATTTGTCCTTGTGCTATGTGTTAGACTATTCAAGTCTAGCCTATATTATGCGTTGAATAAGCGAACGTATAAACGTGGGGTAGGGGTAATATTAAGGATTTAATAATAAGATGTTGGGGTGCAATTGATATGATTTTGCATACCATGAGTGGATGACCATAATTGAGTCAATTATGGGCATCAATAAAATTGGACTTAATTAATAATTTGGATAGGGAATTATTAAAACTGGGGTAAAAGATTGAAAGTTGTCAATCAATGCTTAGGACACGAGGTTGGACTCATTTGTGACGTAAACCTGCCCGGAACCGCCCGGCAAATCCAGTGGTCACAAATGTCAGCCCAATGTGAGAGGTCCTAGGCCTAAACTAAAGCATAACGGTTGTAAAGACACGAGGTTAGACTCTTTTATGGTGTAAGACTGCCCGGACCCGCCCGACAAATCCAGCTGCCATAAATGCCAGTCTAGTGTGAGAGGTCTTTATGAGGTTATGGCCTGAATGAATTAAGAAATACTTAACCAGATAAACATGTAAAGTGGGACATGGGGGTTAATTAGGTGCCTTGGGTGGCATGAGGAATCTAGTGGGTGCCCTTAGCGGCATGTGAAATACGATTAGTAAGACTTAACCAAACACACATGTAAATGAACATGACTAAGAGGGTTAAGTGGGATATATTAATGACAAGCTTAGGTGGGTAGCTTGTGGGGGCCCATTTCAACCAGTATCCCAAACGTATCTTTGTGGGCTCGACCCAAGTCGAGGACGGGACACGCATACTGAGTTTGATTATAAGAGGCCAAAACGGGGAGCGGTGGCAACGCAAGTCCAACGGGTTTCAGATGTGTGTGTGGACCCGGGCTGGTAGGTAAGACGTTGTTGCATCGTGTAGGTATAAGCCGTGCATTCTCAAGTTGTATCAGGTTGCCACTTTAGGGGAGTGATACACCCCACTGTGGGGCCAACACGAGTATCTACGAGTAGGGAGCCGATCGAAAGTGGGTAGTGGGGTACACCTAGTGGAGATAGGGGCAGACGACACCTATGTAGTCAGCTAGGGGTACGTAAGGCTATTTATATTGTTTCTGTGTGAAGCAAGTGGGATCAACCTTGAGGGTGACTGGTGCGGTGCAGTGTAGAAATGTGCGGTGCAGTATAGTATTTATTCGTTAGTAATTAGGTATGCCTTTACTGTTATCTTTAACGTTTTCTTAAACGTTATCTTTATCTTCTCATTCCATACCTCACAGTTCATAGACATTTACTTGTCTTCCAGCTTATGCCTTAGTCTAGTTATTTTGATAGTAGTATTGTTAGAATTATCATACTCGCCAGACTTTATGTCTGACCCCCTCCATTTCTATCCTTTTTCCCCTCCAGGTCCTCAGGTTGGGCCCAGCTCTAGTGGAGTTTGATTGAATTGCTTCATCTCTCTTTGGAAAGCTTGGACCGTTGAAGTAAAGTCCAGCTTGTTGTCTTTTTAATGGCTATTTATGTAATGGGATTATGTATTTTGTTTTTATGAAGATGGATATTGTACTTGGCTATGATCTATGGTTTTATGTTGTAACAAACATGTTTAATTTCCGCTGCAATAAAATGAAGTTTTAGATTTCCAAGTACTATTTATTATCTGTCTTGTTGTAATTTTTCTGTTCTATATTCACTTATAACCTCCATGGAAGTTAATGCATTCCCTTTGTGAGTGACATTAATGGACGTGGGGTGTTACAATTATTCCATAAGTGCTAGTACAAACTTTGATTGGAAATTTTTGAAGATAAATAAAGCGATTGAGGTCTATCAAATAACAATACAGTAAATGATATTGTTAAACCCATTTAAGATTTGTAATTGGACTTATATTAATTAGCTATATATATATATATATATATATTGATATTTTGCCAAAAGTAAAGGAAATCAAAGAAAGGTTTTGAATATGTATCAATATTTCCAAAGTAAAGGAAATAAAAGGGATTTGAGAATATATATAGCGATATTTCGTAATTGAAGGAAATAAAAAGATGTTTTGTTAATAAATATTGATATTTTGTAGTAAAGAGAATAAAGAGAGGAGTTTGGTGAATATGTTTATTTCAAAGATATAAGAATCAGATAACGTTTTCAAAGTAATAAAGACACGAGATATTAGTTGAGGTAAGTATATAGAATTGATTTTTAAGAATTGATTGAATGATTTTAATGAAAAGATTTTAATAAATGATTTTAAAAGGCCTAAGCTACTGGAATACTGATTTGTACTGTTTATTTTGATTGTTAAAAACCCAACTATCAATGAAATGTTGTTTTTGGACTATTGATGTGTTAGTTCGAGGAGACCGGGATGGGGAACTAAACCCAAAACCACTACGAACCAACTTTGAGTTCGAGAACTAACATTGTAGGGATGCTAAAGATTGAAGACATAGATCTTCGGAGTGAGAGGATTACTCGCTGATGTCTCTGGTTAATTACCGAGATTAAACCCATGGCAGTAAACCTCCTTGTTCTGAGATATCTTTAGTTTCGTACAGTCCCAGAGCGAACTTGTATGGACGAATGTTTTACAAAGTATTTCCAGAAACTCATGTACATTGATTTTTATAAATATATCAAGTTTGGTGATGAAAAAGGAAACTTCTTTTAGCTTAACACCCAAAGTATATTTACGGACGTTAATTTATGACTTGATGGGTCTGGCGATGTGGCTTTCAAAGTTAATTTGATGTTCCAATAGTAATCGTGAACTCAAGCTTCCTTAACTGGAAAATGACAAAAATCGGGCAGGTAGCATGACTATGTGGGTCTTTCCTATTAAGGTGTATTGTCACTATCTAGAGAAAATTCATTTGTTTCTTCTTCTATCATTTATATTTGCTTACGAGAAACAGTTTCTGACCACAACCGTGGGTGAAAATATATTCGATACACTCAAGTTGAATGAGTGGTCGGTCATGAATAGTCGGTTTGCCAGAGTTCTTGTTGAACCCTAGTGTATCCTCTCTAAAGTACACTGATCGGGGGATGGTCCTATACCTTGTCATGTTGGAAATCCAAACTCCAATATCAGTCGTACGTCTTTAATTGTATACAAATTAAGTTGGAAAGTGAGTTGTGCGCCATATTTACGTGTGGTCGTGTCTTACAAGAATTCCATTCTTTCCAAAGGATTTTGTAAAGTTAAGCAAGTTGTATGTAATATGAATTTATCACTAAAAGTTTTCCGAACTGATCCGGGTGAATTTGCTTTCCTCACATGTGCTCGGATCAAACCGAGTATATTTCCAGGTTAGGTTTTACTTGAAGATTCATAAGAGGAGCCGGAGTCGAGACGTATTCCTGTATCTTTTGGTACTAATTTATTTCCGTTGTGTGTGTTGTATTTGTGTACTCTGATGTAGTGTAATCTATATATACAGACTTTTCTTTGTATAAAGAGTATTGATGTGTTATATTTTATTTGTTCCACTGTAAGATTCTGATCTTCTTATTCTTCTATTCTAATATTTCTTTCTTTCTTTTCTCACCGTCTAACTTCTTTCTTCTAAATATCCACTTTCCAATGTCTTTTGAGTTTGAATGAGTAGTTAAATGTCAGCGTAAACGGTAGGGAAATGTTGTGTCGTTACACCAGCCATCCATCTTTATACGATAATTACATGGTTTATTACAATGCATTTTCTCACCCCGAATTTCCTGCTCCAGCAGGCATGTAAGTTCAGGCAGATCACGGCCTTTTGTACAAACGAACCATTTCACCGAAGTGACGACATGGTGTATTTCTCTTATGCCCACTATTACTCCCTTTCAAATGTGAGGGATTATGGAAATATATAACATTGAACCCCTAGTCTTGGATATGGTCGAGTGCTATCTAACATAGAGCTGCTTAGGTATATTAGCCATCAGTCGAGTAGTTACTACAGTCGCTAATGTTGGTGTTTTTCTAATTTGTTCAATTTTGTTGCAGCTTATTTTTTTTTCTGGTTTGTTTGGTTCGTTGGTATTCGAAATAAAAATGTATCATTGTGATCGAATGAAATATCGAGTTTATTTTTTTGTGTTTTATTAATAATTATTACATGCATATTACATAACAAAACAAAAATTAATTAATTATAAGACAATTAAATAGAAAAACACATATTAAAATACTCCGCTTGAACTTGTGAACACGTACCCCTTAAACTTCCAACTCTGTTTAAATCTGTTAAGTTACGTGCGAACCCACCTATAGTACACCCATCACACATTCGTACTTCTTTGTCTATTTTTGTAGCACTTCTTAAAAATATACCTAAAACAAAGTTAATAACAATAAATAATGAAAATTTACAATAAGATAATAATATACTAAAGGGCTGAAAAAGGGAATTTTGCAGTGTAACACCCCGCCTCCGCTAGGGTCACTCGCAAAGGAATGCACTAGCTTTAGAGGGGCATTATTGGTAAACATGCACAGAAATATCACAAGACAGAACATATAAAATAGCGGAAGTAAAAATCGAACTTTCATAAACATTAATAATTAAGGTCTAAAGCCTTTTTACATCAGAGTACATCAAAACCTGTCTTGCAATAGTAAAGAAGCATAAAGACTTTTTCATATTATTTCCCAAGTAAAAACAGTAAAGTAGCCATAGCCAAGAGAAGTCCAAACCATCCATGATGAACTTCAAGCAGAAGAAGTCCGAACTAAACAACAGTATTTCCTCCCTGTAACCTGGGGGGGGAAACGGAAGAAAAGAGGCGAAACAAAATGGGTCAGTCAAAAAGACTGAGTAAGCCCTATCTACTATCAGCATAAAAACTAGTAAAGTAAACTGACATGAGAAACTGAGATGAACATAAGCATGATGACAAGATAGATAAGCTAAATCAAAATAACAGGATGAACTACTGAACTCAGATAAACTAAGGTGTCATGATAAATTACGATGTCAAGACAAAACAAGGTATCCCATCGTCAGGTTCCTATCAAGTATAATATTCCCGAGATTTCTATCACGTATAACATCCCATGGCATCTATCCTGTCTTTTAGCTCTGCACCTACCGTACTAGTATCCCCACTGTATCATGTGTCAACCATGAATGACCCTTACTCAAAAGTCGTGTAATGGTCCATGTCAACCTAATATATCGCATATATAGGTTACTCAACTCGTATGTTTTATTCCATGTAAATGTTCAGTCCCTTGCCGTAGACCATACGGGCTTTCCCATGAGATTCTATACTACTTTAACATAGTTCCATGATCCTTAAGATCGTTTTGGATTGTCACCCTATATCTAACTAGGGTCTTTCAACATGAATCATTGTTCGTACAACTAGGACTTATGCTACCTAGGACTACTAGGGATTATGCTTACCTATTGCACGTTTTCGTATCTCGGTTTTGGTTCAACCACCCAGGGCCACTAGGATTTACGCTAACCGTCAACCGCGCCCTTTTTCCCACGCATTCATCGGGAATCGTTTTTCCATGACTGTATGCACATGTATCACATCGTGCCATCCGAGTCCTGTCACAGGGCAGACCAGGAAATACAGGACTCGGTCGGGAGCTTTCGATTTATCTGCCGATGCAGATGCTAAGGTCTATTTTTTTCTATACGTGGCTATGGTCCCTCGAGACCACTCCCTCAACTAGCGAAAGACAAGACAGGATAAATCCTGTATGAGAACACACTACTGGCCAACCCACAATCCTAGCCTTACCGCAACCATAATTAGATAGCAATTATGGTCTATTGGGTGTTCTCTGCCTTTCCGTACGTACACGCTTGACCAAAGATGGTAGGTAGCCTGACGAAATGCTATCTAGGGTACGACCGTGTATCATCGACTATCCCCTATCCATCCCCGTCTTTAGGTCGCTCGTATAGCAACCAAGGCATACTCTTGGTTCTTCTAACGCAGACCTTAACCTCTCATGAGCCTAGTATGATCACCTGGCAGCTCATAGAGGGATACCAAGAATATCCTCACGTTCCCCAAAGCCGCTGCTTCGTTACCCAGTTCGCTGGAGCCTTTATCTAAATCAGATACTTGCTCCTACTCGTATACTTAAACGATGACCTACCGTATCAGGTTACTCATCTATCTATGAACTGGTCTAAATTTCCTTGACTAAGAATCATTACTTAGTTATTCTTCAACTAAGGTTTACCACTTAGCCTTATTCCCGTTATCCTCGTTAATTACGGTTATCCACCTAATCCTCAGAACTAGGGTTTACATAATGGATTAAGTGTCACTTAAGTTCATGACTTAACCCGTCTACAAATCATGTCAAAATTGGCCAAGTATCCAAGTTTAAGACTTAACCCTACAAACCATGTGTCAAGTTGGTTAAGTATATTAAGCAATTCACGACTTAACCTTGTCCAATCATCATTCTAGATTGGTTAAGTGTATATTAGCTTGACCCTATCAATTTACTTAGTCAAATCGGTCAAGTGTATTCAAGCGATTCGTGACTTAGCCTTATCATGTTTTCACGTTAGATTGGTTAAGTATAGGTTAACTTAACCTCAATAAATTAACGAGTTAGATTGGTTAAGTATAGGTCACTTAACCTCAATAAATTAACGAGTTAGATTGGTTAAGTATAGGTCACTTAACCACATCAAATCATCATGTTAGATTAGTTAAGCGTTTAACTTAACCCCATCAAACTACCAAGTGGGATTAATTAAGTCTAGGCTAACTTAACCCCATCCGATTTCCATGTTTAGACTAGTTGAGTCTAATCTTAACCCCATCCGTTAACTGTATCTTTCGGTTAAGTGTCATTAAGAAAACTTACTTAACCTTACCAAATTATCGTGTTGGATTGATTAAGTGTTGGTTAACTTAACCCCGTCCACTAGTCGTATAAAAATGGTTAAGTGTCATTAGGCAAATCAAGTCACTTAACCTACCCAACCTTGTCATGTTTTGTTAAGTATCATTAGCCTAATCAAATTACTTAACCCATTTGTCCATGTCATATTTGGTTAAGAGTCATTAATCAAATTAACTTAACCCTATTATGTGGCATTAATTACTTAATGCACCCCAACCTCTCACATTAGACTTTGTTGTGGTTACTAGTTAAGCCGGTCGGTTCCGGGTAGCTTTACACCACAACTTGGTCTAACCTCGGGTTCAAGCACAACATGACCAACTTCTCACATTGGGTCCTATTGTTTGCAACTACTAGTTAGGCCGGTCGGTTCCGGGTAGTTTTACGTTGCAAACTCAACCCAACCTCGAGTTGGCCACTTTCATGTTTAGTCTAGTGTCATGTTCATATTCAAGTTTTCAAGCAATTGGGTAGACCTAACTTAATAGGTAAATTCCCAATGGGTAGACCTAACTTAATAGGTAAATTCCCAAGCTCATGTTTTTATGTCATTAGAAATTACCCATAACATAACCCAACGCTATTAAACTCGCATATACGTTCGCAACAACGTAATGGATTAAAAGAATAGACTTGGCAAAGGCATGGCAAGAATGGATATTAAGCCACAAGTTAACCATGGTGGCAAATGAGGCACAAATGTATTCATTAACTTGCATGTTACATTCTTAAGCCTCAAAAACATGCATAAACCCAAACTTGGAACATAAACGAATCATGGTGACAAAAGACATGGAATGATGACTAGAAACTCGCATATATCATCATATAAGGGTTATGACTTCATATGCAAGTTGACATAAAGATTATGAAGGTTCTCATGTTGCATAATGCAACATTTCAACATAAAGGTTGTAGCTTTTAGCTCATAAGATCAAGATAATGACTTCATAAACTTGCATGACATGATAGCATGTATCATTCTCAATGATCAAACCCAAACTTGCAACATGAACATTTAACTTCATAGTCAATACCTAAGAGTAGGGAAAGGGCTTACATTGCTATGAAGGCCCAAATCGATTAAATTGAAGATTGAGACCAAGCCTATGCATGCCATCATTCAAAAACCCAAAGATGAAAGCTCCAAATCAATAAAAACCCCATCTTTATGAACAAAGATCAAAGCTTTTGCCTTGAAATCAACTTGAGAAGCTCTCATACTAACATAGGGACTCTCTAATACTCACATGATCATGAAACCTCTCATAGAAATGAAGTGGAGGCTAGGATTTTGAGTGGAGGCCATGAGAGGAGCAATTTTGCCATAGTTTAGTTGCATGAATGAATAATGAGGATTTAGGAGAGGGTTAGGGGCTTATTTATAGAGATTAGAATTAGTTAGGACCCTTAGATTAACCCTAGGATCAACCTGAACCATCAGATTAAGAACCAGGCCCAAAAACCTAGCCAAGACAGAAAATAGGTGCACCAGGCAAAACTGCCCGGCCACCATAAGTCGACCCCCAAGTCGACAGGGCTGTCGACTTGGGTCAAGCCATGTCGACCCCCAAGTCGACAGGGCTGTCGACTTGGGGAGCCTGGCGGGAACTTTTCCCGCCTAGCCTTCCAGCCCTAATTTTCGAAATTAGAACTCGTTTTTGAACTTGAATTTTCTGAAAACTTCGTCGGACCATAACTTGGTCATACGGACTCCGATTCTCGAAAACTCAGACTCTATTTCGCGTATTTTTCCGAGACGAACGCAATGGCATAGCCCGTTTTACTTGATTCAGAATTTAAAATTAAATTCTGCCTTGATTCTCGTTTTAACATGTTATCGAAGTACGGGTTGTTACATTCTCCCCACCTTTTAGGATTTCGTCCCCGAAATCTCCAAGTTAGGAAGGACATATCCTACCATCCATCATTCATCTACTCAAAACATCATCCACAAGCAACCATTGTCCTTAGATGATTTCTAATGCTGTATGAATATATGCAAAACGTGTGTGTACATGTTCCTTAGCTAATGCTAATGATCAGGCCCAAATAATCTTTCTAATGCAAAAATATGTATTGTGCCATGAATCCAACATGTATGCAAATAGTCCTAGTCATATAGATACTATATGCGTGCACAATCATTCATTCATATGCAACAACCGCATGATAATACATTCGATTTCATCCATAAACAAGTATAAATACTCGTGCATATGCAATATGAAATGTGACCGAGTCGAGCTAGTATCTAATGTGTATTCGCGCATCCACGAGCAACCACTTGCAACCATATCAATCATAACATGTTTCAAATACATGTTTACATCCATAGGGTTCTACCTAGGATTCCCTGAAACAGGGTCGAGAAGATAAACAAGACAAACTCCTTACGGGGTTTGTAACAGAAAATAGGACCGAGAGGACGTTCACAAAAGATAGCCTACAAGTAAGCTCTACAGAAAACAGGGATCAAGGATATACTCCCAAAAAGAGATATCATGCGCGTATCTAGTCTTTGACCATCAAAGTCGTATTTCCGTGAGCTTAATTCCATTGTGCCTTGACCGTCTTTTAACTTCGCGATTTCGTAGCTTCTTATTTCCTGTTTCCATAACATGAGCTGGAACTCATTTCTTCGTCGCCTCTCGTTCCACTTTGCACCTATCCTTTTTCTAGAATACTTGGCGCAAACATGACTGCGTACTCATGATCTCATGCAAGCTTTCCAAAATTCACTAGTGAATCTTGGATCTCGTTTATATACTATAAGGTATTCCATGTAGAGGAACTTTCTCTTGAAAGTAAACAGGTGTCAACCAGGTTATCAAGCGCACTTACTAGAGTGATCTCTATAACCCATGCATAAATGAAGTAAACCACCCGTCTTATCGGCGAACACCACTCGATCGGGCTTCAAATTTCCAATAAAGGCATCAAGGGATTCTAAGTAACTAGTCATGACAGAACCTCAAAAAGGTTACACGATACTTCGAGGGTATTACCAAGGCTAGTCAAAAGGTCTAACTACCCTCCTATCAAAACCGAGAGTGGCACCCCCTACTGGATAACCACTTCATCCCTAGAATCCATCTATAACTTATCAACATAAGCATTATTTCCAAACTCAACTCTTGGCATAGACATTCTCAAGTCCCAACGAGTCATGTATAAAATGGACTGATTCTCCAATAGGACTTTGAGACAAAAATGGGATTCTCTATTACGCTAGTACTTAAGGTGCAGAGGCTCAACTATCGAAGCAAACTTAAATGATACGATGATCAAAACAAAGTCCTAACGGGATGATAGAGAAGAAGAGTTAAACCTTTAACAAGATCGTTACCCTCCTTCCGAGGTACCCTAGAAATGAGAGCATACTATTGCCCTTCCGATGATCTTGTCCTTGTCCCATAATACTTAACTATCCGCCCCGTTTTACCGTGCCAAAGGTACTCTCTCATCATGGGTTTCATTGTTCATCTTTCTCCCTCCTTTGAGGACTAAGCTATACCAACAAGTTGCTCATCCTTAAGCTCGTATCCTTTATCCTCTTTCTCACTATCCTTTCTTATAACGCGGCCACTGGTCTCTCGAGAACCACCTCCATCGTATGGAAAACACTTCCGTAGATAGAAAAGACTAGTCGCAGTTAAAACCACTGTGACTACAGATGGAGGAGAGAAAGGAAAAGAGATTCAATTAAGGAAACAAGGATACTGCTAATGGCCTTTGGGGAATAGCCTTTTTCTTTTAAAAGAAAATTTTCTTGAAAAATGCTTCTTTGTAAACGATTTTCAAATAGTTTTCAGAAGGTCTTTTTAAAAAAACTATTGCCCAGTCTGGTAACCTTCTGCTCTGATACCAAATGTAACACCCCGCCTCCGCTAGGGTCACTCGCAAAGGAATGCACTAGCTTTAGAGGGGCATTATTGGTAAACATGCACAGAAATATCACAAGACAGAACATATAAAATAGCGGAAGTAAAAATCGAACTTTCATAAACATTAATAATTAAGGTCTAAAGCCTTTTTACATCAGAGTACATCAAAACCTGTCTTGCAATAGTAAAGAAGCATAAAGACTTTTTCATATTATTTCCCAAGTAAAAACAGTAAAGTAGCCATAGCCAAGAGAAGTCCAAACCATCCATGATGAACTTCAAGCAGAAGAAGTCCGAACTAAACAACAGTATTTCCTCCCTGTAACCTTGGGGGGGTGGAAACGGAAGAAAAGAGGCGAAACAAAACGGGTCAGTCAAAAAGACTGAGTAAGCCCTATCTACTATCAGCATAAAAACTAGTAAAGTTAACTGACATGAGAAACTGAGATGAACATAAGCATGATGACAAGATAGATAAGCTAAATCAAAATAATAGGATGAACTACTGAACTCAGATAAACTAAGGTGTCATGATAAATTACGATGTCAAGACAAAACAAGGTATCCCATCGTCAGGTTCCTATCAAGTATAATATTCCCGAGATTTCTATTACGTATAACATCCCATGGCATCTATCCTGTCTTTTAGCTCTGCACCTACCGTACTAGTATCCCCACTGTATCATGTGTCAACCATGAATGACCCTTACGCAAAAGTCGTGTAATGGTCCATGTCAACCTAATATATCGCATATATAGGTTACTCAACTCGTATGTTTTATTCCATGTAAATGTTCAGTCCCTTGCCGTAGACCATACGGGCTTTCCCATGAGATTCTATACTACTTTAACATAGTTCCATGATCCTTAAGATCGTTTTGGATTGTCACCCTATATCTAACTAGGGTCTTTCAACATGAATCATTGTTCGTACAACTAGGACTTATGCTACCTAGGACTACTAGGGATTATGCTTACATATTGCACGTTTTCGTATCTCGGTTTTGGTTCAACCACCCAGGGCCACTAGGATTTACGCTAACCGTTAACCGCGCTCTTTTTCCCACGCATTCATCGTGAATCGTTTTTCCATGATTGTATGCACATGTATCACATCGTGCCATCCGAGTCCTGTCACAGGGCAGACCAGGAAATACAGGACTCGGTCGGGAGCTTTCGATTTATCTGCCGATGCAGATGCTAAGGTCTGTTTTTTTCTATACGTGGCTATGGTCCCACGAGACCACTCCCTCAACTAGCGAAAGACAAGACAGGATAAATCCTGTATGAGAACACACTACTGGACAACCCACAATCCTAGCCTTACCGCAACCATAATTAGATAGAAATTATGGTCTATTGGGTGTTCTCTGCCTTTCCGTACGTACACGCTTGACCAAAGATGGTAGGTAGCCTGACGAAATGCTATCTAGCGTACGACCGTGTATCGTCGACTATCCCCTATCCATCCCCGTCTTTAGGTCGCTCGTATAGCAACCAAGGCATACTCTTGGTTCTTCTAACGCAGACCTTAACCTCTCATGAGCCTAGTATGATCACCTGGCAGCTCATAGAGGGATACCAAGAATATCCTCACGTTCCCCGAAGCCGCTGCTTCGTTACCCAGTTCGCTGGAGCCTTTATCTAAATCAGATACTTGCTCCTACTCGTATACTTAAACGATGACCTACCGTATCAGGTTACTCATCTATCTATGAACTGGTCTAAATTTCCTTGACTAAGAATCATTACTTAGTTATTCTTCAACTAAGGTTTACCACTTAGCCTTATTCCCGTTATCCTCGTTAATTACGGTTATCCACCTAATCCTCAGAACTAGGGTTTACATAATGGATTAAGTGTCACTTAAGTTCATGACTTAACCCGTCTACAAATCATGTCAAAATTGGCCAAGTATCCAAGTCCAAGACTTAACCCTACAAACCATGTGTCAAGTTGGTTAAGTATATTAAGCAATTCGCGACTTAACCTTGTCTAATCATCATTCTAGATTGGTTAAGTATATATTAGCTTGACCCTATCAATTTACTTAGTCAAATCGGTCAAGTGTATTCAAGCGATTCGTGACTTAGCCTTATCATGTTTTCACGTTAGATTGGTTAAGTATAGGTTAACTTAACCTCAATAAATTAACGAGTTAGATTGGTTAAGTATAGGTCACTTAACCTCAATAAATTAACGAGTTAGATTGGTTAAGTATAGGTCACTTAACCACATCAAATCATCATGTTAGATTAGTTAAGCGTTTAACTTAACCCCATCAAACTACCAAGTGGGATTAATTAAGTCTAGGCTAACTTAACCCCATCCGATTTCCATGTTTAGACTAGTTGAGTCTAATCTTAACCCCATCCGTTAACTGTATCTTTCGGTTAAGTGTCATTAAGAAAACTTACTTAACCTTACCAAATTATCGTGTTGGATTGATTAAGTGTTGGTTAACTTAACCCCGTCCACTAGTCGTATAAAAATGGTTGAGTGTCATTAGGCAAATCAAGTCACTTAACCTACCCAACCTTGTCATGTTTTGTTAAGTATCATTAGCCTAATCAAATTACTTAACCCATTTGTCTATGTCATATTTGGTTAAGAGTCATTAATCAGATTAACTTAACCCTATTATGTGGCATTAATTACTTAATGCACCCCAACCTCTCACATTAGACTTTGTTGTGGTTACTAGTTAAGCCGGTCGGTTCCGGGTAGCTTTACACCACAACTTGGTCTAACCTCGGGTTCAAGCACAACATGACCAACTTCTCACATTGGGTCCTATTGTTTGCAACTACTAGTTAGGCCGGTCGGTTCCGGGTAGTTTTACGTTGCAAACTCAACCCAACCTCGAGTTGGCCACTTTCATGTTTAGTCTAGTGTCATGTTCATATTCAAGTTTTCAAGCAATTGGGTAGACCTAACTTAATAGGTAAATTCCCAATGGGTAGACCTAACTTAATAGGTAAATTCCCAAGCTCATGTTTTTATGTCATTAGAAATTACCCATAACATAACCCAACGCTATTAAACTCGCATATACGTTCACAACAACGTGATGGATTAAAAGAATAGACTTGGCAAAGGCATGGCAAGAATGGATATTAAGCCACAAGTTAATCATGGTGGCAAATGAGGCACAAATGTATTCATTAACTTGCATGTTACATTCTTAAGCCTCAAAAACATGCATAAACCCAAACTTGGCACATAAACGAATCATGGTGACAAAAGACATGGAATGATGACTAGAAACTCACATATATCATCATATAAGGGTTATGACTTCATATGCAAGTTGACATAAAGATTATGAAGGTTCTCATGTTGCATAATGCAACATTTCAACATAAAGGTTGTAGCTTTTAGCTCATAAGATCAAGATAATGACTTCATAAACTTGCATGACATGATAGCATGTATCATTCTCAATGATCAAACCCAAACTTGCAACATGAACATTTAACTTCATAGTCAATACCTAAGAGTAGGGAAAGGGCTTACATTGCTATGAAGGCCCAAATCGATTAAATTGAAGATTGAGACCAAGCCTATGCATGCCATCATTCAAAAACCCAAAGATGAAAGCTCCAAATCAATAAAAACCCCATCTTTATGAACAAAGATCAAAGCTTTTGCCTTGAAATCAACTTGAGAAGCTCTCATACTAACATAGGGACTCTCTAATACTCACATGATCATGAAACCTCTCATAGAAATGAAGTGGAGGCTAGGATTTTGAGTGGAGGCCATGAGAGGAGCAATTTTGCCATAGTTTAGTTGCATGAATGAATAATGAGGATTTAGGAGAGGGTTAGGGGCTTATTTATAGAGATTAGGATTAGTTAGGACCCTTAGATTAACCCTAGGATCAACCTGAACCATCAGATTAAGAACCAGGCCCAAAAACCTAGCCAAGACAGAAAATAGGTGCACCAGGCAAAACTGCCCGGCCACCATAAGTCGACCCCCAAGTCGACAGGGCTGTCGACTTGGGTCAAGCCATGTCGACCCCCAAGTCGACAGGGCTGTCGACTTGGGGAGCCTGGCGGGAACTTTTCCCGCCTAGCCTTCCAGCCCTAATTTTCGAAATTAGAACTCGTTTTTGAACTTGAATTTTCTGAAAACTTCGTCGGACCATAACTTGGTCATACGGACTCCGATTCTCGAAAACTCAGACTCTATTTCGCGTATTTTTCCGAGACGAACGCAATGGCATAGCCCGTTTTACTTGATTCAGAATTTAAAATTAAATTCTGCCTTGATTCTCGTTTTAACATGTTATCGAAGTATGGGTTGTTACATGCAGCATCGGGACTTTAGCCACAAAAATACTGTAGTTGTATCCGTGACGAAATTTTGATCAATTTTCATATATAATATGTCAGAATCCGATCCCGTATTAAAAAAATACACTTGAAAAAATAGTACATTGAATATATATGTAACAATGTTTGAAATTCAAATTATATTATTAATATATAGAATAATATATGACCAATAAATGAATGATTGGAGTATTCCATCTAATTTAATTTCATGTGTATATATAACAGGGGACAAGAATAAAGTTTAAAAGGAAAGAAATAAATGGAATTAATAAACATTATATAATAAAATCTTTCCAGTACTTATATATGTTCATTGGGAAAATCTGCGACCAGGTCGACCAACCCCCTAGAAGTGTCAACGCCGACCGACCGCCCTTTTAGGGAAGCAGTCGACCGCCTGGCGTGGCCTATACCCAGTAAGGCTCGATTCGTGTTAGTTTATAAATATAAACAGTTGGGATTTAATCTTAATAATCCTACGGCTATTATTCACACATGCACACACACACACACATATCTATGAATAACACCCTAGACCTCAGATCTAAACCTAACCTCCTTCCCTACCTCCACTCTGTCATTCATTCGAAAGGAATTTATAATTGGTTTTCTTATTCCTCTCTTAAAATCTAATTTTCTGTTCTAATCCCTTTTTCTAATAAGATTTGAATAGGATCAAAATTTGGAATCATAAGATTTATATGTATAATAACCCTAACTATTTAATTCTTATATATATGTACATATATATATATATATATATATATTTCTAGGGATTGGAGTTCGCATCAAATAGGAAAACATCGTTGGATCCACGACATTTCCATCACTGTGAGTGGAAATAATAATTGTTTAGGCATATTTTACATTTGTAGATTTTTATATAAATCAGTATGCCTAGGGAGATTTAGATTATTGATAACATCAAACTGTAAACCCCCTAAATCTCCTAGTTTTATATATGTTTCGCAATAATTGTCAATAAATGTTGGGTTTGTGAATTTGTTTGAGTTGTGGATGAAGCATATTTTTTGTGATTTACTTTTGTTTGATTCAATTTATCCTTTTTGGTTAAAAGAGTTTGTAATGTAAAAAGGTTCAAATTTAATTTAGTTTTATTGTTTGAAAAGGTTTGAATTTCCATTCTAAATGTATAGAACGTATTCAGATTTGAAACAAATCAAATATCAATGTTTTTGTGTACAACATAGGAAAGGATAAATTAGATTAATTGAAGGTCTATGTATATATATTTACATATTTGTATGTAATATGTATATATGTATATATACGTATATACTATGTATAAAATTTACCCCTTGTTCTTGATTCATTACTTGAATTATTCTAACAAAACTAGGATGCAAGTTTTGATTGTTATGTTGTATTTTCTCATTACTGCTATCATTAATTATGCCATTATGCCGTGTATTTAGCGGTCTGATGTGGGAATTAACTCATATACCTTGAATGTAGACCAAATTGATAATTTACCCTGGTAAAACGTTTCTTTGTTCATATGAAAATTAACTTTTATTATACGTGTTAAACATTATAGTGTAATTAACGTAATCAGCATAGTAATAATGTAATAAACACGATTAGAGCAAGGTTAGAATTTGAAATGTCTCCATATAAATTGTTGTTTGTCTGTGTTTATAAAATTGACTTATCTATATGTTAAATAAAGACACACAGACACGAGGTTAGTCATCATTTGTGGTAGAAGTCTGCTCGGAACCGACAGGCAAATCCAGCGACCACAAGTAAGCCTTGCTAATGTGAGAGGTCTGGGTGTCATAGGCCATTTAAACTGATACACTATGACATGAGGTTAAGGCCACTTGCACTAGAAGTCTGCCAGGTAGACGGTTTAATGTGAGAGGTCTAGTGTGTGTATATATATACACCAATTATGTGTGAAAATAGGTAAGTTTACTACGCCTGGAGAAGGTCTTAAGTGGCTGACTCTCTTCTTATCTAGTTTGGGTCTTAAGTGGTTAGGATTAGGACCATTCTGAAGGTTTATTCCTTGAATGTGGATCAAAGTCAAGGGACTCTCCCTTATTAGATTCGAAGTAAGTCTATGGGACCTCCTTCTCTGAAAGTGGTTTAGACATGGCAATAACGGAGTAGGTAGTTTACCGGAATGTCCACTTCCTCTAAGAGCTTTGTGAGGGATAACCTAGGGACAAAGTTGGTATACGTTGGACGTAGCTATTTTATTCACCTACTGTCTAAGGGAAGTCTTAAGCAGCATATGTGTTCTACCATAATATTAGTTAAGTAGTAACATGAGGTGTCTGCTGGAGGGGTCTTAAATGGTTACATGCAGCCCTGCCCTGAACCAGTACTAAGCGGCGAGATACTACTTCTCATATAACTTGTAAGGATGGATATATATATATATACTTAAGAACGTTGACGTATTAGACGGGATCTTAACTGGCTAGGGTTTTCCTTAGGGTCATAAGAGATCATGAGAATCCACCCTTAATAAATACATTAGAATGTGCCTTAAGTGACCGAGAATGTCCACCTAGGTCTCCACCCTAAATGCTCTAATGAAGGTCATAAATGACTGATTCAGGTATCCACCACATTGGTTAAATACTTCTTTGTATATATGTGTGCTTGTGTGTTTCGTAGACATACCTTGACATATGTAACCAACCAAATCTAGGGTATGGTCTTTAAGCAAGTATTATTTTCAGTCACACTGGACTTTATGTTCCGACCTCCCTCCTTAACATATCTAATAGGTCAGTAGGTAGGGTAGTGACTCAATGGACGAAGAAATGATGGAGGCTGAAAACGACGATGGAGATATTATGCTATTATTAGTTATCATTGCTGTATTGCTTATGAAACTCCAGATAATGAACTTTAAATATGTACCATTTTAAATAATTGTATTCGTCAACTGTTAGCTGAATCTGTGGTTTTTCATAATATATTGCATTTTGGTATTATACATTTTCGTTGTGTTGTGTGAGATTCCATAATGCTATGTTTATCTGTTATTCTATGCAAATGAAATTCCTTAGAGGAACCAATGACCTATTTAGAGTGGCTCTATGTTTCGACGGGCCTTTTCTGGGTCGAAATTTAGGTCCACTCCGGGCGGCTTGTTACATTTGGTATTAAAGCATAGGTTACCCGATTATAGGGAAATTGTACGTATGAGAGACGAATTTATATTTTGAAAAATATTTCCAAACTATATAATATACATGTATATATAATTACCCCAATAAGCATACACAACTATACTAGGCAACTTTATCATTTTCTTCCCTTTTTCAGCTTAAATACTATCTCAGGAGTATCCTCTGAAGGATTCTTCCTTTTCTTTTTTAGATAGTAGAATGGCTGATAATCCTTCTGAATAGAGAAACCAGGCAAAACCTCGATATTTAACAGGATGGTTCCAACACTATCTCCATGCTATGGGGCAAGTCCTTGTTGATATTCCCACCCCAGTGGTGCATACAACTCCTATCCTGAGGTAGCCTTTGATTTTTCTCGATTTTGTAAAAGCTTTGCAAACCTTAGTGGAAAACCATTCTTAGGAAAAGAAGGTTTTGCTAGTGCTCAAACTTGGATAATGGACTGTGAAAGAATTTTTGAGGCCATTGGATGGTCAAATGAAGTTAAAAGGAGGATTGCGGCCTGACACTTGAAAGGAGAAGCCCTTGAATGGTGGAACCTAGTATCTGAATAAATGGGGGCCGAGTATTTACATAAGCTGAATTCAAGACCCGCTTTGAAGCAAAGTTTCAACCAAAAGTTGAGATGACGATCCAATTAGAGAAGTTTATCCATATCAAGCAAGGAAGTTTGAGTTCTACAAGAGTATGTAGTTAAATTCATCGAGTTAAATAAGTTTGGTATGGGTTTAGTGGATACACCAATAAATAAAGCCTTAAGGTTTGTTAAGGTGTTGAACTCCCTATTAAAGGACACTTATTAGCGCAAGTAACGTTTAGGGAAACCTTTGAAACTTTAGTGGAGACGGCCATTTTGTGCACAGCTAAAGGATTTAAGGGTAATAAGAATGGTGAGAAGGAAGAAGGAAGGAAGTTCTGGTCCTAGTAAGAATAAGAAGGAGTGTTGGAAGAATAAGAAGAAAGGTGGTAAGTTTAAGAAGGAAGCTAAGACTTGTACAAGGTGCAACCGCAAGGGCCATGAGGCCATGGATTGCAGGATTTCTTTGGCAAAGAAAGGGTTTAAGGGAAAGTGATACAATTGCCACGAGGAAGGATACATGTCTAAAGACTACCTAAAGCCTAAGGTTATTCAGAGCAGTCAGAATTATGCATTGGAGGCAGCACTGATACAAAGCCGACCCCCAAGAGATCAAGTTCAACCTGCACTTGAAGGTATAACATCTATTTTAGGAATTTCCGTATACACCTTGTTTGACTTGGGAGCGACCCATTCTTTTATTTCTAAGAGGCTAGTTGATTTGTCGAACCTTCCCTTATCTATCTCTAGTAATCCGATAGAGGTGTCCAACCCTATCGGAGGAGCTACGTATGTTGAGTTGATCTGTAAAGACCTAGTATTGGACATCGACGATATGGAATTCCTTTGCAAGGCGTATGCGTTGGATCTTATCGATATGACCTTATCCTAGGTATTGATTGGCTATCATATTATGGGTCATCCTAGATTGCGATAAGAGATTATTCATTTAGGAGCCAAGGAGGATATAGTCTAAAAATTCTTTGTAACAATAGAAACAAGGATAAAGACCTATTATATACCTTATCTCCTAGTTTAGAAGGACCATCTTCGGTCCCTATAGTATGCGAGTTCTTGGATGTCTTTAAGGAGTCATGAGACTTCCACTCATAGAGAAATCTCTTTTCGTATTGACCTAGAGAAGGATGCTAGATCGGTGGCTTTACCCTTCAGGCATATGGCACCTAAGGAAAGGAGAGAATTGGACAAACAAATGTCAGAATTACTATATAAAGATTTCATTCGACGAAGCACGTCAGAATGGGGTGCACCTGTTGTGTTTTCCACCGAAGCAGATGAGTCTCTAAGACTTTGCGTGGATTATATGGAGCTTAATAAGCTAACAAAAAAGAATAAGTACCCCTTACCCAGAATCGATGACCCGTTTGACCATGTGGAAGGAGCCCGTGTATTTTCCCAATTAGACCTTGCGACTGAATTTCACCAACTGAGAATTTCAGAGGACAGTAGGGATAAAAGTGTGTTTAGGACACTGGATTGATTGTTCCAATATGAAGTTATTCCCTTTCGATTGACGATTTCGCCTGCCTTCTTTTTCTACCTCATGAGTAGAGTGTTTATAGGCATTCTGAATATAATTATGGTAGATTTTGTAGATGATATCCTTATATTTTCAAAGAACCATAAAGAGAATGAAGGTCATTTAAGATAGGTCCTAGGGATATTAAGAGAGAATAAGTCAAAAGAATTTTTTTTGAAGTGTCATTTCTGGAGAAAAGAAGTTAGGTTTTTGGGACACATCATGTCAAGCAAAGGCTTAGCAGTAGACCCCTGCGAAGATCGAGGCAATTAAGGAATGAAGAATACCTCGAAATTCCAAGAAGGTGGGAAGCTTCCTTGGATTGGCTGGATATTACCAAAAGTTTATTGAAGACTTCGCAAAGATTGCTACTCCTTTAACTCAACTAACAAAGAAGAACTTGGTATTTTCTTAGAGTAATAAGTGCAATGTAGCCTTTAAGAAATTAAGGGAAATATTAACTAATGCGCTAGTTCATATTATGTATAATAGCTCAAAAATGTTCACTGTTTACACTAACGCATGCGGGATCGGTTTAGGAGCGGTTCTTATGCAAGAAGGAAAAGTTATTTCTTATGCCAGTAGACAACTCAAGGACCCCGAGAAAAGGTACCCAGTTCATGATCTAGAGTTAGCCGCAATAGTGTTCTCTTTAAAGATGTGGATGCACTATCTTTTAGGGGAGAAGTTTGAACTTTTTATCGATCATAAATCCCTAAATATTTATTCTCTCAACGTGACCTGAATTTAAGACAAAAACGATGGATGTAATACATTGCTTCTTTTGATTTTATGATCCAGAATACCCCAGGAAAGAGAAACGTCGTAGCAGACGCGTTGAGTAGGAAGCATGCATCTTTGAATGCAATTTTGGAATGAAAATAGCCGGGGTTTCTCTCTAACTTTAACTTGCAACCACCGCTAGTAGCTTCTAGTAGTTTCCTCGAAGTCATGCTTGTTGGACCCACTCTAAGAGAAAGGATTCGGTGTATGCAAGACCTTGACGAAGAGATAAGGAATTTGAAAGAGAAGGCGGGGAAGAAGAAGACCTTTCCCCGTTCAGTCAGATATTCATTAGGCAACGACGAAAGTTTGGTTAGGGAAGGACGACTTTGCATCCCTAAGGTTGAAGAGTTAAGAAAGGAAATTTTAGAAGAGTTCCATAGGTCGAGGATGACCATACACCCCGATGGGGATAAAATGTATAAACATATGAAGAGGAATCTCCATTGGGGATGGATGAAAAGGGAGATATCTGAGTTTGTAGCCAAGTGTATAACTTGCCAGAAAGTAAAAGTGGAGCAAAGAAGACCCGGAGGATTACTGTTACCCTTGGAAATTCCTATGTGGAAGTGGGAAAATATTTCCATGGATTTTGTGGATGGGCTTCCCAGAAGTCAGAAGGGAAAAGAGGCTATTTGGGTTGTAGTAGACCGTTTAACCAAGAGTGCTCATTTTATACCAATAAAAATAATAGGACTGTAGCTTCATTTGCCCAATTGTATATCGGAGAGGTAGTTAAAGTACATAGTATCCCATCTAGTATAGCGAGTGATAGAGATCCCTTATTCATGAGCGTATTTTGGAGAAGTTTACAAGCAGCATTGGGAACGACCCTCAACTTAAGTACAGCTTATCACCAGCAAACCGATGGCTTGACAAAAAGAGTAAATCGGATCCTAGAAGACTTGCTCGGATCGAGTAAAAATCGAGTCATAAAAATAAATAAATTTGCTGACGATTTGTCAAAATGGTTTATTAATGTTATTACCAAATGAATTCACCGTAATTATTTAAAATTAAACAAATAAAACCATTAAATTATTATTTAATTAATCCACAAATTAAAGTCCAAATGTTTAGTTCAACAATAATTTCTTTTTAACAAAATCTGATAATTTAACTAATCCAAGTTTTTGAATTCTAATTATTAACTTAAAAATAATCTTAATATTTCCAATATTTAAAAACTAATTTAATATTTAAAATCAAATAACCAAAAATTTTAGTTGTTATAATATTAATTTGAGATCAAAGGTATATATTTCTAGAATTCAAATACCTTGTCCCATATAAGATTTTGTGTACTTAAGAAAACTAATTCTATAAATAAGTAAATCACCCTTCTTAAAATCATGGTAGTATGAAAATGCACTTCCCTTACTTAACATCAAAGAATAATTATTTTTGGTTTATACTAATCGATGTCTTAAATGACACTTATTCTTGACCCATTTAATATGATTTTTAAATGAAAAATAATTCTTAAGTTATTTGTGAATTTATTTATACCAACAAGATAAGCATTATTTTGACTAAAGATATAATCAAAGATATTTTAAGTCATAAAATATATATTAAATTCGGTTTAATATTTGTGATTGAATGTTAGTTTTAATGATGTTTGTACAATTGATTATCGATTATTGTTTGAATTTACCTTGGAAATATCTATGACAAATGATAAGAAAATGCATCTACTTGAACGGTTAAGGGTAATACCCCCTGTTGTGTATTTTCTGTTATTTCCATAGGATTATCATATACGATATTAACATATCAGGATCAGATATGTTATCCTGAAACAACTTCAAATCAGCGTAACCATTCAAATTTGAAAGACATCTTGAAGATAATGAATGAAAGACAGAGTTCTTTAAAGTGTAAGGGTAACTTTCTACTAATCTTGTGGGTATTGTAAAAGTAATAAAAACAATGCCTTCAATTTGTTCATAATGTAAATAGCTTATACAAATGAATGCCAGCATTGTGTTAGCGCTTTAATAGCAGTGTTAGAATTCCAAGTGGAACTTCTAAATAAGAAGATAAAACAAAGCCTCAAGCCTTATTAATCGGGAATGACTCATAAAAAGGATATAAAGATGCATGTACGTGCTTAGTATAGTACACACAGATTGTGTAATATGATGCACAACACTCAAGTATGAAATAATAGCTAATTACAGAAATGTATAAAACAATAAAAGAAGTAAAATAGAAAAATAACACCAGGGATTTTTATACTGGTCCGAAGCACCATCTTACGTCCAGTCCCAGACTTCTATCTGGATTTTCACCAACAACCACCTCACTTCATCCGGAGGAACATGCATACGACACCCGAGCAGACAAATGGGATTTCACGCCTCTAATAACACCGAAGACTTCAACACTTGCCTCTTACAACACCGAGGACTTCAACAAAGATGAATATAATTGTTGTTGACAATATGTATTCTTGATAACACGAATTTGTCACTTGTGGTACAACCTTCTATAGTCTTATACTCAAGTTGAATATTTGTGTATATGAGGATTTGGAAGTGGATATCGTATTGAATCAAAAGAATATCAAATAGATTCTAGGATTCAAACGATATTATATTGAATATGAGCAATTGAACACTTGAGACTACAGAAATGAGATCATGAATATAGATAACAATAAGTCAAGTTAGTACGGTAGAAATCGATGATAGGAATGATGATCTCATGGTGTTTATATAAGGAATAAACAGTTGTAACCCTTTGTGAAGAGTTACAAACAATGGTCATAATTGTTGGTGAAGAGGAAGAGAAGCAACCATTGATGAAAAGGAAGTGTCTATATGAAAGGTTGCTTTCTGAAAGAAAATGTCGACAGGTTAAAAAAGGCCAATAGACAGGAATTTGAATATATATACATTATTTTTATGTGTACACGTTTATTGTGCAAACTAGGCAGAAACGGTCGACTGGTTTCGCCCAGCGTGCACAACTAATGTGTACGCATAATATATTTGTATATATGTTGATAATTTCGAGGTATGTGATTATTTGAGGATAGATTTTAACATAAGTAACACTACTTAAACACCAAATAATCAACCTCTAATGTAAAATACCATATGTAGCTCTTTGTGTCTCTTCAAACCAATGATTATCTTCTTTTTGTCGATCACGGCTTATTTCTTTGTCAGAGATCAAAACTCTATGAAATCCTTGATTCAACAGGATATGCGTCAAGACTACGTGCGTCGCTTCCATTAGGGTATGTCGTCGCCCTTTTAGATCTACAAATATACGTTTATGGATTAACTATGGATAAGAGCTCTCGAGAAAAGGTTTTAAATCAAATAGATTGGTGACATATTCTGCGCTATCCATTAAGGGGAAGGCCAGTCATGTATTAGTAGGGGTCGACTGGTTCGATCTCAATGCATTTTTTTAAAGTGTATTATAATGAGTAATGCCTTAATTACCCATCGTTGATGGAAATCCATTCTCCAATAAGTGCCTACAGAATGAGTTGTATACTTATTATGGTGGAATTTAATCAATGCAACAATTTCGACTATGTTTGGTATTTATTTGTCGATTGTAGACATTATTATGATTTCACTAGATTTTATAATAAAAGGGTTTTGGTTATCGTAATGTTAAAATGCATCCATGTGTATGTGTGCTTGATCATACGAGATACTTTTAATTTCAAAGGTTTTATAAGTTACAAATCAAAATTCTGATCATCGGCCCCAAAAAAAGGGCTATTTTCATGGCGTCTTCCTAATTCTGTGATTATTCTTTTGTTCTCTTATTTCTCTCGCACTAAATTGTCTGATCCTTTATCTTCTGAGATTATCCTCTGCTTAGCTACACTTCTTCTCTCTCTCGATTGCATAATTCGGTTAGGCTCAGATATTGATGAGTGGTGAAGGAGAATTTCTGGTGAGGGGCGGCTTTAATTACCCTTGCCCTGAGGTTGCCTCCATCTATCAAGCTATTTACTATGTGGTTAGCGTCCCGATTGAAATTGCTATCACTGGAAAATCCACTATTCAGGTTAGATTGGGGGATCTGAGGGCTTTTGCTACCTTAGTTTGTCACCATTTTTTGTTGGTTAATGGTTTTTTTCCTCGAGTTGTTCCCTATGTACTCGAGGTCGTTTGCACTGCTCCCTCTTAATGCTCAGATGCTTGTTTCTCTGTTCGTAAGGAACCATCCAGTGTTCGAGATGGACTAGACGAAGAGGAATTCATCACCTCATTCCCTCCTAGTCTGTCTTTTAAGGGTATCCCCTTTTCTGCTGAGCTTCAAGATTGTCGTGCGTCTCCCTCTGGTTTGTTTGTTGGTTCTCTTTATTATAATGGATCTCCGAATCCACTTGCCTTTGCTGGCCATTGCCTTGGCAGAGTTCTTGTAGGGGAAATGATGACCGCTAACCGAACTCTCCCACCGCAGATCCTACCGAAGGTTAGCCCGATCAGGATGCGGCTAGTCACAGATTCTGCGGTTTCCATTGGTGATGTAAAGCGTAAGATACGTCGTCGCTATAAATGTCGTGTTCCTCTGCAAATTGGCACTGTATTTGAGCTTTTGGTAGACCCTTTAGTGGGCGCTACTATGCAGGCCTCCGTTGCACTTGTATTGGGTAATTGTTAATCGGCTCTTAGTTCTCTGGTTGGCCAAGTGGATGGTGACGTTGGTTTTGACTGGCGTATAAGCGGCGATGATGTTGTGTCTTTAACGGAGGGCTGGGATGTGAGTAGTCTCAGTTTACAGCCATCGTTGATTAGCGAAGCAGCTGAGACTGATCACGTAGTGGTGGCGGCGTCATCGCTAGTTGTTAATCAGTATGAGGCTAGTTTGTAGGCTTCGGTTTTTGGCACTTCTCTATCTAGCCTTGTGCTAGTAGCTGTAGATGGATCTTTGTGCTCAGTGAGGCTTATCTGTGGGAGGTTGCAATTTGTTGTGGGTAACCAAAAGGTAACGGCTGGCTTTGCAATTCCTAGGCAGGTATGTTTTATGTTCAGTTTGGTTATTGAGGTTGCTAGTATTCTTTCTCTTGTTCCTCTAGTTTCTTGCTTTGGCACTGATCAGCTTTATGTTGTCCCTGTGGTTCCTGTTACTCGTTTTCCAGTAGAGTTTTACTGCACTCATCCCGGAAATTGTCTTGCGAGTGGTGTTCAGCTCCTTATAGTGTGGGTCTTGTTTTGGCTTTATCCCATGTTAGTGTTCAGTTAGACACTGGTTTGTTAGCTACAAGCTTTTCTGATTTTAAATGTTTTGTGGTCAGTTTTCAAATATGTTGTCGAGCCACTACATGGTTTAACTTAGTGGCTTCTGCGCTTTTGATCGATGTCCGTGTTGACTTTAAGGTAGGCTTGGTAGTTAGCTACAGGCTTATTGCTTGGGGAACTCGGAACGAGGCCTGTTATGTGTCATTTATGGCTATTACTTTCGGCTTGTGGTTTTTTGGGTTTCTGCATTTTTGTGAGTGGTAGCACAGAGTGAGGATTGGCTTGGTCATGTGGTATTCTTGTTGCGGCCGTATATTAGTTCGTTTGATGGTCTACTATACGTGTTGTTGGGAATATTGCCAACCAGATCGGTCCTTACTATATACTGCTAGTCCGAGATTGACCTCTGGAACTATAACTATATTGTCGGGTTGTTAATCTAATGGCGACTACGCTTTTTTACAGTTCACAAAGGAACTAGTGGTACGTCTCTTGACCTACCCTACATTATTGCGTTTTGTTTCTATTACCCTGTGGCGTAGTCCCCAGTCTGCTTTTGAGTCCCACACACCAGTTCTTCCTTCTTCATCTTTTCTTAGCAAGGCCGAGATAGCGATCATTAATGATCGATTGTCTCGACTTACTAAGAATTCTTATCCTTCGAGATCTGAAGTATTTGGATCTCAGCCGTTCGCTCTCAATTCTAGGGTCATGTTCGATCACCCCGTACCTAGTTATGTGTCTTCTAGGACATCCCGACAAAGACCAAGAGCTGGTCTTTGCACCCCTCACGCCATTCACATACGCTTTATAGTAGTGTCCGAGTGGATCGTACGTCCTACTTGACATACGCTTTACTGTATCTGAGCCAGTCTTTGGTCCCATTCTTAGTTTTTTTTTCTTTTTTAATCATGTTTTTGGTTCTCTTTATGGCGAATTTTCTGTTCTGGAATATTCGGGGTATAGGTAATGATGGGTCTACAACTCGGCTGAAGCGCATTGTTAGGAAGCACTCTGTTTGTTTATTGGCGCTTCCGGATCCTTTCATGGCCCTGGAAGAGATCAACGATTATGTTCTTTCATTAGGCTTTGTGGAGAAATTGCCAACGTATCTACCAAAGATCTGGATTTTATGGTCCAAAGACGTGGTTGTTCGCTCCATCTTCGACTCAGTCTAGCTGCTTTAGGTTGTTTGTTCCATCCTATCCTTTTCTTCCTCATTTCTTTTTTCTGCGGTCTACGCTAAGTGTGATCGGATTGAGAGGTTAACCCTCTGGTCTGACATCTTATCACTGTCTTATCTAGGCTTCGGGATCACCATTTTGGGAGTGGACTTCAATATAGTCGCCTGTCAAGCTGAGAGGAGGGGAGGCATTGCTGTTAACCGTGCTACAGTGGCAGATTTCAATGCCTTCATTGCTAGTTTGGGACTTTCTAAGGTTTACTTCGTCGGTTCTTCCTTCAATTGGTGTAACAACCAAGACGGACCGAACCAGATTCTTTGTAGCTTGATAGAGTGTTCGGATCAGAAGATTGGTTTAATCTTCCATTCATGCATTCTATCTCTCATCTTCATCGGACTTTCTCGGATCACGCTCCCATGATTCTCCGTTGCTCTCCTGTGTCTCTCTTCGGTCCGTCGTCTTTTCAATTCCAAGGTATGTGGAGATCCCACTACTCTTTCCACCAAGTGGTAGCAGAGTCTTGGAGCTCTGCTACTACTGCCACTCCTACTGCTGTGTTTTCCTAGAAGCTACAACGTCTCAAGGCTTGTCTTAAGGTTTGGAACGTGCAAGTCTTCAAGAACATTTTCGATCATGTTAGGGCGGATGAAGAATAACTCATCTTAGCTGAAGGGTCCTTCGATGAGGACCCCTCTCCGGCTAATAGGGAGGCTTGGGCACTTACTCAACTTGCCTTCTCATTTGAACTTCATGTTGAAAACGACAACCTTTGCCAGAATGTGAGGATCAAGTGGGTGGTCGATGGAGATACGAACTCCAAGTTTTTCCATTCTTCGATCCGGAAGAAGAATAGTCCTCTTTTGATTCAAAAGATTCTTCGTCCGGATATCTCTTGGGCATCCTCGCTGGAGGAGGTCAAAGAGACTGTTCTTTTCCATTTCCAAACTTTCTTGGGCAATCCCTCTGCTTATGTTTCCGATCTGTCCATGTTAGCTTTCATTCCCAGTTTGGTACTCCCTGCAGAAAGTGAAAACCTAGAATCACCCCCTTTTTTGGAAGAGATTCGGGCTTGCGTCTTTGATCTAAGTAAGGATAGTGCGAGTGGGCCTGACAGTTTTATCGGGGTCTTTTATCGTAGTGTTTGGTTGATAATCCAGGAAGATTTTTGTTTGCCTATTTGGTCTTTCTTCTATTGGGGAACCCTGCCTCAGGGCTGGACTTCCACTAATTTGGTCCCATTCCTAAGTGTGAGAATTAGCATTCCTTCGCGGATTTTCATCCTATCAAATTGTGTAAGTTCTCTAACAAGGTCGTCTCTAAGGTTCTAGCTTGTCGGCTAGCTCCGTTTCTAGAGCGTATTATCTCGTCTTCTCAGGCTGGTTTTGTTAAAGGCCAACTGATTATGAACAATGTCCTCTTAGCCCAAGAGCTTATTTCCCAGATTGATCGTAAGGTCAGAGGCTCTAATGTGTTTGTCAAGATCGATATGGCAAAGGCTTACAACTGTATGTCTTGCTTCTTTGTTATTAAGGTTCTGGGGGATTTCAGTTTTTTGGAACCCCTCATCGATTTGGTTTGGAGGCTTATCTCCAACTGTGGGTTCTCTGTTCTCATTAACGGTTCGACAAATGGGTACTTAAAGCGGGAAGGAGACTTCGCCAGGGAGACCCCCTTTCACCTTCCTTGTTTATCATCGCGGCTGAGGCATTCGTTCGTGGATTACATTCACTAATGATAGCTAATCAGATTCTGTAATGACCTGCATTCTACGCATCGAGGGATCGTAGAATATTTATTTCTTTCCCGTATGAAGTCGTATGGTCATGTAACTTTGGGAAACATCCATTAGAGTCATTTCCCATGCTTATGATTTTTGTCGATTTTTAAATGACCATTTTGCCCCTAGTTGGTACTGTTTTGGCCATAACTTTTGATTGGAAAGGAATTTTGACCTGAAACCACTTCCATTAGATTCGTTTGATGGTTTGCCTTTCCGTAGAGTGGTCATAATAGCCAAACGGCTTACCGTTTGGGAGATATGGCTGAAACAAGGTTTGGAGTGTGAAAAACTGCATAACCGGGCCAAATCGGGTGATTAGTGAGTAGGCCCATAACCCATTTCGGGATTAGGGTTATGGGAGGGCTGAAATGAGATGGAGAATCATTCCATTTCAGTTTTCTAGCCTCCACTTATCACCAAGGATCCCTAAAAATGGCCTCCAACCTCTAAATCACCTCCAAATCATCTTTTGATCAAGGATTTGGCTTAGCAACCCCTAATCAAGGAAGATCTTCACCAAAGCAACATAGGAGCTGCTGTTTGGCATTGAGATTCGCATCAAATCAGAGAATTATTTCAGATCTTAGTTTATTTTGTGGCTAAGGTGAGTGATTTGCATAGTTTTGCACTAATTATGGCTAATTAGGGGTGATTAATGTTAATTAGTGAATTTAAACATGATAAAATTCTGGAAAAATGTTTATAAAATTCGGAATGATGTTTTAGACCTCTGATATGGATTTGGGTTAATTTGGTTAAGTTTTGCTAATCCTATCATTAGTTTTACCTAAACATGCTTAAGGGGAAATATGGGATTTTGGGTATGTTTGATCCATTTCTACCTGTCATATTGATGTTTTGATGTTTGTGGTTGATTATGCATGTTGCTATGACTGTATGAAATGCTTTGTGATTGATTTCAATAGTTAGAATGGTCGAAAACGTCGTCGAATGGCGTAAACACTTGCTGGAACAGTTTCAGAAAACAGTGCAGGGTTCGGAACGGATCGGACATAGGGCTCGGATCGGATATGTTGAACTGAGCAAGGAACCCGATCGGATCGGAACCTGGCACCTGGGAAAAAGTGGCAAAAAGGAAGGCCACGTTAGCTGAACTGGGATCGGATCGGACTAAGGAGGACGGATCGGAGCGGAAGCACGAAGACGAATTGGAGCGGGAGTATGAAAACGGATCGGACAGGAGCATGTGAAGGGGCATGGAGACGGATCGGAAGCACGAACCAAGAAGGGACACCCGACCCGAAGGGAAACACCTGACCCGACCCGAAAGGAAGCACCCGACCCGAACCCAGAAGGGACACCCGACTTGAACCAAGAAAGGACGCCCGACCCGAACCGTACTAGAAGAGGACCCGACCCGAACAGATGGAGGATATCCGACCCGAACCGATAACTTGAGGAGGAACCCGACCCGACCCAACATTGACCAAAAACCCGAGATGTAAAGGTAGTCCAATATGGGAAGTTAGAGCTCAGGATCCAGTTGGGAACCAATGAGTTCACTTTATGGTTGGACTTTGCTGCGGGACGTGTGCTAAGGAGTTGTCGACGTTCATAACTTTGATTCACCACTAAAAATGAAGGATGGCTACTTATCAGTGCAGTAGGGTCATTATGACCTGAGGGGCAAGGTGATGGTAGCAAGACTACGTTATCAGTGCAGTAGGGTCATTATGACCTAAGGGGCAAGGTGATGCGTAGTAAGACTATGAGCCAGCGCAGATGGGGTGAATAACTCCATGGGGAAAGTGGACATAGTAAGGATTGGTAAGGCTTTGAGCCAGCGCAAATGGGGCGAATAACTCCATGGGGCAAGTGGACATAGCGAGGAATTAGTGGCTACGTTATCAGTGCAGTGAGGCCATTTATGACTTCATGGGGCAAAGTGATCGTAGCAAGGTATGTTGGGTGATCGAAGTGGTGAATATCGTATGCTTTACGCACTGAGTGAGAGACGTGAGGATGGATGCTATGCTTGATTGTTTGCCATCATTATGACATGCACACCTCCCCCATCTCCGTATCTTTACACCGTTTAATATGGTACCTTAGAGTGTTGTACAGTATGTAGTGATAACTCTTTGGTTGCAGGTCCAGGTTCAGGTATGTTTTAGTCTACCTGTTATTGTTCACTTTAGATGCTTATCGCTCATACCAGGCTTTATGTCTGACCCCAAGTTTTATGTCTCCTCTTATTACTCTGGGTGCTCACACGAGCAGACTAGAGACAGGTTAGCTGGGGGTGCGCGAGTAGCTGATTCGGAGGCGGGCAGGAGGCTTCCACGTATGATATATATATACACATTCTCCCTGTGTCGCTGATGGTCGCTACTTGGGCATTAGTAGTGTACCTCATTTATCTTACTTTTGCTTTGAGACAGTTTGAAAGTTGTAATAAGCTGTATTTTGAATTTCCGCTGCTATGATGTTTAGTTCTGATTTTCAGCTTATGCACTGTCTCTCCTGTTTTATGTCAAGTATGTTATTATTATATTTTGTTCGATGCGCTGTGAGACATTCTATAGGTTCTTTGTATGTTCATTTCCTTCTTCCTTTTCCTTCTGACGACCTGTTCCGTGCTAACTGGACATGTGTACAGCGCATTTTTGGGAGTAAATGTCGGTTGGTGCGGGGCGGGCCGTCACACTTGGTATCAGAGCTCTAGTTTGCGTAGTTAACCTAGGGAAAGAAACCAGGGAGAGATAGTACGTATATGAGAGCGCGTATTTGTGATTACATTGGTTTTCAAAAGCTATATATTTATATATACTATTAGTAGTATAAGAATGAAGTCGCACTGCACTAGCACCACTATGGGGTCGTTAATCGTTTCCTTTTTTCAAATTGACAATGAGCCGAGACACGAGGGGTGCTGGTAGAGGGACCAACCAAGGGAATGCCGCTGACATGAGGGCAATGTTTACTAACCTCATGAGAGACATGCTTAGAGAAGTGCAAGGGGCAATTCCCAATCCCGGAGTTGGTGTTGGCCCAGTAGTGCAGGCGCCTAGGGTCGGTTTCGCCAAGTTGTGCAAAGATTACACTAACCTTGGTGGGAAGCCGTTCCACGGAACGAAGTCGGCCACGGATGTTCAGGACTGGATGGATAGCTGTGACCGTATCTTTGATGACTTGGGTCTTGAGGATGCGATGAAGAGAAGACTAGCGTCTCGTCAGCTGCAAGGGCGAGCGATGAATTGGTGGAATGCCATTAGGACAGCTACTCCAGAAGATCAGGTTACTTGGGATCAGTTCAAGGCTCGCTTTAGCGAGAAGTTCATTCCCGCTGCCCAGAAGTCAGTGTTGTTTAAGAGGTTCTTGGAACTTAAGCAGAACGGAAGTGCAGTTTCTGATTATATTGCTGAGTTCGACACTTTGTCGAAGTATGGACTGTCTCTTATCGATACTCCTGAGAAGAAGAATGAGAAGTTCATTACTGGTTTGGATGGGTACTTGGGGGAAAGGCTTATTAATCACATCGATGAGACTTTTGAATCGATTGTGGGGATGGCTTTGAGATCAGAGAGTCTTTACCCTAAGTCAAAGACTGAGGCTGCATCTGCAGAAGGGCCAAAGCTGCAAGCAGGCGGTGGAGGCAAGAATAGCTCTCAGAATAAGAGGAAGCAGGACCAATCAAAAGGTGGCCAGAAAAAGAGCAAGAAGGATGTTGAGTGCTTCAGCTGTGGAAAGAATGGCCATTATGCTAAAGAATGTCGGGCCAAGCCAGCGGAAAGGAAGTGCTACAACTGTGGTCAAGTGGGACATCATAAGGATAAGTGTCCGCAACCTCTTAAGGAGAAGCAGATTGTGAAAGCATATGCTATTGATGCTGTTCCTTCTTCGTCGAATGCCCCAACTGCGGCGGAGAAAGGAAAGAATGTTGTTATTCAAGGTATGCTTTCTATTTATGATATACCAGTTCGAGTTTTGTTTGATACTGGGGCTTCCCGTTCCTTCATATCTAGTGACCTGGTAGATAGGTTGGGACTGGAACCCGAGATAGTCGATAGACCATTGGTTGTGACGAACCCGATTGGTGGTTCGACTAGTCTTAGTATGATTTGCAGGAATTTGGTCTTATCGAGTCATGGATGTATGTTTGTATGTGATTTATTTGTTTTGGGCTTTACTGGGTATGGCATTATATTGGGAGTCGATTGGCTCCAAAGATACGGGGTGGTGGTAGACTGTGAGGGCTTTTTGGTGACAGTGAGGGCGGATGATAGGCGGAGGGTAGTGTTTGGTAGTCTACCTAGCGATGGGGTTATGGCTAGTTTTGTAAATTCCCTCGACATCCCGCAGGATGAGTTGTCAGATGTGCCCGTGGTTGGCCATTATCCGGACTTCTTCGAGGAGGTGACCGGGCTTCCACCACATCGAGAGATTGAGTTCCGTATTGATTTAGTGAAAGATGCCAGACCTATAGTGATGCCACTTCGTCGTATGGCACCAAAGGAGCAGCGAGAGCTCGGGGTGCAAGGCAGCAATCTTTTGAAGAAGGGATTTATTAGAAGGAGTGTCTCCGAGTGGGGAGCACCAGTTGTGTTTGCCACTAAGGAAGATGGTTCCCTTCGTTTGTGTGTGGACTATCGCGAGTTGAATAAGGTAACGAGGAAGAATAAGTATCCTCTACCGCGGATAGATGATTTGTTTGATCAGCTGGAAGGAGCTAGAGTGTTCTCCCAGTTGGACCTCGCGACAGGATTTCATCAGCTACGAGTAGCGGATGAGAGTGTTCCGAAAACGGCATTTAGGACGCCGTCTGGATTTTATGAGTGGTTGGTCATGCCGTTTGGGTTGACCAATGCACCAGCCTACTTTGTGGATCTTATGAATCGAGTATTCAGAGATCAGTTGAATAAGTTTGTTCTTGTGTTCGTGGATGACATCCTTGTTTACTCAAGGACAGAGGAGGAACACAAGGGACACTTGAGGATAGTGATGGAGGTGTTGAGGAAACACCAATTGAAAGCGAAATTCTCTAAGTGTCATTTTTGGAGATAGGAAGTGAGATTCTTGGGTCATGTTGTTTCAGAGAGTGGTATTGCCGTGGACCCCGCGAAGGTGGCTACGGTACAGGATTGGCCTACGCCCAAGAATGCAACAGATGTAAGAAGTTTCTTGGGATTAGCTGGGTATTATCGTAAGTTTATCCAGGACTTCTCTAAGATTGCAGCACCGTTGACTCAATTGACTAAGAAGAATCAGTCCTTCGCCTGGGACGGAGTGTGTGAGGATGCCTTCAAGAGTCTAAAGGAGAAGTTGACGCATGCGCCAGTGTTAGTCATTCCTAAACGGAATGAAGAGATGACGGTATACACGGATGCTTGTGGTACTGGACTGGGTGCAGTATTGATGCAAGGAGGTAGGGTTGTAGCTTATGCTAGTCGACAGCTAAAGCCGCATGAGAAGAAGTACCCTACCCATGATTTGGAATTAGCAGCGATCGTGTTTGCGCTGAAGATGTGGAGACATTATCTCTTGGGAGAAAGATTCGAGTTGTTTACCGATCATAAATCGTTAAAGTATCTCTTCTCCCAGAAAGATTTGAATCTTCGTCAGCAGAGATGGTTAGAGTTCTTGGCTTCGTATGATTTTGATATCGCGTATACACCTGGGAAGGGTAATGTGGTAGACGATGCCTTGAGTAGGAGACATGCCAGCTTAGGGGCAATGTTTCTTGAATGGGAGCAACTGGAGTATATCGCGGGGTTTGATTTCAGACCAAAGTGCGAATTGGATCCAGTTATGCTAGCTAGTTTGGCGATCAGACCCACTTTGATAGAGCGGATTGGTTCCAGCCAGAGGGACGATCCTAATCTATTGGAAATCATCTCCAAGTTAGAGATGGGTATCGATGAGGAGATGAATGTGTATGGGCTTGATCGAGATGGATGGCTTCGGAAGGATGGAAGACTAGTTGTACCCAACGTAAATGGTTTGAGAGATGAAGTGCTTAGAGAATGTCATCACTCAAAACTGACTATACACCCCAGTGGTAATAAGATGTATCGAGATATGAAGCATACTTACTACTGGGAAGGGATGAAAAGAGACGTTGGGAAGTTTATATCCAAATGCATGAATTGCCAGCTAGTTAAAGCCGAGCAAAAGAAGCCTAGTGGGTTGTTGCAACCATTAGAAATTCCCGAATGGAAATGGGAGCAAGTCTCGATGGATTTCATCGATGGCCTACCAAGGACCAGATCGGGATATGATAGCATTTGGGTAATTGTGGATAGATTGACTAAGAGCGCAAGATTTATACCAGTCAAATCGACCAGGACGGCAGCCAAGTTGGCAGAATTGTATATGAAGTGGGTAGTGAGATTTCGTGGAGTACCCAAAAGCATTGTGAGTGACCGAGACCCGTTGTTCACTAGTGGGTTTTGGAAGAGCTTACAAGAGGCTCTAGGGTCAGGATTACATCTCAGTACCGCATATCATCCTCAGATCGACGGTCAGACGGAGAGGGTGAATCGTATATTGGAAGATCTCTTGAGAGCGTGTATATTGGATTTTGGTGGATCATGGGATGACCATTTGCATCTAGTAGAGTTTGCATATAATAATAGCTACCAATCCAGTATCGGTATGGCTCCATATGAAGCTTTGTACGGAAGACCGTGCAACTCCCCATCATGTTGGATAGAGACTGGCGAGAAGTTTGTGCTTGGACCAGATGTGGTGAGGGAAACATCAGATAAGATTAAGGTCATTCAACAACGAATGAAAGCTGCCCAAGATAGGCAGAAGAGTTATGCCGATAAGAGGAGAAGGGACTTGAAATTCTCCGTTGGCGACTTGGTGTTTGTCAAGATTTCTCCGTTGAAAAGCGTGATACGATTTGGCAAGAGAGGCAAGTTGGCACCAAGATTTGTTGGCCCATTCCCTGTTCTTGAACTGGTCGGGAATTTGGCATATAGAGTTGGGAGTTCATAATGTGTTTCATGTTTCCCAACTAAGGAAGTTCGTTCACGACTCAGATATGACTATTTCACCTGATCAGTTAGAGGACTTCGAAGTAGAACCCGAGGCGGTTGGGAACCGCAAGCCGATTCGTATTGTGGGGCATGATACGAAACAACTTCGAAGGAAGGCGGTGAAGCTAGTCAAGGTTCAGTGGGGCGAGAACGAGAATGATTGTACTTGGGAGACAGAGGAGAGCATTAGGAAGGCATATCCAGAACTCTTTGCCTGGTAAGATTTACTTTGCAATTTAGTTTTTCCGCATGCTAGGGTAGACTTATTTTACTTGCTTTGCATGATTGATGGTTGTTTTATGGTTGATAGGCATGCGGGACCTTTGTGTGTGTTTGGATTAGGGAATTTCGGGGGCGAAATTTCTTAATGGGGGGAGGGGGGGAGAGTGTAATGACCTGCATTTTACGCATCGAGGGATCGTAGAATATTTATTTCTTTCCCGTATGAAGTCGTATGGTCATGTAACTTTGGGAAACATCCATTAGAGTCATTTCCCATGCTTATGATTTTTGTCAATTTTTAAATGACCATTTTGCCCCTAGTTGGTACTGTTTTGGCCATAACTTTTGATTAGAAAGGAATTTTGACCTGAAACCACTTCCATTAGATTCGTTTGATGGTTTGCCTTTCCGTAGAGTGGTCATAATAGCCAAACGGACTTACCGTTTGGGAGATATGGCTGAAACAAGGTTTGGAGGGTGAAAAACTGCATAACCTGGCCAAATCGGGTGATTAGTGAGTAGGCCCATAACCCATTAGGGTTATGGGAGGGCTGAAATGAGATGGAGAATCATTCCATTTCAGTTTTCTAGCCTCCACTTATCACCAAGGATCCCTAAAAATGGCCTCCAACCTCTAAATCACCTCCAAATCATCTTTTGATCAAGGATTTGGCTTAGCAACCCCTAATCAAGGAAGATCTTCACCAAAGCAACATAGGAGCTGCTGTTTGGCATTGAGATTCGCATAAATCAGAGAATTATTTCAGATCTTAGTTTATTTTGTGGCTAAGGTGAGTGATTTGCATAGTTTTGCACTAATTATGGCTAATTAGGGGTGATTAGTGTTAATTAGCGAATTTAAACATGATAAAATTCTGGAAAAATGTTTATAAAATTCGGAATGATGTTTTAGACCTCTGATATGGATTTGGGTTAATTTGGTTAAGTTTTGCTAATCCTATTATTAGTTTTACCTAAACATGCTTAAGGGGAAATATGGGATTTTGGGTATGTTTGATCCATTTCTACCTGTCATATTGATGTTTTGATGTTTGTGGTTGATTATGCATGTTGCTATGACTGTATGAAATGCTTTGTGATTGATTTCAATAGTTAGAATGGTCGAAAACGTCGTCGAATGGCGTAAACACTTGCTGGAACAGTTTCAGAAAACAGTGCAGGGTTTGGATCAGATCAGACATAGGGCTCGGATCGGATACGTTGAACTGAGCAAGGAACCTGATCGGATCGGAACCTGGCACCTGGGAAAGAGTGGTAAAAAGGAAGGCCACGCTAGCTAACTGGGATCGGATCGGACTAAGGAGGACGGATCGGAGCGGAAGCACGAAGACGAATCGGAGCGGGAGTATGAAAACGGATCGGACAGGAGCATGTGAAGGGGCATGGAGACGGATCGGAAGCACGAACCAAGAAGGGACACCCGACCCGACCCTAAGGGAAACACCGGACCTGACCCGAAGGGAAGCACCCGACTCGAACCCAGAAGGGACACCCGACTCGAACCAAGAAGGGACGCCCGACCCAAACCGTACTAGAAGAGGACCCGACCCGAACAGATGGAGGATATCCGACCCGAACCGATAACTTGAGGAGGAACCCGACCCGACCCAGTATTGACCAAAAACCCGAGATGTAAAGGTAGTCCAATATGGGAAGTTAGAGCTCAGGATCCAGTTGGGAACCAATAAGTTCACTTTATGGTTGGACTTTGCTGCGGGACGTGTGCTAAGGAGTTGTCGACGTTCATAACTTCGATTCACCACTGAAAATGAAGGATGGCTACTTATCAGTGCAGTAGGGTCATTATGACCTGAGGGGCAAGGTGATGGTAGCAAGACTACGTTATCAGTGCAGTAGGGTCATTATGACTTGAGGGGCAAGGTGATGCATAGTAAGACTATGAGCCAGCGCAGATGGGGTGAATAACTCCATGGGGCAAGTGGACATAGTAAGGATTGGTAAGGCTATGAGCCAGCACAGATGGGGCGAATAACTCCATGGGGCAAGTGGACATAGCGAGGAATTAGTGGCTACGTTATCAGTGCAGTGAAGCCATTTATGACTTCATGGGGCAAAGTGATCGTAGCAAGGTATGTTGGGTGATCGAAGTGGTGAATATCGTATGCTTTACGCACTGAGTGAGAGACGTGAGGATGGATGCTATGCTTGATTGTTTGCCATCATTATGACATGCACACCTCCCCCACCTCCGTATCTTTACACCGTTTAATATGGTACCTTAGAGTGTTGTACAGTATGTAGTGCTAACTCTTTGGTTGCAGGTCCAGGTTCAGGTATGTTTTAGTCTACCTGTTATTGTTCACTTTAGATGCTTATCGCTCATACCAGGCTTTATGTCTGACCCAGAGTTTTATGTCTCCTCTTATTACTCTGGGTGCTCACACGAGCAGACTAGAGACAGGTTAGCTGGGGGTGCGCGAGTAGCTGATTCGGAGGCAGGAAGGAGGCTTCTACGTATGATATATATGTATATATTCTCCCTGTGTCGCTGGTGGTCGCTACTTGGGCATTAGTAATGTACCTCATTTATCTTACTTTTGCTTTGAGACAGTTTAAAAGTTATAATAAGCTGTATTTTGAATTTCCGCTGCTATGATGTTTAGTTCTGATTTTCAGCTTATGCACTGTCTCTCCTGTTTTATGTCAAGTATGTTATTATTATATTTTGTTCGATGCGCTGTGAGACATTCTATAGGTTCTTTGTATGTTCATTTCCTTCTTCCTTTTCCTTCTGACGACCCGTTCCGTGCTAACTGGACATGTGTACAACGCATTTTTGGGAGTAAATGTCGGATGGTGCGGGGCGGGCCGTCACAGATTCACTGGTTTGGCATTCCCATTGGGTGTTCCGTTGTTTCTTCTCTACCTTTCGCAGACGACATTATCATTTTCACTAATGGTAGTTGTTGCTTTGTCCGTCGTCTCCTTGGCTTCATTTAGCAATACGAGAAGTGATCAGGCCAACTCGTCAATACTGCTAAAAATTGGTTCATTCCGACGAAAGACTTGTCTCTAGTTCGCGCTTCTTGGATAGAAAGATTTACCGGATTCAAGGTAACCTCCTTTTCGTTACCTTATCTAGGTATTGTTCTTTACAGAGGAAGGAAGATTATCGCCATATTCAATCCCTTGACTTACAAAGCAAGGGGCAAGATCTTCCACTGGAATTCTATTCTTCTGTCTCAGGAAGGAAGACTGGTGGTCATCAAGTATGTACTCGACTCTATTGGATCTCACGTTTTTGCTGCCATGACTCTGACTGATTCCTTCTTCCGTTCTTATCGCTCGTTAGCAACATCCTTTTTCTGGGGTAAGAAGGATAATGCAAACTGACATCATTGAATTTCTTGGGACGTTATTTGTCACCCCAAATGTGAAGGGGGTTAGGGCTTCGTAATCCGAAGGATATCTGCACTGCGTGTGCTTGTAAGTTGTGGGAAAGGTTTGGAGCGAATGATTCCTTGTGGGCAATGTTCCTCCACGCCAAATACCGCAGGCTCGTGTCTGTGCAATTATCTGGTTCTTCATCCTACGCTAGTAAGACGTGGAAACGTATGCAATCTGTTAAGACCTTATCGGACTTCTATGGGTGTGGCACCGGTTGGGATGACGGACCTTTCTCTATTCGGGCGGCATGGGGATCGGCCAGGATCCCATAGCCACTTCTCCATCTTTTCACTTTTATATGGGATGTCAGAATTCCTCCGAAGATTTCTTTATTTATGTGGTGAACCCTTTATGATGGGTTACCACTTGACTCGAATCTTCAGAGAATTTAAATCCCAATCGTATCCCAATGCAGGTGTTGCGGAGTGGGTGAGGTGGAGTCTGCAACTCACTTGTTTTTTCGTATTTATTCTGCGACAGCGGTTTGGAACTACTTCAGGAATCTTGCAGGTCTCTGATGTGGCTCTACTTCATCTTATGATTAACTGAGAATCTGGTAGGACAATAGCTCAGAAAAATCTCTTAGTTCGATTCTCTTTCAACTTTTACCTTGCCTTATATGCCGACATTTTTGGTGCGTCTGGAATAAGGCGATTTTTGACGAAGTCTCTATGGATTCTCCTACCATTATTATGAAGGTAAGAAACGATGTTTTTCCTTGCCTTCCATGGTAGACCGTTCAGAGGAGTGCTTGGCACTCGCTCTAGAAGGCTTGCGGGCTTGTTATCCATCGTAGCAGCTCCGCCTGCTTCCAGGTTAGGGATCGACTGAGTCGCTCGACGATTTTGAGAGAGGTTGGTTTCTCTTGTTTCTTCTTTTGTTTTCTTACGTACTCATGATCACCTTTCACACCTTCCCCCCTTTTTTATTTGATGTTGCCTGCTACTGCCGCAGGCTTAGGTTTCATGAAGACGAGGAGTAGGACTGATCTATGGACCTTTCTGAGGCTTTCAGGAGTAGGCAGTTAGATTGAGGAGATGGAGCTTTCTTTTGGACTTTATGTTTGCATTGTTGCACCATTTTCCAGTAGTCTGGCTTCATCTTCAATCCGAGTTCTGGGGGTTGCTGTCTTTTGTAGGGTGGTTCTTCGACCGCCGATGGCCTTCACATGATACGACATGGACCGCTGTGACTTCGATGACTGTCATATTTTCGCTAGATTTCACCCTGTTGTTTATCATTTTCTTCTCCTATTGTTGTATTTGATGTATCTGCTATGTTTTAGATTCTTGTTTGTTATTGCTTACATGTGTGCATAGATTATGTATGATTTTCTGCATAATCTGTTTTTGTGAGCCTTTAGAGAATGGCTTGATTCTCCTTTTTGTTATATATTTATATTTATAAAAAAATCAAAATTCCAGTGACTTGAATTTTGTAATGCTAATATACCAAACCGACCCTACATTTGTTTTCTTGTAATGCATACGCCAGAAAAAGATATTTCTAGATTATATTTGGATTTCTTTGGAGCTTCAAGGATAGAGCTGGAGGTCTAAGATATACTTTCATATATTTTTATCTTCGATATGAGTGCTTGCTTGTATTTATCAACACCTGTAAAGGAAGATTATTATAACTATCTAGATTGTTTAGACTAGTATTTTTATATTATGTATGTTGCAATTCAGTTTTCCTTTTGGTAAGACCATGATACATCATAGATTATTTGTCATATAGTGAGATTCTGTTCAATCTTCTTTTCTTACACACCAAATGGTCTGCCTTTCAAACGCTTGAATGATCAAGGTGAATATCAAGAATATATTAAGTAGTTAGTCATAAGAAAGACAAATCATTACAAGTGGTATCAGAGCTTAGTATGCGAATATCTAGGTATAAACTCGTTATAGATAATGTAAGAGACACCCTAGTATAAGTTTAGTGTATGTAAGAATGTGTATTTGTTAGTGTTATAAAATGTATTATATTATGTTGGTTTTTCTATTGGTTGGCTTATGAATTTTGGTCGAAATTAGGATACCACATTATCGAGAAGCGCTTCTAAATATTTAAACAAGGAAAGTCGACAAACATTTTTTTAAAATTTGGTAAATGAAATAATTTTACCAAGAATAATATTTTAGATCAAAGGAATAATTCCTATAAAAATATATAGATTACGAAGTGTTAGGGGATGAAAATATTTAATTATTATTATTTATTTAATTGCTTATTTTATTATGAGCAAGTCTGCTTTTTTACTGCATTGGTTGATTAGGTAGTAATACTAGGAAATATTGACATGAACACCTTGCAAATTTAGTTTGACGATTTGACTACAAGTTCAGTAAATTCACACGGTTATAAGAGATTTTTATAACCAAGGAAGTTATTATAAAGGCATAACCTCATAAAATTGATTTACAAAATGTAATTCATAAAATTAGGAGTATTTTTGAGGATTTAAAATTTTGGCCTTTTTGAAAGGATTTTACATTGGTTTGGGAAATAAATAATGGTATTTACTTGAAATATTTATAAATACGAACATTTTAAGAAGAAATATTTTAAGGTAGCTAGTTTGAGGGGCTTGGAAATAACTTAAAATGGGAAAGTGACGTGTTCTAATGGTCATCACTATTTTTGAATATTATCGTCCTTTGAAAGGGAATGTATAGTACTACTTAATAGTACCCAGTTCCTAGGTGTCATTTTGGGTTACTTAACCCATATATTCGAATGGTTAATATTTATATACACACACACACACACACACCCATTTCAAAGAAAGTTTTGAAATGTAAAAAAGGTATTTAGTTCTCAAATTTACTTAAGGGAATTGTATATGCTCTCATAATATAGTATGGTATTACATTTTCTAGTTAACTTGAGCTGCGATTTACGGAAATAATTTCCTTAGCTTTTTAATTGGTTAGTGAAGGTTTTAATAATTTGCTTTGGCATGTAATTTGTATAAGGATATCTCTTATTTTCACATATTTCTTGAACGACAATTCAAGTTTGTGACCATAAGGTGTTTCTTGGCATTCTAAATAAGGTTCATCACTGGGTCTTTTTGGTGGACACTTGGTGGGATTTCTTGATGTGGAATAAAAATAACATATGATGGAATATGCCTATGCAAAAAGAATATTGGGTTTCTATTTGAGAGGCCTTATTAATGTGTGCACTGAAAAATTGGGTGAGCGATACTAATTTGGAAATAAAGTTATTCATTTGAATAGGTGATCGAATCATATTTTCTTTAGGAGTGATCGATGTACATCTTGTGGACATTGAATAATGTTTAGTATATTGGTAAGTTTATATTATTTCTAGGATTGGGATCGAGGTACATTCAGGGTCGAAATTCTTTTTGAGGGGGAATGATGCGAGGATATAGATTTTTTTTTCAATTTAACTTTCAAATATTTAATACATTTAGATATTAGAATAATGGTTTATAAATAAAATCATCCTTTTAATTAGTATAAATATGTTATTTTCCTTTGTTTTCAACTTAAAAACAACATTCTAAATGTTTTACTTAAATATTTTATGGTTTTTTTTATTAAAAAGTAAAATAATAGTAAATCCAAAAATAAGTTATCATAATAATAAAACAAACTAAAGTATATTTAGATTTATGTGAAACATAGATGTGATTGCTAATGTATATAGGGTGATATGATTTCATGAGTTAAGGCCATTAACCACACTATTAATAATGTTGAGCATTTTGATAAGTTAAGATTTGATGGTTTAGATGGCAAGTAAACAAGGCTTCTTGTGCCATTTCCCATATTTTCTTCTTTTGCAAAAATAAAGCTCCATTCTCATGTTTGTTCACATTTTCTCCTCATGTTTGCGAAGCTGTCCTAAACCTAGTACGTTGTCGTGGTGCTCGAATGACGTAAAGCGATCATCAAGGTTAAAAAAAATATCCAGAGACCTGTCGTATATCCCATAGCACAATAAATAAAATATAGTAGTAACACATAACTGATTTAAAATAGGCAAGATAGTAAAAGCTGGTAATAAATCATACGCGTTAGTGTAGTACAACCATAATACAACATATCAGAAACATAGTCATACAAGTAGTAATAATTAAAATAAACCGTCTCTAAGATAAAAAATACTACTAAGCCCCATAGTAGTGAACAATGGGAAGTAATAGAGTGCATGTAAACAATATGTGAAATAGCCTCCAGCTCGCCTCCTGATCAGCTACTCGTGCACAACCTAACTTGTTTCTAGTCTGCTCATTTAAGAGCATCTAGAGTAATAAGAAGCAATGCCTAAAACACTAGATCATATAAAGTTCGGTGTGAGCGATAGTAATCTCAAGTACTAAACAAGATAATGTAATAGGTATTATAAACCATGTCTGACTTGTCCCTGCATCCAAAGAGTTGGCACACATAATAATGTGCTCCACACTAAGGTTATCCTACCACTGAGTATCAATAGGTGTATGCGTGATTGTGTAATAACAAGCAAGCATAAGCAACCATCATTCATCCTCATATTCACTCACTCAGTGTCGTCGAATAGACGACACTCATCACTTGGATCAACAACTCTTTCGAGGTTCTATATCGAGGAAATCTACCAGACTATAACTACATCCTACAATAGCAGAATATAGTTGATAATCCTACTCAGTAAAAAACATTAACAGGCTCTAGGGTTCAGGAAGTTCAGGTTCATGTCAATTAACTCAAATTTATCCTTGGGTCTTACTCTTGAAGGTGTAACAAATTCCTGAGCATCGACTATTCCTTACATACATTCTCCGCAGTAGAATTCATCACTAGACTATGTACATGACCCCCTCGATGGGAGTCGTCGCTACCTGGGAATTATTCACGGTAGTCATCATTCTTCATGGAATGTCATCATGTTCGCCCATTATTGTTGACAATCCTTTACGTAGGACTTATTCTTGTGCTTCTACATCTTTTAGTTTATTTAATCATTCCTAGGGTCATTCTTCATGAAGATAGAATCATCATTAAACCACTTGAGACCATCTATCTGAACTATCATGCATATGCCGGTACGAAGTGCCCCTACATGAAGTTTCCCTTATCCAAAATTACTCTCTTTCAAATTGTATAGCTCACCGCCATGAGCCCAATGCAAAAAACGACATCCAAAATAGGACATCGTATACAAAAATTACACCCGTTCGAAGTTGACCCAGAATGAAAGGAGCATGCTGATCCAGAATTAACGAATCACGCCGACCCGAAATTAAGGAATGATCTAACCATCTTCTAACCTTTTTTCACCATTCGTTTGACATTTTCAACCATTCATACAATTTTGCAACAATCATATGACACGTAAAAAATCCTCAAACAAGCATTACATCAAACTAAAGATAATCAAAGCATAGGTAAGAAGAAATATTATCATGTTCATATAAATATATAGGAGTACCCAAAATTATGGCTATTTTACAAATAAGATCCAATTTAATCCAACTTCATATATGTATGATAACATATTAAAACAATATTTATCATGGTTTTTCAATTATTTAAGGAGTTGTTTAGAAGCTAATTTAATCTAACTAGTATGGAAATGATTAATCACTCACTTTAATCTCCAAAACCTTGTTAAATCCAAATGAATGATGATTTGCACATATTCCTAGGCGTTTGAAACAACTCTTCACTGGGTTTGATGTTGATTTACGCTAATCCTCCACTAATGATGAGATCTAGCTAATTAAAGTACGAGGTAATGAGGGATTTGAGAGGAGGAAGTCAATAATGGGGTTATGGTCTATTTTGGGAGTTATGCAATGCCTAGGAGATGTTTCTTCTACCCTTTTCAACCTCCACTAGCCCCAATCCCGAAATGGAACTTGGACCCACCTCTCTAATGACTTCTTTCACCCAGCTAGGTTGTATAAGCTTCTTAAAATCATAATTCAGCCATACCTCTGAAATAGTAAGTCCGTTCGCTTAACGTGACTACTATGCGGAGTGGGAAACAATCATTTAGGCCCCTTGGAAATTGTTTCGAGTATGAATTCCTTTCCAATCCAAAGTTATAGAAGAAAAAAAGATTTATCAAGGGTTAAATGATCACAGAAAAAATCAAAAAAATCAACAAAGGTAACAAATAATCCTAGTAATCATTTCCATTGTAGAAATAATATAAATATTCTGTGATCCTCTGATACATATAATACCCTCCACATTTTCCCCTTATGGGAATTTCACCCCTGAAATTCCTAATCGAGTTAACAGGGTTATCCTACATGCCTACTAGCCATATTTATCCACTAAAATCAAGTATGCATAGAAAGAAACCATGATAGAAAAGAAATAATCTAAACCTATCCTAGCATTCAGGACATTGTACAAGGGAAAACTGATAATACTGTAGTGAAAATAAAAATCGATGAACTGAAATCTTATTAAGTGAGGTGTGCTAGATATGTTGCCTCGTACTATCCTTAGTCTCTCAAATGCAATCACTTTCATCCTCGCCCACTGGACCTTAACAAGCTTAACTTCCTTCCTTTTAAGTTGTTTCGTAACATGCCGAACAATATGAATAGGCTGGATGAGTCTCGATGGCTTGCAGTTCTACCTTGGTATCATCAAATTGATCCGATGTGATAATTATACTGAAACAATGCACGAACTTACATAAATTAGAATTGTAACACATTGTTCACCCTAACCATCTTTTGAGGAATATTAGTTCTATAGGTTATGCTCACAATTCGTTCAAGAATCAAAAAGGGCTAACAAACCTCGGTGCCAACTTCCCTTTTCTACCATAACGAATCGCACTCTTCAAGGAAAAAATCTTAATGAACACTATGTCGCCAAAGAAAAACTACAAATCTCCACATCTCTTACCAACATATATTTTTGGTTTTCCTAGAGTAGTTTTCATCCATTGTCAAATGATCTCAATCTTCTCCAAGGTCTATTTAACCATGTCTAGCACAATTACCGATTTTTTGCCCGGCTCTAATCACCATGAAAGAGAGTTGCATGGCCTGCCATATAAAGCTTCATACATCCCCATACTAATGTAAGACTAATGACTATTATTGTACGTGAAATCCTTAAGATGTAAGTGATCATCCTACGAACTCCTAAAAATCTAGGATGAAAGCTTGTAAGAGGTCTTATGGTAAACGATTCACTTTTTTGGTCTGACCATCAATTTAAGGGTAATAATTTGTGCTGAGGGGAGCTCAGACCACCCTAAAGCATCCTGCAAGCTCTTCCGAAACCCATTACTAAAAAATGAGCCTCGATCGTTCACAATGCCTTTTGGTATCCATAAAATCATACAATCCACTTAATCTACAATTAAGCCAATTTGGCTCCCTTTTTGGCTTGATATGCATAAACATGGCGCTCTTGGTCAATCGATCCATCGAACCAAATACCATCATATCTTGCTCGAGTCCTTGCCAAACCATCAGTGAAATCCATTGAAACTTGGTCTTACTTGCACTCAGGGACTTCTAGTGGTTGCAGCAACCCGTTAGGCTTTTTCTACTAAGCATTAACCAATTGGCAGCTCATTCGCTTGGAGATGACTATCCCAACATATTTCTTCATTTCTTCCCAATAATAGTTTTGCTTCATGTCTCGATACATCTTGTTACCACAGGATTTATGGCCAACCTTGAATGATGACATTCTCGAAGAATTTCATCCCTCAACCCATCAGTGTTAAGAATAATCAATCTCCCATCCATATAGAGCCAACCATCACGGTTGAGTCCATACATCTTCATAGAATATATCATCCTTTATCTTGGCGATGATATTAGCCATTCTAGGATCATGCCTTTGATTATATCTAATCCGTTCAATCATAGTAGTTTCGATTGTCAAACTTGACAACATTTCTAGCTCTAACTCACATTTAGGTTGAAAACCAAAACCGACGATATACTCAAGTTACTTCACTCTAGAAACATAGCCCCTCAATCGACAACATTTCTAGCTCTAACTCACATTTAGGTTGAAAACCAAAACAGACGATATACTCAAGTTACTTCACTCTAGAAACATAGCCCCTCAATCAGCATGTCTTTTACTTAAAGCATCGACAACCGCATTACCCTTTTCCAAGCTGTATGCGATACAAATTTTTTGGATTAATCTATGATAAGTTCCTGCCAATCCAAAGAAACATCTCATGTTTGTAACACTCTTGGGGTGGTCCAATCTTGAACTACTGCGACATTCACAGGATCCACAACGATACCTTGTTTGGATACAAAGTGACCCCAAAACCTGGCTTCTTTTCTCCCAAAATGGCAAGTAGGAAAATTTCTTTCAATTGGTGTTCCCTCAACACCTCTAAAACAATCCTTAAGTGCGTTCTATATTCCTCTATTGTTTGCGAATAGACAAGAATATCGTCATGAACACAAGAAGACTTATTAAGATGAACATCGACGACGGGGTTCATAAGACCCACAAATTATGTCAGTGCATTCATTAGCCAAAAGGCATAACCAACCATCCATAAAATCCAAATGGCATCCTGAAAAAGGCACAATTTTCTTGGCCACTCGCAGTTGATGAAATCTGGTTGCGAGTTCCTACTGAAAAAGTTTCTTCATACCATGTAATTGATCAAGCAAGTCATTTTTATGTGGGAATGGATATTTTTTTTCTTCTTTGTCACTTTATTTACTTATAGTAATTAACACACAACCTAAAGGGATCAGCCACCATTGTGGAGAATACAACAGCTGCTCCCTATTTGGATATACTCCGACGAAAAAACTCTTTTCTCAAAAGGTCATTAACTTGCATATCAAGGTCTCTTTGTTCTTTATGTGTGATCCTCCTAAGAGGCAAAACTATGGGTCTAGCATCCTTCATTAAATCAATAGGAACTCAATTTTTCAATGTGGCGGAAGTCTGGTCACCTTCTTAAAGATGTCCAAATACCCCCTAGCAATAGGTACACTTGATGGCTCATCATGCGGAACATCAAGAGAATACAAAATATGGCCATCACCCCATCGCCAGCCAGAAAGCCCAACACTACCCACTACCCATTATCCACTCTATAGTCGCTGAAGACATCTCATAATCCACCACCACCCCGTATAGTCGAAGCTATTCAACTCCTCAAATAATGCTAAACCAGATAAAACCCAAAAAAAAAATCAAAAGTGCATCCATGACTCAATAAGACCAACCATGAAAAATCATAAAACGACTAGTAGATCCACCAATAGGGTTTGTCACAATCAATGGTGGGTCAACTATTTCGGGTTACAATCCTAACTTATATACGAGGTCACTAAATATGAAGGAATGGAAAATCCCAATCTCAAATAAACCTCAAATACGAATATCATAAATAGAAAGCACATAGTTAATCATGATGCCTTTTCCTTTATCCTTCGTCGATGGGGCATCCGATGAAGTTGGGATGGAATCAATAGCATATGCTTTCACTAACTACTTCTTTTTTGGGGGCTCTGGGCAACCTTTCCAAATGTTCCCTTGTGTATCGCAGTTAGAGCACTTCTTCCCTCATAATATACAATTTTTAAAATAGTGGCCCTTCTTTTCACAGCCATAGCAAGTAATCTTGAACTTTACATTTTTTTTCCTATCCTTGGCCTGAAAAGTTTTTCTCTTATTGTTCCTCTTTTTCTTGCCTCCTCTGCTCACATGCACCTTTGGCTCTTCCTTCAAACAATAGCAACCTTGGTTTTTATCTTGGGGGTAGAGACTCTCCTACCTCAAAGCTTCCCCAACGATGGATTCGATGTCTTGTAAACATAATTAACAAGCTTCTCCCCTAGTAATCCTCTAAGCTAGTGCTGAACTTCTCATTCTTCTTTTCAGGGATGTCAATGAAAGGAATTTCATACTAAAGTGTCAAGTTCAACAACATACTCGAAGACGGTCCATCTCCCTGCTTCAACTTTGTTTATCTTTGGAACAACTCTATCTTCTGGGTAGTTGGAATAAATTTCTCACTGAAATTGGGTTTTAACGGATCCTAAGTAATCTGATCCTCGGGAGTAGCAAATTTGATGGCATTCCGTCAATTTATAGTCCTTCATTAAAGATGATGTGAGGCTAACCTCCTATTCATAGCATCATTAAGTTCAAGATCTCTAGAGATTCGCTCGCAAGTGTCAAGCTATTCCAGGAATTCCATAATTGACTCTGTTCCATGGAATTACGTACCACCTAGACTGGTATAATCTTTGTTAAGCTTAAAAAAGTAAGCTCTGGATCCTGGACAAGTGCACCACCACCCTTAGCAACATTTGGAGCATCTCCTTGAGAATTCCTCATCATGTCCCTCATATAAATAGTAAACATGGTCTAAATATCAAGATTGTTAGCATTATTAACTCCTGAGCTTACTCCTTCCTTAACTCTAAAGGTGGAGTTACTAGCGGTAATCCTTGTTTGGTGATTCATTGTCCAATAAGAAATGAAGACGATCAGCCTCCTTTTCAAGGAATCCTACTTAGTAGTGCATAAGTGCAGTGCGACTTCATTCATAGGTGTATATATATATATACACTAAAACATATATATATACACACACACACTTTTTAAAACGAAAATATATACAGGTATGTGCTCTCCTATAAGTATACCCCTTCCCCGGGTACTCCTACTTAGGTCAAACTACGCAACCTAAGCTTTGATACCGAATGGGACGGCTGCCATGCACCTTCGACACCTAAATAGTACGATGTGGTAGTGTTATGCAGATGCAAAGCGATCGTCAAGGTTATAGAAAAGAAAACAACCTTGAGACCTATCGTACATTTCATAGCGCATGGAATAAAATATAATAGTAACACATAACTGATATACAACAAGCAAGACAGTAAAAGATTATAATGAACCATAAGCATCAGACTAGTAGATCACAGCATAACATAACAGAAATAGAGTCAAATAAGTGATAATAACTCAAATAAACTGTCTCCAAGACAAAAGTACTACTAAAACTAATAGTAGTGAACAACAAAAAGTTATTGAGTGCATATAAATAATATATGAAATAACCTTTTGATCAGCTACTTGTGTGCGTCTTAACTTTTCTCTAGTCTGCTCATTTAAGAGCACTGAGAGTAGTAAGAAACAATCTATAAAACTCTAGGTTAGGAAAAGTCTGGTATGATCAATAGTAATCTCAAATACTAAAACAAGATAGTGTAATAGATATGGGAAACCATACCCGACCTGTCCCTGCATCCAAAGAGTTAGCACATGTAATAATGTACTCTTCTATAAAGTTATCATGCCATTGAGTGTTAATAGATGTGTACATGATAGTGTAATAACATGAAAGCATAGGCAATCATCTTCCATCCTCACATTCACTCACTCAATACGTCGAAAAGACGACACTCAACACTTGGCTCACCAACTCTTTTGAGGCATCGGTAGGTTCTGCATTGAGGAACTTTACAGGCTATCACTATATCTTACATCGATGGATAGCTGATAATCCAACCCTATCCAAAATATCGATAGGCTCTCGAGTCCAGGCAGATCAGATCTATGTCGAGGAACTATGTCTATCTTTGTGCCTCCCCCTTGAAGGTGTACCAAAGTCCTAAGCATCGAATATCCCATTTTATGTGTTCTCTGCAGCAGAATCCATCACTAAACTATTTATATGACCCTTTTGTTGGGAGTCGTTTCTATCCGGAAACCACTCGACAATTATTGTTTTTAGTGGAATGCCACCATGTTCCGCTACCTCTTAATGATAATTCACTTTATGCGACTTATCGTCATGCTTTCTACATCCCGGAGTTTAGCTAATCATTCCTCGAGTTATTCCTCATGAAGTTGAAGTCATTCTTGAACCATTTGAGGCCATTGATCTAAATGATTACACATAAATCGGTCCGGAGTGCCCTACCCTGAAGTTTCCCATATCCAAAATTACTCGCTTTCAAAGTGTATAGCTAACCATAATAATCCCAACGCAAAATCAAAGTTCAAATTGGACATCGTGTGCAGAAGTTACTCCTATTTGAAGTTGATCCGAAACAAAGGAAGTATGTCGACCTGGAATTAAGGAAGCATACCGACTCGAAATCAAGGAATAAACAAACTAACTTCTAACTATTTTCGCCATTCATTGCATCTATTCATACAGTTGTGCTACAATCATATAACATGTAAAAAAATAACCTCAAACAAGCATTACATCAAACCAAAGAGTATCAAAGAGGAGATGAGAAGGAATAATATCATGTTTATATAAATACATAGGGGGACCCGAAATTATTGGTTTTTATGAATGAGATCGTATTGAAACATGATTTATTATTATTTTTCTAAGATTTTGGGAGGTGTTTAAAAGCTAATTTAATCTAATTAGTGAGGAAATTACTAACCACTCACCTTAATCTCTAAAACCTTATTAAATCTAAATGAATGATGATTTACACAAATTCCTAGATGTTTGCAGCTGCTGTTCTCTAGATTTAATATTGATTTGTGTTCACCTTCCACTATTGATGAGATCTTGCTAATTAAAGTAAGAGTTAATAAGAGATTTGAGAGGAGGAAGCCATAGGGTTATGATCTATTGTCGGAGTTGTTCAATTCCTAGAAGATGTTTCTCCTACGCTTTTCATCCCACACTATCCCCAATCTCCAAATGGGCCTTGGACCCACCTCATAAATGACATCTTTCACCCAATTAGGATGTCCCAACTTACCAACACCTTTATTCAGCCATATCTCCTAAACGATAAGTTCATTTTCTTAATGTGAAAACTCTATGGAAAAGGAAACCATAAATAAACTGGTTATAATTTGTGATTCTTTTCCAATTAAAAGTTACAAAAAATCAAGATTCGCCAAGGGAAAAATGGTCATAGAAAATTTTGTCAAAAATTGTGAAGATAAGAAATGTCCCTAGTAATCATTCCCCAAAGTTGGATAATCATATTACCTCATATGCAAATAGTATAAATATCCTACGACCCTCCAATACGTAGAATGCAGGTCACTAGATTTAAGTAATTTGATAAACTAAGATTTGATGGCTTAGTTGGCAAGTAAACACGTTTATATGTGCCATTTCCCATATTTTCTTCTTTTGCAGAAATAGCTCCCTCCTCTAATTCACATTTTCTCATTTCTGAACTACTCATATATAAGTTTACTACCTTTATTCTTCTTTGAAAATAATAGGGAAAATAAAAATGAAAATATTAGCTTTGAATCAAGAATTTGGAAATGAATTTCCTGAAAATGAGGTGTATTTCATTTTCCTTGCTTTTGCAACTAAATAGAGGAAGTTAAGAAATTATTAATCTTTTATTTATGCATAACATGCATAAATTCATGATGTTTATTGGCATGATGAAATAATGAATCTCAGATGGATTTAAATTAGAGAGTGTGTGTGTGTATATATAGTTCTTAGTTGATTCAAAGGGATTTGTACAAGCTCAGATGATTGGTCAAAAATATGCCTTGCTAGAAAGAGAATTTGCGTTTTGCACAAACAAACAATAATCACCTTCATGCATCAAGCTTTCTCTGTTCTTATTTTAATACTCAAACTTTCACTAATTCAAGTTTAATAATCATGATCTTGATATCTACTCGATAATAGTTTGAGTCTCCAACTACAAAGTTAATCATTTAAATCTATATTTATTTTTCAAATTTTTTTGTTCATTGTTCCATTAACGTTGATGAGAGAAATTAGGAAATCATAGTAAATAACTAAAAAAAAATTATATTTCTTTAGCGACAGTAAATCGACGAACAAATGTACCATCGCACTCCTCTCATCGGATCGAGCTTTTATAGAAGTTTTTAGGATTTTTAGTGATGTAATTTGGTTGATTTGGTGAGATGAACAAAAATGGGTTAACTGGCGATTTCTAGATATTAGACCAATGATGGAAGAAATGGCCTTAAATGGAGAGACCTTAGAACATGGTGGGGTAGGGAGCTCAATGGATCTCCACTAGGGTATTAAACCCTATAAATGTCCGTATAGATTTTTGAATTGCCAATCGCGAATTTCCGCATTGAACGAAAAACGGTGAGACAACAAAGGTGCTCGGTTGGCATGCATTCATAATGGTAGTAGTGAAGATAATAAAAGGAGAACGTAATCAGAGTGATGGACGACTTTCAAGTGGAGCTCATTTTTTAGTTCTTGGAAGCTTCGGCTTCATTTCCACATTTCGCTTTGGGGCAATCGAGGAGGATGGCTGCTTAATCATAGTGATGGCGATGAGCAGTGCCATTGCTTGGTGATGGTATCAAAGTGGTTGATGTCATAGGGATGTTTACACAACATGCATGCATGTATATGGGTTTGTTACAGGTTTTTGTAATTTTGGTGATGGAGGGAGAAGTGTTTATTTTGGTATTGAGTAAAGAAGATGAATTAGTAGATTGGTTATGAGCCAAGTTCAAGCCCACTAGAATGGTGAGTTTTTTGTTAAAAAATTAAGAGTTTAATGGAATTCAAGTTTTCAAACTTAAAGTGGTATAACTTGCTCATTTTGAATCCCTTTGACCTACAGATTTAAACTTGGATTTGTGTCCCTTAGTAGCTAAAAAGTGTAAAGCTAATTCAAAAAATTGTTTAGAAAGAAGTTTATTTGGTATTTAAGAGGAATACGAATTATTTATGTCAATTCATAATTATAGTTTATAACATGCATTTTATTACTAGAATAAAGCCTCCATCAACTATAGTCAAGTTGCATTGACTATACTGGGCATTTATTTTGCAAAATTATACAACATTATGCTATTATGTTAAATCAAACATATATTTATGTGCCAAGTGATCTGTATTAATTATTATATATTGACTGATAATATATATTATCTATATATACCCATGATTTAAGTAAATATTTGTATTGCAACTCAAATTGCATTACAGAGATAAATGGTAGTCTATTTAAATACCATTGTGATTTGTTGGCGTCTTTTCAAAATTTGGAATGTTAGGGATTTGAAATTAATATAAGCATTGATTATATATTGAACAAATTAGTTAAACTGTTAAAAACATTTTAAATTGTTAATATTATATAACAATGGTTTAATATTGAGTATTACTCAACTAACAATATTTTAGTAGTAGGTTATTATTAAATTAATAATTTCTTAAATATTAATTATTATTTTATTTAATAATAATATAGCTAATTATACTTTAATTATTAATTAGCTTAAGTTGTTAGCATGTAGAGGAGTGAGGAAGTAGGGGATTAACTGAGTAAAGAATTGTGGGTAAGTTGTATATTGTATCTCATATTTATATATGTAAAGTTGTGTATTGACTATTGATGGACAACTGTATTAATAGAAATTATATTACACACTTCACACTGCTAATTTTTTTGAAAAGACAACACACTGCATAATAATAAAGATTTGTTGTTGACAATACATAAAAAACGCTGTATAGAAATACAAAAGAATGAGCTAAAATTAAACAACTTGAGTTGTCTAATTCATTCACAAGCTAAAAAGAAACCTCGTGCCTTATATGCAAAGTTGACAACATCTTCAGTGTACACATCAATGGTAGACAATCTCGCGTGGATACAATGATTGTCCGCCACATTAGATTTTGCAACATGCTGATCTTGTCATTGATGTTGACAACTTCTTGCTTTGTGCACGATATCCATGTTGTATTGAGTAAGGAAAACTGATATATTGAATAATACTGTATCATTGATTCAATATTTGGACAACACAATGTCGTGTAGCAGTAGTTCGTAATTTTCTAGTTTATAGTTCAAACTGATATATTGAATCCAATATAGTTCGAAATTCTTTGAAACAAGAATCTCTCGGGTCTATTAAACTAAGGTTTTGTAATAAAAGAGAAAAATTAAGATTTCATCCTCTAGATTTTGAGATATGTCAAAAATAATTTTAAAAAAAATCGTGGTATGGTAGCTCGTAAACCTAAACCAAATACTTTAATAAATTGAAGATTCAGAGCAATGATCTTCTTAAATTTGAACTAAATAATGAAAATTGTTCATAAAGCAAAGGGAATGCATATCACTGAAATGAATGATAATGTTAAGTTGGTACAAAAATGCAAAATCACATTATATTAAATTAAATAATTAAGCTTATTCAAAGCCATAGCGTGTAAGCCAGCTATAACATGTTGCTTCGTGATCGATGAATTTCGTTCCATGTCTTGATAGGTAATGCGAATCAAAAGTAGAATGATTTGCTTTCAAAACAACCTCTTCTTCAATAAGCCCGATAATCCTGCGATACCGATTACAAGCATCTGTAGAAGCGCTGTGTGTTTTATGAATTTCTAAACAAGACCTACCGCGGGGTAGTCGGGATGTTTTTTTTTTAAGTTCTTGGACCAAGTTTCAAAGCATTTCATGGCTTACACCCTCGCCTGTTTATAGCATAATATCATGTCTGCGATCAACGTTAATATATGCTTTCACGAGTGAAAGTAACTCTGAAGAACACAATTTTAAGGCAGACATTTTTCTTTGGAATTTTAAGTTTAATGCTATGATGATTAAGGGAAACTATTTATAAGCAGTGATGTACAAATGGAAACCATAATCACAATAATGATAACCATCATCTACAACATATCAGCACTACTACAGTAGTGACAATACAACAATAACATAATCATCATCAACAATATAATCAGCACCACCACATGTAATGAAAATACATCAGTACTATGCAGATAATAGAAACAACGATAATACAATAATGTACACAGATAAAATGACAACAACAACAACAACATAATCCGAAAGACTACAGTTAATCCATATATCATCAAAGTCAATATAATCAAGGCCAGCTATGTCATCATTAACAGCTCCTCGAGAACTAGGATAGCAGCACTCATTTTCAGAAGTAGTAAGTTCGTTAATACAAGCTGTTAGATCATCTATGTTATGTTGATGCTTAGGGTACATAACCTTTCTCAACCCTAACTGCATCTAATATAAATTCTCATACGAAAAAGAAGTTGGATCTGAGTACTGAGTAATTGGTACAAGAGGAATATTCATATATCTATCACCACTATTAACTTTAGGATATCCACCATCCAACCATAATCTTCTGCCTACGGTGGAGGTTGATATAATTGCATGCTCTGAGTCAATTCTAGAAGCACTAAGGGAGAAATATCATGCTTGATAGCTGAAGGTCCAACCAAATCAATGGCTATAGCATGAACCATAGGAGCTGCATCTGTTGGAATGTAGAATCTACGCCAAAATTATGCATAATCCGAAGGGGAATGTTGAAATGATTGCTGGCCACCACTGATTATCCCAAAGTGCTGCTACATCAGCAGTCTTATACACCAGTAAGAAAGGTGTATTTGAATATGGATCATCAACCACGAAATTGCCTTCTAATATATGCCTCCAACAACGTTCCCCTAGGAACTAGTAACAACTACCAATGGAGGAGATGACACTAAAGGTATAAGTCTCGTCAAAAGAAGTGCATTATGAACCACATTCTCATATGTCAAATAAGGTGAACCCTCATAAGGATGACAAATGATACTCTCCCGTGTGGTGCATAACTCGATTTTCTTACGAGCCACTGCAAATATGTGACGGTAGTGACCTGCTTACATAGATCTCCAGTTCTCACGAGCCTACACCCTCACTCGAGGAAAGAACAGGGATAAAGTTAGGTCCAATGTCAGATAAGTCATGTTATAGAAGTACTCGTAGTACCAGTGTTGTAGAACCTACCAAAAACCTGTAGTAGACATAGATCTCTCCCTAACCATACATAGATGGTATAAGGAGTGATACAGATATGCTAGGACTGGAGTCCTCCAATCACATACGACTAAACTATCAAAGGTCAAATCTGCAACTGCAGTAACATGTCTAGCCGACAACGTGTTTGATGGGTTTGAAAAAAAATAAGTTTCCTATCAAATACAGAATACATAGCTGGGCTATCTCCAAATGTGATTTTCTTCCACATGTACAGTGATTAAATTTAGGATGTCTGTCTAATGCACCTAACCGATAATTGTAATCCAGCAGTCAGCCCATTTTCGAAGTCAGAATGGGGCAGTAGAGACGATAAGATTTTAGAGCACTGATAATGCTCATCATAAAGTAGTGACTCATCCAGTCCTACTGAAAGTCCAGTAAGCACAATAATGTCTAAAGGGGTGATGCCTAACTCTCTAACCCAAAATGAAACGTATGGGGTGTTCTTCCACCAACAGGAGGCTAAAGCCCAATCAACTAAACATTTGAATTTAAACGGTTCTTTATACCAAAAAATTAATTTGTGATTAAATGAAGATATTTAAAAATATGAAATAGTTTGATGATAGTTAAGTGAACATGTACTAATGAAATCGCCGAATCCCACTTCACCGAGAAATGTATGTATAATGCCTACTGTATCGTAATTGAAAATTGTGGCATATGAATGAGTAATGCTTAACCATGAGTCACACGTTCTATCTCATCGTGCCTAGTTATAAACGGGAAGAAATTTAAATTTCTATTCTATATAAATTTAGTATTACCAGTAAACAAAAAGTATTTAACTTACAGAATCTTCAATATGCAAGCTTTTATGCTCTTTTTCGTTGAGAAGTACTTGAAAATTGCTCAAAACTTAGTCGCATTCTAGATTCTGATCAATATTCGAATCCAGCTCTGCTTCCCGTGTAGCTCCCCCTCGCTTAGTTACATCTCATCTTATCGAAAGAGAACCGTTTTTCTATTGAAACATTTTCTTCTTATGCCGATACATTTTCTGCACTATGACTTTCACTACCTTGCATTGTTCTTTGAGCTTTCCTCATTCTTTTTGGTTTGCTGAAATTGGTGGAGGGAAGGAGGAAGAAGAAGAGAAATGGTTATGTGGTGTTCTCGCCCATAACCTGTTTTATGTAGTCGGCTATAGATCGGAAAAATACCTGCCTATTTTAACGATGTGGATCGTAAGTTGTGAATCGTAATCCACACTGTTTCTATAGCCGACTAGGGAGACACAACAACCCCATACTGAGATTGCTGTGTTTTCTCCATTGGGGATGGGTGGGGTGGTCAACTCCTTAACCTCACATTGCAACAACCTCACATTAACTTGTCCACCACTCAACCCATTACTCCATAAACGCATGCATACCATACACGTCTAATAACAATAGCCACACTACCAGTATTTACACAACCTTCACACATGCTACATATGCATGCAATTACATCCCCATGCACACGCAAAATCACATACATGTGAAGACTTACACTGGGACAAAACACATATCCAAAATAAAAAAACTCAGCAGCAATAGAGAGTTAACCAGAAAGGAGGTCAACGTGAGTACAAAACACAGTTTGACTTATCTATGCACACTGCCATATTCCCTCACTACATACACACACATATCGCAACCACATCACCCAAATTAACAAGAATGAACTGATATATATATACACCAGAATAATAATAATAACTCAGCAGCTCTTTTATATATAATACATGCCACACACACACACTCAAAACATTAGGCCATGCACACACCTTAATTCCCTAAATCTCACACTAATATTTACAAATCACTATATACAATAGACATGCAACACACCTCCACCAACATAACACAAACGCATGACGACTTACCTAAGTGAGAAATACTTAAACTCAATAACAACCAACTTAAAAGAGAAAAAGCTTTGTATTGATTTATCATAGGCTATACAAACTAAATTAAATAATATGTACAATGTAGAGAGAGAACTATTTATACACATAGAAACTTGTACAAAAGAAAATAAATAGAGTATGGGCTTCGGTTGCAATATATCATCTTGATGGGCTTTATGAGTTGCGGCCCACATCTATAATACAAGGGAGACTGGTTGCTTAGGGTCGCGGCTTTATTATGGCTGCTCAATTAAAGCTAGGGTCTCTCTTCCGATCCAATTTCTAAGCCTCCATTAACAAGTTTAAGCTCTTCTCTGAATCGATGAAAATTTCTTGCTTATAGAGCCCTTGTGATGATGTCGGCTCATTGAAAAAGCGATGGAACGTGCCTTACTTCCAGTTTTCCTCTGGAAATTTGCTTATACACAAAGTAGAAATCGATTTTGATGTGCTTTGTACATGAATGCTGAATCGGTGGCTGAAAGAGAAATGGTGCTTAGGTTGTCACACCAAATTATCGGCTTAAAGGTGCAATTTATTTCGGGTCTATGAAACAGTGACCCAATCCACGTCAGCTCAGTGGTGGTGCTTACAATAGCTCTATATTCAGCCTCTGTGCTTGAACAAGAAATGGTGGGATGCTTCTTCGAACACTAAGAGATCGGATACGGTCCCATATAGATGCAGTACCCTAATGTGGATCTTCAATCATCTTGGTCGATGGCCCAGTCAACATCATTGTAAGCTTGTATGTTTAAGTTCTTACTAAGTTTTAATGATAATATGTAGTCTTGTGTGCCCTTTAAATATCTTAGAATATGCTTACTAGCTCTTCAATATTCATTTAGTGGATTTTATATGAATTGAAAAACTTTGGTAACACAGTTCTGGTCTAGTGATAGTGATGTATTGTAGTGCACCCACTATGCTTCTCTATTGTCTTACATTATCAATGACCTCCGCTTTATGTTTAGATAAGCGTAAAATACTTGTCGTTAGGGGTAAGTAGTGGTTTAGCCTTTTCCCTGTTTGCACGAATAAGAATTTCAGAAATAAGCTTCTTTTGTGACAAGAATATCTTTGAATTTGATTTCTATTGAACTTGAATGCCCAAGAAATAATTCATTTCTCATAAATCTTTGGTTGAAATTTTTTGTTGAGATAATCTATGATGCAGCCGATTTCATCTTTACCATTCCCTATCATAAGTATGTTATCTACATATAACAAGTATGTAAATGACTGTGTTGCCATTTATCTTTTTATATAGAGAACAATCAAACTGTAACAACCCAGAATTTCACAACCAGTTTAAAAATTAGTTTTAATATAATTTTATAAGAAAATACGTCAGAATTTTAAAATTCGATTTTTAAAATCATTGCATAGCCTAAAAAAAATGAAATTTTGCTAGCGACCTCAGAATTCGGTGAGACCTATTTTGTTGGATTCAGTCAATCACAGCTAGGTTTCAAATTTTGTGCCAAACGGAATCAGTGTGTGGTCGTGCACGATAAAACAGTTTGATGTAAAACTAATGATCAGTTTACAAAGGAACGTTGTTCAGACGACCTCGGAATTTGATGACACTTTTTTAAGGATTTGTAACGACGAATAATGGTCAAGTTCCAAATTTCACGATTTTTGGAATCAGCGTGTACGCATACAAGAAGAAAAGGTACGCTAAAATCGCATTAATGAAACTAGTTTAAACTTGATCGAAAAATAAAACAGAAGGTCAAACGAACTCGGAATTCAACGAAACCTGTTCCGTTGAATTCGTAATTACGTTTATTATCATAATCCAAAATTTTAGGATAAATGGAAATGATTAGTGATCGTGCGATCGAAACAAGTGGAGGCTAACAAGCTCACTTTTATGAAGATAAGGTTATTAAAATTAAATTAAAATGAAGGCCATCCAACGAGCCAAGGTGGCTTTGTTTGGACACATGGGATCGCGCCACATCAGCGGTCTGCGTGAAAAGAGGATATTTGCAATTAAAGCCCCCTCTTTCTTTCTTTTCTTTCTTTCTTCCCTTTCTTTCTTTTCTTTCTTCCCTTTCTCTCTTTCTCTCCTCCTTTCCTTTATTCCTCTTACCTCTCACTCATGGCTTCCACCTCCCTCCAAACCGCCATCACTACCTCCCCTTTCCCCTGACCACTTTCCCCTGCCCTCCCTCACCCCCTACATGCCGGCGCCGCCTCCCCAAGGCCACGACCGAACACTCCAAGCCCCCCTTCGACTAAAGATGACTCCTTTTTGCTCGCCGACACTTCCTACACCTACCACTTCTATAACACCTAATACACCTTCTAAACTATCCAAACTCCTTCTTTTTGACGATTTAATTCCAAATAGCAGAGTCGTAAGCTTCAGCACCCGCTTTTGTGTCCGTTTCCGCCTCTAGTGCACTTCATTCTCCCCAATCTACCACTACAAAAGTGTTAGAGGGTCTAGAAAGCGAAGTTCAAACACCGTGAACCTCCAACAAGCAGTATAGGAGCTCGGAAAGGTCGCATTCCTCCACATTAAAGTTTTGGTGGAGTGGTACTCTCGGTGAGAAATCTAAACTCACATTTAAAAGGGGTAGATTAGAAAGTTCGTTGCATAAAAGAGTATTGTTAAGTTAAAAAATTAGTGTTAGTTGATAAATAAAATTTATTAAGTTCTGAAATAATTTTTAGTTAGATAAAAATGTGATTTTTAACTAATGTATATGATATAGATTGGATATGTGATTTGTATAAATAAAACTATATCGATATCATGAAATTGTAACTTGAATTGGATAAATAAAATTAATGGTTAAGCGTTAATTGATTGTAGTTAAAAATAAAAATAAATTGCGAAGTAATACGATGTACATGTTATAATAATAATAATTTATTATGATGTTGGCAAGCGATTGACAATGTAAAATTGTAATTTTTATCAGTTATAGTTGGTATTCTTGTTTGTTCAACTTATGAACTATTCACAAAATTTATTTATTGTTAGAAGCATTGTGTGAATATGCGACACTTGCATTTCACACCATGTGGATGGACACTTTGTGGTGCCTTAAATGGCATTGGATGATTGAGTATTTATTTATTTGTGACTACTGTGCATGACTTGGATGTGTATGATGGTCTTTTGGATGAATTGAACATACGCCATAGGATAGTGACAGGTATTGGACTACACTGCATAAGCATAGCATATCATACTCATATAAGCATGTAGTTGCTTGATGCTTATTTGATGTGAACCGTATTGTATTAATTTATTTGATGCCATACGATGAGAAAATGATCGTAGATCAGGTATATGGCAATTGGTTATCGAATGAAGACGGGACTTGATGTGGACTTAAATAAACATATAATGGAATTTGCAGGATTTAATGACAAACCCTACGCAGGTCTGAGGATGACAAAAATATACACGTCACTCTAGTTATATATATGTAACACAATGATTTTTAAATCCCACATGGGCATTGGGATGGTTTATTTTTTACACAATTCTCAGTGTATCACATGTTGTATGAATATATGTTAATTAATTGAGGCCTGTTGAGGCGAGTTGTGGTTTTTCCGAGCACTTCGTACAAAGGAGGTTATGACGATTTTTTCCGAAAACGTAAGGCATTAACCAAATATTTGGTGAATTAAATAGTTTGGAAGCCGTTTGATGAATTATATTTATATATGATAAATATAAATTAAATTAAACGGATCACCCAATGGTAGTTCACGTTTTCAACTCGTAATTTTAGAAGAGTATACCAAGAGATCCGACCATCGGATTTTCGTAAATTAGAATCGTTGAATTCATTTTTAAAAGATCTTTCCAACGATAATAAATATGTTAAGATTCAATGGTTAGATTTTTAGATGTGTTTAGTTCAAAATTGCATGAAAACCGTGCCAGTGCAGCTGAATGACCTCAAACGTCACTCGACTGAATTGAACTATTTTTTTTATATATATAAAAATAGCGAAAAATCGTTTTAAATTATTTTAAATGACTCAGAACATATGAAAACCAATTTTTCTTGGTTTATAAAATAAAAATGGTTAAGTACGATTTGGCGTGAAAATTATAAAAAGAATTTTGGATATGTTATGACTGGAGTATTTAATTCAATGATGGAATTAAATTCTTGATTGAACCTTTTATACAAGGTAATGAAATGAATTGGGAAGGCCAGTAGGCTAACCAAGGAAAAGAATTCGATTTGAAATTTTATGCAAGAATTTTTTGAGAAGACCGAGTTAAATCTCATTTCAAATAATTGAATGACAAGTAAAAGTCAATGATAATGAAGACGGTACAAGACCGACAATCTTTACATCGAATGGATTACTACTGATGCCTTAGATATGGGTAGCTCCCTTGAAGGGGTCATAGTGGTAGTTGTCCGAACGTACTTATTGATAGTCCGGATATGCGAGGACCTCTCTCCTGTATTGGACATAAGGAATGAGGAATAATGTGCCTCTAGTTTCGTTTAGACCCAGAACGAACTTGTAAATGGATGATGCATCTGGCGTTCGATTTCATTACGTATTGATTGATTTCTATAAATTATATATCTGTTATGTGGTGGAGAATTTATTCTCTTTCTTAACACCTGTCTCTGAGACGTATGATCTTAGAGGTTATATATTGGTAGATATTAGTTGTATGACATAGATTGTCAATGTGGCATGCTGAGATGCAATGATCACGGCTTTTGTTGAAAAGCAGAGTATTGTGGTTGATGATCAAAGCATGGCTTTAATATAGCATAGTTTTGTGTATAGCATTGATTCGCGATCCTCACACCCTGGTATGAGTCAAAAACGGGATAGTGACTGCAGGGAGTGCATGCGTTTCTTTCTAGCTAGAAGTAGTGTCATGGTATGGAGCCCAGACATTTTTACATATATGGTGGATGGATTGCGAGGCGCGTCGGATATGATTGGTCGACATACTGACCATTGGTCGACATACTGACCAATTTGAAGGTCCGATAGGATCGGGAAACGTATTGTTCAGGAATAATCAATCCACAAAAGTAAGAGTGAACCGACCCAGGAGATCCCAGGATTATTAAGGGTGTAATCCTGAGGCGTTTGCTAGAGTGTCTCGAAACCGGTAAGGAGACATCCCATGCCTTAATTTATGATGGGAATCCAATTTTCGATATACATCGTGCGGTTTTAGTTGTAAACTTATATGCCAACATACTATATGGCACCAATGTCATCTATGATTAATATGTTTATTTTGAAAGTGTTATTAAATAATCTAGATGCTAATAATAATATCAAATGATTTTTGTTTTATGCGTATCAAGCACAATTGGTCGTTATAAGGTAGTACTCTATCCTTCGTCTTGCGTTGCATTGTGTGATGGGACCAGAGTCTTATAACGGCTTCATTTTTCTAAAATGTGTAATGACCTACTCTTTCGATCGTTTCAAGTCGATAGTTAAACCAATCCAAACCATTCGAAACAACCGATTATTAATTGTTATGGGGTTAAAAATAAATCATCATAGAATCACAACATAGAAATGCACAATATCTCGCAGAGAAAGAAATTTTTTATACAATAATACAAAATTTTATTTATACATATCAGAGTACAAAAATAATAAAGATATAGCAGAAGACTGGGTAAAGATACTTACTGCATGAAGAAATAAAATGATTTGAGTAACAAGCATAAATGACTTGACTTTAGAAATACTTGGGCTCCAATACGCAAATCTCTAAAGCTGAAATACTTGGTCCAATCTGAGCATTTGCACAAAAAACAAACAAAATACTCGAATCAGGACTAACATTCTCATATAAGTGAACTAATTCAAATGAAATGTTTAATGAAATGCAGATAAATTAAAGGAAGTTGGGGACTCAATCCTTTAAGGATCCGTGAAACTAATACGTATAATAATACGCTATTATAATAGTGTCTATTCAGTAAAGTATGATATTTTAAAAATAGCGTAAGCGGGATTATATTTTTACCCATACACTGTTTACAGACGTTGTTGTACACATTGCATATTAAACACCAATAAGTCGGTAGATACTGATGTGGCGCAATACGATAATGTTAAATCAAAATTGTAGGGGTTAGATCAAGGTAATATGACAAGGCATGCGAGGCAATACCCAGGGAAGGATTCTACCAATTGCCCTCCCAAACTGGTGGTAATGCATAGCCGCAGCTACCGCCCACCTCAAACACACTCCCATGTTCAAAGGGGCATGGTATCGAAGGAGCGTGTTCGATCGGAATTGCTAGCTCACTTAGTCACAGTATAGCTCATGTTTTAGTCATTTTAATTATGAATCGAAGGTCAAGGATATGCCATCATCATTCTCTTGCTTCATTCCAGTAACGTTCGTCATTTATCCTACTTCGTTCTGGATCCTACAACACGTACACAGTTGTCAAAGTGGTATTGGTATTGGCAGAGAGTATGACACTACCGACTCCGGTCTCTTTAACAAACACATGTTTACATTTTTCACACCGTGGTCATTAAATTGGAAACCGTATTCACGTATCACAAGTTGATAATTTTCGAGTATTGATTTAAATCAATTTCTAAACATACTTGAATATTAGTCTAGTTCAAATTCCAAATCTTATATACACAAACAATCCTTATCAAAACCATTCAGGTTTATATTTCGATTCCATAACATCTTGCTACAATAAATCTTTATTTTAACCACTTTGGTCCATTGATTCATATTAGACTTCGATTTTATTTAAAATAGTAAAATATATCTAAAATAGATAAATTTGGAAAATATAAATGCATATATAATTTAGTGTAAGATAGTTTTTATTAATAACATAGTTTAAATAAAATGGTTATAAGGTTTAAATGAGAAAATAAATTATACACACACATATATATATATATATATATACTTATAAAATGCTTATGGAAATAATAATAGAACAAAATTTGTTTAAGTAAAAAATAGTTTGATGTAAATAGTGGTGATTTAAATACTTAATCCAATCTGAATCGATCATCCATACTCAAAAATGTGATTCATCGCTTATTTTCATATTTCAACTTCTCGTTTAAACCAATATACACTTAACAAGTAAAGATTCCAAACTTTAAGTATACAAGTAGAAATTCATTTCTAAACCATTACTTTTACTTGTTTTATAAATTTAGTTTCAAATTTAATTTTATGTGAATTCGAAGTTTATTCCAAGGTATTATATTCCAAAACAGCTTTACTCATTAAGATACCTCTTAATTCACACTTATCCAATATTTAACCTGCTTTGTTTTCAAATTTAAAATCTCATGTCAAATTAAAACTTAAGTAAAACAAATTTACTTAATTTTTAACAAGATTACATCATAGCATTTTATTCTTCTAAAGTTAAATTTATATAAGTTATTAAGTTGAATGTTTGTATCAAAACAACTTTGTTACACTTTTAATCGAATCTTTAACTAAATTCTTTTACACTGAATCAACCCATTGTAAATTATCTTATTATGAAAAGTTAGTTATATCATACAAAATAGGTTTTCATAAAATGTCTAAATAAATTATAATTAACTTTAAATAATAACCTTTATAAACTTATATTTAAAAAAAACTCATTTTACTACATTCTAATCTTACATTACTTTAAAGTTCAACTAATTTTTATGAAAAAAAATTCTTTCAAACATCACTTTACATAATATTTTAATTTCATTATAAAATCTATTTATTAAAATCGATATATATTTATAACATTAAAATAGTTTCTATTTACCAAGGCGTTCGTATATAATGTAACACCCCACCTCCGTTAAGGTCACTCGCAAAGGGAATGCCTTAACTTTGGTGGAGCGTTTTTAGTAGACAGAACAGAAATTTACAAGACAGATAAAGTAGTACTTGAAAATTTTATAACTTTATTACAGCAGAAGAAGAAATGAGTTTGGTTACATCTTTCAAAATCACAATATTGGAATTCATGTGCATAAATATCGGTCTTGTACAAAAGCCTTCAGAATGCTTAGTTTTTAAAGCCATAATCCCCAATATAAACTACCATGGAAAGATAGAGCCAAAGCCAAGAAATACTTCAAACACTTCAAGCAAAGAGAATCAGAATCAAGCTCCTATGTTTCCACCTTAAGAACCTGGGGTTGGGGGGGGGGAAGAAAAGAGGAGAAACAAACTAGGTCAGACATAAGTCTGATTAGTCCAGTGACTTTCAACATATAAACAGATAATAGTATCATGACATGTAAATAAAACTGGATGAGAGATAACCACAACAGGAATAGCAGGTTAACAGAAGAAACGGAATGATATAGGCTAAGCCTAAGCTTCTTACTTAGTTTTCATTTCTCTGCACTAATACTACTGTAACAAGATTAGGTGTTACCCTAATGTCTAAACTGAAACAGAAACGGAAACAGAATAATCTTTACAGAAACAAAATGCTAATAATGGGCCTTTACCACCCGAACAAAGGCAGACGGTACAGAAACAAAATGCTACTAATGGGCTATTACCACCCCCAATAGACAAAAGGTACAGAAACAGAATCGGAAACGGAATCAGAGACGGAAACAGAATAATCCCTACGGAAACAGAATGTTAGAATTAGGTGTACACTAGTAATGGGCTTTTACCACCCCAACAGACAGTACCATGCAGAAACAGACAACTGTTGCCACCTAACAGAAACAGACGGTACCAACAGAAACAGACAGAACTAAGTGTATCCTAAGTCCTACCCCCAAGCGATCAGCTCCCTAATACATAAATACCCTGCGTCGGCCCCACAGTACGGTGTATCACTCCCTAAAGTGGCAACCTATTGGCATAGACCTATTTACAGATGTCACGGTGTCTTACATCCTCAGAGCAGACCGGACCCATGCATGCACATGAACTGGTTGGAATGCGCCATCAACACCCCTCGCCATTACCAGAATGAACTGCTTATAATTAGTTCAGTAAGCGTGCCTGAACCCCTACATAGTGTGGGGTCAAAGTTTTGATGCCAGAAAGGGTTACAGACTAATATGAGTCCCAAACAACAGATGACACAAGCATTTCCCCTCCTAACCTTGTGTCCCCAGACTAGCAAATTTCAGATTAACTTGTTTACAAGTTTCAGACAGAGTTCAAATTACTAGTTCACAGATCAGACAATCAAGTCAACAAGTTTTTAGATTAGCAGATCAGATGTACGAATTTAACAGACTTACAAATTGTCTAACTTTGTATTGGGCCTACAGATTCACGAAATGGGTTTATTAGATTCATCAGTCCAGTTGGTTTAACCCTATCCACCCAACACTTTTTAGACACCACATTTCTCTTAAATTTGCATTAATTAAATATTAATGCATAGACCTCTCACATTAGGTCGGTAGCTTGCGGCAACTGGATGTGCCGGGTGGTTCCGGGAAGACTTCTGCCACAAGCCAGACCTAACCTCGTGTCTAAGCATATTCTAATTATGCCTACGACCTCTCACATTAGACTAACAGTTTGCAGTTGCTAGTTAAGCCGGTTGGTTCCGGGTAGGCTTCTACCGCCAACAGATTCTAACCTCGTGTCATAACCAATTTATTTCAATAAAGATTATACAGGTATCAGACTAATTATGTCCATTTAACATATTAAACTTCTTTACAGGTTACAGTAGATTAATCAAATTTCCATATTTTACTCAATCTTAGATCGAGCCCATGGATTTTCATACCCAAATTACAATTATTTACCTTTCAACAGATTAGGCAATTCAACAGATCTAGCAGATTAGGCGATTCAACAAATTAGCAGATTAGGCAATTCAACAGATTTAGCAGATAATAGATTTAGCATATTAGGCAATTCAACAGATTTAGCAGATAACAGATTTAGCAGATTATATATTTCTAAAATTCTATTTACATATCTTGCCTAATCATAAATTAAGCCTAAACTTACATGCCTAAATCATGGTCATAATTCATAATACAACATATGCCCAAATCTTTATTTAAACTTTGCACAGTACAGAATATTCTCTAAAAGCCCAAATCATGATATACCATATGAATTATGCCAAATTATAGCCTTTAATGCCAAATATCCAAAAATCCACTTTTAGGTGTATTCACATTGATAGTTATCCTAGTATAATATGGGTCTCTACGCCTAAGTCACATATTCTTTTTTTCAAATCATGAATCGTTACATAAAATATGCCCAAAAATCTAGATCTTTAAATTATAACATCTCAAAATTAGATCTTAATTTTAAACAAGCGTTATGTCCCCAAGTTTCAAGTCACATGTTATCATACGATGATTCTCTTCTTCCAAATTTCATAGTATACATAGATCTAGATCTAATTTACAACATATGTCCATTTCTCAAATCAGTCAAAGATCAGTCATGTTTAATTATGCGTTATCCATTATATTTCCCAAAATTTAGCATTCGTGCGTTAATCTCTTATGAGATTTGGCGTAGGCTCGTGGTAGTCTGGCTATAAACAAAAAGGAATAAAAGAGGGAACAGATACAGAACAGTCATAATCAAGATAGATCCACAGAAAAGTATGCATAATCTCAGATCCAGATTCACAAAAATGTCAAGATAATTTTTAAATTTCATATCTGAGAATAACTGTACTCACGATTGAAAAGGTAAATCTTGATTTCTGGGATCTGTATTCTGACACTGAATAGCACTCTTTTGGCATAGACTATCGATTAGATTAGAAAATAGTTGTTCTCTTTTAACTCTATTCAGATTGGAAGAAGATGCACTAGTTCTAGTTTTGATTCTTGCAGAGTAGCGATGCCATTTTTATTTTTAGTTAGAATAGAGGCAGAATGAAATTATGTGGAGAGAAAGCTATGTTTGGGGGTGTTTAAATAGGTTAGAGCTCACGAATCCGGTCAGAAAGGCGTCTAGGTGCAGAAAAATGGATCTGTCTCCAGATCTGGAAAAGGGGAAAAGGTCGACCCTGATGTTGACCTGTTTACCCAGGTCGACCGTAGTGTCGACCCCCAGGTCGACTCTAGTGTCGACTTGGGCCCTGGGCGGGAATTTTCCCGCCCATCCTGGGTGTCTGTTTTGAATTTCGAAATCTGATTTTTGAATTTCGGGCTGGTTTTTACTGAAACTTCTGAAGGCCATATCTTCTTCATACGGAGTCCAATTAACGCAAACTTGGACTCTATTCCAGGAAGAATTTCGAGATGAACGCAATGGGATAACTCGTTTCCAATAATTATTTTGTTACAATTTAATTATTCTCTGGTTTGTTATTCTTATGTTTACAGAAAATACGGGGTGTTACATTCCCCATCCTTAAAGGATTTCGTCCCCGAAATCTTCAAGTTAAGAAGAATGTGTCCTACCATCCAATCACCCATCTACTCAACCATCATCCACAAGCATCCATTGTCCTTAAAAAAATTTAATGTTGTATGAACATATGCAAAAGTGTGTGTATATTTTCCTTATCTAATGCAAAGATCAGGCGGTCCACTGATTCAGTTGACCTCCTTAATGCGAATTATGTCAGTGCCATGAGTCCAACATGTATGCAAATTTCCTATTTGATACATATAATTTCTATATGAGTGCACAACCGTTCATTCATATGAAACGTCCATGTGGTGAGTCAACCATTTTGCATCCATAAAAAATTTAAAAATGCACACACACATCCATATGCAGTTAGGGGTGAGCGTTTGGTTGGTTTGGTTTATCTGATGATGAAAATTATCAAACCAAACTAAAACCGATAAAAATGAAAACCAAACCAAACCGACCAAATTAAGATTGGTTGGTTCGGCTGGTTATCCGATTTAACCGAACTTAAACTATTTTAGACTTTATGCTCGTAATAATAACTATAATTTGAAATAAATTATAAATATATGATTTAAAGTATTATTATTTATGATTTTTATGCTTCTCAAAAGTAATTATGTTACATATGTGATGATTAAAATTAATTTGGATAACTAAATTAACCCAAAATATTTACTATAATATCGATAATTTTGAAAATATAATAAAAGTTCGGTTAATTCGGTTTAACCGATAACCAAACTAAATAATTTTCCAAACCGATTACAAACCGTTCTAATTTCAAAACCAAACCAAACCGACCAAATTCAATTGGTTTGGTTGGTTTATTCGGTTTAACCAAATAATGCTCACCCCTATATGCAGTATGAGCGTGTTTTTGAGCCGATCTAGTGCTTAGTGTGTGTATATGCATCCACGAGCTATCACTAGCAACCAGTTGTAACCATCAAACATAACATGTCTCAAACACATGTTTACACCCATTAGTTTGTACTAAAGGTCGAAGATTCGATCGATATGATACAACCGAGTGACAGAAGCAAGTACGATTAAAACAAAAGCTTGGTTCCCATTAGACATCGGTTTAAGAGAATAAACCCCTAAGTATCAACCCCGAACACCGAAATCAACATCAGATTGACACTCAGAGAATCACTCCCATTAAACAAATGTCCAACTGGAAATCTACTTCATGCTTTGAGTAAAAACCCCTATCCTTTTCAGAAATATTCAGATACCTATAGACTACTGATACAGATCAGATTACCAAATGATTCTTAGGAAACTAAGCATGATAAAAATCCAGAATATATGCGTCATAGTCAACTTAACGCCCAACACAGATACCCTCAAACCCCAATTTATCACAAACAAATGAGTCTTGACCCTCATTGATACTATAGCGGAATCAGAAACAAGACTAGTATTAAAGTGCAGAGTTTCAATTACAGAATCAAAATGCCAGAATCAGAAAGAGTTTTTACTCCACAATCAGATAAGGAAATTAAACCTTCTACAGAAAGTTTTCCTATTTCTATCCTATCCACCGGCCTCGAGGGTATTCGCCTGCCCTCCAAAAGTAGGACCTGTCCTCTGCCCTTGCCCTCGTTTCTTCGGGCAGTCCCTAGTGAAGTGTCCCATATCACCACAGTTAAAGCAGGTGCCCTTCCTCTCTTTCTGCAATCCTTGTTCAGATGGGTCGAGCTTCCACAAGTAAAGCACTTCTTCTCCTTCCTGTCTTCAGACTTCTCACTACAACAAAAAACACTTTTCGCAACAGGCGATATCTGTTGCAGTAGACCTATTGCAACAGGCCCGCGCCCGTTGGTATAGCCGGAGTTGTAAAAAGTCCGCAACATGTTTTGCCCGTTGCAATGAAACGTTGCAGTATACTTTTCGCAACAGGCAAAATCTGTTGCAGTAGGCCTATTGCAACAGGCAAAGGCCCGTCTGTATAGCCGAAGTTGCAATAGGTCGGACCTTTTTTGCAACGGTTATTTCCTGTTGCGATAGACTTTTTTGCAAGAGGCTTTTGCTGTTGCAACAGAACATTTTGCAACAGTATATGCCCGTTGCAATAGATTCATAAATCTGTAAAAAAAAAAAAAAAAAAAAAAAATTACAGCTTATAGATATTACATATTAAATGTATTTATTTTAGTAATAGTGCATATCACAGAATTAAATAAAAAAATAAATTTTTTATTTTAATAAAGTTTTAATAGTACAAACAATTACAATAAAAGTTTCTATAATTTTCATACACCATTCATGTATAACAATTATTTCTCTCACACAACAATTTTTTTCATATAGAATTTTCTACTCATATTTCTACTCTATCATACATCTACAATAACAAAAAGATAAATATCATCAGTTCACTAGAACAAATTTGCAGTTCATGCTCCAAGTTTGTTGTCGATCATGAACATACACATGCCTATCCAGGAATATGTATGTCATTACAGCGAACTCCACATCAAATAAAAACCTAGAACTGACAACACCTTCTGTGCTTCCTTGCAACCCATTGATATGCAATACTGCAAAATCCAACTTTTTTAACTGACTTGTTTCAACAAATCTATAATGCTTTCTTAACAAAAAATGAAAGTAAATTACCTGGAGGGGACCAAAATCAATTGCAGTTTACAGGTATTATATTGCCAAAATGTTAAACAGGTTGAACTTCAATGCTCCATCTGTTAAATATCTTCCTCTAGATGTATCATTCAAGCTAAAAGAAGATAAAGAGTGCTCGGTACACATGTATTTAATCCAACAATAACCTGACCATGATAAAGCAGTTTACAAATAAACTTTGTTGAGGATGTACCTGAAAATTTTCAACTGTGGTCATCATGTTCTTTGAGAAGAAATTAAAAACTGCACTGGAAAAAGCAAATGCAACTTATAAATTCTTCCCTTTAAATATCTCCATTGCTGTTGTACGCAAACCTTGTATGCTTTCCTTCAAATCCAGGCAACTCCATGTTGATCTTTTCTTTCACTGTCATTTTGCTTAGTCCACATATCATGCATTGTCAATTTCTCCATTACTGTCATTTAAGGTCTATAACATAATTAAGCATGAATATGCGAAACAGTAAAATATTTCCCTTGATATACCCATAAGTTGTAAAATAGCCAAGTGCCCTTTTTGTTCAAAAGCCTAAACACACATCAATAACCTCCGTGTCTGCCTCCGGACCAGCGATTGAAAGCTAATCGCGCACGATCTCCAGTGAAGCTTCTCCACATCAGTTCTTTACTTCCAAACTGAGCTCGCTACTGCTGACGCCAGCAAATTTGAGTATGACCAAACTCAAGGTAAGACCTGTAAAACCATTCTTTTAGATTCTTGCTATTTGAAAGTTTTATAATCTGAACCAAGGTTACCTCTCTGTGCCTACCTTCCCCAATCATTCACATCTGTTAGATATGCTATCACTGACTATCCACTTTATTTAAGTTATTCCATAGTGTTCCGCACAAAATTCGGGCTAGCTGTATACTTATCTTTGCAAAATCATATATAGGGTTCAAAGCACCATAGTTCTTTAACAAATGAAGCTGTAACTTAATATGAAGTGAAGATTTCGATGGACCTTTGGAAAAACAAAGTAGTCCCATCAGAGAAACATGCCGATATCCCGCTCCTTGCTTGAACCTATTTGAATCAGAGGAAAGTTCTTTAAAAATAAAGAGTTGTTTCATGTGCAGGCCAGCTGAGTACTTATCTACGTAAATGAAGAGTAAGTTTAGAAAAATTATTGGTTAATTTTAGGAAAATTAGAAGTGCGGTTGTTAGTGTGTTCAGTACTCCCCATAACAATTTTAAATATGATTGGAGTTCCCTTAAAATTGGTCATCCCTTAACCAAATTTGGAGTGCGAATAACAATGCCATTTTTGCATGTGAGTTTCTCTTCGTATTAGATGGAGTACAGTTTACTGGATGATCTTATCATGCACTGGAATGAACTGTGTTTGATGGTTGTGTGTTTGTTGGCTTAATTTACCTCTGGTTATTATTGATCAAAAGTAACATGATCTGGTTAGACTCACATGTTATATATAGCGGCTTAATATCTATATTGTAGCTGGATGAATATGCCATACATTTAAATATTTTATTTCATTTATATTCTTATAATTTAAACTTGTTTATTTCAATGAAATTTTGGGAAGTTAGATATTATAAATGCTTTGAATTACCTTCGCACATACTATTTTCCTTCAGTGGTCTATTATTTGAACCTGTGGTAATAATTCTGGTCTTAGTTCCCAAGTTATGGGCTTAAATCATTTCTAATTTGATTAAGGAATATACATAGTACCGGTATTAGCCATCTGAACATCATTTCATAGAATATGTTTAAAAAATCTTATGCAAAACAAAACAAAATATTGAAAGAAAGGGGGGAAATGATTTTGACACTAGAGCTACGTATGTTTACTCTAAGTGGTTTATTTTCATGCCCACCTTCAACAAATTCAGTTCACATATTCACATCTTTGTAGTATTTGGTAATATGTTAATGCACAACGTATACAGTGAGTTTGCACTTGATGTGCAGACTGTTTTTTTTTGTTTTGGCTTAGCAGACTAAATTGCTCTGGTTTATTTTGGTGGTCTTGAGATTCTGGGGTCTAGTGCGGTTAAATTTGTAGATCTATTTACTTTTGTATTGGTAGCACAGAAAAATGATCATAGACATCTTTCCTTTAGCTGTTAACACAAGTAATCATTTTCAACTTCACTTCCTTCTCAGTTCACAATTTAATGTTCTTGAACACCCATCTCTTCGAACTTCTGTTGGCACACTGCTGGCTCAAACACATTATGTCAATTATCATCACATCATATCATAATCTAACACCTATGTTTGAATTTTATTTCAGCACAAATGTGATTTGCGCAATTACGGTAAAACGTTCTTGATTTGGTTTTGCTGTTCTCTTTGTAGGAATGTAAAATACTATACAGTTTATTAAACGGAGGCGTTAATCTTGCGAATATGCTTTTAAAACAATGCGCATGTTATAACAGGGCTAACAGAAAAAAAGGTCACAGAAAATAATTAATCCCAAGTGTTTTGTATATAATAAGTTTCTCTGAATACCAATGATGTATACTTCAATATGATAGAATACTGCTCAAATGCGATCACACCAATAAAGCGCATAGAATTTTAAGAAGCTTAAAATTTGTATCTGTTTCTTGGTTTTTACTTTCAAGTTAGAATAAATAAATAAACCTGGTCTAAATCATATTTTAAATTATACTCCAATTTTGTTTTCTACGATTTCCCCTGTATTTTTCTGATAATAAATCTAATTGTTCTACAATAAAGCTAATTGTTAACATAATAATTATACTTCAAAATCCTGATTACACCATTTGCGGATGTGCTGCAAGATTGGGAATCACTAGCATAACGTTGAGAGTGATGTAGACAAACCGGATACTTCATTCTAAATACAACAATGCTAGGGAGCCCGAACGTTTCCCTGACAATATGTGCGGCTGATGTGTATTTGGGCCACGTTCTAATTTTTTCCCAAACGATACCACGTTCTGTCATCTTCCCCGAAATCCATGTCTTCTTCTTTTCCCATATATTTTCCCCAATTTCCTTCTAAAATTACCACTGCCTCAACATTTCACATCTCTATCTCTGCAGGACAGGCCTGCAACTCCCATGGACAGCGGTTAGATTTTTTTTTTTCTCCAACTTTGCATCTTCTTTTGGATCACACGAACCACCTAACGGTGCAACTTCTAATTATGCATAATGTTTCAACAGTTCTATTGTTGTATGCTATACACAAGTGAAATTCAAACTTGTTGTTTCTTCAAATTTATAGTTAGTTTATTGTCATAAATTTCATCTTTGCGGTTCAGTTTCAGTTATTCATATTGATTTTATTGCAATTATCCTGTTTGACGCAATGTCTCAGAGACACTGCAAATTCTACAGAACAAAATAGGAATAGTAAATTCAACCCACTATGCAATTAGCATGTGTTATGCAGTGTTGCATCAAGTCCAAGACCGGACAAGTTGTTGACATTATAATTTTCTAAATGTTACAGTATGCTCTTTTTCTTCCCTAGCCAACTTAATTTGTAGTATATTTGTAGTTCATATTATTATATGTTTTATGACATGTTGCTAAACTGTTACCTACATTTTTTTTCCAGAACCATATCTTGAATCTTGTGATAATTTCAGTACAGAATTATCACGCAATGAAATTGCTATATCTACTGATTCTGCATTAAACGAAAAGTTATCTCAAAATTCGGCTGTCGATGAGACGGTAAATGAGAAAGCATTTGTATTTGAAAAAGAAGTAATCACACCTGAAATTGGCATGATATTTGATACCACGGAACAAGTATTTCAATGTTTTAAAGATTACGCAAAACAAACGGGATTTGCAGCATGAAGAAGATCAAGTAAGAGAGACGAAGATGGAAACTTAAGATATGTGACATTTGCTTGTAGTCGATGTAGGAAGCCTGAGTTCAAGCCTGAATTAAAAACCGAAAACCCATTGACGCCTCAACCAACAACTAAATTAGGTTGCAATGTAAAACTCACTTCTAGTTTAGGTCCCAATGGAAAATGGCGCATCAACAAGCTATTTCTTGATCACAATCATGAGTTAAGTCCTACAAAAGCTCGGTTCTTTCGATGCTATAGACAGATTGATGACGATGTTAGAAGACAGCTCGAAGTTTGTGATATTGCAGGAATTGGTGCGAAGAAAAGTTTTATAGCATTGGTAGTAGAAGCTGGTGGACACGAGAACTTACCGTACATAGAGAAGGACTGTAGAAGCTATCTGGACAAGGCGAGACAGTTACGTCTTGGAGAAGGGGATGCTCTTGCAATTCAGAATTATTTTTAAAAAATGCAAGCACAAAATTTCAATTTTTTTTTTAGCATGGATTTGGATGATAATGGACGTCTAAAAAATGATTTTTGGGCAGATGACAGAAGTAGGGAGGCTTATAAAGAGTTTGGTGATGTAGTTACTTTCAATACAACATACTTGACAAGCAAATACGATATGCCTTTTGCTCCATTTGTCGGGATTAACCATCATGGACAATTAATTTTGTTAGGATGTGGGCTGATTTCAGGTGAGACAACAAATACCTTTGTATGGCTATTTCGAACTTGGCTTGCTTGCATGTCTGATGTTGCTCCTCAAGGAATAATTACCAATCAAGACCAAGCTATGAAAAATGCAATAAAAATATTTTTTCATAATAGTAATCATCGATTATGTTTAAGTATCAACTTTTATATTGTTGTTTTCTACATATACTCTAATGCAGTCGAATGTTAATTCTACCTTGGCATGCGGAAAAACGATGCAGTCCGTGTTTGATGAACCTACTGTCCAGGTAAAAATCTGTTATTTGTTACACTAATACACCTAATTTGTATCCTTAAAGTTCGGTATTCATGTCAGGAACCGCATTGCCTTGGAATCAACAGTCCATACATGATTAACTCATCTGTCTTTGGACCTTGCTTTTCCAATCAAATGCATCAAACATTTTCTGGGTTGCTTCATACATACAGTCTAGGACAGCAGTATAATAATGTGAGCAATATGACTGCATGCTTCTAATTTTAAATTGTTACACTTCATTTTGTAACTCTGATGTTGAATATCATTTGTGATGCAGGGATGCCATGAACGTACAGAACTTGACAAAGAAAAAATTGTCGGAGATGACACTGCCCTCCCGCAATAACTGTTCGACTTCATGATAATCCTAGTTGAAACTTAGCTGAAGCTAGCTTCAAGATGACTTCCATCGATCGAAATTTGTGTTTGGAGATAAGTTTAGGTGTTTATGGTCATGTGTTGTGCTGTGTAGTTAAATTGCTGGCAAATATTTGTAAGATCATAGTGTTTTTTTTTTTTTTTTTTTTTTTTTTTTTTTGTCTGAACGAATACAATTTGTTTTCCCTGACAGCCGGTTGGTCTGTGATGCTAAATTTAGTTTGAATAAAATTTGTGTTGTTAATGATTATAAAAGAACTGCCTACATGCGGTGTACGTATATATATTGTTCATCTGTGGACTGTGTTCCAAATTATGTTCTGTCTAATTGAAAATGCACAAAAGGAAAGAATATGTGAGTGGTAAAAGAGCATTGTCAGAAAGAGGGTGCAAGACAATGTGCATGAACTATTTGTATGCTAAGAACTAATGTATACTTCACCGCAAACATGCTCCGTAATTGATTTTTGCAACCATCAATTTGAGTGTAAGTCATGAACTATAAAACACTACACCTGGTAAACAATGCAGCAACAGTTTACAAACTGTGATGCCTTCTATTTTATTTTAAACAAGAGCAAAGTTTTATTTTTCATGTTAGACAAACTCCTTTAATGTCCACAGGACCCGTATCATTGCAGACTTAGGCAGAAAATTGTAAATCATGCTCAAATTATGAAGTCTGTCATTCATATGGCACAAACAAGCAACCGTGCATAACCCATGTTTATTGATACTGCGATGAAGTTCAGTTGATGAATAGGTACAAAGTTTGGCAAGTTAATAGTTGATGAATTGCTACAAAGATTTGGCAGGTTAATAGCATTCCATGTTTATTGAGCAGTAGTAATTTGATACGGAAATTGGAAGTAAAAAATGAGAAGAAGAAGAGGAGCATGATTTCTGGGTAAAAGGTAATTAAACGTGTCGGAAAAAAGTTGAACGTGCCCCAAAATACACGTCAGCCGCACATAATGTCAGGAAGACATTCGGGCTCCATAACATTGTTGTTCTAAATAATTGCATTGATTTTGACCCAAGTGGTTATTTAGTGAGAAAATTATCTCGTTTACTGCGACTGGAAAAATGTCCTTGGGCGGAGTAGCAGCCAAAGATCTGCTGCCTAACAGCAGCTATACAACAGCAGATGGCTGCTTTATGATGCAGGGAGGGCCAGGCCACTGGCTTGGCCATCTCCTTGACCACCTGGGAGACCAGTTGTTTTTGCTTAAAATGACATGATAAATCAATGAATTTGATTTTTATTTGGAATGGTTTGATATATAATTACAACAGTTTGAGTCCTTGTAAGGAAGACATAGAGTAATGTGGTTTTTAAAAACATGTAACATGGTGGGAGTAAAACATAAACAACAAACTGACTTTTTTTGAAATCCAAATGTTGCAACATCAGACCAATAGCAATGATTTTACTCGCATAAATAAAGTGGTAATCATATGAAAATTTTGAGTGGTAAAGAGTAGTACTGCAACTTGACATTCATTTTTGAACATCGGCCTTAAACGATGGAGATGGGATGGACAAGTTTCACTTTTGAACATTCATTAATTTTGAGGCAAGTATTAAAAATCTATCTTACGGATCACTAAACTAAGCTGTTGGATTTAGGACAAGTATAAAATATCAACCATTGTATGAGTAGCTGCTAAAACATTGAACTACTTCGTAGCAGTAAAGACCGAAATTCAGCCATCGAACAGTTTGTACTCTAGAAACGAACTAAAGACTCTTTTTCAGTCTTTGATTCGTAAAGTCAAGGACTGATTTGTTTCATTTATTGATCGGTTTTTAAACAGAAACTGAAAATTTTCAGTTTTCAGTTTAATGTATTTTTGTAGTGTATTGACGCTAACTCCATCACATTTCCCTATTTTTTGTAAATTAACATTATCTGCATCTTCGACAACAACAGAGCTATTGTGTCTATCACCCACTTCATACGTTCCAGATTCTCCCTCAATACTGATGCTTTGTTATTTGCATCAACTGTCCCACCACCCTCTTTTCCTTTACTTTTTCATTATATGCTAATGAAGCTTGCAAATGCAACTTATAAATTCTAATTACTACGACACGAAGCAGGTCATACCACAGAAGAAAATTCATAAAAATGTTTTTATTCAATAAAAAAGTTCATACAGTTGCTACCTACAGTTTCTATAGCATTCAACAAATTTTCATACGAAATCAATATGCTCACCCGTCAACATTCTTCATCACCAATCATCTTCATGATTCTCCTCACATCCTAATCGCGCCCTTCAAAAAAACATCCAATGAATCCTTCTAAGCTTAAAAAGGGCAACGACAAGAGCACCATCTAGCTCATCTTAATCTTCCTTCATCTCACACGGTGAATTACCAGACCGATACAAATTATTACTGGCACATATTATCCACAAGAAAAATGAGAAATACACATAAAAGTACATCTCTGGGGATTGAAATGAGAAATACACATAAAAGTACATTTCTGAGGCAGTCAGCTGCTTAGGATCGAAATGCCCGGACTCCTCCTCGGACTGGTCAGAAAGAGATTGGGCAGTGTAAGTACGTCCAGATCTGGGGATTGACTTTAGCAACGAGCGATTCAAGGAAGCATAGAATCTCAGTATAGTTTTCGGTACTTGGCCTTGGGAAGAAAAAAGGGGGGAAGATGGAGAAAGCGAAGCGATACAGAGCGATGGTGATTAAGGCAGGAAGGCGAAAGCAGCAGATGAGGCGCAAGAAAATCACCAGGAACACGCTCACCATTATTTGAATAATAATAAGTTTTTGTGAATTGGGAGAGAACCGATGGCTTGAATTTGGATCTAGAACGAGGAATTGGGAGCGGGCACGAAGTTTAGTGCGAAGTGGTAATAAAATTTTTGGAGATCCCGCCTTTCAATTTTCGTAGCCCGCCTTGCAATTTTACTGGTGGGAAGCACGTTCCAGAAATTTGTACCTTCAGCTTTTGCTAATTAATAACAATTAAGTTTGTTATAAAATCATATTTTAAAAGAACATCCAAGGAAAGTTATTAAATAAATCTAATTAATAATGAATAATAAATATTAGTTATTAAACATTAAACTATCGTTAATCATAAATTATTTAACAGTATTTATTTTTTAAAATACCAAAAATTGAATATAATCGTCAATTATAATTATAAAGTTAAAAATACGATTATTGCAACTGATAGGAAAAAAGATAGTTGTTAAAAATTTGTTTATTTCATTTGGTAAGATAGGATGATTGCTAAAAATTCTTTTATTGCAACTATCATATGCCACCAGCATGTAATCTTATTTGTTAATAATTATATTAATAGATTTTAATTAGTGGTTATAAGTCATTTATTACTAATTATACATTGTTTATAAATTATAAATAGTGTTTATAGTTTTTTTATTAATAATTACTGGTTACGATCATTCATTAATTAGTAAACTAATTAGTAAACTATGATAAATATCAATTACTAATATATTAAATTATTAAATATTAACTTATTAAATTAAGTACATATTAATTATTATACATTAATTTTAATTATTTGTTTTTCGCAACTGGCTTAATCAGTTGTAAAAAAATACAGTTATTGCAAGTGGCGAAAACAGTTGTTAAAGTTATTTATTTGCAACTGGCTTGAAAGCGCAGTTGCAAATAACATGTTTATTGCAGCTGTTATGAAGGCATAGTTGCTAAAAGTATGTTTTTGCAATTGGAAGGGAAACGCAGTTGCTAAAAATATGCTTTTAGCAACAGAAAAAAAAAAGTCAGTTGCTAAATCTTATATATTGCAACTGCTATAAAATGTCTGTTGCTAAATATCATTTACTGCAACTGTCATTTATCGCCTGTTGCAAATAGCTAGTTGCAATAGGGTATTTTTCTTGTAGTGTCTCATCCTTCTTTTGTGTTTCATTTTTGTGCCCCGCCTTCTTGTTCTGTGGTCCTTCAAGCTTTTCTTCTTTCTTTTCACTTTTGGTTTCTTCTTCATGCATCAATCCCATGTCAACTAATTTCTCGAAGGTAGCCCCCATAGGAATGTGGGACATTGCCAATCTGTGTAGCGGTTCGTTCAAACTTTTAGCAAACCTTAGTGCCTTCTTATGCAGTGTATTTACCAAATCTAAGCCGAATCTCGCTAACTGATTAAACTTGTTGACGTACTCTCTCACTGATAAATTCCCCTGCTTCAACGCCAAGAACCTCTCTATGTATAGACTCTCTTCTGCTCGTGAGAGAAATTTCATCTCGAAACTATGCCTGAAATCCATCCATATCTCTACTGGACGCTCTCCATTTGTGACCTCCCACCAAAAAGAAGCTTCGTCCTTAAGCAACCATACCGCCAACTGTACTTCTGCCTATCGTCCACCTCGAAGAAAACGAACAAATCCTCAGTTTCTTTGAGCCAGTTCCTAGCCTCCACGAAGGATTCAGTTACATTAAAGTTCTTCCCACCCATGGCTCGAAAGTCTCTACATATCTTCGGGAAAGTATTCACGCGCGAAGGAGGAGGAACCGTTGCAGTTGGGGGAGAAGGGACGTCTGCTGGGCCCGCGTCATTAGCCCTAGCTTCTAGGTACCTCCTGAACCAGCCAGGTATTGGTGTGCCCTCCGAAAGGTTAAGATCCCCAGACATGCTGAAACGAAAGAAAAGGAAAGATTAAAAACAAAGGATAGAAAGATAGGCATATGACTTTGGGGATTATGTTTTTCAAAATAAACTCTAGTTTTGAGAATACTTCCTTTTTAAACCCTTTTGAAAATAGTTTTCAAATACTTTTTATCAAATCTGGTAACCTTCAGCTCTGATACCAAGTGTAACACTCCACCTCCGTTAAGGTCACTCGCAAAGGGAATGCCTTAACTTTGGTGAAGCGTTTTTAGTAGACAGAATAGAAATTTACAAGACAGATAAAGTAGTACTTGAAAAATTTATAACTTTATTATCGCAGAAGCAGAAATGAGTTTAGTTACATCTTTCAAAATCACAATATCGGAATTCAAGTACATAAATATCGGTCTTGTACAAAAGCTTTCAGAATGCATAGTTTTTAAAGCCATAATCCCCAATATAAATTGCCATGGAAAGATAGAGTCAAAGCCAAGCAATACTTCAAGCAAAGAGAATCAGAATCAAGCTCCTATGTTTCCACCCTGAGAACCTGGGGGGAACAGAAGAAAAGAGGTGAAACAAACTAGGTCAGACATAAGTCTGGTTAGTCCAGTGACTTTCAGCATATAAACAGATAATAATATCATGACATGTAAATAAAACTGGATGAGAGATAACCGTAACAGGAATAGTAGGTTAACAGAAGAAACGGAATGATATAGGCTAAGCTAAGCTTCTTACTTAGTTTTCACTTCTCTGCACTAATACTAGTGTAACAGGATTAGGTGTTACCCTAATGTCTAAACTGAAACGGAAACGGAAACAGAATAATCTTTACAGAAACAAAAAGCTAGTAATGGGCCTTTACCACCCAAACAGAGGCAGACGGTACAGAAACAGAATGCTACTAATGGGCTATTACCACCCCAACAGACAGAAGGTACAGAAACAGAATTGGAAATGGAATCAGAGACGGAAACAGAATAATCCCCACGGAAATAGAATGTTAGAATTAGGTGTACACTAGTAATGGGCCTTTACCACCCCAACAGACGGAACCATGCAGAAACAGACAGGTGTTGCCACCCAACAGAAACAGACGGTACCAACAGAAACAGACATAACTAAGTGTACCTTAAGTCCTATCCCCAAGCGATCGGCTCCCTGATATATAAATACCCTGTGTCGGCCCCACAGTAGGGTGTATCACTCCCTAAAGTGGCAACCTATTGGCACAGACCTATTTACAGATGTCACGGTGTCTTACATCCTCAGAGCAGACCGGACTCATGCACGCATATGACCCGGTTGGAACGCGCCATCAACACCCCTCGCCATTATCAGAATGAGCCGCTTATAATTAGTTCAGTAAGAGTTCCTGGACCCCTACATAGTGTGGGGTCAAAGTTTTGATACCAGAAAGGGTTACTGACTAATATGGGTCCCAAACAACAGATGACACAAGTATTTCCCCTCCAAACCTTGTATCCCCAGACTAGCAGATTTCAGATTAACTTGTTTACAAGTTTCAGACAGAGTTCAGATTACTAGTTCACAGATCAGACAATCAAGTCAACGAATTTTCAGATTAACAGATCAGATGTACGGATTTAACAGACTTACTGATTGTCTAACTTTGTATTGGACCTAAAGATTCACGAAATGAGTTTATTAGAATCATCAGTCCAGTTGGTTTAACCCTATCCACCGAACACGTTTTTAGATACCACATTTCTCTTAAATTTGCATTAATTAAATATTAATGCATAGACCTCTCACATTAGGTAGGTAGCTTGTGGCCGCTGGATGTACCGGGTGGTTCCAGGCAGACTTCTGCCACAAGCCAGACCTAACCTCGCGTCTAAGCATATGCTAATTATGCCTACGACCTCTCACATTAGACTGACATTTTGCGGTTGCTGGTTAAGCCGGTTGGTTCTGGGCAGGCTTCTACCGCCAACAGAGTCTAACCTCGTGTCATAGCCAATTTATTCCAATAAAAATTATACAGGTATCAGACTAATTATGTCCATTTAACAGATTAAACTTCTTTATAGGCTACAGCAGATTGATCAAATTTCCATGTTTTACTCAATCTTAGATTGAGCCTACAGATTTTCATACCCAAATTACAATTATTTAGCTTTCAACAGATTAGGCAATTCAACAGATAACAGATCTAGCAGATTAAGCGATTCAACAGATTAGCAGATTAGGCGATTCAACAGATTTAGTAGATAACAGATTTAGCAAATTAGGCAATTCAACATATTTAGCAGATTATATATTTCTAAAATTCTATTTACATATCTTGCCTAATCATAAATTAAGCCTAAACTTACATGCCTAAATCATGGTCATAATTCATGATACAACATAGGCCCAAATCTTTAGTTAAACTTTGCACAGTACAAAATATTCTCTAAAAGCCCAAATCATGATATACCATATGAATTATGCCAAATTATAGCCTTTAATGCCAAATATCCAAAAATCCACTTTTAGGCGTATTCACATTGATAGTTATCCTAGTATAATATGGGTCTCTACGCCTAAGTCTCATATTCTTTTTTTCAAATCATGAATCGTTACATAAAATATCCCCAAAAATCTAGATCTTTAAATTATAACATCTCAAAATCAGATCTTAATTTTAAACATGCATTATGTCCCCAAGTTTCAAGTCACATGTTATCATATTATGATTCCTCTTCTTCTAAATTTCAGAGTATACACAGATCTAGATCTAATTTACAACATATGTCCATTTATCAAATCAACCAAAGATCAGTCATGTTTAATTATGCATTATCCATTATATGTCCCAAAATTTAGCGTTCGTGCGTTAATCTCTTATGAGATTTGGCGCAGGCTCGTGGTAGTCTGGCTATAAACAAAAAGGAAGAAAAGAGGGAACAGATACAGAACAATCATAATCAAGATAGATCCACAGAAAAGTATGCATAAACTCAGATCCAAATTCACAAAAATGTCAAGACAATTATTAAATTTATATCTGAAAATAACTGTACTAACGATTGAAAAGGTAAATCTTGATTTCTGGGATCTGTATTCTGACACTGAATAGCGCTCCTTTGGCGTAGACTATCGATTAGATTAGAAAATATTTGTTCTCTTTTAACTCTATTCCGATTGGAAGAAGATGCACTAGTTCTAGTTTTGATTCTTGTAGAGTAGCGACGCCATTTTTATTTTTATTTAGAATAGAGGCAGAATGAAATTGTGTGGAGAGAAAGCTAGGTTTGGGGGTATTTAAATAGGTTAGAGCTCACGAATCCGGTTAGAAAGGCGTCTAGGTGCTGAAAAATGGATCTGTCTCCAGATCTGGAAAAGGGGGAGAGGTCGACCCTAAGGCCGACCCTAGTGTCGACCTGTTTGTCCAGGTCGACTCCCAGGTCGACCCTAGTGTCGACCTGGGCCCTGGGCGGGAATTTACCTGCCTAGCCCGAGTGTCTTTTTTGAATTTTGAAATCTGATTTTTGAATTTTGGGCTGGTTCTTACTGAAACTTCTGAAGGCCATATCTTCTTCATACGGAGTCCGATTTACGCAAACTTGGACTCTATTCCAGGTAGAATTTCAAGACGAACGCAATGGCATAACCTGTTTCCCTTAATTATTTTGTTACAATTTAATTATTCTCTGATTTGTCGTTCTTATGTTTACAGAAAATATGGGGTGTCACATATAATTTCCTACACTATGGTCAACTGAATCGGGTATACAACATTTCACTAATTCTAAGGTACATCATATTGTTAATTTTTATGGGGTTAAAAATAAATCATCATAGAATCACAACACAGAAATGCAGAATATCTCGCAGAGGAAGTAAATTTTTATACAAAGTATAAAATTTTATTTATACATATTAGAGTACAGAAATAATACAGATGTAGCGGAAGACTGGGTAAAGATACTTACTACATGAAGAAACAAAATGATTTGAGTACGCAAGGATAAATGAATAGACTTCAGAAATACTCGGGCTCCAATAAGCAAATCTCTAAAGATGAAATACTCGGTCTGACCTAAGCGTTTGCAAGAAAAACAAACAAATACTCGAGTCAGGACTAACATTCTCATATAAGTGAACAAATTCAAATGAAATGTTTAACGAAATGCAAATAACTTATAAGATGTTTGGGACTCCATCCTTTAAGGATCCGTGAAACTAATACGTATAATAATACGCCATTATAGTAATGTTTATTCGGTAAAGCAAAATATTTTAAAAATAGCATAAGCGGGATTACATTTTTACTCTTACGTCGTTTACAGACATTGTCGTACACATTGCATATAAAACACCAGTACGCCGATAAATAGTGATGCACCGCGATACGACAATGTTAAATCAAAACCATAGGGGTTCGATCAAGGTAATATGACAGGGCACGCGAGGCAATACCCAGGGAAGGATTCTACCAATTGCACTCCCGGACTGGTGGTATGCATGGTCGTAACTACTGCCCACCTCAAACACACTCCCATATTCAAAGGGGTCCCCCAAATCAATCATAATGTAATAGAGATGGTATCGAAGGAGCGTGTTCGATCGGAGTTACTAGCCCACTTAGTCATGTCTTAGCTCTTGTTTTAGTCATTTTAATTATGACCCGAAGGTCAAGGCTATTCATCATCTTTCTCTTGCTTCATTCTAGTGAAGTTCATCATTCATCCTTCTTTATTCTAGATATTCCACACCAAGTACACAGTTGTCAAAGTGGTATTAGTATTGGCAGAGAGTACGATAATACCGACTATGATAACTTTAACAGCCAAACATTTACATTTTTCACACCATGGTCATTAAATTGGAAATCGTATTCACGTATCACAAGTCGATAATTTTCGAGTATTGATTTTAAATCGGTTTCTAAACATACTTAAGTATTAGTCTAGTTCAAGTTCCAAATCATATATTTACAAATATTCCTTACCAAAACCATTTAGTTTTATACTTTGATTCCATAACATCGTTGCTACTATAAATCTTTATTTTATCCACTTTGGACCATTGATTCAGATTAGACTTCTATTTTATTTAAAATAGTAAAATATATTTAAATTAGATAAATTTGGAAAATATAAATGCATATATAATTTAGTATAAGATAGTTTTCATTAATAACATAAATTAAATAAAATGTTTATAAGGTTTAAATGGAGAAAATAAATTATACATATATATATGTAGTTATAAATTTTTTATGGAACACTAATAGAACAAAATTTGTTTAAGTAAAAATAGTTTGATGTAAATAGTGGTGATTTAAATAATTAATCCAATCTGAATCAATCATCCATACTAATAAATGTGATTCATCGCTTATTTTCATATTCCAACTTCTTGTTCAAACCAATATACACTTAACAAGTAAAGATTCCAAATTTTAAGTATACAAGTAGAACTTCATTACTAAACCATTACTTCTAATTGGTTTATAAATTTAGTTCCAAATTTAATTTAACGTGAATTCAAAGTTTATTCCATGGTATTATATTACAAAACAGCTTCAATGTTTAGTCATTAAGGTACTACTTAAATCACACTTATCCAATATCTAACTTGCTTTGTATTCAAATTTAAAATCACATGTCAAATTAAAACTTAATAACACAAATTTACTTAATTTTTAACAAGATTACATCGTAGCATTTTATTCTTCTAAAATTAAATTTATAAAAATTATTAAGTGTCAAAAAAACTTTATTACACTGTTAATCGAATCTTTAACTAAATTCTTTTACACTGAATCAAACCCTTGTAAATTATCTTATTATAAAAATTTAGTTATATCACACAAAATAGGTTTTCATAAAATGTCTAATTAAATTATATTTAACTTTAAATAATAATCTCTATAGACTTATATTTAAAAAAAACTCATTTTACTACTTTCTAATCTTACATAACTTTAAAGTTCAACTTATTTTTATGAAAAATAATCTTCCAAACTTCACTTTATGTAATATTTAAATTTCATTAGAAAATCTATTTATTAAAATCGATATATATTTATAACATTAAAATAGTTTCTATTGACGACGACGTTCGTATATAATTTTCTGCCCTATGGTCAAGTGAATCGGGTATATATCATTTAACTCATTCTAGGGTACAGTAGATTTGTAATGACCCGGGATTTTGACGACTTTGGTTATCGCCATAATATCAATTATGACTAACCAAACATCGAAAAATACCAGTCATTAGTGAAAGAAATTAGAGGGTGAGGAAAGATAAGATAGAAACTTAGAATAGAAGAAGAAGAAGAACACAATATCAGAGTAACACGAATCTCACAGCGGAACGAATAAATATATTTCATAACATAACTTTGAAATACAAATCTGTACTTGAATATACATATCATTTTCAAAGTACAACACTTACAACACAGCGGTAATAACCATAGCTATATGATCCTGAAGCCTCCTGCTCCAAGCTTTTCCAGTATATCTGTAAATCCCGACTACTTGACTGCCTGTACAAATTTAGGCACCCAAGAGTTTAGGGAAACAAACAAAATAAACTCTGGGTCAGTCATGGGAATGGTATGAGTAAAACAGTTTAAAACAGTTCAAGCAGGTAATCGATATCTCATAAGACCACGCTGTATAACAGAACGGGTTTTTCCCTTATGAGAATCCAAATATCTTTACATCAAAAACCTTCTGATATTATAGTAATGTCTATCAACACAATATAATAATCATCTAGCAGAAACGCTTTCATCTCACGTTCTACATATATAGTATACAAAATCAAAACCGGAAGCACGTATTGGGTAATGGGTTTCCAACTATGACAAGGTATGGAACCACCTTTCGCTAGTGTACCTCTAGAGAGGAATACACTGGGTTCAACAAGAACATCTTGCAACCCGGCCACACATGACCGACCACTCATTTTGCTTGAGTGTATCGAATGTATATCACCAACGGTTGGGATCACCAAACGTTTCCCGAATGGGACATCATCAACAATAGATTTTTAGAAGTAAATGAAACTCTAGATCAGGTGATTATACACCCTACTTCGGTGCGACCGACATAGCCATGCTGCCTGCCCGATTTCTGTCATTCACCGGATGTGAGGCTAGAAGCTACGCTTTATCATCACACCAGATTCACTTTGAATGCCACATCGTCAAATCCATCAAATCACTGATTGACGTCCTCAACCATACATTATGTGTTAGCTAAAAGAAGTTTCCATTTCCGCTTCCACTCTTGGTACGGTTGGAGAAATCAATATACGTGATCGTCTGGAAATACTCTGTCAGACATCCGTCCGTACAAGTCATCCAGGAACAGGATGAATCGAAGGCACTATTCTGTAAACAGGATAGCCCTTGCATAACTCCGTCTTAAATTTCCTTTGGCATATATCATTCGCAACGCTTATGCCAATACAGAGTGGTTCTTTGGATAATAATCCAACCGGTCTCTCCATATTAACAATGTTAAAATGGTCAAAACTTTGATAGTCTGTGATTTAACTATCAAAGAAAAACAGGTGTGCAAACAACGATATTATTTCCAGATGGAAATTTTATCGATCAAACATCATTTAACATTTATCTTTTTATTTCATTAGTTTACTTATCTCCTGTTTCCCTATATTCAATATTTCTTATTTTCTAAATTTGGAAAATATACGTGATTAACAATGGAAAACATTTCCATTTCTTGTTTTCTTTATTAGAAAACATTTCTGGTTTCTTATTTGGAAAACATTTCCAAAGCTTCTTCATTGGACTTAGACAGATGTTTAAACAAACATCGCTATGCCAACTCAAACCATTTCCTTTACTGCCGAACCGTAACTATTCCTTTGTTAAAAACGAAGCCAATCAAGTTGGGGTGGAACTACCTCTCAGACCTTAACTGAACAACATTTCTAACCTTGAAATAGGCAAAGTTCACTTTGTATTTCTTTAACTAACTTCCTTACTTAACCTTTCTTTCGAGTAACTATATTCGATTAACTCTTTTCAATTAACTCTATTCGATTAACTCCTTTGGATTAACTCTATTGGACTAGCGCTATTAGATTTACTCTATCGAAGTAACGCTATTAGATTAACTCGTTTCACTTAACTCCTTTCAAATAAACTATATTCGATAACTCCTTTAACCCTATTCGAATAAACTTTATTCGATTAACTCAATTGATTCTATTCGAATAAACTATATTCGATTAACTCCTTTTACTTCTATTCGAATAAACTATATTCGATTAACTCCTTTCCTTTAACTCTATTCGAATAAACTAAATTCGATTAACTCCATTTGGATAACTCTAGTTCGATTTAACTCTATTCAATAAATTCTAGTTCGAAATAACTCTATCGATTTACTTCAACTGATTTTCACTAACTGTTAACTCTAACTGGTTTACCCTAACGAATTAACTCTAACTGGTTAACCCTAATGGTTTAACCTATCTGATTTACTCTAACCCATTTAACTCTAATTGGTTAACCCTGATTGATTAACTCTAATTCGAATAACAAATATTCGATTACTCTTTTTAACTGACTCGACTCGACTAACCCCTTTTGAATAACTAATTCGATTTACTACTTTCGAATACCATATTCGATTCAACTCCTTTATTCGCTTTACAAAGATTTCCTTTTTAACAACATTTATTCATTTTAAAGATTTACTCTTAGTTACGGTTCTGCACTTTAAAATGATTTCCTTCTTTTAACAGTTTCCTTTTTATAACGTTTTCCCTTTTTCTAAATATCTCTTATTTATAAATATTCCAATTTATAAATATTTCTTATTTATAAATATTCCATTTATAAATATTTTATTTTCAAATATCACTTTGAAAATATTCCCTTATCAACATTTCGGTACGTTATGGTATTCAACATATCAAATCACGATGACCAGTATCGTCCAAACACATAAAATCGACAACAGATTATATATCATATCATATATCACAATGTATGAAAACAATAAAATAACTGTTGAGGAATCCAGTTGGATTCCTCCAACCTGTTTCCCTGCATCACAGATGTTAAACAATATAGATAACATCACTTTCAGTTCCATATGATATATTCTGTTAAACAGAATCAATATAGAAATTCAACTAACTGACTAGCAGTTCAATCAAACAGTCAACACACAGTCAATCAGCCAATATCTAACAGTTCTAAAAATACAACATGAAATTATAAACTGTTTAGAGTTAGTGAGATTTACTCACATTTCGCGTTAACCGTTAAATAACGATTTGCGTCTGTTGATTCAGACGGACAATTTATTTCGCAATAAATTGTAACGAGCTTCGATTCACTCCCCGTCAGTTCCATTGTGTAGATGTCGTCCGTACGATCCCAACATGACAAACCGTTTGAATTTCTGATGTCGTATGGATGAGATATTAAATTAACAAGTGAATACATTATTTTATTTATTAAAATTTAAATATAAATATAACGGGCCTTACCAAATCATTTCCGGCCCATCTGTCCTTTGAAAACCCAACTCGCTTCAATTTGTTTCATTTTCTATACCCAACAAAATTATGTTTTCCCTCCCCATGCATATTCCCCTAAATTTGCTGTCACGTTGCTACGTATATACTTTTTTTCCTCCTAATTTGGGCTTTCCATTTGATATCGGCCCACCCATCAGTTCGGATCCAAACCGTAACTACGGTTCATCATCTTCTCAAACTAAAAATCGCGAGTCTCTGGAAAAACAAACTCATGCCGTACGTTTTTAACAGATTCAGCTCCCTCCTTGTATTCTCTCCATCTTCCAGACAGTTTTCACATAGCTCTCCCTCTTTTCTTCACAAAGCAAAACATCCTACGTCCAGTAAAAAGTTTCGAACTCCTCATCTTTTATCACCGCGTTTAGGACCTCCCAAAAATACACGTAAGCAAACAAACAAAGACAGAAGCCTGCTCTGTTACCCTTCACATGCATCTTCCTTTTCACTTGTTCGGACTTTCTGTACTAACAGCACCATGGCCACCGGTTTCATCTTCCTACTCTAAAAACTGCGCTCCATTTTATACACGTATACACCCAAATACAACATGTCCCAAACTCCAAGCAAGGATCCACTTCGAGTTAAAAATACCGCATGCAACCACCTGCCTGCGTTCGTCATTTCTGCACCTTCCCCTTCGTTGATTTGCTAAACCAAAAACAAATACTACCGAAAGCTTCTCCTTCGAATTCTCCTCCACCTCTCACCTTCGAACTCGCCCTCCTATTCCCGGTTGCGTCGAACAACGTTTTAACGCACTGTACCAGAGGCAGCGACACTTTTTGACGTGGATCATCCTCGAAAAATCCAATCGAGCTCTGTACACCCCGCCGAACTCAAAACCGAACCCCATTTCATCCATCGATTCTTAAAACTGTCGAACAACCCAACCCTAGGCGACGCTCCTGGAAGACAGCGAACAGAAAAGGGGATCGAACGCGGTGAAACTCATATCAAACCAAAGAGCAACATCCCAACATCTCAAATATAAATGATTGAGAATTTATAGGTTTTTATCGGATTTTACTTTGATTTTTTTTCTTTCCTCATTTGTTTTACTGTGAAAGTTGTTTGTGGCGGCCTCTCTTGATTTACAGAAGAACGAGGTGTTAAGGTCTTAAGGGAGGAGTTAGGTTGATTATGTGGTATAGAGATTTACAACAGATATTTTTTTCTTTTTCTTACTTTTCTTATGTTGCCGACGTGGAACAAAGATTTACCATGAAGTGAAGTGTGGTTCAAACAGAAGCCACATTTTTCAGTTGTGTTTTCATTTTGCACATGAAAAGATAGTGTGTACATTCTCGGAGAAGCCCTTTTCTTTTCTAGTTTAACTTTATGTATGCGTTGGGAATGAAAAAAAAATACAGTCGTGTTCAGTGAGGTGCAGCGATCCCGAATATAATAATACCGGTAGATTGACCCATATTTTGAAACCTCCAAATGTTGATTACAGGGTGCAAAATACTCCAAATAAAAAGCTGCTTATTTAATTAATTAAAAATTACAGTAAAATTCTAGAAATTAAATTATCGTTATTTCCCAATAGAACCTCGTCTAAATTCAAACCCGATCTCTAGTTATATCGAATAAACCATTACGATCGATAAACAATTTTATAGCGACTATTCTGAAATTTGATTTGGACATATCTCAAAATCTACACGATTAAATCCTGCTTTTTCTCTTCCACTAGAAAGATATACTCCACCAGCTCCACACGTTTCTTGTTTCATAGAAATCCGGTTTAAAACGAATCCTGTACATTCAGTTGAAGTTCAAATCGCCAATTTACGAACTACATCGCCATTTCGAGCTCGGTTTTAATTATAATATAACTCTACGTTCAAACTGTCGTTTATATAATATATTCTTTATTCAAATTCAATTCTAAACTGAATTTAATATCACAGATGATCCAATTCACATCATATCGCCATTTCAGCCAATTCTGATTATTTCAGAATTAAATATATTATTTAATTTATTATTTTTATTAAATATTCACCATTATTTAATTCAATGACCATTAAATCCTTCTAATCACCTTTATTAAATTAATTAATTATAATACCTCTGCCAATGCGGGTCATTACATTCTTCCCCACTTAAAATAATTTCGTCCTCGAAATTGCTAAAAGGTAGAGGACGACCCTATCGACTGGTTAGAACATATTTGTTCACTTCTTAACTTCAGTTTCAACTAAGCCAATTTAATTACAATTAATTCTTATCACCGAAAATTTCCAAAAATCCTGAAAATTTTCTAACACCTTAACCTTTTGAAAAATTTCGCTAACACCTCCTTTGTACTGGTCAATAGGTCAAACTCCAACTCGCCTCTCTGGGCCTTCTCCAACCCAAAAGAAAATCAAACAGCCAAGCGGCTTGCCAATTCGGCTCATACTCATGCTTATATCGAATATAAACTTGTACCTTTTTGTCGGGCATATCAACTCTATCACTTTCACCTGCTGTCAATTCAGCGGATACAAGGGTCATCCCAATCAAATTCCAATCTGCTTTTATCCACAACACAACCATTCACTTATATCCAAACCAAATATCATTTCAACTCGAGTTTCTTCTCGATTCCCACTCCTAACTTGATTATCACCTTACACGTCAAATTTGAATCTCACAATCCAAATTGTCTTGATATCATTCTGATTCAATCTCAGTTACCACTTTAATTGGCTTTACTTTAATTCAAATTTTCTTTCACAAATTTTTGTTAATTTTGTTTTTAATTCAAACAGTCTTTCCCTGGGAGTTTTTAAACAGTTTACTCTTTTCAAAAATCAAATTTTCCTTTTGAACATGTCACTGAGCCCTTAATTAATATTCCATTAGTTAAATCACTTCTCTATTTCTTTATCAATATTTGTTAACCAAATATTTTCCATAACCATATTGGCCTTTTATGTTATTTGGAAAACATTTCTGAATATCGCCTTCCTTTATTTTCAAAACTTTAGAAAATATATGCAATTCCTAATTGGAAAATATTCCAATTACGTATCTCTTTTCCGATCTCGTTTATTTCTATACTTAGGAAATATTCTTTATTATATTTCCAAGCTTACACATATTTGGGTTAAAACGGATGTTGTGTAAAACATCGTTACGACAACCCAAAGACTATATTCAACTAACTCTTATTCAACATTGATCTTCGAGCCTGTAATCTTACTATTTATTTGTTAATAATGAAATCAATCAAGTTGGGGTATAACTACCTCTCAGACCTTGACTGAATACCATTTATAACGTCAAAACAAATATGACTACTTACTCGAATAATCAATACCATACAACTACTTATTCACTTTTAAACACGTATACGCTTCCTCTTTCTATTCTTACTAGATTTTATTCTTAGTCTTCCTTTTTGATTTTACTATTCTATTTTTAAGTTCGTTTCCTTATCGACTTCTATATATATCGATACGTTGATTTCTAACTATCAAATTATCTAAAATATTCTAACTCCTTAAATTCCGGGAAAAACTCGCCATAACCTCCTTTGTACCGGGAGCATCGGGATATTTCAAATAGCCTCCCATGGCCCTCATCAATCCAAAAGAAAAAGAAAAAGCCAAGCCGCTTGCCGATACGGCGCATAAAATCTCATATATGAATTAAGTACATACCTTTACGTCGAGCATTCTATTTATATACCTACATACCTTATCCATATCTATCTCAGGTATATTTATACCTGCCCAATCTATTTTAACTATACCTGATCGTTTTTAATTCTTTAGTCTATTTCATTTTATATTTGAACATGACATGTTCAAATATATGTTAACTTGCTTATTAACTAATTTGAATCCAAATTTCAAATTTAAGTTCTATATTCGATTTCAAATATCCATTTACAAATCCAATTCACCTTTCAAAGTTCAACTTCAAATTCAAAACTCGATTAACTAATTCCTCTTCGACTTAGTAAATTCTATTCAATTTATATTCAAATTTTATATCACTTCTATTGTTCAAATTCTATATATCAATTTCTATTCAAATTCTACACAAATTCTATATATTCAAATTCTATAGTTTAAATTCCATTTGAATTCTATATTCAAATTCCATTTGAATTTCTATATTCAAATTCCATTTCACTTTCGATATTCAAATCCTATATTAGAATTCCTTTATATTTTCTATATTCAAATTCTATATTTGAATTCCATTTGAATTTCTATATTCAAACCCCATTTGAATTTCTATATTCAAACTCTATTTCAATTCCATTGAATTTCATATATTCAAATTCCCTTTGAATTTCTATATTCAATTTCTATTTTTTGAATTCCGTTGAATTTCATATATTCAAACTCCCTTTGAATTTCTATATTCAATTTCTATTTCAAACTTTCTTTATTCATTCTTTAAACAAGTATCGATTTCAATTCCTTTTGAAATCGATATTTCTACTTTTGGAAAATAGATTTTTCCTTTTCAATTTCACACTTGTATTTTTATTTCTGAATTATCCAATGATAATTCTTTTCACTTCATTTATAAACTTCGTTTATAAAAGAACTATTTATAAACTTTGTTTATAAAGGAACTACTTGTTTTATTTCTTTTAAAACAAGTTAATATTACAAATCTATTTAAAAATTCAAATTCTATAGTTTAAATTCCATTTTGAAATTCAACACAACTTGTCTTTCCCAAAACAAATTCAAAACAGTATCTCTAGTAGTAATTTGTCAGTTACAACTCGAAAATGAATACTGATGATGCAGCTGTCATCATCAGAATCTATTTTCCAGTGATCGAAGTGAGTTCAATACTATAAAACCATTTCTAAATATTTCCACTTTGAAATCCATTTCAAAATATAATTCACACTGCTTGTAAAACAATTTAAAATCTCCTAGGATCTTAAATTTTCCTTATTTTTAATCCAAATCCATTTACAAACACTTATCCAATTCTCCAGAGTTTTAATTCAATTTCTGGCTTAAATTTCAGATTTAACTCATCTGATTTCACGTATTTCACTTATATGAATTCTGATTGGATATTCACATAACCATTTTACTTATAATCTTACTCGATTATAATAACAATCAATATATCCCATATATTATAATCTTGATATTTATATCTTCTTTATATCAAGATATACCTTAGGTAAACTTATTTTAATTTACCATCTTTTCAAAACATATCGTGCCAACCCATCGTATTCGAGTGTTTAGTAACTCCTACTGATACAGTGGATCAAACTGATCGACCGGAACTCATAAACTGCTCAACCAATAAATCTCCACAATATAAAACAATTTTTATATCATCTACAAATACGTTCACTCGTATATATACACTCAAACTCAATCTAGGGTATTACTAACCCTATCTCTACCGAGTCACGCAACAGAGCCAAGGTAATTCACTTAACTTAAGCTCTGATACTAACTGTAATGACCCGGGATTTTGACGACTTTGGTTATCTCCATAAACTCAATGATGACTAACCAAACATCGAAAAATACCAGTCATTAGTGAAAGAAATTAAAGGGTGAGGAAAGATAAGATAGAAACTTAGAATAGAAGAAGAAGAACACAATATCAGAGTAACACGAATCTCACAGCGGAACGAATAAATATATTTCATAACATAACTTTGAAATACAAATCTGTACTTGAATATACATATCATTTTCAAAGTACAGCACTTACAACACAGCGGAAATAACCATAGCTATATGATCCTGAAGCCTCCTACTCCAAGCTCTTCCAGTATATCTGTAAATCCCGACTACTTGACTGCCCGTACAAATTTAGGCACCCAAGAGTTTAGGGAAACAAACAAAATAAACTCCGGGTCAGTCATGGGACTGGTACGAGTAAAACAGTTTAAAACAGTTCAAGCAGGTAATCGATATCTCATAAGACCACGCCGTATAACGGAACGGGTTTTTCCCTTATGAGAATCCAAATATCTTTATATCAAAAACCTTTTGATATTATAATAATGTCTATCAACACAATATAATAATCATCTAGCAGAAACGCTTTCATCTCACGTTCTACATATATAGTATACAAAATCAAAACCGCAAGCACGTATTGGGTAATGGGTTTCCAACTATGACAAGGTATGGAACCACCTTTCGCTAGTGTACCTCTAGAGAGGAATACACTGGGTTCAACAAGAACATCTTGCAACCCGGCCACACATGACCGACCACTCATTTCGCTTGAGTGTATCGAATGTATATCACCAACGGTTGGGATCAGCAACCATTTCCCGAATGGGACAACATCAACAATAGATTTTTAGAAGTAAATGAAACTCTAGATCAGGTGATTATACACCCTACTTCGGTGCGACCGACTTAGCCATGCTGCCTGCCCGATTTCTGTCATTCACCGGATGTGAGGCTAGAAGCTACGCTTTATCGTCACAGCAGATTCACTTTGAATGCCACATCGTCAAATCCATCAAATCACTGATTGACGTCCTCAACCATACATTATGTGTTAGCTAAAAGAAGTTTCCTTCTCCGCTTCCACTCTTGGTACGGTTGGAGAAATCAATATACGTGATCGTCTGGAAATACTCTGTCAGACATCCGTCCATACAAGTCATCCAGGAACAGGATGAACCGAAGGCACTATTCTGTAAACAGGATAGCCCTTGCATAACTCCATCTTCAATTTCCTTTGGCATATATCATTCGCAACGCTTATGCCAATACAGAGTGGTTCTTTGGATAATAATCCAACCGGTCTCTCCATATTAACAACGTTAAAATGGTCAAAACTTTCATAGTCTGTGATTTAACTATCAAAGAAAAACAGGTGTGCAAACAACGATATTATTTCCAGATGGAAATTTTATCGATCAAACATCATTTAACATTTATCTCTTTATTATATTAATCTACTTATCTCCTATTTCCCTATATTCAATATTTCTTATTTTCTAAATTTGGAAAATCTACGTGATTAACAATGGAAAACATTTCCATTTCTTGTTTTCTTTATAAGAAAACATTTCTGGTTTCTTATTTGGAAAACATTTCCAAAGCTTCTTCATTGGACTTAGACAGATGTTTAAACAAACATCGCTATGCCAACTCAAACCATTTCCTTTATTGCCGAACCTTAACTATTCCTTTGTTAAAAACGAAGCCAATCAAGTTGGGGTGGAACTAACTCTCAGACCTTAACTGAACAACATTTCTAACTTTGAAATAGGCAAAGTTCACTTTGTATTTCTTTAACTAACTTCCTTACTTAACCTTTCTTTCGAGTAACTATATTCGATTAACTCTTTTCAATTAACTCTGTTCGATTAACTCCTTTGGATTAACTCTATCGGAGTAGGGCTATTAGATTTACTCCATCGGACTAACGCTATTAGATTAACTCGTTTCACTTAACTCCTTTCGAATAAACTATATTCGATAACTCCTTTAACCCTATTCGAATAAACTATATTCGATTAACTCAATTGATTCTATTCGAATAAACTATATTCGATTAACTCCTTTTACTTCTATTCGAATAAACTATATTCGATTAACTCCTTTCCTTTAACTTTATTCGAATAAACTAAATTCGATTAACTCCATTTGGATAACTCTAGTTCGATTTAACTCTATTCAATAAATTCTAGTTCGATATAACACTATCGATTTACTTTAACTGATTTACACTAACTATTAACTCTAACTGGTTTACCCTAACCAATTAACTCTAACTGGTTAACCCTAATGGTTTAACCTAACTGATTTACTCTAACCCATTTAACTCTAACTGGTTAACCCTAATTGATTAACTCTAATTCGAATAACAAATATTCGATTACTTTATTCAACTGACTCGACTCGACTAACCCCTTTTGAATAACTAATTCGATTTACTACTTTCAAATACCATATTCGATTTAACTCCTTTATTCGCTTTACAAAGATTTCCTTTTTAACAACATTTATTCATTTTAAAGATTTACTCTTAGTAACGGTTCTCCACTTTAAAATGATTTCCTTCTTATAACAGTTTCCTTTTTATAACGTTTTCCCTTTTTCTAAATATCTCTTATTTATAAATATTCCAATTTATAAATATTTCTTATTTATAAATATTCCATTTATAAATATTTTATTTTCAAATATCACTTTGAAAATATTCCCTTATCAACATTTCGGTATGTTATGGTATTCAACATATCAAATCATGATGACCAGTATCATCTAAACACATAAAATCGACAACAGATTATATATCATATCATATATCACAATATATGAAAACAATAAAATAACTGTTGAGGAATCCAGTTGGATTCTTCCAACATGTTTCCCTCCATCACAGATGTTAAACAATATAGATAACATCACTTTCAGTTCCATATGATATATTCTGTTAAACAGAATCAATATAGAAATTCAACTAACTGACTAGCAGTTCAATCAAACAGTCAACACACAGTCAATCAGCTAATATCCACCAGTTCTTAAAATACCACTTGAAATTATAAACTGTTTAGAGTTAGTGAGATTTACTCACATTTCGCGTTAACCGTTAAATAACGATTTGCGTCTGTTGATTCAGACGGACAAATTATTTCGCAATAAATTGTAACGAGCTTCGATTCACTCCTCGTCAGTTCCATTGTGTAGATGTCGTCCATACGATCCCAACATGACAAACCATTTGAATTTCTGATGTCGTATGGATGAGATATTAAATTAACAAGTGAATACATTATTTTATTTATTAAAATTTAAATATAATTATAACGGGCCTTACCAAATCATTTCCGACCCATCTGTCCTCTGAAAACCCAACTCGCTTCAATTTGTTTCATTTTCTATACCCAACAAAATTATGTTTTCCCTCCCCATGCATATTCCCCTAAATTTGCTGTCACGTTGCTACGTATATACTTTTTTCCTCCTAATTTGGGCTTTCCATTTGATATCGGCCCACCCATCAGTTCGGATCCAAACCGTAACTACGGTTCATCATCTTCTCAAACTAAAAATCGCGAGTCTCTGGAAAAACAAACTCATGCCGTACGTTTTTAACAGATTCAGCTCCCTCCTTGTATTCTCTCCATCTTCCAAACAGTTTTCACATAGCTCGCCCTCTTTTCTTCACAAAGCAAAACATCCTACATCCAGTAAAAAGTTTCGAACTCCTCATCTTTTATCACCGCGTTTAGGACCTCCCAAAAATACACGCAAGCAAACAAACAAAGACAAAAGCCTGCTCTGTTACCCTTCACATGCATCTTCCCTTTCACTTGTTCGGACTTTCTGTACACATAGCACCATGGCCACCGGTTTCATCTTCCTACTCTAAAAACTGTGCTCCATTTTATATACGTATACACCCAAATACAACATGTCCCAAGCTCCAAGCAAGGATCAACTTCTAGTTAAAAATACCGCATGCAACCACCTGCCTGCGTTCGTCATTTCCACACCTTCCCCTTCGTTGATTTGCTAAACCAAAAACAAATACTACCGAAAGCTACTCCTTCGAATTCTCCTCCACCTCCAACCCTCACCTTCGAACTCGCCCTCCTATTCCCAGTTGTGTCGAACAGTGTTTTAACGCACTGTACCAGAGGAAGCGACACTTTTTGATGCGGATCATCCCCGAAAAATCCAATCGAGCTCTATACACCCCGCCGAACTCAAAACCGAACCCCATTTCATCCATCGATTCCTAAAACTGTCGAACAACCCAACCCTAAGCGACGCTCCTGGAAGACAGCGAATAGAAAAGGGGATCGAACGCTGTGAAACTCATATCAAACCAAAGAGCAACATCCCAGCATCTCAAATATAAATGTTTGAGAATTTATAGGTTTTTATCGGATTTTACTTTGAATTTTTTCTTTCCTTATTTGTTTTACTATGAAGTTGTTTGTGGCGGCCTCTCTTGATTTACAGAAGAACGAGGTGTTAAGGTCTTAAGGGAGGAGTTAGGTTGATTATGTGGTATAGAGATTTACAACAGATATTTTTTTTCTTTTTCTTACTTTTCATATGTCGCCGACGTGGAACAAAGATTTACCATGAAGTAAAGTGTGGTTCAAACAGAAGCCACATTTTTCAGTTGTGTTTTCATTTTGCACATGAAAAGATAGTGTGTACATTCTCGGAGAAGCCCTTTTCTTTGCTCTTTTAACTTTATGTATGCGTTGGGACTGAAATAAAAATACAGTCGTGTTCAGTGAGGTGCCGCGATCCTGAATATATAATAATACCGGTAGATTGACTCATATTTTGAAACCTCCAAATGTTGATTACAGGGTGCAAAATACTCCAAATAAAAAGTTGCTTATTTAATTAATTAAAAATTACAGTAAAATTCTAAAAATTAAATTATCACTATTTCCCAATAGAACCTCGTCTAAATTCAAACCCGATCTCTAGTTATATCGAATAAACCATTACGATCGATAAACAATTTTATAGCGACTATTCTGAAATTTGATTTGGACATATCTCAAAATCTACACGATTAAATCCTGCTTTTTCTCTTCCACTAGAAAGATATACTCCACTAGCTCCACACGTTTCTTGTTTCACAGAAATCTGGTTTAAAACAAATCCTATACATTCAGTTGAAGTTCAAATCGCCAATTTACGAACCGCATCGCCATTTCGAGCTCGATTTTAATTATAATATAACTCTACGTTCAAACTGTCGTTTATATAATATATTCGTTATTCAAATTCAATTCTAAACTGAATTTAATATCACAGATGATCCAATTCACATCATATCGCCATTTCAGCCAATTCCGATTATTTCAGAATTAAATATATTATTTTTATTAAATATTCACCATTATTTAATTCAACGACCATTAAATCCTTCTAATCACCTTTATTAAATAAATTAATTATAATACCTCTGCCAATGCGGGTCATTACAAGGTTGTTAATTGTTATGGGGTTAAAAATAAATCATTATAGAATCACAACACAGAAATGCTGAATATCTCGCAGAAGAAGTAAAATTTTATACAATAATACAAAATTTTATTAATACATATTAGAGTACAGATATAGCGGAAGACTGGGTAAAGATACTCCATGAAGAAATAAAATGATTTGAGTACACAAGGATAGACTTCGGAAATACTCACGCTTCAATAAGCAAATCTCCAAAGCTGAAATACTCGGTCTGACCCGAGCGTTTTCAAGAAATACAAACAAAATACTCAAGTTAGGACTAACATTCTCATATAAGTGAACTAATTCAAATGAAATGTTTAACGAAATGCAAATAACTTAAAGGATATTTGAGGCTCCATCCTATAAGGATCCGCGATAATAATACGTATAATAATACGCTAGTATAATAGTGCATGTTCAGTAAAGTATAGTATTTTGTAAATAGGATAAGCGGGATTACATTTGTAACAACCAGGAAAATACGAACCAATTAAATTTTTTTATTTTGGCAATTTTAATGAATTTTGAATATTTAATATATATTATTTTAAATAATAACGACGAGAAATTTATTTTGAATAGAATTAGAACATATATATTTATTTGAATCGACGTTAGAATATAAATATTTTATTTTAATTACAAAAGGAATTGAAAATGGCGCAGTAGTTTGAAAATTCAATTTCAAATTTCAAATGAACGTACAGGATTCAAAATAAGCCAGATTTTAGCGAAACCAAAAATATTAAAATCTAAATGAAAATATCTTTCCAAGAATCCGAAAAATTGAAATTTCATAGCGGGAATAAAAAGTTATGCCCGGTTGAAAATTCAGAATAGTCGCTATGGAATTATAGCCCTTAAAAATGGAAATTTTGCAACTGACCTCCGTTTTCGACGAAACTACTTTTGTTAGATCCAGGATGTCAAGTTATTGCTAGATTCCAAAAATCATAATTTTCAGAATCAATATGTGAGCGTGGCAAAGGAAAACATGTTTTGTCAGTTTCAATCAATTTGGATCGACCAGAAAATTGCCATTTTTCAACGGTCTCCAAATTTGACGAAATCAGTTTTGTTAGAACCGTATCGTCAATACGAAGCTAAAAATAATTTTTATGGATTTTTTGGGGTCTGTATATGACCCTAGTAGATCGAAATGTACATTCAAAATCAATATATAGATTTATATTTAGATTTTGACGAAAACTGATTGAAACAACTGAATAGGCTTATGGTACATATTCAATTGTGTTCGAAATGTGGGTGATTAGCTTGGGGCGACAGTCGTTGGGCATCGTTTGGGGTTCAGACGAAATTTCAACTTTTTGGATAATTAAACAATAAAATAATTAAAAATATATTATATTACCTCACTTTCCCCCCTTTCCTTCAGAATCGGTCAACGCTCTCCCTCCCTCTCTTGTACTTCGTTCACGATAATAGAAATAAAAAAGAAGAAAAAAATCGCGATCGAAGGGGCGGCTTTATCCACCGCCTTCAACGCCGCCGAAGGCCCCTCCTCTGCCATCATACCCCTTCCCTTCCTCCCCTTTCTGTCTCTCTCCTCTCCCATCGAGATCCCCAAAACCCCAAAAACCGTCCACCCGCCTGATCCGCTACCCACCTGAAGCCGTGCACCACCAACGCCACCCACCTCTGGCTAAGAACCCACCACCCTTAAAGCTTCAATTTTTGCAAAGAAAAATGTGAGTTTTTCCAGTTTAATCAATTTAATTCTAATGCATAGTTTAAAATTAGTTTTTTTGGGAATATATACCATGAATAAAAATTTGATTTTTATATAGGTTTCATATGAATAAAAACTTAGTTTTTATATAGATTTAATGGTAATAAATATAAGTAAAGATTAAATTTTTATGAAAGTAGAAATTAGATTTTTATGTAAGTAAAAATTAGATTTTTCGACGAGTAAAGATTAGATTTTTTTCATTAAGTAAAAATATAAATTTTAGCGAAGTAAAGGCATGATTTTTACATGACATGAAAATATGATTATATATATATAAAAAATATATATTTTTATGATAGGACAAATATGATTTTTATTTGTATTTGCACAGTATGAAAATGTGTTTTTAATATATACCGTAGCGATGTAAAAATATGATTTTTAACATAAGCTGCGTGAAATAGATGGCGATGGAACGAACTGAAATCAAAACGGAATCCAAACCGAACTGAAATTCAGAAATTAAAATTGGCAAAGTGGAAACCAAAGGTGATAACTCCTCACTATAATTTTCTTACACAGTTATTTATTTTATAACTGCATATATGAACTGTTCCCCGTCGTCCACAGACCATGGACGACTTGCTTGATTGTTTTGTTTGGTTGATTTGATTATTTGGTAAAATTTGGTTGTTTGGGTGAAATGAATTGATTAGAACTGTTATGTGTGTGGTACGAGCCAATAACAGGAGAGGGGTAACGCTAGACATTACCCGATTTTGATATTGCGCCGTTATGCCGCCAAAATTTTCTAAAATACATTAGAACCATAAAAATATCATTTTTATTGTTTAAATGAACCGAATAAATGATTTATCGTTAAAAATATAATTTTTAACGTGTATATAAAATAAATATTCATTTACAAATCAAACGATTTGTTTGTGTACACACATTTGACGGATATTGAGTAGGACGACAAAATTTTACACATCGCCTAATGACATAAATAAAATTCATTATTTGTTGATCGAAACCCCACACGGGTATTGGGATGATATTGGACATTCACTAATCCCAATATTTAGTTGTATGTCAATCGATTGATCGACAGACTGTTAAGCGTTAAATATTTATATTTAATGCTTATACAGTGTAGAATGCGCTTTGGATGATGGATTATTGTTTTCATTGTTTTTATACACATTTGTTGTGTGAAATCCATATAATAACATTATATGGTAATTGACTGTGTCTGACTCCAGTTCAGAAAAGAATAAATATTTTTAAAATAATGATTATTTTAAAATAATGAATATTTTAAAATAATATTCAGTAAAAGATCAAAATCTGATTTTGATGTCCGATTTGGGATGGACACGAAAATATTTAAACATATAAAGCCGGGTTGATTAGATCGACTCCATTTTGATGTGAACGATATTTATATCGATTTTATTCATTTTTATAATGAATATCGAAAAGGAATTGATCTCAAAATCTAATGTTTTGAAAATACTATCATTTATATATCGATGATATGGAATATTCAATTTTGATTTGAAATTGAATATGAAGTTGAAATCGTTTTGAAAACAAATTTAAAGCAATTTATAAAATATGTTTTAAATGGAAATCGACAAAATATATTGTATATATATAATATAATGGCCTGAATAGAACGCGCCGCGCTGCGGCAGTTCGTGAATTTCGACCATTGACTTCGAACGGACATTACGGAAGATCCGACCGTCGGATTCTCCCAAAACCGGAACCATTGGGTCCGTACCGAAAAGAGCTCTCTAACGGATACTAGAAAGTAGAAATCTAAAGGTTGGATTTGGAATTATGTCCAAATAAAATTTGGAAAAGGTCGCTGTAAGTGCAGTTCGATGGCCGTTTATGGAAATCGACTGTACAGGCCTTGGTAAATTATTAAAATTATCAATAATTAGTGTAAAATCATAAGAAATGATTTGGAAAGAATTGGGATGAAAAGTCCCATTTTTGAAAAGATAAAAATAGATTTTTATTGGAATGAACTAGAATTATAATCCAAATATTTTTAAAATAAATAAATTGGATTTGAAATGGTTTTAAAAATAACAAGAATTTCCAACACATAAATTGGAAATGGGTTTGAATCGAAATTGTCTTCGGAATATTTCGATGTTGGATTTCATGATTATACAGATATTGTTACGGAAATTTGAAAGATATATATACATATATCGTTATTTCCAATACGATATTTGTTGGTTTCAGAATTCGATATTGAATATAAGCCGATATATTTTCTATTCAGAGTCTTGTATTTAATATCAAATAAGATTTTGGGTTGTCGTGAATTGTATCTTTAATAATACTGTTCTTAAACCCAATGGAGTTAAGAAAAATTAGAAACTGACTGGAGATTAGTTAAGTTGAATGGTTTCCTGGGTATTGATCTGATGTTGATTTCGGCATTCCGGGTTAATACTTAGGGAATTGTTCTCTTGCTAATTTACGGTTAGGGACTGATGGAATGTGAATTGGTTTTATTGTGAACAGTGTTTTTTACGACATTCGTTCTTTAACCCGACTTATAGTGAAATGTGATTTGGAATTTATAAATCTTTTTATTTAGATTTAACAGAAATTTTCCAAAGTAACGTTTTCCAATTTAATATATTAAATTGGAATTGGATGGAATTCGATTGATAATAATCAAAATGAAATTCTGTGGAGGAAGACTGTTAATACATATGGAATTTAAAAGGCTTTGCTATTATTCCATTTATATTATTAGTCGGATATGGAAATTGATATCGATTATATATTGATTTGTTTTTCCGTGAAGATTCCATAATTAATGGAATTTGATTTGGGTTTGTCGTTAATGGTTTCTTCATTAACACTGTTCTTAACCCCAATTAAGAAAAGATTAAATCTTTTTATTTATATTTAATGAAGTATACCAATTAATTAGTATTTAATTGGAATTGAATTGAAATTGGTTTTTGGGTTTATCATGGACAGTGTTTTAAATAACACTTGTTCTTTAACCCGATTAACAAAGGAATAAGATTTTAGGTTGTCGTGAATGGTATCTTTAATAATACTGTTCTTAGACCCAATGGAGTTAAGAAAACCAGAAACTAACAGGAGATTAGTTAAGTTGAACGGTTTCCTGGGTATTGATCTGATGTTGGTTTTGGCCTTCGGGGTTAATACTTAGGGAATTGTTCTCTTGCTAATTTATGGTTAAAGGCTGATGGGATGGAATGTGATTTTGGGTTTATCGTGAACCGTGTTTTAAATGACATTGGTTCTTTAACCCAGTTAAAGACAGGATATGATTTACCAAGTTATACAATCGTTAATATTGATTTTTGGGAAGATTAAAACCAAGTGGAGTTTTAATGCATCCTTAGTTAGATTGAAATGATACCCAAAGGAAGATTAAATAATAAATTTAAGGAATTTATCTTTGATAACCTTTCCCAAAGTATAAGAATTTTTGAATATTGGAATATTCTAAATTGGACTGGGGCGTATGTTGTGTTTTATAGCACTTGTTTATTATATACGCGAGTTATTCAGAAATACCGGGTTTATCCCATTCTGAATAACTGATTCGACGATATGTAAAGATGAAGACGGTGGTGGAAGACCGGAGGTATTCACTTCGTTTGGATGATTACTGATGTCTTGATTGGGCTGTACACCTAAGACAAGGTAATAAGTGGTGATCGTCTAGACGTGCTTGGAGATCAACCGGATGTGCGAGAACCTCTCCCCTTCATTGGACATATGGGGGAGGAATAAGGTGCCTCCGGTTTTGTTCAGATAAAAAACAAACTTGTAAATTGATGTGTGTCTGACATCGGATTTCATTCTGCGTGATTGATAGACATTAGTTGCATAGCGTGAATTGCCTGTGTGGCACGCTGAGATCCAAATGATCAAGGCTTCTGTTGAAAATCAGACTCTTGTAGTGGATGATCAAAGCACGGCTTTAATACACCGTAGCTTTGTGTAGCATTAATTCGCGAGCCTCACACCCCGGTGTGAACAAAAAACGGGAGAGGACCTCTGGGAGTGCATGTATTTCCTTCTAGCTAGGAGTGGTGTCAGCGTTTTGAATACCCTGGCATTTTACTTATGTGGATGATGGATAGCGAGGCGCCTCGGTTATATCGGTCGATCAGGGGCCGATGGAGTCATTTTGCTCATTTATGCCCCATAGGGCGGGGAAACGTAGTGTTCAGGCATTTTAATCCACATCGTGTGGATCGGCCCTGACGATCCATGGTGCAGTTGTGGGTGTTCCTAAGGCTCGGGCTAGAGAGTCTCGAATTAACACAGGACGATCCCTTTGCCTTGGTTCACAAATGGAAATCCAACTTCCAATACATGACAATTGCGGTTTTAATTGTAGAGCCTAGTATTGGCGTCACAATATATGGTACCCATGCTATCTAGGATTGATACATTTATATTTGAAGTTGTTTTATACACTATGCACTTATAATAGTATCAAATGATTTGTTTTAAACGTACCAAGCATGTTTGGCTATTATAAGGGAAAACCCTATCCTCCATCTTGCGTTGCATTGTATGATGGGACCTGGGTCATATAATAGCTTCATATTTTTCAAAAAGCATTGCGCTATTTTGTTATATGCACTGGTATTTTTGGGTGGAAACCTCCGTGTTATACGACGTGGTCCCTCGATATATCTGATTTAAAGTAAAGTTTTAAATAACTGTTTTAGTTCTCACACCAATCACATGACTAACCTGGAGTTTATTGTTTTAACCTAAACTCTGGGTAACCCTATTTTCCACACGGGCATCTTGTAGTTTTGGTTTTGCAGATTTATATTCACAGGATCCTGGTTTACCACCGGAATTATATTCGGAAAGCTCTGTATCCGGATATCTTCTTCAGTTGTGTTTTGTATTATTTTCCGCTGCTATATAATGCATTGTATTCTATTATATTTATCAAATGTATGTTATTAGTTTATACTATGTATATTCTCGTTCTCTGATGTAAATTGTTGTAATAAGCAATGAAATGTTCTTCTGTCTGTGTTTTGATTTGTCGTGTTCTCAAAGCAATCCAGGCTTTCCTTCACGGGGAAGTTCGGGTCGCCACATTTAGTATCAGAGCTCTGGTTTATAGAGCTTGAGAACAAGGCACATTAGAACCATACGAAAGAATTCATCAGAGATTGGATTAGTAACATCCAATGAGAATGACTCGTGAGAGATGGGATCAGTAGTATCATAGAATGAGTGTGAAGAGTAATGTTTTTAAAATAAAAATGAAAACCATTATTGTTTTAAAAATTTAAACCTTATGATATGTATTTGCATATTTTATTTGTATTGAGTTTGGACAATCCAGTATATAAATATTTTGCATATACGCCTTGCAAACGTATATTCGAAGTTTTAATATACTGTATAGATATAGAATCATACTCTTGTAGCCCGAAGATGATTCTGATGATTGAGTACTCGTCATCAGAATTTATGTTCGAGTGACGAAAGTGGGATGTCTATATGATTACAATTGACTGGTGTGAGAACCAAAACTAGATAGGGCTTATTATTGTGAATTGGCATCAAGAACATGATTTTCTGTATATGTATCAAAATATGAATTTGAAACGATAATTCACTAATTGATTGATGGTTGTGTTGCGTGATTATTCCTTTAAACCATTATGTGAATGAAAGGTAAATTCAGGCCAAATTGAACCAAATATTGAACTGAATTGAAAATTGTTTGGAAATGCATGCATGTAAATATATATATGTGTGAATAGGTCATAGCAAGGAGGCTAGAGAAGAGGAATAAAATTGGTTGCCCGACAAATAGGTACAAGTTTACTAATTTATTGGGTTTTGGATGATTTAATGAGCCGAATGGCTAGCCGCTTGGCTGTTTCTTTTTCTTTTTAGATTGGAAAGGACTATATGGAAATTTCGGGATTTTCGCGGTGCTTCCGTACAGGGGGGTTATGGCAAAAAATTTCAAAAATTTAGGGTGTTAGCCAAATTTTTGAAGAATTTGAAAAGTGTTTATAAGCTGATAAGTTGAAGAACTTAAGTCATAATGGAAATATTGAAAGTTGAGTTGGTTTTAAAACAACTTTTAGCTCCGTTCCTTTTTGGGGACGAAAAGATTTTAAGTGGGGGAGATTGTAACAATCCGGAAAATCCGAACCAATTTAAAATTTTATTTTGGCAATTTTAATGAATTTTGAATATTTAAAATGAATTATTTTAAATAATAACGACGAGAAATTTAATTGGAATAGAATTAGAATGTATATATTTATTTGAATTGACGTTAGAATATAAATATTTTATTTCAATTACAAAAGGAATTGAAAATGGCGCGGTAGTTTAAAAATTCGATTTCAAATTTCAAATGAACGTATAGGATTCATAACAAACCAGATTTTAGCGAAACCAAAAATATTAGAATCTAAATGAAAATATCTTTCCAACAAATCCGAAAAATTGAAGTTTCATAGTGGGAATAAAAAGTTATGCCCAGTTGAAAATTCAGAATATTGATGTGGAATTATAGCCCTTAAAAATGGAAATTTTGCAAACGACCTCCATTTTTGACGAAACCACTTTTGTTGGATCGGGATGTCAAATTATTGCTAGATTCCAAAAATCATAATTTTCTGAATCAATATGTGAGCGTGGCAAAAGAAAACATGTTTTGTCTGTTTTAGTCAATTTGGATCGACCAGAAAATGGCTATTTTTCAAACGGTCCCCAAATTTGACGAAATTAGTTTTGTTAGAACCGTATCGTCAATACGAAGCTAGAAATAATTTTTCTAGAATTTTTAGGGTCCGTATATGACCCAGTAAATCGAAATGTATGTTCAAAATCAATAAATAGATTTATATTTTGATTTTGATGGAAACTGATTGAAACAACTGAATTGGCTTACGATACATATCCCATTGTGTTCGGAATGTGGGTAATTAGCTAGGGGCAACAGTCGTTGGTCATCATTTGGGGTTCAGACGAGATTTCAACTTTTTGGATAATTAAACAATAAAATAATTAAAAATATATTATATAACCTCACATTCCTCCCTTTCCTTCAGAATCGTCAACGCTCTCCCTCCCTCTCTTCTACTTCGTTCACGATAACAGAAAGAAAAAAAAGAAAAAAAAGAAAAATCGCAGTCGAAGGGGTGGCTCCGTCCACCGCCGTCGATGCCGCCGAAGGCCCCTCCTCCGGCCATCGTACCCCCTCCCTTCCTCTCCTTTCTGTGTCTCTCCTCTCCCATTGAGATCCCCAAAACCCCAAAAACCGTCCAACCGCATGATCCGCCACCCACTTGAAGCCGCGCACCACCAGCGCCACCCACCTCCGGCTATGAACCCTCCATCCTTAAAGCTTCAATTTTTGCAAAGAAAAATGTGAGCTTTTCTAGTTTAATCAATTTAATTCGAATGAATAGTTTAAAATTAGTTTTTTTGGAATATACCATGAATAAAAATTTGATTTTTATATAGGTTTCAAATGAATAAAAACTTGGTTTTTATATAGATTTAATGGTAACAAATATAAGTAAAGATTAAATTTTTATGAAAGTAGAAATTAGATTTTTATGTAAGTAAAAATTAGATTTTTCGTAGAGTAAAGATTAGATTTTTTTTTTCATTAAGTAAAAATATAAATTTTGGCGAAGTAAAGGCATGATTTTTACACGACATGAAAATATGATTATATATATATATATATATATATATATATATATGAATATATATATATATATATATATATAAAGCGAAGAAAAATATATTTTTATGATAGGACATATATGATTTTTATTTATATTTGAACAGTAAAATTTGATTTTTATATATATCGTAGCGATGTAAAAATATGATTTTTAACATAAGCTGTGTGAAATAGATGGCGATGGAACGAACTGAAATCAAAACGGAATCCAAACCGAACTGAAATTCAGAAATTAAAATTAGCAGAGTGGAAACCAAAAGTGAGAACTCCTCATTATAATTTTCTTATACAGTTATTTATTTTGTAACTACATATATGAACTTTTCCTCGTCGTCCACAGACCATGGACGACTTGTTTGATTGTTTATTTTGGTGGATTAGATTATTTGGTTTAATTTGGTTGTTTGGGTGAAATGAATTGATTAGAACTGTTATGCGTGTGGCGTGAGCCAATATCAGAAGAGGGGTAAGGCTAGACATTACCCGATTTTGATATCGCGCCGTTATGCCGCCAAAATTTTCTAAAATACGTTAGAACCATAAAAATATCATTTTTATTGTGTAAATGAACCGAATAAATGTTTTATTGTTAAAGTATAATTTTTAACGTGTATATAAAATAAATATTCATTTACAAATCGAACGGTTTGTTTATGTACACACATTTGACGGATATTGATTGGGACGATAAAATTTTACACATCGCCCAACGACACAAATAAAATTCATTATTTGTTGATTGAATCCCCACACGGGTATTGGGATGATATTGGACATTCATTAATCCCAATATTTAGTTGCATGTCAATCGATCGATCGACAAGCTATTATAAGCGTTGAATATTTATATTTAATGCTTATACAGTGTAGAATGCACTCTGGATGATGGATTGTTGTTTTCATTGTTGTTATACACATTTGTTGTGTGAAATCCATATAATTACATTATATGGTAATTGAGTGTGTCTAATTCCAGTTCAAAAAAGAATAAATATTTTTAAAATAACGATTATTTTAAAATAATGAATATTTTAAAATAATATTCAGTAAAAGATCAAAATCTGATTTTGATGTCCGATTTGGGATGGACATGAAAATATTTAAACATATAAAGCCGTGTTGATTAGATCGACGCCATTTTGACATGAATGATATTATATCGATTTTATTTATTTTTATAATGAATATCGAAAAGGAATTGATTTCAAAATCTAATGTTTTGAAAATACTATCATTTATATATCGATGATATGGAATATTCAATTTTGATTTGAAATTGAATATGAAGTTGAAATCGATTTGAAAACGAATTTAAAACGATTTATAAAATAAATTTTTAATGGAAATTGATGAAATATTATATATATATATATATAATATAATGGCCTGAATAGAACGCGCCGCGCTGCGGTAGTTCGCGAATTTCGACCATTGACTTCGAACGAACATTACGGGAGATCCGGTCATCGGATTCTCCTAAAACCGGAACCTTGGCTTCGTATTGAAAAGAGATTTCTAACAGATACAAGAAATTAGAAATCTACCAGTTGGGTTTGGAATTATGTCCAAATCAAATTTGGAAAAGGCGCTGTAAGTGCAGTTCGATGGCCGTTTATGGAAATCGACTGTAAGGGCCTTGGTAAAATTATTAAAAATATGTGTAATTAGTGTAAAATCATAAGAAATGATTTGGAAAGAATTGGATGAAAAATCCCATTTTTGAAAAGATAAAAATAGATTTTTATCGAAATGAACTAGTTATGAAATAGAATTATAATCCAAATATTTTTAAAATAAATAAATTGGATTTGAAATGGTTTTAAAAATAACCAGAATTTCCAACATATAAATTGGAAATGGATTCGAATCGAAATTGTCTTCGGAATATTTCGATGTTGGATTTCGTGATTATACAGATATTGTTATGGAATTTTGAAAGATATATATATATATATATCGTTATTTCCAATACGATATTCGTTGGTTTCAGAATTTGATATTGAATATAAGCCGATATATTTTCTATTCAGAGCCTTGTATTTAATATCAAATAAGATTCTGGGTTGTCGTGAAAGGTATCTTTAATAATACTGTTCTTAAACCCAATGGAGTTAAGAAAAATAGAAACTGACTGGAGATTAGTTAAGTTGAATGGTTTCCTAGGTATTGATCTGATGTTGGTTTCGGCCCTCGGGGTTAATATTTAGGGAATTATTCTCTTGCTAATTTACGGTTAGGGACTGATGAAATGTGAATAGGGTTTATTGTGAACCATGTTTTTAACGACATTCGTTCTTTAACCCGACTTACAGTGAAATGTGATTTGGAATTTATAAATCTTTTTATTTATATTTAACAGGAATTTTCCAAAGTAATGTTTTCCAATTTAATATATTAAATTGGAATTGGATGGAATTCGATTGATAATAATCGAAATGAAATTCTGTGGAGGAAGACTGTTAATACATATGGAATTTAAAAGGCTTTTCCGTTATTCCATTTATATTATTAGTCGGATATGGAAATTGATATCGATTATATATTGATTTGTTTTTCCGTGAAGATTCCATAATTAATGGAATGTGATTTGGGTTTGTTCTGAATGGTGTCTTCATTAACACTTTTCTTAAACCCAGTTGAGAAAAGATTAAATCTTTTTATTTAGATTTAATGAAGTATACCAATTAATTAATATTTAACTGGAATTGAATTGAAATTAGTCTTTGGGTTTATCGTGAATGGTGTTTTAAATAACACTTGTTCTTTAACCCGATTAACAAAGGAATAAGATTTTGGGTTACGGTGAATGGTATCTTTAATAATACTGTTCTTTGACCCAATGGAGTTAAGGAAATCAGAAACTAACTGGAGATTAGTTAAGTTGAACGGTTTCCTGGATATTGATCTGATGTTGGTTTCGACCTTCAGGGTTAATACTTAGGGAATTGTTCTCTTGCTAATTTACGGTTAAAGGCTGATGGGTTGGAATGTGATTTTGGGTTTATCGTGAACCGTGTTTTAAATGACATTGGTTCTTTAACCCAGTTAATGATAGGATATGATTTCCCAAGTTAAACAATTGTTAATATTGATTTTTGGGAAGATTAAAACCAAGTGGAGTTTTAATGCATCTTTAATTAGATTGAAATGATATCCAAAGGAAGATTAAAGAATAAATTTAAAGAATTTATCTTTGATAACATTAATGGGAACCTTTCCCGACGTATAAGAATATTTGAATAAAGGAATATTATGGATTGGATTGAGGCGTATGTTGTGTTTTTATAGCACTTTTTTATTATATACGCGGGTTATTCAGAAAGATCGGGTTTATCCCATTTTGAATAACTGATTCAACCATATGTCAAGGATGAAGATGGTGGTGGAAGACCGGAGGTCTTCACATCATTTAGATGATTATTGATGTCTTGATTGGGCTGTACACCCAAGACAAGGTTATAAGTGGTGATCGTCCTGACGTACTTGGAGATCGACCGGATATGCGAGGACCTCTCGCCTGCATTGGACATATGGGGGAGGAATAAGGTGCCTCCGGTTTTGTTCAGACCCAGAACAAACTTGTAAATGGATGTGTGTCTGACATCGGATTTCGTTCTGTGTGATTGATAGACATCGGTTGCATAGCGTGAATTGCCTATGTGGCATGTTGAGATGCAAATGATCAAGGCTTCTTCTGAAAAGCAGAGTCTTGTAGTTGATGATCAAAGCAAGGCTTTAATACAGCGTAGCTTTGTGTAGCGTTAATTCACGAGCCTCACACCCCGGTGTTAACCGGGAGAGGACCTCAGGGAGGGCATGCATTTCCTTCTAGTTAGGAGTGGTGTCAGCGTTTTGCACGCCCTGGCATTTTACTTATGTGGATGATGGATAGCGAGGCGCCTCGGTTATATCGGTCGATCCGGGGTCGATGGAGTCATTTGGCACATTTACGCCCTTATAGGGCGGGGAAACGTAGTGTTCAGACATTTTAATCCACATTGTGTGGACCGGCCCTGACGATCCATGGTGCAGTTGCGGCTGTTCCTGAGGCTCGGGCTAGAGAGTCTCGAATTAGCACAGGAAGATCCCTTTGCCTTGGTTCACAGATGGGAATCCAACTTCCAATACATGACAATTGCGGTTTTGATTGTAGAGCCTAGTATTGGCGACATGATATATTATACCCATGCCGTCTAGGATTGATACATTTATATTTAAAGTTGTTTTATACACTATGCACTTATAATAGTATCAAATGATTTGTTTTAAACGTACCAAGCATGTTTGGCTATTATAAGGGAAAACCCTTTCCTCCAGCTTGTGTTGCATTGTGTAATGGGACCTGGGTCTTATAATAACTTAATTTTTTCCAATAAGCATTGCACTGTTTTGTTATATGTACTGGTATTCTTGGGAGGAAACCCGTTCCGTGTTATACGGCGTGGTCCTTTGATATATTTGATTTAAAGTAAAGTTTTTAATAACTGTTTTAGTTCTCACACCAGTCACATGACTGACCTGGAGTTTATTGTTTTAACCTACATTCTGAGTGCCCCTATTTTCCACATGGGCAGCTTGTAGTTTTGGTTTTGCAGATTTATATTCACAGGATCCTGGTTTACAGCTGGAATGATATTTGGAAAGCTCTGTATTCGTATATCTCCTTCAGTTGTGTTTTGTATTATTTTCCGCTGCTATGTAATTTATTGTAATCTCTGATATTTATCAAATGTATATTATTTGTTTATACTCTGTATATTCTCATACTCTGATGTAAATTGTTGTAATAAGCAATGAAATGTTCTTCTGTCTGTGTTCTGATTTGTCGTATTCTCAAAGCAATCCGGGCTTTCCTTCACGGGGAAGTTCGGGTCACCATAACGTTTTTACCTTTATGCCATTTACAGACATTGTCGTACACATTGCATATAAAAAATAGTATGATGATAGATAGTAATGCACCCGATACGACAATGTTAAATCAAAATCGTTGAGGTTCAATCAAGGTAATATGCCAAGGCACGCGAGGCAATACCCAGGGTAGGATCCTACCAATTGCACTCTCGGACTGGTGTTAATGCATAGCCACAGTTATGGCCCACCTCAAACACACTCCCATATTCAAAGGGGCTCCCAAATCAATCACAATGTAATAGAGATGATATTGAAGGAGCGTGTTCAATTGGAGTTGCTAGCGCAATTAGTCACGATATAGCTCTTGCTTTAGTCATTTCAATTATGCCCTGAAGGTCATGGCTATTCCATCATCTTTATCGTGCTTCATTCCAACAACATACGTCATTCATCCTACTTCGTTCTAGATCCTACACCACGTACACAGATGTCAAAGTGGTATCGGTAGTGGCAGAGAATACGACAATATCGACTTCGATCTCTTTAACAACCAAACGTTTACATTTTTCACACCGTGGTCATTAAATTGGAAATCGTATTCACATATCACAAGTCGATAATTTTCAAGTATTCATTTTAAAACAATTTCTAAACATACTTAAATATTAGTCTAGTTCAAATTACAAATCTTATATTTACAAATATTGCTTATCAAAACCATTCAGGTTTATATTTCGATTCCATAACATCGTTGCTAATATAAATCTTTATTTTAACTACTTTGGACCGTTGATTTAGATTAGACTTAGATTTTATTTAAAATAGTAAAATATCTTTAAAATCTTATATAAATGCATATATAATTTAGTATAAGATAGTTTTTGTTAATAACATAGTTTAAATAAAATGGTTATAAGGTTTAAATGGAGAAAATAAATTATACATATATATATATGTAGTTATAAAATGCTTATGGAAACAATAACAGAACAAAATTTGTGGTGATTTAAATATTTAAATAAATAATCCAATTCGAATCAATCATTCATACTCAAAAATGTGATTCATCGCTTATTTTCATATTTCAACTTCTTGTCAAACCAATATACACTTAACAAGTAAATATTTCAAAGTTTAAGTATATAAGTTAACTTCATTTCTAAACCATTACTTCTAATTAGTTTATAAATTTATTTCCAAATTTAATTTAACATGAATTCGAAGTTTATTCCACGGTATTATATTCCAAAACAATTTCAATGTTTAGTCATTAAGATACTTCTTAATTCACACTTATCCAATATCTAACTTGCTTTGTGTTCAAATTTAAAATCACATGTCAAATTAAAACTTAATAAAAAAATTTACTTAATTTTTAATAAGATTACATCTTAACATTTTATTCTTCTAAAATTAAATTTATAAAAGTTATTAAGTTGAATAATTGTATCAAAACGACTTTATTGCACTTTTAATCGAATATTTAACTAAATTCTTTTACACTGAATCAAACACTTGTAAATTATCTTACTATGAAAATTTAGTTATGTCATACAAAGTAGGTTTTCATAAAATGTCTAATCAAATTAACTTTAACTTTAAATAATTACCTTTATAAACTTATATTTAAAAAAACTCGTTTTACTACATTCTAATCTTACATAACTTTAAAGTTCAACTTAAATTTATGGGAAAAAAATCATCCAAACATCTCATTACATAATATTTAAATTTCATTACAAAATCTATTTATTGAAATCAATATATATATATATATATATATATATATATTTATAACATTAAAATATTTTATATTGACCACGTCATTCGTATATAATTTTCTACCTTATGATCAAGTGAATCAGGTATATTTCATTTCACTTATTCCAGGGTACAACAGATTGTTAATTGTTATGGGATTAAAAATAAATCATCACAGAATGACAATATAGAAATGCAGAATATCTCGCATAGGAAGTATGATTTTATATAATAGTACAAAATTTTATTTATACATATCAGAGTACAGAAATAATACAGATATAATGGAAGACTGGGTAAAGATATTTACTACATGAAGAAATAAAATGATTTGAGTACACAAGACAAATGACTAGACTTCAAAAATACTCGGGCTATAATAAGAAAATCTCCAAAGCTGAAATACTCAGTCTGACCCGAGCGTTTCTAAGAAAAACAAACAAAATCCTCGAGTCAAGACTAACATTCTCATATACGTGAACTAATTCAAATGAAATGTTTAACGAAATGAAAATAACTTAAAGGATGTTTGGGACTCCATCCTTTAGGGATATGTGAAACTAATACGTATAATAATACACTATTATAATAGTATCTATTCAGTAATGTATAATATTTTAAAAATAGCATAAGCGAGATTACATTTTTACCCTTACGCCATTTATAGACATTATCGTACACATTACATATAAAACACCAGTACGTCGATGGATAGTGATGCACCCGATACGACAATGTTAAATCAAAATCGTAGGGGCTCTATCAATGTAATATGACAAGGCACGTGAGGCAATACCCAGAGTAGAATTCTACCAATTGCACTCCCGAACTGGTAGTAATGCATAGCCGCAGCAACCGCCCACCTCAAACATACTCCCATATTCAAAGGGGCCACCAAATCAATCACAATGTAATAGAGATGGTATCGAAGGAGCGTGTTCAATCGAAGTAGCTAGCCCACTTAGTCACGGTATAGCTCCTGTTTTAGTCATTTTAATTATGACCCGGTGGCCAAGGCTATTCTGTCATCTTTCTCGTGCTTCATTCCACCAACGTTCGCCATTCATCCTACTTCGTTCTAGATCCTACACCACGTACACAGATGTCAAAGTGGTATCAGTATTAGTAGAGATTATGGAAACACCGACTCCCGTCTCTTTAACAACCAAACGTTTACATTTTTCACACCATGGTCATTAAATTGGAAATCGTATTCACATATCACAAGTCGATAATTTTTGAGTATTGATTTTAAATCAATTTCTAAACATACTTAAATATTAGTCTATTTCAAATTACAAATCTTATATTTACAAGTATTGCTTATCAAAACCATTCAGGTTTATATTTCGATTCCATAACATTGTTGCTACTGTAACTTTTATTTTAACCACTTTGTATCATTGATTCATATTAGACTTCGATTTTATTTAAAATATTAAAATATATTTAAAATAGATAAATTTGGAAAATATAAATGCATATATAATTTAGTATAAGATAGTTTTTATTAATAACATAGTTTAAATAAAATGGTTATAAGGTTTAAATGGAGAAAATTAATTATACATACATATATATATATATAGTTATAAAATGCTTAATAGAAAAAAACTTGTTTAAGTAAAAATAGTTTGATGTAAATAGTGGTTATTTAAATATTTAAATAATTAATTTAATTCGAATCAATCATCCATACTCAAAAATGTGATTCATCTCTTATTTTCATATTTCAACTTCTCGTTCAAACCAATATACACTAAACAAGAAAAGATTTCAAACTTTAAGCATATATGTAGAACTTCATTTCTAAACCATTACTTCTAATTGGTTTATAAATTTATTTCCAAATTTAATTTAACGTGAATTCGATGTTTATTCCAAGGTATTATATTCCAAAACAGTTTCAATGTTTAGTCATTAAGACACTTCTTAAATCACACTTATCCAATATCTAACTTGCTTTGTATTAAAATTTAAAATCACATGTCAAATTAAAACTTAATAAAACAAATTTACTTAATTTTTCACAAGATTACATCATATCATTTTATTCTTCAAAAATTAAATTTATAAAAGTTGTTAAGTTATGCTTTTGTATCAAAATAACTTTATTACACTTTTACTCGAATCTTTAACTAAATTCTTTTACACTAAATCAAACCATTGTAAATTATCTTATTATAAAAATTTAGTTATATCATACAAAATAGGTGGTCGACGCTTTCTAAGAACTAGAAAAAGCAAGAAATCAACTGACCAGTAAAAATAAAATAAAATAAAGGAATAGACTCTACGCTACATATTCTTTTTCGGGAGCGATTCATCCATTCCGAATGCAGCAAGCATAGTCTTTGGCTAATGGGACCACTAATGGCCCTTACTCCACCACGAACAGCGGAGTAAGCTCTCACGATGTCTTTCCTTTCTTACCAAGGCCCGGCTCATTTTAACTAATTGCATAATATATGTCAAATTGAGAAATCCCTCAAAACCAACGAAATCTTGCAAAAAATCCCGAAAATAGCAATGAATTTCTCTTTTTTTCTTCTCTGCGGTTTCTTCCTAAGTATCATTCATTGCCAGAGGTTGGTTAAGTAGTCACTACCGGTTGGATGAAATGAAACTTAGGTCATTTTACCGATTTCACGATGTGAAAAGCACATATTCTGAAGCAGATGAAAAATCATCTGCTTCCGAAAGAAATCGAAGAATTTCTTGGGAATCCTATAAGATCAGCATGAATTTTGTAATAATAACTGCAAGCACACAGATCGTGTAATATGCACGTCGAACACAGGCAGGAATTTTAAATTTTATTATTTATATATTTCTTGGGCGAGTTAGACAAAACTTGGAGGTTGACTTTGAAAAAATATATTTAAACTGCAATTTGATTCAGAACAATCCTAACTGAACCGACTATCAAATAACAATTATCAATTGAAAAGCAAATAAAACTATTATTGAATTGAATCAGACCTGAATCTAATAAAATCTATTCAATCCAATATGACCTAGGAAAGCAATAAAAGAAACAGAAATTAAAATTGCAGAAATTAAATAACAAACAGGAAATAAAACTAGGATTACCGCTGAATCTAATCAGACAATCAGTCACTAATAAAAATAAGTGCAAAAGGAAAATAGTTCTCTACCAAATCTAATTGTGTAGACAACACTAATTGCTAAGAAAACAAAAATGTAGAAAAATAGAAAAGAAGACTAAACAAGATTAATGGCAGAAAAATTACAATAGAAAAGTATATTTTACAATGGGTATAAATGTGTATTTATAGCTGAGTTGCAAAACCCTAATCATTTAAATAGGCCTTCTCATCAAAGATTATGCTACGATCCTCCTCTTTTCCTTGTTTGATATGTGTCCATTTGGTTGATTTCTTAAGAACTTTTCTACCAATCTACTTCCAAGGTGACCAATGTGAACACAACTAGCCTCCAACGATAGCTTCTTATGCGATCTTCATGTATATGGCATCAATTCTTCACTTTTAAGACTGAATGAGGTTTGGAAAACACATATGTAAAAACAACAAAGTAATACCAAAGTAATATTTATTTATACACAAAAGATAAGATATAAGAGCATAAAATAAATACATTTTCTTGTTAATCAAATACCCATACACTTATTTTTTATTCGTACTCGAGTAAAACAAAAATTAAAACTAACTGATAGGTTATACTTTCATAGGAAACGCGATTGCATTGAGTGTATGAAACAAGCCGTTAAACCTCGAGGTGTCCGTATTAAGACAGTGGTGTCTTGTGAGGGTTTTCAGCGGATACTACCCACAAAATCCAAATGCAGTTTTTTATGATTCTAGTGCAACTACGTGAATGCAGCAGACATATGCAAATGAAAACATGACTTGTTTCAGAAAGGCGGTACAAAAAATTAAATTAACAATTTCTAGTTAGTTGATTGTATTTTAGATACCTCAACTTGTCACAAATTTTCAATATAATTCAAGTTTTCAATGTTAAACTCTAGCTTGGCCAGTTGGTTCGGTCGATAACATAGTGCAGCCATGAAATAAATTCTTACTTTGTTTGTCATAGTTCGCAAAGTGGTATTCTAATTTCCTTGTGTATGACTAGTCAAATCAGTAAGGTCAATACGTGCTAGGGATTCATCGCTTATTCTTATCTCTATAAAAATGTAAATTTATGATTAATTACATGCACCTAACTTAAAAGACCAAGTTATACCACCCATGCACTGCATTGCGGACTGACAGAGAGTTGGGGAAGAGCTTGGCGGATTGTGCAGATCGACGCTGACTTTGTCAACAAGATGTCGGTAATCCTTAGATGTCCAACTCATAAAATGAGACCAAGATATACCGACGCTGACTTTGTCAACAACATGTCGGATAGAGCTTTGTGGGTTTGCTCACCAACGCTTGATTTATAAGCAATACTGGATACCCTTGGATTACTATCATTATTATTATTGAAAATATAAGAACAAGAGAGATTAACCAAATTCTGCTTAACACAACTTTGTTTTAAAGACTCAAAAAGCCAATATAAGTATTTTAAGTCCTCCACCCATTAAAAAAAAGACTACAATTTAGAATAAACTTCATGGCCATCACCTAAGAATCTTCCTATGTACAGCTTACACTATTATGCCTCAAAATTCGACTTTTCATTATTTTTCTTGTTCGATCTTAGTTGAGAGAAAAAATTACTATCAACTGATTAATAGTTGTTAACTTATTTTGCTGTATCATTCTAAATGAGCCGTATTTCAAAAAGAAAATGACATGCTACTACGATCTAAAATGCATGATGGTCTAATCTAAATGCATGAAAGTGAAAGGGGAAAAAATAAAGAAAAATAAAAAGGATGCAATGCAGACTCCACCCCTCCCCCCACACTTGGACTAAACAGTGTCCATGTGGTAAACACATTTCCTAAATGTGAAAGACAACACCCAAAGATGGATGAGATGCAAGATTATTTGTAGAATGAAATGCAGTCTAACTATATGTAAGAATGGATCATATGTACAATGATATATATGTTTGTGATGCATGCGATGCAAAGAATGCCACTAACATCCCCCCCACACTTGGTTCTAGCCCGATATTTTCCATTCCCACTATGTCCAGGCACGTTTTCTAATAAGAAAAGGTTTTTGAAAACCATCTTATCTTTCTACATTGATTTATAGTCCAATAGATAAATGTGCAGTGTTATCCCAACCCGAAGTTTACCTACAAAAATAATGTTTCCAAGATGATTCATGTGTTCTACAAATTTATCAGTGTAATTGTCCGAAAATTTGTGATCGTATATAAACTCAGTTGCAATCGTGAAATTTGAATTCTGAGTGTTGTTCAAGACTATGTGATCACATTTCTCAGTTTTATTTGTTGACAACGTATTTTCGACACTGACAATTTCAAGTTCGCTTGAAACCTCAAAATTGAAATTTTAAGACTTAGCTTGGCGGATTGATTCTATTTCATCCTCATTTGGCAACTCATCCTCATACAACCCAAAAAATCATGTTCATTAAAATCCTTCTCCAATTTTGAGTTTTTGAAAAGTTCAACATTTTTATTTCGTTCAATTTCTAAAATTTCAAGTTTCTCGCAGCATAAAAGAGAAAGATCAAAATCTAAGCTTAAATCTTTTTCCTGAAAAGAGTTGAAATCCAAATCATTTATTGAATTTTGAACAACTTCATTTACATCGTCATTCTCAATTTCCTAAGTTGTTGTTTGAAAATTTTCACTATCAATAAAGAATGGATTATTTTCTGATTCATTGCATGTTTGAGATTGATTTTGTAGCTCGAGTTGTTCTTTACAAGATGCCAGTAAACAAATAAGTTCATCAAGTTGTCTATCTTGCCTTTCTACCCTCTTTCTAAGAATGTTAAGATGATATTCTTCAGAATCGTTGACTTAAGGGCTCTCGTTTTGGATTTCTTGATTCTCAAAATTATAATCCACATCAATTTCACGATCAACATTATTTCCAATGTGATTGTTATTTGAATTTTTAGAAACATGACAATGATATACTGGAAATCATTTTGATTATAAAAATTATGTTTGTACCCAAAATTGTTGAAATTCGAGGGAAAATTGCAATTTTGGTTATTTTGATATGGGCTATAACTTTGAAAATTTTGGTTTACAACCCTATATTGATGTTGATCAAATCTATATTGGGATTCAAAGCTAGTTTGATGTGGATGTGGCCTATAATCGAAATTATAGAAATTTGAATTGAAATTGCAATTTTGATGAATTCTATGATTTTGAAAATGGTGGTTGGTTGGAAAATTTTGAAAATTGTTGGCATTGGGCTCACGAAATTTCAGAAATTTTTTCCTCGTGAGTTGACATTTATACTCATACTCTTAAAGAGGACGTCTACTCAGGTTATTATCACACAATTCTCTTAAGGAATTTTTTGAATTAGACATTTTAATGAAGCCAAGACAAGACAAGACTTAAACTATTCTCACTTCAACATAATGTAAAAGACTAAGTTGTGCTCTATTAACTAACTGACTCAATTAGAAGGGGAAGAGGGTCTTATGGCCATTCACATATAGTATAAATACTAAGGGAAACGACAATGTATTACAGGTGGTATGCAACCTCTTTTTCTAATAGTTCAATAAATTGAACTACTATATATCTGCAATCCAATTATATGAGACAATCAACATCACAAAGCGCCACTTTTCAATTATATTATTTTATATGAGCTCGTATTTCCCTAGAATCAACATTTAATGAATTTTAAATTTGAAATCTAATGAGACTGATGATCTAATGAGACTGATGATTTAAGTTATGGAAATTAATTCCTAACAAATAGATTCAGATATTTCAATCATAGAACAGTCACAGAATTGTAGATTGCAGTAATAATTTTTTTACAAGCGAGCTGTAGCACCTACAAGAAATCGTTTTAAACAATTTGTATATATTTTTCAAGCAGCAGCAGACCCTGTAGAGTTTAGAAAATTTTACAATGGGGTATAGCTGTCTGTCAAAAACAATTGAGTGGTACTAACAATTCGAATCAATTGTTTGCTTCGTTCAACTCCTATATTCTTATTTGTTTCTTGAGCACTTTTCGTTACTTCTTTGATTGAGTTTTTAGTGCTTTGTTCTTCTTTAAAACGAAATCAATAAAGAATGAAAATGAGAACAAGAACAAACAAAAAAAATGATGCTAACTAAATTACAAAGATGAGAATCAAGAAGAAAAAGAAAAGAAAACGAGACAGAGTTTAAAAAGGAAAGAAATAATATTCAAGATCAAAGATGGAAACAAGGTTTTTATAAAAAGAACAAAGTCTGAAAATGAACAAAGATGGAAACAAATATGCCAATTCCTTAAAAATCTCCACTCAGCAAAAAAGTTACAAAACACCCTATTATTTCTCATAATGAATTTCTCAAAACCCCAAAGAACAAAACACGCTTCTTTTATAACCTAAAACCGAAACCAACAAAACAAAAAATACTCAGCAAACACTCCTCATATCAGACCATTAATTTTTCTAAATGCAGTCCCCTAGCGAAACAAAACAATTGGAAATGTCAAGCACGGGTTTCGGAAATAAAAAAATTGTATTTTTTCCTTTGATGTTGTCGATTTCTGAAGTGGATTTTTAGCTCTTGAATCAAGTTATTCCGATTTGGGTAATTCGACAAGGGATTTAGCGATGATCAAATTGGGTGTATGTCTAGGGTTCGGATCGGATTGTTAGTAAACAGTGGAGCAACGATTGGAAAAATGACGGCCCGCCCCGCACCAGCCTGCATTTCCTCCATAAGTGCGCTGTACACATGCCCGACTAGCATGGGACGGTCATCAGGAGAAAGGAAAGAAGAGAATGAACTAATCAAGGAACCTATAGAATGTCTCACAGCGCATGGAATAAAATATAATAATAACATACTTGACATAAAACAGGTGAGACAGTGCATAAGCTGATAACTAATAATAAATGTCATCATCAGAGCAGCGGAAATCCAAATACAGCTTATTACAACTTTTCAAAATCTACTGTCTCTAAACAAAAGAAAGCTAAAGTGGAAGATGCACCACCAATGCCCAAGCAGTGATCTTCAACAACACAGGGAGAATACTATATATATATTACGTGGAAGCCTCCTGCTCGTCTCCGGACCATCTACCCGTGCATCACCAGCTAACCTGTCTCTAGTCTGCTCGTGTGAGCACCCAGAGTAATAAGAGGAGACATAAAACTCTGGGTCAGACATAAAGCTTGGTATGAGCGATAAGCATCTAAACAGAATAATAACAGGTATACTAAACCATACCTGAACCTGGACCTGCAACCAAAGAGTTAGTACCACATACCGTACAGTACTCTAAGGTGCCATAATAAATAGTGTAAAGAATACGGGGGTGGGGTGTGCATGTCATAATGATAACAAACAAATCAACCATAACAACCATCCTCACATCTCTCACTCAGTGCGTAAAGCATACGATATCTACCACTTTGGAACACTAGACAAATTGAGGTAACGACGGATCCCGGCTTGTAGAAACCCTGCTGTGACCAAGCTAAACATATGGAGTCATGACCAAACATTTCAATGACCCATTTCATTGATCGTAGCCCTTGGTTCTACAAATGCCATAATGGCCCTGAATCCGCCTTCGTACCTCCTACCATAGTGGTCCAAAGCTATAGACGTCGATAACCCCTTGGCACGCGTCCCGCAGCAAACCCAATCATGAAGTGAACTCGTTGATCCCCATCTGAATCTTGAGCTCTAACTTCTCATTCGGACTTCCTCTGCATCTCGGATTTTGATCGAATTGGAGTTGGTCTTCGAAAGAGTCGTCGCATAGAAGTGGTCCTGAATTCGATTCGGTTCAGATGTATACGTATAACACGGTTCGGTTCGGTGCAATGCTCCATGGTGTATTCCTGCGTGCGGTTCGGTTCGGTGATCCTTCCCCTTAGACGTTGGTTCGGTTCGGATGTCACGCTCCAGTCGGTTCGGTTCGTCCCTCCTCCAGCTTGCCTGCTCCGATCCGATCTCGTCCCCTGGCCTACTCCGATCCGGTCCTGCTCCATAGCCCAATCCGATCCCCCTTCGCTTGCCTCCTCCGATCCGATCTCGCTCCCTAGCCCACTCCGATCCGATCCTGCTCCATGGTTCCGATCCGATCCTCTGTCCAACTCCAACTCAAAGCAGTGGCCTTCCTTCTTGCCAACCTTCTTTGTGCCAGATTCCAGTTCGGGTCGGATTCCTTGCCCAGCTCCCTACCCGATCCGAGCCCATACCCGATCCGATCCAAAACCCTGCACAACTTTCTGCGACTTTTTCCAGCAACTTGTTTACGCCATTCGACAACGTTTCGACAAATCTAACTATACTTATCAACCACAAATCATATCAAATAGTTATAACAACATAGCAAACTGACCACAAACACCAAAGCAATGAGTTTATATGTCAAAATGGATCAAATGTGCCCAAAACCCCTTATTTTCCCTTAAGCATGTCTAAGCAAATCTAATCATAGGGTTAACAAAACTTAATTAAATCGAACCAAATTTCAACCAGAGGCATAAAACATTATTTAAGAATTTCTAAACATTTTTCCAGAATTTATTGGTGTATGAATTCGCTAATCTTCACTAATTACCCTTAATTAACTGTAATTAGTGTCAAAACGATGCTATCACTCACCTTGGCCACAAACAAAATTCTCAGAACTGAAACTCCTCTGATTTGGGGCGAATACTGATGTCCAACAGCAGCTCTAACCTTGCTTTGGTGCTTTTTCTTCTTAATTTGATGTTGCTAGGCCTATTCTTCAATTAGAAAGTGATTTTGGGGTGTTTTAGATGTAGGAGGCCATTGTTAGAGTGTCTAAGGATGAAAGTGGCGGCTGGAAAATGTCTAAAGAAATGTTTTCTAACCCTAATCAGCCTCTGTATACCCCTAAACCCGAAATTCCCCTATGGGCCTAGCTGCTAATCGCCCGGTTAAGCCCAATTAAGCTGTTTTTCACCATCTGAAATTTGTTTCAGCCATATCTCCCAAACGGTGAGTCCGTTTGGCTAATGTGACCACTCTACGGAAAGAGAAACCATCATCCGGAGCCAATGGAAGTGGTTTCAGGGCAGAATTCCTTTCCGGTCAAAAGTTATGGAAAAAACAGTGCTAACTAGGGGTAAAATGGTCATTTAAAAATCCGGAAAAATCATGAACATGGGAAATGACCCCAATAGTCGTCTCCCAAAGTTACATGACCACACGTCTTCATATGTGTCAGAAATAAATATTCTACGATCCTATGATGCGTAGAATGCGGGTCGTTACACTCTCCTCCCCTTAAGAAATTTCGTCCCCGAAATTCCTTAACCCAAAACATACAAAAGATCCCGCATGCCTAACAGCCATATACAACAATCAAACATGCAAAACAAACAAACAAACCTACCCTAGCATGCGGAAAACTAAATCGAAGTCAAAATCTTACCAGGTAAAGAGTTCTGGGTAAGTCTTCCTAATGTCCTCCTCTGTCTCCCAAGTACAATCATTCTCGTCCTCGTCCCACTGAACCTTGACTAGCTTCACCGCCTTCCTTCGAAGTTGCTTCATGTCGTGCTCGACAATACGGGCCGGCTTGCGGTTCCCAACCGCCTCGGGTTCTACTTCGAAGTCCTCCAACTGATCAGGTGGAACAGTCATATCTGGGTCGCGAACGAACTTCCTTAGTTGGGAAACATGAAATACATTGTGAACTCCCGCCATTTTCTCTGGTAAGCCAACTCTATATGCCAAATTCCCGACTAGTTCGAGAACAGGGAATGGGCCAACGAATCTTGGTGCCTACTTGCCTCTCCTGCCAAATCGTATCACGCTCTTCAACGGAGAAATCTTGACAAACACCAAGTCGCCAACGGAGAATTTTAAGTCTCTTCTCCTCTTATCAGCATAACTCTTCTGCCTATCTTGGGCAGCCTTCATTCGTTGTTGAATGGTCTTGATTTTATCTGAAGTTTCCCTCACCACATCTGGTCCAAGAATAAACTTCTCGCCGGTCTCTATCCAACATGATGGTGAGTTGCACGGCCTTCCGTACAAAGCTTCAAACGGAGCCATACCGATACTGGATTGGTAGCTATTATTATATGCAAACTCCACTAGATGCAAATGGTCATCCCACGATCCACCAAAATCCAATATACACGCTCTCAAGAGATCTTCCAAAATACGATTCACCCTCTCCGTCTGACCGTCGGTCTGAGGATGATATGCGGTACTGAGATGTAACTCTGACCCTAGAGCCTCTTGTAAGCTCTTCCAAAACCCACTAGTGAACAACGGGTCTCGGTCACTCACAATACTTTTAGGTACTCCATGGAATCTCACTACCCACTTCATATACAATTCTGCCAACTTGGCTGCCGTTCTGGTCGATCTGACTGGTATAAATCTTGCACTTTTGGTCAATCGGTCCACAATCACCCAAATGCTATCATGTCCCGATCTAGTCCTTGGTAAACCATCGATGAAATCCATCGAGACTTGCTCCCATTTCCATTTCCATTCGGGAATTTCTAATGGTTGTAACAAACCACTAGGCTTCTTTTGCTCGGCTTTAACTAGCTGGCAATTCATGCATTTGGACATAAACTTCCCAATGTCTCTTTTCATCCCTTCCCAGTAGTAGGTCTGCTTAATATCTCGGTACATCTTATTACCACCGGGGTGTATAGTCAGCTTTGAGTGATGACATTCTCTAAGCACTTCATCTCTCAACCCATTGACATTGGGTACGACTAGTCTTCCATCCTTTCTAAGCCATCCATCTCGATCAAGCCCATACTTGTTCATCTCCTCATCGATACCCATCTCTAACTTGGAGATGATTTTCAATAGGTTAGGATCGTCCCTTTGACTAGAGCCGATCCGCTCAATCAAAGTGGGTCTGATCGTCAAACTTGCTAACATTTCTGGATCCAATTCGCACTTTGGTCTGAAATCATACCCAGCGATGTACTCCAGTTGCTTCCATTCTAGAAACATAGCCCCTAAACTGGCATGTCTTCTACTCAATGCATCAGCTACCGCATTGCCCTTTCCCGGTGTATATGCGATGTCAAAATCATAGGAAGCTAAGAACTCTAACCATCTCTGCTGACGGAGATTCAGATCTTTCTGAGAGAAGAGATACTTTAATGACTTATGATCTGTAAACAGCTCAAATCTTTCTCCCAAGAGATAGTATCTCCACATCTTCAACGCGAACACGATTGCTGCCAATTCTAAATCATGGGTAGGGTATCTTTTCTCGTGCGGCTTCAATTGCCGACTTGCATAAGCTACAACCCTACCACTTTGCATCAATACAGCACCCAGTCCGGTACCACAGGCATCCGTGTATACCGTCATCTCTTCATTCCCCTTAGGAATGACTAACACTGGTGCGCTTGTCAACTTGTCCTTTAGACTCTTGAATGCATTCTCGCACCTTCCATCCCAGACAAAAGCTTGATTCTTCTTGGTCAACTGGGTCAATGGTGCTGCTATCTTGGAGAAACCTTAGATAAACTTACGATAATATCCAGCCAATCCCAAGAAACTTCTTACGTCTGTTGCATTCTTGGGCGTAAGCCAATCCTGTACTGTAGCCACCTTTGCCGGGTCCACAGCAATCCCATTCTCTGATACAACATAGCCCAAGAACCTCACTTCCCTCTTCCAGAAGTGACACTTAGAAAACTTTGCTTTCAATTGGTGTTTTCTCAACACCTCCATCACTATTCTTAAATGTTCCTTGTGTTCTTCCTCTGTCTTTGAATAGACCAAAATATCATCAACGAACACAAGGACAGACTTATTCAATTGATCTCTGAATACCCTATTCATAAGATCCACAAAATATGCTGGGGCATTGGTCAGCCCGAATGGCATGACCAACCACTCATAAAATCCAGACGGCATCCGAAATGCCGTTTTAGCTATACTCTCAGCTTCCACTCTAAGCTGATGAAAACCTGTCGCGAGATCCAACTGAGAAAATACTCTCGCGCCACTCAACTGATCAAACAAATCATCTATCCGCGGTAGAGGATACTTATTCTTCCTCGTCACCTTATTCAACTCGCGGTAGTCTACACACAAACGAAGGGAACCATCCGCCTTGGTAGCAAACACAACTGGTGCTCCCCATTCAGAAACACTCCTTCTGATAAATCCCTTCTTCAAAAGAACGCTGACTTGCACCTCGAGCTCTCGTTGCTCCCTTGGTGCCATACGACAAAGTGGCATCACTATAGGCCTGGCATCTTTTACCAAATCAATACGGAACTCAATCTCCCGGTGTGGTGGAAGTCCGGTCACTTCTTTGAAAACATCCGGATACTGGCCAACCACGGGCAAACCTGACAACTCATTATGCGGAATGTCAAGGGAGTTTAGAAAACTAGCCAATACCCCCTTACTGGGTAGACCACCAAACACTATCCTCCGCCCATCATCCGCTCTAGCTGTCACCAAAAAGCCCTCACAGTCTACCACCACCCCGTATCTTTGGAGCCAATCTACTCCCAAAATAATGCCAAACCCAGTAAAGCCCAAAACAAAGCAATCACAAACAAACATGCATCCATGACTCGATAAGACCACATTATGACAAATCATGCTAAGGCTAGTTGAACCACCAATCGGGTTCGTCACTACTAAAGGCCTATCGACAATCTCGGGCTCCAATCCCAACCTATCTACCAGGTCACTAGATATGAAAGAACTGGAAGCTCCGGTATCAAATAAAACTCTAACAGGAACATCATAAACAGAAAGCATACCTTGAATGACGACATTCTTTCCCTTCTCCGCCGCTGTTGGGGCATTCGACGAAGAAGGAATAGCATTAAGAGCATATGCTTTCACCATTTGCTTTTCTTTAGGGGGTTGCGGACACTTGTCCTTGTGATGTCCCATTTGGCTACAGTTGAAGCACTTCCTATCCGCTGGCTTGGCCCGACAATTACTAGCATAATGGCCCTTTTTACCACAGCTGAAGCACTCCACATCTTGCTTATTCTTTTTCTTCTGGCCATCCTTAGTCTGACTCTGCTTTCTTTTATTCTTGGAACCACCCTTGCCCCCACCACTTGCTTGTGGTTTTGGCTCTTCTGCAGATGCAGCCTCAGTTTTCGGCTTAGGGTAGAGACTTTCTGACCTCAATGCTTTCCCCACAATCGACTCAAACGACTCATCGATGTGGTTAATAAGTCTTTCCCCCAAGTACTGATCCAAACCAGTTATGAATTTCTCATTCTTTTTCTCGGCAGTATCAATAAGAGATAACCCGTACTTCGACAGAGTGTCGAATTCAGCAATATACTCTGAGACAGCTCTGCCATTCTGCTTGAGCTTCAAGAATTTCTTGAACAGCACTGACTTCTGAGCAGCTGGAATGAACTTCTCGCTAAAGCGAGCCTTAAACTGCTCCCAAGTAATCTGATCTTCAGGAGTAGCTGCCTTTATAGCACTCCACCAATTCATTGCCCGCCCTTGCAGCTGACGGGACGCTAGCTTTCTTTTCATCGCATCCTCGATACCCAAATCCTCGAAGATACGTTCGCAACTATCCAACCAATCCTGAACATCCGTGGCCGACTCCGTTCCGTGAAACGGCTTCCCACCAAGGCTAGTATAATCCTTGTTTAGCTTGGCGAAGTCGACCCTCGGCGCCTGCACTATTGGACCACCACCATTTCCACCATTGGGAGCTGCCCTCTGTACATCTCTAAGCATCTCTCTCATGAGGTCAGTAAACATCGTCCTCATGTCAGCAGCATTCCCATTATTGGCTCCCCTACCAGCACCTCTAGTATCTCGGCTCATTGTCAATCTGAAAAAGGAAACGATTAACGACTCCACAGTGGTGCTAGTGCAGTACGACTTCATCCTTATACTAGTATATATATATATATAACTTTTGAAAACCAAAATAATCACAAATACGCTCTCTCGTATACGTATATTATCTCTCCCTGATAACTTCCCTAGGTTAACTACGCAACCTAGAGCTCTGATACCAAGTGTGACGGCCCGCACCAGCCTGCATTTCCTCCATAAGTGCGCTGTACACATGCCCGACTAGCACGGGACGGTCGTCAGGAGAAAGGAAAGAAGAGAATGAACTAATCAAGGAACCTGTAGAATGTCTCACAGCGCATGGAATAAAATATAATAATAACATACTTGACATAAAACAGGTGAGACAGTGCATAAGCTGATAACTAATAATAAATGTCATCATCAGAGCAGCGGAAATCCAAATACAGCTTATTACAACTTTTCAAAATCTACTGTCTCTAAACAAAAGAAAGCTAAAGTGGAAGATGCACCACCAATGCCCAAGCAGTGATCTTCAACAACACAGGGAGAATACTATATATATATTACGTGGAAGCCTCCTGCTCGTCTCCGGACCATCTACCCGTGCATCACCAGCTAACCTGTCTCTAGTCTGCTCGTGTGAGCACCCAGAGTAATAAGAGGAAACATAAAACTCTGGGTCAGACATAAAGCCTGGTATGAACGATAAACATCTAAACAGAAAAATAACAGGTATACTAAACCATACCTGAACCTGGACCTGCAACCAAAGAGTTAGTACCACATACCGTACAGTACTCTAAGGTGCCATAATAAATAGTGTAAAGAATACGGGGGTGGGGTGTGCATGTCATAATGATAGCAAACAAATCAACCATAACAACCATCCTCACATCTTTCACTCAGTGCGTAAAGCATACGATATCTACCACTTTGGAACACTAGACAAATTGAGGTAACGACGGATCCCGACTTGTAGAAACCCTGCTGTGACCAAGCTAAACATATGGAGTCATGACCAAACATTTCAATGACCCATTTCATTGATCGTAGCCCTTGGTTCTACCAATGCCATAATGGCCCTGAATCCGCCTTCGTACCTCCTACCATAGTGGTCCAAAGCTATAGACGTCGATAACCCCTTGGCATGCGTCCCGCAGCAAAGCCCAATCATGAAGCGAACTCGTTGATCCCCATCTGAATCTTGAGCTCTAACTTCTCATTTGGACTTCCTCTGCATCTCGGATTTTGATCGAATTGGAGTTGGTCTTCAAAAGAGTCGTCGCATAGAAGTGGTCCTGAATTCGATTCGGTTCGGATGTATACGTATAACACGGTTCGGTTCGGTGCAATGCTCCATGGTGTATTCCTGCGTGCGGTTCGGTTCGGTGATCCTTCCCCTTAGACATTGGTTCGGTTCGGATGTCACGCTCCAGTCGGTTCGGTTCGTCCCTCCTCCAGCTTGCCTGCTCCGATCCGATCTCATCCCCTGGCCTACTCCGATCCGGTCCTGCTCCATAGCCCGATCCGATCCCCCTTCGCTTGCGTCCTCCGATCCGATCTCGCTCCCTAGCCCACTCCGATTCGATCCTGCTCCATGGTTCCGATCCGATCCTCTGTCCAACTCCAACTCAAAGCAGTGGCCTTCCTTCTTGCCAACCTTCTTTGTGCCAGATTCCAGTTCGGGTCGGATTCCTTGCCCAGCTCCCTACCCGATCCGAGCCCATACCCGATCCGATCCGAAACCCTGCACAACTTTTTGCAACTTTTTCTAGCAACTTGTTTACGCCATTCGACAACGTTTCGACAAATCTAACTATACTTATCAACCACAAATCATATCAAATAGTTATAACAACATAGCAAACTGACCACAAACACCAAAGCAATGAGTTTATATGTCAAAATGGATCAAATGTGCTCAAAACCCCTTATTTTCCCTTAAGCATGTCTAAGAAAATCTAATCATAGGGTTAACAAAACTTAATTAAATCGAACCAAATTTCAACCAGAGGCATAAAACATTATTTAAGAATTTCTAAACATTTTTCCAGAATTTATTGGTGTATGAATTCGCTAATCTTCACTAATTACCCTTAATTAACTGTAATTAGTGTCAAAACGATGCTATCACTCACCTTGGCCACAAACAAAATTCTCAGAACTGAAACTCCTCTGATTTGGGGCGAATACTGATGTCCAACAGCAGCTCTAACCTTGCTTTGGTGCTTTTCTTCTTAATTTGATGTTGCTAAGCCTAATCTTCAATTAGAAAGTGATTTTGGGGTGTTTTAGATGTAGGAGGCCATTGTTAGAGTGTCTAAGGATGAAAGTGGCGGCTGGAAAATGTCTAAAGAAATGTTTTCTAACCCTAATCAGCCTCTGTATACCCCTAAACCCGAAATTCCCCTATGGGCCTAGCTGCTATTCGCCCGGTTAAGCCCAATTAAGCTGTTTTTCACCATCTGAAATTTGTTTCAGCCATATCTCCCAAACGGTGAGTCCGTTTGGCTAATGTGACCACTCTACGGAAAGAGAAACCATCATCTGGAAAAATCATAAACATGGGAAATGACCCCAATAGTCGTCTCCCAAAGTTACATGACCATACGTCTTCATATGTGCCAGAAATAAATATTCTACGATCCTATGATGCGTAGAATGCGGGTCGTTACAGGAAAATTTGGCAGTGACGAGGAAAAAGGAGAGACAGTGGATGTTCAGTGGGATTGATGATCGGTTGTGGAAGATAGTTGAAAGAACATGAAGACTGGATTTGTGGCAATGGTCTGAGGGGTATGAATCTCGGCTACAGGGTTGGTGGGTGTGGTGAGATAATTATTGCGATGTTGAAAGGGTGCTGATGGGTTTAGGCTTGAGGTGTGAAGGTAAAGGGTGGGCAAACTGTGGAAAAGAGGCTGTGTCAGTGCGGTTATGGTGATGCGTGGACTGTTTTGGGTTAAGACAGTGTAAGTGAGATGATGGTAAGGGTTCGTGGAGGTTGATGATTTCAACGCTGGTTTGTTGCTGAATTGATGGTTTGTTGTTCGACTTTGGTGAGAGTGTTCGATGCAGAGAAAGGAGGACCTTTTGAGGAACATCTGTGGTCTGAATGGGTTTGGAAATTGTTTTTGATGATGGGGTTGGATGCGTGAATGAGGGTAGAAAGGTGTGATGATTGTTTGTCAGTGGATAAGGAGATGGTGAACTAGTATTTGTTGTATTGCATGGAAGTTTTATGAAAGTTTGTATGGATGGTTAATAATAAAAGGGTATGTTTGAGAGTGCTGGTAAGGGCTGCGATGAGGAATTGTAACACCCCACGTCCATTAATGTCACTCACAAAGGGAATGCATTAACTTCCATGGAGGTTTTAAGTGAATATAGAACAGAAAAATTATAACAAGACAAATAATGAGTAGTACTTGGAAATCTAAAACTTCATTTTATTGCAGCGGAAATTAAACATGTTTGTTACATCATAAAAACCATAAATCAGAGTCAAGTACAATATCCATCTTGCAAAAACAAAATACATAACCCCATTACATAAATAGCCATTAAAGAAGATAACAAGCTGGATTTTACTTCAGCGGTCCAAGCTTTCCAAAGAGAGATGAAGCAATCCAATCAAACTCCACTAGAGCTGGGCCCAACCTGAGGACCTGGAGGGGGAAAAAGGATAGAAATGGAGGGGGTCAGACATAAAGTATGGCGAGTATGATAATTCTAACAATACTATTATCAAAATAACTAGACTAAGGCATAAGCTGGAAGACAAGTAAATGTCTATGAACTATTAGGTATGGAAGAGCAGATAAAGATAACATTTAAGATAACGTTAAAGGCACACCTAATTACTAACGAATAATTACTACACTGCACCGCACCAGTCAACCTAAAGGTTTGTCCCACTTGCTTCACACAGAAACTATATAAATAGCCTTGCGTACCCCTAGCTGACTACATAGGTGCCGTCTGCCCCTATCTCCACTAGGTGTACCCCACTACCCACTTTTGATCGGCTCCCTACTCGTAGATACCCGTGTTGGGCCCACAGTGGGGTGTATCACTCCCCTAAAGTGGCAACCCGATACAACTTGAGAATGCACGGCTTATACCTACACGATGCAACAACGTCTTACCTACCAGCCCGGGTCCACACACGCATATGAAACCCGTTGGACTTGCGTTGCCACCGCTCCCCGTTTTGGCCTCTTATAGTCAAACCCAGCATGCGTGTCCCGTCCTCGACTTGGGTCGAGCCCACAAAGATACGTTTGGGATACTGGTTGAAATGGGCCCCCACAAGCTACCCACCTAAGCTTGTCCACTTGTACATCCCACTTAACCCTCTTAGGTATGTTCATTTACATGTGTGTTTGGTTAAGTCTTACTAATCGTATTTCACATGCCACTAAGGGCACCCACTAGATTCCTCATGCCACCCAAGGCACCTACTTAACCCCCATGTCCCACCTTACATGTTTATCTGTTTAAGTATTTCTTAATTCATTCAGGCCATAACCTCATAAAGACCTCTCACATTAGACTGGCATTTATGGCAGCTGGATTTGCCGGGCGGGTCCGGGAAGTCTTACACCATAAAAGAGTCTAACCTCGTGTCTTTACAACTGTTATGCTTTAGTTTAGACCTAGGACCTCTCACATTGGGCTGACATTTGTGACCACTGGATTTGCCGGGCGGGTCCGGGCAGGTCTACATCACAAACGAGTCCAACCTCGTGTCCTAAGCGTTGATTATCACTTATAATCTTTTACCCCAGTTTTAATAATTCCCTATTCAAATTATTAATTAACTCCAATTTTAATGATGCCCATAATTGACTCAATTATGGCCATCCATTCATGGCATTCAAAATCATATCAATTGCACCCCAACTTCTTTATATTAAATCCTTAATAGTACCCCTACCCCACATTATACGTTCTCTTATTCAACGCAGAACATATGTTAGACTCGAATAGTCTAACTCGTAGCACAAAGATAAATTATCCCAACATATAGACAAATAAAATAATCCAATCATAATAGGGTTGAAACTTGCATAAACTACACATGTTAAGGATCTAAAGGTGTCAACTTGTTAAATGTCACAATTTACATGATATGATCATAACCCAATTTATGTATAAACTTGCATATGGGGTTTTATGCAACATAATGATGGTGTGAACTAGCATCTAATACATAGAATTCACATATGTCATAGCATAATTCTAAATCTAAATAGATGTCATGGCATATGTTCATAATCTTTACTAAATCAATCTAAACTTGCATATGTGATTTGCCATATAGATCAACATAGCCCAAATAATATCAATATTATGATTTGATTAACATGAACTAATTAGCATAGATAGTAACATCATGGCTTTTTAACATGTATGATTTATCACAATTTGGCATAATAAACTACAACCTATACAATATCATCATAGCATGATTTACAACATATAGGATATCATCATCACATAACATAGGATTTACAACATACATGATAGCATAAGGTTTACAACAACATATATGACAATTCACATCATTCACTCATAATCCATTCATGACTTAATCTAATTAGTTTAACAATAATCTTGTTAAGATCATCATACTCACAATTAGAGAAGAAAAGAGAGTCTTGATTTGCTTTAGAGTTGAGTAGAATTAGAATTTGATTAGCTTTTCTTCCTTCTTAGTTGGCGGTGGCTAGACTGAGTTCCATGGCGGCGGTATGATGGTGGCTATTCTATTTTTCATGTGAATTAGAGTGAGAGACTACCTAGGCATTTACAGAGTTTAGGGTTCATTTAGACCGTCAGATCAACTCAGAACTAACCTGAACCGTTTAATTTGCCAACTCAGCCCTAAAGACACATCAGCAGCTCAAGATTGGGCTCAGTCAAAACCCTACCCGACTGACCAGGTCGACACCCAGGTCGACTCCCCAGTCGTCCTGGGGGGGGGGGGGGTGTCGACTGCCCAGTCGACTCCCCAGTCGACCTGGGGTGCTGGGCGGGAATTTTCCCGCCTAGCCTGATTTGACTCCGAATTTGAAATTTAAATTTTCTGAAATCTGTTTTGAATTTTCTGAAACTTCCGATGGCCATAACTTCTTCATACGAAGTCCAATTCACGCAAACTCGGACTCTATTTCAACCAGAATTCCGAGACGAACACAATGGCGCAACCCGTTTCCCACAATTCTGAAGTCTGAGATTAGTTATTCTTTAATTTGTGAATATTAATATTAATAGAATTACGGGGTGTTACAGGAATACTAGGGAAGGATACTGGAATGCGTGATGTTTGGATTTGAATTGGTTTGGTGGACTGGTTGCGATTTTGTGGTGGGTGATTTTGGTACTGTTGATGTTATACGAGAAAGTAGTTTGGTGGTCGGCTTTGATGTGAAGAAAGTGATGGACAGTCTCGTGAAGTATGGTAAGGCTATTTTGACTTGAACGGTGAAGACTATGAAGGTCGTGTAATAATAACTGCAAGCGCACAGATCGTGTAATATGCAGGTCGAACACAAAGAGGAATTTTAATTTTTATTGTTTATATATTTCTTGGGTGAGTTAGACAAAACTTGAAGTTTGATTTTGAAAAAAGATATTGAAACTGCAATTTGATTCAGAACAAACCTAATTCAACCGACGATCAAATCACAATTATCAATTGAAAAGCAAATAAAACTATTATTAAATTGAATCAGATCTGAATCTAATCAAATCTATTCAATCCAATATGACCTAGGAAAGAAATAGAAGAAACAATAATTAAAATTGCACAAATTAAATAACAAACAGGAAATAAAATTAGGATTACCGCTGAATCTAATCAGACGTTGAATCACTAATGAAAATAAGTGCAAAAGGCAAATAGTGCTCTACCAAATCAAATTGTGTAGACAACACTAATTGCTAAGAAAATAAAAATGTAGAAAAGGAGAAAAGAAGACTAAAGTAGATTAATGGCAGAAAAATTACAGTTGAAAAGTATCTTTTGCAATGGGTATACATGTGTATTTATAGCTGAGTTGCAAAACGCTAATAATATAAATGAGCCTTCTCATCAAAGATTGTGCTACGATCCTCCTCTTATCCATATTTGACATGTGTCCATTTGATTGATTTCCTAAGATCTTTTCTACCAGTCTACTTCTTTGGTGACCAATGTGAACACAACTAGCCTCCAATGACAGTTTCTTATGCAATGTTCATGTATATGACATCAATTCTTCATTTTTGAGGCTGAATGAGGTTTGGACAACACATCTCTAAAAACAACAAAGTAATACCCAAGTAATATTTATTTATACATGAAAGATAAGATATAAAACATAAAAATAAACACATTTTCATGTTAATCAATAGGTTTTCATAAAATGTCTAATTAAATTAACTTTAATTAATAACCTTTATAAACTTATATTAAAAAAAAACACATTTTACTATATTCTAATCTCACATAATTTTAAAGTTCAACTTAAATTTGTGAAAAAAATCATCCATACATCCCTTTACATAATATTTAACCTTCATTATAAAATCTAGTTATTAAAATCGATATATATATTTATAACATTAAAATAGTTTTTATTGACCACAACGTTCGTATACAATTTTCTACCCTATTGTCAAGTGAATCGGGTATATATCATTACAATCTGTAACATCCCATAATTCCAACCATTTAAGTTGTTGGATTAAATTTAATTATTGAATTTAAAATGGTTTTGAATAAAATTAAGATGTTATTAATTAAATTTATTAATTTCTGCTGAATGATTGATTGAAAATAATGTGTGTATTCTAGATGAAAAAATTTCTGACAATGCTTGTACATATATTTGGCTATCCTCTTTAATGTTTTCTCCTATTTATTCAAAGAGTAACGTTCATTAATTTATAAATTTTTAAATGTGAATAGCTTCATTCATTTTCAGTGCCCTCAACTCTTGGTCATTTCCTTAATACATCACTATTCCATTTCCTCAAACTGATGCATTCCTTTTTTATTATTGTTTCCCAAACATTTCATGATATTAACTTCTTCTCCCCTTCTTTCTCATTTCATTTCTATCTCACCCAACTTCTCTTCAATTAAAGCCATGTTTCCCTATTAAGTTCTTTTTAGGAAAATAAATTATGCACATAATTTATTTGCCCATTCACATATCATGCAACTTTATTTTTCTTTCCTCTTCTTTTTCTAATTTTCTCAAATTCACTACCTCCTTTCTCTCCACTCTATTTTTCCATTAGTTACACATTTATTTCTTTCCTTTATTCTGTTAATTTATTACCCTTCATTCTATTAATTTCTTTCCCTTCATTCTATTTTCACAGATCCTATTTTATTTGTATATTTATTTCTTAAATTCACATCCTCTTATTTCTCATTTCCACTTCTCCCTTCATTATCTCTCAAAAAACAAACCTACTCCACATATATATGTTTCTCTTCTAATTTATTCTTTCCATCCCATTGAATAAGTTCATTAAATTCTTAAATTTTAATATTATGTGTTTTGAAAATTGAAAAGTCACAAACTTTATAATAGTCAACATAAGACAATTAATCATGCATTCATTTCTTTCTATTTAATTTCTTTCCCTCTATGATGTACTTTTGAATTTTGAGTGAGAAATCAGTATTGCCACGTCAGCTTTAGTCAGCCACATTTAATTTATTTGTAACTTGCATAATACAAAGAGGCATCTCAAGAAAATATATCATGTATTTATTCTCTCCTCTCTCCACTCTTCTATCCATCGTTCAAATTCATTTAGAAACAAAACTATGTCATTTATTTCTCCTTTTGTTCTCTCTTCTCTTTTTATCTACAATCTTAAAATCTCAAAAAAAATAAATAAAAATAAATAAATAAATAAATAAATAAAGAACGCAGCCTACTCTTCCCTAAAAGTTTTATGATACTTCTTCTTAAATTTTTGTCCATCCTCCATCTCAAAAGAAAAGAAAGATTTTCAAGTTCAAATTTGCTGATTAAGATTGGTCGTTATCCATGTTTGTTGCGTGGCTTCATCATATCCATGAAGGTGAGTTTATCTCACGATTAATATATTTCAAGCATTTTGACATTGATAAAAACTAAAATATAGTAGTCAATTTTTTATGTTGTTGGTTGCTTCATGGTTGCAATTTGGTGTTGTCTCTTTGTTGTCCAATTTTATGTTATCATTTTGTCTTTGTCACCATGTCAATGCTGATGTTCATCATGTTGTTTTAACGTATTTCTCATACCTTATTATGTAAATTGAAGTACACATGTTGATATAGTCACCATTCCGTGTTGTATAAACCTAAAATATACAAGTATGCACGCTTACTTGTTTTATTAAAACATGTCATGCCTTGCTGCGTTAGTTTGATTTCTAGACAAAATTTTATGATGACCATGATTTCTTGAAAGTTTGGACACATATTCAAATGTTTAGAAACTGCTTATACAAGTTAGGGTTAACTATTATATTTTAGTGTTTTATTGAAGTTCATTTACATGAATAAAGCTAATCTTGACTTGAATGTCTTTGTATTTTGCATAAACGCTCGGGTCAAACCGAGTGTTGCAAATCAAAAGATTTCAGCTAGATAAGTTAGAGGCACGTGAAGACACGCTCGTTCTGACTCGAAATTTATGTAAAATTTATTTTATTAAAAAATGTATGTAGTTAAATTCCGTTGTAAAATTTTGTAAAACCTGATATTTTGTATAAATTATTCTGTTGTAAGATATTGTAATTTATTTTATTCAGTGATTTCTGTGTCTGATTCAATTAACTATGTAAGCTAAATAACAATCGGCCGTTTCGAATGATTTGAGTTGGTTTAATAATCGGCTTGAAGCGGTCAAAAATGCAGATTTTTACAGTTGGTATCAGATCTTTGGTTTACACAAAGCTTAGCTTATGATGTTTAATAAGAATCTGTCACTATTGAAAGAGCGTAGTTTGTAATATAATTTGTTATGAAACTAATATTTTGAAGCTGTAGCACAGAGGGAGCGTGACTTTATTTTGAAATGAATAAATTTTGAAACTTTCAAAATGATTTGAAATTTATTTCAATAAGAACCTGATTTTTTTTTAATTTGAGATGATTTTGTAAAACATTTGATTTAGAATTTGAAAAGCTTGAATTTGTACAATACTTGTTTGTAAATTTGATAGAAACCGTATTTCTGATTTTCTAATTATTGAATGAAAATTTATTTTCCAACTGTTTGGAATATGATTTATGGTTTTTAAAGTGTTTTATAAACAAGGAGAAATTTTGATGACTTAAATCCTCTTATTTTAAAGAATTTTGAAAAAAATGATACTACAATTTGAACATATTTGTAATTATTGTATGAAACAATTTATAACCTCGGAATATGAAACGATTTGATATGTTACCATGATGCGAGTGACCCATGACTAAAGACATGTATGATGTGGGTGTAAGCCCTTGATGATGGTCTTCTCGGAGGGGAGACATCATTTATTGACTTTGATACATATATGCGTAGGCCTTGCCTAGTGACCTAGTCATTGGGTGGAAACCTCTCGATCTGCTGATATATATATATATATATATATATATATATATATTGATATTGATACGCTTGTGAAATATTTGAGACTTATCGAAAATGATTTTGTTTTGAACTTCTGAAGTGAAGTATGATTCGATATAAAAGAAATATATAGTATTTCAATGATTTTAAAATGAAATCCGGTGTTAACCCACTAAAAATTAAAAGCTAAATGATGGATCGGTTACAAAACATTCGGGGCGGTCATGTTTACACAATAGCGGGTCGGCCTGTTTTTTAAAGAATTGGATCGGTCCATTTATTTCAGAACGGATCGGGTAAGCCTAGTTCAGATGCATTGGGTCGTCCTGGTTCAAATGCTTCTGGTCGGCCTAGTTTATGAAGCATCGGGTCGGTCTGATTCATCCAGCACTGGGTCGGTCCATTCAAAAGGAGCAGGTCGGCCTAGTCAAAAAACATTGGGTCGGCATGGTTGTGAAACATCGGGTCGGTCTGGTTTGAAGGCAGTGGGTCGGTCTGATCTGACGCATCGGGTTGGTACACTCCACGACGAGGCGGATCAGCCAGGTTAAAACAAAATAGCATTTGGATCGGTCAGGTAGGAAGTGGATCGGCCAGGACCGGTCTGGATTGGTCAAGCACATGAAAACTGACAATTAGCTGGCAATCGCTTGCGACAATTGGCAATGGCATTTTCGTAAATACCCAATAGGCCGACCCAAAACCCGAAGGCTATATTTCAGCCATTCCTCACTCCTATAAATAGGGGTTCAACTCCACTTTAATGGAGGAGGATTTTTCATGACCCCGAAGGGCTGCCCAACTTAATTCTCAACCTTTTTTAAGTGATTTGATCATCTCCAACCATCTCAAATTGAAGATCTAACTCTGAATCTACGATCAAATCATGGAAATTCACTAAAGCTTGCAATAGAGTCTAGATTTGTCTTACCATTTGCTACATTTGAAGGATATCATCGATTCCTCCTAACAATTTCTAATAGATCAATAGAGGAAAGTAGAGAAATTAATGATGAATGTAATGAGAGGACATATTTGCCTTGTAACTCTAAATGTGATAATGTAATCATTCTCTAAAGTGGATGTAGATCAAGTTTGATCGAACCACTATAAAACATTGTGTCCTTTACTTGCATTTCTATGACTTTGTGGCTCCACTTCTCTTATTTTTTAACACTTTGTGAAGTACATTTAATACCTTTGGTGTTAATTCCACTTTTGGGAATAACATTGCGATTTTAAGTCGAAGAAATTATTCCATCCTTTTGACTTTAAGTTTTATTAAGAAATAATTTCGATAAATTAAGTTTTAGGGAGTTTTGAAGTTTAAAAGCCTATTTTTATTTTGTTTAAACTAAATTTTTTATTAGTATAAGTATTTTGTTGTATACATAAGCATATTTTTAACAACCTCTCCTTTTCGAGGACGAAAAGTTCTGAGTAGGGGAGATTGTAACATCCCGTAAATTTCGACCATTTAAGTTGTTGAATTAAATTTAACTATTGAATTTAAAATGGTTTTGAATAAAATTATGATGTTATTAACCAAATTTATTAATTTTTGCTGAATGATTGATTGAAAATAATGTGTATGTTTTAGATGAAAAATTTCTGACAAAGCTTGTACATATATTTGGCTATCCTCTTTAATGTTTTCTCCTATCTATTCATAGTTTAACGTTTATTAATTTATAAATTTTAAAATGTGAATAGCTTCATTCATTTTCGATGCCCTCCACTCTTGGTCATTTCCTTAATACTGCACTATTCCATTTCCTCAAATTGACGCATTCCTTTTTAGTTACTGTTTCCCAAATATTTCATGATATTAACTTCTTTTCCTCTTCATTCCCATTCCATTTCTTTCTCACTCAACTTCTCCTCAATTAAAGCCATGTTTCCCTATTAAATTCTTTTTAGGAAAATAAATTATGCACATAAATTTTCTACCCATTCACATTTCATGCAACTTTATTTTTTCCTCTTCTTTTTCTAATTTTCTCAAATTCACTACCTCCCTTCTCTCCGCTCTATTTTCCGTTAGTTACACATTTATTTCTTTCCTTTATTCTATTAATTTATTAACCTTCATTTTATTAATTTCTTTCCCTTTATTCTATTTTCACACATCCTATTTTGTTTATGTATATTTATTTCTTAAACTCATATCCTCTTATTTCTCATTTCCCCTTTTCCCTTCATTATCTCTCAAAAAACAAACCAACTCCACGTATGTATATTTCTCTTCTAATTTAATCTTGCCTTCACATAGAATAGGTTCATTAAATTCTAAAATTTTAATATTATGTGTTTTGGAAATTGAAAAGTCACAAACTTTCTAATAGTCAACATCAGACAATTAATCATGCATTTATTTCTTTCCCTCTATGATTTACTTTTGAATTTTGAGTGAGAAATCAGTATTTCCACCTCAGCCTTAGTCAGCCATATTTAATTTATTTTTAACTTGCATAATACAAAGAGGCATCTCGGGAATATATATCATGTATTTATTCTCTCCTCTCTCCACTCTTCTATCCATCATTCAAATTCATTTAGAAATAAAACTATGTCATTTATTTCTCCTTTTGTTCTCTCTTCTCTTTATATCTACAATCTTAAAATCTCAAAAATAAATAAATAAATAAATAAACGCAGCCTACTCTTCCCTAAAAGTTTCACGATATCTTCTTCTTAAATTTTTGTCCATCCTCTGTCTCAAAATAAAAGAAAGATTTTCAAGTTCAAATTCGCTGATTAGGATTGGTCGTTATCCATGTTTGTTGTGTGTCTTCATCATATCCACGAAAGGTGAGTTTATCTCATGATTAATATATTTCAAGTATTTTGACATCGATAAAAACTAAAATATAGTAGTCAATTTTTGATGTTGTTGGTTTCTTTATGGTTGCATTTTGGTGTTGTCTCTTTGTTGTCCAATTTTATGTTATCATTGTCTCTTTGTCAGCATGTTAATGCTGATGTTCATCATGTTGTTTTAATGTATTTCTCATACCTTATTATGTAAATTGAAGCACACATGTTGATATACTTACTCATCGCCGACCTTATACCAAAGCAGCCAAAGCCACTGCTTTGGGCCTCACAAAATTCTGCTTTGGGCCTTACAAAATCCAGGGCACCAAATTATGAATGCCTCCTATCCACAAATCGAACAAAACGAAAAAAATCAGAAAGCCAGGGCACACGCACAACTGCTTTGTCATAAAGTGCGGACTCTCGATCGATAATGAGGCGACGATGACCAGATAATCAAATGCCAAAGCGCTAATGAACATGAATTCTTAACAATGTTAGGGCATAGAGAACAGAAAGACACATCATCGCCAATCAAAAATCCATGGTCAATTGTTTACAGCTTGGAAAGGTATGTATGCGGATCCAGGCTAATTGATTTTGTATTTTCCTTCCCAGCGACTTATGATTCTAGCTGAAACAACTTGTATTGACATTTTTTTATTTCTAGCGAGAAATTCTACCCTCAAATCCTTCCATGTTTTTTTTATTTTGGTGCGAAATTTGATTCTAGATGCTTTTATTGACATTTTTTACTTTTAGCGAGAAATTCAACCTCCAAATTTCTATCCTAGCTTTTGTCAGTTAATTGTAAGTTACAATAATGAGTCTAATGATTGATGTCTAACTTTTTCTTTGGATGTTTTATTACTTTTTATTTGTTCAAAAGTTATCATTTTGTATGCAACTTTTACTTTATACACATCATACATAATTATTTCAAAATTTAGATAAGATTAATTCATGCACATTAAATAGATTTGTTATGAGTAAATGACACATTAAATAGATTTGTTATGAGTAATGACTAATGATATTGATTTATTAATAGCATCAGTTTCTGTATAAGGGCATCAGCTCCGTAGTCCCTTTAGGTAACAAAACTTCTAGGACCGGCACTGTACTCACCTTGCCTTGTTGTTTAAACCTAAAATATGTTAGTATGCACGCTTGCTTGTTTTATTAAAACATGCCATGCCTTGGTGCGTTTCTTTGATTTCTAGGCAAAATTTTATGATGACCATGATTTCTTGACATTTTAAAACATGTCATGACTTAAATTTGAGATAGCAGCATTGGTTAGAGTTTCTTGCAACATATGATCTAGATATTTTGTGTACTACAGGGAAAGCCAATGTTGTAGCGGATGCACTTAACAAAAAGAATGCAATCATCGCTAATCTTATTATTACGCTTTCATTGATTGAGAAGGTCTTTGTTATTCAAAAATATGATAGTTGTGTTTAGAAGATTATCAAAAGAATTCAGCAAGGAGAAGTCTCAAGTTTCCAAATTGATAGTAAGAGAGTTCTGAGATTGTTAGGTCAAATCCATGTTACGAATATTCCCGAGCTTAGAAGAGAAGTGTAAGGACCCGTGACTTCCCTGGTGAGGGTAGAGCGGATAGTTCGGGAACAAGCCACAACAGAACGCAGACGGAAGAACATTTCATTGTATATTACAACTATCCATCAGAATACAAGAATATACAGAGTATAAATAAATATTATACAACAGAAAATATCAGAAATTACAATAAATTACATAGCAGTGGAAAATAATACAATACACAACTAGAAGAGATATGCGGATACAAAGCTTTCCGGATATCATTCCAGCTGTAAATCAGGATCCTATGAATATAAATCTGCAAAACCAAAACTACTAGTTGCCCGTGTCAAAATAAGGGCACCCAGAGTTTAGGTTAAAACAATAAACTCCAGGTTAGTCATGGGACTGGTGTGAGAACTAAAACAGTTATTAATCTTTATTTTAAAGTTAGGTAAATCAAGGGACCACGCCGCTAATGCGGAACGAGTTTCCTCCCAAGAACACCAGTGCATAAAACAATAGTGCAATGCTAAATAAAGAAAAATGAAGCTATTATAAGACCCAGTTCCTATCACACAATTCAACGCAAGCCAGGGGATAGGGTTTTCACTTATAATAGCCAAAGCATGCTTGATACGTTTACAACAAGTCATTTGATACTATTATAAGTGCATAGTGTATAAAACAATTTCAATCATAAATATCAATCATAGATGGCATGGGTACCATATATCATGTTGCCATACTAGGCTCTACAATCAAAACAGCAAATGTCACGTATTTGGAAGTTGAATTTCCATCTATGAACCGAGGCAAAAGATAGTCCTCAACCGATTCGAGACGCTCTAGTCCGCCCCTCAGGATCAGAGCTCGAGTGACCCTTGGATCGTCAGGGCCGGTACACCGATGTGGATTAAAATGCCTGAACATGCGTTTCCCCGCCCTTTGGGGCGTAGGTGAGCCAACTAAATGACTCCATCGGACCCGGATCGTCCGATCAAACCGAGGCGCCTCGCAACAATAACAACCACATAAGTCAAACTCGTCAGGGCGTGTAAAACCACTGACGCCACTTCTAACTAGAAAGAAATGCATGTCCTCCCTGAGGTCCTTCTCCCGTTTTTGGTTCATACCGGGTGTGAGGCTCGCGAAACAACGCTACACAAAGCTACGCCACAAAGGCCATGCTTTGATCATCACCACAAGACTTTTCTTTTCAACAGAAGCCTTGATCAATTGCCACTTAGGCATGCCACACAGGCAATTCACTCTATGCGTTTGATATCCATCAGTATATAACCCCTGAGCTCGTACGTCTCAGAGAAGGGCGTTAAGCAAGAGAATAAATTCTCTGCTGCCAAACAGATATATATTTAATAGAAATCAATCACACAGACTAAAATCCAATGTCAGACACACAGTCCATTTACAAGTTCGTTCTGGGTCTGAACGAAACCGGAGGCACCTAGTACCCCGCATATCCATCGATCTCCAAGTACGTCTGGACGATCACTAACTGTTTCCATCTTCTTGGGTGTACAGCCCAATCAAGATCATCAGTAACCACCCAAACGTCGTGAAGACCTCCGGTCTTCGACCACCGTCTTCATCTTCAACTTATCGTCGTATCAATTATTCAGAATGGGACAAACCCGGTCTTTCCGAATAACTCGCGTATATTTTAAATAAGTGTTACTCAAACACACATGCCTCATTCCAATTCATCAAACACTAACCGTAAATTTGCAAGAGAATAATTCCCCAAATATTAACCCCGAAGGCCAAAACCAACATCAGATCAATATCCAGAAAACCTTTCTGCTTAGCTAACCGACAGTTAGTTTCTAATTTTCTTAACTTCTTTGGGTCTAAGAACAGTATTATTGAAGATACCGTTCACGACAACCCAAAATCACATTTCATTAATTGTCGGGTTAAAGAACAAGTGTTATATAAAACACTGTTCATGATAAACCCAAAAATCAATACCAATTCCATTCCAATCAAATATCATTTAATTGGTATACTTCATTAAATCTAAATAAAAAGATTTAATCTTTTCTTAATTGGGTTCAAGAACGGTGTTAATAAAGACACCATTCACGACAAACCAAAATCACATTTGATATTAAATTCAAAGCTCTGAATAGAAAATATACCGGTTTATATTCAATATCAAATTCTACGACCAACAGATATCGTATTGGAAATAACGATATATATATCTTTCAAATTCCCATAACAATATCTATATCATCACGAAATCCAACATCGAAATATTCCAAAGACAATTTCGATTCAAATCCATTCCAATATAATTATTAGAAATTCTGGTTATTTTCAAAACCATTTCAAATCCGATTTATTTATTTAAAAATAAATAGAATTATAATTCTAGTTCAAAACTAGTTCATTTCGATAAAAATCTATTTTTATCTTTTCAAATATGGAGTTTTTCATCCTAAATTTTCCCAAATCATTCCTTATGATTTTACACAAATTATTACTATTTTTAATAATTTTATCAAGGCCCGTACAGTCGATTTCCTACCGAACTGCACTTACAACACCTTTTCCAAATTTGATTTGGACATAATTCCAAATCCTACCGTTAGATTTCTAATTTCCAATATTTGTTAGAAAGCTCTTTTCGATACGAACCCAACGGTTCCGGTTTTAGGAGAATCCGACGGTCGGATCTCCCGTAATATCCGTTCGAAGTCAATGGTCGAAATTCGCGAACTGCCGCGGCGCGGCGCGTTCTATTCAGGCCATTATATTATATATATAATATATATAATATATACTTCGTCGATTTCAATTTTAAACGTTCTTTATAAAATCGTTATAAATCCATTTTAAAAACGGTTTCAACTTCATATTCAATTTCAAATCAAAAATGAATTTTCCAATATAAATTCGTTTTAAATTCATTTCAAATCGATTTCAATTCAAATTGATTTCTCATTCAATTTCAGTTCTAATTCAATTCAATTCAATTTCAATTCGAATTGATTTCTAATCAATTTAATTTGGATTTCAAATATATTTGAATTTCAAATCATTTCAGTGTATTTCGAATTTCAAATCAATTCAGTTTAATTCGAATTTCAATTCACTTTAAATATAATTCGAATTTCAATTCATTTCAATATAATTCGAATTTCAAATCTATTCGATTTCAAATCTATTCAATTTAATTCGAATTTCAAATCTATTTCAATATTCATTGAAAAATGAATAAAATCGATATAAATATCGTTCACGTCAAAATGGCGTCAATCTAATCAACACGGCTTCATATATTTCTATTTTCAAATATTCTATTTCAAATATTTCTTTTTCAACTACCTCTTTTTCAAATATTTCTATTTCAAACATTTCTATTTCAAATATTTCTATTTGAAATATTCTATTTCAAAACTAGAATGAGGCCCAATCAATTACCATATATGTTAATTATATGGATTTTCTACCACGCGTATATAACAACAACGATAAATCATCAACCATCATCCAAAGTGCGTTCTACACTGCATAAGCATCAAATATAAATATTTAACGCTTATAATAGTCTGTCAATCAATCGATCGACATACAACTAAACAATCAGGATTAGTGTACGTCAAATATTATCCCCATACCCGTGTGGGGTTTCAAACAATCAAACACAGATTTTATTTGTGCAGTTGGGCGATGTGTAAAATTTATCGTCCCAATCAATATCAGTCAAATGTGTGTATATAAACAAATCATCCGATTTGTTTATTTTTATTTCCTTTCATATACACGTTAAAAATTCTATTTTTAACTATATAAATATTTAATTTCATTTCACATAACATCGCACAATCAACTGCACAACAAAATCAAACAAACAAGCATACAAGCCGTCCATGGTCTGTGGACGACGGGTGTCGGGTGCTACCAAACACCGTCTGCATCCTAGTATATATTTTAACTAGAAAAACAAAATTAAAATGTGAGGAGTTCTCACCAAAGCTAATCCAAATGCCACGACTCTTCTTATGTAGAAATCTCCCCCGTTCTCACCTTTCGTCAATTTCATCGTCCGTAGCCACTACATATATAAAAATCACATTTTTATATTGTAGCTATGTATATAAAAATCACATTTTTAATTCACTCTATATGGATAAAAATCACATTTTTGTGCTGCTATTATATAGATAAAAATTATATTTTTATACCGCTACCACATAGATAAAGATTATATTTTTAAAACGCTACTTTACATAATAAAAACCATATTTTATTATGCTATTGTATAAATAAAAATCATACCTTTACATCGCTATTGTATATATAAAAATCAAATTTTTATATCCACTACCTCATTATAAAAATCAAATTTTTATCTTGCTATCATATTTATAAAAATCGAATTTTTATTCTAATGATAAACCTATAAAGATCTCATCTTTATCTAAATGAAGAAATCATAAAAATCGTATTTTTATAATTCTAACTTCATATTTTCCATATGATAAAAATCAAACCTTTCCCTATTTAAAAACCGCATCTTTCTCTATGTAAAGATCTTATCTTTATTTGTTGTTCATGTAGATAAAAATCAAATCATTTTCAGTTTTCAAAAATTTATTCCTTACACGCTATTATATATATATATCGAATTACTTTTAAATAGATAAATAAAAATAAATAAAAAGAAAAAAAGGGGGGGGGGGGAAGGAGCTTACAGCGTTTTTTTTAAGAGAGGGGGGCTGGAATGTTGCGGGCGTCTTCAGGAGGAGGCGGGGCCCTCCTAGGCGGCGCTGGCCATGGGGCATCGGCTTGGGGGGGGATCTGGGGAACTGCGTTCGAATTTGGGGGGGGGGGGGGGGCTTGGGCTTGAGCGGGGAGGCTGGGGGAGAGAGAGAGTGCCGGCGTCCTCGAGTGGAGGAGGGGCGGCGGCCATGGTACGACGGCGCCGACGATTGGGTGGAGCTGCTCCGTCGAGGGCTTTAGCCCCTTTTTTTTTGAATCTAAAATGAACGGGGAAGATAAAGGAATGGGGGGGGGGGGTAAGGAGATAAAGGTTTATTTTTATTTTATTTTATATTTAATTCCCTAGAGTTGACTTTTATTTCGAACTCAAAATTGAGCCCACCGACTGTCGTCCATAGCTGATTACCCCCATTCGAACATAATGGGATATGTATCGGAGGCTGATTCGATCGTTACGATCAGATTTCGTCAAAATCAACATATAACTCTATATATATTGAATTTTGAATGTGCATTTCAATATACCGGGGTCACATACTAATTCGAAAAATTCCAAAAAAATATTTTCTAGCTTCATATTCACGATACGGTCCTAACAAAACTAGTTTCGTCAGATTCTGAGTCCGTTTTAAAAATGGCCATTTTCCAGCCGATTAAAATCAATTGAAACTGGCCAAACGCATTTTCCTTTACCACGCTCACATATTGATTCGAAAAATTATGAAAATTGGAACCTAGCAATAATATGACATCACGGATCCAACAAAAGTGGTTTCGTCGAAATCCGAGGTCGTTTGCAAAATTCCCATTTTTAAGGGCCTGAATTCCATAGCGACTATTCAGAATTTTCAACTGGGCATAACTTTTGACCCCCGCTATGAAATCTTGATTTTTCGGATTCGTTGGAAAGATATTCTCAATTAGATTCAAATATTTTTGGTTTCACTAAAATCCGGTTTATTTTGAATCCTGTACATTCTTTTGAAATTTGAAATTTGAAATCGAATTATTGAACTACCGCGTCATTTTCAATTCCTTTTATAAATATAAATAAATAAATATTTATATTCTATCGTTGATTCAAATGAATATATAAGTTCGAATTATATTCAAAATAAATTTCTCGTCGATATTATTTAAAATAATTAATTTTAAATAATTAAAATTCGCTAAAATTGCCAAAATAAAAATTTTAAATTGGCCCAGATTTCCGGGTTATTACAATCTCCCCCACTTAAGACTTTTCGTCCCCGAAAAGGAACGAAGCCGAAAGTTGTTTTAAATACCAACTCAACTTTCATTACTTTTATTATGGCTTAAGTTCTTCAACTTTTCAGTTTCTAAGAACTTTTCAAAAATTTGGCTAACACCCTAAATTTTCGAAAAATTTCGCCATAACCTCCCCTACACTGGGAGCACCGGGAAAATCCCGAAATTGCCATACAGGCCCTCTGATCTCAAAAAGAAAAAGAAAAAGCCAATCGGCTCATAAAATCATCATCACCCAACAAAACAGTAAATTATGGTAAACATGTACCTATTTGTCGAGAAAAAAATTTTATTTTTCTGCTCTGGCCTCCTTGCTATGACCTGTTCAATGTAAGTACATGCATATGCCTACAAATGCGACAAATTTTCAATACAATTCACTATTTGGTTCAAATTGGCTATATGGTTCAAATTTAATCAATCCAACAATAATCAAGCAACACAACCATCAATCAATTAGTTGATTATCATTTCAAATTCATAACTTTGATATATAGTCAAAAATCACATTTTTGATGCCAAATCACAACAATAAATCCTATATAGATTTGGTTCTCACACCAGTCCAATGGAAATATATAGATATCACACTTTCGAAACACGAATATAAATACTGATGATGTCCGGACATCACCAGAATTATCCCTGAGCGACTAGAGTGCGAATCTATATCTATCCAGCATATTAAAACTTCGAATACACGTGGATAAGACGTATATGCAAAATCTATATATACTGGATTGTCCACATCAATATAAATAATCAAATACGAATGATTGATTTAAATTTTCAAAACAAAACTTGTTTTCATTTCGAAAATATACTCTTCACACTCGTTCTAGGATACTACTAATCCCATCCCTAACGAGTCATTCCCGTTGGATATTACTAATCCAATATCTGATGAATTCTTCCGTACGGTTCTAATGTGCCTTGTTGTAATGACCCGGATATTTATGGGTTAATTTTAAAATATGTAATATGGATTTAAATATTGAGTTAAGTAAATAAATCAATTTTTATAGGGAGTTATCGATTTAAAAATCAATTTCAATTTAATATTGAAAATATTAAATTATCAGAATAAGAAAATGGATTTAGTTGAATTCAAAATGTAATTTGAATTAAATACAGTTCAAATAATTAATAGGGAATTTTATTTGAATTTATAACGATAATAATATTTATTTATTTATCGAGGAAATAAATTGTCTAAAATTAATTTATATTGAATTAAATAAATATCTACCACAGACGATCGAATTGGACTTCGTGACCTATCCCAGTGTGTCCGGGATAGTGGTATTACCATAAAAAGGACTATTGTTGGGTTTAGAAAGGAGTTCAGTATAATAGGATATTTTAATTAAAGGATATGGTGCAAAAACAAATTAAAATAAAATAAAGCAAATTACCCTTTTCCTTTTGATGGACAGAAAACAATACACCAAAGCTTAAAACAAAACGTTTATACTGGGCCACGCAACTCATCTTTTAGCCACACCTTCCACTTTAAAAACCACAACAATCTCGTTTCTCATTTCCTGGAATCAAATCTGTTCCTCACTTCCTCAAATCATATCGCAAGTCTTTTGGAGCTAATCTCAAACCGAGATGCTCGCGGGAGGTTGGAATCGAAGCAAAAGAAGGTGGCGTCAAAGAGCAACTCGCGATTTGATGATGGTCCTCGAAGTTAGACATCGTGTGAAGAGTGCAACAACCTGGAGCTCGATTACTATCTAGAGGTGCTCACGATTTGGACAAATTTGGGGTTCCCGTGATCCGTGAGTTTGGGAAGTTGGCCATCGCAATTTGGAATTTGGGTCTCTTTGCTCCAGCGTCGAGCTAACTATGGGTCACGACGGCAATTAGAAAAGCTGATGTTGGTACTGGAGTTAATCTGGCGTTCGAAATTGAGGATCTTGGGAGTGCGATGAGGGTAGTTGAGCATGGGTGTGTGATCGACGTTGGATAGAAGCTGGGCAAGAATGTTTCGAATTATAGTAGGTGATTTCAGAAATATATTTTGGGTTTCGGCAACAATGAATGGAGACAGGAGTCGTGATTGACAACAGGAAGGTAGACTATGGTCAAGAGCTGATGGAGGAGGGAGTGCAGATCCTTATGGCGTGAGGCAGTAAGGATATTTCTCGAACTCCAATATTGCAATGGCTTTGTAGGGTTCAGACAGTAAGGTCTGGAATATTAATGTTGGTCGAGTTGCACTCGTAGCGAGAAATGGAATTCGTTTCAAAATGTTTTGGAATCAACGGGAATTAGAGTGAATGGATCAAAATAAAAGTCACGGTGAGTAAACCTCATCACCATTTAATTAGAATTATTTCTAGTTGTTAAAAATAATTGTCTGTGCTTGTTTAAATGCTGTATGATTGTTTTAAAATATATATTAGTTATTTAGGATATATATATATATATATATATATTAGGTTGATGATTGGTTGGATTCCCGCAGTCTCACTAGCGGATGCCCGTAGTTTCATAGCGGATGATTACCCTATACGCCCCACGCTATGATAGTGGATGACCTTCATACCGCGATATCCTGCCTTGAAGCAGGATGGGTATTACTATGTTGACTAACGTCTGTGGATGCAGGAAAACAGGTTGGAGGAATCCAACTGGATTCCTCAAAAATATATTATCTGTTTGTTGTTTGTTTGATTTCATATATATTCATATATGATGTGTAAAAAATCAAACGATTGAAATTGGTTGATTTGATTGTTTAAAATATTCCTGGGGCTTGAATATTGACTTATAAAAATATCAAAAAAGGTATTTGAGATTTAAATAGGGAATTCTATTTTTATAAATAGAATTTGAATTTTAAATGAACTATAGAAAATATTAACTTTTTTGGAATATATATGAACGAGTATTGAATTTATAGACTCTGTTTATAAAGGAAAATATGGGTTTTGAATCGAATTTATAAACTCTGTTTATAAAGGAAAATATGGGATTTGAATTGAATTTATAAACTTTCTTTATAAATATATAAATGTGGGATTTTAAGTGAAGTTATAAACGTTGTTTAAATAAGGCATAGAATTCAAATGGATTTGAATATAGAATTTGAATATTGAAATTCAAATGGAATTAAACCATAGGATTTGAATATAGAAATTCTAATGGGATTTATAATATAGAATTTGAATATCGAAATTCAAATGGGATATATAATACATAATTTGAATAATAGAAGTGAAATAGAATTCGAATAATAGAAGTGGAATATACTAAAGGAGTAAATTAACAAATTTAATTAACAAATTTAGTTAAACGATTGGTGTAGTTAAAATAGATTGGGCAGGTATAGATACAGGAGACAGGTTTGGAATAAAGTGTTAGAAGGTATATAAATAGAATGCCCGACAAAAAGGTACGTATTTAATTCCATATGAGATTTTACGCGCCGTATCGGCTAGCCGCTTGGCTTTTCTTTTTCCTTTTGGATTGGTGAGGGCCATGGGAAGCTATTTGAAATATCCCGAAGCTCCTGGTACAAAGGAGGTTATGGCGAATTTTTCCGGGAATTTAAGGAGATTGAATATTTTTAAGATAATTTGATAGTTAGAAATCAACGTATCGATATATTTATAGAAGTTGATAAGAAAAAGAACTTAGAAATAGAATAGTATAATCAAAAAGGAATTATAAGAATAAAATCCAGTAAGAATAGAAAGAGGAAGTGTATACGTGTTTAAAAGTGAATCAGTAGTTGTATGGTATTGATTATTTGAGTAAGTAGTCATATCTGTTTTGACATTATAAATGTTATTCAGTCAAGGTCTGAGAGGTAGCTATACCCCAACTTGATCGATTTCATTCTTAATAAACAAATGGTAAGATTTCAGGCTCGAAGATCAATGTTGGATAAGAGTTAGTGGAATATAGTATTTGGGTTGTCGTAACGATGTTTTACACAACATCGGTTTTAACCCAATGTAAGCTTGGAAATAGAATAAAGAATATTTCCTAAGTATAGAAATAAACGAGATCGGAAAAGAGATAAGTAATTGGAATATTTTCCAATTACAAATAGCATATATTATCTAAATTTCAGAAAATAAAGGAAGGCGATATTCGGAAATGTTTTCCAAATAACGTAAAAGGGCAATATGGTTATTGAAAGTATTTGGTTAACAAATATTGATAAAGAAATAGAGAAGTGATTTAATTAATGCAATATTAATTAAGGGCTTAGTGATTGTTGGATGTTTGGATGAACACTTGTTTTCTTCGATAGTTAAATCATCGACTATCGAAACACTTGTTTTTATTCTATAGTTAAATCACAAACTATCGAAGTTTTGACCATCGTTGTCAATATGGAGAGACCGGTTGGATTATTATCCGAAGAACCACTCCGTATTGGCAGTAGCGTTGCGAATCATATTATATGAAGATAATCGAAGACGGAGTAGAGTGCAAGGACTTTTTCTATTAATAGAAATTGTGCCTTCGGTTCATCCTGTTCCTGGGTGACTTGTATGGATGAATGTCTAACAGAGTATTTCCAGAACGGTCACATATATTGATTTCTTCGACTGTACCAAGAGTGAAAGCGGAGAAGGAAACTTCTTTAGCTAACACGTAATGTACTGTTGTAGACGTCAATTAGTGATTTTCGATGGATCTGACAGTGTGGCATTCGAAGTGAATCTGGTGTGATGATAAAGCGTAGCCTCTGGCCTCAACATCCGGTAAATGACAGAAATCGGGCATGCCACATGTCTATGTAGGTCGCACCTATTAGGGTGTATATTCACCTGATCTAGAGTTTCATTTACTTCTAAAAATCTATTGTCGATGCTGTCCCATTCGAGAAACGGTTGCTGATCCCAACCGTTGGTGATATACATTCGATACACTCAAGCCAAATGAGTGGTCGGTCATGTGTGGCTGAGTTGCAAGATGTTCTTGTTGAACTTGGTGTATTCTCCTCTAGAGATATACCAGCGGAAGGTGGTTCCATACCTTGTCATAGTTGGAAATCAAATACCCAATACGTGCTTGCGGTTTATGATTGTATATTACATATGTGGAACGTGAGATGCAAACGTTCCACTAGATTGTATTTACTTGATTTAGACACTATTATAATATCAAAGGAGTTTTGATATAAAGATTATAGTTCCTTTCAAAGGGAGTTTGAAAATTAAATCAAGTGTTTGGATTCTCATAAGGGAAAACCCATTCCGTGTTATACGGCGTGGTCTTATGAGATATCATTTAGTTTTTGAAACTGTTTTAAACTGTTTACTCATACCAGTCCCATGACTGACCCGGAGTTTATTTGTTTTGTTCTACCTAAACTCTTGGGTGCCTAAATTTGTACGGGCAGTCAAGTAGTTCAGGATTTTTCAGATATATCTACAGGAGGCTTCAACGTTATCTAGTTATAGTGTTATTCCGTTGTGTTGTAAGTGTTGTACTCTGATAAGTATATGTTATACAGTTGAGCTTTTGTATTTCAAAGATATGATATATTATATTTTGTTCCGCTGCGATGTGAGATTCTGTGTTGTTGTTTTTGTTCTTCATCTACCTTTTTCTTCTAAAAAAATGTTTCGTATTTTCGTGATATTTGGGTTGGACGTATGATGTATATAGTCAACTCTGATGTTACGGAAATCTTGGTCATTACAGTTGGTATCAGAGCTTAGGTTGAGCGAATACCTAGGCTTGTTGGAATGTGCTCATTAGAGATAGGATCAGTAGTATCCTAGAATGAGTTGAGTGTATATATATACGAGAGAGCGTATTTGTTATTTGATATAAAAACTATTTTATATCGTGTTGACTAGTCTATTGAGTGGATTATAAATTTTGGTCGAATCGTGGGACGCCACGATGTCGATAGGAGTTTATAAACACTTGAATAGAAGATTGGATGCGATATTGTTTTAAATAGTTGAGTTGATTGTTAGGATTATAATCGAATTAGATTATAAAACAGAAATAGTTATATATAACCAATGGAATTTGTATATGAAATCAAATATACAAATGAGATAAATTGAAATTGAATTCTAACCAGAATTCAAAATTTAAAATCCTGGGGGTTTGGAAATTATTTTTCTAAATGGAGTTTGAAAGAAATATAGTACTGAACTCATTCAGTAGCTGGGAAATAATTCTGATGATGGTCGCAACATCATCAGTGTTCATTTTCGAGTTTCTAAGTGATGAATTGCTGCCTTAGAAAAGTTTTGATGGAAATTTGTTTGAAAAGAAACAAGTTGTTTGAAATTCAAATATTTTGAATTTGAGATAGATATAAATCTATGTATATATTTATATTACTTCAAGGGAATTTTGAAATGGGAATTGAAATATAGATTTCAAATAGAAGTGAAATGGGAATTGGAATATAGATTTCAAATAGAAGTAAAATATTATGGTATTCAAATATAGAATTTGAACATAGAAATTTAAATAGGATTTGAATAAAGAAAATTCAAATAGAAATTGTATAAGAAAAACTGAAATGGAATTTGAATTCAAAGGAATTCAAATGGATTTGAATAAAGCAAAGTCAAATAGAGATTTGAATATTAGAATTCAAATGGAATTTGGTTAAATAGAATTTCAAAGAGAATATAAAGTGGAGGTTGAATATTAGAATTCAAAGAAAATATAAAGTTTGAAATATAATTTTAGATAAAAGGAGTTTAAATAGAATTTGAATTCAAAGTGAAATTAAATAGAATTTGAATTCAAAGGAGTTAAAATAGAATTTAAATTCAAAGGATTTCAAATAGAAATTGAACAAAGGGATTTAAATAGAAATTGAATAAAGGATTTGAAATGGATCTTGAATAAAGGATTTCAAATAGAAATTGAAGATAAGAAATTCAAATAGAATTTGAAGATAAGGAATTGAAATAGAACTTGAATAGAAGAAAATTCAAATAGAAATTGAATAGAAGGAAATAATATAGAGTTTGAATAAAGAAATTCAAATGGAATTTGAATATTGTAAATATATAGGATTTGAATATTAGAAGTGAAATAGATCGGGAATATTATGTGAAATGGATTTGATATATATTAAAAATATATCAGAATGGAGTTGAATTTATTATAAACAAAATTAAAACGTTTATATTTATAAATATAATTAAAACGAGCTCGCCGTAGCGCGGCAGTTCATAAATTGGCGATTCGAACTTCAATTTAGTATACATAACTCAATTGAAGTCGGAATTCTTTGAAACAAGAATCATCGGGACCGGTTGAATAATAGTTTTCTAATGGAAGAGAAAAATCTGGATTTCGTCGTATATATTTTGAGTTATATCAAAATCAAATTTTTAGAAAAGCAGCGCCAGAACCATTATAAAACCATAACGATTTAATTAAATAAATAAAAGGATTTTTAGGAAATAAAATCAGAATTGGCATTAGAAAAATCCAGACTGGAGATATAAAATAAATATGAACTCCAGTGAAGTAAGTGAAATGATTTTTAAGACAAAAATCATATTTTAAATGGTTAAATAGAATTAACTAAATTGGAGAATAATTAGTTAAAGGAAATTTGAATCGAAATTGGGTTTTTGGATAAGTGAAAGAGATTGAGAATTTATATTCGAAATCAAATATATAAATCGAGTTGAAAATATAATTAGATTAGTTTATAATTGATTTGACATATATTTGAACAAGTTATATTCAATTAAAAAGGGTGAAATAGGCAAAACAGTTAATTAGCAAATAGTTAATGGGAATTTGAATGATTGAAATTAAATTCAACTTAAGTAAGTTAAATGGATCGAAATGAATAAATTGAGTAAAATCAATGTGAATGAAATATGAATTGGGTGTGAATAAAAGAAAATATATTTGTAAAACAAATATAAAAGGAAATATATTTGTAACACAAATACAAAGGAAGTTATGTGCAAACAAATAGAAGGAGAAATATTTGTAAAAACATTTACAAGTAGAATTTAGAAGGGAATATTTGTAAAACATTTACAAATAGATTCAATGGAAATATTTATTTATAGAAAATAAATAGAATGTTATAAATGAGATATTTATTTGTTAAATAAATAGAATTTAATCGAAGGAATATTTAGAAGATGAATAGAAAATGGAAATCTGTTTTTAACAGATAAATAGAAAAGATTAGTTTATAAATAACAGTTTAGAAATTAAATTAAATATTTATCATTGGATAGATGGAATATATAATTCTGAACTTATATAGAGAAGAGATATTGGTTTTTAACACCGATAGTTTTAAATAGAAGGGGTACACAACACTTGTATAAGTGAAGTAACGTTATTAAAGAGAACATTTATAAAGTGAAGAACCGTTACTAAAAGTAAATCTTTATAAATGAATAAACGTTATCCAATAGGAGTTATTCGAATAAGAGAAGTCGATTAGAGTTAGAAATAATCGATTAGAGTTAGAATAAATCGATTAGAGTAAGAATTAACCAGTTAGAGTTAATCAGTTAGGGTTAATCCGTAGAGTTAATTGAATATTAGTTATTCAATTAGAATTTATCAAATATTTGTTATTCAAATTAAGAGTTAACCAGATAGAGTTAATTGAACATAGTTAATCGAATTAGGATTTAATTGAATGTTAGTTATTCAATTAAAGTTGATCGAATATAGTTATTGAGATATAGTTAGTCAAACATAGTTACTCAGGATAAGTTGCCATTTCGTACGACTGCTAGCGTAATTCGCAGGGCTGCAGATAGCCTAGGGCGGTCGGATATTTCCTGGGGGAATTAGGCGTAACCATTGTGATTGCTGCGATCTAGAGTCAAGCGAATGGAGTTATCGAATATTAGTTATTCGAATAAAGTAAAAGGAGTTATCAAATATAGCTTATTCGGAAGGAGTTAAGTGAAAAGAGCTAATCAAATAGAGTTAATTGATAGGGTTAATTGATAAGAGTAAATAGAATAGAGTAAATCAAATATAGTTTATTCTAAGAAGGGTTTTCGAATCTAGTTATTCTATAGAGAGATAATCGAATATAGTTATTCGAAGGGAGGAGTTATCGAATAGGGATTTATTCGAAAGAGAGTTACGTAAGGAAGTTTGAAATGTTGAGTATCAACATAAATAAGTTTTGAAAAGTTAATGGGTTTGTAGCACTTTTCCTAACTTAGCAATTTCGAGGACGAAATTATTTTAAGTGGGGAAGATTGTAATGACCCGGATATTTATGGGTTAATTTTAAAATATGTAATATGGATTTAAATATTGTGTTAAGTAAATAAATCAATTTTTATAGGGAGTTACCGATTTAAAAATCAATTTCAATTTAATATTGAAAATATTAAATTATCAGAATAAGAAAATGGATTTAGTTGAATTCAAAATTTAATTTGAATTAAATACAGTTTGAATAATTAATAGGGAATTTTATTTGAATTTATAACGATAATAATATTTACTTATTTATCGAGGAAATAAATTGTCTAAAATTAATTTATATTGAATTAAATAAATATCTTCCACAGACGATCGAATTGGACTTCGTGACCTATCCCAGTGTGTCTGGGATATTGGTATTACACTAGAAAGGACTGTTGTTGGGTTCAGAAAGGAGTTCAGTATAATAGGATATTTTAAATAAAGTATATGGTGCAAAAACAAATTAAAATAAAATAAAGCAAATTCCCCTTTTCCTTTTGATGGACAGAAAACAATACACCAAAGCTTAAAACAAAACGTTTATACTGGGCCACACAACTCATCTTTTAGCCACACCTTCCTCTTTAAAAACCACAGCAATCTCGTCTCTCATTTCCTGGAATCAAATCCGTTCCTCACTCCCTCAAATCATATCGCATGTCTTTTGGAGCTAATCTCAAACCGAGATACTCGCGGGAGGTTGGAATCAAAGCAAAAGAAGGTGGCGTCAAAGAGAAACTCGCGATTTGATGATGGTCCTCGAAGTTAGACATTGTGTGAAGAGCGCAACAACCTGGAGCTCGATTACTGTCTGGAGGTGCTCACGATTTGGATAAATTTGGGGTTCCCGAGATCCGTTAGTTTGGGAAGTTGTCCATCGCGATTTGGAATTTGGGTCTCTTTAGTCCAGTGTCGAGCTAACTATGGGTCACGGCGGCGATTAGAAAAGCTGATGTTGGTACTGGAGTTAATCTGGCGTTCGAAATTGAGGATCTTGGGAGTGCGATGAGGGTAGTTGAGCATGGGTGTGTGATCGACGTTGGATAGGAAGCTGGGCAAGAAGGTTTCGATTTATAGTAGGTGATTTCAGAAATATATTTTGGGTTTCGGCAACAATGAATGGAGACAAGAGTCGTGATTGACAACAGGAAGGTAGACTATGGTCAAGAGCCGATGGAGGAGGGAGTGCAGATCCTTATGGCGTGAGGCAGTAAGGATATTTCTCGAACTCCAATATTACAATGGCTTTGTAGGGTTCAGACAGTAAGGTCCGGAATATTAATTTTGGTCGAGTTGGACTCGTAGCGAGAAATGGAATTCGTTTCAAAATGTTTTGGAATCAACGGGAATCAGAGTGAATGGATCAAAATAAAAGTCACGGTGAGTAAACCTCACTCACCATTTAATTAGAATTATTTCTAGTTGTTAAAAATAATTGTCTGTGCTTGTTTGAATGCTGTATGATTGTTTTAAAATATATATTAGTTATTTAGGATGTGTACATATATATATATTGGGTTGATGATTGGTTGGATTCCCGCAGTCTCACTAGCGGATGCCCGCAGTTTCATAGCGGATGATTACCCTATACGCCCCACGCTATGATAGTGGATGACCTTCATACCGCGATATCCTGCCTCGAAGCAGGATGGGTATTATTATGTTGACTAACGTATGTGGATGCAGGAAAACAGGTTGGAGGAATCCAACTGGATTCCTCAAAAATATATTATCTGTTTGTTGTTTGTTTGATTTCATATATATTCATATATGATGTGTAAAAAAATCAACCGATTGAAATTGGTTGATTTGATGGTTTAAAATATCCCTGGGGCTTGAATATTGACTTATAAAAATATCGAAAAAGGTATTCGAGATTTAAAAAGGGAATTCTATTTTTATAAATAGAATTTGAATTTTAAATGAACTATAGAAAATATTAACTTGTTTGGAATATATATGAACGAGTATTGAATTTATAGACTCTGTTTATAAAGGAAAATATGGGTTTTGAATCGAATTTATAAACTCTGTTTATAAAGGAAAATATGGGATTTGAATTGAATTTATAAACTTTATTTATAAACATATAAATGTGGGATTTTAAGTGAAGTTATAAACGTTGTTTAAATAAGGCATAGAATTCAAATGGATTTGAATATAGAAATTCAAATGGAATTAAACCATAGGATTTGAATATAGAAATTCAAATGGGATTTATAATATAGAATTTGAATATCGAAATTCAAATGGGATATATAATACAGAATTTGAATAATAGAAGTGAAATAGAATTCGAATAATAGAAGTGGAATATACTAAAGGAGTAAATTAACAAATTTAGTTAAACGATTGGTGTAGTTAAAATAGATTGGGCAGGTATAGATACAGGAGACAGGTTTGGAATAAAGTGTTAGAAGGTATATAAATAGAATGCCCGACAAAAAGGTACGTATTTAATTCCATATGAGATTTTACGCGCCGTATCGGCTAGCCGCTTGGCTTTTCTTTTTCTTTTTGGATTGGTGAGGGCCATGGGAGGCTATTTGAAATATCCCGAAGCTCCCGGTACAAAGGAGGTTATGGCGAATTTTTCCGGGAATTTAAGGAGATAGAATATTTTTAAGATAATTTGATAGTTAGAAATCAACGTATCGATATATATAGAAGTCGATAAGAAAACGAACTTAGAAATAGAATAGTATAATCAAAAAGGAATTATAAGAATAAAATCCAGTAAGAATAGAAAGAGGAAGTGTATATGTGTTTAAAAGTGAATCAGTAGTTGTATGGTATTGATTATTCGAGTAAGTAGTCATGTCTGTTTTGATGTTATAAATGTTATTCAGTCATGGTCTGAGAGGTAGCTATACCCCAACTTGATCGATTTCATTCTTAACAAACAAATGGTAAGACTTCAGGCTCGAAGATCAATGTTGGATAAGAGTTAGTGGAATATAGTATTTGGGTTGTCGTAACGATGTTTTATACAACATCCGTTTCAACCCAATGTAAGCTTGGAAATAGAATAAAGAATATTTCCTAAGTATAGAAATAAACGAGATCGGAAAAGAGATAAGTAATTGGAATATTTTCCAATTATAAAAAGCATATATTATCTAAAGTTCAGAAAATAAAGGAAGGCGATATTCGGAAATGTTTTCCAAATAACGTAAAAGGGCAATATGGTTATTGAAAATATTTGGTTAAAAAATATTGATAAAGAAATAGAGAAGTGATTTAATTAATGGAATATTAATTAAGGGCTTAGTGATTGTTGGATGTTTGGATTAACACTTGTTTTCTTCGATAGTTAAATCATCGACTATCGAAACACTTGTTTTTATTCGATAGTTAAATCACAGACTATCGAAGTTTTGACCATCGTTGTCAATATGGAGAGACCGGTTGGATTATTATCCGAAGAACCACTCCGTATTGGCAGTAGCATTGCGAATCAGATTATATGAAGATAATCGAAGACGGAGTAGAGTGCAAGGACTTTTTCTATTAATAGAAATTGTGCCTTCGGTTCATCCTGTTCCTGGGTGACTGTATGGATGAATGTCTAACAGAGTATTTCCAGAAAGGTCACGTATATTGATTTCTTCGACCGTACCAAGAGTGAAAGCGGAGAAGGAAACTTCTTTAGCTAACACGTAATGTACTGTTGTAGACGTCAATTAGTGATTTTCGATGGATCTGACAATGTGGCATTCGAAGTGAATCTGGTGTGATGATAAAGCGTAGCCTCTGGCCTCAACATTCGGTAAATGATAGAAATCGGGCAGGCAACATGTCTATGTAGGTCGCACCTATTAGGGTGTATAATCACCTGATCTAGAGTTTCATTTACTTCTAAAAATCTATTGTCGATGGTGTCCCATTCGGGAAACGGTTGCTGATCCCAACCGTTGGTGATATACATTCGATACACTCAAGCCAAATGAGTGGTCGGTCATGTGTGGCTGAGTTGCAAGATGTTCTTGTTGAACTCGGTGTATTCTCCGCTAGAGATATACCAGCGGAAGGTGGTTCCATACCTTGTCATAGTTGGAAATCAAATACCCAATACGTGCTTGCGGTTTATGATTGTATATTACATATGTGGAACGTGAGATGCAAACGTTCCACTAGATTGTATTTACTTGATTTAGACCCTATTATAATATCAAAGGAGTTTGGATATAAAGATTATAGTTCCTTTCAAAGGGATTTTGAAAGTTAAATCAAGTGTTTGGATTCTCATAAGGGAAAAACCCGTTCCGTGTTATACGGCGTGGTCTTATGAGATATCATTTAGTTTCTGAAGCTGTTTTAAACTGTTTACTCATACCAGTCCCATGACTAACCCGGAGTTTATTTGTTTTATTCTACCTAAACTCTTGGGTGCCTAAATTTGTACGGGCAGTCAAGTAGTTCAGGATTTTTCAGATATATCTAAAGGTGCTTGGAGCAGGAGGCTTCAGCGTTATCTAGTTATAGTGTTGTTCCGTTGTGTTGTAAGTGTTGTACTCTGAAAAGTATATGTTATACAGTTAAGCTTTTGTATTTCAAAGATATGATATATTATATTTTGTTCCGCTGCGATGTGAGATTCTGTGTTGTTGTTTCTGTTCTTCATCTACCTTTTTCTTCTAAAAAAAAATGTTTCGTATTTTTGTGATATTTGGGTTAGACGTATGATGTATATAGTCAACTCTGATGTTACGGAAATCTGGGTCATTACACTTGTTCTCTGAGCTTTGTAAACCAAAGCTCTGATACCAAATGTAAGGACCCGTGACTTCCCCGGTGAGGGTAGAGCGGATAGTTCGAGAACAAGCCACAACATAACGCAGACGGAAGAACATTTCATTGTATATTACAACTATCCATCAGAATACAAGAATATACAGAGTATAAATAAATATTACACAACAGAAAATATCAGAGATTACAATAAATTACGTAGCAGCGGAAAATAATACAATACACAACTAGAAGAGATATGCGGATACAAAGCTTTCCGGATATCATTCCAGCTGTAAATCAGGATCCTGTGAATATAAATCTGCAAAACCAAAACTGCTAGCTGCCCGTGTCAAAATAAGGGCACCCAGAGTTTAGGTTAAAACAATAAATTCCAGGTCAGTCATGGGACTGGTGTGAGAACTAAAACAATTATTAATCTTTATTTTAAAGTTAGGTAAATCAAGGGACCACGCCGCTAACGCGGAATGGGTTTCCTTCCAAGAACACCAGTGCATAAAACAACAGCGCAATGCTAAATAAAGAAAAATGAAGCTATTATAAGACCCAGTTCCTATCACACAATGCAACGCAAGACGGGAGATAGGGTTTTTCCTTATAATAGCCAAAGCATGCTTGATATGTTTACAACAAGTCATTTGATACTATTATAAGTGCATATTGTATAAAACAAATTCAATCATAAATATCAATCATAGACGGCATGGGTACCATATATCATGTTGCCATACTAGGCTCACAATCAAAACCGCAAATGTCACGTATTTGGAAGTTGGATTTCCATCTATGAACCGAGGCAAAAGATAGTCCTCAACCGATTCGAGACACTCTAGTCCGCCCCTCAGGATCAGAGCTCGAGTGACCCTTGGATCGTCAGGGCCGGTCCACCGATGTGGATTAAAGTGCCTGAACATGCGTTTCCCCGCCCTTTGGGGGCGTCGGTGAGCCAACTAAATGACTCCATCGGACCCGGATCGTCCGATCAAACCGAGGCGCCTCGCAACAGCAACAACCACATAAGTCAAACTCGTCAGGGCGTGTAAAACCACCGACGCCACTTCTAACTAGAAAGAAACGCATGTCCTCCCTGAGGTCCTTCTCCTGTTTTTGGTTCATATCGGGTGCGAGGCTCGCGAAACAACGCTACACAAAGCTACGCCACAAAGGCCGTGCTTTGATCATAACCACAAGACTTTGCTTTTCAACAGAAGCCTTGATCAATTGCCACTTAGGCATGCCACACAGGCAATTCACTCTATGCGTTTGATATCCATCAGTATATAACCCCTGAGCTCGTACGTCTCAGAGAAGGGCGTTAAGCAAGAGAATAAATTCTCCGCTGCCAAACAGATATATATTTAATAGAAATCAATAACACAGACTAAAATCCAATGTCAGACACACAATCCATTTACAAGTTTGTTCTGGGTCTGAACGAAACCGGAGGCACCTAGTACCCCGCATATCCATCGATCTCCAAGTACGTCTGGACGATCACTAACTGTTTCCATCTTCTTGGGTGTACAGCCCAATCAAGATCATCAGTAACCACCCAAACGACGTGAAGACCTCCGGTCTTCGACCACCTTCTTCATCTTCGACTTATCGTCGTATCAGTTATTCAGAATGGGACAAACCCGATCTTTCCGAATAACTCGTGTATATTTTAAATAAGTGTTACACAAACACAACATACGCCTCATTCCAATTCATCAGACACTAACCTAAATTTGCCAGAGAATAATTCCCCAAATATTAACCCCGAAGGCCGAAACCAACATCAGATCAATATCCAGAAAACCTTTCTGCTCAGCTAACCGACAGTTAGTTTCCAATTCTCTTAACTCCTTTGGGTCTAAGAACAGTATTATTGAAGATACCGTTCACGACAACCCAAAATCACATTTCATTAATTGTCGGGTTAAAGAACAAGTGTTATATAAAACACTGTTCACGATAAACCCAAAAATCAATACCAATTCCATTCCAATCAAATATCATTTAATTGGTATACTTCATTAAATCTAAATAAAAAGATTTAATCTTTTCTCAACTGGGTTCAAGAACGGTGTTAATAAAGACATCATTCACGACAAACCCAAATCACATTTGATATTAAATACAAGGCTCTGAATAGAAAATATATCGACTTATATTCAATATCAAATTCTACGACCAACAGATATCGTATTGGAAATAACGATATATATATATATATATATATATCTTTCAAATTCCCATAACAATATCTGTATCATCACGAAATCCAACATCGAAATATTCCGAAGACAATTTCGATTCAAATCCATTCCAATATAATTATTGGAAATTCTGGTTATTTTCAAAACCATTTCAAATCCGATTTATTTATTTAAAAATAAATAGAATTATAATTCTAGTTCAAAACTAGTTCATTTCGATAAAAATCTATTTTTGTCTTTTCAAATATGGAGTTTTTCATCCCAAATTTTCCCAAATCATTCCTTATGATTTTACACAAATTATTTCTATTTTTAATAATTTTATCAAGGCCCGTACAGTCGATTTCCTTCAACGGCCATCGAACTGCACTTACGGCGACCTTTTCGAAATTTGATTTGGACATAATTCCAAATCCAACTGTTAGATTTATAATTTCCAATATTTGTTAGAAAGCTCTTTTCGATACGAACCCAACGGTTCCGGTTTTAGGAGAATCCGACGGTCAGATCTCCCATAATATCCGTTCGAAGTCAATGGTCGAAATTCGCGAACTGCCGCGGCGCGGCGCGTTCTATTCAGGCCATTATATTATATATATAATATATACTTCGTCGATTTCAATTCAAAACGTTCTTTATAAATCGTTATAAATTCATTTTCAAAATGGTTTCAACTTCATATTCAATTTCAAATCAAAATTGAATATTCCAATATAAATTCGTTTTAAATTCATTTCAAATCGATTTCAATTCAAATTGATTTCTAATTCATTTTCAGTTCTAATTCAATTCAATTCAATTTCAATTCGAATTGATTTCTAATCAATTTAATTCGGATTTCAATTCTATTCGAATTTCAAATCATTTCAGTGTATTTCGAATTTCAAATCAATTCAGTTAATTTCGAATTTCAATTCACTTTAAATATAATTCGAATTTCAATTCATTTCAATATAATTCGAATTTCAAATCTATTCGATTTCAAACCTATTCAATTTAATTCGAATTTCAAATCTATTTCAATATTCATTGAAAAATGAATAAAATCGATATAAATATCGTTCACATCAAAATGGCGTCAATCTAATCAACACGGCTTCATATATTTCTATTTTCAAATGTTCTAATTCAAATATTTCTTTTTCAAATATTTCTACTTCAAACATTTCTATTTCAAATATTTCTATTTGAAACGTTCCATTTCAAAACTGGAATGAGGCCCAATCAATTACCATATATGTTAATTATATGGATTTTCTACCACACGTATATAACAACAACGATAACATCAACCATCATCCAAAGTGCATTTTACACTGCATAAGCATCAAATATAAATATTTAACGCTTATAATAGTCTGTCAATCAATCGATCGACATACAACTAAACAATCGGGATTAGTGTACGTCAAATATCATCCCCATACCCATGTGGGGTTTCAAACAATCAAACATAGATTTTATTTGTGCAGTTGGGCGATGTGTAAAATTTATCGTCCCAATCAATATCAGTCAAATGTGTGTATATAAACAAACAAATCGTCCGATTTGTTTATTTTTATTTCCTTTCATATACACGTTAAAAATTCTATTTTTAACTATAAAATATTTTTGGTTTCACTAAAATCCGGTTTATTTTGAATCCTGTACATTCATTTGAAATTTGAAATCGAATTATCGAACTACCGCGCCATTTTCAGTTCCTTTTATAAATATAAATAAATAAATATTTATATTCTATCGTCGATTCAAACGAATATATACGTTCGAATTATATTCAAAATAAATTTCTTGTCGATATTATTTAAAATAATTCATTTTAAATAATTAAAATTCGTTGAAATTGCCAAAATAAAATTTTTAAATTGGCCCAGATTTCCGGGTTATTACAAGAAGTAATGGATGAATGTTACAAATCCAAGCTTAGTATCCATCCAGGGGTAAGTAAGATGTATCGCGATCTTAAGCATACATTCTGGTGGAAGTCGGTGAAGAGACATTTCTATATATGTTAGCAGGTGTCCTACTTGTCAATAGATTAAGAGTGATCAGAAGAAGGTCGCTGGTTTGGCGCAACCGTTAGAGATTCCAGAATTGAAGTGGGATCATATTTCCATGGATTTCATTGATGATTTGCCTAGAACCAAGAAAGACAATGACATCATTTGGGTTATTGTTGATCATTTTATGAAGAGCGCCCAATTTATTCCAGTGAAATCGACTAGGATCGCTCAGTGCCTTGCTCAGATTTATGCGAGAGAGATTATCATATTGCATGGGATTCCCAACAGAATTGTCAGTGATCGAGATCCGATCTTTACTAGCAATTTTTGGGAAGCGTTCCAATCGGAATTGGGGACGAAGAATAATCTTAGCACTTCATATCATCCCAAATGTACCGCCAGACCGAGAGGGTGAATTGTATATTGGAAGATTTATTAATTAGGCAAGTTTGAAATTATCTCTGTTTGAAGCATTGTATGGTAGACCATGTAGATCTCCTTCATGTTGGATAGATATTGGTAATCGATTAATATTAGGTCCAGATATTAGCTAGGAAGCTTTAGATAAAGTGAATTTCATTAAGAAGCGACTGCAAGTGGTGCAGAGCAGACGGAAAAGTTATGTGGATTCTAAAAGAAGAGATTTAGCATTTTCTGTTGGTGATCGGTATATTCGAGAGTTTCTCCGATGAGAGAAGTGATTCGATTCAGGAAGATAGGAAAGTTAGAACCTAGATATATTAGTCCATTCCCTATACTCGAAAGAATATGAACTCTAGCTTACAAGGTTCAGTTGACAGATTGGTTGCCCGGAGTGCATGATGTGTTTCACATTTCGGACCTTCGAAAGCACGTATATGATCCAAACTTGATCATGAAGGAGGCGCTGCAACCAATATTGGATATTACTCCAAGTTTAGCTGTGCATAGAGAGCCGAGGAAGATTATTGGCAGAGAGACAAGAAATTTAAGGAAAGAAAGTGCATTTATTCAAAATGCAATAGAACGGAGATCCTAGAGACTGTACATAAGAGACATAAGATAGCATTAAATAGGCTTATCCCAAGTGTAGAGTGGATATCTCTGATTAGCTTTTGCGTGAGGTACATTTTTGATAGGTTATATTATCGTTTTATTTCCTACTTTACTGTTGTTTCCTTCTCGGTACGAAATTTTTTCAAGTGGAGGAGATTGTAACAACTCGGAATTTCACAACCAATTTAAAAGTTATTTTAATATAATTTTATAAGAAAATTTGTCGGAATTCAAAAATTTGATTTTCAAAATCATCTCATAGACTTAAAAGTGAAATTTTGCTAGTGACAACAGAATTTGGCGAGACCAATTTTGTTGGATTCGTAATAATGAATCACGGCTAAATTTCAAATTTCGTCCCAAACGGAATCAGTTTGTGGCCATGCACGATAAGTTGATGTAAAACTAACAATCAGTTTACAAAGGAATGTTGTTCAGATGACCTTAGAATTTGAAGACACTTTTTTTCGATTTCATAGCGACGAATAATGGTCAAGTTTCAAATTTCATGATTTTGGGAATTAGCGTGTGGGCATACAAGAACAGACGGTACGCTAAAATCGCATTTTTGAAACTTGTTTAAACTTGAACGAAAAATAAAACGGAAGATCAAACGAACTTGGAATTCGACAAAACCTATTCCGTTGGATTTGTAATTATGTTTATTATCATAGTCCAAAATTTCATAGCAAACTGAATTGATTTGTCATCGTGCGATCAAAAAAGTGGAGGCTAACTTGCACACTTTTGTAAAGAAAAGGTTATTGAAATTAAACTAAAATGAAGGCCATCCAACGGGCCAAGGCTGAGACGACCCAAAATCGTATTCCTTTTTTAATCGGGTTAAAGAACAAGTGTTATTTAAAACACCTTCATGATAAACCCAAAGACCAATTTCAATTCCGTTCCAATTAAATATCCATTAATTAGTACACGTCATTAAATCTGAATAAAAAGATTTAATCTTTTCTCCACTGGGTTCAAGAACAGTGTTAATGAAGACACCATTCATGCCAAACCCAAAATACAATTTGATATTAAATACAAGGCTCTGAATAGAAAATATATCGGCTTATATTTAATATCAAATTCTGAAATCAACAAATATCGTATTAGAATAACGATATATATATATATATATCTTCCAAATTCCTCCACAATGTCCGTATAATCACGGAATCCAATATCGAAATATTCCAAAGATAATTTCGGTTCAATTCCATTCAATTCATATATTGGAAATTCGGTTTATTTTTAAAACTATTACAAATCCAATTTATTTATTTTAAAAATAAATGGATTATAATTCTAGTTCAAAACTAGTTCATTTCGATTAAAATCTATTTTTATCTTTTCAAATAAGGAATTTTTCATCCCAATTCTTTCCAAATCATTTTTTATGATTTTACACTAATTATTGATATTTTTAATAATTTTATGAAGGCCTGTACACTCGATTTCAATAAACGGATATCGAACTGCACTCACAGCGACGTTTTCCAAATTTGATTCAGACATAATTCCAAATCCAGTTGTTAGATTTCAAATCTCTAATATTCATTAGAAAGCTCTTTTCGATACGAACCTAAAGGTTCTAGTTTTAGGAGAATCCGACGGTCGGATCTCCCGTAATGTCCATTCGAAGTCAATGGTCGAAATTCGTGAACTGCTGCAGCGCGGCGTGTTCTATTCAGGCCATTATATTATATATATAATATATATTTCGTCGATATCCATTTAAAACTTATTTTATATATCCATTTAAAACGTATTTTATAAATCGTTTTAAATTCGTTTTTAAAATGATTTCGACTTCATATTCAATTTCAAATCGAAATTGAATATTCCATATCATCGATATATAAATGTTAGTATTTTCAAAACATTATATTGTAACGACCCAGAAAATCTGAACCAATTTAAAATTTTTAAATTGGCTAAAATAATGGATTTTAAATATTTAAAAAAAATATTTTAGATAATGGCAATGAAAAGTGAGTTTGAATCGACAATTGAAAACAAATATAATTAATTTTAATTATAAACAAGGCCTGAAATGGCACTGCGGTTTCAAAAATTGAATTCAAACTTTATCGGACTGTACCGGGTGCAAAACAAAACGGATTTTAGTGAAACCAAAAATATTTAAATCTGTTAGTGAATACCTTTCTAACGAATCTGAAAAATCGAAATTTCATAGCGGAATGCAAAAGTTATGGCCAAATGAATTTTCAGAAGGGTCGATATGGAATTTATATAGCCCGTGAAAATGGCCATTTTCCATATGACCTCGGAATTCGACGAAACCACTTTTGTTGGATCCGGGATGTGAAGTTATCGCTAGGTTTCAAATTTCATAATTTTTGAATCTAGTATGTGAGCGTGGCAAAGGAAAATGTGTTTTGGTCAGTTACAGTTAAATTGGATCGACCAAAAATGGGCCTTTTTGCAAACGGTCTCAGAATTCGACGAAACTAGTTTTGTTGGGACCGTATCGTCAAAACATAGCTATATTTATTTTTCTGGAATTTTTCGAATCAGTTTGTGGCCCAGGCAAATTGAAATGTACGTTCAAATTTAATATTGAATGTTTTATATTTTAATTTGGAGAAAAACTGACTGAAACATTCGAATGGGCCTTCGAAACATATCCCATTGTGTTCGGAATGGGGGTATTTGGCTAGGGACGACAGTCGTTGGGTTTGGATTGGTGTTAGTACGTGGCGAGGGATATTTTTGGATTTTTAAAATATATAAATATAAAAAAAAATCATTGGTCAGCTGACTCTCTCTCTCCCCCGATTAAAAATCACGAACGGCGGCTACCCTTTCTCCTTTCCCTCTTGATTTCCGACCGATTCCTTCATCGTTGACCCTCGCCGCAGTTGAAGATTTCGAAGACCTCTCCGAGACCTTCAAATCAACGCAAGCCTCACCCTCCACCGTGCGACAAGATCTGCCAGCTCGAAGTTCGGAGCTTCGAGGAGCCACCGCCGTCGACTGGCACAGTCGAACAGGGCCCCACCTACCTATTCGGGTGCGCGCCTCCTAGCTCTCCAACGTGGCGAGTTCTGATTGTCACCACGCTACACGCTATGGCCAGAAAATCCAACCCTAGTTTTGAACAGGTTTAGAAAGGTACGGCTTTTGTAACACCCCGAATTTTCTATTAACACTAAAGTTGCTAAAATATTAATAAGTGTGTAAGAGAGGGGATGTATCTAATATGAATATAAAAATATTAATAAGTGTGTAAGAGAGGGGATGTATCTAATATGAATATAAAAATATTAATAAGTGTGTAAGAGAGGGGATGTATCTAATATGAATATAAAAATATTAATAAGTGTGTAAGAGAGGGGATGTATCTAATATGAATATAAAAATATTAATAAGTGTGTGAGAGAGGGGATGTATCTAATATGTATATAAAAACAATAATAAGTAAAGGGGGATGTATCTAATATGTACATTGTAGAAAAAATATATATATTTATGACATGAATAGAAGTTTATTAATATGCTGAGTGTTTGCTGAGTCACTTCTGACTCATTGCTGAGTCAACAAGATAAACCCCATCTTGTCTGAACGGCTGCGGTTATTTCTAGGTTAAATCTAATGGCCTAAATGAATTCTAAAATCTATAAATAAGTGGGTAGACCCTAGACCTAAATCACTTGTAAAATTAGAGAAGCTACCGTCATGCTGCTGCCATGGAGTTCAGCATAGCCGTCACAAACTAAGAAGAGGAAGCCTAATCATCTACAACTAAATCTACACAAATCAAATCAAAAGATCTCTCTTTCTCTAATTCTTTTCTTTTGTTGGTGAGTATGATGATTCTCACAAGACTATTACAAACTAATTTGACTCAGTTATGAATGGATCACAAGAAAGTGATGTGATTTGTAATTGTAAATTCTATATATTGTGGATCTCTTATTATGTTATTATGTTGTCGTATGATGTAAATTATATATGCTATGTCATGCTATGTTGTAAATTCTCTTATGCTATGCCGTGCTATGTTGAGAATCATGTCAAGCTATGTTATACTATCATACTATGCCATGTTATAAATCATGCTATATTATGTTGAAAAATCATGTTGTTGGATCATGCTTAAAGTTATGTTTTTTTTTCTTCTTAATTTAAATGGATCTTGTTTATGGGAATTTGCCTATTAGGTTAGGTGTACCCATAAACTTGAAACTATAATTAAATAAAACTTGATTATGGGAATTTGCCTATTGAGTTAGGTGTACCCATATAAAACCATGTTGTTAAAAAATTAGATGATGTTGATTCACACATGTTCATATGTAAGTTTATGAAAATTGATTGAGATCATATTAGGTGAATTTTGAACAAGTTGACACCTTTAGATCCATGACATGTATAATCTATGCAAGTTGGACATATGCAAGTTTCACCCCTTATTATGATTCATTTGGTCACATATACATGTTGTTATTATGATAATCTCTTTTATGCTATGAGTTAGGCTATTCGAGTCTAACATATATTTTGCGAATAAACGTTCAAACGTGGGGTAGGGGTAATATTAGGAATTAATAAATTGGGTGCAATTTTGTAAGATTTTGCATACCATGAATGGATGTCCATAATTGAGTCAATTATGGACATTGTTAAAAATTGGAAGTAATTAATAATTCAAGTAGGGAATTATTAAAATTGGGGGAAAGTGGATTATTATTAATAATCAATGCTTAGGACACGAGGTTGGACCCGTTTGTGATGTAAACCTGCCCGGACCCGCCCGGCAAATCCAGTAGTCACAAATGTCGGCCCAATGTGAGAGGTCCTAGGCCCAAACTAAAGCATAACAGTTGTAAAGACACGAGGTTAGACTCTTTTATGGTGTAAGACTGCCCGGACCCGCCCGGCAAATCCAGCTGCCCTAAATGCCAGTCTAATGTGAGAGGTCTTTATGAGGTTATGGCCTTAATGAACTAAGAAATACTTAACCAGATAATCATGTAAGGTGGGACATGGGGGTTAAGTAGGTGCCTTGGGTGGCATGAGGAATCTGGTGGTTGCCTTTAGAGGCATTTGAAATACGATTAGACTTAACCAAACACACATGTAAATGAACATGACTAAGTGGGTTAAGTGGGATGGACTAATGGGGACAAGCTTAGGTGGAATGCTTGTGGTAAATAGTGGGGGCCCATTTCAACTTGTATCCCAAAACGTATCTTTGTGGGCTCGACCCAAGTCGAGGACGGGACACACATACTGGGTTTGACTATAAGAGGCCAAAACAGGGAGCGGTGGCAACGCAAGTCCAACGGGTTTCATATGCGTGTGTGGACCCGGGCTGGTAGGTAAGACGTTGTTGCATCGTGTAGGTATAAGCCGTGCATGTCCGTTGTATCAGGTTGCCACTTTAGGGGAGTGATACACCCCACTGTGGGGCCAGCACGGGTATCTACGAGTTAGGGAGCCGATCGAATAATGGGAAGTAGGGTACACCTAGTGGAGATAGGGGCAGGCGGCACCTATGTAGTCAGCTAGGGGTACGTAAAGCCATTGGGAAAGTTTCTAAGTGAAGCTAAGTGGGATGAATCTTTAGGGTGACTGGTGTGGTGCAGTATAGTGTTTATCCTTTAGTATTTAGGAGCGCCTATAACGTTGCCTTTAGCGATTGTCTATGTCCTTAATCTGCTCTTCATAGACATTTTCTTGTTTTCCAGCTTATGCCTTAGTCCAGTTATTTTGGTAATAGTATTGTAGAATTATCATATTCACCAGACTTTATGTCTGACCCCCTCTTTTCCATCCTTTTTCTCCCTTCAGGACCGCAGGTTGGGCCAAGTTCTAGTGGAGTCTAGTTGGATCGCTTATCTTCTGGAAAGCTTGGACTGCTGAAGTAAAGTCCAGCTTGTTATCTTTCTTTTTAATGGCTATTCATGTAATGGGATTATGTACTTGTTTTATCAAGATAGATATTGTACTTGACATTGAAAATGGTGTTATGATGTAATCAAACATGTTTTGACTTCTGCTACAATGAAATAAAGTTTTTGAATTTCCAAGTACTATTTTATATCTGTCTTGTTGTAATTTTACTGTTCTATATTCACTTAAAACCTCCATGGAAGTTAATGCATTCCCTTTGTGAGTGACATTAATGGACGTGGGGTGTTACACGTGGTATCAGAGCATAAGGTTACCAGAACAGATAAAAAAAATTTTTTTTTAGAAAAATATTTTTTTTTCTAAAGTATTTTTGGAAGAAGTGCTTTCAAAAAAAAAAAAAAAACATGTTATTTAAAGAGAGTTTTTATGAAAAACATAATCCCAAATAGCCACATCCTTATCTTTATCTTTCGAATTCTCCATTTTGAATCTTTCCTTTTTCGTTTCAGCATGGCTGAAGATCTTAATCTCCCAGAAGGTGTAACGATTCCAGGGTGGTTTAGGAGATACTTGGAGGCTAGGGCCACCACTGCAGGCCCAGCGGATACTCCTCCACCCCTAGTTGCACCCATTCCTCCTCCTCCTCCTCCTCGTGTTGACACTTTTGCAAAGACGTGCAAGGAATTCAAGGCTATGGGAGGAAAAACTTTTCAAGGGACTGAGACGTTTGTGGAGGCCAGAGATTGGCTTAAGGAGACTGAGGAATTGTTGGATATCTTTGAAGTGGAAGATGGGAGGAAAGTCCGTTTAGCTGCTTGGTTAATGAAGGGAGAGGCCTCGTTTTGGTGGGAGGTCACTAACGGGGAACGTCCAGTTGATTCATGGGCGGATTTCAGACGAAGGTTTGAGGCAAAGTTTCTTTCAAGGGCAGAGGAGAACTTAAATATGGAAAAATTCCTGGCACTAAAGCAAGGGAGCTCATCAGTAAAGGAATATGTCAATAAATTTAATCAGTTAGCAAGGTTTGGCTTGGAGTTGGTGAACACGCCAGAGAAGAAAGCTTTGAGGTTCGTTAGAGGCTTGAATGAACCGTTGCAAGGGTTGGCTATGACCCACATCCCTATGGGAGCCACCTTTGAAAAGCTAGTAGAAATGGCACTTATGCATGAGGATAAGGCAGTTGAAAAGAAAGGGGATCAGAAGAAACCCCAACAGCAAAATAAGAAGGGTGGTAAAAACAATAATGGCAAAGGGAAGAAGAAATGCTTCAATTGTGGGACGCCTGGCCATCTCAGCAAAGATTGTAGAAAGAAAAAGAAGACTGGTTGTTTTCATTGTGGAGATGCGGGACATTTAGTGAAGGACTGTCCAAAGAAGGGGCAGAGGGCAGGGTCTACCTCGGGAGGACAGGTGCAGGCTCTTATGGCACCAGGGCAGGCAAGGGGGCAAGTTCAGGCTATTGCGGCCCCACCGCTGCAAGAAAGAGGTAGAACAATTTCTGTTGAAAGCTTAGTTTTTCTGTTTGATCATCCTGTCCGTACCTTATTCGATTCTGGCGCATCTCATTCGTTTATCTCTGCATCATTAGTTGAATCACTGCACTTGAACACCAGTTTAGTAGAGGATCCCTTGGTCGTTTCAAATCCAATTGGGGGTTCGACTCATTTGACCATGATATGTTTGGATTTGAAAATCTCTATACTTAGCGTTGAATTTAGATGTGATGCTTATGTATTGGGCTTCACGGGCTATGGGCTAATTTTAGGAATGGATTGGTTGTCTAGAAATAGGGCCATTCTTGATTGTGAAAGGAGAGTAGTTAGGCTTGTGACTCGCCTTGGTAATGCTCTCGACATCTTTTGTAATCCCATAAATTCCGTTATGCTAAGTTATCTTGAATCGCTTGACGCGTCTGTAGAGAACCTGCGATCGGTAGAAGTGGTCCGGGAATATCCGGATGTGTTTGAGGAGGTGAAGGGCTTACCTCCAAAGCGGGAGATAGACTTTCGAATTTATCTTGTGGATAATGCTAAACCCGTATCTTTGCCAGTGCGCCACATGGCTCCTCGTGAAAGGAGGGAACTCAATAAGCAAGTAAAGGAGTTGCTTGAGAAGGGGTTCATAAGACGTAGTATATCGGAGTGGGGTGCTCCAGTAGTTTTTGCCACAAAGGCGGATGGGTCTCTTAGACTTTGTATGGACTATAGAGAACTAAACAAGCTTACTAAAAAGAACCGACACCCACTGCCGAGGATTGACGATCTCTTTGATCAGTTAGTTGGCGCCTCAGTGTTTTCGCAGTTGGACTTAGCCACTGGCTTTCATCAACTGAGAGTGGCTGAGGATAGTATAGATAAGACTGCTTTTAGGACTCCTGACGGATTCTATGAATGGCTAGTGATGCCCTTTGGTTTGACAAACGCCCCTGCATATTTTGTTGATTTGATGAGTAGGGTGTTTAGGGAATACCTTAACAAATTCGTGGTAGTCTTTGTGGATGACATCTTAGTCTTTTCTAAGAATAAAGAAGAGCACTCCCTACATCTTAGGGAAGTGTTGGAAACCCTTCGAGCGCATAACCTTAAGGCAAAATTTTCTAAGTGTCACTTCTGGAGGAAGGAAGTACGGTTCTTAGGGCACGTGGTTTCCAAAGAAGGGATAGCAGTGGATCCCGCAAAGGTGGTGGCCATCCAAGATTGGAAGGTCCCTAAAAATGCAACCGAAGTAAGAAGTTTCTTGGGGTTGGCTGGCTATTATAGGAAGTTTATCAAAGACTTCGCAAAATATCAGCTCCATTAACACGGTTAACGAAGAAGAACCTGGTTTTTACGTGGGACAAAGATTGCGATGATGCGTTCCAACGTTTAAAGAGAGCCTTAACTTCAGCCCCAGTCTTAGTGCTGCCAGACGGGAATAAACCGTTTACCATCTATACTGATGCTTGTGGGACGGGACTTGGCGCGGTCCTCATGCAAGAGGGAAGAGTAATAGCCTATGGTGGAAGGCAGTTGAGGGTTCATGAAAAGAATTACCCCACGCATGACTTAGAGCTAGCCGCAATTGTTTTCGCGCTTAAGTCTTGGCGTCACTATCTTCTTGGTGAGAAATTCGAACTGTTCACTGACCACAAATCATTAAAATACTTATTCTCTCAGAAGGATTTGAATTTAAGGCAGCAACGGTGGATGGAATTCTTAGCCTCCTACGATTTTGAAATAGCATATACCCCGGGCAAGGGTAACGTGGTGGCAGACGCCTTAAGTAGGAAAAGGTTGTCCTTGAGTCCGTTGTTTGTTGAACGACAAAGCTTAGAATTCATCTCTATGTTTGACTTTAGACCCTCCGTTGACTTAGTACCCGGTCTGTTAGCATCCTTGGAGGTTAGACCTACACTTCTAGGATGGGTTGGTGAGGCACAGCGAGACGACCCACAGTTGGTTGAGATAGTAGAAAAGCTCAAAGGGGGGGAGTCGTCAAGCCATCTTCGTAGGTATACCCTAGACGATAAGGGTTGGTTACGAAGGGATAATAGACTTTGTGTACCACAAGACAAAGACTTAAGGAAGGCCATTCTTGATGATGCTCATCGCTCAAAAATGACCATTCATCCCGGCGGGGATAGGATGTACAAAGATATGAAGCGGGTTTTCTTTTGGGCTGGTATGAAAAAGGATGTGGCCGAGTACGTCGCTAGATGCTTGGTGTGCCAACGAGTTAAAGCAGAACAAAAGAAACCCGGTGGGTTGCTTCACCCATTAGAAGTTCCACTATGGAAATGGGAAAGCATCTCAATGGATTTTGTGGATGGATTACCAAGATCAAGGAAGGGTAACACGGGGATTTGGGTTATAGTAGATAGACTTACTAAAAGCGCCCATTTTATTCCCGTGAAAAGTAAGAGGACTGCTCCGTGGTTGGCTTCTGTATACATTAAGGAGATAGTTCGTTTGCACGGTATTCCTTCTAGTATAGTAAGCGACCGTGACCCCATCTTTACTAGCGAATTTTGGAAGAGTTTACAAGAGGCGGTAGGGACTCAGCTATGTTTGAGCACCGCATATCATCCTCAGACAGACGGCCAGACCGAGAGGGTGAATCGCATTCTAGAGGATCTTTTAAGGCTTTGTATCCTAGACTTTGGGGGTACATGGGAAGAGCACCTTCCGTTAGTAGAATTCGCATATAACAATAGCTTTCAGTCTAGTATTGGCATGGCACCTTTCGAAGCTCTTTATGGAAGGCCTTGCCGTTCGCCTACATGTTGGTGGGAATCTACCGATAAAATCCTACTTGGGCCCGATATGGTTAGGGAAACCTCGGAGAAGATTGAGTTGATTCGAAGGAGGATGAAAGCAGCACAAGATAGGCAGAAATCGTATGCTGATAAGAGGAGGAGATCTTGAGTTTGACATTGGGGACATGGTTTTTATCAAAGTATCTCCGTTACAGAATGTTGTTCGCTTTGGGTCCGTGGGGAAATTAGCACCAAGGTTTGTAGGGCCGTTTCCTGTAAAAGACAGGATTGGGAAGATGGCATATAGGGTGGAGTTGCCTGAGAAACTTAGTGGAGTACACGACGTATTCCATGTATCACATTTGAGGAAGTGTTTGCACAAGACCGCGGAGGTGGTAGAGCCGAGCTTGCTTAAAGAGGTGGAAATAGAGCGTGATGCAACAATTAGACGAGCTCCTACATGCATTCTTGGGTCGGAGATCAAAAAGTTGAGGAATCGAGAGGTCAGACTGGTTAAAGTGCAATGGGGAGATGATGAGAGCAACGCAACTTGGGAGACAGAAGAGAAGATGCGTTCGTTGTACCCTTTTCTTTTTGAGGGTATGTCTTTTAATTTCTCCTTTATCGCTTAGCTTATCTTATCTTATCTTTAGTATGTCCTCTCATTAGTATCTTTGACCTTTAGTTAGGATAATCCTATGGTTGAAACATGTGTTTGAGACATGTTATGTATGATGGATGCAAAATGGATGCAAGTGTTTGCTAGTGGTTGCTCGTGGATGCATATATACACACACTTTAGGCACTAGATCGGCTCAGTCACTACATATTGCATACTGCATATATATATATGGATGTATTTAGTAAAATGGATGAACGATGGTTGTATTATCATGTGGATGCTGCATTCAGATGATGGTTGTGCACGCATATAGAAGTATTATGTAGCATTAAGAATCTTTTGCATACATAATGGATGCATGGCACGATCATAGTTGCATTAAGGAGGTCAACTGAATCAGTGGACCGCCTGATTTTGCATTAGATACGGACATATACACACACTGTGCATTTAAACATGAAAGCATTAGAAGTCTGTAAGGACAATGGATGCCTGTGTATGATGGATGAGTAGATGGACGTTGGGATGGTAGGATATACATTCTTCCAGACTTGAAGATTTCGGGGACGAAATCCTAAAAGGAGGGGAGAATGTAACACCCCGAATTTTCTATTAACACTAAAGTTGCTAAAATATTAATAAGTGTGTAAGAGAGGGGATGTATCTAATATGAATATAAAAATATTAATAAGTGTGTAAGAGAGGGGATGTATCTAATATGAATATAAAAATATTAATAAGTGTGTAAGAGAGGGGATGTATCTAATATGAATATAAAAATATTAATAAGTGTGTGAGAGAGGGGATGTATCTAATATGTATATAAAAACAATAATAAGTAAAGGGGGATGTATCTAATATGTACGTTGTAGAAAAAATATATATATTTATGACATGAATAGAAGTTTATTAATATGCTGAGTGTTTGCTGAGTCACTTCTGACTCATTGCTGAGTCAACAAGATAAACCCCATCTTGTCTGAACGGCTGCGGTTATTTCTAGGTTAAATCTAATGGCCTAAATGAATTCTAAAATCTATAAATAAGTGGGCAGACCCTAGACCTAAATCACTTGTAAAATTAGAGAAGCTACCGTCATGCTGCTGCCATGGAGTTCAGCATAGCCGTCACAAACTAAGAAGAGGAAGCCTAATCATCTACAACTAAATCTACACAAATCAAATCAAAAGATCTCTCTTTCTCTAATTCTTTTCTTTTGTTGGTGAGTATGATGATTCTCACAAGACTATTACAAACTAATTTGACTCAGTTATGAATGGATCACAAGAAAGTGATGTGATTTGTAATTGTAAATTCTATATATTGTGGATCTCTTATTATGTTATTATGTTGTCGTATGATGTAAATTATATATGCTATGTCATGCTATGTTGTAAATTCTCTTATGCTATGTCGTGCTATGTTGAGAATCATGTCAAGCTATGTTATACTATCATACTATGCCATGTTATAAATCATGCTATATTATGTTGAAAAATCATGTTGTTGGATCATGCTTAAAGTTATGTTTTTTTTTCTTCTTAATTTAAATGGATCTTGTTTATGGGAATTTGCCTATTAGGTTAGGTGTACCCATAAACTTGAAACTATAATTAAATAAAACTTGATTATGGGAATTTGCCTATTGAGTTAGGTGTACCCATATAAAACCATGTTGTTAAAAAATTAGATGATGTTGATTCACACATGTTCATATGTAAGTTTATGAAAATTGATTGAGATCATATTAGGTGAATTTTGAACAAGTTGACACCTTTAGATCCATGACATGTATAATCTATGCAAGTTGGACATATGCAAGTTTCACCCCTTATTATGATTCATTTGGTCACATATACATGTTGTTATTATGATAATCTCTTTTATGCTATGAGTTAGGCTATTCGAGTCTAACATATATTTTGCGAATAAACGTTCAAACGTGGGGTAGGGGTAATATTAGGAATTAATAAATTGGGTGCAATTTTGTAAGATTTTGCATACCATGAATGGATGTCCATAATTGAGTCAATTATGGACATTGTTAAAAATTGGAAGTAATTAATAATTCAAGTAGGGAATTATTAAAATTGGGGGAAAGTGGATTATTATTAATAATCAATGCTTAGGACACGAGGTTGGACCCGTTTGTGATGTAAACCTGCCCGGACCCGCCCGGCAAATCCAGTAGTCACAAATGTCGGCCCAATGTGAGAGGTCCTAGGCCCAAACTAAAGCATAACAGTTGTAAAGACACGAGGTTAGACTCTTTTATGGTGTAAGACTGCCCGGACCCGCCCGACAAATCCAGCTGCCATAAATGCCAGTCTAATGTGAGAGGTCTTTATGAGGTTATGGCCTTAATGAACTAAGAAATACTTAACCAGATAATCATGTAAGGTGGGACATGGGGGTTAAGTAGGTGCCTTGGGTGGCATGAGGAATCTGGTGGTTGCCTTTAGAGGCATTTGAAATACGATTAGACTTAACCAAACACACATGTAAATGAACATGACTAAGTGGGTTAAGTGGGATGGACTAATGGGGACAAGCTTAGGTGGAATGCTTGTGGTAAATAGTGGGGGCCCATTTCAACCAGTATCCCAAAACGTATCTTTGTGGGCTCGACCCAAGTCGAGGACGGGACACGCATACTGGGTTTGACTATAAGAGGCCAAAACAGGGAGCGGTGGCAACGCAAGTCCAACGGGTTTCATATGCGTGTGTGGACCCGGGCTGGTAGGTAAGACGTTGTTGCATCGTGTAGGTATAAGCCGTGCATGTCCGTTGTATCAGGTTGCCACTTTAGGGGAGTGATACACCCCACTGTGGGGCCAGCACGGGTATCTACGAGTTAGGGAGCCGATCGAATAATGGGAAGTAGGGTACACCTAGTGGAGATAGGGGCAGGCGGCACCTATGTAGTCAGCTAGGGGTACGTAAAGCCATTGGGAAAGTTTCTAAGTGAAGCTAAGTGGGATGAATCTTTAGGGTGACTGGTGTGGTGCAGTATAGTGTTTATCCTTTAGTATTTAGGAGCGCCTATAACGTTGCCTTTAGCGATTGTCTATGTCCTTAATCTGCTCTTCATAGACATTTTCTTGTTTTCCAGCTTATGCCTTAGTCCAGTTATTTTGGTAATAGTATTGTAGAATTATCATATTCACCAGACTTTATGTCTGACCCCCTCTTTTCCATCCTTTTTCTCCCTTCAGGACCGCAGGTTGGGCCAAGTTCTAGTGGAGTCTAGTTGGATCGCTTATCTTCTGGAAAGCTTGGACTGCTGAAGTAAAGTCCAGCTTGTTATCTTTCTTTTTAATGGCTATTCATGTAATGGGATTATGTACTTGTTTTATCAAGATAGATATTGTACTTGACATTGAAAATGGTGTTATGATGTAATCAAACATGTTTTGACTTCTGCTACAATGAAATAAAGTTTTTGAATTTCCAAGTACTATTTTATATCTGTCTTGTTGTAATTTTACTGTTCTATATTCACCTAAAACCTCCATGGAAGTTAATGCATTCCCTTTGTGAGTGACATTAATGGACGTGGGGTGTTACAGCTTTGATTATTCTGAATTGAAAATAACACTTTTAAACCGTTGCAAACTTCGAAAAATCATATCTTTTTCGTTCGTTAACGAAATTCGATGAAACAGGAAACATCGTGACCGTGTGGACGCCTTCTACATTTTAGAAGAGACCGCATATTTTTCTGAGCCTTCTGCTATTTTTGGTGGAGTGGAACCCAATGTGAGATTTCTAATTTATAAACAATATGGAAAAACGACGATGTATAAATTATATAGTCGATGTATGAGTTATATAAGCGTTGTACACCTCTTGTATAAGCGTTGTATAAGTTGTGTGTTCGATGTATAAGTTATATATCCGTTGTAAAAATTATATATGTGTTGAAATGAAGTGAATTGCTATATATTAATATACATATATATACGCCCCTCGTCCACAAACCATGGACGATATTTATTGATTGTGATTGGTGTGAAAATTGATTGTAGCGAATGGTTGTTTGGGATTGTTTGTGATTGATATTGATTGATTGTGGTTGAAAAATACCCGTTGTGGTTAAGAAATATTTGGTTGAAACCACATAGGATTAGTTTGTGGAAATGAAATAAATATATACATGCCGCCTGCGTGCGAACTAGATGCATGATCCCCATTGTCAAAAACTGCAAGGTTTTAAGGTAGAGCGAGGAGCTGTACTAGGGACGGTCCCGGTTTTAACTACCCTGCCGTTATGCTGCCGAAATTTTGAATAATATTCATGTGTTTGAATTATTTTCATTTGCTGAAACTATATTTATTCATTGAATAGAAAACCTTCATGTGTTGAATCGATATTCATTCGTTGATTAGAAATTTATGTGTTGAATGGTATTCGTGTTTTAAATACAAAAATCACATTTTTTATCTATATATAGAAACTATAGAAAACCTTCATGTGTTGAATCGAAATTCATTCGTTGAATAGAAATTCATGTGTTGAATGGTATTCGTGTTTTAAATATAAAAGTCACATTTTTATCTACATATAGAAACTATAGAAAACCTTCATGTGTGGAATCGATATTCCTTCGTTGAATTGAAATTCATGTGTTGAATGGTATTCCTATTTTGAAATGAATTGTTTTATAATAAAAATCCTATTTTTATCACCTATATGTAATATATAAAATAATCCTGTTTTGAAATGAATTGTTTTACAATAAAAATCACATTTTTATTATATACATGAATTGTTGAAATGTGAAGTGTTAAAAATAGCCACTCGTTCAAATAAACATATATGAGTTGAAATATTCATTAATTAGCTAATGATGTGATTTTTGCCTATACATGCAACATTAGAATGACTGGTGTTTTTAGACCAAAAGGAATCAAATATGAAGTTGAATGGAAAAGGATAAACGATAGGAACTGTGTATATGTACATGCATATTTATTGAACAGGTTATAGCAAAGGGGCTAGAGAAGAGGAATAAAATTTTGTGCCTGACAAATAGGTACACATTTACTGTTTTGTTTGGGTGTTGATTTTATGAGCCTGTTGGCTAGCCGCTTGGCTTTTTCTTTTTCTTTTTGACATGAGACGCCCGTGTGGCTATTTGGGAATTTTCCCAGCCCCTCCCGTACAAAGGAGGTTATGGCGAAATTTTCCAAAATTTTAAGGCGTTAGTGAAATATTTGAAGTGAAAACGATATTGAAATTGTTGAATGAACTATATTTATATAAATATATAAATAAAATTAAAACGAAACGTGGCCGTGCAGTTCGTGTTTTGAAACCGTGATTTCAAATAACTAGTGCGGGAAATCCGACCATTGGATTTTCCCGAAACCGCAACCGTTGGGTTCGCGTTGGAAATATCTTTCCAACGACACCAACTTTGTAAAAATCCAACGGTTGGATTGTCTGGAATGTTTAATTCAAATCTGAAGAAAAACAGCGCCAGAAACGATTATATTTATTAATATTTATAAATATAATTATATTTAATCGAATAACGACGCTGCAGTTCGTATTTTGAAATCGAAACTTCATACGATTGTACCGGGAGATCCGACCGTCGGATTTTCCCGAAACTGGAACCGTTGGATTCGTTTTGAAAAGACCTTTCTAATGATGTAAATTTTGTGAAGATCCAACGGTTAGATTTTCAGATACGTGTAAATAGAATTTGAAGAAAAACAGCGCCACGGCCGCGTTATGGCCCGAAGCGTCGTTTTGAATAAATTGGCTATTTTAAAATAAAAATAGCGATAAATCGTTATAAAATAATGGAAATAAACTGAATTTGCTCGATTTATGTAGTATTTGATGGTTGGATGTGTTTGGTGTGAAAATTACATTAAAGAACAAAATTGGTGTTGTCGAATGATTTAACCATTGAAATAAATTGATTTAAAATTCTAAATATACGTGAATTATTTGGAAAGGCCGAGTTAATTCTCATTTCAAATAATTGAACGACGAGTGAAAATCGAAGATGAAGACGGTGGTCGAAGACCGGAGATCTTTACCTCGTTTGGATGGTAACCGAGGTCCTGATTGGGAGGCATCCCGAAATATGGATAATGAGTGGTGATCGTCCAGACGTACGTGGTGATCGATGGGTTTGCGAGGTATTTAGTGCCTTCGGTTTCGTTCAGACCCAGAACGGACTTGTAGATGGACTGTGTGTCTGACATTGGATTTTATTCTGTGTTGATTGATCTCTATTAAATATACATCTGTTTGGCGGCGGAGAATTTATTCTTTTGCTTAACGCCCTTCTCTGAAACGCACGAGCTCAGGGGTTGTATATCGATGGACATCAGTCGCATGGCATGAATTGCCTGTGTGGCATGCTAAGATGCAGTGATCAGGGCTTCTGTTGAAAAGCAAAGCCTTATGGTGATGATCAAAGCACCGCCTGTGTGGCATAGCTTTGTGTATAACGCGAAATCACGAGCCTCACACCCCGGTATGAACCAGAAATGGGAGAGGACATCAGGGAGGGCCTGCGTTTCTTTCTAGCTAGGGTGGTGTCAGTGACCTACCAGCCCTGACATTTATATACTTTTCACCTGTGTGGTTGTTGCTGTTGCGAGGCGCCTCAGTTTGATCGGACGATCCGGGTCCGATGGAGTCATTCGTTGGCTCGTTTACGCCCCAAAGGGCGGGGAGACGTAGTGTTCAGACATAATAATCCACATCGGTGGACCGGCCCTGACGATCCAAGGGGCAGTTGCGGCTGTTCTTGAGACACGGGCTAGAGCGTCTCGAATTCGGTAAGGACTATCTTTTGCCTTGGTTCATGACGGAAATCCAATTTCCAAATACATGACAGTGCGGTTTTGATTGTGTATATATATATATGGCGACATGATATATGGTACTCATGCCGTCTATGATTGATAGTTATGATGTGAAATTGTTTTCAAAACATATAAACACCAGCAATAATATCAAATGCCTTTGTTTTATTCGTATCAAGCATATTTTGGCCGTTATAAGGTAAAAACTCTATCCTCCGGTTTGCGTTGCATTGTGTGATGGGAACTGAGTCTTATAATGGCTTCATTTTATAAAAAGCATGGAGATGTTATAAAAGAATGATTTGTTTTAAAGCACTGGCAATCCAATGGAGTAAACCCGTTCCACGAAGGTGGCGTGGTCCTGTGATTTGCCATATTATATATGTGTTGAGTAGATTTCTCATACCAGTCCCATGACTGACTCGTAGTTTGTTTCACTTTCAAACTCGGGTGCCCCTTTTTCTACACGGGCAGCCTTGTATTCAGGTTTAGCTGGTTCTATCTCTGGATAGCTGGAGCTGAAGATGGATTCTATCATTTATCTATTTTATGCTGTTCAGCTCCTATTGTACATATTATGTTTGTTTTCCGCTGTAGACATTTATGTATAGCTGAACTGTATTTTTACTAAGTAAGATCCTGTATACTGTGTAACTATGATGATTACTTTTATCCAGTATATTCTATTGTTCATTATCTGGTGTATTTAATTATTTTGTTCTGCTACTATCTGTTTCTGTGTTATATTCCAAAGATTACCCTTGCCGCCGCCAGTACGGGGTTTGGGGTCGTCTCAACGTGGTATCAGAGCTTTGGTTAAGCTTAGTTCTGGGATATAACATGTGAACGAACTCGTCAGAAATAGAACCAGTAGTGTTCTAGGACGGGTTACTCTATACAGATAGGATCAACAATATCCTAGTATGAGTAAAGCAGAATGAAATTACACCTCGATAGACACATTTACATTTGAAGTATATGTTTCTATGTTTGAAAATTATCTTTTCTGTGACCTGACACTTGATCTGCCATTTGCAGAAGTACTAGAAAAATGAGTGTTAGAAACAGGAGAAATGCTGAACCCGATCTAGAGGCTTTATTCAAGAGATATCGAAATCTGGGTGGAGAACAATTCTCGGGCAATGAATCTATTATTCAAACTCAAGCTTGGGTGAGCTCTGCAGAAAGAATATTTGAGCGTTTCTAGCTGAGAGGCGACCATAAAAGACTAGTAGCAACTTGGGCGCTCAATGGAGAAGCTTTAATATGGTGGGAAACAATCATAAAAGATAATCCAGAAGGTGATATCACCTGGGATAGATTCAAAGAGATTTTCCTAGAAAGATTTACTCCTCCCGAAGCAACGGAGCTATGTGATGAATTTTCTTATTTGATACAAGGTGACATGACCATCCCAGAATATCATAACAAATTCAACGAACTTGCTCACTTTGCTCCTCATCTGATTCAAGATCCAAAGAGGAAGAATCTGAGATTTATTCATGGCCTGCAAAGGAGATATCAGAATAGTGTACTGAGGAATGTAAAACTTCCTTTTTCTGAAATTATATACATGGCTTATCAGTATGAAGATCTCCATAAGAAAGGAATGTTACGAGTCGAAGAAGAAATCATCTCTAGCAGCAAAAGAAAATTTGAAGCTGATAGCCCAGAGACAAGTGAGCAGCCTGAGGCTAGTACGAAGGCAGAAGTCAAAAAGAGGCCGAAGATCAATCAGAAAAAGGTACAGGCAGTCGTATGTCTAAAGTGCGATCAACAAGGGCGTTTGATGAGAAATTGTAGATCTTCGAACAGACGAAAGGGTGATGGATCTAAATCCGGGATGAATTTTCAAGAAAATAGAAAGTGCAGTCAATGCCAACAGGCCGGTCATCTTTTAAAGGCCTGCCCGCTATTCAGAAAACCTGAAGCAGTACATGTTAATGAAGTGGCAGAAGTGCCTGCATCTTCGTCTGCTCCGGAAAGGCCAAATGTTTTAGAAGGCACGCTAACTGTCAAAAATATTCTGGTTAAAGTACTGTTTGACACAGGCGCGTCACTAAGTTTCATTGCCAAAGATGCAGCTAAGAAAATGGATTTGAATTTGAAAAAGCTCAAGGAACCAATGACTGTCCAGAATCCGGTTGGGGGTTCCATTGATCTCAGTTGGGTTTGTGGAGTGTCGGTTTCCTATTCTCGTTATCGGTTTCCTACCATCGCAGTCGTCATGAATTTTAAAGAGTTTGATCTTATCTTGGGGTTAGACTGGTTGACCAAATATGAAGCTGAAGTTAAATGCGCCGACAGAGTCGTGAAGGCGAAGATTAAATCAGGTGATTATATAACCATTCCCTGTGAAGGTCAGAATGCTAATAGAAAATACTTCTGGGCAGCTTTGAATGATTCTCCAGCCCAAATAGAAAATATCCTGGAGGTCACGGAGAATATTCCTGACCTCATCAAAGACATTCCTGTTGTCAAAAACTATGCGGATGTGTTCGAAGAAGTTGTTCGCTTACCTCCGCAGAGAGAAATAGATTTCAAAATTGCTTTAATTCCGAATGCAAGGCCGGTAGTACACGCTATTCGAAGAATGTCTTTGAAAGAGAAAGAGGAATTAGACAATCAAACACGACAACTAGTATGGAAGAGTCTAATCAGGCCTAGTTTCTCTGATTGGAGTGCAGCAGTGGTGTTTGTCCCAAAATCTGATGGTACTCTACGGTTATGTGTGGATTATCGTGATCTGAACAAACAGACAATAAAGAACAAATATCCATTGTCGCGGATTGATGATTTGTTAGATCGATTAAATGGAGCACAAGTATTTTCACGAATGGACCTAGCTACATGTTTCCATCAACTTCGAATTGCCGAAGAGTGTGTTCCAATGACAGCATTCAGAGGTCCCGACTTATTCTACGAGTGGTTAGTAATGCCGTTCGGCTTGTGTAACGCTCCTGCTTACTTCGTCGATCTGATGAATAGAGTGTTCAGAGGGGTTTTGAATAAATCTGTTCTGGTTTTCATTGACGATATTCTAATCTTCTCTAAATCAAAGGACGAACATGAAAAGCATCTGGAACAGGTTCTAGAAATTCTGAGACGGAATGTATTAAAAGCCAAATTTTCCAAATGTATCTTCTGGCAAGATGAAGTAAAATTTCTGGGCCACGTCGTATCGAAAGAAGGAATTGCTGTGGATCCAAGCAAAATCACAGCTATTCAAAACTGGAAACAGCCCAGTACTCCCACTGAAGTCCGCAGTTTTCTCGGGTTGGCTAGCTATTACCGGAAGTTCGTTAAGAACTTTTCGAAGATATCTGGTCATTTAACGAAGCTTACAAAGAAGCATTCTAAATTCAAATGGACTCCAGAAAGTGAGGAGGCTTTTGAAGAGATAAAGTTAAGACTAATGACTGCTCCCGTGTTAACCATCATCGATGGCAACCAGGATTTAAAAGTCTGGACTGATGCTTCTAGAGAAGGCCTTGGGGCAGTGTTAATGCAAAGGGGTCAAGTGATTGCTTATGCTAGCCGTCAACTGAAGCCGCACGAGAAAAACTACGTAACTCATGATCTTGAGTTATTGGCTATCGTATTCGCCTTGAAAATCTGGAGGCACTATCTTCTGGGTGAGAGATTTGAACTGTTTACAGATCACCAGTCGCTAAAGTATCTATTCACTCAGAAAGACCTGAATATGAGGCAGCAACGTTGGCTGGAGTTTCTTGCAGCATACGACTTTGAGATTATATACACTCCAGGGAAAGCCAATGTCGTGGCCGATGCGCTGAGCCGAAAGAATGTAATGATCGCCAGCTTTATTATTACGACTTCCTTAATTGATAAAATATCTATTTTTCAGAAAGAGGACAACTTTATTAAGGATATGATCAAAAGGATTCAGAAGGGCGAGCCCTCATGTTTTCAAATAGATAACGACGAGACCCTGAGATTAAAAGGAAGGATTTGTGTTCCTGACATTCCCGAGCTAAAAAGGGAAGTGTTAGACGAGTGTCACAAGTCCAAGCTGAGTATCCATCCTGGTGTGGCCAAAATGTATAATGATCTCAAACGAATGTTCTGGTGGAAGGCTATGAAAAGAGATGTTTCAATATATGTTAGCCGATGCCCTACTTGCCAGCTAGTCAAAAGCGACCAACAGAAATTGGCTGGATTGTTACAACCACTAGAAGTTCCTGGTTGGAAGTGGGAACATATTTCTATGGATTTTATTGATGGTCTGCCCAGGACTAGAAAAGGAAATGATAGTATTTGGGTGATCGTAGATCGCTTCACGAAGACCGCCCATTTCATACCTGTCAGATCAAACAGAACTGCTCAGAGTTTGGCGCAGATATACTTCAAGGAAATAGTTAGACTACATGGAGTGCCGCTCAGTATAGTCAGTGATAGAGATACAATATTTACTAGCAAATTCTGGGAGGGATTTCAAGTCGAGCTGGGAAAGAAGTTGAACTTAAGCACCGCTTATCATCCTCAGACAGACGGTCAGACTGAGAGGGTGAATCGTATTTTAGAAGATCTATTGCGGGCTTGTGTTATAGACTTCGGTGGATCATGGGAAGACCATCTGCATTTGGCTGAATTCTCTTATAACAACAGCTACCAGGCGAGTCTAACGATGTCGCCATTCGAAGCATTGTATGGTAGACCGTGCCGATCTCCTGCTTGTTGGGTCGAACCCGGAAATAGACTTGTATTGGGGCCAGACATGATTCGAGAAGCTGCCGACAAAGTCGATTTTATTAAGAAGCGATTACTCGCCGCTCAAAGCCAACAAAAGAGCTATGCCGATAGAAGAAGAAGAGATATATCCTTTGCTGTTGGCGACTATGTATATTTGAAAGTATCGCCGATGAGAGGAGTTATCCGGTTCGGTAAAACTGGAAAGTTGGCGCCCAAATTCATTGGTCCGTTTCCTATTCTGGAACGGATCGGGACTCTCGCTTATAAGGTCAAACTGCCTGATTGGTTGCCTGGAGTTCATGATGTATTTCATATATCTCAACTTCGGAAGCATGTTCATGATCCAGACTTGATCGTGGAAGAAGCAGCTCAGCAGGATATTGAAATTACTCCCGAATTAGCTGTGAGAAGAGAGCCGCTAAAGATAATAGGCAAAGAAACCAAAGAGCTGAGGAACAAGAAGGTTCACTTAGTCAAAGTACAATGGAGTGGAGATCCGCGAGATTGTACTTGGGAAACTGAGGAGAGCATTCAGAAATCTTATCCTAGATGCCGAGTGGATATCTCCGATTGACTCTGGTGCAAGGTACATCTATCCTACTTTGCATTACCATTTGATTCTCTACTCTGTTGTTATTTCCTTTCCATGGATGTGCACTTTTAAATTCTATGGTCTGAATGATTTTAAAAAAAGAGTATAGAAGTGGATCGGTATATTTTTGAGAAGTTAAAACGATTTGATTGTTGGTTGTGTTAGGTGATAGTAGATTTATCAAACCACTTTCGACTTTGTTCCTTTTCGGGGACGAAAAGTTTTAAGTGGGGGAGATTGTAACGACCCAGAAAATCTGAACCAATTTAAAATTTTTAAATTGGCTAAAATAATGGATTTTAAATATTTAAAATAAATACTTTAGATAATGGCAATGAAAAGTGAGTTTGAATCGACAATTGAAAACAAATATAATTAATTTTAATTATAAACAAGGCCTGAAATGGCGCTGCGGTTTCAAAAATTGAATTCAAACTTTGTCGGACTGTACCGGGTGCAAAACAAAACGGATTTTAGTGAAACCAAAAATATTTAAATCTGTTAGTGACTACCTTTCTAACGAATCTGAAAAATCAAAATTTCATAGCGGAAAGCAAAAGTTATGGCCAAATGAATTTTCAGAAGGGTCGATATGGAATTTATATAGCCCGTGAAAATGGCCATTTTGCATATGACCTCGGAATTCGACGAAACCACTTTTGTTGGATCCGGGATGTGAAGTTATCGCTAGGTTTCAAATTTCATAATTTTTGAAGCTAGTATGTGAGCGTGGCAAAGGAAAATGTGTTTTGGTCAGTTACAGTTAAATTGGATCGACCAAAAATGGGCCTTTTTGCAAACGGTCTCAGAATTCGACGAAACTAGTTTTGTTGGGACCGTATCGTCATAACATAGCTAGATTAATTTTTCTGGAATTTTTCGAATCAGTTTGTGGCCCAGGCAAATTGAAATGTACGTTCAAATTTAATATTGAATGTTTTATATTTTAATTTGAAGAAAAACTGACAGAAACATTCAAATGGGTCTTCGAAACATATCCCATTGTGTTCGGAATGGGGGTATTTGGCTAGGGACGACAGTCGTTGGGTTTGGATTGGTGTTAGTACGTGGCGAGGGATATTTTTGTATTTTTAAAATATATAAATATATATAAAAAAAATCATTGGTTAGCTGACTCTCTCTCCCCCCCGATTAAAAATCACGAACGGCGGCTAACCTTTCTCCCTTTCCCTCTTGATTTCCGACCGATTCCTTCTTCGTTGACCCTCGCCGCAGTTGAAGATTTCGAAGACCTCTCCGAGAGCTTCAAATCAACGCAAGCCTCACCCTCCACCGCGCGCTGTGCGACGAGATCTGCCAGCTCGAAGTTCGGAGCTTCGAGGAGCCGCCGCCGTCGACTGGCACAGTCGATGAAACACCCCACCTCCGTTAGGGTCACTCTCAAAGGGAATGCCCTAATTTTGGTGGAGGTTTATAAGTATAAGTCACAGATATACAAGACAGATATAAGAACACATATTTTTGAACAGCGGAAAACAACAACTTTTTATTTCATTAAAATACGTGTTACACCAACCATACCATAATTGTCTTACAATACTTCCAAAAACATAACATCTTCATAACTGTCTTGATTACATTATTTAAAGAAGCATAAAGAAAACATAAATGAACTGCAAAAGTCCCATAGTTGCTGTCCAAAGCCATAGTCCAAAACGAAAAGATCCAAGCAATACATTCTTTCTTTTCAAGCTGGATATGAAGGCTGGTCAAGCTGCGGTATTCCCTCCCTGTGGACCTGGGGGGGGGGGGGGGAACGGAAGAAAAGAAGACGAAAGAAAAGTAGAGTCCGACATAAAGCCTGAGTAAGTCTAGGACTATTCAGTCTATGAATAAAGAACTGGGTATGATAAGTATAAACTAGAAATGGGAAAGCACCATGAACTTAGTTAAGTTGTCTAGGGTTGAATATACTATCGTACCCCATGTTAATCTCTGTACCCATATAAACTAGTTCCCAACAGGCACCCCATAATCAGGGTGAAGTGATCCATTTTATGATGATCGACTCCTACTCGCATAGTTACATGTGTCTTACGGCCCCCGATGTTGTAGTTACCTATGCTGGTCCCACCATGCGGTGTATCAAGTCCCATGGTGGCGGCCCGACACAATCCTAGAATGCACAGGTATGCTACTGGTGCCCAGTGCCTTATTTTTCTGCGCCGGAGTGTGTGCACGCCCGCACCCCGGTAGAACCTACACTGCTGCACCACCGCCGTCGATTTGACCTCTTACAGTCAGCCCAGTAATCGTGCCCCACCCTGCCTAGTTTTAGGGTATCATGATACCTTATAGGGTTACTGCTAAAAAGGGTCCCCCGCTACTAGGTTTTTCTATTTCTAGCCAACATGCTAAGTTGGTTAAGTGTTTTATAAACCTATCCCCCAATCAGTCTGTTTAGTTTAGCATGTTCCATCTTGATTAAGTATTAATATAATTTACTTAATCCTATCAATCCTGACTCAGCCTTAATTTTCTTATTAAAGCCTTGACCTCTCACATTAGACAGGCATTGTTGTGGCTGCCTGTTGCCGGTTGGGTCCGGGCAGTCTTACGCCACAACTCAGTCTAACCTCGGGTCCTTATTGGGCTCCATGTTTAACCACCCACATTGGATAGGTATTGTTGTGACTACTGGACAGCCGGGCGGTTCCGGGCAGGTTTACATCACAACTCAATCCAACCTCGGGTTAAACACATCGTATTTTCTACATTTACATATTTTGTCTTTCTTCTTTTTATATGTAAATATTTGCGGCCCATTATTCAAATTCATCTTTTTTGGTTAAGATTTATTTATGCCACTTAATTGTTTTTCAAAGTTATTGGCGTGCGTAAAACAAGCCAACACATATGTTCTATATTTTTAACCCAAACGTCATTTCCCCCGTTTTATTCGTTCGTTCCAATGTAAGGTGTGTTGGGTTTAATACTTAAACCCAATTTAGCCATATGAAAAGGGGAGGCTATAACATGGTGTTTATAAGGTGACATAAAAAGGGGAGTGTGAACGCATGAACTTGCAACATACGATCTAATTATCATAAGATAGACATATGTGAACTTGCAATCGTAACAACATATGATATAAGCAGTACTTAAACATGAGTCATTCTATTCACAAAATCATGGTGTAAACGAAACATGTAGTCTTGGCATAAATAGTACTTAAACATGAACCACTCTAATCATATAATTATGGCATAATCATAATTGAACATGAGTCCTTATATGGTCATGGCATAAACATAATTGATTATGAATCCTATTATTCATAAAATCATGGGTTTTTGTCCAATCTATGTAACTTGTAAGGGGATGCAATTCTAGTGTAAATTTCTAATGTAACTTATGTGCCAAAAATATATTATCATATGATTAAGATAACAACATAAGCTTAGAAAACATGTTTTTAACTTGGCATAATAACAAACATAGCTTAGACATGTTCATAAAATTAATACAAGCTTACTACGACGCTTGCTTTTGTCACTATCACAAAATCATGATTTTTATACTTGAACTATGATGCCAATTTCAACATAACCTTCATATGAATCATAATACTTAGGTGAATCAAATTACACTAAAGATGACCATAGAATTTTACATCATGTTGTCATAACAATAGATCATAGACTTGCATGAATTTCAAAATAAACTATTACAACATATAGTTGTTGTTTCAACATGAATCTTATACTTGCATTTACCAAATGGGTGTTGTAAATAACTACCACAAACATGTAGTTTTCAATATGAATCATATGCTTGCATAAGTCCCAATCAAAATTCCACAACATGTGGTTGTCAACATAAGCCACATACTTGTATGAATCAAACCATAGCATTGCCAAATCGTTTAGAACCAAAATAACATACAAATATAAGTCATTATCGCCATAATTCCATTTCGTTTCCAACGCAAATCGCGTACTTGCAAATATCCAATCGTATACCATAATATTCCCAAATCGTTTTGCATCAAAGCAACATACAAATATAGATTATTATCGCCACAATTCCATTTCTTATATTACACAAATCAACACAATTATTTAATTCATATCGGAATAGCACTCTACTTACAGCGTATGGCGAATTTTCAATTCAGAAATCTGAATTCTGAATTTGGAGATGCTATCCTTTGTTGTAGGCGTTGCTTTGATTTGATTAACGTTGCTTTAAGCTTTGAATTATCTCCTAGTTGTCTCTCTATTTCTGACGGCTATCTTCAGTCTCTCCTCAGCAGCATGACGGTCTCATCTCCATTTTAGTTGATGTGAATTAGGGTTAGTCTTAGGTCCTTTTTATAGAGTTTGTGAGTTGATTTAGACCGTCGATGAAGCTTGGTTCAATGATAGCCGTTCGTTTGAAGGAGAGACCAACCAGGAGCTGACACCTAGCCCTAGTGACAAGGCAAGGCTCAGAAAATCGACCAAACACAGACCTGGCCAGCCAGGACTTGACCAGACCTGACCAGCAGGTCATTTTTGACCTGGGCGCACTTGGCAGGTGCGCCAGGTCAAAAATGTACTGGCGCACTTCCCAAGTGCGCCAGTGCATTTTTGTTCTGGCGCACTTCCCAAGTGCGCCAGTGCATTCTGACTCGTTTTCCGGTTTTTCGCCCAACTTCGTTCGTCCATATCTTCTTCATACGATATCCGTTTTACGCAAACTCAGACTCTATCTCAAGCAGAATTCCGAGACGAACGAAATGGCGTATCCCGTTTCCCTTAATTCTTTGATTTAAAATTAGTTATAGTTTAATTTATGAATTTCACAGTTATAAAATACACGGGGTGTTACATTCTCCCCCACTTGAAAGGATTTCGTCCCCGAAATCTTCAAGTTAGGAAGAATGTATATCCTAACATCCAATCATCCATCTACTCATCCATCAAACACGAGCATCCATTGTCCTTAAAAGACTTCTAATGCTTCATGATCATATGCGAAGTGTGTGTGTACATGTACTTATCTAATGCAAAATCAGGCGGTCTACTGATTCAATTGACCTCCTTAATGCAAATTATGTAAGTGCCATGAATCCATTATGTATGCAAATTCTCCTATTCATGATTCTACATGAGTGCACAATCATTCATATAAATGCAACATCCATATGACAACACATTAAACTTCAACCATATACGAATGCAAACATATATGCATATGCAAAATGAAGTGACTGAGCCGATCTAAAGCCTAGATTGTGTGTGTATGTGCAACCACGAGCAACCACTAGCAATCACTTACAATCACTTGCAACCATCATCCATAACATGTTTCAACTACATGTTTTCATACAAAGAGTTTCTTCCTAAAAGATAGGGTCGAGGAGATATACCTAAAAAAAAGATAGATAAAAGCGCAACTTAAGGAAAAGGAAAGATCAAAGACGTACCCTCGAAAAGAAAAGGGTAGGCTACGCGTATTTTAGCTTCAGTTTCCCAAGTTGCATCTCCTTCGGCGTCGCTCCACTGAACTTTGACAAGCTTGACTTCGCGGTTGCGTAGCTTTTTCACTTCCGTTCCTAATATGCGGGTTGGAACTTTTCTTATGGTTGCTTCGCGTTCCACTTCAGCTTCTTCTAGGATATTTGGCTCTACCACTTCAGCAGACTCATGTAGACATTTTCGGAGATGTGAAACATGAAAAACGTTGTGAACTCCGGCCAGCTTTTCGGGTAGCTCTAATCTATAGGCCATTTTCCCAATTTTCTCGATGATAGGGAATGGCCCTACGAACCTTGGTGCTAGCTTTCCTGTGGTTCCAAAACGAACAACGTTCCTTAGCGGAGATACCTTAAGAAAAACTCTGTCTCCAACCTCAAATTCAAGGTCAGTCCTCCTCTTGTCGGCGTAGGACTTTTGTCTGTCTTGGGCCGTCTTCATCCTTCTTCGTATTAAGTCTACTTTTTCTGAAGTCTCTCGGATCATATCTGGTCCAAGTATGAGTTTATCAGTAGACTCCCACCAACAAGTGGGCGATCGGCACGGTCTTCCATATAAAGCTTCGAAGGGCGCCATTCCGATGGTTGCTTGATAGCTGTTGTTGTAGGCAAATTCCACCAAAGGAAGATGGTCTTCCCATGTCCCTCCGAAGTCAAGGACGCACAGTCTTAGAAGGTCCTCCAAAACTCTGTTCACTCTTTCTGTTTGGCCGTCGGTTTAGGGATGATAGGCTGTGCTCAAGCATAACTGCGTGCCTACCGCTTCTTGCAGACTCCGCCAAAACTCACTTGTGAAGATAGGGTCTCGGTCACTAACGATGCTGGACGGTATTCCATGGAGTCGAACGATTTCCTTGAGGTAAAGAGATGCTAGGGATGAGGCAGTTCTTTTACTTTTGACAGGTAAAAAGTGGGCGCTTTTAGTAAGCCTATCCACTATTACCCAAATGCTAGTGTTGCCTCTCCTAGACCTAGGCAGCCCATCGATGAAGTCCATTGAGATGCTATCCCACTTCCACTGTGGGATCTCTAGAGGATGTTGTAGACGGCCAGGCTTTTTCTGTTCCGCCTTAACCTGTTGGCACACCATACACTTAGAAACGAATTCTGCCACGTCCTTTTTCATGCCATTCCAGAAGAAAGTTCTTTTTATGTCCTTGTACATTTTATCACCGCCTGGGTGTATCGTCATCTTGGAGTGATGTGCTTCCTCGAGAACCTTCTTTACTAAATCCCTTGTCTGTGGGACGCATAGTTTTCCGTCTCGCCTTAGCCAACCCTTATCGTCGATGGAGTATCTGTTGAGGTGACTTGAAGTCTCACCCCTAATTAGCCTATCAATCGTTTCCATAAGCTGAGGGTCCCCGCGTTGTGTTGTCCCTATCGAGTCCACTAAAGTCGGGCGTACTTCGAGCGATGCTAGCAAGCCTGGTACAAAATCGGAGGAAGGCCTAAAGTCGAAGCTGGCTATAAACTCTAGGCTTTGTCTTTCAACAAACAGCGGGCTTAAGGTCAGTTTCTTTCGGCTCAACGCGTCTGCTACTACGTTGCCTTTGCCCGGAGTGTAGGAGATCTCGAAATCATACAAGGCAAGAAACTCCATCCATCTCTGTTGCCTCAAGTTAAGATCTTTCTGCGAGAAAAGATATTTCAACGATTTATGGTCAGTGTAAAGTTCGAACTTCTCACCTAGGAGATAGTGTCGCCAAGACTTGAGTGCAAAGACGATGGCAGCTAACTCAAGATCGTGGGTCGGGTAGTTCTTTTCGTGCACTTTCAACTGCCTCCCGCCATAAGATACTACCCTTCCTTCTTGCATTAAGACGGCGCCTAGCCCTGTCCCACACGCATCTGTATAGACAGTGAACATCTTGCTCCCATCTGGCAACGTCAAAACTGGGGCTGTTGTAAGAGCCCTTTTCAGTCGCTGGAAAGCAAACTCGCAATCCAAGTCCCAATTGAACACTAGATTCTTCTTGGTCAATTTCGTGAGCGGAGCTGAGATTTTCGAAAAATCCCTTATGAACTTTCGATAGAAACTTGCTAGTCCTAGAAAACTTCGGACCTCTGTTGCATTCCTTGGTGTCTTCCAATCCTGTACCGCCACTACCTTAGCAGGGTCCACTGCTAACCCTTGTTTGGATACTATGTGCCCAAGGAACCTCACCTCTTCTCTCCAAAAGTGGCATTTGGAGAATTTGGCTTTTAGCTGATGGACTCGCAGAGTTTCCATGATTGCCCTTAAGTGCTGAGCATGTTCCTCTTCACTCTTTGAGAAGATAAGGATATCGTCTACGAAGACCACTACGAACTTATTGAGGAAATCTCTGAATACCCTACTCATCAGGTCCACGAAGTAAGCAGGTGCATTTGTCAAGCCTAAAGGCATGACAAGCCATTCAAAGAAGCCGTCTGGGGTTCTGAATGCCGTTTTATCGATACTATCTTCAGCCACCCTTAGCTGATGAAAACCGGTCGCTAAATCGAGTTGGGAGAAAACCGACGCTCCTACAAGCTGATCAAACAAATCGTCAATTCTGGGGAGAGGATGCCTATTCTTTTTCGTTAGCTTGTTGAGCTCCCTATAGTCAACACATAGACGGAGTGAACCATCCGCCTTTGCAGCGAACACCACTGGAGCGCCCCATTCTGAAATGCTCCTCCTAATGAACCCCTTTTCTAGAAGCTCTTTAATCTGTTTACTGAGCTCTTTCCTTTCCCGTGGAGCCATGTGTCTAACGGGCAATGCAACGGGCTTTGCATTATCTACAAGGTATATGCGGAAGTCTATCTCCCGCTTCGGAGGCAAGCCCTTCACCTCTTCGAAGACATCCGGATATTCCCGGACCACTCTAACTGATTGCAAATTTTCAACAGAGGCATCTAGCGATTCAAGGTAACTAAGCATAACCGCATACGAAGGATTACAAGAAATTTCCAAAGTATTACCGAGCTGGGTTAGGAGCCTAACAACCCTTTTCTCACAATCAAGGATGGCCCCATTACTGGATAGCCAATCCATGCCCAAAATCAAACCATATCCCGAAAAGCCCAAAACAAAGGCACTACATTGAAATTCTACGCTTAGAATAGAAATTTTCAATCCCAAACAGGTCATAGACAAATGAGCTGGGCCCCCAATTGGGTTTGAAACAATTAAGGGGTCCTCTACCATACTAGTTTTTAGGTGCAGAGATTCTACTAAAGCAGACGAAATAAAGTGCGAACGGGGTGATCATAAAGATAAACTACACTTTTTACAGAAGTATTTATACCTCGCTGTTGCAGAGGTGGCGCTTCTAGCACATGAACTTGTGCCCCTGAGGTGGATCCAGCCCTCTGCCCCTGTCCTCGTTTCTTTGGGCAGTCCTTAGCCCTGTGGACTGTCTCACCGCAAGAAAAGCACCCACCATTCTCCTTGGCCTTCTTTTTCCGGCAATCTTTCACTAAGTGCCCCACTTTGCCATAGAAATTACACTTCCTCTTCTCTTTGTTGTCTTTCCCGCCCTTCTTAAAGTCTGTCTTCTTAGGCTGCAAACCCTCTTTCTTCCCTTGAGAGCTTTCTGCCTTTGTCTCCTTCTTGCCCTTATCCTCTTCGTTCAGCAACGCCATCTGTACCAACCTTTCATACGTAGCTCCCATGGGTATATGGGTCATGGCCAAACTGTGTAATGGCTCATTCAGCCCTTTGACAAAACGGAGAGCCTTCTTGTGCGGGGTGTTGACTAGGTCCAGCCCAAACCTAGCCAGCTCATCGAACTGATTAACATACTCTTTGACTGTCTTGTTCCCTTGCTTAAGAAATAAGAATTTTTCCAACTGCAAACTCCTTTCCGCATCTGAGAGAAATTTAGCCTCAAACCTTGCCCTAAAGTCCTCCCATGTCTCCACTGGTCTTTCTGCATTAGTGACTTCCCACCAGTAGGAAGCCTCGCCCTTTAGTAGCCATACTGCCAGTTGTACTTTCTGTCTATCTTCTACCTCAAAGATGATGAATAAGTCCTCGGTTTCTTTCAGCCAATTTCTAGCTGCCACGAAGGACTCAGTTCCATGAAAATCCTTTCCTCCCATAGCTTTAAAATCTTTACATATCTTAGCAAACGTGTTTCCCCGTGGAGGAGGTGGAGGAAGAGGTGCTGTTGCAGCTAGATGATTTCCTGTAGCTGGGGGAGGAGGAACGGTAGGACCTGGCTTAGTGGCCATTGCTTCTAAGAACCGTCTAAACCAACCAGGTATTGGTACACCCTCTGGCAAGTTAAGTTCTTCGGACATGCTGAAACAAAAAGGATAGATTCAAAACGAAGGATAAGAGATAGTACCTATGGCTTTGGGGGGATTTTGCCTTTTTTTAAAAAATAAAATAATATTTTTCTTTTTAAAATGCTTCTTTAAATTTCTTTTTTTGAAAATAAATTTTCAAAACTTTTTATCTTATCTGGTAAACCTATGCTCTGATACCAAGTGAAACACCCCACCTCCGTTAGGGTCACTCTCAAAGGGAATGCCCTAATTTTGGTGGAGGTTTATAAGTATAAGTCACAGATATACAAGACAGATATAAGAACACATATTTTTGAACAGCGGAAAACAATAACTTTTTATTTCATTAAAATACGTGTTACACCAACCATACCATAATTGTCTTACAATACTTCCAAAAACATAACATCTTCATAACTGTCTTGATTACATTATTTAAAGAAGCATAAAGAAAACATAAATAAACTGCAAAAGTCCCATAGTTGCTGTCCAAAGCCATAGTCCAAAACGAAAAGATCCAAGCAATACATTCTTTCTCTTCAAGCTGGATATGAAGGCTGGTCAAGCTGCGGTATTCCCTCCCTGTGGACCTGGGGGGGGGGGGGGGGGGGGGGGACGGAAGAAAAGAAGACGAAAGAAAAGTAGAGTCAGACATAAAGCCTGAGTAAGTCTAGGACTATTCAGTCTATGAATAAAGAACTGGGTATGATAAGTATAAACTAGAAATGGGAAAGCACCATAAACTTAGTTAAGTTGTCCAGGGTTGAATATACTATCGTACCCCATGTTAATCTCTGTACCCATATAAACTAGTTCCCAACAGGCACCCCATAATCAGGGTGAAGTGATCCATTTTATGATGATCGGCTCCTACTCGCATAGTTACATGTGTCGTACGACCCCCGATGTTGTAGTTACCTATGCTGGTCCCACCATGGTGTGTATCAAGTCCCATGGTGGCGGCCCGACACAATCCTAGAATGCACAGGTATGCTACTGGGGCCCAGTGCCTTATTTTTCTGCGCCGGAGTGTGTGCACGCCCGCACCCCGTTAGAACCTACATTGCTGCACCACCGCCGTCGATTTGACCTCTTACAGTCAGCCCAGTAATCGTGCCCCACCCTGCCTAGTTTTAGGGTATCATGATACCTTATAGGGTTACTGCTGAAAAGGGTCCCCCGCTACTAGGTTTTTCTATTTCTAGCCAACATGCTAAGTTGGTTAAGTGTTTTATAAACCTAACCCCCAATCAGTCTGTTTAGTTTAGCATGTTCCATCTTGATTAAGTATTAATATAATTTACTTAATCCTATCAATCCTGACTCAGCCTTAATTGTCTTATTAAAGCCTTGACCTCTCACATTAGACAGGTATTGTTGTGGCTGCCTGTTGCCGGTTGGGTCCGGGCAGTCTTACGCCACAACTCAGTCTAACCTCGGGTCCTTATTGGGCTTCATGTTTAACCACCCTCATTGGATAGGTATTGTTGTGACTACTGGACAGCCGGGCGGTTCTGGGCAGGTTTACATCACAACTCAATCCAACCTCGGGTTAAACACATCGTATTTTCTACATTTACATATTTTGTCTTTCTTCTTTTTATATGTAAATATTTGCGGCCCATTATTCAAATTCATCTTTTTTGGTTAAGATTTATTTATGCCACTTAATTGTTTTTCAAAGTTATTGGCGTGCGTAAAACAAGCCAACACATATGTTCTATATTTTTAACCCAAACGTCATTTCCCCCGTTTTATTCGTTCGTTCCAATGTAAGGTGTGTTGGGTTTAATACTTAAACCCAATTTAGCCATATGAAAAGGGGAGGCTATAACATGGTGTTTATAAGGTGACATAAAAAGGGGAGTGTGAACGCATGAACTTGCAACATACGATCTAATTATCATAAGATAGACATACGTGAACTTGAAATTGTAACAACATATGATATAAGCAGTACTTAAACATGAGTCATTCTATTCACAAAATCATGGTGTAAACGAAACATGTAGTCTTGGCATAAATAGTACTTAAACATGAACCACTCTAATCATATAATTATGGCATAATCATAATTGAACATGAGTCCTTATATGGTCATGGCATAAACATAATTGATTATGAATCCTATTATTCATAAAATCATGGGTTTTTGTCCAATCTATGTAACTTGTAAGGGGATGCAATTCTAGTGTAAATTTCTAATGTAACTTATGTGCCAAAAATATATTATCATATGATTAAGATAACAACATAAGCTTAGAAAACATGTTTTTAACTAGGCATAATAACAAACATAGCTTAGACATGTTCATAAAATTAATACAAGCTTACTACGACGCTTGCTTTTGTCACTATCACAAAATCATGATTTTTATACTTGAACTATGATGCCAATTTCAACATAACCTTCATATGAATCATAATACTTAGGTGAATCAAATTACACTAAAGATGACCATAGAATTTTACATCATGTTGTCATAACAATAGATCATAGACTTGCATGAATTTCAAAATAAACTATTACAACATATAGTTGTTGTTTCAACATGAATCTTATACTTGCATTTACCAAATGGGTGTTGTAAATAACTACCACAAACATGTAGTTTTCAATATGAATCATATGCTTGCATAAGTCCCAATCAAAATTCCACAACATGTGGTTGTCAACATAAGCCACATACTTGTATGAATCAAACCATAGCATTGCCAAATCGTTTAGAATCAAAATAACATACAAATATAAGTCATTATCGCCACAATTCCATTTCGTTTCCAACGCAAATCGCGTACTTGCAAATATCCAATCATATACCATAATATTCCCAAATCGTTTTGCATCAAAGCAACATACAAATATAGATTATTATCGCCACAATTCCATTTCTTATATTACACAAATCAACACAATTATTTAATTCATATCGGAATAACACTCTACTTACAGCGTATGGCGAATCTTCAATTCAGAAATCTGAATTCTGAATTTGGAGATGCTATCCTTTGTTGTAGGCGTTGCTTTGATTTGATTAACGTTGCTTTAAGCTTTGAATTATCTCCTAGTTGTCTCTCTATTTCTGACGGCTATCTTCAGTCTCTCCTCAGCAGCATGACGGTCTCATCTCCATTTTAGTTGATGTGAATTAGGGTTAGTCTTAGGTCCTTTTTATAGAGTTTGTGAGTTGATTTAGACCGTCGATGAAGCTTGGTTCAATGATAGCCGTTCGTTTGAAGGAGAGACCAACCAGGAGCTGGCACCTAGCCCTAGTGACAAGGCAAGGCTCAGAAAATCGACCAAACACAGACCTGGCCAGCCAGGACTTGACCAGACCTGACCAGCAGGTCATTTTTGACCTGGGCGAACTTGGCAGGTGCGCCAGGTCAAAAATGTACTGGCGCACTTCCCAAGTGCGCCAGTGCATTTTTGTTCTGGCGCACTTCCCAAGTGCGCCAGTGCATTCTGACCCGTTTTCCGGTTTTTCGCCCAACTTCGTTCGTCCATATCTTCTTCATACGATATCCGTTTTACGCAAACTCAGACTCTATCTCAAGCAGAATTCCGAGATGAAGGAAATGGCGTATCCCGTTTCCCTTAATTCTTTGATTTAAAATTAGTTATAGTTTAATTTATGAATTTCAAAGTTATAAAATACACGGGGTGTTACAGTCGAACATGGCCCCACCTACCTCTTCGGGTGCGCGCCTCCTAGCTCTCCAACGTGGCGAGGTCTGATCGTCACCACGCTACACGCTATGGCCAGAAAATCCAACCCTAGTTTTGAACAGGTGTAGAAAGGTACGGCTTTGATTATTCTGAATTGAAAATAACTTTTTTAAACCGTTGCAAACTTCGGAAAAATCATATCTTTTTCGTTCGTTAACGAAATTCGATGAAACAGGAAACATCGTGACCGTGTGGACGCCTTCTACATTTTAGAAGAGACCGCATATTTTTCTGAGCCATCTGTTATTTTTGCTGGAGTGGAACCCAATGTGAGATTTCTAATTTATAAACAATATGGAAAAATGACAATGTATAAATTATATAGTCGATGTATGAGTTATATAAGCGTTGTACACCTCTTGTATAAGCGTTGTATAAGTTGTATGTTCGATGTATAAGTTAGATATGCGTTGTAAAAATTATATATGTGTTGAAATGAAGTGAATTGCTATATATTAATATACATATATATATACGCCCCTCGTCCACAAACCATGGATGATATTTATTGATTGTGATTGGTGTGAAAATTGATTGATAGCGAATGGTTGTTTGGGATTGTTTGTGATTGATATTGATTGATTGTGGTTGAAAAATACCCGTTGTGGTTAAGAAATATTTGGTTGAAACCACATAGGATTAGTTTGTGGAAATGAAATAAATATATACATGCCGCCTGCGTGCGAACTAGATGCATGATCCCCATAGTCAAAAACCGCAAGGTTTTAAGGTAAAGCAAGGAGCCGTACTAGGGACGGTCCCGGTTTTAACTACCCTGCTGTTATGCTGCCGAAATTTTGAATAATATTCATGTGTTTGAATTATTTTCATTTGCTGAAACTATATTTATTCATTGAATAGAAAACCTTCATGTGTTGAATCGATATTCATTCGTTGATTAGAAATTCATGTGTTGAATGGTATTCGTGTTTTAAATACAAAAATCACATTTTTTATCTATATATAGAAACTATAGAAAACCTTCATGTGTTGAATCGATATTCATTCGTTGAATAGAAATTCATGTGTTGAATGGTATTCGTGTTTTAAATATAAAAGTCACATTTTTATCTACATATAGAAACTATAGAAAACCTTCATGTGTGGAATCGATATTCCTTCATTGAATTGAAATTCATGTGTTGAATGGTATTCCTATTTTGAAATGAATTGTTTTATAATAAAAATCCTATTTTTATCACCTATATGTAATATATAAAATAATCCTGTTTTGAAATGAATTGTTTTACAATAAAAATCACATTTTTATTATATACATGAATTGTTGAAATGTGAAGTGTTAAAAACAGCCACTCGTTCAAATAAACATATATGAGTTGAAATATTCATTAATTAGCTAATGATGTGATTTTTGCCTATACATGCAACATTAGAATGAATGGTGTTTTTAGACCAAAAGAAATCAAATATGAAGTTGAATGGAAAAGGATAAACGATAGGAACTGTGTATATGTACATGCATATTTATTGAACAGGTTATATCAAAGGGGCTAGAGAAGAGGAATAAAATTTTGTGCCCGACAAATAGGTACACATTTACTGTTTTGTTTGGGTGATGATTTTATGAGCCTGTTCGCTAACCGCTTGGCTTTTTCTTTTTCTTTTTTTTGACATGAGACGCCCGTGTGGCTATTTGGGAATTTTCCCAGCCCCTCCCGTACAAAGGAGGTTATGGCGAAATTTTCCAAAATTTTAAGGCGTTAGTGAAATATTTGAAGTGAAAACGATATTGAAATTGTTGAATGAACTATATTTATATAAATATATAAATATAAATAAAATTAAAACGAAACGTGGCCGTGCAGTTCGTGTTTTGAAACCGTGATTTCAAACAACTAGTGCGGGAAATCCGACCATTGGATTTTCCCGAAACCGCAACCGTTGGGTTCGCCTTGGAAATATCTTTCCAACGGCACCAACTTTGTAAAAATCCAACGGTTGGATTGTCTGGAATGTTTAATTCAAATCTGAAGAAAAACAGCGCCAGAAACGATTATATTTATTTATATTTATAAATATAATTATATTTAATCGAATAACGACGCTGCAGTTCGTATTTTGAAATCGAAACTTCAAACGATTGTACCGGGAGATCTGACCGTCGGATTTTCCCGAAACTGGAACCGTTGGATTCGTTTTGAAAAGACCTTTCTAATGATGTAAATTTTGTGAAGATCCAACGGTTAGATTTTCAGATACGTGTAAATCAAATTTGAAGAAAAACAGCGCCACGACCGCGTTATGGCCCGAAGCGTCGTTTTGAATAAATTGGCTATTTTAAAATAAAAATAGCGATAAATCGTTATAAAATATCATAAACGATATGGAATGGAAATAAACTGAATTTGCTCGATTTATGTAGTATTTGATGGTTGGATGTGTTTGGTGTGAAAATTACATTAAAGAACAAAATTGGTGTTGTCGAATGATTTAACCATTGAAATAAATTGATTTAAAATTCTAAATATACGTGAATTATTTGGAAAGGCCGAGTTAATTCTCATTTCAAATAATTGAACGACGAGTGAAAATCGAAGATGAAGACGGTGGTCGAAGACCGGAGATCTTCACCTCGTTTGGATGGTAACCGAGGTCCTGATTGGGAGGCATCCCGAAATATGGATAATGAGTGGTGATCGTCCAGACGTACGTGGTGATCTATGGGTTTGCGAGGTATTTAGTGCCTCCGGTTTCGTTCAGACCCAGAATGGACTTGTAGATGGACTGTGTGTTTGACATTGGATTTTATTCTGTGTTGATTGATCTCTATTAAATATACATCTGTTTGGCAGCGGAGAATTTATTCTTTTGCTTAACGCCCTTCTCTGAAACGCACAAGCTCAGGGGTTGTATATCGATGGACATCAGTCGCATGGCATGAATTGCCTGTGTGGCATGCTAAGATGCAGTGATAAGGGCTTCTGTTGAAAAGCAAAGCCTTGTGGTGATGATCAAAGCACCGCCTGTGTGGCGTAGCTTTGTGTATAACGCGAAATCACGAGCCTCACACCCCGGTATGAACCAGAAACGGGAGAGGACATCAGGGAGGGCCTGCGTTTCTTTCTAGCTAGGGTGGTGTCAGTGACCTACCAGTCCTGACATTTATATACTTTTCACCTGTGTGGTTGTTGCTGTTGCAAGGCGCCTCGGTTTGATCGGACGATCCGGGTCCGATGGAGTCATTCGTTGGCTCGTTTACGCCCCAAAGGGCGGGGAGACGTAGTGTTCAGGCATAATAATCCACATCGGTGGACCGGCCCTGACGATCCAAGGGGCAGTTGCGGCTGTTCCTGAGACACGGGCTAGAGCGTCTCGAATTCGGTAAGGACTATCTTTTACCTTGGTTCATGACGGAAATCCAACTTCCAAATACGTGTCTGTGCGGTTTTGATTGTATATATATATGGCGACATGATATATGGTACCCATGCCGTCTATGATTGATAGTTATGATGTGAAATTGTTTTCAAAACATATAAACACTAGCAATAATATCAAATGCCTTTGTTTTATTCGTATCAAGCATATTTTGGCCGTTATAAGGTAAAAACTCTATCCTCCGATTTGCGTTGCATTGTGTGATGGGAACTGAGTCTTATAATGGTTTCATTTTATAAAAAGCATGGCGATGTTATAAAAGAATGATTCGTTTTAAAGCACTGGCAATCCAATGGAGTAAACCCGTTCCACGAAGGTGGCGTGGTCCTGTGATTTGCCATATTATATATGTGTTGAGTAGATTTCTCATACCAGTCCCATGACTGACTCGTAGTTTGTTTCACTATCAAACTCGGGTGCCCCTTTTTCTACACGGGCAGCCTTGTATTCAGGTTTAGCTGGTTCTTTCTCTGGATAGTTGGAGCTGAAGATGGATTCTATCATTTATCTATTTTATGCTGTTCAGCTCCTATTGTACATATTATGTTTGTTTTCCGCTGTAGACATTTATGTATAGCTGAACTGTATTTTTACTAAGTAAGATCCTGTATACTGTGTAACTCTGATGATTACTTTTATCTAGTATATTCTATTGTTCATTATCTGGTGTATTTAATTATTTTGTTCTGCTATTATCTGTTTCTGTGTTATATTCCAAAAATTACCCTTGCCGCCGCCAGTACGGGGTTTGGGGTCGTCTCATATATTTTGAAATCAATTCCTTTTTGATATTCATTATAAAAATGAATAAAATCGATATAAATATCATTCACGTCAAAATGGCATTAATCTAATCAACACGGCTTTATATATTTAAATATATTCATGTCTATCCCAAATTGGACATCAAAATCAAATTTTGATCTTTTACTGAATATTATTTTGAAATATTCGTTATTTAAAAATAATCGTTATTTTAAAATATTCTTTCTTTCTGAACTGGAATCAGACACAGTCAATCACCATATAATGTGATTATATGGATTTTATACACCACATGTACACAACAAAAATCAAACACAGTCAACCATCTTCCAAAGTGCATTCTACACTGCATAAGCATCAAATATAAATATTCAATGCTACAACAGCATGTCAATCAATCGGTTGACATACAACTAAATATTGGGATTAGTGTATGTCTAATATAAACCCAATACCCATGTGGGGTTTCAATCAACAAATACAGATTTATTTGTGCAGTTTGGCGATGTGTAAAATTTATCATCCTAATCAATATCAGTCAAATGTGTGTAGGTAAACAAATTGTCCGATTTGTTTATAAATATTTATTTATTTCATATACACATTAAAAATTATATTTTTTTAACTATAAAATATTTTTAACTATAAATTATTTTATTTCCATTCCACATCACACAATCAATTTTCACAACACAATCATACAAACAAACAAGTGTCCATAGTCTGTGGATGACGGGATTCAGGTGCTGCTAAGCACCGTCTACATCCGAGTATATATTTTAACTAGAAAATAAATTAAAGTGAGAAGTTCTCACCTAGAAGCTAAACCAAACGTCGTGACTCTTCTTGTGTAGAAAATCTTCGCCGTGTTTCCAACAAGATCTGTTTCATGCGGTATATGTTAAAAATCGTGTTTTTAACATCGCTACTTTATAAATAAAAGTCACATTTCCTTTCGACTATTATATATATAAAAATCACATTTTTATACCGCTACTTTATACATAAAAATTATATTTTTATCTCGTTGTTTTATATATAAAAATCACTTCTTTATATGTAAAAAATCACATTCTTTATTTCGCTACTACATTATAAAAATTATATTTTTATAGCGCTTTATATATATAACAAAAATCATATTTTTAACATGCCATTCGTATAATAAAATCGTATTTTTATATCGATATTTTCCTTGTAAAAATCATATTTTTATTTTGCTAATCAAACAATAAAAATCATATTTTTAATTCGCTAACCTATATATAAAAATCAAATTTTCATATCATTAAATATCAAATCTTTGTATGATTAAAAATCATAGCTTTTCATATTCTAAAATCAAAGCTTTTCTTATTCAAAAATCAAAGCTTTTCTTTCCTTATATATAAGAAAACCCAAATTTTTACTTCCTTAACATACATGTAAAAACTGAATTTTAATCACGGAGGTCAAAGTCAAATAAATAAATATAATATAATATAATAAATAAAAACTTACAATTAATCGGTGGAAGGGGGCTCACTAGTGGTCGGCGGCGGTGCAGGGGAGGGCCGGGTGGTCTGGCGGCGGTCTACAGGCGGAGGCGGGGCCATTGGGGGACGGAGTGGGGTTTGGATTTGGGGAAGAAGGGGGGCTCACGGATTTCAGAAAGGGGCAAGGGAGAAAGGGCGTCTGAGAAGATGGGGGATGGGTGCGGTGGACGGCGTCGCCTGGGACGGTGGCGGGTAGGCTGACAAGCGGCGGTTTCCATCGTGTGTTTTTTTATTTGTTTTCTGTAATGAACGGTAATGGGGGGGAGGAGAGAGTAAAGGGGCGTCGACTTCTTCCTTTTTTTATTTAATTATTTAATCCCATAAAGTTACTTTTAAATTTGAATTCCAAATCGAACTCACCGACTGTCGTTCCGAGCTAATTACCCCCATTCCGAACGCAATGGGATAAGTCACGTAAGCCAATTCGACCGCTATGACCAGTTTCCATTAAAATTAAAATATAAATCTATATATTGAATTTGAACGCACATTTCAATTTACCGGGGCCACATACGGACTCTAAAAATTCTTGAAAAATATTTTCTAGCTTCGTATTAACGATACGATCTTAAAAAAACTAATTTCGTCAAATTTGGAAACCGTTTGAAAAATGGCCATTTTCTGGTCGATCCGAATTGATTGAAACTGTCAAAACACGTTTAACTTCCCCATTCTCACATATTGATTCCAAAAATTATGAAAATTGGAATCAAGCAATAACTTGACATCCCGGATCCAACAAAAGTGGTTTCGTCGAAAACTTAGGTCGTTTGCAAAATTTCCATTTTTAAGGGCTATATTTTCCATAGCGACTATTCTGAATTATCAACTGGGCATAACTTTTTATTCTCGCTATGAAATTTCAATTTTCCGGATTCATTGGGAAGATATTTTAAATTAGATTCTAATATTTTTGGTTTTTCTAAAATCTGGTTTATTTTGAATCCTGTACATTCATTTGAAATTTGAAATCGAATTTTCAAACTATCGCGCCATTTCCAATTCCTTGTATAATTAAAATAAATATTTATATTCTAACGTCGATTCAAATAAATATATTCGTTCTAATTCTATTCAAAATTAATTTCTCATCATTATTATTTAAAATAATTCATTTTAAATATTCAAAATTCATTAAAATTGCCAAAATAAAAATTTGAAATTGTTTCGGATTTTCCGGGTTGTTACAGTTTCCCTCACTTAAAATATTTTTGTCTCCGAAAAGGAACGGAGCTGAAAGATATTTAACTAATCAACTCAACTTTCATTATGGCTTAAGTTATTCAACTTTTCAGTTTTTAAGAACTTTTCAAATTTTTCAAAAATTTGGCTAACACCCTAAATTTTCGAAAAAATTCGCCATAACCTCCTCTGTACGGGGGCACCGAGAAAATCCCGAAATCGCCATACAGGCCTCTCCAATCCAAAAAGAAATAGCCAATCGGCTCATAAAATCATCAAAAAAACCCCAAGAAATACAATAAACATGTACCTATTTGTCGGGCAAACAATTTTATTCCTCTGCTTAGCTTCCCTGTTATGACCTGTACAATGTATATACATGTATATGCATGCGATTCCAAACAATTTTCAATACAATTCAATATTTGGTTCAATTTGGCCTAAATTTACCTTTCTTTCACATAATGGTTTTATTTAGATTACAACTAATCATACAACACAACCATCAATCATTTAGTGGATTAACGTTTCAAATTCGTAATTTTGATACATACGCAGAAAATCATGTTTTTGATGCCAATTCACAACAATAAACCCTATCTAGTTTTGGTTCTCACAACAGTCAATTGGAAATATATAGAAATCCCACTTTCGAAACTCGAACACAAACTGCTGATGCTACGTAGTCATCAACAGAATCATCTCCGGGCGACTGCAGTGTGATTTTATATCTATCCAGTATATTAAAACTTCAAATACACATGGATCAAACATATACGCAAAATCTTTATATACTTGATTGTCCAAATTCAACACAAAATAAATATTCAAATACGAATAATTGATTTAGATTTTCAAAACAAAATTTTGTTTTCATTTTTATTTGAAGACAACTCTCTTCCGACTATTTCTAGGATTCCCATCTCTAACGAGTTATTCTCACTGGATATTACTTATCCAATCTCTGATGAATTCTTTCGTTTGGTTCTAACTTGTCTTGTTCTCCGAGCTCTGTAAACCAAAGCTCTGATACCAAACTGAGACGACCCAAAATCTTATTCCTTTGTTAATAGGGTTAAAAAACAAGTGTTATTTAAAACACCGTTCACGATAAACCCAAACACCAATTTCAATTCCGTTCCAATTAAATATCAATTAATTGGTATACATCATTAAATCTAAATAAAAAGATTTAATCTTTTCTCCACTGGGTTCAAGAACAATGTTAATGAAGACACCATTCACGACAAACCCAGAATACAATTTGATATTAAATGCAAGGCTCGAATAGAAAATATATCGCCTTATATTTAATATCAAATTCTAAAACCAACAAATATCATATTGGAATAACGATATATATATATATATATCTTCCAAATTCCTCCACAATGTCCGTATTATCACGGAATCCAATATCGAAATATTCCGAATATAATTTCGATACAAATCCATTCCAATTCATATATTGGAAATTCTGGTTATTTTTAAAACTATTTCGAATCCAATTTATTTATTTTAAAAATAAATGGATTATAATTCTAGTTCAAAACAAGCTTATTTCGATAAAAATCTATTTTTATCATTTCAAATAGGGAAATTTTCATCTCAATTCTTTCCAAATCATTTCTTATGATTTTACACTAATTATTGGTACTTTTGATAATTTTATCAAGGCCCGTACAGTCGATTTCCACAAACGGCCATCGAACTGCAATTACAACAACCTTTTCCAAATTTGGTTTGGACATAATTCCAAATCCAACCGTTAGATTTAAAATCTCTAATATTCGTTAGAAAGCCCTTTTCGATACGAACCTAACAGTTCTGGTTTCAGGAGAATTCGATGGTCGGATCTCCCGTAACGTCCATTCGAAGTCAATGGTCGAAATTCGCGAACTGCCACAGCACGACGCGTTCTATTCAGGCCATTATATTATATATATATAATATATTTTGTCGATTTCCATTTAAAACGTTTCTTATAAATCATTTTAAGTTCGTTTTCAAAATGATTTCAACTTCTTATTCAATTTCAAATCAAAATTGAATATTCCATATCATCGATATATAAATGATAGTATTTTCAAAACATTATATTTTGAAATCAATTCCTTTTCGATATTCATTATAAAAATGAATAAAATCGATATAGATATCGTTCACATCAAAATGATGTTAATCTAATCAACACGGCTTTATACATTTAAATATATTCGTGTCCATCCCAAATCGGACATCAAAATCAAATTTTGATCTTTTACTGAATATTATTTTAAAATATTCGTTATTTAAAAATAATCGTTATTTTAAAATATTCTTTCTTTTTGAACTAGAATCAAACACAGGCAATTACCATATAATGTGATTATATGGATTTCATACACCGCATGTACACAACAACAATCAAACACAATCAACCATCATCCAAAGTGCATTCTACACTGCATAAGCATCAAATATAAATATTCAATGCTTACAACAGCCTGTCAATCAATCGATTGATATACAACTAAATATTGGGATTGGTGTATGTCTAAAATCAACCCAATACCCGTGTGGGGTTTCAATCAACAAATACAGATTTATTTGTGCAGGTAGGCGATGTGTAAAATTTATCGTCCCAATCAATATCAGTCAAATGTGTGTACATAAACAAATTGTCTGATTTGTAAATATTTATTTATTTCATACACACGTTAAAAATTATATTTTTAACTATAAAATATTTTATTTCCATTCCACATCATACAATCAATTTTCACAACACAATCAAACAAACAAACAAGTCGTCCATGGTCTGTGGACGACAAGTGTCGGGTGCGGCTAAGCACCGTCTGCATCCTAGTATATATTTTAACTAGAAAATAAAGTAAAGTGAGAAATTCGCAACTAGAAGGTAAACCAAAACCCACGACTCTTCTTATGTTGAAAATCTTCGCCGTGTTTCAATAAAAGTCACATTTCCTTTCAGTTATTATATATATAAAAATCACATTTTTATACAGCTACTTTATACATAAAAATTATATTTTTAACTCGTTGTTCTATATATAAAAATCTGTAACAACCCGGAAATTCTGAGCCAATTTAAAATTTTTATTTTGGCAATTTTAATGAATTTTGAATATTTGAAATGAATTATTTTAAATAATAGCGACGAGAAATTTATTTTGAATAGAATTAGAACGTATCTATTTATTTGAATCGTCGTTAGAATATAAATGTTTTATTTTAATTATAAAAGGAATTGAAAATGGCGCGGTAGTTTGAAATTTTGATTTCGAATTTCAAATAAATGTGCAGGATTCAAAATAAACCGGGATTTAGCGAAACCAAAAATATTAGAATCTATTTGAGAATATCTTTCCAACGAATCTGAAAAATCAAAATTTCATAGCGGGAATAAAAAGTTATGTCCATTTGAAAATTCAGAATAGTCGCTATGGAATTCTGGCCCTTAAAAATGGAAATTTTGCAAACGACCTCGGTTTTCGACGAAACCACTTTTGTTGGATCTGGGATGTCAAATTATTGCTAGAATCCAATTTGCATAATTTTTCGAACCAATATGTAAGCGTGGCGAAAGGAAAACACGTTTGACCAGTTTCAGTTGATTTTAATCGACAGGAAAATGGCCATTTTTCAAACGGTCTCAGAATTTGACGAAATTAGTTTTGCTAGGACCGTATCGTTAATACGAAGCTAGAAATAATTTTTATGGAATTTTTAGAGTCAGTATGTGGCCCTAGTAAATTAAAATGTGTGTTCAAATTCAATATACATGGAATTATATTATAATTTAAAAGAAAACTGATCGTAACTATCGAATTGGCTTGCGAAACATATCCTATTATGTTCGGAATGGGGGTAATTAGCTAGGGAAGATAGTCGGTGGGTCTCGTTTGGAGGTTGAAATAAAAAGTTACTTTTTTTTGATTTAAAATAAAATAAATATATATTAATATTTATTGGCCCAAGGCCCCTTTCCTCTCCCCTCAAAGTCAAACAGCTCAGAGAAAAAAAATGGAGAACAACGGGGGGAGAGGGGAACCCGTCGCCGCTGCTGCCACCGTCAGCGTGGCCCATCGCGCCCCTGCCCTTCCTCCTCTTCCGTCCTCCACTCACTCCCTCTTCCTCCCTTCGCAAAGCCAAACACCCAAACCCCTCAACCGCGCCGGCCACCTGCAGTGCCACCACCGGCCACCGTGATTTCCCCTAACCCCGCCTCCGACCGCTACTACACCACCCTCGCTCCTCTCATCCAATTCAAACCTCATAACTCATAATCCCCTATAACAACCCAGCGCCGCCTTTGTCCCCTGTAACAACCCGTATTTTTGAATAACATGTTATAACACAAATCAAGGCAGAATTAAACTATAAAATCTGAATCAAGGGAAACGGGCTATGCCATTGCGTTCGTCTCGGAAAAATACGCGAAATAGAGTCTGAGCTTTCGAAAATCGGAGTCCGTATGACCAAGATATGGCCTCGCGAAGTTTCACGAAAAATTCAAATTCAAAACAGATTTCAAAATTTAGAAAATCAGAAGTGGCGGGAAAATTCCCGCCAGACCCAGGGGGTCGACCTGGGGGTCGACCTGGGAGTCGACCTCCCCCCCAGGTCGACTGGGGAGTCGACCCTAGGGTCGACCTGGGAGTCGACCTGCCTGGTCGGACCCAGGCAACCTAGTGCACCATTCTAGCTGTTTTGACCAGTTTGTTTGCTAGTGACGGGATTTGATGGCTCTGATTGAATCTAGGGTTAATCCTATGGCTAATACTATCCTAATTTTCTATAAAAAGACCCCTAAACCTAGCCTAAATCACCATTATTCAATCCTACAACTAAACTATGTCAAATTGGTTCCTCTCATGGCCTCCACTCTCATGCTAAAATTCCTAAGTTTATTTCTATGAGAGATTATGAGTTCATACAAGTGTTTTCAAGCTTGTATGAGTGTTCTTAGCATGCATTCAAGTCAAGTTGCAACATTTCTATTTCAAAGCAAGGGTTTTAATTGATTTGGCTCAAGGGTTTTCATTGGGAGCTTTCATATTTGGGTCTTTTTGGCGATTGCATAAGGGCTTCGTCTCAATCTTTATAAAAAAATATTCATTTGTGTCTTCATAGCATTGTAAGCCCTTTTCTACTTTCTTTTTATTGAACTCTAAAGTTAAATGAATGATGCAAGTTTAGGGTTGATCATTATGATATGCAAGTTTGGTTGATCACTATGATATGCAAGTTTGGTTGATCACTATGATATGCAAGTTTGGTTGATCATTATGTTATGCAAGTTGGTTTAATCATTATGTATGACACATGTTGCTATGTTATGCAAGTTTGGGTTTATCATTATACACATGTTATCATGTTATGCAAGTTAAACTTGAGTTTTGGGATTAAAGCTTCAAGCTTTATATTAAAGGTTGCATTTTGGCAACATGGAAGTTATCATATCCCTTATGATAACTTGCATGTGAGGCTAAATGCGAACTTCTAGCAACTTCTACATGTCATTTATCACCATGTATCACTCATATGCTAAGTTTGGTTTTATGCATGCTTTTGAAGCCTAATAATGCAATAGGCAAGTATATGAACATATGTACATTTCATGTGCCACCATGATAAACGTGTGGCTTCAACACCTTTTTGTCATGATTATGCCAAGTTCCCTATTTTATCCTTTATGCGTTGAAGCGATTATATAAACGAGGGGATTACATTGGGATTGGGTAACATTATGACATAAACATGGTTTTTATAACATGACGTGATATGTTAACTTGTAATTATGTTTTGGAAACATAATGGACATGACACTTAGAAAATATGAGTGTGGCCAACTCGAGGTTGGGTTGAGTTTGTAGCATAAATCTACCCGGACCCGCCCGGCTTAACTAGTGGCTACAAACAATAGGACCCAATGTGAGAAGTTGGTCATGTTGTGCTCGAACCCGAGGTTAGACCTAGTTGTGGTGTAAAGCTACCCGGACCCGCCCGTCTTAACTAGTAACCACAACAAAGTCTAATGTGAGAGGTTAAAGCGCATTAAGTTAATTAATGCCTCCTGATTAGGGTTAAGTCATGGTCCACTTAATACTTAACCAATTTGGGCTTGATGGGTTAATCGGGGTTAAGTCAGGAACCTTGGGTACGCTTAACCAATTTAATCCACATTTGGATCGGGTTAACCACATTTAACCTGTTAAGAAACCCTAGTTGCGTGGTCCTTTTCAGCAGTAACCCTCTAGATAGTATCATAAGACCCTAGGACTAGGCTAGGGTGGGGCACGATTACTGGGCTGATTGTAAGAGACCAAAAGAGACGGCTGAATGATGCACCGGTTGTTCAGGCGGACCATGGTCGTGCACATTAAGTCCGGAGTTGAACACGGGCACCGGTAGGTTTAGACTGTGCATCCTGGAATTGTGTCTGAGGGTTACACCGTAGGGCCTGATACACCCTAGGGGTGGACCCTGCACAGTCAACTACATTACATGATTAAGCCGTATGACACCGATACACGACGAGTTAGGCTTATAGGGAGCCGATCGACTAGACCGTGTAGTTGGACCTTGATTTAGGTCACCTCATGATATTGGGCCAAGCTTGGGCCAAGGGATCAATTCTTGTTTTTACTTGACATATTGGAATGCTAGTACACCCGTGGTGCAAAACTTAACCTTGATTATGCGATGACACCTTTACCTATCTTGTTAGTTAATCATCATGCCAGTATGTTGTTATCCTTATGTTCATCTCAGCTTCTCATGTCAGTTAACTTTACTAGTTCATGGACAGATAGTAGTAGGGCTTACCAGTCTTTTTGACTGACCTGTTTTCTTTTGCCTCTTTTCTTCCGTTTCCCCCCCTCAGGTTCTCAGGGTGGGAACATTGGAACTTAGCTTGGATCTTTACAGCTTGCTTACTGGATTTGCTCATGTACGGTTTTGGACATTGAGCTAGCTATGGTTTATCACTTCACTTTGGGGATAGTACTTTGTATTTCAGTTTTTCAGTTTATACTTTTATCTAGACTTTGTTTGTTGGAAAATAATGACCAAGTACTTTGTTGTAACTTAACTCTGGTTTTGAAATGTCAGTTTTAGCCGCTGCTTTACTACTCTGTTTTACTTATATGTTCTATCTTGTGATATATGCATGCATGTTTACCTCGTTTAACGCCCCTCCAAAGCCAATGTACTTGCAAGAGTTACCTTGGCGGAGGTGGGGTGTTACATTTGGTATCAGAGCATAAGGTTTACAAGATCTGAGCAAAAGGTTTTAAAACTTACTTTTTGAAAAAGTATTTTCAAAACCAATTAAGTATTTTCCAAGAAAAGTCTAGTTATTTTAAAAAGGCTATTCCCCAAAAGCCATAGCACTATCCTTCGTTTCCTCATTCTGAATCTATCTTTTTCCTTTTTCAGTATGGCCGATCTTAACCTTCCCGAGGGAGTGACCATTCCCGGATGGTTCCGGAGGTACTTGGAAGCTAGGGCCAACGATGTGGGCCCAGCAAATACCCCCAACATAACTGAGGTCCCTCCTCCTCCTCCCCCTCCTCAGAATCCACAAGCGGATTTCGCTAAAGTTTGTAAGGACTTTAAGGCGATGGGTGCCAAGAACTTCATAGGGACGGATACTTTTGTGGAGGCACGAAATTGGTTGAAAGAAACCGAAGATCTTTTCTCCATCTTTGATGTACAAGATCATAGGAAGGTTTTATTGGCAGCATGGTTATTAAAAGAAGAAGCTGCTTATTGGTGAGAGGTCACCAATGCTACGAGGCCTATAGAGACTTGGGCCGACTTTAGGACAAGATTTGGGCTTAAGTTTCTATCATCAGCTGAGGCGAATTTGCAATTGGAGAAATTTATATCTTTGAAGCAAGGAGACATGACAGTGAGGGAGTATGTGAATGAGTTTAACAAGCTCGCCCGATTCGGTTTGGATATGATTAATACTCCCCAGAAGAAGGCTTTGCGCTTTGCACGAGGGTTGAACGAGCCATTACAAGGTTTAGCCCTATCTCATATACCCATGGGGGCCACTTTTGAGGGACTAGTAGACATGTCATTGCTTCAAGGAGACGATAAGAATGGCAAGAAGGAAGTCAAGGCTAATGAGACTCAAGCCAAGAAGACAAACTCCAAGTGGGGAGGAAATCAGAGCAATCAAAACAACAAAAACAACAAGAACAACAAGGGCAACAAGGCCAAGGCAAAGGACCCAAGAAAATGCAACTACTGTGGGAATGTTGGGCACATAGCTAAAGACTGTAAGAAAAGGAAGTCGGGCGAATGCTTTCATTGTGGAGAGCCGGACACTTTAGCAAGGATTGCCCCAAGAAGCAAGGGCAGAATCAGCGTGCAGGACCTTCTGGAGGGCAAGTACATGCTCTGAACGCCGCTCCAGTTCAGGATCGAGGTAGTATTTCTGTAGAAAGTCTTGTTTATATTTCTGATTATCCTGTTCGCACCTTATTTGATTCTGGCGCATCACATAGTTTTATTTCTTCTGACGTTGTTGAAAGTTTGCACCTAAGTACTAGCCTAGTTGAGGATCCCGTTTGTGTTTCAAATCCAATTGGGGGTTCCGCCCATCTATCTATGATTTGTGTGGATTTGAAGATTTCTATCTTGACCGTAGAATTCACGTGTAATGCTTATGTTCTCGGGTTCACGGGATATGGGTTGATCTTGGGCATGGATTGGTTGTCCAGTTATGGAGCCATCCTCGATTGTGAGCATAGGGTGGTGAGGCTCATGACTCGCCTCGGTAACACCCTAGAAATTTCTTGTAACCCTAGAGGTCCCGTCATGTTATGTTATCTTGAATCTCTCGACTCGTCCATCGATGATCTGCAATTTGTAAGGGTGGTCCGAGACTATCCTGATGTCTTTGAAGAAGTTAAGGGGTTACCCCCTAAACAAGAGATAGATTTCCGCATTTATCTAGTTGATAATGCAAAGTCAGTATCATTGCCCGTTAGGCACATGGCCCCTCGTGAAAGAAGGGAGCTCGGTAAGCAGATCAAGGAGTTGCTTGAGAAGAATTTTATTAGGCGAAGCATTTCTGAATGGGGTGCTCCGGTGGTATTCGCTACTAAGGCGGATGGTTCGCTTCGTCTATGTGTTGATTATCGAGAATTGAACTAGCTGACAAAGAAGAATAGGCACCCGTTACCGAGAATTGATGATCTCTTTGACCAGCTTGTAGGTGCTTCTGTTTTCTCTTAGCTCGATCTAGCCACCGGATTCCATCAGCTTAGAGTAGTTGAGGATAGCATTGATAAAACTGCGTTTAAGACTCCAGACGGATTCTTTGAATGGCTTGTCATGCCATTCGGTTTGACTAATGCACCCGCCTACTTCGTGGACTTGATGAGTAGGGTGTTCAGGGAGTTCCTTAACAAGTTCGTGGTTGTCTTTGTGGATGACATCTTAGTATTTTCTAAGAGTAAAGAAGAGCATGCCCTACATCTTAGGGAAGTGTTGGAGACTCTTCGAGCACATAGCCTTAAGGCTAAATTCTCTAAATGTCACTTCTGGAGGAAGGAAGTGCGGTTCTTAGGGCACGTGGTCTCCATGGAAGGGATAGCTGTGGATCCCGCGAAGGTAGTATCCATCCAGGATTGGAAGGTTCCGAAGAATGCTACCGAGGTAAGGAGTTTCTTGGGGTTGGCTGGCTACTATAGGAAGTTTATCAAGGACTTCGCGAAGATATCAGCCCCATTAACTCGCTTGACAAAGAAGAATCTAGTCTTCGCATGGGACGTAGATTGTGATGACGCATTCCGACGGTTAAAGAGAGCTTTAACCACAGCTCCAGTCTTAGTGTTGCCAGATGGGAGTAAGCCATTTGTTGTCTATACCGATGCTTGTGGGACAGGACTGGGCGCAGTCTTAATGCAAGAGGGAAGGGTAATAGCCTACGGTGGAAGGCAGTTGAGGGCGCATGAGAAAAATTATCCTACCCATGATTTAGAGTTGGCCGCTATTGTTTTTGCGCTTAAGATTTGGCGCCATTACCTTCTGGGAGAGAGGTTCGAATTGTTCACTGACCACAAATCATTGAAGTACTTGTTTTCTCAAAAGGATTTGAACTTGAGACAACAAAGGTGGATGGAGTTCTTAGCATCCTATGATTTCGAGATAGCTTATACCCCTGGCAAGGGTAATGTTGTGGCAGATGCACTAAGCAGAAGTAGATTGACTTTGAGTCCCTTGTTTGTCGAGATGAAGAACTTAGAATTCTTGGCAACCTTTGATTTCACGACGGCTGTTGAGTCGATGACGGGTTCATTAGCATCCCTTGAGCTTAGACCCACACTTCTTGATCAAGTTGGGGCTTCACAGAAGGAAGATCCGTAGATAGTCGAGGTTATGGATAAGTTGATTCGTGGTGAGACGTCTAGTCACCTTGCCAGATATACTATTGATGATAAAGGTTGGCTAAGGCGTGATGGAAGGCTATGCGTTCCACAAGTAGAAGATTTAGTCCATAGAGTTCTTGAAGAAGCGCATCACTCGAAGATGACTATACATCCTGGAGGGGAAAAGATGTATAGAGATATGAAGCGCATTTTCTTTTGGGATGGAATGAAGAAGGATGTAGCAGAGTATGTTTCAAAGTGCATGGTGTGCCAACAAGTGAAAGCCGAGTCGAAGAAACCAGGTGGGCTATTACATCCCTTGGAGGTCCCGCAATGGAAGTGGGAGAGTATTTCTATGGATTTTGTGGATGGATTGCCTAGGTCAAGGAGAGGGAACACAAGCATATGGGTCATAGTTGACAGACTTACGAAGAGTGCTCACTTCATCCCAGTAAAGAGCAAGAGGACCGCATCATGGCTAGCATCTATTTATCTTCGAGAGATAGTGCGGTTACATGGAGTTCCTTCTAGCATAGTTAGCGATCGTGACCCAATTTTCACTAGCCAGTTCTGGAACAGTTTGGAAAAAGCGATGGGTACACGATTGAATCTGAGTACAGCCTATCACCCCCAGACGGATGGCCAAACCGAAAGGGTGAATCGAGTGCTAGAAGATCTCCTGAGGCTTTGTGTTCTTGACTTTGGTGGTACTTGGGAAGACCACCCTCCTCTTGTAGAGTTTGTGTATAATAATAGCTATCAAGCCAGCATAGGGATGGCACCATTTGAAGCTTTGTATGGGAGGCCGTGTAGGTCACCATCTTGTTGGTGGGAGACATCATATAGACTTATACTTGGGCCCGATATGATACGGGACACATCCGAGAAAGTTGAATTGGTGAGAAGACGGATGAAAGCGGCCCAAGACAGACAGAAATCCTATGCTGACAGACGAAGGGCAGATTTGGAATTCGAATTGGGAGACATGGTTTTCATGAAGGTTTCTCCTTTACGTAAGGTGGTTCGTTTTGGAGCTGTGGGGAAGCTGGCACCAAGGTTCGTAGGACCCTTCCCTATCATAGAAAGAATTGGAAAGGTGGCCTATAAGGTGGAATTGCCCGAAAAGCTAGCCAGAGTGCGTAATGTCTTTCATATCTCACATCTCCGAAAGTGCCTTCATGAGTCCGCCAAAGTGGTTGAGCCAAGCATTCTCGAAGACATTGAGGTAGAGAAAGAGGCAACCCTGAGAAAAGCTCCGATTCGTATTCTGGGAACAGAGATCAAGAAGTTAAGGAATCGAGAGGTCAAGTTGGTGAAAGTTCAGTGTGGTGAAGCCGAGGAAGACGCAACTTGGGAAACCGAGGAGAAGATGCGTGGGCTTTATCCATTCCTTTTTGAGGGTACATTCTCGATCTCTTTTCCTATCTTTCTTTTGCTATCCATGTTTATCTTGTTTATCTTGTTATCTCGTTAATCATGTTATGAGGACCTTAGGTAGAAACCATTTGGATGAAACATGTATTCGAAACATGTTATGCTTGATGGTTGCAAATGGTTGCAAGTGTTTGCACGTGGATACTCGTGGATGCATGATACACATTAGGCACTAAGATCGGCTCACACACTTTCATGTTGCATATGCATGAGTGCTTATATTTATTCATGGATGAAATTTGTTATGCTATCACGTGGATGTTGCATATGGATGAATGTTATGTGCACTCATGTAGAGATTATAAATTATGTTAGGAATTTTCATACATATGGACTCATTTCACTAACATACTTTGCATTAAGGAGGTTTACTGTATCAGTAACCGCCTGATTTTCGCATTAGATAAGTACATATACACACACCTTTGCATATGATCATACAGCATTTAGAATCCTTTAAGGACAATGACTGCACGTGGATGATGCTTTGAGTAGATGGATGATGGATGGTAGGATACGTTCTTCCTAACTTGGAGATTTCGGGGACGAAATCCTTTAAGGAGGGGAGAATGTAACAACCCGTATTTTTGAATAACATGTTATAACACAAATCAAGGCAGAATTAAACTGTAAAATCTGAATCAAGGGAAACGGGCTGTGCCATTGCGTTTGTCTCGGAAAAATACGCGAAATAGAGTCCGAGTTTTCGAAAATCGGAGTCCGTATGACCAAGATATGGCCTCGTGAAGTTTCACGAAAAATTCAAATTCAAAACAGATTTCAAATTTTAGAAAATCAGAAGTGGCGGGAAAATTCCCGCCAGACCCAGGGGGTCGACCTGGGGGTCAACTGGGGAGTCGACCTCCCCCCCCCCCGGTCGACTGGGGAGTCGACCCTAGGGTCGACCTGGGAGTCGACGTGCCTGGTCGGACCCAGGCAACCTGGTGCACCATTCTGGCTGTTTTGACCTGTTTGTTTGCTAGTGACGGGATTTGATGGCTCTGATTGAATCTAGGGTTAATCCTATGGCTAATACTATCCTAATTTTCTATAAAAAGACCCCTAAACCTAGCCTAAATCACCATTATTCAATCCTACAACTAAACTGTGTCAAATTGGTTCCTCTCATGGCCTCCACTCTCATGCTAAAATTCCTAAGTTTATTTCTATGAGAGATTGTGAGTTCATACAAGTGTTTTCAAGCTTGTATGAGTGTTCTTAGCTTGAATTCAAGTCAAGTTGCAACATTTCTATTTCAAAGCAAGGGTTTTTATTGATTTGGATCAAGGATTTTCATTGGGAGCTTTCATATTTGGGTCTTTTTGGTGATTGCATAAGGGCTTCGTCTCAATCTTTATAAAAAAATATTCATTTGTGTCTTCATAGCATTGTAAGCCCTTTTCTACTTTCTTTTTATTGAACTCTAAAGTTAAATGAATGATGCAAGTTTGGGGTTGATCATTATGATATGCAAGTTTGGTTGATCACTATGATATGCAAGTTTGGTTGATCACTATGATATGCAAGTTTGGTTGATCATTATGTTATGCAAGTTGGTTTAATCATTATGTATGACACATGTTGCTATGTTATGCAAGTTTGGGTTGATCATTATACACATGTTATCATGTTATGCAAGTTAAACTTGAGTTATGGGATTAAAGCTTCAAGCTTTATATTAAAGGTTGCATTTTGGCAACATGGAAGTTATCATATCCCTTATGATAACTTGCATGTGAGGCTAAATGCGAACTTCTAGCAACTTCTACATGTCATTTATCACCATGTATCACTCATATGCTAAGTTTGGTTTTATGCATGCTTTTGAAGCCTAATAATGCAATATGCAAGTATATGAACATATGTACATTTCATGTGCCACCATGATAAACTTGTGGCTTCAACACCTTTTTTGTCATGATTATGCCAAGTTCCCTATTTTATCCTTTATGCGTTGAAGCGATTATGTAAACGAGGGGATTACATTGGGATTGGGTAACATTATGACATAAACATGGTTTTTATAACATGACGTGATATGCTAACTTGTAATTATGTTTTGGAAACATAATGGACATGACACTTAGAAAATATGAGTGTGGCCAACTCGAGGTTGGGTTGAGTTTGTAGCATAAATCTACCCGGACCCGCCCGGCTTAACTAGTGGCTACAAACAATAGGACCCAATGTGAGAAGTTGGTCATGTTGTGCTCGAACCCGAGGTTAGACCTAGTTGTGGTGTAAAGCTACCCGGACCCGCCCGGCTTAACTAGTAACCACAACAAAGTCTAATGTGAGAGGTTAAAGCGCATTAAGTTAATTAATGCCTCCTGATTAGGGTTAAGTCATGGTCCACTTAATACTTAACCAATTTGGGCTTGATGGGTTAATCGGGGTTAAGTCAGGAACCTTGGGTACGCTTAACCAATTTAATCCACATTTGGATCGGGTTAACCACATTTAACCCGTTAAGAAACCCTAGTTGCGTGGTCCTTTTCAGTAGTAACCCTCTAGATAGTATCATAAGACCCTAGGACTAGGCTAGGGTGGGGCACGATTACTGGGCTGATTGTAAGAGACCAAAAGAGACGGATGAATGATGCACCGGTTGTTCAGGCGGACCATGGTCGTGCACATTAAGTCCGGAGTTGAACACGGGCACCGGTAGGTTTAGACTGTGCATCCTGGAATTGTGTCTGAGGGTTACACCATAGGGCCGGATACACCCTAGGGGTGGACCCTGCACAATCAACTACATTACATGATTAAGCCGTATGACACCGATACACGACGAGTTAGGCTTATAGGGAGCCGATCGACTAGACCGTGTAGTTGGACCTTGATTTAGGTCACCTCATGATATTGGGCCAAGCTTGGGCCAAGGGATCAATTCTTGTTTTTACTTGACATATTGGAATGCTAGTACACCCGTGGTGCAAAACTTAACCTTGATTATGCGATGACACCTTTACCTATCTTGTTAGTTAATCATCATGCCAGTATGTTGTTATCCTTATGTTCATCTCAGCTTCTCATGCCAGTTAACTTTACTAGTTCATGGACAAATAGTAGCAGGGCTTACCAGTCTTTTTGACTGACCTGTTTTCTTTCGCCTCTTTTCTTCCGTTTCCCCCCTCCCCCTCAGGTTCTCAGGGTGGGAACATTGGAGCTTAGCTTGGATCTTTACAGCTTGCTTACTGGATTTGCTCATGTACGGTTTTGGACATTGAGCTAGCTATGGTTTATCACTTCACTTTGGGGATAGTACTTTATGTATTTCAGTTTTTCAGTTTATGCTTTTATCTAGGCTTTGTTTGTTGGAAAATAATGACCAAGTACTTTGTTGTAACTTAACTCTGGTTTTGAAATGTCAGTTTTATCCGCTGCTTTACTACTCTATTTTACTTATATGTTCTGTCTTGTGATATCTGCATGCATGTTTACCTCGTTTAACGCACCTCCAAAGCCAATGTACTTGCAAGAGTTACCTTGGCGGAGGTGGGGTGTTACATCCCCCATCACCGCTATCGTGAGCACCCCCTCCTCCCTCTCCGTTCAACACGGTGAGTGTTTACTTTATTTTTATTTATTCTTGTTTGTAAAAATTTGATTTCTAAGTATATAATTGCAAAGTAAAAATCTTTGATTTTTATATACGAATGGCAAGCTTAAAGATAAGATTTTTATTCGCTTAAAGATAATATTTTTATTCGCTTAAAGATAAGATTCTTATTCGCTTAAAGATAAAAAAATTCGATCTTTATATAAGAAGTAGAGATATAAAAATATAATTTTTATATAGAAGGAAGCGTTGTAAAAATATATGAAGTAGAAATAAAAATATGATTTTTATTTGTTAGGATAAAGCGATAAAAGTATGATTTTTACTATGAACAGCTTAAAAAGAATTGCGATGGAACAGGTGGAAAATGAAGTCCGAACCGTTCAGAAATAAAGAATGGTGGAGTGGAACCCTCGGTGAGAACTTCTCACTTTAATTCTTGTTCTCTAGTTAAAAATATATACTAGGATGCAGACGGTGCTTAGCAGCACCTGACACCCGTCGTCCACAGACCATGGACGACTTGTTTGGTTTTGTTGTGTTTGGAAAATTGATTGTGATGTGGAATAGATGGAAATATATTCATGGGTTGAAATAAACTGTTTATCGTTAAAAATATAAATTTAACGTGAATGTGAATAAATAAGTATTCATTTACAAAACAGACGTTTTGTTTATGTACACTGATTTGACTGATATTGAATGGGACGATAAATTTTACACATCGCCCATCTGCACAAATAAAAATCTGTGTTTGTTGACTGAAACCCCACACGGGTATTGGGATGATATTTGACGTACACTAATCCCTATTGTTTAGTTGTATTTCAATCGATAGGTTGACAGACAGTTGTGTAGTGCACTTTGGATGATGGTTGATTATTTATCATTGCTATTATATACATGTGTTGTATGGAATCCATATAATTAACATTATATGGTAATTGATAGGGCCTCATTCCAATTTGGAAAAGAAAGAACATTATAAAATAAAGATTCATGTGTTGAATAGAATAAAAAGTCATATTTTGACGATACTCATGTGTTGAGAATATTCATGTGTTGAAACTTGTCATGTGTTGAACGAAATATTTTAAAAATAGAATTCACATCTTTATCATATATAAAATTAGAAACTAGCCGGAAACTAGTTAAGAAGAGTGGTTTCCTGGGTATTGATCTGATATTGGTTTTGGCCTTCGGGGTTAATACTTAGGGAACGTTCCCTTACTAATTTACGGTTAGAGTCTAATTAAAAATTAAACGATATAAAATCACAATTTTATAAAATATATTAAATAACAAAAATAGTCATGTGTTGACGTTACTCATGTGTTGAGAATATTCATGTGTTGAAAGAAATATATATTCATGTATTGAACAAAATATTCATTTGTTGAATAGAATAACGAAGTTATTGAAATATATAAAGCCGTGTTGATTAGATTTGCGCCATTTTGACATGAACGATATTTATATTGATTATCTTCGTTTTTATAATGAATATAGAAAAGGAAGTGATTTCAAAATCTAATATTTTGAAAATATTATCATTTATATATTAATGATATGGAATATACAATTTTGATTTAAAATTGAATTTGAAGTTGAAATCGTTTTTAAAACGAATTTAAACAATTTATAAAATACGTTAGCAATTGAAATCGAAGAAGTAAATATAATATATATATTATATATATTAAATGGCTTAAATGGAAAACGCCGCGCCGCGGCCGTTCGCGAATTTCCACCATTGACTTCGAATTGACGTTACGGGAGATCCGACCATCGGATTCTCCTGAAACCGGAACCGTTGGGTTCGTATCAAAAAGTGCTTTCCAATGAATATTAGAAATTTGAAATCTAATGGTTGGATTTGGAATTATGTCCAAATCTAATTTGGAAATGGTCGCTGTAAGTGCAGTTCGACGACCGTTATTGGAAATCGACCGTACGGGCCTTGACAAAATTATTAAAAATATCAAAAATTTGTGTAAAATCATAGTAAATGATTAAGAAAGAATTGGAGTGAAAAATCCCATATTTAAATAGAATAAAAATATATTTTTATCGAAATGAACTAGTTATGAACTAGAATTATAATCCAATATTTTTGAATAAATAAATTGGATTTGAAGAGGTTTTAAAAATAATCAGAATTTCCAATATACGGATTGGAATGGATTTGAATCGAAATTATCTTTGGAATATTTCGATTTGGATTTCGTGATTATACAGATATGGTTGTCGAAATTTGAAAGATATATTTATATCGTTATTCCTAATACGATATTTGTTGGTTTCAGAATTTGATATTGAATATAAGCCGATATATTTTCTATTCAGAGCCTTGTATTTAATATCAAATGGGATTTTGGGTTCGTCGTGAATGTTGTCTTAAATAACACTATTCTTGAACCTAGTTTAGAAAAGAATAAATCTTTTAATTAAGATTTAGTGAAATTGTCCAGTTAATTAGTATTTAATTGGAATTGAATTTAAATTGGATTTTGGGTTTATCGTGAACCGTGTTTTAGATGACATTGGTTCTTTAACCCAGTTAAAGACATGACATTGATTTTTGGGAAGATTAAAACTAAGTGGATTTTTAATGAATCTTTAGTTAGATTGAAATGATCGAGAATGGAGTATCACCAGTCTTCCTCCAAGCGATAGTTAAATCTTTGATTAGATTTGAACGTGAAATGGTAATTAATATTTACTGATAACACCGTGGCGTTAGATGTGGAGTATTACCAGTTTTGCTCCAAGGGATGAATAGGTTGGGATTGGGAAATAAAATAAATGATTACTTCGGTGTGGTTTGTTAATCCCGACTAGTTTGGAAAACTTTAACATGGTTTGAAATGATATCCAAAGGAAGATTAAAGAATAAATTTAGAACAATTTATCTTTGATAAAATTAATGGGAACATTTCCCTAAGAATGTGAATATTTGAATAAAAGAATATTCTGAATTGGAATGAGGCGTATGTTGTGTTTGTGTAACACTTGTTTATTATATACGCGGGTTATTCGGAAAGGCCGGGTTTATACCCATTCTGAATAACCGATTCGACGATAAATCGAAGATGAAGACTGTGGTTGAAGACCAGAGGTCTTCACGTCGTTTGGATGATTATTGATGATCTTGATTGGGCTATACACCCAAGAGGAGGGAATTAGTTGGTGATCGTCCAGATGTACTTGGAGATCGATGGATATGCGAGGTACAAGGTGCCTCCGGTTTTGTTCAGACCCAGAACGAACTTGTAAATGGAATGTGTGTCCGACATTGGATTTTATTCTATGTGATTGATTTCTATTAAATATATATCTGTCTGGCGGTGGAGAATTTATTCTCTTGCTTAACGCCCTTCTCTTAGATGTACGAGCTTAGAGGTTATATATTGATGGATATAAAACGCATGGAGCGAATTGCCTGTGTGGCATGCCTAAGTGGCAATATAATCAAGGCTTTTGTTGAAAAGCAGAGTCGTGTTGTTAATGATCAAAGCACGGCCTATGTGGCACAGCTTTATGTATAACATTAATTCGAGAACCTCACACCTCGGTATGAGTCAAAAACGGGATAGTGACTACAGGGAGAGCACAACGTTTCTTTCTAGCTGTGGGTGATGTCAGTGACCTACCAGCCCTGACATTTATATACTTTTTACATGTGTGGTTGTTGGATGCGAGGCGCCTCGGATATAGGTCCTATAGGACCGGGAAACGTGTGTTCAGGAATAACTAATCCTCAAAAGTAAGAGAGGGCTGGCCCTGAAGATCCAGGATCGTTGTGTGTGGTCCTGAGACAATTGCTAGAGTGTCTCGAACGGAGAGGAGCTTGCCCCTTGCATCGACTCATGGCGGAAATCCGATTTCCAATACGTGACATTTCGGTTTTATTTGTAGAGCCTAGTATTGGCGACATAGTAGCATGGGATGTTATGCCGTCTCAGATTGATACATTTATATTTGAAGTTGTTTTGACACTATACACTTATAATAGTATCAAATGATTTATTTTAAACGTATCAAGCATTATTTGGCTATTATAAGGGAAAATCCTATTCTCCGGCTTGCGTTGCATTGTGTGATGGGACCTGGGTCCTATAATAGCTTCATTTTTCTTTATTTAGCATTGCGCTGTTTGTTTTATGCACTAGTATTATTGGGAGGAAACCCGTTCCATGTTATATGGCGTGGTCCCTTGATTTACCTAACTTTAAAAATAAAGATTAATAATTGTTTTTAGTTCTCACACCAGTCACATGACTGACCTGGAGTTTATTATTTTAACCTAAACTTTGGGTGCCCTTATTTTCCACACGAGCAGCTAGTGGTTGGGTTTAGCAGATTTATATTCATAGGATCCTGGTTTACAGCTGGAATGATACTCGGAAAGCTCTGTATCCGTGTATTTCTTTCAGTTGTGCTTTGTATTATTTTTCCGCTGCTATGTATTTAAAAATATAATTTAAATCTCTGATATTTCTCAAATGTGTAATATTTATTCAGACTCTGTATATTCTTGTATTTTGATGGAATTGTTGTGATAAACAATGAAATGTTCTTCTGTTTGCGTTCTGATTCGTCTTGTCCTCAAAGCAATTCGTGGTTTCGAACGGTCTTGGTCGGTTTAGCGATCGATTCAGATCGAGCGAAATTCCCAGTTGTTACAAAATCACTTCTTTATATGTAAAAAATCACATTCTTTATTTCTCTACAACATTATAAAAATTATATTTTTATAGCGCTTTTTATATATAATAAAAATCATACTTTTAACATGCCATTCGTATAATAAAATCGTATTTTTATATCGATCTTTTCATTGTAAAAATCATATTTTTACTTTGCTAATCAACAAGAAAAATCATATTTTTAATTTGCTAACCTATATATAAAAATCAAATTTTTGTATCATTAAATATCAAATCTTTGTATGATTAAAAATCATAGCTTTTCTTATTCTAAAATCAAAGCTTTTCTTATTCAAAAATCAAAGTTTTTTTTGCCTTATATATAAGAAAACCCAAATTTTTACTTCCCTAACATACATGTAAAAACTGAATTTTAATCACGGAGGTCAAAATCAAATAAATAAATATAATATAATTAATAAAAACTTACAATTAATCGGTGGAAGGGGGGCTCGCTGGTGGTCGGCGGCGGCGCAGGGGAGGACCGGGTGGTCTGGCGGTGATCTACAGGCGGAGACGGGTCATTGGGGGATGGAGTGGGGTTTTGATTTGGGGAAGAATGGGGGGCTCGCGGATTTCAGAAGGGGGCAAGGGAGAGAGGGCGTCGGAGAAGAGGCGGGTGGGTGCGGTGGACGGCGTCACATCAGGCTGTGGCGGGTGGGTTGATGAGCGGCGGTTTCCGTCATGTGTTTTTTTATATTTGGTTTCTGTAATGAACGATAACAAGGGGGGAAGGAAAGAGTAAAGAGGCGTCGAATTCTTTTTTTTAATTTAATTATTTAATCCCATAAAGTTACTTTTAAATTCGAACTCCAAATCGAACTCACCAACTGTCGTCCCCAGCTAATTACCCCCATTCCGAATGCAATGGGATATGTCACATAAGCCAATTCGATAGTTACGATCAATTTCCGTCAAAATCAAAATATAAATCTATATATTGAATTTGAACGCACAATTCAATTTACCCGGGCCACATACAGACTCTAAAAATTCCCAAAAAATATTTTCTAGCTTCGTATTAATGATACGGTCTTAACAAAACTAATTTCGTCAAATTTGGGGACTGTTTTAAAAAATGGCCATTTTTTGGTCGATCCGGATTGACTAAAACTATCAACACACGTTTAACTTCGCCACGCTCACATATTGATTCCAATTTTTTTGAAAATTGGAGTCAAGCAATAACTTGACATCCCAGATCCAACAAAATCGGTTTCGTCGTAAACGGAGATCGTTTGCAAAATTTCCATTTTTAAGGGTTATATTTTCCATAGCAACTATTTTGAATTTTCAACTGGGCATAACTTTTTATTTCCGCTATGAAATTCCAAATTTTCGGATTCATTTGGGAAGATATTTTCAGTTAGATTCTAATATTTTTGGTTTTGCTAAAATACGGTTTATTTTGAATCTTTTACATTCATTTGAAATTTCAAATCGAATTTTCAAACTACCGCGCCATTTCCAATTCCTTTTATAATTAAAATAAATATTTATATTCTAACGTCGATTCAAATAAATATATTCATTCTAATTCTATTCAAAATAAATTTCTCGTCGTTATATTAAAAGTAATTCATTTTAAATATTCAAAATTCGTTAAAATTGCCAAAATAAATTTTTTAAATTGGTTCGGATTTTCCGGGTTGTTACAAAGGTGGTTTTGTTAGGCCGCAGAGGATCACGCCACGTCAGCGATCCGTGTGAAAAGGGGAAATTTGCAATTAAACCCCTTCTTTCTTCCTTTTATTTCTTCCCTTTCTCTCCTCCTTTCCTTTCTTCTCCAATCTCTTACTCTTGGCTTTCTCCTCCCTCCAAACCACCGCCGCCACCTCCCCTTTTGCCTGATCACCATCCACCACCCTGCCCCGCCCACCTACAGACCGGCGCTGCCTCTCCAAGGCCACTGACAAACACCCTAAGCCCTCCTTCGACCAAAAACTCCTCCTTTTTGCTCCCCGACACTTCCTACACCTTCCTACCACCTAATACATCTTCTAAACACTTGAAGACTCCTTCTTTTTACCGATTTAATTCCGGATAGTGCATTCATAAGCTTTGGCACCCTCGTTCGTGTCCGTTTCCATCCCCAATAAGCTTCATACTCCTCGATCTACCGCTACACAAGTGTTAGAGGGTCAAAAAGCGAAGTTCGAGCACCGTGAACCTCCGAGAAGACACATAGGAGTTCGGAAATGTTGTATTCCTCCGCGCTAAAGTTTTGGTGGAGTGGAACTCTCAGTGAGAAATCTAAACTCACATTTAAAAGGGGTAAATCAAACAGCTCATTGCATAAAAGTTGATTGTTAAGTTAAACAATAAGTGTTATTTGATAAATAAAATTTGTTAATTCATGAAATAATTTTTAGGAGAAGACGGATATGCAACACACAACTGCATAGCCGATTAGATAGCATAAGCAGTAAAATATATCCGATCAACAAGCTTGATCGGTAGCCAAAATATAAGTTAGGGATTAAGGTACCATCCCATTAGTTTGAAGTAGCATAAAATAAATATAAATATGTCCATAAAAAGAAAGACAACCCCCATGAAAATCTACCGAAACAAGCACCTCAAAAGAATCTGCCACCAAACTGACCAGCATTAGAGCTTCCCTGATCTTCATCAAGTTGATCTTCATTGTGTATGGTCAGCCTGAAAGGAGCAGAGAGAGCAACACCTGATGCACTTGGAAATGAGTTAGTCTTGTTGTCCCTTAAGCTTCGTCTGACCAATGTCTTTGTGAGTTTAGGCTCCGCTGGTCTGTTGACTGGAGTGGTAGGTGAGTCTGGCTGCGGTGGTGGTGCAAACACCTCTTAGAAATCAAAATTCTGCATGAGCTGCTAGGGAGATTCCGACCATTCCCTCCATCCTTCTTCTGGACCAATGACTTCAATGGACTTATCACGAGTAATCTCATTCCACTATGATGAATGTGACTTTGGCTCGCACCCTATGACATCAAATCTATCACTAGAATCCAGCTCCTGCAAATCTTCACTATACAACCTTTGATCAAGAATATTTAATTCATTTTCTTCAAAGCCTAAAACGATTTCGTCTAGTTTTTAACTAATGTATGCGATATAGATTGGATATATGATATGTATAAATAAAACTGTATCGATATTATGAAATTATAACTTGAGTTGGATAAATAAAATTAACAGTTAAGTGCTAATTGATTGTAGTTAAAAATAAAAATAAACTGTGAAGTAATATGATGAATATGTAATAATAATAATAATAATAATAATTTATTATGATGCTAGCGAGCGATTGGCGATGTAAAAATGTCATTTTTATCAGCTATAGTTGATCTTCTTGTTTGTTCAACATATGAACTATTTACAAAATTTATTTATTATTAGAAGCATTATGTGAATATGCGACACTCGCATTTCATACCATATGGATGGAAACTTTGTAGCGCCTTAAATAACATTGGATGATTGAGTATTTATGTAGTGTCCCGAAATTCCGGTACAATTTGAGCTGACCAAATAACACAAGTCCAACCCAAATTACACTGGAAACCAGAAAACTAATAGAAAGAAAATAGAGGGTGAGGATAGATAAGATAGAAACTTAGAATAGAAGAAGAAGAAGAACATACATCATCATCAGAGTAACACGAAACTCACATCGGAACGAACAATATATAATAGATACATAACTTTGAAATAAAAGTAGTATATGTATACAGTAACATTATCAGAGTACAACACTTACAACACAACAGAAATAAACAATGGCTATATAATCCTGAAGCCTCATGTTCCAAGCTCCATCTAGTGTATCAGCAAAATCATGACTACTTGAATGACCATACAAAATTGGGCACCTAAGAGTTTAGGGAAAAACAAAACAAAACAAACACTGGGTCAGTCATGGGACTGGTGTGAGTAAAACAGTTTAAAACAGTTTGAGAAATAAAACGATATCTCATAAGACCAACCGTATAACGGAACGGGTTTTTCCCTTAGGAGAATCCAAAATAATCTTTATATCAAAATTCATTTTATATTATAATAGTGTCTATCAACCACAATATAATAATCATCTAGCAGAACACTTTCATCTCATGTTCTACATACATAGTATACAATCAAAACCGCGAGCACTTATTGGATAATGGGTTTCCGACTATGACAAGGTATGGAACCACCTTCCGATAGTGTACCTCCAGAGAGGAATACACTGGGTTTAACAAGAACATCTTGCAACCCGGCCACACATGACCGACCACTCATTTCGCTTAAGTGTATCGAATGTATATCACCAACAGTTGGGATCAGCAACCATTTACCGAATGGGACAACATCGAATAGATTAAAGAATGAAATGAATATCTCTAAATAGGTGATAATACACCCTACTTGGCAGCCAACCACTTAGCCATGCTACCTGCCCGATTTTTGTCATTTCCTGATTGTGAGGCTAGAGGCCACGTTTATCTCCGATAGATCACACATTTATTTACTTTGAATGTCACATCGTCATACCCGCCAAATCACAAATTGATTTCCCCAAAAATACAACGGGTATACAGCTAAGAGAAATAAATTCCTCCGCCACCAAACGTATATATGTTTGAAGAGACCAACTTACGCGATATATTAAATATACTCTGTCAGACATTCTTCCATACAGGTCGTCCTGGGACTGGACAAACCGAAGGCACGATTCTGTAAACAGGACAGCCCTTGCATAACTCCGTCTTCAATTATCTTCATCATATTTGATTGCAACGCTAACGTCCATACAGAGTGGTTTTCAGATAATGGATTTGATCCCGGCCTCTCCGTTTTGACGACGGAAAAATGGTCAAAAACTTCGATAGTCGGTGATTTAACTATCAAAGAAAAATATGTGTACAAACAACGATATTATTTCCAAATGGAAATTCTATCGATCAATCATCATTGAACATTTATCTCTTTAGTTCATTAATTTATTTATTTCCTATTTCCATATATTCAATATTACTTATTTTCTAAATTTAGAAAATATACGTTATTAATCATTGGAAAACATTTCCATCTCTTTTCAAGCATCACTGTCATTCCCGTATTCTTATTCATTAAACATTTCATTTTCTATGGTTAGAAAATTTCTCTAATTATATTTGGAAAATGTTCCAGACTCATTCATTGGATCAAAACAGATGTTTAAATAAAACATCGTTATGCCTACTCAAACCATTACACTCATTAACTAATTTCACTTAACCAACCTTCACTATCGAACCATAGTCATTCCTTAGTTAAAAACAAAGTCAATCAAGTTGGGGTATAACTACCTCTCAGACCTTAACTGGAAAACATTTCTAACCTCGAAATAGACAAAGTTCACCCTTTAAATCTTTGACAAACTTCCTTACGTAACTCTCGGATTCTATTTACGAATCCACTTCTTTATTGAAAAAAACATTGATTATAACTATAGCGTTATAATCCCTACTTCTAAAATATCTAACTCCAAAATATAACTCGATTAACTCAAATCAATTAACCCTAACTCCATTAACTTTAAATCGATTAACTTTAATTCATTAACTCTTATCACTTAACTCCTTTCGAATAAACTATATTCGATTAAGTCCTTTAACTCTATTCGAATAAACTATATTCGATTAACTCCTTTAACTCTATTCGAATAGACTATTCGATTAACTCTTATACGATTAAATAATATTCGACTAACTCTTATTCAAATAACTAATATTCGATTAACTCTCATCGAATAACTAATATTCGATTAACTCTCTTTGAATAACTAATATTCGATTAACTCCCTTTCGAATAACCAATATTCGATAACTCTTTTCGAATAACTAGTATTTGATTAACTCTCTTCGAATAACTAATATTTGATTAACTCTCTTCGAATAACGAATATTCGATTAACTCTCTTTTGAATAACCAATATTCGGTAACTCTTTTCTTCGAATAATCTACTCTTCGATTAACTTCTTTTCGAATAAACTACTATTCGATTAACTCCTTCCGAATAAACTACTATTCGATTAACTTCTTTTCAAATAAACTACTATTCGATTAACTCCTTTCGAATAACTATATTCGATAATCCTTTCGAATAACTAATGTTCGATAATCCTTTCAAATAACTAATATTCGATAATCCTTTCAAATAACTAATATTCGATAATCCTTTCGAATAACTAATATTTGATAATCCTTTCGAATAACTAATATTCGATTAACTCTCTTCAAATAACTAATATTCGATTAACTCTGTTCAATTAACTAATTCTCGACTAAATCTAACTCGATTAACTCTATTTGGATAACTCTAATTCGATTTAACTCTTACTCTAATCGATTAACTATAATTCGATTAACTCTAATTCTAATCGATTTACTATAATTCGATTAACTCCTCTAACTCATTTTGATTAACACATTTTGATTAACTCCTTTAACTCTACTTCCATATTCAATTTCAAATATCGTTGTTGAAATCGATTCTTACTTCTTCATATAAGTCCTGACTTATATATTCTATTTATCCAATGTTAAATATTTTATTTAATTTATAAAATATTATTTATAAATTAATCTTCTTAATCTATCGGTTAGAACAGATTCCATTTAAAATCTTTGCTTTAAATCCATAACATGTTATACCCGTGTGCGAAGCACGAGTCTAAACCTTTCAAATGTAAAATTCTCTTTTCATATAATTCTATTTATTTTCAAGTATTTCCTTTTATAATCTATTTATTTACCAAATAAATCCCTTTTGATAATTCTATTTACTTTAAAAAATATTTCCTTTTTTTATTTTATCATATTTATTTCCTATAAATATTTCCTTTTATAATATCATTTTTATTTTCCTTTTATAATATCGTATTTATTTTCCATAAATATTTCCTTTTCAAACCCTTTTGATTTTATAACTATTTTATTTTATAAAATCCTTTTTCTTTTGTATATAAAATCCATTGATTTTATATAAATAATTTATTTCCAAAATACACTTCGAAAATCCCCTTTTCTACATCCTAATATTTCTTACGATATTTAAAATACCAAATACAATGATCGATATCATTCAAACACACATAATCAACAACAGATTATTTATCACATCATATATTACAATATATGAAAAGAACAGTATTATAAATATAGAGGAATCCAGTTGGATCCCTCCAACCTGTTTCAATGTATCACAGATGTTAAACAAGATAATTAACATCAATTTCATTTCACTATGAAATATTCTGCTAAACAGAATCAATATTTGAATAACGATTTATATATATCGTTATCTATAATTTCAACCAATATATCAGCAGTTCATTCAAACAGTCAACACACAACAATCAATAATCATTTAACAGTTCTAAATATATGTTATAAAAATATGAACTAGCAGAGTTGGTGAATTTTACTCACTTTGGCGGTTTATCGTTAAATATCGATAACCGTTGTCGATTCAGATCGGACAATTTATTTTGCTATAAATTGTAATGGGCTCCAATTCACTCCCAGTCAGTTCCATTGTGTAGCCCTCGTCCCTACGATCCTGTCGGATCTTGTTTCGTCGGACTCTGATATCGTATGACAAAGATACGCATTTTACAAGATAATACACTAATTTAAATTAAATAAAACTAAATTTATTTAACTATTGGGCCTTACCCCTTATAAACACGTCGGCCCATCATTCTTAGTACAAACCCATACCCACGTGTATACCTTCTTCCCCCTTGACAACTCCTGTAACCCATTTGCAAGGATTCCAATACCATTACTAGGATTAAAACAGAACAAACTCCTCCCCTACTTCGTTAATATGTAAACCGATTACACCAACTGTTTCTTATCCATTTCTTCTTCTAAAATCTGTTCCCTTTTAAACTAAACCCATTCCAGCATTGACCGGCCTTTTGATCACCCCTTTACGTCACTCCGACCACCGACTGACGTCGACATCACCACCATCAAACTCGTCATCCTGAACCGCACACAGCAGTCACCTCCGCCTCAACTCCGGCATCCTCGACCAAACTTCGACCTGCTGCCTTCTTCGATAACCTCCACTGCCACATTTTGATTGCCACCCCCAGAGTTCCCCCGAGTGCCACCAATAGGTGCGCCTCACTACCCAAAAAAAAACCTGCAACACTATCTTCCCCTCTGGCCTCGCCTAGCTCGCCTTGTCGTCTACCCTAGCCTTCGCTGGAGTGTTTTGAGCAACAGTAAAAGACATCGAACCAAAATCAGGTGGTACTAGCTTGAAGCTCACAAGTATACGAGTTCAACGAGCCCAACATCCTACGATTTCGTAGAGTATTTTATCCGATTTAATTTCTTGAATTATTTAAGAGGGTGGCGGCCTCTTTTAGTGTTTGCTGAAGACGGTGGAAATTAGGTTGTAAGGAGGGAGTTAAAGTTTATTTATAGAATGAAGGTTAACTTACGATGTAAGCCACATTTTTATTATTATTTATTTTTATCACATTTCTATTTTTAATGTTGATTTAAAAATTCCTCCAATCACGTATAATATCCAAAAATCATGAAAATCGACATACAACTAGAGTTTGACATTACGGACCCAACGAAACTTGTTTCATCGAATTCCGACTCTGTTTGGTCACACAGCATAATTTTAAAATCAAATAATTGACTGGTTTTCACATTAAAATCCCGTATGGCCACACACTGACTCCAAAAATCACGAAAATTTGAATCTAACAATAATTTAATATTCCAAAAATCATGAAAATTAGTTTCGTCGAAAACGGAGCTCGTTTGTAAAACTGGCTATTTTTAAAGCTCTAAATAAACCCTTTTAAATATTAAATATATTTAAAAATAATTAAATTAAATATTTATAAATAAATATTATTGTATATATTCGCAATATAATATCATACAGCTCCAATTGGATTTATAACTTGATATTTCCAATTTCCCAGTTATATTGATATTCGATTTATATTTAAATCCTTTTAAAATATAAATAAATCGATATAAATTATAAAGGAATTCCATAGCGACTATTTGAAAATTTGATTTGGACATAACTCAAAATCTACATAATGAAATCCCGATTTTTCTCTTTCACTAGAAATATATACTTCACCAGCTCCGAACGTTTCTTGTTTCACAGAAACCCGATTTAAAACGGCTTCTGTATATTCGTTTGAAGTTCGAATCACCAAATAGCGAACTACCGCCCTATTTCTAGCTCGATTATAATTATAATATAATTATACGTTCAAACTTCGTTTAAATAATATATTCGTTATTATAATTCAACTCTAAACTGAATTATATATTTTAAATTGTCAAATTCACACAATATTGTCAATTCACTATTTCAGACTATTTCAGAAATAAATATATTATTCTATTATTTATATCAATTAAATATTCACTATTATTTAATTAAACCATATTAAATCTCTAAATCACTAATTAAATAATTAAATAAATTAATTATAATACTAGTAAAAATACGGGACATTACATTCTTCCCCCCTTAAAATAATTTCGTCATCCAAATTGCTAAGGTAGAAACTAACCCTATTAACTGGGTTAAAAATTATTTGTTTACTTCTTAACTTCAGTTTCAACTAAACCAATTAATTTCAATTAAAATATTAATTCATTCCTACTAACGAAAATTTTCAAAAATCGTGAAAATTTTCTAACACCTTAACTTTTCAAAAAATTTCGCCAGCACCTCCTTTGTAATAACCCGGAAATCTGAGCTAATTTAAAATTTTTATTTTGGCAATTTTAGTGAATTTTGAATATTTAAAATGATTATTTTAAATAATAACGATGAGAAATTTATTTTGAATAGAATTAGAATGTATATATTTATATACGTCATCGTTAGAATATAAATATTTATTTTAAATTATAAAAGGAATTGGAAATGGCGCGGTAGTTCGATAATTCGATTTCAAAGTTCAAATGAATGTACAGGATTCAAAATAAACCGAATTTTAGTGAAACCAAAAATATTAGAATCTATTTGAGAATATCTTTCCAACGAATCCGAAAAATTGAAATTTCATAGCGGGAATCAAAAGATATGTCCAGTTGAAAATTCAGAATAGTCGCTATGGAATTCTGGCCCTTAAAAATGGAAATTTTGCAAACGACCTCGGTTTTCAACGAAACCACTTTTGTTGGATCCGTGATGTCAAGTTATTGCTAGATTCCAAAATTCGTAATTTTTCGAATCAATATGTGAGCGTGGCGAAGTAAAACGCGTTTGACCAGTTTTAGTTGATTTTAATCAACTGGAAAATGGCCATTTTTCAAACGGTGTCAGTATTTGACGAACTTGGTTTTGTTAGGACCGTATTGTCAATACGAAGCAAGAAAATATTTTTCTGGGATTTTTCTAGTTAGTATGTGGCCCCGGTAAATTGAAATGCGTGTTCAAATTCAATATATGGAGTTAGATTTTGATTCGAACGGAAACTGATCGAAACGGTCGAATCAGCTACGATATATATCCCATTGTGTTCGGAACGAGGGTAATTAGCTAGGAACGACAGGCAGTGGGTCTCGTTTCGAGGTTAAAATAAAAAGGTACCTTTTTGAAATAATTAAATAATTAATATATATATATGTATATATATAAAAAAAATTCTATATCCCCCCTTATCTCCCGTTCATCTCTCAAAATCAAAATAAAAGAAAAGAAAAACCCTGAAACCGCTCCCAGCCCTAGCCGCCTCCAGTGGCTCGCCATCGCCCCCCTCCCCCCTCCCCGATGCGCCATCGTCGGTGGCCCCTCCAGCACCCCCCTCTCCTCCACGTCGAGCTCGAATTCCCCCCTTTCTCGATTGGAAACCGCGCCGCCAAGCCACCCTGTGCCACCGCTGTTCGAGGCAATCCCCCCCCCCCCCGACGAGCTTCTCTTCCCTTCTTCCTCCTCCTCAAGCGATGCGCCGCATCCCCTACCCCACCGCGCAAGCCCCCACCACCTCTCTGATCGCCACTCCGACGCTGCAGTGGGCCCCCCTTCAGACGAGACGCGAAACCCCCTCCGGCGTGAAAAACAGCGAAGCAAGGTAATTCAAATTAATTTATTTGTTAAATTAGTTAATGGTAATTACACATTGATTTAAAAACCGATTTTTTTCTTCTTTGGAATAAAAAGATATGATTTTTATATAGTAGAGAATATAAATATATGATTTTTACTTAGGTAGAGTACTAAAAATATGATTTTTATATTATATAGATAATAAAAATTTGATCTTTATACCATAGGAAGAATAATAATATGACTTTTATTCATGTAGAGTAATAAAAATATAATTATTATTATATTACTAGCAAGATAAAAATATAATCTTGATTATATGAACACCGGTATAAAACTAGAATTTTTATCTATATGGTAGCTTTATAAAAATAGAATTTTTATCAATATAGAGTGATTATAAAAATGTGATTTTTATATACATAGCAACAATATAAAATTGTGATTTTTATATATGTAATGGCTACGGACAAGGAAATTGACAAAGGGCGAGCACGACGAAGATTTCTACATAGGAAGAGTCGTGGCGTTTGGTTTAGCTAGTCGGTGAGAACTCCTCACCTTTAATTTATTTCTAGTTTGAAATACATACTAGGATGCAGACGGTGTTTAGTAGCACCCGACACCCGTCGTCCACAGACCATGGATGGCTTGTTTGTTTGATTGCTATGTTGTGAAATTTGATTGTGTGATGTGGAATGAAATGAAATATTTTATAGTGGAAAATATTTTATAGTTAAAAATATGATTTTTAACGTACATATAAAATAAATACTTATAAACAAATTGGACGATTTGTTTATATACACTTATTTAACTGATATTGATTGGGATGATAAATTTTACACATCGCCCAACCGCACAAATAAAATATGTGTTTGTTGAATTGAAACCCCACACGGGTATTAGGATGAGATTTGACGTACACTAATCCCGATTTTTTAGTTGTATGTCAATCGATGGATTGACATACTGTGTTAGCATTAATTATTTATGTTTAATGCTTATGCAGTTGTGTGGTGCACTCTGGATGATGGTTGATGATTTATTGTTGCTGTTATATACATGTGTTGTAGGGAATCCATATAATAAACATTATATGGTAATTGATTGGGCCTCATTCCAATTTAGAAAATAAATTCATGTGTTGAATTGAAAACATTCATGTGTAGAATAAAAGCCGTGTTGATTAGATTGACGCCATTTTGACGTGAACGATATTTATATCGATTTTATTCATCTTTGTAATGAATTAAAAAGAAAGTGATTTCAAAATATAACGTTTTGAAAATATTACATTTGTATATCGATGATGTGGAATATTCAATTTTGATTAGAAATTGAATATGAAGTTGGAATCGTTTTGAAAACGAATTTAAAACGATTTATAAAATACGTTTTAAAAGGAAATCGACGAAATATATAATATATATATATATATATATTATATATATAATGGCCTGAATAGAACGCGCCGCGCCGTGGCAGTTCGCGAATTTCGACCATTGACTTCAAATGGATATTACGGGAGATCTGACCGTCGGATTCTCCTAAAACCGGAACCGTTGGGTTTGTATCGAAAAGAGTTTTCAAATGAATATTAGAAATTAGAATTCTAACGGTTGGATTTGGAATTATGTCCAAATCAAATTTGGAAAAGGTCGTTGTAAGTGTAGTTCGATGGCCGTTGATGGAAATCGACTGTACGGGCCTTGATAAAATTATTAAAAATAGTAATAATTTGTGTAAAATCATGAGAAATGATTTGGGAAGAATTAGGGCGAAAAACTCCCTATTTGAAAAGATAAAAATAGATTTTTATCGAAATGAACTGGTTTTGAACTAGAATTAAAATCCATTTATTTTTTAAATAAATAAATTGAATTTGAAATGGTTTTAAAAGTAACCAGAATTTCCAACAATTGAATTGGAATGGATTTGAATCGAAATTGTCTTCGAAATATTTCGATGTTGGATTTCATGATGATACAAATATTGTTATGGGAATTTGAAAGATATATTAATATCGTTATTTCCAATACGATATTTGTTGGTCGTAGAATTTGATATTGAATATAAGACGATATATTTTCTATTCAGAGCCTTGTATTTAATATCAAATGAGATTTGGGTTTGTCGTGAACGACGTCTTCATTAACACTGCTCTTAAGCCCAGTTGAGAAAAAGATTAAATCTTTTTATTTAGATTTAATGAAATGTACCAATTAAATAATATTTAATTGGAATTAAATTGGTATTGATTTTTGGGTTTATCGTGAACAGTGTTTTGAATAACACTTGTTCTTTAACCCGATAATTAATGGAATGTGACTTTGCGTTGTCGTGAACGGTATCTTCAATAATACTGTTCTTAGACCCAACTGAGTTAACAAAATCAGAAATTAACTGGAGATTAGTTAAGTTGAATGGATTCTTGGGTATTGATATGATGTTGGTTTCGGCCTTCGGGGTTAATATTTAGGGAATTGCTCACTTGTTATTTTACGGTTAAAGGCTGATAGAATGGAATGTGATTTTGGGTTTATCGTGAACCGTGTTTTAAATGACATTGATTCTTTATCGCAATTAAAGATTAAAACTAAGTGGAGATTTAAAGAATCTTTATTTAGATTGAAATGATCGAGAATGGAGTATCAACAGTTTTGCTCCAAGCGATAGTTAAATCTTTAACTAGATTTGAACATGAAATGGTAATTAACTTTACCGATAACACTGTGGTGTTAGATATGGAGTATTACCAGTTTTGCTCCTTGGGATGAATAGGTTGGGATTGGGAAATAAAATAAATAATTACTTCGGTTTGGTTCGCTAATCCCGACTAGTTCGAAGTGATATTCAAAGGAAGATTAAAGAATAAATTTAAAAGAATTTATCGTCGATAAAATTAATGGGTACCTTTCCCTAAGAATGTGAAATTTAGAAACTAATTGTAGGTTAGCTAAGAAGAATGGTTTCCTGGGTATTGATCTGATGTTGGTTTCGGCGTTCAGAGTTAATATTTGAGGAATTATTCTCTTGCTAATTTACGGTTAGTGACTGATGAATTGGAATGAGGAGTATGTTGTGTTTGTGAAACACTTGTTTATTATATACGCGAGTTATTCAGAAAGACCGGGTTTATCCCATTCTGAATTACTGATTCGACGTGGTGTCGAAGATGAAGACGGTGGTTAAAGACCGGAGGTCTTCACGTCGTTTGGATAATTACTAATGATCTTGATTGGGTCGTACACCCAAGAGGAGGGAATCAGTTAGTGATCATCCAGACGTACTTGGAGATCGATGGATATGCGAGGTATAAGGTGCCTCCGGTTTCGTTCAGACCCAGAACGGACTTGTAAATGGACTGTGTGTCTGACATTGGATATCATTCTGTGTGATTGATGGATATCGGTTTCATGGAGTGGTTTGCCTATGTGGCTTGCTAAGATGCAAATGATCAAGGCTTCTGTTGAAAAGCAGAGTCTGGTGGTTGATGATCAAAGCACGACATGTGTGGCATAAGTTTGTGTAGCGTGGATTCATGAGCCTCACACCCCGGTTGTGAACCAGAAACGGGAGAAGGACCTCAGGGGGGACATGCGTTTCTTTCTAGCTAGAAATGGCGTTAGTGGTTTTACACGCCCTGACGAGTTTGACTTATGTGGTTTTTGCTGTTGCGAGGTGCCTCAGATATATCGATGACTACGTGGAGCCGATGAAGTCATTCGTTGACTCATTGGCACCCCATAGGGTGGGGAAACACAGTGTTCTGGCATTATAATCCACATCGGTGGACCGGCCCTGACGATCCAAGGGGCAGTTGCGGTTGTTCCTGAGACACGGGCTAGAGCGTCTCGAATTCGGTAAGGATGATCCCTTGCCTTGGTTCACAGAAAGAAACCCAATTTCCAATACGGGACAATTGCAGTTTTGACTGTATACCTATATATGGCGACATAGTGGTATGGGGCATTCATGCCGCCTATGATTGATATTTATGATTGTATATAAAATCAGAAACTAACTGGAAAAGAGCTAAGATGGGTGGTTTCCTGGGTATTGGTCTGATGTTGGTTTTGGCCTTCGGGGTTAATACTTAGGGAATCGTTCTCTTACTAATTTACGGTTGGAGTCTGATTAAGAATTAAAAGACGAAATTTCACATACCAAACATTCTTGGCTATTATAAGGTAAAAACTCTATCCTCCGGCTTGCGTTGCATTGTGTGATGGGACCTGGGTCTTATAATAGCTTCATTGTTCTTTATTTAGCATTGCGCTATTGTTTTATGCACTAGTATTCTTGGGAGGATACCCGTTCCGTGTTATACGGCATGGTCCCTTGATTTATCTAACTTTAAAATAAAGATTAATAACTATTTTAGTTCTCACACCAGTCACATGACTGACCTGGAGTTTATTGTTTTAACCTAAACTCTGGGTGCCCTTATTTTGACACGGGCAGCTAGTAGTTTTGGGTTTTGTAGATTTGTATTCGCAGGAACCTGGTTTACAGCTGGAACGATATTCGGAAAGCTTTGTATCCGTATATCTCCTTCAATTGTGTTTTTGTATTATTTTCCGCTGCTATGTAATTTATTGTAATCTCTGATATTTATCGAATGTATTTTATTCATTCATACTCTGTATATTCTTGTAATCTGATGAATTGTTGTAATAAGCAATGAAATGTTCTTCTGTTTGCGTTCTGATTCGTCTTGTCCTCAAAGTAATTCGTTCTTTCTCTTCTCTTCGGAGACTGGGGAAGTTCGGGTCGTAACATCCTTTGTACTGGTCAATAGCTCAAACTCCAACTCACCTCTCTAGGCCTTCTTCAACCCAAAAGAAAATCAAATAGCCAAGCGGCTTGCCAATTCGGCTCATAAAAACCTCATACCCAATATAAATAAACTTGTACCTTTTTATCGGGCATATCATTATACCCTTTCCATCTGCTGCCAATTCAGCATATACCAATATCATTCAATCAAATTCCAATCTGTTTTTATCCACAAATCCAACCATTCGCTTATACCTAAGTCGAATTTCACTTCAAACCAAAGTTCCTTTCTCGATTTTCAATTTCTTAACTCATCACTCCAATACTATTTCAGATTCTTATTCCGCAATCCAATATTCTCGATATTATTCTAATCCAATTCAATTCAATTACCACTGAACTGGCTTTATTTCAAATTTCAATTTTTCTTTCACAAATTTCTATTTAATTTGTTTTTATTTCAAACAATCTCTACCTAGGAGTTTCAAACAGCTTTGTTTTTCTAAAACCAAATATTCCTCTTTGAATTTCAAACAACTTGTTTCTGAAAACAATTCAAAACTGTATCTTTAGTAGTAATCCATCACTTAGAACTTGAAAGTGAATACCGATGATGCAACTGTCATCATCAGAATTTATTTTCCAGCGATCGAAGTGAGTTCAATACTATATCACTTTTCAAAACAATTTCTAAACATTTCCATTTTGAAATCAATTCAAAATACCATTTTCAATGCTTACAACACAATTTAAAATCTCCCAAGATTTTAAAATTCACGTACATTTAATACAAATCAATTTACAAACACTTTTTCAAATTTTCAGAGTTTTAATTTCAATTCTGATTTAAATTTCAGATTTAATTCACTTCGTAATACTTGTACGAATTTTATTTGGTTATATATATATATAACCTTCTCAATTATACGATTGTAATAACAACCAACACGTCCAATATACTATACTCATTCCAATATGAATCCTTTATATCAAAAATATAATATGGGTAAAATTATTTCGTTTACCCTCTTTATAAAACATACAGTGTTGGTTCATACAATTTCGAGTGTTTACAAATCCCTACCGATACAGTGGATCAAACTGATTGACCAAAATTCATAAACTACTCAACCAATGAATCTCCACAATACAAAACAATTTTTATATCAATAACAAATACGTTCACTCGTATATATTCACTCAACTCAATCTAGGGTATTACTGTAACATTCCATATTTTCTGTATATTTAAATTTTCATTTAAAATAAATAAAATGGTATAACATTAGAGAAAAATAAAATTTTGTTGATTTAAAATGAAAATGATCGTTGGAGTTGAGTAAATAAATTTTCAAAATTAGCTTTATCTGGAAATATTATGATTGGGATTTAATATTTAAAAGATTGAATAAAACTGGAGTTATTAAGTTAAATTTGAAATTTAAAGTAATATCCAAATAATCAAATTTGGGAATCTAAATACTTGAAATATATATGCAAATTAGTTAAAAGTTAATTTTAATGATAATAGTAATAAAGTAAATTGCTTTGAGTATAAGTGAAATTTTAATTTAGTTATATTGATAATGAATTGAAAATTTTAATTTAATATTAATGAAACTGAACAGAATTGAGTTATTTAAATTTAATTGGAATTCAGATTTTTCTAAAATTTATAAAGAATTCAATACGAGAACTTAATATTCGCGAAATCAATTTATAAAATTTATTCAAGTTATAATGGGATTTAAAAAGGGAATTCAAATTTAAGTGATTTAATGGTTTTAAGTCATAAAATTTTAACTGAAATTCAAATCAAAATTCAAATAATCAAATTATGATTTAAAAATGTGTGAAATTTATTTGTAGAATTTATTTAAGTTATAATTTGATTTAAATTCGAAATTAATAAGTATTTAATTTGAAATTAAAACAGCTAATTAATATTTGAACATTTTATTTATTTAATTAACTGTGAAATTTAACTGTTTTGTCGACTGTCTCGGAATTCGATGAAACTGGCGTCATCGGAACCGGAATGGCGAATTACGATAGGATTTAAATTTGCGTTACAACTGGGTTTGTCGTTTGACCGTACAAGAGAAAGTGTAAAAGGAAACAATGTAATAAGATAATTGGTTGTTCTTATATTAAACCTTCCATACTTTATAAATAAACCTATCTACCACTCCACCTGCCAATGTCATTACACGTACACCTTCCTCCATCTGTTTTTCTTCTTAATGGCTGAAACAAATACTCAAACCCTAGTTTCAAAATGAAATCCAACTCAAAAATCAAATCTTCACAAACCCTATTGTATTACCTATAAAACTGAAGCTCTCAACGATACAAACCTGCGGGTATCTTCTGTTTCAACAAGAATGCCTGAGGTTACCGGAAATCGCAGTCAAAGGGAAAAAATTTCGAAACCTGATTATCAATTTGGGGATTTTCTATTTGCAACATAATCGTTGAAATTAACTTCTGGGTTTTGTCGGGGATAGCCTGTGAAGTCGAACGGTGGTGGTCGCAGGCCGTATCCTAGCCGGAGGAGTGGGAATTTTGCATTTTAGGGTATTGAGGCGGTTCCGTTCTTTGAGGCGGTGGCGAAGCTCCAGTTCGTCGGAGGTTACAGGTCTGGAATAGGAAGATGCGCCTCGGTTCAGGCGCCAGAGCACCGGAGGTCTCGCATCTTATGGTGGCCGGAGCGATAAGTATTTGGCGGTCAAAGTTCGGTGTTGAATGGGTGTTTCCGCGTTCACTGTAGCGCGTGGAGAGAGGAACGGGAGTTTGGGGAAGGTGCTTACGTGTCCAATTGAGAGTGGTGAGAAGTTTGGTTTATTAATTTTTATATAATTTAAATTTCAAATAGTTAAACATAGATAACTTTCACATGTGAGTTCGGATTTGAGCGCGGTTCATTGCGTTGCGATCATGGTGAAATTGCGGACGTTTTGAGACTGGTTTGGCTGCGTTTGGAGACAGTAAAATTTTGGCCTTTAGTTGGACATTCGAACAACTAAGGACGCAAAGGTAAGTGATTTTCTCAATTATGAAATACTGAATTATTCCCAAATTTATTGAATTAAATTATGAAATAAGCTGGTTGCATAGTTGTGCTTGATGATTGATGTGTTGTTTAAAATTTGACATGCAAGTGTATAACAGGAAATGAAATCAATAATTAGTTATTTAGATTCAATTAAATTTCTAATTAGAAGATACCGACACTTGTTAACCAGTGACACGGCTGATACTTACCATGGAAATAATGGTTGCGATGGATGCCTAGGTTGATGTGATTACTGAATGATTATTGTTGAAATGTTACTTACTTCAGTATATGGATGTTTATGTGTTCATTTTTTGACGATGAATACCAATTTTTTTTCACCTTGATGTTACGGGTATCCAATAAACATGGGATTCATCGATGAAAATAAATTAAGAACACAGAGTGAAATGATAAATCTCTGTGATCCTGATTTGGATTGAAATGATAGATCCATCCCTAAAATATCGAGAAAATTAAATATAATATCACTTGGCTATTGGATAGATAATTATATACAGACATCAGTTGATTAAATGATTTCAAATATTTAAATGTTATTTGGTCGGAAATTTCATTTAAAAGAGATGTGTCGATACTCGATAAATCCACTTTCTTTAAGGATCTGAAAACCGAGAAGGTATATTAAAAAGGGTTAAGGAATTTATCCCAAACCAAAGTGGAAATTCTTAAATTAGGATCTGAATATGTTTTTGAATTATTCAAATTTATGGCGTAGATTTGAGGGTAATAAATTCTCATGGAATTTAATTTTTGAATAATGGAAATCGTGGGTATTTTGAGTTGTTTTAACTCAGTTTTTGAATATAGATTTGAATTCTTGAAATCGAACGATTGTTTTGAACGATGTTGAAAATGAGATATGAAATTAATGAACTCCATTGAGGCTAGAGTTAGATTCAAGTATTGAAGTATGGAAGAAAGGAACGATTTTAGTTAAAGAATTTATTATATATATTTACACTGTGTGATTTAAAATAACTATTTCTTTTCTTAAAATTTATTTATTTTGTGACAACGAGGAATTTCGCTCCATCCGAATCGATCGCTAAACCGACCAAGACCATTCAAAATCCCTGATCGTTTTGAGAGCACGACAAACCGGAACGCATACAGAAGAACATTTCATTGTATATTACAACAATTCCATCAGAATACAAGAATATCACAAAGTATGAATAAATATTACACAGAAAATATCAGAGATTTAAATTACATTTAAATACATCGCAGCGGAAAAACAATACAAAGCACAACTGAAAACAGATACACAGATACAGAGCTTTCCGAATACCGCTTCAGTTGTAAATCAGGATCCTGTGAATATAAATCTGCAAAACCAAAACTACTAGCTGCCCGTATAAAAATAAGGGCACCCAGAGTTTAGGTTAAAACAATAAACTCCAGGTCAGTCATGGGACTGGTGTGAGAACTAAAACAGTTATTTAAAACTTTACTTTAAATCAGATATATCAAGGGACCACGCCGTATAACATGGAATGGGTTTCCTTCTAAGAATACCAGTGCATATAACAAAACAGCGCAATGCTTTTTGGAAAAATGAAGCTATTATAAGACTAGGTCCCATCACACAATGCAATACAAGCCGGAGGATAGGGTTTTCCCTTATAATAGCCAAACATGCTTGGTACGTTAAAAACAAATCATTTGATACTATTATAAGTGTATAGTGTCAAAACAATTTCAATCATAAACATCAATCATAGACGACATGGGTATCGTATATCATGTCGCCATACTAGGCTCTAAAATCAAAACCGCAAAGTCACGTATTTGGAAATTGGATTTCCATCTATGAACCGAGGCAAGGGATCATCCTCTACCGAATTCGAGACTCTCTGGCCCGAGCCTCAGGAACAGAATGCATCGTCCCTTAGGAGCCACAGGGCCGGTCCACCGACGTGGATTAAAAAGCCTGAACACTGCGTTTCCCCGCCCTTTGGGGCGTAAATGAGTCCAATGACTCCATCGCCTCCACATAGTCACTGATATATCCGAGGCGCCTCGCAACAGAAACAACCACAAAAGTGAAAATAATATAAATGTCAGGGCTGGTAGGTCATTGACACCACCCTAGCCAGAAAGAAACGCATGCTCTCACTGGATCCTACTCCCGTTTCTGGTTCACAGCCAGGGTGTGAGGCTCGCGAATCAACGCTACACAAAGCTATGCCACACAGGCCATGCTTTGATCATCAACCACAAGACTATGCTTTTCAAAAGAAGCCTTGATTATATTGCCACTTAGGCATGCCATATAGGCAATTCACTCCATGCGTTCGATATCCATCAACATATAACCTCTAAGCTCATACGTCTAAGAGAAGGGAGTTAAGCAAGAGAATAAATTCTCCGCCACCAAACAAATATTTATTTAATAGAAATCAATCACAAAGAATAAAATCCAATTTCAGACACACAGTCCATTTAAAAGTTCGTTCTGGGTCTGAACGAAACTGGAGGCACCTTGTACCTTGCATATCCATCGATCTCCAAGTACATCTGGACGATCACCAACTGATTCCCTCCTCTTGGGTGTACATCCCAATCAAGACCATCAGTAATCACCCAAACGATGTGAAGAACTCCGGTCTTCATCTCGACACATCGTCGAATCAGTTATTCAGAATGGGTTAAACCCGGTCTTTCTGAATAACTCGCGTATATAATAAACAAGTGTTGCACAAACACAACATACGCCTAATTCCAATTCATCAGTCACTAACCGTAAATTAGTAAGAGTACAATTCCCCAAATATTAACCTCGAAGGCCGAAACCAACATCAGATCAATACCCAGGAAACCATTCATCTTAACTAATCTTCAGTTCGTTGCTAAACTTCACATTCCTAGGGAGAGGTTCCCATTAATTTTATCAAAGATAAATTCCTTAATCTTTAATCTTCTTTTGAATATCAATTCAAACCAAATTATGGTTTATCCAAACTAGTCGGGATTAACGAACCTTACCGAAGTAATCATTTGTTTTAATTTCCCAATCCCAACCTATTCATCCCATGAAGTAAAACTGGTAATACTTTATATCTAACACCACGGTGTTATCGGTAAATTCAATTAACATTTCACGTTCAAATCTAATTAAAGATTTAACTATCGCCTGGAGCAAAACTGGTGATACTCCATTCTTGATCATTTAAATCTAATTAAAGATTCATTAAAACTCCACTTGGTTTTAATCTTCCCAAAAATCAATATTAATGATTGTTTAACTTGGGAAATCATATCCTGTCTTTAGCTGGGTTAAAGAACCAATTTCCTTTAAAACACGGTTCACGATAAACCCAAAATCACATTCTATTCAATTCCAATTAAATACCATTTAATTGGTACACTTCATTAAATCTAAATAAAAAGATTTAATCTTTTTCTCAACTGGGTTTAAGAACGGTGTTAATGAAGACGCCATTCACGACAAACCTAAATCACATTTGATATTAAATACAAGACTCTGAATAGAAAATATATCGGCTTATATTCAATATCAAATTCTACGACCAACAGATATCGTATTGGAAATATGGATATAAATATATCTTTCAAATTTCCATAACAATATCTGTATAATAACGAAATCCAACATCGAAATATTCCAAAGACAATTTCGATTCAAATCCATTCCAATTCAATTATTGGAAATTCTAATTACTCTCAAAACCATTTCAAATCCCCTTTATTTATTTTAAAAATAAATGGAATTATCATTCTAGTTCAAAACTAGTTTATTTCTATAAAAATCTATTTTTATCTTTTCAAATATGGAAATTTTCATCCCAATTCTTTCAAAACCATTTCGTATGATTTTACACAAATTATTACAATTTTTGATAATTTTATCAAGGCCCGTACAGTCGATTTCCATCAACGGCCATCGAACTGCACTTACATCGACCTTTTCCAAATTTGATTTGGACATAATTCCAAATCCAACCGTTAGATTTCTAATTTCTGACATTCGTTAGAAAGCTCTTTTCCATACGAACCCAACGGTTCCGGTTTTAGGAGAATCCGACGGTCGGATCTCCCGCAATGTCCGTTCAAAGTCAATGGTCGAAATTCGCGAGCTGCCGCAATGGGGTGCGTTCTATTCAGGCCATTATATTATATATATATATATATATAATATATATAATATATACTGAAACACCCCACCTCCGTTAGGGTCACTCACAAAGGGAATGCCCTAATTTTGGTGGAGGTTTATAAGTATAAGTCACAGATATACAAGACAGATATAAATACACATATTTTTAAACAGCGGAAACAACAGCAACTTTTATTTCACCAAAATATGTGTTACACAAACCACACCATAATTGTCTTACAATACTTCCAAAAACATTACATTTCCATAACTGTCTTGATTAACAAAGAAGCATAAAACATAAAGTAAAGCGACAAAATCCCCATAATGATATTCAAAGCCATGATCCAAGCCAAAGAGATCCAAACCGTACATCTATTGTCCTCAAGCTTGCAAAAGAGTCTGGCTAGGCTGAGTTGTTTCCTCCCTGTGGACCTGTGGGGGGGGAGGGAAACGAAAGAAAAGAAGACGAAAGAAAAACGGAGTCAGACATAAAGCCTGAGTAAATCGAGTGACTTTTCAGTATGTGAATAAGAAAAGGGTATGATAGACATAAACTGAAAACAGGATAGTATCATAACTAAGGGAGTGTAGTCTAGAGTCGAATATACTATCGAACCCACAACATATCTCTGCATTTACTACTATTACTCTAACTGGCACCCCATGCTGAGGGTGAATTGATCCTTTTTGTTTTCTAAAGATCGGCTCCTACTCGTACGTGTGTCTTACGGCTACCCCAAGAAGTGTAGATACCCATGCTGGTCCCATCATCGGGTGTATCAAGACCCATGGTGGCGGCCCCGACACAATTACTAGAAGGCATAGGATATACTACTGGTGCCCCCAGTTCCCTGCTTGTCTGCTCCAGAGTGCGTGCACGACCGCACACCATTAGACCTACACTGTGCACCTAACATTGTCATTATTTGACAACTTACAATCAGCCCAGTAATCGTGCCCCACCCTGCCTAGTTTTAGGGTACCGTTGATACCTAAATTGGGTTACTACTGAAACGGGTCCCTACGTTACCAGGGTTTTCTAGTCAAACATGTTAAGTGGTTAAGTGTATGTATATACCTAACCCCACCTATCAATATTTGTTAACATGTTGAATCTTTGGTTAAGTGTTTTCAGTTGACTTAACCCTACAACCTGTCCTTAGCCTTTTAGAGCACCGACCACTCACATTAGACAGATATCACTACGGTTAGTGGATGTGCCGGTTGGTTCTGGGTAGGTTTACACCGTAGTTCAGTCTAACCTCGGGTCTTTATTGGGCTCAATGTTTAACCACCCACATTGGATAGGTATTGTTGTGACTACTGGACAGCCGGGCGGGTCCGGACAGGTTTACGTCACAACTCAATCCAACCTCGGGTTAAACATGTCGTATTTTCTAAATTTACATTTCACCATTCAATTTAATATGTAAATATCATGTCCTTCATTTTTTGGTATAACAATTTATACCGCTATAATATCACAGTTGTTGGTATGTGCCAAGCATGCCAACATATTTATTTATATTATGTTTTACACCCAGCACTATTACCCCCGTTTGTACGTACTAACGTTGGGCTCGACACAACTCAGCCCAACTTGATAAGCGTGAGAAAAGGGGAAATCAAGAACATGTAATATTTCTATGTCACATAAAAGGCGATTCAACTAACGTACACATTTGATCATATGAACTTGCATTCAAATAGGCATATGACTAAGTAGGTGACATGTCAAATAGCATAACTTTGGATTTGCCTAGATGTGAGTTTAAACATATATAACTAGGCATAATTTCAAACACCAAACTAGCATGTTACATGTTCACAAAATGTCCACTTTTTATCATAACCCAAAGGTGTAAACTAACTTTAAAACAAGCAGTCCATTTTAACATGATACTAGCATAATTTGTGTAACCCAAATATACTTAATATTAATCCAATTATACTTGTGATGAATCTAAGATGTATACATAGGTTTTTGAGTCATGTAGGCATAAAAGATCCCAGATCTATAACATGTTTACATAAGTATATAGTCCATGATATCAACATAAACATAAAGGGGTATTAACATAAACATGAGAGGGATCTAATCATAGACTTTGCCACAAAACTTGCAATTACCATCACTTTCATATACAAACGTATAATAAACTTGCATCGATCCATTTATGCCACAAATCAATTCACCAAAAATAATCACGATAGAAGCATTACAATACACAAGATCTACATCATTACAATGATACAATTCTATTCCCAATTACATCGTATCACATCATAATTTTATTCAAATTCTGAAAGACCACTATACTTACAACGTGACGAGATCTTGTTTTATGATTTCTATTTTCTGAATTTGGACATGCTTTCCTTTGGGTAGCAATTTGTTGATTGATTTGATTAGACTTTAGTTTGCTTCTTAGTTTGATTCTTGGCGGCTACGATCAACTCCTTCCAGACAGCATGACGACTTCTCTCTTATTTTCTTATGTGAATTAGTTTAGTCTTAGTGTGTATTTATAGAGTTTTCAAGTAAATTTGAGCCGTCAGATGCAAACAGGGAGTGAAATCAGACCGTACAGCACACCAGAGTCGAACCAGGGTCAGACCCACCTGGTCAGGCCGACCAGGCAAGTCGACCTGTTGGTCGACACCCAAGTCGACTGCGTAGTCGACCTGGGGGGGCCAGGTCGACTACCCAGTCGACACTAGTGTCGACCTGGTCACTGGCGGGAGATTTCCCACCCAGCCCAGTATGAACTCGAATTTCAAATTTTAAATGTGATCTGAGCTGTTTTTGAATTTCAAATTTATTCTGAAACTTCCGAAGATCATAACTCCTTCATACGGAGTCCGTTTCACGCAAGCTCGGACACTATCTCAACCAGAATTACGAGACAAACGCAATGGCGTAAGCCGTTTCCCTTAATTCTTTCATTAGAATTAATTATACTTTAATTTATGAATTTCACTGTTATAGAATATACGTGTGTTACATTCTCCCCCACTTAAAAGGATTTCGTCCCCGAAATCTTCAAGTTTAGGAAGAATGCATATCCTACCATCCAATCGTCCATCTACTCAACCAACAAACACAGGTGACCATTGTCCTTAAAAACTTCTAATACTTTATGATCATATGCATTGTGTGTGTATATGTCCTTATCTAATGTAAAAACCAGGCGGTCCACTGATTCAGTTGACCTCCTAAATGCGAATCATGTAGGTGTCATGAATCCATCATGTATGCAAATTTTTCCTACTCATAATTCTACATGAGTGCACAACAATTCACACAAATGCGACAACCATATGATAACATATAAAATTTCAACCGCATATGAACGAGAATACATATATGCATATGTAATATGAAGTGAATGAGCCGATCTAAAACCTAGAATGTGTGTGTATATGCATCCACGAGCAACCACTAGCAATCATTAGCAACCACTTGCAGCCATTATCCATAACATGTTTCAAATACATGTTTGCATCCATTTGCTTTCTACCTAAAGAGTTAGGAAAAGGACCGAGGAGATATACCTAAAAGATAGATAAAGCATAACTTAAGGAAAAAGAGGGATCAAAGATGTACCCTCAAAAAGAAAAGGGTAGGCAGCGTGTATTCTAGCCTCAGTTTCCCAAGTCGCGTCTTCCTCGGCGTCGCTCCACTGAACTTTGACGAGCTTGACTTCGCGATTGCGTAGCTTTTTCACTTCAGTTCCTAAGATGCGTGTTGGGACTTTTCTCACAGTTGCTTCACGTTCCACTTCGGCTTCTTCTAGAATGCTAGGCTCTACTATTTCAGCAGATTCGTGTAAACACTTCCGGAGGTGAGAAACATGAAAGACGTTGTGAACTCCGGCCAATTTTTCGGGTAGCTCTAATCTATGCCATCTTCCCAACCTTCTCGATGATAGGAAATGGTCCTACAAATCTCGGTGCTAGCTTTCCAGTGGATCCAAAACGAACAACGTTCCTTAGAGGAGATACCTTAAGAAAAACTCTGTCCCCAACCTCAAACTCAAGGTCGGTCCTTCTCTTGTCGGCGTAGGATTTCTGTCTTTCTTGGGCCGTCTTCATCCTTCTTCGAATCAAGTCCACTTTTTCTGAAGTTTCTCTGATCATGTCTGGACCAAGAATAACCTTATCTGTAGACTCCCACCAACAAGTTGGTGACTTGCACGGTCTTCCATACAATGCTTCGAAGGGTATGGTAGCTTGGAAGCTATTGTTGTAAGCAAACTCCACTAAGGGAAGGTGATCCTCCCATGTCCCTCCAAAGTCTAGAACGCAAAGTCTCAAAAGATCCTCTAAAACTCTATTCACCCTTTCCGTCTGTCCATCGGTCTGGGGGTGATAGGCCGTGCTCAAACATCACTGTGTGCCTACAGCTTCTTGCAAACTTCGCCAAAACTCGCTTGTGAAGATAGGGTCTCGGTCACTAACAATGCTGGAGGGTATCCCGTGGAGTCGAACTATCTCCTTGATGTAAAGAGACGCTAGGGATGAGGCGATCCTTCTACTCTTGACAGGTAAAAAGTGGGCACTCTTTGTAAGCCTGTCCACTATTACCCAAATGCTAGTATTGCCTCTTCTCGACCTAGGCAGCCCATCAACGTAGTCCATTGAAATGCTATCCCACTTCCACTATGGGACCTCTAGGGGATGAAGCAGTCCTCCAGGCTTTTTCTGTTCCGCTTTAACTTGTTGGCATACCATACACTTAGAAACGAAATCTGCCACGTCCTTCTTCATGTCGTTCCAAAAGAAAACCCTTTTCATGTCCTTGTACCTTTTGTCTCCGCCTGGATGTATTGTCATCTTGGAACGATGTGCTTCCTCGAGAACCTTCTTTATCAACTCCTTTGCTTGTGGAACGCATAGTCTTCCGTCGCGTCTCAGCCAGCCTTTATCATCAATAGAGTATCTACTGAGGTGACTAGAAGTCTCACCCTTAATTAGTTTATCAACCACTTCGACTAGCTGAGGGTTCTCACGTTGTGCCGTCCCTATTGTGTCCAGAAGAATAGGGCGCACCTCAAGAGATGCTAACAAACCCGGTACGAAATCAGAGGAGGGCCTAAAGTTAAAACTGGCTATATACTCCAGGCTTTGCCTTTCTACAAAGAGTGGGCTTAGGGTCAGTTTCTTTCTACTCAAGGTGTCTGCCACCACATTGCCCTTGCCCGGAGTATAGGAAATCTCGAAGTCATACGAGGCAAGAAACTCCATCCATCTCTGTTGCCTCAGGTTAAGATCTTTCCGCGAGTAAAGACATTTCAACGATTTATGGTCAGTGTAAAGTTCGAACTTCTCACCTAGGAGATAATGTCGCCCAGACTTATGTGCAAAGACGATGGCGGCTAACTCAAGATCGTGGGTCGGGTAGTTCTTTTCATGAGCTTTCAATTGCCTTCCACCATAAGCTACTACCCTCCCTTCTTGCATCAAGACAGCGCCTGGTCTTGTCCCACATGCATTTGTATAAACTGTGAACATCTTGCTTCCGTCTGGCAAAGTCAGGACTGGGGCTGTTGTAAGAGACCTTTTTAAGCGTTGGAAAGCCAACTCGCAATCCAAGTCCCAATTGAACACTAGATTCTTCTTTGTCAGCCTTGTGAGTGGAGCTGAGATTTTTGCAAAATCCCTTATGAATTTTCGGTAGAAGCCTGCTAGTCCTAGAAAACTTCGGACCTCAGTTGCATTCTTTGGTGCTTTCCAGTCTTGCACCGCAACTACCTTCGCGGGGTCTACGGACAGCCCTTCTTTAGATACTACATGCCCAAGAAACCTTACTTCTTTTCTCCAAAAGTGGCATTTTGAATATTTTGCCTTTAGCTGATGTGCTCAGAGAGTATCCATGACTTCCTTCAGATGTTGAGCATGCTCTTCCTCACTCTTTGAAAAGATCAAGATATCGTCCACAAAGACAACCACAAACTTGTTGAGGAATTCTCCGAACACTCTGCTCATTAGGTCCACGAAATAAGCGGGTGCATTTGTCAGGCCGAAAGGCATGACAAGCCACTCAAAGAAACCGTCTGGGGTTCTGAATGTCATTTTATCAATACTATCCTCAGCTACTCTTAGCTGATGGAACCCAGTTGCTAGATCAAGTTGGGAGCAAACCGACGTGCCTACAAGCTGATCAAACAAATCGTCGATTCGGGGAAGAGGGTGCCTATTTTTCTTGGTCAACTTGTTTAACTCCCTATAGTCAACATAGAGGCGAAGCGAACCGTCTGCTTTGGTTGCGAACACCACTGGAGCACCCCATTCTGAAATGCTCCTTCTAATGAACCCCTTTTCTAGAAGCTCTTTAACCCGCTTACTGAGCTCCTTTCTCTCTTTTGGAGCCATATGTCTGACAGGTAAAGCTACGGGCTTTGCATTATCTACAAGATAGATACGGAAGTCTATTTCCCGCTTCGGAGGTAAGCCTTTCACCTCCTCGAAGACATCCGGATATTCCCGGACTACTCTAACCGACTGCAAATTCTCGTCAGAAGCATCAAGCGACTCTAGATAACTAAGCATAACAACATTCAAAGGGTTAAAGGAAATTTCTAGAGTGTTACCAAGCCAAGTCAAGAGTCTAACTACTCTTTTCTCACAATCAAGAATGGCACCGTTACTGGATAACCAGTCCATGCCTAAGATCAAACCATATCCCGAGAAGCCTAGAACAAAGGCATTACAACTAAACTCAACACTGAGAATAGAGATTTTCAAACCCAAACCATTGACAAGTAAGCGGAGCCCCCAATTGGATTTGAAACTACTAAGGGATCCTCAACCATACTAGTGTCTAGATGCAGAGATTCTACTAAAGCAGATGAAATAAAGGAGTGTGATGCACCAGAGTCAAAAAGTGTACGAACTGGATGATCATAAAGATAGACTACACTTTCTACAGAAATATTACTACCTCGCTCCTGTGAAGGGGCTGTCAGAGCATGAACTTGTCCCCCTGAAGTAGATCCAGCTTTCTGTCCCTATCCTTTCTTCTTTGGGCAGTCCTTAGCTTGGTGCCCAGTCTCTCCGCAATGAAAGCAACCACCCATCTTTGCCTTCTTCTTCCGGCAGTCTTTCTCTATATGTCCAACTATGCCACAGAAATGGCACTTTCTCCTCTCACGGGACTTCTTGTTTTTTCCTCCTTTCTTAAAGTCTGTCTTCTTGGCCTGTAAACCTTCTTTCTTTTCCTCAGCCTTAGTCTCCTTCTCGCCATGGTCTTCCTCATGTAGCAACGCCATGTCCACCAAGCTTTCATAAGTCGCTCCCGTGGACACATGGGTCATGGCAAGGCTGTATATAGGCTCATTCGGACCTTTGACGAAGCGAAGCGCCTTCTTGTGTTGGGTACTTACTAAGTCCAACCCAAATCTGGCCAGCTGATTAAATTGATTGACGTACTCCCTGACTGTCATGCTTCCCTGTTTAAAATTCAAGAACTTTTCTAGTTGAAGGCTCCTTTCAGCTTGGGAGAGGAATTTCAGTTCGAACCTTGTCCTAAAATCATCCCAAGTTTCCACTGCCCTCTGAGCATTAGTGATCTCCCACCAATAGGAAGCTTTATCTTTGAGCAACCACGCTGCTAGCTGTATCTTTTGCCTATCATCAACTCCGAAGATGTCAAACAGATCCTCAGTCTCCTTTTAGCCAATTTCTTGCTCCTACAAAAGGCTCAGTTCCATGGAAGTCCTTTCCACCCATAGATTTGAAGTCTCTACATGTTTTGGCAAAAGCATTTCCAAGAGAAGGGGCAGGAGGAGGAGGAACCACTGCCACTGGAGGAGGAATGTTTGTTGGGCCCGCGTCATTGGGCCTTGCTTCTAAGTACCTCCTAAACCAACCGGGTATCATTACTCCTTCAGGAAGATTAAGGTCTCTGGACATGCTGAAATAGAAAGAAAAGATTCAAAACGAAGGATAGAGAGAGATAGTGCACATGGCTTCGGGGATTATGCCTTTTAAAATATAACACTTTCTAAAAAAAATGCTTCTTTAAATTTTCTTATGAAAACAAATTCAAAAACTTTTATCTTATCTGGTAAACCTATGCTCTGATACCAAGTGAAACACCCCACCACCGTTAGGGTCACTCACAAAGGGAATGCCCTAATTTTGGTGGAGGTTTATAAGTATAAGTCACAGATATACAAGACAGATATAAATACACATATTTTTAAACAGCGGAAACAACAGCAACTTTTATTTCACCAAAATACGTGTTACACAAACCACACCATAATTGTCTTACAATACTTCCAAAAACATTACATTTCCATAACTGTCTTGATTAACAAAGAAGCATAAAACATAAAGTAAAGCAACAAAATCCCTATAATGATATCCAAAGCCATGATCCAAGCCAAAGAGATCCAAACCGTACATCTACTGTCCTCAAGCTTGCAAAAGAGTCTGGCTAGGCTGAGTTGTTTCCTCCCTGTGGACCTTGGGGGGGAACGAAAGAAAAGAAGACGAAAGAAAAACGGAGTCAGACATAAAGCCTGAGTAAATCTAGTGACTTTTCAGTATGTGAATAAGAAAAGGGTATGGTAGACATAAACTGAAAACATGATAGTATCATAACTAATGGAGTGTAGTCTAGAGTCGAATATACTATCGAACCCACACCATAACTCTGCATTAACCAGTATTACTCTAACCGGCACCCCATGCTGAGGGTGAAGTGATCCTTTTTGTTTTCTAAAGATCGGCTCCTACTCGTACGTGTGTCTTACGGCTACTCCAAGAAGTGTAGATACCCATGCTGGTCCCACCATGGGGTGTATCAAGACCCATGGTGGCGGCCTCGACACAATTACTAGAAGGCATAGGATATACTACTGGTGCCCCCAGTTCCCTGCTGGTCTGCTCCGGAGTGCGTGCACGACCGCACACCGTTAGACCTACACTGTGCACCTAACATTGCCGTTATTTGACCGCTTACAATCAGCCCAATAATCGTGCCCCACCCTGCCTAGTTTCAGGGTACCGTTGATACCTAAATTGGGTTACTACTGAAACAGGTCCCTACGTTACCAGGGTTTTCTAGTCAAACATGTTAAGTGGTTAAGTGTATGTATATACCTAACCCCACCCATCAATATTTGTTAACATGTTGAATCTTTGGTTAAGTGTTTTCAGTTGACTTAACCCTACAACCTGTCCTTAGCCTTTTAGAGCACCGACCACTCACATTAGACAGATATCACTATGGTTACTGGATGTGCCGGTTGGTTCCGGGCAGGTTTACACCGTAGTTCAGTCTAACCTCGGGTCTTTATTGGGCTCAATGTATAACCACCCACATTGGATAGGTATTGTTGTGACTACTGGACAGCCGGGCGGGTTTGGCCAGGTTTACGTCACAACTCAATCCAACCTCGGGTTAAACATGTCGTATTTTCTAAATTTACATTTCACCATTCAATTTAATATGTAAATATCATGTCCTTCATTTTTGGGTATAACAATTTATACCGCTATAATATCACAGTTGTTGGTATGTGCCAAGCATGCCAACATATTTATTTATATTATGTTTTACACCCAACGCTATTACCCCCGTTTGTACGTACTAACGTTGGGCTCGACACAACTCAGCCCAACTTGATAAGCACGAGAAAAGGGGAAATCAAGAACATGTAATATTTCTATGTCACATAAAAGGCGATTCAACTAACATACACATTTGATCATATGACCTTGCATTCAAATAGGCATATGACTAAGTAGGTGACATGTCAAATAGCATAACTTTGGATTTGCCTAGATGTGAGTTTAAACATATATAACTACGCATAATGTCAAACACCAAACTAGCATGTTACATGTTCACAAAATGTCCACTTTTTATCATAACCCAAAGGTGTAAACTAACTTTAAAACAAGCAGTCCATTTTAACATGATACTAGCATAATTTGTGTAACCCAAATATACTTAATATTAATCCAATTATAATTGTGATGAATCTAAGATGTATACATAGGTTTTTGAGTCATGTAGGCATAAAAGATCCCAGATCTATAACATGTTTACATAAGTATATATTCCATGATATCAACATAAACATAAAGGGGGTATTAACATAAACATGAGAGGGATCTAATCATAGACTTTGCCACAAAACTTGCAATTACCATCACTTTCATATACAAACGTATAATAAACTTGCATCGATCCATTTATGCCACAAATCAATTCACCAAAAATAATCACGATAGAAGCATTACAATACACAAGATCTACATCATTACAATGATACAATTCTATTCCCAATTACATCGTATCACATCATAATTTTATTCAAATTCTGAAAGACCACTATACTTACAACGTGACGAGATCTTGTTTTATGATTTGTATTTTCTGAATTTGGAGATGCTCTCCTTTGGGTAGCAATTTGTTGATTGATTTGATTAGACTTTATTTTGCTTCTTAGTTTGATTCTTGGCGGCTACGATCAACTCCTTCCAGACAGCATGACGACTTCTCTCTTATTTTCTTATGTGAATTAGTTGAGTCTTAGTGTGTATTTATAGAGTTTTCAAGTAAATTTGAGCCGTTAGATGCAAACAGGGAGGGAAATCAGACAGTACAGCACACCAGAGTCGAACCAAGGTCAGACCCACCTGGTCAGGCCGACCAGGCAAGTCGACCTGCTGGTCGACACCTAAGTCGACTGCGTAGTCGACCTGGTGGGGGGCCAGGTCGACTACCCAGTCGACACTAGTGTCGACCTGGTCACTGGGCGGGAGTTTTCACGCCCAGCCCAGTTTGAACTCGAATTTCAAATTTTAAACGTGATCTGAGCTATTTTTGAATTTCAAATTTATTCTGAAACTTCCGGAGATCATAACTCCTTCATACGGAGTCCATTTCACGCAAACTCGGACTCTATCTCAACCAGAATTCCGAGATGAACGCAATGGCGTAAGCCGTTTCCCTTAATTCTTTCATTAGAATTAACTATACTTTAATTTATGAATTTCACTGTTATAGAATATACGGGGTGTTACATATACTTCGTCGATTTCCTTTTAAAACGTATTTTATAAATCGTTTTAAATTCGTTTTCAAAACGATTTCAACTTCATATTCAATTTCGAATCAAAATTGAATATTCCATATCATTAATCTATAAATGATAATATTTTCAAAACGTTATATTTTGAAATCGCTTCCATTTTCTATAATTATTATAAAAAGAATATAATTGATATAAATATCGTTCGCATCAAAATGGCGCATATCTAATCAATACGGCTTTATATTTTTCAATTACTTCATTATTTTATTCAACACATGAATATTTTCTTCAACACATGAATTTTCTTTTATTCATCACATGAATATTCTCAACACATGATTATTGCCAACACATGACTATATTGTTTATTCAACACATGAATATAATTTATTTTCTAAATTGGAATGAGACCCACTCAATTACCATATAATATTATTTATATGGATTACATACAACACATGTATATAATAGCAACGATAAATAATCAACTATCATCCAGAGTGCATTCTACACTGTATAAGCATCAAATATAAATATTCAACACTTATAACAGCCTGTCAATCGACCGATCGACATACAGCTAATTATTGGGATTAGTGTATATCAATATCATCCCAACACCCGTGTGGGGGTTTCAATCAATCAAACACATATTTTATTTGTGCAGTTGGGCGATGTGTAAAATTTATCACCCCAATCAATATCAGTCAAATCAGTGTACATAAACAAATCGTTCGATTTGTAAACGAGTATTTATTTTACTTCAACACATGAATATATATTTTATTTCAACAATGAATATATATATATATATATATTATTTCAACACATGAATATATATATATTTCACAACACAATCAACAGTCAAATTTCACAACACAATCAATCAAACAAACAAGTCGTCCATGGTCTGTGGACGACGGGTGTCGGGTGTTGCTAAGCACCGTCTGCATCCTAGTATATATTTCAACTAGAAAACAAATTAAAAGTGAGGAGTTCTCACCTTTGGGTTCCACTCCGCCATTCTTTGATTTTCGATCTAGATTGCGTACCTACGTTAAAAATCATATTTTTAATCCATTAATAGTTATTTCTTTGTATGACTATTTTATAAATAACATATACAAGCTAAAAATCATATTTTTAGCTTACTAAAAATACTTCCATCGTTTGACTACTTTTAAAATGGCATATGTAAGATAAGAATTATATTTTTAGATTTCTGAAAGTATTTCCATAGCTTATACTAGATAAAAATCATATTTTAATCGCTTATTTCTATATAAAAATTATATTTCTATATTTCTACTTCTTATATAAAGATCGAATTTTTTTATTTCGCTACATATATAAAGATCAAATTTTTATTATATATATATATTATAAAAATCATATTTTTATTATTCCTACTATATAAAAATCACATTTTTATTTATAAAAATCAAGTCTTTTTAACTTTAAAAATCTCGCCTTTCATGGATTAAAAATCTCACCTTTCATGGGTTAAAAATCATATTTTTACTCTTCTAAAAATATAATCCTTCATGAAATAAAGAAAATCCTATCTTTATGCTAAAAAAATTCTAACCTTTAAGCTAATAAAAATCCATAGCTTTAACCTAATTAATTAATAATTAAACTCATCATTACCTTCATTAGCGATTAATCACGTCATTAAGGCTAATTAGGCCGTTCTGGAATCGAAACCCATCAGCTCGCATCGAAGATTTCCACCTCATGCCCACTTTGAGCCGCCAGAACATGATCTGCGGTGACCCAGCTTGAGGAAGTAGAGCTTCGCCAGGCTTCGGAGGCTCGATTGAGGGCCGAGGAGGTGGTGATGGGTGGGGCGGTGTGCAGTGGGGCGGCGTTCGTGATTGGAGCTCGCGATGGCTGCTGATCATGGGTGGTGCGGTTCAGTCGATGGAAGCGACAGGGTTAAAGGGGAAGCGGGTTTTCGGTGAATTGGGTTTTCACGATCGAGCAGAAGGAGGGAGGGAGGAGGTAAGGAGAGGCGTAGGGTGCGGCGTAGGTCGCGGGCGTGGTGGGGACAGGCGGTGACGACGGTGGCTTAGGTGGGGGCTGGGCGACGCGGTGATTTAGGTTTTTTTCTCTTTCTTTTTCGAAAATCGAGATTCAGTGTTGAATGGGGAAGGGTGGAGTTGACCGGTTAAAGAGAGAGAGGGGTAAGGATTTAAGTTTATTTATTTAATTAGTTTATTCTCTAAAAGTTAATTTCTCGTTCAAACTCCAATTCAAACCCAATGTCTATCGTCCCTAGCTAATTACCCTCATTCCGAACTCAATGTGATATGCCACGTTATCCAATTCGATCGTTTCGATTAGTTTTCGTCAAAATCAAAATATAAATCTATATATCAAATTTGAATGCGCATTTCAATTTACCGGGGTCACATACGGACTCTAAAAATTCCCGAAAAATTTTTTTAGCTTCGTGTTGACGATACGGTGCTAACAAAAATGATTTCGCCAAATTCGGAGACCGTTTGAAAAATGGCCATTTTCAGGTTGATCGAAACTGACTGAAACTACCAAAACACATTTTCCCTTGCCACGCTCACATATTGATTCAGAAAATTATGAATTTTGAAGCCTAGCAATAACTTGACATCACGGATCCAACAAAAGTGGTTTCATCGAAAACCGAGGTCGTTCGCAAAATGGCTATTTTTAAGGGCTAAAATTCCATAGCGACTATTCTGAATTTTCAACTGGGCATATCTTTTGATTCCCGCTATGAAATTTCAATTTTTCGGATTCGCGGGAAAGATATTCTCATATAGATTGTAGTACTTTTGGTTTTGCCAAAATCCAGTTTATTTTGAATCCTGTACATTCATTTGAATTTTGAAATCGAATTTTCAAACTACCGCGCCATTTTCAATTCCTTTTGTATTAATAATAAATATTCATTTTCCAACGACGATCTATATAAATATATACATTCTAATTCTATTCAAAATAAATTTCTCGTCGTTATTATTTAAAATAAATCATTTTAAATATTCAAAATTCATCAAAATTGCCAAAATAAAATTTTTAAATTGGCTCAGATTTCCGGGTTATTACAATCTCCCCCACTTAAAACTTTTCGTCCCCGAAAAGGAACGAAGCTGAAAGTTGTTTAATAATCAACTCAACTCCCAATATTTTCATTACGGCTTAAGTTCTTCAACTTTTCAGCTTCTAAGAACTTTTCAATTTTTTCAATAATTTGGCTAACTCCCTAAATTTTCGAAAAATTTCGCCATAACCTCCCCTGCACCGGGAGCTTTGGAATATTTCAAATAACCTCCCATGGCCCTCACCAATCCAAAAGAAAAAGAAAAAGCCAATCGGCTCATAAAATCATCCAAACCCAAAGAAACACAATAAACATTTACCTATTCGTCGGGCAAACAATTTTATTCCTCTTCTCTAGCCCCATTGTTATGACCTGTTCAATGTAAGTACATGTATTTGCATGCAAATGCGACTAATTTTCAATACAACTCAATATTTGGTTCAATTGGGCTAAAAGTTCAAATTTTAATTAATCAAACAATAATCAAACAACACAATCAACAATCAATTAGTTGATTAACGTTTCAAAATTCATAATTTTGGTACATATACAGAAAATCATGTTTTTGATGCCAAATCACAACAATAAGCCCTATCTAGTTTTGGTTCTCACACCAGTAATTTGAAAATATATAAATCTCACACCTTCGGCACTTGAACATCAACTCTGATGACGATGCATCAATCATCAGAATCATCTCCGGGCAGCTAGAGTGTGATTCTATATCTGTCCAATATATTAAAACTTCGAATATACGTTCATGACGCGTATATGCAAAATCTTTATATACTCGATTGTCCAAATTCAATACAAATAAAATATTCAAATACGTATAAACTGGTTTAAATTTTCAAAACAATATTGTTTTCATTTGAAAAATATACTCTTCACACTCGTTCTAGGATACTACTGATCCTATCTCTAACGAGTCATTCTAATTAGATATTACTAATCCAATATCTGATGAATTCTTACATATTGATCTAATGTGTCTTGTTCTCGAGCTTCGTAAACCAAAGCTCTGATACCAAAATGTGACAACGAGGAATTTCGCTCGATCCGAATCGATCGCTAAACCGAACAAGACCGTTCGAAATCCCTGATTGTTTTGAGAACACAACAAACCGGAACGCATACAGAAGAACATTTCATTGTATATTACAATAATTCCATCAGATTACAAGAATATCACAGAGTATGAATAAATATTACACACAAAATATCAGAGATTTAAATTACATTTAAATACATCGCAGCGGAAAAACAATACAAAGCACAACTGAAAACAGATACACGATTACAGAGCTTTCCGAATACCGCTTCAGCTGTAAATCAGGATCCTGTGAATATAAATCTGCAAAACCAAAACTACTAGCTGCCCATGTCAAAATAAGGGCACCCAGAGTTTAGGTTAGAATAATAAACTCCAGGTCAGTCATGGGACTGGTGTGAGAACTAAAACAGTTATTTAAAACTTTACTTTAAATCAGATATATCAAGGGACCACCCATATAACACGGAACGGGTTTCCTCCTAAGAATACCAGTGCATATAACAATATAGCGCAATGCTTTTTGAAAAAATGAAGTTATTATAAGACCCAGGTCCCATCACACAATGCAACACAAGCCGGAGGATAGGGTTTTCCCTTATAATAGCCAAACATGCTTGGTACGTTAAAAACAAATCATTTGATACTATTATAAGTGTATAGTGTCAAAACAATTTCAATCATAAATATCAATCATAGACGGCATGGGTACCGTATATCATTTCGCCATACTAGGCTCTACAATCAAAACCGCAAAGTCACGTATTTGGAAATTTGATTTCCATCAATGAACCAAGGCAAGGGATCGTCCTCTACCGAATTCGAGACTCTCTAGCATGAGCATGAGGAACAGAACGCATCGTCCCTTAGGAGCCACAGGGTCGGTCCACCGATGTGGATTAAAATGCCTGAACACTGCGTTTCCCTGCCCTTTGGGGCGTAAATGAGTCCAATGACTCCATCGGCTCCACATAGTCACCGATATATCCAAGGCGCCTCGCAACAGCAACAACCACACAGGTGAAAATAATATAAATGTCAGGGCTGGTAGGTCACTGACACCACCCTAGCTAAAAAGAAACGCATGCCCTCCTTGGATCCTTCTCCCATTTCTGGTTCACAACCAGGGTGTGAGGCTCGCGAATCAACGCTACACAAAGCTATGTCACACAGGCCGTGCTTTGATCATCAACCACAAGACTCTGCTTTTCAACAGAAGCCTTGATCATATTTCCACTTAGGCATGCCATACAGGCAATTCACTCCATGAGTTTGATATCCATCAATATATAACCTCTAAGCTCGTACGTCTCAAAGAAAGGGAGTTAAGCAAGACAATAAATTCTCCGTCGCCAAACAGATATATGTTTAATAGAAATCAATCACATAGAAAAAAATCCAACGTCAGACACACAGTCCATTTACAAGTTCGTTCTGGGTCAGAACAAAACCGGAGGCACCTTGTACCTCGCATATCCATCGATCTCCAAGTATGTCTGGACGATCACCAACTGATTCCCTCCTCTTGGGTGTACATCCCAATCAGGATCATCAGTAATCACCCAAACGATGTGAAGACCTTCGGTCTTCGACCACCGTCTTCATCCTCGACACATCGTTGAATCAGTTATTCAGAATGGGTTAAACCCGGTCTTTCTGAATAATCCGCGTATATAATAAACAAGTGTTACACAAACACAACATACACCTCATTCCAATTCATCAATCACTAACCGTAAATTAGTAAGAGAACAATTCCCTAAATATTAACCCTGAAGGCCGAAACCAACATTAGATCAATACCCAGGAAACCATTCATCTTAACTAATCTTCAATTAGTTGCTAAATTTCACATTCTTAAGGAGAGGTTCCCATTAATTTTATCAAAGATAAATTCCTTAAATTTATTCTTTAATCTTCTTTTGAATATCAATTCAAACCAAGTTATGGTTTATCCAAACTAGTCGGGATTAACGAACCTTACCGAAGTAATCATTTGTTTTAATTTCCCAATCCCAACCTATTCATCCCATGAAGTAAAAATGGTAATACTTCATATCTAACAGCACGGTGTTATCGGTAAATTCAATTACCATTTCACGTTCAAATCTAATTAAAAATTTAACTATCACCTGGAGCAAAACTGGTGATACTCCAATCTCGATCATTTCAATCTAATTAAAGATTCATTAAAACTCCACTTGGTTTTAATCTTCCCAAAAATCAATATTAATGATTGTTTAACTTGGGAAATCATATCCTATCTTTAGCTGGGTTAAAGAACCAATGTCCTTTAAAACACGGTTCACGATAAACCTAAAATCACATTCTATTCAATTCCAATTAAATACCATTTAATTGGTACACTTCATTAAATCTAAATAAAAAGATTTAATCTTTTCCTCAACTGGGCTTAAGAATGGTGTTAATGAAGACACCATTCACGACAAACCCAAATCACATTTGATATTAAATACAAGACTCTGAATAGAAAATATATCGGCTTATATTCTGTATCAAATTCTACGACCAACAAATATCGTATTGGAAATAACGATATAAATATATCTTTCAAATTTCCATAACAATATCTGTATAATCACGAAATCCAACATCAAAATATTCTAACGACAATTTCGAAAAAATCCATTCCAATTCAATTATTGGAAATTCTGGTTACTTTCAAAACCATTTCAAATTAGCTTTATTTATTTTAAAATAAATGGAATTATCATTCTAGTTTAAAACTAGTTCGATATAAATCTATTTTTTATCTTTTCAAATATGGAAATTTTCATCCCAATTCTTTCCAAATCATTTCTTATGATTTTACACAAATTGTTACAATTTTTAATAATTTTATCAAGGTCCGTACAGTCGATTTCCATTAACGGCCATCGAACTGCACTTACAGCGACCTTTTCCAAATTTGATTTGGACATAATTCCAAATCCAACCATTAGATTTCTAATTTCTGACATTCGTTAGAAATCTCTTTTCAATACGAACCCAATGGTTCCGGTTTTAGGAGAATCTGATGGTCGGATCTCCCGTAATGTCCGTTCGAAATCAATGGTTGAAATTCACGAATTGCCGCAACGCGGCGCGTTCTATTCAGGCCATTATATTATATATATAATACATAAAATATATACTTTGTTGATTTCCTTTTAAAACGTATTTTATAAATCGTTTTAAATTCGTTTTCAAAACGGTTTCAATTTCATATTCAATTTCGAATCAAAATTGAATGTTCCATATCATTATTCTATAAATGACAATATTTTCAAAACGTTATATTTTGGAATCACTTCCCTTTTCTATAATTATCATAAAAACATATATAATCGATATAAATATCATTCGCGTCAAAATGGCGCATATCTAATCAACACGGCTTTATATTTTTCAATTACTTCATTATTCTATTCAACACATGAATATTTTCTTCAACACACGAATTTTCTTTTATTCAACACATGAATATTCTCAACACATGAGTATTGCCAACAAATGACTATTTTGTTTATTCAACACAAGAATATAATTTATTTTCTAAATTGGAATGAGACCCACTCAATTACCATATAATATTATTTATATGGATTCCATACAACACATGTATATAATAGCAACGATAAATAATCAACTATCATCCAGAGTGCATTCTACACTGTATAAGCATCAAATATAAATATTCAACGATTATAACAGCATGTCAATCAACCGATCGACATACAGCTAATTATTGGGATTAGTGTATGTCAATATCATCCTAACACCCGTGTGGGGTTTCAATCAATCAAACACATATTTTATTTGTGCAGTTGGGCGATGTGTAAAATTTATCTCCCCAATCAATATCAGTCAAATCGGTGTACATAAACAAATCGTTCGTTTTGTAAATGAGTATTTATTTTACTTCAACCCATGAATATATATTTTATTTCAACACATGAATATATATTTTATTTCAACACAAGAATATATATTTTATTTCAGCACATGAATATATATTTTATTTCAACACATGAATATATATTTGACAACACAATCAACAGTCCAATTTCACAACCCAATCAATCAAACAAACAAACCGTCCATGGTCTGTGGACGATGGGTGTCGGGTGCTGCTAAACACCGTCTGCATCCTAGTATATATTTCAACAAGAAAACAAATTAAAATTGAGGAGTTCTCACCTTCGGGTTCCACTCCGCCATTCTTTGATTTTCGATCTAGATTGCATACCTACATTAAAAATCATATTTTTAATCCATTAATAATTATTTCTTTGTATGACTATTTTATAAATAACATACACAAGCTAAAAATCATATTTTTATCTTACTAAAAATATTTCCATAGCTTGACCAGTTTTGAAATGGCATATGTAAGATAGGAATTATATTTTCTGATTTCTAAAAATATTTCCATAGCTTATACTAGATAAAAATCATATTTTTATCGCTTATTTCTATATAAAAATTATATTTTTATATTTCTACTTCTTATATAAAGATCGAATTTTTTTATTTCGCTACATATATAAAGATCAAATTTTTATTATATATATATTATCAAAATCATATTTTTATTATTCCTACTATATAAAAATCACATTTTTATTTATAAAAATCAAATCTTTTTAACTTTAAAAATCTCGCCTTTCATGGATTAAAAATCTCACCTTTCATGGATTGAAAATCGTATTTTTACTCTTCTAAAAATATAATCCTTCATGAAATAAAAAAATCTTATCTTTATGCTAATAAAATTCTAACCTTTAAGCTAATAAAAATCATAGCTTTAACCTAATTAATTAATAATTAAACTCATCATTACCTTTATTAGCGATTAATCACGTCATTAAGGCTAATCAAGCCTTCGTCTTTGTTCTGGAATCGAAACCCATCAGCTCGCATCGAAGATTTCCACTCCATGCCCACTCTGAGCAGCCAGAACATGATCCGCGGTGACCCAGCTTGAGGGAGTAGAGCTTCGCCAGGCTTCGGACGCTCGATTGAGTGCCAAGGAGGGTGGTGATGGGGGGGCGGTGTGCAATAGGGCGACTTTCGTGATTGGAGCTCGCGATGGCTGCTGATCATGGGTGGTGTGGTTCAGTCGAGGGAAGCGACGGGGTTAAAGGGGAAGCGGGTATTCGAGGAATTGGGTTTTCACGATCGAGCAGAAGGAGGGAGGGAGGAGGGGAGGAGAGGCGGAGGGTGCGACGCATGTCGCGGGTGTGGTGGGGACAGGCGGCTACGACAGTGGCTTGGGTGGGCTGGGCGACGCGGTGATTTAGGGTTTTCTTTTTTCTTTTTTTTTTCCAGAATCGAGATTTAGCGTTGAATGGGGAAGGGAGTTGATCGGTTATAGAGAGAGAGGGGTAAGGATTTAAGTTTATTTATTTATTTAATTAATTCTCTAAAAGTTAATTTCTCGTTCGAACTGCAATTCAAACCCAATGACTGTGGCCCCTAGCTAATTACCCCCATTCCTAACACAATGGGATATGCCACGTAGGCCAATTCGATCGTTTCGATCATTTTTCGTCAAAATCAAAATATAAATCTATATATTGAATTTGAACGCGCATTTCAATTTACCGGGGCCACAAACGGACTCTAAAAATTCCCGAAAAATATTTTCTAGCTTCGTATTGACGATATGGTCCTAACAAAATTAATTTTGCCAAATTTTGAGACCGTTTGAAAAATGGCCATTTTCAGGTCGATCGAAACTGATTGAAACTGCCAAAACACGTTTTCCCTTTCCACGCTCACATATTGATTCAAAAAATTACGAATTTTGAAGCCTAGCATTAACTTGACCTCACGGATCCAACAAAAGTGGTTTCGGCGAAAACCGAGGTCGTTTGCAAAATGGCTATTTTTAAGGGCTAAAATTCCATAGCGACTATTCTGAATTTTCAACTGGGCATATCTTTTGATTCCCGCTATGAAATTTCAATTTTTCGGATTCGCGGGAAAGATATTCTCATATAGATTCTAATATTTTTGGTTTTGCCAAAATCCGGTTTATTTTGAAACCTGTACATTCATTTGAAATTTGAAATCGAATTTTCAAACTACCGCACCATTTTCAATTCCTTTTGTATTAATAATAAATATTTATTTTCCAACGACGATCTATATAAATATATACATTCTAATTCTATTCAAAATAAATTTCTCGTTGTTATTATTTAAAATAAATCATTTTAAATATTTAAAATTCATCAATTGCCAAAATAAAAAAATTAAATTGGCTCAGATTTCCGGGTTATTACATATTTAAAACTTTCCTACAAACTATTTTATGTCAACTTAATTGTTCTTTATATTTTATTACTTGAACTAAGTAGTAAAACTTTTAAATTACGTATATACATAATGTTTAAATTATCTTATTTTATTCTACCTATTATATACTATATTTATATATACATTTTATATAAAGATTTCTATTTTATAAGCATCTATTTTTCAAATTATATTAAATGATTGTAATTTTCTTCGGAATGGAAAGTGTTTGGATCTAAAACTGTGTTCAAAAGGATTTGAGATAAATTTTATTCTATTTGAATAGGATTCGATTTCTAAACCAATTTTGATATGGAAATATAAGTTATATTCTACGCGAATATAAATGGACCTCCTAAGGGATTGGAATGAGTTGAAGTGAAAGTATATATTGTATTTGAATATGAATGGATTTCGAACATAAATCAATTTGGAATAATTTGAAATCTTTGAGATAAAATATATTCTATTTGAATATAAGTCGATTTTGAAATATTATATGATTATAATATAAGGATATGGAAATTTATTCTAATTTAGAATATAATCGGTTTGGTTTGATATGACATTTTGATATGAAATTATATTATATTTGAATATAAATTTGGCTTGAAGCAGAATATGATATTTTGATATGAAGCGAACCTTTGTGAAATATAAAAGAACCAACCAATGTGAAAAGATGTAAGCGTTGGTTATTAAAGAGACCGGAGTCGACATAAGGCATACTCTCTGTCAATGTCAATACCACTTTGACAACTGTGAAAGTTATGACGTATCCAGAATGAGTATGATGACTTAGAGGCGATTATTGAATCGAAGAAGATGAACGATGATGAAATAGCCCTGACCTTCGGGTCAGAATTGAAATGACTAAAACAGGTTTTTCTCAATGTATGTGTGTAACTATGATAACCGTTGTATGTTATAACCCAATGTATACTTTTCAATTGTTTTTAAACTGCTATTTGTTTATTATATGTTGTCCTTCCGCTGTGAGATTCTGTGACTGGTTTTTCTCTTCTTCTTTTCTTTTCTTCTTTTTCCCAGTAACTTCCTACATTTGCGATTTGTTTGGGTCGACATGTGTAGTTTATTGTCGATTTGAATGGCCAAAAATCTGGGTCGTTACATTTGGTATCAGAGCGATGGTTAGCGATAACCTTGGCTCTGTTTGGGAATAAACTCATTAGAGATAGGGTTTGTAATGCCCTAGAATGAGTTTGAGGGTATATACTAGAGAGCGTACTTGTATTTTGATATAAAGTGATTTATGTTGTGTTGACTTATTCTTTTGAATATTTATGGGTTCTGGTCGATACATGGGACGCCATAGAATCGATAGGAGTTTCTAAATAATCGATCAGAATGATCGACATAATATGGTTTTGGATATATTTTAAAATATATCAAATATATATATATATATTATTAGTTCAAGTATAAAGTATTCGTTCTAGTAGGTGGTAATATTAAGTTATTACCTATGATGAGTGATTCGATGATAAAACTAATGGTAAAATTTAAATGGTTTGGGAAATTTAAGAATAAAATCCTTTAGTATATTGGGTTGTAGAATATGATTTGCATATAAAATAGAATTGGACTTGAGAACTTGATTCTGGGTTTTTGAAATAGTTTTGCCAAAGTTTGAAATAATATCGTAGTATAAGAAATAATTCTAGAAATTGTTTTCAAAGAATTTTAAATGAAATAAGTGTGTAATCCCTTCTTGGACCTTAAGATAACTTCGGTAATGAGTGCACGCATTATCGGTGTTTATTATGAAGCGTCTGAGTAGGGTAGACCACTCCGTACTTTCATAACTTGTTCGGAAAAGGAGTTTGGATTTAATTTCCAATGATATGTAAAGTTGAGTTTAAGATTTAACCATAATTGAAATTTCTATGTTATGTGTTAATTAGGATTTGGATTTAAAATTTTATGACATGATTTTTCTATAAAATAGTGTAAGTATATATATATATATATATGTTATTTTAAACTTGGTTATAAACCCAGAATCAAGCATTTAAGTTCATTTTTACTGAAAATATTGATTTAGGTACTAAGGTAACTCGATTTATTGGAGTTTTAGATTTTGGAACGAGGAAATGGACGTAAGAATTAAGAGAAAAGGAATGGTAGTAGAAATGCTTAGGCAAGAGAGATAATAAAGTTTAAAACCAATTAAAATTTTGGTCAATAAAGTTGTTGGATAAAAGTTGAAATTAACAGCAAAATGAAATTCAACGGAAATCAAATTAAATAATCGGAAGATTAGGTTGGGTTATGTAAGTGATAGCTCACGACTTGGGAAAAATTTATAAGTTAGTGCAAGGAGGAGTTAAGAGGAAATTTGTGTTGCGAAAAATATAACTTGAGTTGGAGCAATGGGTTAAATTGAAGAAAATCAATTTATGGAGTTTAATAAGTTGATTTAGAATTCATGTTGACTATTTTATTTAGTGAGTAAAATTTGATTCGTACTAGCGAATAATGTTATGTAAGTAAAGGAAAATTTAGTAAACGATAAATGGGTAAGTAAATTAAGGGGTTAAATGGATGAATGGAAATGCCAAAACTAGAAGAAAGAAGAAAAACGTAAAGTAGATATAGAAATTTGCTTATTCAAAATGAGAAAATGGAGAAAAATGAATTCTAATTCGAGAAGTGGAAATATTGAAAAGAGATATAAGAATAAAATTTAACCTCGTTTGGATGGATTTGATGAGATGAAATCGATTGAAAAGGATTAAATAAGCCGATATAGAATTTATATATTGGTGGATTAGGTAAGTAAAACGAAATTTCAAAAATGAAAGAAATAGAATAGTTGTATAAACCATAATTGATCTTAACCCTTGATTTTTGGATTTGAAGTTAACTAAATGGAACGACGCTCAGGTCGTGTAGATGGAGTAATAAGAGTAGTAATGAAAATTTTGATGGATTGACCCATGTTAATGGGATAATGATTTAGAATAATCAAGTTAGTGAGAAGATTTAAAATGAACCAAAGTCTTAACCAAGATTTAATGCTCGACATGAAATGAAAACTTAATAGGAATAATATCGGAATAGAGTGAGCAATGAATGTGAATCAGCTTCTCGAGTAAGGAAGTGATAACAATTTTAAAGTGTTGAAGAACTGCCAAAATTTTTGAATCGAAAGAATTGAAACTTCAAATAAAAGAAATCGATGTTATGCGGAATCGGAAATATTAGATAAGCTGAAGTAAAATGGCCATAACTTTTGAATGGCTGATCAGAATTCGACAACTCCAGACTTTTTAGAAACCTCAGAAACAGAACTAAAACTTTTGTTAATGGAGCCCTATCTAATTTTCATGTTTATTAGGTTGAAAAACAAGAATTAGTCGCAGTTGTATGCGCAGAAAATAAAAATCTGAACTGAATATCAATATTGTTTTGACCATAACTTCCTAACAGAACGTCGGATTTTAATGTACAAGTACAATTTGGAAAGCCCAGGATTTGAACTAAAACTTTTCCTTAATATGCTAAGTGAAATTTTGAGATTTAAAGGGATAAAAACTGAGTTGAACAACTCAGATCTGCATTTTTCAGTGTATGAGCTGAGGTGTTCGCCTTCACTAAAACGATCATAACTTTTGAACGAGTTAACCAAATTCGACGAATAAGGACAATTCGGAAAGCCTGAAACAAATGCTACAACTTTTGCCTAGTGTGCTTTGGTAAAATTCCATCATCTAACGGGTGATAAACCTCAAATTGTTCGCTGGCCTGTCTCGAGTATCATGGTTGTGGTTGAAATGCTAATATATGTTATGTAAGTTGTGTACATTCGCCACTTAACATATACATATACATGTTCAATTATTATGCGTATGTGAGTTTGTAGCAGGTGTAAGGAAGTCGCGCTACGCCTTGGAGCTCACTTGCACTAAATATTAAAGTACTAAGGTAAATAAATCCGCAAATAAATGCTAAAAGAGGTACGTATTCGAGTTATATAATTGCATGGTCACATACATACGGTGTTTCCCCTTTTTTGGGATGCCTCATTGAATGATGAGATGTATATTTGAATTTTATATATGTTGTGATTTCCTGACCTCTCCGTACAAATGAGATGCTACCAAAAAATTTCGTGATTTCGGGAGAGAAAATTTATGAGATTCTTCAACTATATAACTTATTTTATAAATGTTATTTATATGTATGAATTTGAATGTATGATTTGTTTAATACCTCATTTCGTTCTCTTTTCGAGGACGAAAAGATTTTAAGTGGGGGAGAATGTAACATCCCATATTTTCTGTATATTTAAATTTTGATTTAAAATAAATAAAATGGTATAATATTAGAGAAAAATCAAATTTTGTAGATTTAAAATGAAAATTATCGTTGGAATTGAGTAAATAAATTTTCAAATTTAGCTTTATTTGGAAATATTATGATTGGGATTTAATATTTAAATGATTGAATAAAAATTGAGTTGTTAAGTTAAATTTGAAATTTAAAGTAAAATCCAAATAATCAAATTTGGGAATCTAATTACATGAAATATATTTGCAAAGTAGTTAAAAGTTAATTTTAATGATAATAGTGATAAAGTAAATTGCTTTGAGTATAATTGAGATTTTAATTTAGTTATATTGATAATGAATTGAAGATTTTAATTTAACATTAATGAAACTGAACAGAATTGAGTTATTTAAATTTTAAATGGAATTCAGATTTTTTTTTTTTAAATTTGTAAAGAATTGAATACGGGAACTTAATATTCGCGAAATCAATTTATAATGGGATTTAAAAAGGGAATTCAAATTTAAGTGATTTAATGGTGGAATTTTAAGTCGTAAAATTTTAACTGAAATTCAAATCAAAATTCAAATAATCAAATTATGATTTAAAAATGTGTGAAATTTATTTGTAGAATTTATTTAAGTTATAATTTGATTTAAATTTGAATTTAATAAGTATTTAATTTGAAATTAAAACAGTTGATGAATATTTGAATATTTTATTTATTTAATTAACTGTAAAATTTAACAGTTTTGTCGACTGTCTCGGAATTCGACGAAACTGGCATCATCGGAACCAGAACGGTGAATTATGATAGGATTTAAATTTGCGTAACAACCGGGTTTGTCGTTTGACCGTAAAAGAGAAAGTGTGAAAGGAAACAATGTTATAAGATAATTGGTTGTTCTTATATTAAACCTTCCATACTTTATAAAAAAACCAATCAACCACTCCACCTGCCATTGTCATTACACGTGCACCTTCCTCCATCTGATTTTCTTCTTAATGGCTGAAACAAATACTCAAACCCTAGTTTCAAAAGGAAATCCAACTCAAAAATTAAATCTTCACAAACCCTATCGTATTACCTATCAAACTGAAGCTCTCAACGATACGAACCTGCGGGTACCTTCTGTTTCGACATGCAATGCCTGAGGTTACCGGAAATCGCAGTCAAAGGGAAAATTTTTTGAAACCTAATTGTCAATTTGGGGACTTTCGATTTGCAACATAATCGCAGAAATTAACTTCTGGGTTTTGTCGGGGATAGCCTGTGGAGTCGAACGGTGGTGGTCGCAGGCCATATCATAGCCGGAGGAGTGGGAATTCTGCATTTTAGGGTATGGAGGCAGTTCCGTTCTTTGAGGCAGCGGCGGAGCTCCAGTTCGTCAGAGGTGACAGGTCCGGGATGGGAAGATGCGCCTTGGTTCAGGCGTCAGAGCGCCGGAGGTCTCGCGTCTTATGGTGGCCGGAGCGATAAGTATTTGGTGGTGAAAGTTCGGTGTTGAATGGGTGTTTCCGCATTCACTGTAGCGCGTGGAGAGAGGAGCGAGAGTTTGGGGAAGGTGCTGACGTGTCCAATTGAGAGTGGTGAGAAGTTTGGTTTATTAATTTTTATATAATTTAAATTTCAAATAGTTAAACATAGATAACTTTCACATGTGAGGTCGGATTTGAGCGCGGTTCGTTGTGGTGTGATCGTGGTGAAATTGCGGACGTTTTGACACTGGTTTGGCTGTGTTTGGAGACAGTCAAATTTTGGGCTTTAGTTGGATATTCGAACAACTAAGGACGCAAAGGTGAGTGATTTTCTCATTTACAAAATACTGAATTATTCCCATATTTATTGAATTAAATTGTGAAATAAGCTGGTTGCTGTAACAACCTGAAATTTTGGGGCCAATTTAAAATTTATTTTAAGTGATTTTAATAAGTTTGATATTTAAATAATCTATTTTAAATAATAATGATCACAAATTTGATTTAAATCGAAGTTAGAATGAATGATTTAATTTTAATTAACAAAAGAGTTAGAAATAACGCGGTAGTTTGAAAAGTCAAACTTGAACTTTGACTGACCATACAGGATGCAAAATTTAACGGATTTTAGTGAAACCAAAAATATTAGAATCTATTTAAAAATATCTTTCCAACGAATCCGAAAAATCGAAATTTCATAACGGGAATCAAAAGTTATGTCAAAATTAAAATCTAGAAAGGTCGCTATGAAATTTATAAGGTCAAAATGCTACTTTTTGCATACGAAGGAATTTGAACTCGAAACCACTTCCATTGAGTTCAGAATGATGTTTCTACATTGAAAAACAGTAAACACTTATATGTTTTGAGTTTCGGGGTTTATTTGTTTAAAAATGTATTTTTAATATTAAATATATTGGCCTTAAAAATAGTCATTTTTCAAACGACCTCGGTTTTCGACGAAATCACTTTTGTTGGAACCGGAATGTCAAATTATTGCTAGGTTTCAATTTACAGAATTTTTCGAATTAATATGTGAACGTGGGAAAAGAAAATGTGTTTTGACTATTTCGGTTAAATTTAGTGAAAATTAGGCACACATCCCTAAAATTAAAGTTAATTAACATGTAATCCTCCCGCTTTAAATTATACTTTTCGCATCCCTATTTTTTTTTCGGGTATTCTTTTTCCGCAAATACCCTTGTTCAAATTAACGCATTTTTCTTTTCATGGCGTCTTCATGGATTTGATTCATACGGCTATTATTTAGAGAGAATATTTTAGTTGATTTAATGTTGCTGTCGTCAGTGTTTTTTTTTTTGAGATTCAATATTCGATCTAATTGCGATTTGTTGAAGAATCTAATATTCGATTTCTTCAGCGATTGAGAGATATAATGAATGTTTCATCTTCAAGGTAATTTGCGCTTTTTTTTTCATACGTGTGTTATTATTATTTTCGATTTGTTTTGATGTATTTATTATTATTTGTAAGGCTTCTTTTGTGAGATTAAATTTCAATACATTTGTACAACTGTGCATACAAGTTTGCTAATATTTTTATTATGTGCTTACAAGTATGAAACTATTTTGTATTTTGGATAAGAAATGTATGCAATTGTCCTGAATATGTGCATATAAGTATGCAACTATTTTGTATATGTGCATATAAATATGCAACTTTTCATAAATAGTGGATAAAATTGTACGCTTCTAAATTGAATATGCGCATACAGATATGCAATTGTTCCCTATATGTTCATACAGATATGCAACTATTCTGAATATATGTAATACAACTATTATTAACAGTTGCATAAAAGTATGCTGATATTCTGGATATATGTGTACATGTATGCATATAATTATAATATGCTGCAAACGTGTGTGTAGTTTTATTTGATTAATGCTGATAAGGTTTATTAATAATTCTCTTCTTTGTATAATAGTGTTCCTGCTAATGTTGGTGTATTGGTCTTGTTGAAGTTTGGGAATGATAGCTTTTCTATACGTCTTTATTTTGATAGTACTGTTGATATTGTGAGAGATGCTGTTTGTGGTAAATGGATTGATTTAAGTCCATTGTCATTTGAATTGTATCACATTAGAGATGGCTTGAGAAGGAATATTCAAAGTAATTCTGATCTTCGATCTATTCTATTGTTGGCTGCACATAATCATGAGGATTATTTGGTTTTTTTTGTTGAGGTCAATCATAGTAGTTCGTCAGTTAACAATGATAGGTCAGATGATGTTTCTTGTGGTAGTGATTCTTCTTTTTCTAGTACATGTGATTCAAACAATCAATTGAAACAATTGTTGAGAAGTGATTTGAATCAACCTGTTTTTTCTGGTGTTGGTCAGCAATTTCCAGGAGGTGTTACTGAATTTAGGTTGTATGTGATGATGTATAGTATGAAGACTGGATACAAGCTTAATTTGGTTAAGAATGACAAGGAAAGAGTTACAGCCGTTTGTTCTAAGCAAAATTGTACTTTTAGGATTCATGCTTCTGTTAAGTTCAATCTTCCTGGCTATTTTGTTTTAAAGAGATTTCAACCTAATCATACTTGTGGTGCTGGAATTCATGATATAAACAATCCTGTTGTATCTATCAAATTCATTAAGTTGTTAGTTTATGATCATATTCATTCTAATCCATTAATGAAGACCAAGGATATTATTAATTTGTTTCAAACCGAGTATAATGTTATTTTGAAGTATTACTATGCATATAGTGGGAAGAAGTTGGCATTAGAAGAGTTACATGGAAGCGATATAATGTCTTATCATCATTTGCAGTCATTTTGTGATGCTGTTATTACTACTAATCCTGGGAGTAAAGTTGTGTTGGAGTGTAATGATGATACACGTCAATTTGAAAGGGTTTTTATTGGTTTCGAAGCTTGTGCACATGGATTTCAATATTGCCGTCCTTTAATTTTTGTTGATGCTACTTTTATGAAAGGAAGAGCTCAAAGTTGTTTGATGGCTGCTACTGGTAAAAATGGAAATGAAGGTATGGTGTTTTGTCAGTTTATAACTGTATGTGTATGCATAAAAGTATGCAGTTATATTTATTATATGCATTCATGTATGCAACTATTCTGGATGAATGCATAGGGATATAATAATCTCCTATATGTATGCATACAATTATGCAGCTATTCTTAATACATTCATAGAAGTATGTAAATATTATGAATACATGCATTCATTTGCATGCATCTATTCTGAATAAGTGCATACTTGCATGCATCTTTTTTGAATAAGTGCATATATGCATGCATCTATTGTGAATAAGTGTAAATATTATGAATACATGCATTCATTTGCATGCATATATTCTGAATATGTGCATACTTGCATGCATCTGTTCTGAATAAGTGCATATATACATGCATTCATTTGCATGCATCTGTTCTGAATAAGTGCATACTTGTATGCATCTGTTTTGTAAATTTGCATTCAAGTATGCTATTATTTGGAATACACAATAATGCAACTGATCTAAAAATTTGCAAAAATTATTTATAATTGTTGCTGATTTTATTTTTTGTTTGATAATATGTTTGTTTCTGTTAACAGGTTTTTTTCCTTTAGCAATTGCTATTGTGTCTGGGGAAGATGAAGACAATTGGATTTGGTATTGTGAACAACTGAAAGAGTTTCTTAAGGATGATAGTAGAAGCTTTGTTTTCATTTCTGATCGTCATCCTGGTATTCTTGTTGCTATTCCAAAAGTGTTTCCAAATTCAGTTCATGGTTCTTGTGTTTATCATTTGAAGAACAATTTAAAGGTTACTCTAAAATCTGAATTTTCCAAACCAAACAAGAAGTTGTTGTTAGATTTGTTTGCACGAGTTGCTTATGCTTCTAATTTGATTAATCTTAATGCTGCATTGAAGAATTTTAGAGATGTTGGAGGATCCAAAGTGGTAAATTTTTTGAGCGGAATTCCTTTTGAGAAGTTTGCAAATGTTTTTTTTCCTGGTTGTCGTTATGGTGAGATGTCTTCTAATTGTTCGGAGAGTTTTAACAAATGGATTTTGGAGGAAAGACATTTACCAATTACTGCTTGTTTGGATAAAATTAGAATGAAGTTAATGAAACTTATGTCTGACCGTCGTGAAGTTGCTTCTACTTGGAATAGTGTTTTATGTCCTGTGATTGAAACTCGATTAAGAAACCTTTATTTGGAAGGAGCTTCGTGGTTTGTTATCAAATCAAGTGAATATGTGTTTGAAGTTCATTCTCCGGTCCATCAATCCGTTGATTTACATAGTCGAGTGTGTTCTTGTAACATGTGGCAAATTAATGGTTTTCCTTGCTCTCATGCTATACGATGTATTTTAAGTTGTGAGAATTTGGATGTGTATGACTACATCGAAGATTACTTCAAAGTTTCTTATTTTCGATTAGCTTATTCTCATGCAATCAATCCTATCATAGACTTTATGGGTGAAGATGTTGCAATTGAAGATGCAATTATAGCTCCTCCAAAAGGTAGAAGAATGCCCGGTCGTCCATCGTCTTCTAAAAGGTTAAAATCTGCTGGTGAATTTACAAAGACTATTAGATGTGGGTTATGCAAAAAGTTGGGGCATAACAAAAGGACTTGTTCTTCACAAGGAAACTAATTGCAATTTGGTTTAGTATTTTGATATGTTTGTAACTAGTTTGAATTTTTCTGTTTTGTTGTTTACTGTTTGTAACCAAGTTGAATATTTCTGTTATGTTTGTAACTTTGGTTTATTATTTTAATGTTTCTGTGCTGAAGTTTGGTTTTGTATTTTGAATATTATTGTCAATATATGTGTTCTGTTTTGCATACATGTATATATGCATACTGTGAATGAATGTAAGTAGCCTGTTGTTTTCCTGTATATATGCATACATGTATGCTGCTATTTAGAATGTTTAGCATTCTAGTATGCAACTTTTCTGTATAGATGCATACATTCCGGCTATAGATTTGTATACAGTACACATTCATACTGTGAATTTGTGTTTAGTGTTTTGTGATGAAGTTTGGTTTATTGTTTATGTGAATACTGTGTATGAATGTAAGTAGCCAGTTTTTTTTGCTGTATATATGCATACATGTATGCTGCTATTTGGAATATTAGCATTTTAGTATGTAACTTTGCTATATAGATGCATACATTCCGGCTACAAATTTGTATACAGTACATATATATTCAGATTTTCTTAATATGAGCATATGATTTTGCATTTACAATGATTAGATGCATACATTCGAGTAATAAATTGGTATAAAGAACATAAATTCACGTTTTCTAAATATACGCATATAAGTATGCAACTATTTTGGATATGTACATAATAGTATGCGATTTTTTAACAATTAATTGAATCAGCAACAGTAATGTAAGAAATATAAGTAAAATTGAACGAACTTAACACAATACAAAAAATTACACATTGATTAAGCTTGAAAACTAGATAATCACTTGCCAATAGTTCGTACATTGTACTTTAGTCAGAATATTTACAATACTTTTATCAGTGTGTTTTAGCCAAAATATTTACAAGAAGTGAAAAGACCATTTTCCATAAATTTAAGCAGAAGGTTTGTTTGCATCTGAAAATATAAAGTTCTGTGTCAGATCTTCTTCTGGAGTCCAACTATGAGGTTTGCGATTGAGAAGTTCGTAAGCAAGCTTGGCCCGTTGTAGATAAATAGTCGCAGGCTTGTACATTTCATCCTGTTTATCAATTTCTTTGTACTCGCTTCTCTGTTTCATCATGTTAATAACGAACATTCCACAATCGACCCTGCGGAATTTGTAAAACATGATTAATATTATGCTAGTATTTAAGAAAGCTGCATACAAGTATGCACATATTCATACTATATCAGTAAATAATTGTAAATACAAGTATGTAAATACAAGTATGCATACAAGTGTAAATTAATTGTAAATACAAGTATGCAATTATTTTTATTTACTTACGTGGCGCCTTGTTGTGGGCAATTAGCAATTTCAAGTTGTCCATGTTTCTGAAAATTCTTGTTCTCTAGCTTTTTCAGCAATCCACTGATGTAAATTCTCTGTATATGTATAAAAAAACACATACATATGACTATTTATAACAGTTTATATACTAGTTTGAATGTCAATTATCTTCAATTTACATACAAAATCTCTTGCAAGTCTTTGGTGATTTCCTCCTTCACGATGATTTTTGTTGGAATCGTAATGTATCCATCTTCTACTGTCTTTTATAAATTCTAACAATGAAAAATGGTTTCCCTCGTGGATAGGAATCAATATTTTTGTGCTTGTGTTGTAGAATGTTTGCACTTTTTTATCTATCAAATACTCTCTGTTTTCTGATGATTCATTCTTAATTAATGCCTGTAATTGCAATCATTTTAGTGAGCAAAATTTTTGATGTTATAAGAAAATTTTGCTAGAAAATTAATAAAAACTTACAGAAGCAATAGTTCTGATGTACATGATTTCTGGATGGTCGTTGTTGATCTCATGTGCACACCAGTCAATTATCTGTTTAAATTAGTAGATTGTAAATGTTAAGGAAAACTTCCAGCTAATAATCATCATATGATACTATATTTGAATTTGACTGCGGCTATACCTGTGAGTCAAGGAATCCTCCAGCTATCAAATCAGCCAATGAAACTCCAAAAATGTATATGTCTGCGTCGCCATTAAGGTATGCACTTCTACTGCTAATTTATGTAATATATTTAGAGAATTTCTAGAAATATATTAGCACTGATCTATGCATCTAATCTTAATAATTGCATATATATATATATACAACTTTTATTTTTAATTAAAACATTTAGAAAATTTAATTAAGTTTTTAAGTAATTTTACCCCAGGTCTGAATTTGAAAAACTAGTTTCTGGATTTGATCCTCTGGTAGTTTCTTAACATTGTTAAATTTCCTGACGTCCATTTTTGTTCGTACATTCGTTTCTTCTGATGTTGTTCTCATCTCATAATCCTCAACAATCACGGTTTCTGTTTGTTCCTGTTTTTTTCTGTTTTTTTGGGCTGCAGCTGAGAATAATATAAGATATCAGCAATGTATTGATGGAAACTTTCTATTTGGAACATTATTACCACTAGAAATTATTTTTATTTTTTTTACATTTTTGATTTCTAACATTTTGAAGCTTCAGCTTCTTTTGCTTCCCGTTGTCATTATTCTTCTCCAGCTCTTTTATGTCTTCTGATTTTTCATCATCAATTTTATGATCATTATTCTTTTCCATGTTATCTATTTACATATTATTAATCTCATCAATAAGTGAATAGATGCACACAAGCAAGCAACTATTCAGAAATAGCTGCACACAAACATGCAACTATTTTTGAATAGTTGCAAACAAGCATAGAACTATTCTGAACAAATGCACCCAATCATGCAACAATTAGTAATAGATGCACATAAGAATGCAATAATTTTGTTATACTGTATTGCTTAAAACTAAATAATGTGTTCATTATTTATTACCATCAGAATACTATAATTATTTTTTACCTTTTTCCTTTTCCACCTCCTTCTGTTCTTTCTCCACCTCCTTCTGTTCTTTGTCCACCACGTTCTTTTCTTTCTCCATCTCCTTCTCTGGCTTCTTTGGCTCCTGTTTCTTCTCCACATCTTTCTGTTTTTTCTCCGCCTCCTTCTCTGGCTCCTCTTCCTTCTGTCCAACCTCATCATTGTTCTTCTCTGTATCTACTTCCATGTTATCAATGCGATCAATATTTCTTGTATCAGCTTTTTTATCTTTATCCTGCATGCCAACATCTAATTTTTTTTGCGGTTCTTCATTTCCTTCTTCTTCTGCAGTGTTTTCTTTTTCCACATTATCTCTGTCAACATTTTCATTCTTGTCACCTTCGGCACTTTTATTCTCATCATCATCGGCATTATTATTCTCATCTTCATTTTCATCGTTCATATTAAGCTTTTCCTGCTTTTCATCCTCACTCTCGTCATTATTTTCACTTTCATTGTCATCGTTCATATTATCATTTTTCTTCTTTTCATTCTCACTCTCATCGTCATACTCAACCTCACTTTTATTCTCAATCTTATCCTCATTATCCTCTTCCTCTTCATTATCCTCACTTTCATTGTCATTATCCTCACTTTCATCATTATCCTCATTTTCAATTGCATTTGCATCTTTTATTCGAAGTTGTACTTTTCTTCCCTTTTCTTCACTCTCAGTGCTTTCGTCACTCTCAGTGCTTTCTTCACTCTCATTAATTTTCTCACTATCAGCGTTTTCGTCACTCTCCTTATTTTCCTCACTTTCATCTTCTTTAGATTCATCACTGTCAGCAAGTCCTTGTAGCCTTTTTTTAACCTTAAATTTTCCTGTTTAAGTTGTTTATTTTCTTGTTGTAGCTTTACTATCAAGCTCGTGTAATTTTCCACCCGTTTTTGGTAAACCGCTTCGTACTCTTTGTCTTTGTAAATAGCTTGTTCTAACAGTTCTAAATCCTTTCCTTGGGACTCCTGAAAACAAAGGGAGCAAATGTTCAACTAATACTGAAAATAAATGCAGTAAAGTAAGCATCTGTAGAAAATAAGTGCATACATCCATGCATTTTTTATACAGATGAACACATAGATGCATCTGTTCAAAATATATGCGCAAATATATGAAACTGAATTTGACTGTTGTGAATAGACACATAGATGCGTGCAATTGTTAAGATTATAATCATACATGGACGCACCTCTTTATAATAGATGCATACAAGTATGTAACTATTCCTATATATCTGCATAGTTGTATGCAACATTTTTAATATGACACTAAAAAATTATTCAAAATTAAATATCACTTACAGTTGTGTATTTGATGTTTATTAACATGTTTGGCTTCAACAATTTTATATTCCATTTTGCAGCCAGGGGATATACATCACTGTATTCTTTCTTTGTATTTTTTAGAACATAGGTTTTTTCGCAAACCCACCACTGGAAAAAAAATTATTTATTATTAGAATGAACAATAATTAAATAAGAAACACACAAAAAAGTTCAAAATAGTACCAGCAATAGTGTCACATAAGCATTAATCTTGCGTGGTGTATCACAGTATTTTTCCACCTGGGTTATGAGATGGTTGTGTATGGTTTTTGGCCAAGATATTTTCATTAATTTTTGGCTGCATACACAATATGGAATCAAGGTCCATGGTAAGCTGTATTTTGTGTTTGTTAGAAGAAATGTTGCGGCCAAATAAAGAAGAATAAGCTTCACTGCAACAAATTTTGCTTCGGCTGTGTCTTCTTTTAATGTCAAAAAAATCCGTCTCTTTATATTTTTCTTGTTGACTGAGGCTTCTCCTTTAAAATATCTTTCCATGAACGATTTATATTCTTCATCTTCCTTCTCTTTCTTTTTCAAGTGCCCTGTTGTTTTTATTATCTGTCCTTGTATTGGAGCACCTAGTAAATCTGCAACATCTTCTTGTGTAAAAGTTAGCATGATATCACCAAACTGAAAATATTTCAAGTTCTTCTTGTAGTTCTTGATGATGAGATCTAAAGTTGTAGAATTTTTAATGGTTTCTGCAGGTGAAATGAGCCCATCAAAAATCATGTTAATAAACTTGTAGAGCGGCAGGTTTTTCAAATATTTTGAATGTTGTGATGTAAATAGTTGATCTTTGTTTATGTTTTCCACCAACTCAATGAACGCCTTAATATTATTTCTATAAACATTGTCCTTCCTGGGAAGCATTTGTTCATCTTCAATTTTCCTTCGTTTGATTATTGGTGCATGTTTTGAAAGGTTTTCGGTGAGAATTATTGCTGTTTCTTTTTGAATCTCTTCATTATCTCCTTGTTCAACATTTGCTCTCTGTAATAAGGGTTAAAAAAAATTTAAATAAGTTTTGAATATATGAAGATATTTGAGCACTTTTGTGCGACTATTCTTAATAAAATTACACAATCGTGCAACTATCATAAATAATAACACACAAGTGTGCAACTATCCTGAATAATAGCACAGAAGTGTGCAACTATCCTGAATAAAAGCATATAGGAAAGAAAATATCCTTAACAATAGAATATAGGAATGCAACCATCGTGAGTAAAATCATAGAAGCATGCAACTATCCTGAATAAAAGAACACAATAACGCAATTATCCTTAATAAAAGCACACAAGCATGCAACTATCCTGAATAATAGCACACAAGCTTACAACTATCCTGAATAAAAGTACACAAGCGTGCAACTATCTTGAATAAAGCACACAAGCGTGCGACTATCCTGAATAGAAGCACGCATGTGTGCCACTATCCTGAATAAAAGCTCGCAAGCGTGCGACTATTCTGAATAAAAGCACACAAGCGTGCGACTATCCAGAATAAAAGCACGCAAGCGTGTGACTATCCTGAATAAAAGCACGCAAGCGTGCAACTATCCTGAATAAAAGCACGCAAGCGTTGGAATATCCTGAATAAAAGCATGCAAGCGTGCGACTATCCTGAATAAGATCACGCAAGCGTGCGACTATCCTGAATAAAAGCACACAAGGGTGCGACTATTCTGAATAAAAGCACATATGCGTGCGACTATCCTGAATAAAATCACGCATGCGTGCGACTATCCTGAATAAAAGCACGCATGCATGCCACTATCCTGAATAAAAACACACATGCATGCCACTATCTTGAATAAAAGCACGCATGCGTGCGACTATCCGGAATATAAGCATGCATGCATGCGACTATCCTGAATAAAAGCACACAAGCATGCGACTATCCTAAATAAAAGCACACAATCGTGCGACTATCCTGAATAAAAGCACACAAGCGTGCAACTATTCTGAATAAAAGCACACAAGGGTGCGACTATCCTGAATAAAAGCACACAAGCGTGCGACTATCCTGAATAAAAGCACGCATGTGTGCCACTATCCTGAATAAAAGCACGCATGCGTGCGACTATCCAGAATAAAAGCACGCATGCGAGCGACTATCCTGAATAAAAGCACGCATGCGTGCGACTATGCTGAATAAAAGCACACAAGCATGCGACTATCCTGAATAAAAGCACACAATCGTGCGACTATATTGAATAAAAGCACACAAGTGTGCAACTATCCTGAATAAAAGCACACAAGCGTGCGACTATCCTGAATAAAAGCACGAATGCGTGCCACTATCCTGAATAAAAGCACGCATGCGTGCGACTATCCTGAATAAAAGCACGCATGCGTGCGACTATCCTGAATAAATGCACACAAGCATGTGACTATCCTAAATAAATGCTCATAAGGGTGCGACTATCCTGAATATAAGCACACAAGCGTGCGACTATCCTGAATAAAAGCACACAAGCGTGCGACTATCCTGAATAAAAGCACGCATGCGTGCGACTATCCTAAATAAAAGCACGCATGCGTGCGACTATCCTTAATAAAAGCATGCATGCGTGCAACTATCCTGAATAAATGCACACAAGCACGCGACTATCCTAAATTAAAGCACACAAGGGTGCGACTATCCTGAATAAAAGCACACAAGCGTGCGACTATCCAGAATAAAAGCACACAAGCCTGCAACTATCCTGAATAAAAGCACACAAGGGTGCAACTATCCTGAATAAAAGCACACAAGCGTGCAACTATCCTGAATTAAAGCACACAAGCATGCAACTATCCTGAATAAAAGCACACAAGCGTGCGACTATCCTGAATAAAGGCACAGAAGCTTGCAACTATCCTAAATAAAAGCACACAAGCGTGCAACTATCCTAAATAAAAGCACACAAGCGTGCAACTATGCTGAATAAAAGCACACAAGCGTGCGACTATCCTGAATAAAAGCACACAAGCGTGCAACTATCCTGAATAAAAGCACTCAAGCATGCAACTATCCTGAATAAAAGCACACAAGCGTGCAACTATCCTGAATAAAAGCAATCAAGCGTGCAACTATCCTGAATAAAAGCACACAAGCGTGCAACTATCCTGAATAAAAGCACGCATGCGTGCGACTATCCAGAATAAAAGCACACAAGCGTGCGACTATCCTGAATAAAAGTACACAAGCGTGAAACTATGCCGAATAAAAGCACACAAGCGTGCGACTATGCTGAATAAAAGCATACAAGTATGCAACTATCCATAATAAAATCATCCAAGAATGCAACTATCGTGAATAAAATCACATATGTGTGCAACTATCATGAGTAATAGCACAAAAGTGTGCAACTATCCGGAATAAAATTATGTAATCAAGCAACAAACATTAATAAAACCATATTAATAATTTTATTCGGAATAAAATTATGAATAACAACATTTACGCATGCGACTATCATTAATAAAACCACACAAACGTGCAAGAATTTACAATAACAGCATTCAAGGATGCAACAATTTTAAGTAACAGCAAATTTTGATAATAATTCGAAAATTCAGTAAATACTGAAGCTTTTTAGTAACTAAGTACAATATTTGCCACAATCACTTTCGATTATTGTTGTTTACAATCTATAATATACATTTTTCATAAACAGTGAAATATGAAATAAAGAATACAAAAATATACCTTCCCTCGCACCATTGTTGATAAAACGACAATGATTTTCCAGTTTTCAGAAGATCGAGATTAAGTGAAGATCGCGATTAGGGTTTGATTTATTTTGTTGATCGACTGATTTAGAACATTGATTTGTTGTATGTAGTCGCGGTTAGGTTTTTGAGGCGACATAAGGGTAAAACTGGAAATAATTGACCCGCATTCAAAAATAGGGACCTAAATTTTAATGTTACAGCGGCTGGACTTTTTTTTAATTTTGAAAGTTAAAAGGGATGTTAGCCTAACGTTCTCTTAAATTTAAACGCCTTAAAAATAGGCATTTTTCAAACAGTCTCAGAATTCAACGAAATACATTTTGTTGGACTCGTATCATCAAAACAAAGCTAAAAATGATTTTTTGGTAATTTTTAGAATTAAAATATAATTATAATTGATTTTTTAGTGTAAACGGGCAAATTTTTGACTTTAAAAATTCATTAAAAAATTCATACGAGCTCAGAATCGAACGAAATTAATTTTCATATGTCACAGCATCAAAACATAGCTAAATATATTTTTCGAGAATTTTTTAAGTTAATTTGTGACCTCGGTGAATTTAAATGTACGGTAGAAATTAAATAATTAATTTAATATTGTATTTTCAAGTAAAACCGAAAAAAAACTGCTGTATATTTCGGAATTGGACCTTGGGACATAGCCCATCGCGTTCAGAAGGCCTCAAAACGTTAAGATCGACAGTAAGCATGCCCAAATCCGAGAAAGTCCAAAAATCCACTTTATTTCACGAAATTCGGAATTAAACATTAAAATAATATTAAAAAAACGAAACCCTAGAAACAATGGCCAGCCGCCGCCCAGAATTCGAAGGCTGAAAATGCACGAAACTTCAAATGCTAAGATCTCTCAATCCGTTCGACGAAAATTGACGTATAACCTATCAAATCGAAGAGAATTCAGAGGGCTACAAATCTATACGGTTAAGATCGGATTTTGGTGCACAGTTTTCGCGAATTCTGGCCGAGAACAGGCTGCGTTTTTGGGTGTTTTCGGGTTGAGATTGGAGGCCGAGTTCGACGGGTTTGGGGGTGTTGGTGGCTCTTGGCAAGGCGGTCGTGGTGGTGACATTTGATCGGACGATGGTGGCTTGTATTGGGGTGCGTGTAAAAGGAAGAAGGAGCGGCTATGGGTTGGTTCGGCCGTGCGTGTTACGATGGGAAGAAGAAGGTCCGCACATTTTTTATATATTATTTTATTATTTAATTATTTAATTACCCGATCTTTAAAAATTCATAAATTCTTCATACGAGAGCCGATTGACGAACCGTAAATTGCGTTGGAATCACAAAATTAAGAGCTTCGCGATGGCGCAGACCGCAGCTGAAACGGAGACAGTAAAATTTTGGCCAAAAATTCAAGGTGAGGATTCTAATTTTATTTGTTTAATTAATTATAAATTATTTTCTTGCATTAAAAATAATTGTTGATCATTTAATTCTGACCTGAAATGTTGGGTGTTGTTTGGAGTGATAATTGTTGCTTGTTGAATGATTGTTGTACATGATTTGCAAATCCGCTTGGAATTATATATATCTTATTTGCGGTTGGAGAATTGGATCTAAAATGAGATTAAAACATATTTTATTCAGCATATATATATATATATATATATGTGTAAAAAATTTGTTCATATAAAAGATCAAATGTATAAGACAACAAATTTTGTAAATTTGTTGAATTAGAATTTTCAACACCTGTAAAACACAGAATTTCGGTCAATTTGTTAAAACATAATTTGCAACAAAAAAAAACATTGTTGTTATATTTGTTGAACTAGATTTTTCAACAAAATAGAACAAACATTTTTATGTCTTTTTAATGAACTAGTTTTTCAACAAATATATATATATATATATATATATATATATATATATATATATTTGTGTAATGTTATTTACATTAAAGGTATGGAATTAAAAGAAAATCAACATTTTCTTTGTAAAATGTTATATTAAAAGAGAATCAACATTTTCTTTGTAAGATGCTACATTAAAGAAAATTAACATTTTATTTGAAATGAATTATGCATACAAAAATCACATTTTTGTTCGCATTAAAAAGTATGAAATGAACATGTATATTTTTATATAGTAAAGTTGATATTTTTACTTTGTAAAATAGAAAAGATAATATTTTCTTATTGTAAAATAGTAAAGTGATATTTTTACTTTGTAAAATAGAAAGGTTAATATTTTTACATTGTAAAATAAAAAAGATCATATTTTTACGTCGTAAAATAGTAAAGCTAATATATTATAAATATAAAAGATGATATTTTTGCATTGTACATTAAAAAAAAACAGTAAAAAAAAGAAGAAGATGTTTTTACATTGTATGGAATGAAACATATTTTTATATGTTATTTATGAATTTTCATCGCATGAAATAAATAACATTTTTTTATGTTATTTATGAATGATTTTTCATCGCATGAAATAAATTACATTTTTATATGTTATTTATGAATGATTTTTCATCGTATGAAATAAATAACATTTTTATATGTATTTATGAATGAATTCACACCGTATGAAATAAATTACATTTTTTGTATGTTATTTATGAATAAATTTCCACCGTATGAATAAAATTACATTTTTATACGTAATTAAAAAGGTGAATTTTCTTTGCATAACAAAGGTTACATTTTTATATGTAATTTATATATTAATTTGCAGCGTATGACAAAAATTGAATTTTTTTTATGATATAAAAATGTAAATTTACATTGCATAATTAAAATTACATTTTCAATGTAATTTAGAGATGAAAAATAACGGTAGAATGAAAATTACACTTTTACATGTAATTAAAATGTGAATTTGCACTGTAGGATAAAAACTACATTTTTAGATGTAATTTAAATATGAATTTATGTCGTATGATAGGAATTACATTTTTTCTATGTAATTAAAATATGAATTCCCATCGCATAATAAAGATTACATTTTTCTATGTAATTTAGATGTGAATTAGGATGATAAAATAAAAATGACATTTTTCTATGTAATTTATATATGAGTTATATCGGTATGATAAAAATTATATTTTTCAATGAAATTAAAATATGAATTTGTATTGTATTAGGAAAATTACATTTCTTTATGTAATTGGGATATGAATTTATAATGTGAAATAAAAATTACATTTTTTTAATGTAATAAAGAAGTAAGATTCACAAATAAATTAAATTACATTTTTATGTAATGAGATAAGAGAATTTGCATCGTGAATTAAAAAGTTACATTTTATGTAATTAGAAATGAGGATTTGCATTTTAAATTAAGAATTACACTTTTATATGTAACTAGAAATTTGAGAATTCGCATGATATGGAAAATTACATTCTTATGTAATTAAAAGACGTGAAATTCGCATCGCATATACAATGCAATTATTTATATTCTCTTATGTAAATAAAAAGAATAAAATTTAGAAATATATTTGTTTACATTTTCTTATGTAAATAAAAAACTAGAATTTGAAAATGCAATTATTAACATTCTTTTATGTAAATAAAAAGAATAAAATTTAGAAATATATTTGTTTACATTTTCTTATGTAAGTAAGAAGAATGGAATTTAGAAATACACATATTTACATTCCCTAATTGTAAATGAAAAAGAACAAAATAATGTGAATCCTTTTATTTATATTTTCTATTGTAAAAGAAAAAGAACAAAATAATGTGAATCCTTTTATTTACATTTTCTATTGTAAAGAAAAAGAACAAAATTGTGTGAACCATTTTATTTACATTTTCTATTGTAAAGAAAAAGTAAAAAGAGAGTTATATTTCTTATTTGCATTTTTAGATGCAAATAAAGCATAGAAAGAAAATTATACTTTTATTTGTCATCGTTTTGTTAAATAAAAGAAAAAGAGTTATAAAGACATTTTATTTACCATTGTTTTGTTAAATAAAAGTACAAGATATAAAAGGACATTTTTATTAACATTGTTTTGTCAAAAAAAAAAGACAAATACATGAGATACACTTTTATTTGTGTTTTATGTACAAATAAAAGTACAAGATTAGAAATACACTTTTATCTACACTGTATTTGTTGAAATAGAATTGTTAACAAAATGAGTGTATCACTTTACTCATCTTTGTTGAAAACAGAATTTATGTGCAAATATAAGAATCACTTTTATTTGCATAATATACAGTAGAATTTATACGCAAATGTAAAATCCAATTTTTATTTGCAAACTTGCATTAGAATTTATATTCTAATATACAATTATATTGTTGGTCAAAATATACACTGAAAAGTATTGTTAAGAAAATTCATACAAATAAAGAATAATGGATTTTATATTCCATTTGTCATCCGTAATAAAGCTATATAAATAAATTACTGTTTATGTGACTTTAGAAGTATATAGGGAAGTCATACGAGTAAAATATATTTTACTCGATATAAGTGACATGTTTAGTGAAATTGGTTAAACCAATTCTGTATTTATTTATTTATATGAACTGTTGTTGGCTGAAGACCCCACACGGGTATTGGGACGATACTTGACTGACACAAATCCCAATGTTTAATTATATGTCTATCGATTGATCGACAGTCTGCGATGAGCGTTATTGTTTCATTTTAATGCTCACACAGTTGACATTGTCACTCTGGTTGTTAATGGATGGATTGAGGATTATTTCCTGTTATTACCCTATACATGAAATGTACGAAACCCATATGACCCAAATTATATGGTACATGGTTGAGTCGCATTCCAATGCATAATTTCTTTTTAAATAAAGAATTTTTATATTATAAAAGGATTTTTGTAAAATAAAAGATTTTGTATTCTAAAGAATATTTTACATATATAATATTTTATTGATTATTTTAAATATTTTTAGGATAAATCTTTTATTTAAGATCATTAGATCTAAACATTTATGTTTGGTGATTGAGATGTAGATTGGATTTGTAGTGGACGATGTTTTAAATAACATTTATCCTTTAATCCAATTTACATTGAAATTACTATTTGAAATTTATAAATCTATTTTATAAATTTAAAAGAAGATTTTCTAAAATCAGACTTTTCCAAATTAATATATTAAATTGGAATTAAGTGGAAATTCGATTGATAATAATCGAGATGGGCTTCTGTAAAAGAAGACCGACATTATATATGGAATTTAAGAGGCTTTTCCGTTATTCCATTTATAATGTTAGTCTGGTACAGAAATTTATAACGATTATTTGTTGATGTGATTTCTGTAGAAATTCCATATTTTGAAAATTGGTTTTGGGTTTATCATGAACTGTATTTTAAATGACAATAGTTCTTTAACCCAATTTAAGACAAGATTGGCTTATTAAAATTAATAATCTTGTAATAATGATTTTTGTATTAAAAATCAAAATTGGAATATTAATAAATCTTTTTAGAAAGATTAAAATGTAATTTATTTTATCTTTGATAAAATTAATGAGAACCTTTTAACATAAATAATAATTTTTACTTAAAAGGATATTCAAAGTTGGATGTGGCTTATGGTTGGTTTTAATTACAAATACGCGAGTTATTCAGAAAGACCGGGTCTAACCCATTCTGAATAATCATCACGACGATCAAGAGTCGAAGATGAAGACGGTGACTGAAGACCTGAGAACTTCACATCGTTTGGTTGATGGTGACTGATATCTTGAATTGGGACTGATCCCCCAAGGCAAGGTAAAAGGTGATGATCTTCCAGACGTACTGGAGATCGACGGATACGTTGTTTCGTTCAGACCCAGAACGGACTTGTAAATGGATAGCATGCCTGACATTGAAATTTATTTCATGTAATTAAATTGGTTTTTATTTAATATATAAATGCACGGTGGCGGAGGATTTATTCTCTTGCTTAACACCCTTTTGTATGTTAAATAATTACCGATCGCATGATATGAGTTGTTGATGTGGTATGCCAAGTTGCACTTGATCAAGGCTTATTGTTGCAAAGCAGAGCCTTGTGGGTGATGATCAAAGCATAGTCTATTTAGGCATAGCTTTGTGTAACGTGACTTCACGAGCCTCACAGCCCGGTAGAGTCTAAAACGGGAGAAGGGAACGCATGGAGTGCACACGTTTCTCTCTAGCTAGAGTGGTGCCAGGGACCTACCAGCGCTGGCATTTATTCATTGTGGTTGTTGGATTTTTCGAGGCCTCGGTTGCCACTGGCCGTATTATAGGTCCAAAATGACCGGGGAACGTGTTCTCAGGCATTTCTAATCCACAAAAGTAAGTGTGGACCGGCCCTGCAGGATCCAAGGGTTGGACAGAGTACCAATCCTGGGGCATTTGCTAGAGTGTCTCGAATCGGTAAGGATCTCCTCCCTAGCCTTGACTCAGATGGAAACCCAAATTTCCAATACGACATCACGCGGTTTTGATTGTATACCTATATATGGCGACATAGTGGGATGGGGCACTCATGCCGTCTAAGATTGATACATTTACTTTGATGTATTTCAAATTGGTTGCACACTATTATTATATAATACCGTGTTTATCGTATCAAGCATCTTCTGATCATTATAAGGTAAAACCCTATCCTCCGGTTTGCGTTGCATTGTGTGATGGGACTTGGGTCTTATAATGGTTTCATTTTTCTAAAAAAGCAATGCGTTATTTTGACGATTTACTTTAGTCATGCACTGGCAATCTATAGGAGAAAACCCGTTCCGCGAAAGTGGCGTGGTCCTGTGATTAGCCTTATTATATTATATAGGTTAAGTAGAATTCTCACACCAGTCCTATGACTGACCTGTAGTTTGTCCACTGGCAAACTCGGGTGCCCATATTTTCCACACGGGCAGTCGAGTAGCTATTTTTTCAGATATATTAAACAGGATTCTGGGTTAAAGCTTAAAGCTGTGTCCAGAGATAGAGAGTCTTCCGCTGTGTTCTTCCGTTGCAGTATATTACATTTTTTGTATTTATCTTCCGCTGTAATTATATTCCAATGTACTCTGATATGTATGTTCTGTACTCTGATGTAACATTTATTATAGTGTTATAAAAGTCTTCTGTTATCTGTTGTAATGTGTTGTATGCCCAAAGTTAAAGTATTCGTAGATTTTCACTTTTTGGGTCAGACCTGTGTGGTTTATGGTCGGTTCAAAGGGTGGGGATTTGCGGGTCTTTACAGTTGGTATCAGAGCTCTGGTTAGCTCAAATCTTTGGGGTACAACTTGTTAGAACTGAACAAAAGACTCATCAGAAATTGGATTAGTAATGTCCAATAAGAATACTCATTAGAGATAGGATCAGCAGTATCCTAGAATGAGTAAACTCGTTAGAGATGGGGTTAGTAATGCCCTAGAACGAGTTAAGAGTTACGAATTTATAATTAACGTATTTTTGATATTTATAATCTATTCTTTGAAATATGATTTTTATATATATAAAGTTATATATATTTTGAAAAGATAATCTACCATTAAAATTTAAAATTAAGATAGTTAATTTTACAATTTTTAGCTACGTTCCTTTTCGAGGACGAAAAGTTTTTAAGTGGGGGCGATTGTAACAACCCGGAATTTTGGGGCCAATTTAAAATTTATTTTAAGTGATTTTAATAAGTTTGATATTTAAATAATCTATTTTAAATAATAATGATCACAAATTTGATTTAAATCGAAGTTAGAATGAATGATTTAATTTTAATTAACAAAAGAGTTAGAAATAACACGGTAGTTTGAAAAGTCAAACTTGAACTTTGACTGACCATATAGGATGCAAAATTTAACGGATTTTAGTGAAACCAAAAATATTAGAATCTATTTAAAAATATCTTTCCAACGAATCCGAAAAATCGAAATTTCATAACGGGCATCAAAAGTTATGTCAAAATTAAAATCTAGAAAGGTCGCTATGAAATTTATAAGGTCAAAATGCTACTTTTTGCGTACGAAGGAATTTGAACTCGAAACCACTTCCATTGAGTTCAGAATGATGTTTCTACATTGAAAAACAGTAAACACTTATATATTTTGAGTTTCGGGGTTTATTTGTTTAAAAATGTATTTTTAATATGAAATATATTGGCCTTAAAAATAGTCATTTTTCAAACGACCTCGGTTTTCGACGAAATCACTTTTGTTGGAACCGGAATGTCAAATTATTGCTAGGTTTCAATTTACAGAATTTTTCGAATTAATATGTGAACGTGGGAAAAGAAAATGTGTTTTGACTATTTCGGTTAAATTTAAGGGTACTTTTGGCTCACATCCCTATTATAGTCTGTAATGTTTTCTCTGTAAACCCGTCCCCTATTTTAGCTGCCGCCTGGAATCTTCCGCCTGCCACTTTCCATACCTCCGCCTCTTTCGTTTTCTGTCCAAATTTTCAGGCGCTATCACTTAAAAAAAAAAAAATTCTAAAATCTATAAATATTCTCGGAAGTCCACAGAAATAAAAAAAAAAAAAGTTGCATAAATGTATGCAACTTTTACGAATAGTTGCATACATTTATGCAACTATTCGAATACACATGCATATATTTATGCACGTCTGTTTGAAAAATTGCATACATGTATGCAGTTTTTCTATATAACTGCATACATGTGTGCATATATGTCAAAATATATGCAAACGTGAATAAGTTGCACGTAGGTATGCAGTTTTTAAATAAATGCATCAGCAGATGCATGTTTTAACAATATGTGCATACATGTATGCATTTATACTGCAGTTTTGACGCAGATTTGAAATAATGCATACATGTATGCAACTAATCGATTTATATGCATGTTTTGATGCAATTTACTGCATTTCGTTGATTTTCTGCATTTCATGATTTTGACGTTGTTTTTAATGTTTTTTTGATCTGATTTTTTCACGATTAATTGTTTTAATTAAATACGAATTTACATGGTTTTTTAATATATTTTTTTGTATTTTTTTGATGAATTTTCAAAAAATAGGGACTAAATTTACAATAAGTTTATGACCGGGGGTGAGCCTAATTAAGTTTCGTTTTAGGGATGTGTGCCTAATATTCACTAAATTTAAACGCCTTAAAAATAGACATTTTTCAAACAGTCTCAGAATTCAACAAAATAAATTTTGTTGGACTCGTATCATCAAAACAAAGCTAAAAATGATTTTTTGGTAATTTTTAGAATTAAAATATAATTATAATTGATTTTTCAGTGTAAACGGGCAAATTTTTGACTTTAAAAATTCATTAAAAAATTCATACGAGCTCATAATCGAACGAAATTAATTTTCATATGTCCACAGCATCAAAACATAGCTAAATATATTTTTCGAGAATTTTTGAAGTTAATTTGTGACCTCGGTGAATTTAAATGTACGGTAGAAATTAAATAATTAATTTAATATTGTATTTTCAAGTAAAACCGAAAAAAAACTGCTGTATATTTCGGAGTTGGACCTTGGGACATAGCCCATCGCGTTCAGAAGGCCTCAAAACGTTAAGATCGACAGTAAGCAGGCCCAAATCCGAGAAAGTCCAAAAATCCACTTTATTTCACGAAATTCGGAATTAAACATTAAAATAATATTAAAAAAACGAAACCCTAGAAACAATGGCCAGCCGCCGCCAAGAATTCGAAGGCTGAAAATGCACGAAACTTCAAATGCTAAGATCTCTCAATCCGTTCGACGAAAATTGACGTATGACCTACCAAATCGAAGAGAATTCAGAGGGCTACAAATCTATACGGTTAAGATCGGATTTTGGTGCACGGTTTTCGCGAATTCTGGCCGAGAACAGGCTGCGTTTTTGGGTGTTTTCGGGGTGAGATTGGAGGCCGAGTTCGACGGGTTTGGGGGTGTTGGTGGCTCTTGGCAAGGCGGTCGTGGTGGTGACATTAGATCGGACGATGATGGCTTGTATTGGGGTGCGTGTAGAAGGAAGAAGGAGCGGCTATGGGTTGGTTCGGCCGTGCATGTTACGATGGGAAGAAGAAGGTCCGCACATTTTTTTTATATTATTTAATTATTTATTTGCCCGATCTTTAAAAATTCATAACTTCTTCATACGAGAGCCGATTGACGAACCGTAAATTGCGTTGGAATCACAAAATTAAGAGCTTCGCGATGGCGCAGAACGCAGCTGAAATGGAGACAGTAAAATTTTGGCCAAAAATTCAAGGTGAGGATTCTAATTTTATTTGTTTAATTAATTATAAATTATTTTCTTGCATTAAAAATAATTGTTGATCATTTAATTCTGACCTGAAATGTTGGGTGTTGTTTGGAGTGATAATTGTTGCTTGTTGAATGATTGTTGTACATGATTTGCAAATCCGCTTGGAATTATATATATCTTATTTGCGGTTGGAGAATTGGATCTAAAATGAGATCAAAACATATTTTATTCAGTATATATATATATATATATGTATATGTATATGTATATATATAAAAAATTTGTTCATATAAAAGATCAAATGTATAAGACAACAAATTTTGTAAATTTGTTGAATTAGAATTTTCAACACCTGTAAAACACAGAATTTCGGTCAATTTGTTAAAACAGAATTTGCAACAAAAAAAAACATTGTTGTTATGTTTGTTGAACTAGATTTTTCAACAAAATAGAACAAACATTTTTATGTCTTTTTAATGAACTAGTTTTTCAACAAATATATATATATATATATATTTTTGTGTAATGTTATTTACATTAAAGGTACGGAATTAAAAGAAAATCAACATTTTCTTTGTAAAATGTTATATTAAAAGAGAATCAACATTTTCTTTGTAAGATGCTACATTAAAGAAAATTAACATTTTATTTGAAATGAATTATGCATACAAAAATCACATTTTTGTTCGCATTAAAAAGTATGAAATGAACATGTATATTTTTATATAGTAAAGTTGATATTTTTACTTTGTAAAATAGAAAAGATAATATTTTCACATTGTAAAATAGTAAAGTGATATTTTTACTTTGTAAAATAGAAAGGTTAATATTTTTACATTGTAAAATAGAAAAGATCATATTTTTACGTCGTAAAATAGTAAAGCTAATATATTATAAATATAAAAGATGATATTTTTGCATTGTACGTTAAAAAAATAAATAAATAAAAACAGTAAAAAAAAAAGAAGAAGTTGTTTTTACATTGTATGGAATGAAACATATTTTAATATGTTATTTATGAATTTTCATCGCATGAAATAAATAACATTTTTTTATGTTATTTATGAATGATTTTTCATCGCATGAAATAAATTACATTTTTATATGTTATTTATGAATGATTTTTCATCGTATGAAATAAATAACATTTTTATATGTATTTATGAATGAATTCACACCGTATGAAATAAATTACATTTTTTGTATGTTATTTATGAATAAATTTCCACCGTATGAATAAAATTACATTTTTATACGTAATTAAAAAGGTGAATTTTCTTTGCATAACAAAGGTTATATTTTTATATGTAATTTATATATGAATTTGCACGGTATGACAAAAATTGAATTTTTTTTATGATATAAAAATGTAAATTTACATTGCATAATTAAAATTACATTTTCAATGTAATTTAGAGATGAAAAATAATGGTAGAATGAAAATTACACTTTTACATGTAATTAAAATGTGAATTTGCACTGTAGGATAAAAACTACAATTTTAGATGTAATTTAAATATGAATTTATGTCGTATGATAGGAATCACATTTTTTCTATGTAATTAAAATATGAATTCCCATCGCATAATAAAGATTACATTTTTCTATGTAATTTAGATGTGAATTAGAACGATAAAATAAAAATGACATTTTTCTATGTAATTTATATATGAGTTATAACGGTATGATAAAAATTATATTTTTCAATGAAATTAAAATGTGAATTTGTATTGTATTAGGAAAATTACATTTCTTTATGTAATTGGGATATGAATTTATACTGTGAAATAAAAATTACATTTTTTATAATGTAATAAAGAAGTAAGATTCACAAATAAATTAAATTACATTTTTATGTAATGAGATAAGAGAATTTGCATCGTGAATTAAAAAGTTACATTTTATGTAATTAGAAATGAGGATTTGCATTTTAAATTAAGAATTACACTTTTATATGTAACTAGAAATTTGAGAATTCGCATGATATGGAAAATTACATTCTTATGTAATTAAAAGACGTGAAATTCGCATCGCATATACAATGCAATTATTTACATTCTCTTATGTAAATAAAAAGAATAAAATTTAGAAATATATTTGTTTACATTTTCTTATGTAAATAAAAAAATAGAATTTGAAAATGCAATTATTTACATTCTCTTATGTAAATAAAAAGAATAAAATTTAGAAATATATTTGTTTACATTTTCTTATGTAAGTAAGAAGAATGGAATTTAGAAATACACATATTTACATTCCCTAATTGTAAATGAAAAAGAACAAAATAATGTGAATCCTTTTATTTATATTTTCTATTGTAAAAGAAAAAGAACAAAATAATGTGAATCCTTTTATTTACATTTTCTATTGTAAAGAAAAAGAACAAAATTGTGTGAACCATTTTATTTACATTTTCTATTGTAAAGAAAAAGTAAAAAGAGAGTTATATTTCTTATTTGCATTTTTAGATGCAAATAAAGCATAGAAAGAAAATTATACTTTTATTTATCATCGTTTTGTTAAATAAAAGTAAAAGAGTTATAAAGACATTTTATTTACCATTGTTTTGTTAAATAAAAGCACAAGATATAAAAGGACATTTTTATTAACATTGTTTTGTCAAATAAAAAAAAAGACAAATACATGAGATACACTTTTATTTGTGTTTTATGTACAAATAAAAGTACAAGATTAGAAATACACTTTTATCTACACTGTATTTGTTGAAATAGAATTGTTAACAAAATGAGTGTATCACTTTACTCATCTTTGTTGAAAACAGAATTTATGTGCAAATATAAGAATCACTTTTATTTGCATAATATACAGTAGAATTTATACGCAAATGTAAAATCCAATTTTTATTTGCAAACTTGCATTAGAATTTATATTCTAATATACAATTGTATTGTTGGTCAAAATATACACTGAAAAGTATTGTTAAGAAACTTCATACAAATAAAGAATAATGGATTTTATATTCCATTTGTCATTCGCAATAAAGCTATATAAATAAATTACTGTTTATGTGACTTTAGAAGTATATAGGGAAGTCATACGAGTAAAATATATTTTACTCGATATAAGTGACATGTTTAGTGAAATTGGTTAAACCAATTCTGTATTTATTTATTTATATGAACTGTTGTTGGCTGAAGACCCCACACGGGTATTGGGACGATTATATATGGAATTTAAGAGGCTTTTCCGTTATTCCATTTATAATGTTAGTCTGGTACAGAAATTTATAACGATTATTTGTTGATGTGATTTCTGTAGAAATTCCATATTTTGAAAATTGGTTTTGGGTTTATCATGAACTGTATTTTAAATGACAATAGTTCTTTAACCCAATTTAAGACAAGATTGGCTTATTAAAATTAATAATCTTGTAATAATGATTTTTGTATTAAAAATCAAAATTGGAATATTAATAAATCTTTTTAGAAAGATTAAAATGTAATTTATTTTATCTTTGATAAAATTAATGAGAACCTTTTAACATAAATAATAATTTTTACTTAAAAGGATATTCAAAGTTGGATGTGGCTTATGGTTGGTTTTAATTACAAATACGCGAGTTATTCAGAAAGACCGGGTCTAACCCATTCTGAATAATCATCACGACGATCAAGAGTCGAAGATGAAGACGGTGACTGAAGACCTGAGAACTTCACATCGTTTGGTTGATGGTGACTGATATCTTGAATTGGGACTGATCCCCCAAGGCAAGGTAAAAGGTGATGATCTTCCAGACGTACTGGAGATCGACGGATACGTTGTTTCGTTCAGACCCAGAACGGACTTGTAAATGGATAGCATGCCTGACATTGAAATTTATTTCATGTAATTAAATTGGTTTTTATTTAATATATAAATGCACGGTGGCGGAGGATTTATTCTCTTGCTTAACACCCTTTTGTATGTTAAATAATTACCGATCGCATGATATGAGTTGTTGATGTGGTATGCCAATGTAATAACCCGGAAGATACGAGCCAATTTAAAATTTTTAAATTGATTATTTCAAAGCAATTTGAACCATTGAAATAGAATATTTCAATAAAATAGTAAGTTAAGAATAGTAAGTCAGTTTGAGAATTTGAATTCGAACTTTGACCGGCTGTGCAGGGTGGAAAATATAACGGATTTTAGTGAGACCAAAAATATTTAAATCTGTTAGTCAATACCTTTCTAACGAATCTGAAAAATCGAAGTTTCATAACGGGAATCAAAAGTTATGGCCGAATGAATTTTCAGAAGGGTCGGTATATAGAATATATAGGCCTGGAAAATTGATATTTTGCATACGACCTCGGAATTCGACGAAACCACTTCTGTTGGGTCCGGGATGTCAAACTATTGCTAGGTTTCAAATTTCATAATTTTTGAAGCTAGTATGTGAGCGTGGCAAAAGAAAATGTGTTTGGTCGATTTCTGTTAAATTGGATCGACCAGAAAATGGCCATTTTTCAAACGACCTCAGAATTCAACGAAACTAGTTTTGTTGGGACCGTAGCGTCAAAACATAGCTTGATTTATTTTTCTGGAATTTTTCGAATCAGTTTGTGGCCCTGGCAAATTGAAATGTGCGTTCAGAGTTAAAAATTAAATGTTTTATACTTTAATTTGAAAAATAACTGACTGTAACAGTCGAATTGGCCTACGAAACATATCCCATTGTGTCCGGAATGGGGATATTTAGCTAGGGGCGACAGTCGTTGGGTTTAAAAAGGAGTTCGTTTAAGAAAACACTATTTAAAAATTTTAATATAGTCTCGACCAATCATATTTTTTCTTTCATAAATTTTAAAATAAAAAAAATACAGAAAACCCCCCGACCCCGACTTCGACGGCGGAAAGCCTTCGTCACCTTCCCAGGCGATTTCCGATCGCCACGGCCAGAATTAGCCCCTCCTCCAGTTCAACTTTTTGTAGTTCTCCCTCCCCTCTTCAAATCCATATAAGGAGCTCTCCCTGTCGTCGCCTCTCCGCCGAGATATCCGCCTCCAAAGTCCGACCCTATCGAGCGCCGCCCCGCCTTCCTACCGCCATCGAGCTGAGGGTGGTGACCATCGACGGAGAGCCCTCTCCAAGGCCGACGTGGTGGTGCAGGCCGATCGTCTTAACGATCAACGGATCTCGCGAAAATCGCTGACCTAGTTTTGAAACCTTCAAAGGAGGTAACGGCCTATTTAATTAAATTGGTTTACGACACTTTAAAACCGTTGCAAAACTTTGAAAAATCATATCTTTTTGGTGTGTTGACGAAATTCGATGAAACAGGAAACATCGAGACCGCAAGGAAGCTCTCTACCCAATAGAAGAAGCTGCGGATTTTTCTGACATCGTATCGATTTTTAGCGCTCAGAAAACCAAGGTGAGAAATCTAAATTAACGTGAATTCAAAGGAAAATGTCGTGTATAATTCATATAAGCGAAATATAAATTACATACGTGTTGTATACCTCATGTACATGCGTAGTGTAAGCTATATGAGCGAAGTATGAATTTTTACATGCATAGAATAATTGATATAAGTGTTGAAATGCAAGTGAAATATAGCAAATATATTATATATATATATATATATATATATATATATATATATATACACTCCCCTCGTCCACAAACCATGGACGATATTTATTGTGGTGAATTGGTGTGAAATATTGGGTGAAAAATACGAATGGTTGAATAATTGTTTGTGGTTGATATTGTTTGGTTGTGGTTGAAAAATACCCATTGGCGATTGAAATGAATTGGAAATATTTGTGGAAATAAAAATAAACATGCCGCCTGCGTGCGAATTAGATGCATGAATCCCCATTGTCAAAAACCGCGAGGTTTTAAGGTAGAGCGAGGAGCCGTACTAGGGACGGTGCCGGTTTTAACTACCCTGCCGTTATGCTGCCGAAATTTTGAATGATCTTTGTGTGTTAGAATTATTTTCATATGTTGAAATTATTTTTCATGCATAGAAATTAAAGTCATATATGAAACTATGTCCATGTGTGGAAATATTCATGTGTTGAAAAGTGTTGTGTGAAAATAAAATTCATTTGTGAATGAATGAAGTGTTTAATCAATAAAAATCACATTTTTATATATATATGAAGTATGCAAAATATTCGCCTTATATAAATAGTTTCAACAATCAAAATTTCATCTTTCTAATAAGAACAACATAAATAAGATGTCCATGTGTGGAAATGCTCATTTGTTGAGAAGTGTGTGTAGTGGAAAGGTTCATGTGTTGAATAAAAAGATTGAACGATAAAAATTACATTTTTATTGAAACTATGAAGTGTTGAAACCATACATTGGTTGAATAAATATTTTAAATGATAAAAATATCATTTTTATCATATGTGTGATATGCTAAAGATATGCGGACGTTGAAATAAATATTTGTGATAGAAATATTATTTTTAACATGCATAGGAACTAAATAAAATAGTCATGTGTGAAATCTACTTTAGTTCGCCAAAATTATCATCTTTGAAATGTGAAGTGTTAAAAATAGCCACTTGTTCAAATAAACGTGCATGAGTTGAAATATACATTAACTAGCTAATGATATGATTTTAGCCTATGCATGCAATATTCGAATGAATGGTGTTTTTAAACCAAAGCAAATCAAAAATGAAATTGAATGGAAAATGATAAATGTTAGAAATTGTATATATGTACATGCATATCTATTGAACAGGTTAAAGAAAAAGGGGCTAGAGAAGAGAAATAGAATTTTGTGCCCGACAAATAGGTACACATTTACCGCTTTGTTTGGGTGATGATTTTATGAGCCTGTTGGCTAGCCGCTTGGCTTTTTCTTTTTCTTTTTGATATGAGACGCCCGTGTGGCTATTTGGGAATTTTCCCAGACCCTCCCGTACAAAGGAGGTTATGGCGAAATTTTCCAAAAACTTAAGGCGTTAGTGAAATAATTGAAGTGGAAACGATATAGGAATTTTGAATGAGCTATATTTATATAAATATATAAATATAAATAGAATTAAAACGAAACGTGGCCGTGCAGTTCATATTTTGAAACCGTGATTTCAAATGATTAGTGCGGAAGATCCGACCATTGGATTTTCCAGAAACCTCAACCGTTGGGTTCGCCTTGGAGATATCTTTCCAACGACACCAACTTTGTAAAGATCCGACGGTTGGATTGTCTGGAATGTTTAAAACAAAATTAGTGAAAAACAGCGCCAGAAACGATTATATTTATTTATATATATAAATATAATTAAATTAAATCGAATAACGACGCTGCAGTTCGTAAATTGAAATCGTAACTTCAAATGGTTAGTGTGGAAGATCCGACCGTCGGATTTTCCCAAAACTGAAACCGTTGGATTCGTTTTGAAATGACCTTCCTAATGATGTAAAATTTGTGAAGATCCAACGGTTAGATTTTTAGATATGTGTAAAACAAAATTAGTGGAAAGCAGCGCCAGTGCATCGACACGACCTGAAACGTCGTTTAATTAAATATGGCCATTTTAAATTAAATAAAAATGGCGATATATCGTTATAAAGTGGTATAGACGATATAGAGTGAAAATGAACCAATTTTGTTGTGTTGGCTTGAGATGTGATGGCTGAATGTGTTTGACATGAAAATTTTAACTAAATAACTGAAATGTGAATGTTGAATAGTTCAACCATGTGACTAATTGGTTTGAAAATCTAAATATACGTGGATTATTTGAAAAGGCCGAGTTTATCTCATTTCAAATAATCGATCGACGTTGAGAAGTCGAAGAGTCGAAGACGACTGAAGACCGACGATCTACACATTGGATGGATGGGCGCTACTGATGCTCGTGATTGGAGTAGCTACCATGAAGGAATTGAAGTAGTAGCCGTCCAAACATATTGTTGATTGTACGGAGATGCGAGCAATTGGTGCCTCCGGTTTCGTTCAGACCCAGAACGGACTTGTAAATGGACTGTGTGTCTGACATTGGATTTTGTTCTGTGTTGATTGATCTCTGTTAAATATATATCTGTTTGGCGGCAGAGAATTTATTCTCTTGCTTAACGCCCTTCTCTGAGACGTACGAGCTTAGAGGTTATGTATTGACAGAAATCGGTCGCATGGAGTGGATTGCCTGTGCGGCACGCCTAAGTGGCATATGATCAAGGCTTCTGTTGCAAAGCAAAGTCTTGTGGTTGATGATCAAAGCATGGTCTGTGTGACGTAGCTTTGTGTATAACGTGAATTCGCGAGCCTCACACCTCGGTATGAGTCAAAAACGGGAGACGGACCGCTGGGAGTGCACGACGTTTCTTTCTAGCTATGGTGGTGTCAGTGACCTACCAGCCCTGACATTATATATACTTTTCACCTGTGTGGTTGTTGGAATGCGAGGCGCCTCGATTATAGGTCTGTAAGGACCGGGAAACGTGTGTTCAGGAATTGCCAATCCTCAAAAGTAAGAGAGGACCGGCCCAGCCGATTCCAAGGATCATAGTGGGGTCCTGGGACATTTGCTAGAGTGTCTCGAACGGAGAGAAGCTTGCCCCTTGCCTCGACTCATGAAGGAATCCAATTTCCAATACGAAATATGCGGACGTGATTGTATTACTAGTATGGCGACATAGTGGTATGGGTCATTTATGCCGCCTATGATTGATATTTATGATTGAAATCGCTTTTGAAACATATATGCACTAGTAATAATATCAAGCACTTTTGTTTTCTTCATATGAAGCATCTTTGGCCATTATAAGGTAAAAACTCTATCCTCTGGCTTGCGTTGCATTGTGTGATGGGACCTGAGTCTTATAATGGCTTCATTTTATAAAAAGCATTGCGTTGATTTAATCATTTACTTTATTTCATGCACTAGCACTCATTGGAGTAAACCCGTTCCGCGAAAGTGGCGTGGTCCTTTGATTTGCCTTATTATTGTTGTTAATAAGTTGAATAGATTTCTCATACCAGTCCCATGACTGACTCGTAGTTTGTCTCACCTTGCAAACTCGGGTGCCCTCATTTTCACACGGGCAGCCTAGTTACAGGTTTCTGACGCACCTTTTGGCTCATGGCGAGGCTTGACTACACCGTGCTGACTTGGATTTTCTCCGCCATTGTTGTATCTATATTATGATTCCGCCATTGGCGATGGTGACTGATTATGTATCATTATGCACTAAGTTGTATCCTGTACTGTGCTTCTCTGATGTGATGATATCTATATGATTCCGCTGTCATATGTGTGTAAATTATTCTATTTTCTGTTTGTGCTATTATCTGTGATCTGCTAATGATGATTAATGTGTTATATTCCAATGATTATCCTTAACACCGTGTCACGGGGTTTTGGGATCGTCACAGCTGGTATCAGAGCTTTGGTTAACCTTAGTTCTAGAGTCTAACACATTAAACACTTCGTCAAAATAGAATCAGTAGTATTCTAAGGCGAGTCGCTCATTAGAGATAGGACTAGTAAAGTCCTAGAATGAGCTGAGCAGAATAGCAAAAACAATCGATCAGCCCATCGTTATCTTTCCGTAGGAATTTCTGCTTAACTATGCAATAGACTATCATTTCTGTTAGCTGACTTTTTCGTTACTTATACAGAATTTGACAAATGGCTACCAGAGCAGCCGCCGCTAGAGGAGGCCGTGCCGGCCGAGGCCGAGGAAGGGGAGAAATCCCAGCTCAGGAAGGACCTTTGATACAACCTCCGGCAGCTCAATACTTCGAGCTTGATCGTGTAGCTAAGAGATATAAGAACTTAGGAGGCAAGACCTTCTCGGGAACTGGCACCGTAATAGAGGCCCTTGCATGGCTCAAAACATGCGAGAAAATTCTTGAAGGCCTAAGGCTAGGAGACGAAGACAAAGCTGTTATGGGCGCCTGGCTTATGCAGGAACAAGCCGAATTATGGTGGGAATCTCTTACCGTCGGGAATAGAGAAGCTGGAAGAACATGGGATGGATTCAAAGAACTCTTCAAGGAGAAATATGTCCCAGAACAAGCTCTAGAAAGAATGCACGATGATTTCGCCAATCTCCAGCAAGGGGATCTTTCCGTGCAAGATTATCTGAACAAATTCATAATGTTGTCGCCCTATGCTCCAGAACTCGTCGCTACTGCGAAGTCCAAAAATAAGAGGTTTATCCTTGGACTAAGACGACAATATCATGATAGAGCCATGGCCCATGTCAAGCTGGATTTCAACGAGCTAGTGGAAATGACATGCAACTATGAAGACCTTGATCAAAGGCATCTGGATCAGGATCGCGCTAGAAGCCAAGCCGGAAACAAGCGCAAGCCTACTGTAAATCAGGGCGAGTCAAGCCAAGCAGCATCTTCAAAGCCTCAGACTGGCAAGCCGCCAAGAGGAAATTGCTTTAATTGTGGTAAGCCGGGGCACTACTCAAACGTCTGCACAGCTCCGAAGAGACAGAAAACAAACTCTCAAGGCTCGAGCCAAGGCTCTCAGAACCCTCGCTCGTGCTTCAACTGTCGCAAGACCGATCATTTAGTCAAAGACTGTCCCTTGCTAAAGAAAGCTACTGTAGCTCATGTCTATGACGGGTCTAGCCCGCCAGCTGCTTCCGACGGAGCAGGTAAACCCGATGTTTTGGGAGGTACCCTTACAATTAAAAATATTCCTGTTTCTGTATTGTTTGACACAGGTGCATCGCGTAGTTTTATTGCTAATACCACAGTGCACAAATTAAAGTTAAAACAGCGAAAGCTCAAAGAATCGGTTGAAGTTCATAACCCGATAGGGGGTCCTGTCACTCTCGGTTCATATTGTAAAGTTCCTATTTCTTTTGCTCGATACAAGTTTCCTTTTGATTTAATCATTATGGATTTTCCCGAATTCGATATTATTCTCGGGCTGGATTGGTTAACGAAATATGAAGCCGAAGTAAATTGTGCGGAAAGAATCGTTAAAATTCGAACGAAGCTTGGATATATTACGGTTCCTTGTCATGGTTCGAATCCGAATAGAGAAGAATTTTGGTCAGCATTAGAACTTATCCCCACTTCCATAGAAAAGATTCCGATTGTTAGCAACTTTGCGGATGTGTTTGAAGAAGTTGAAAACTTACCTCCGCAAAGAGAAATAGAATTCCGAATCGATCTAATTCCCAATGCCAGACCAGTGGTGCATCCAATCCGCAGAATGACTCCGAAAGAAAAAGAAGAATTAGGCGATCAAACTCGTCAACTGTTGTGGAAAGGTCTAATCAGACCGAGTTTTTCTAATTGGGGTGCAGCTGTTGTGTTTGTCCCAAAGTCAGACGGTACTCTTAGATTATGTGTTGATTACCGAGACCTTAACAAACAGACGCTTAAAAATAAATATCCATTACCCCGCATTGATGATTTGCTAGACCAATTGAATGGGGCAAAAGTATTTTCCCGAATGGACCTAGCTACAGGTTTTCATCAATTGAGAATAGCAGAAGAGTGTGTTCCTTTGACCGCTTTCAGAGGTCCAGACATATTTTATGAATGGTTAGTAATGCCGTTTGGCCTATGCAACGCTCCAGCATACTTTGTCGATCTAATGAATAGGGTGTTCAGGGGAGTTCTGAATAAATTTGTCCTCGTATTTATCGATGATATTTTAATCTACTCCAAATCAAAACCCGAGCATGAAAAACACTTAGAACAAGTATTGGAGATTCTAAGGAAGAACGTCTTCAAAGCCAAATTCTCTAAATGTGTCTTCTGGCAAGAAGAAGTTAAATTTCTTGGCCATGTCGTGTCAGAGAAAGGAATTTCTGTTGACCCAAGCAAAATAACAGCGATTCAAGACTGGAAACAGCCCACTACTCCCACAGAAGTTAGAAGTTTTATGGGGTTGGCTAGTTATTATCGAAAGTTCGTTAAGGATTTTTCAAAGATATCCGGTCCGTTAACGAAGCTCACAAAGAAACATGAGAAGTTTAAGTGGACTTCCGACTGTGAAGAAGCTTTCCAGGAATTGAAATCGAAGCTGACCACCGCTCCAGTGTTAACTATTATTGATGGCAATCAGGATTTAACGGTTTGGACAGATGCTTCTATTAGAGGTCTTGGTGCAGTGTTAATGCAGAGAGGCCAAGTAGTCGCTTATGCAAGCCGCCAATTGAAACCGCATGAGAAGAATTATGTGACTCATGATCTTGAGTTGCTAGCCATCGTATTTGCTTTGAAAATCTGGAGGCATTACTTAATGGGCGAGAAATTTATACTGTACACAGATCACCAATCATTGAAGTATTTATATACCCAAAAAGATCTGAATCTGAGACAGCAGCGTTGGCTAGAATTTCTTGCAGCGTATGATCTTGATATCCTGTATACGCCGGGGAAAGCTAACGTAGTAGCGGATGCGCTTAGTAGAAAAACCGCAATCATTGCCAATCTTATAATTACACCTGGATTGATTGATAGGATATCTGTTCTTCAGAAAAGTGACAATTTTGCGAAAGAGATGGTAAAAAGGATTCAAAGGGGCGAAGGCTCCAGTTTCCAAGTGGATACAGAAGGAGTTCTGAGGCTGAATAGAAGAATATGTGTTCCCGACATTCCCGAGCTTAAAAGAGAAGTGCTAGATGAATGCCATAAATCCAAATTTTGCATCCATCCTGGGGTGAGTAAAATGTACAACGATATCAAACGCACTTTCTGGTGGAAGGCAATGAAAAGGGATATTTCTTTGTATGTTAGTAGATGTCCTACTTGTCAATTGGTCAAGAGTGACCAACAGAAGCTAGCTGGACTGTTGCAACCGTTGGAAGTCCCAGGCTGGAAATGGGAACAGATTTCCATGGATTTCATAGATGGTTTGCCGCGAACCAAGAAAGGTAATGACAGTATTTGGGTAATCGTAGATCGCTTCACGAAGACTCCCCATTTTATACCTGTCAGGTCCAATAGAACTGCCCAAAGTCTAGCACAGATATATTTCAAAGAAATTGTTAAGCTGCATGGAATTCCCATCAGCATAGTCAGTGATAGAGATCCCCTATTTACTAGCAAGTTCTGGGAGGCTTTCCAGACAGAATTGGGGACAAAACTGAATATGAGCACCGCTTATCACCCCCAAACAGATGGCCAAACTGAGCGGGTGAATAGAATTCTAGAAGATTTATTGCGGGCTTGTATAATCGATTTTGGTGGGTCATGGGAAGATCATTTGCATTTGGCAGAGTTCTCATATAACAATAGCTATCAAGCAAGTTTGAGAATGTCACCGTTTGAAGCATTGTATGGCAGACCCTGCAGATCTCCAGCATGTTGGGTAGAACCTGGCAACAGACTTGTACTAGGACCCGATATGATTAGAGAAGCATCTGATAAAGTGGACTTCATCAAGAAGCGATTGAAAATCTCCCAAAGCCGACAGAAAAGTTATGCAGACTCTAGAAGGAGAGATTTGACATTTGCTGTTGGTGATCATGTTTATTTAAAGGTTTCTCCGATGAGAGGAGTAATCAGATTTGGCAAGACTGGGAAGTTGGCACCGAGATTTATTGGTCCCTTTCCTATACTTGAGCGAATTGGAACTCTTGCTTATAGGGTTCAATTGCCAGATTGGTTGCCTGGAGTGCACAATGTATTTCACGTATCTCAACTTAGGAGACATGTGCATGATCCGGATCTTGTTGTAGAAGAAGCAGCGCAACAGGATGTGGAGATAACTCCAGAATTAGCACTCAAAAGAGAGCCATTAAAAATTGTTGGCAAAGAAACTAGAGAACTCAGAAGCAAAAAGGTTCATTTAGTTAAAGTGCAGTGGAGCAGTGATCCTAGAGACTGTACTTGGGAAACTGAGGAAAGCATTAAGCAAGCTTACCCCAAATGCAGAGTGGATATCTCTGACTAACTCCGGTGCAAGGTACCTTTTCCATACTTTGCATTTACATTTTATTTCCTACTTTACTGTTGTTTCCTTTTCGAGGACGAAAAGTTTTAAGTAGGGGAGATTGTAATAACCCGGAAGATACGAGCCAATTTAAAATTTTTAAATTGATTATTTCAAAGCAATTTGAACCATTGAAATAGAATATTTCAATAAAATAGTAAGTTAAGAATAGTAAGTCAGTTTGAAAATTTGAATTCGAACTTTGACCGACTGTGCAGGGTGGAAAATATAACGGATTTTAGTGAGACCAAAAATATTTAAATCTGTTAGTCAATACGTTTCTAACGAATCTGAAAAATCGAAGTTTCATAACGGGAATCAAAAGTTATGGCCGAATGAATTTTCAGAAGGGTCGGTATATAGAATATATAGGCCTGGAAAATTGATATTTTGCATACGACCTCGGAATTCGACGAAACCACTTTTGTTGGGTCCGGGATGTCAAACTATTGCTAGGTTTCAAATTTCATAATTTTTGAAGCTAGTATGTGAGCGTGGCAAAAGAAAATGTGTTTGGTCGATTTCTGTTAAATTGGATCGACCAGAAAATGGCCATTTTTCAAACGACCTCAGAATTCAACGAAACTAGTTTTGTTGGGACCGTAGCGTCAAAACATAGCTAGATTTATTTTTCTGGAATTTTTCGAATCAGTTTGTGGCCCTGGCAAATTGAAATGTGCGTTCAGAGTTAAAAATTAAATGTTTTATACTTTAATTTGAAAAATAACTGACTGTAACAGTCGAATTGGCCTACGAAACATATCCCATTGTGTCCGGAATGGGGGTATTTAGCTAGGGGCGACAATCGTTGGGTTTAAAAAGGAGTTCGTTTAAGAAAACACTATTTAAAAATTTTAATATAGTCTCGGCCAATCATATTTTTTCTTTCATAAATTTTAAAATAAAAAAAATACAGAAAACCCCCCCGACCCCGACTTCGACGGCGGAAAGCCTTCGTCACCTTCCCAGGCGATTTCCGATCGCCACGGCCAGAATTAGCCCCTCCTCCAGTTCAACTTTTTGTAGTTCTCCCTCCCCTCTTCAAATCCATATAAGGAGCTCTCCCTGTCGTCGCCTCTCCGCCGAGATATCCGCCTCCAAAGTCCGACCCTATCGAGCGCCGCCCCGCCTTCCTACCGCCATCGAGCTGAGGGTGGTGACCATCGACGGAGAGCCCTCTCCAAGGCCGACGTGGTGGTGCAGGCCGATCGTCTCAACGATCAACGGATCTCGCGAAAATCGCTGACCTAGTTTTGAAACCTTCAAAGGAGGTAACGGCCTATTTAATTAAATTGGTTTACGACACTTTAAAACCGTTGCAAAACTTTGAAAAATCATATCTTTTTGGTGTGTTGACGAAATTCGATGAAACAGGAAACATCGAGACCGCAAGGAAGCTCTCTACCCAATAGAAGAAGCTGCGGATTTTTCTGACATCGTATCGATTTTTAGCGCTCAGAAAACCAAGGTGAGAAATCTAAATTAACGTGAATTCAAAGGAAAATGTCGTGTATAATTCATATAAGCGAAATATAAATTACATACGTGTTGTATACCTCATGTACATGCGTAGTGTAAGCTATATGAGCGAAGTATGAATTTTTACATGCATAGAATAATTGATATAAGTGTTGAAATGCAAGTGAAATATAGCAAATATATTATATATATATATATATATATATATATATATACTCCCCTCGTCCACAAACCATGGACGATATTTATTGTGGTGAATTGGTGTGAAATATTGGGTGAAAAATACGAATGGTTGAATAATTGTTTGTGGTTGATATTGTTTGGTTGTGGTTGAAAAATACCCATTGGCGATTGAAATGAATTGGAAATATTTGTGGAAATAAAAATAAACATGCCGCCTGCGTGCGAATTAGATGCATGAATCCCCATTGTCAAAAACCGCGAGGTTTTAAGGTAGAGCGAGGAGCCGTACTAGGGACGGTGCCGGTTTTAACTACCCTGCCGTTATGCTGCCGAAATTTTGAATGATCTTTGTGTGTTAGAATTATTTTCATATGTTGAAATTATTTTTCATGCATAGAAATTAAAGTCATATATGAAACTATGTCCATGTGTGGAAATATTCATGTGTTGAAAAGTGTTGTGTGAAAATAAAATTCATTTGTGAATGAATGAAGTGTTTAATCAATAAAAATCACATTTTTATATATATATGAAGTATGCAAAATATTCGCCTTATATAAATAGTTTCAACAATCAAAATTTCATCTTTCTAATAAGAACAACATAAATAAGATGTCCATGTGTGGAAATGCTCATTTGTTGAGAAGTGTGTGTAGTGGAAAGGTTCATGTGTTGAATAAAAAGATTGAACGATAAAAATTACATTTTTATTGAAACTATGAAGTGTTGAAACCATACACTGGTTGAATAAATATTTTAAATGATAAAAATATCATTTTTATCATATGTGTGATATGCTAAAGATATGCGGACGTTGAAATAAATATTTGTGATAGAAATATTATTTTTAACATGCATAGGAACTAAATAAAATAGTCATGTGTGAAATCTACTTTAGTTCGCCAAAATTATCATCTTTGAAATGTGAAGTGTTAAAAATAGCCACTTGTTCAAATAAACGTGCATGAGTTGAAATATACATTAACTAGCTAATGATATGATTTTAGCCTATGCATGCAATATTCGAATGAATGGTGTTTTTAAACCAAAGCAAATCAAAAATGAAATTGAATGGAAAATGATAAATGTTAGAAATTGTATATATGTACATGCATATCTATTGAACAGGTTAAAGAAAAAGGGGCTAGAGAAGAGAAATAGAATTTTGTGCCCGACAAATAGGTACACATTTACCGCTTTGTTTGGGTGATGATTTTATGAGCCTGTTGGCTAGCCGCTTGGCTTTTTCTTTTTCTTTTTGATATGAGACGCCCGTGTGGCTATTTGGGAATTTTCCCAGACCCTCCCGTACAAAGGAGGTTATGGCGAAATTTTCCAAAAACTTAAGGCGTTAGTGAAATAATTGAAGTGGAAACGATATAGGAATTTTGAATGAGCTATATTTATATAAATATATAAATATAAATAGAATTAAAACGAAACGTGGCCGTGCAGTTCATATTTTGAAACCGTGATTTCAAATGATTAGTGCGGAAGATCCGACCATTGGATTTTCCCGAAACCTCAACCGTTGGGTTCGCCTTGGAGATATCTTTCCAACGGCACCAACTTTGTAAAGATCCGACGGTTGGATTGTCTGGAATGTTTAAAACAAAATTAGTGAAAAACAGCGCCAGAAACGATTATATTTATTTATATATATAAATATAATTAAATTAAATCGAATAACGACGCTGCAGTTCGTAAATTGAAATCGTAACTTCAAATGGTTAGTGTGGAAGATCCGACCGTCGGATTTTCCCAAAACTGAAACCGTTGGATTCGTTTTGAAATGACCTTCCTAATGATGTAAAATTTGTGAAGATCCAACGGTTAGATTTTTAGATATGTGTAAAACAAAATTAGTGGAAAGCAGCGCCAGTGCATCGACACGACCTGAAACGTCGTTTAATTAAATATGGCCATTTTAAATTAAATAAAAATGGCGATATATCGTTATAAAGTGGTATAGACGATATAGAGTGAAAATGAACCAATTTTGTTGTGTTGGCTTGAGATGTGATGGCTGAATGTGTTTGACATGAAAATTTTAACTAAATAACTGAAATGTGAATGTTGAATAGTTCAACCATGTGACTAATTGGTTTGAAAATCTAAATATACGTGGATTATTTGAAAAGGCCGAGTTTATCTCATTTCAAATAATCGATCGACGTTGAGAAGTCGAAGAGTCGAAGACGACTGAAGACCGACGATCTACACATTGGATGGATGGGCGCTACTGATGCTCGTGATTGGAGTAGCTACCATGAAGGAATTGAAGTAGTAGCCGTCCAAACATATTGTTGATTGTACGGAGATGCGAGCAATTGGTGCCTCCGGTTTCGTTCAGACCCAGAACGGACTTGTAAATGGACTGTGTGTCTGACATTGGATTTTGTTCTGTGTTGATTGATCTCTGTTAAATATATATCTGTTTGGCGGCAGAGAATTTATTCTCTTGCTTAACGCCCTTCTCTGAGACGTACGAGCTTAGAGGTTATGTATTGACAGAAATCAGTCGCATGGAGTGGATTGCCTGTGCGGCACGCCTAAGTGGCATATGATCAAGGCTTCTGTTGCAAAGCAAAGTCTTGTGGTTGATGATCAAAGCATGGTCTGTGTGACGTAGCTTTGTGTATAACGTGAATTCGCGAGCCTCACACCTCGGTATGAGTCAAAAACGGGAGACGGACCGCTGGGAGTGCACGACGTTTCTTTCTAGCTATGGTGGTGTCAGTGACCTACCAGCCCTGACATTATATATACTTTTCACCTGTGTGGTTGTTGGAATGCGAGGCGCCTCGATTATAGGTCTGTAAGGACCGGGAAACGTGTGTTCAGGAATTGCCAATCCTCAAAAGTAAGAGAGGACCGGCCCAGCCGATTCCAAGGATCATAGTGGGGTCCTGGGACATTTGCTAGAGTGTCTCGAACGGAGAGAAGCTTGCCCCTTGCCTCGACTCATGAAGGAATCCAATTTCCAATACGAAATATGCGGACGTGATTGTATTACTAGTATGGCGACATAGTGGTATGGGTCATTTATGCCGCCTATGATTGATATTTATGATTGAAATCGCTTTTGAAACATATATGCACTAGTAATAATATCAAGCACTTTTGTTTTCTTCATATGAAGCATCTTTGGCCATTATAAGGTAAAAACTCTATCCTCTGGCTTGCGTTGCATTGTGTGATGGGACCTGAGTCTTATAATGGCTTCATTTTATAAAAAGCATTGCGTTGATTTAATCATTTACTTTATTTCATGCACTAGCACTCATTGGAGTAAACCCGTTCCGCGAAAGTGGCGTGGTCCTTTGATTTGCCTTATTATTGTTGTTAATAAGTTGAATAGATTTCTCATACCAGTCCCATGACTGACTCGTAGTTTGTCTCACCTTGCAAACTCGGGTGCCCTCATTTTCACACGGGCAGCCTAGTTACAGGTTTCTGACGCACCTTTTGGCTCATGGCGAGGCTTGACTACACCGTGCTGACTTGGATTTTCTCCGCCATTGTTGTATCTATATTATGATTCCGCCATTGGCGATGGTGACTGATTATGTATCATTATGCACTAAGTTGTATCCTGTACTGTGCTTCTCTGATGTGATGATATCTATATGATTCCGCTGTCATATGTGTGTAAATTATTCTATTTTCTGTTTGTGCTATTATCTGTGATCTGCTAATGATGATTAATGTGTTATATTCCAATGATTATCCTTAACACCGTGTCACGGGGTTTTGGGATCGTCACAACCAAGTTGCACTTGATCAAGGCTTATTGTTGCAAAGCAGAGCCTTGTGGGTGATGATCAAAGCATGGTCTATTTAGGCATAGCTTTGTGTAACGTGACTTCGCGAGCCTCACAGCCCGGTAGAGTCTAAAACGGGAGAAGGGAACGCAGGGAGTGCACACGTTTCTCTCTAGCTAGAGTGGTGCCAGGGACCTACCAGCGCTGGCATTTATTCATTGTGGTTGTTGGATTTTTCGAGGCCTCGGTTTATGCGGTCGCCACTGGCCGTATTATAGGTCCAAAAGGACCGGGGAACATGTGTTCAGGCATTTCTAATCCACAAAAGTAAGTGTGGACCGGCCCTGCAGGATCCAAGGGTTGGACAGAGTACCAATCTTGGGGCATTTGCTAGAGTGTCTCGAATCGGTAAGGATCTCCTCCCTAGCCTTGACTCAGATGGAAACCCAAATTTCCAATACGACATCACGCGGTTTTGATTGTATACCTATATATGGCGACATAGTGGGATGGGGCACTCATGCCGTCTAGGATTGATACATTTACTTTGATGTATTTCAAATTGGTTGCACACTATTATTATATAATACCGTGTTTATCGTATCAAGCATCTTTTGATCATTATAAGGTAAAACCCAATCCTCCGGTTTGCGTTGCATTGTGTGATGGGACTTGGGTCATATAATGGTTTCATTTTTCTAAAAAGCATTGCGTTATTTTGACGATTTACTTTAGTCATGCACTGGCAATATATAGGAGAAAACCCGTTCCGCGAAAGTGGCGTGGTCCTGTGATTAGCCTTATTATATTATATAGGTTAAGTAGAATTCTCACACCAGTCCCATGACTGACCTGTAGTTTGTCCACTGGCAAACTCGGGTGCCCATATCTTCCACACGGGCAGTCGAGTAGCTATTTTTGCAGATATATTAAACAGGATTCTGGGTTGAAGCTTAAAGCTGTGTCCAGAGATAAAGAGTCTTCCGCTGTGTTCTTCCGTTGCAGTATATTACATTTTTTGTATTTATCTTCCGCTGTAATTATATTCCAATGTACTCTGATATGTATATTCTGTACTCTGATGTAACATTTATTATAGTGTTATAAAAGTCTTATGTTATCTGTTGTAATGTGTTGTATGCCCAAAGTTAAAGTATTCGTAGATTTTCACTTTTTGGGTCAGACCTGTGTGGTTTATGGTCGGTTCAAAGGGTGGGGATTTGCTGGTCTTTACATTTGCATGGTTGTGTTTGATGGTTGATGCGTTGTTTAAAATTTGACATGCAAGTGTATAACAGGAAATGAAATCAATAATTAGTTATTTAGATTCAATTAAATTTCTAATTAGAAGATACTGACACTTGTTAACCAGTGACATAGCTGATACTTACCATGGAAATAATGGTTGTGATGGATGCCTTGGTTGATGTGATTACTGAATGGTTATTGTTGAAATGTTACTTCAGTATATGGATGTTCATGTGTTCATTTTTTGACGATGAATCCCAATTTTTTTTCACCTTGATGTTACGGGCATCCAATAAACCTGGGATTCATCAATGAAAAATAAATTAAGAATGCAGAGTGATATGATAAATCTCAATGACCCTGATTTGGATTGAAATGATAAATCCATCCCTGAAATATCGAGAAATATAAATATAATATCACTTGGCCATTGGATAGATAATTATATACAGACATCAGTTGATTAAATGATTTCAAATATTTGAATGTTATTTGGTTGGAAATTTCATTTAAAAGAGATGTGCCGATACTCGATAAATCCATTTTCTTTAAAGATCTGAAAACTGGGAAGGTTTATTAAAAAGGGTTAAGGAATTTTTCCCGAACCAAAGTGGAAATTCTTGAATTGGGATCTGAATATGTTTTGAAATTATTCAAATTTATGGTGTAGATTTGAGGGTAATAAATTCTCGTGGAATTTAATTTTTGAATAATGGAAATCGAGGGTATTCTGAGTTGTTTTTACTCAGTTTTTGAATATAGATTTGAATTCTTGAAATTGAACGATTGTTTTGAACGATGTTGAAAATGAGATATGAAATTAATGAACTCCATTGAGGCTAGACTTAGATTCAAGTATTGAAGTTCGGAAGAAAGGAACGATTTTAGTTAAAGAATTTATTATATATATTTACAATGTTTGATTAAAAATAACTATTTCTTTTCTTAAAATTTATTTATTTAAAACTTTCCTATAAACTATTTTATTTCAACTAAATTATTCTTTATATTTTTTTCTCAAACTAAGTAGTAAAACTTTTAAAGTACGTATATACATAATGTTTAAATTATCTTATTTTATTATAGCTATTATATTCTATATGTATATATACATTTTCTATAAAGATTTCTATTTTATAAGCATCTATTTTTCAAATTAAATTAAATGATCATAATTTTCATCCGAATGGAAAGTGTTTGGATCTAAAATTGTGTTCAAATGGATTTGAGATAAATTTTATTCTATTTGAATAGGAATGGATTTCTAAACCGATTTTGATATGGAAATGTAAATTATATTCTACTCGAATATAAATGGACCTACTAAGGGATTGGAATGAGTTGAAGTGAAAGTATATATTATATTTGAATATGAATGGATTTCGAACATATATCAATTTGGAATAATTTGAAATCTTTGAGATAAAATATATTTTATTTGAATATAAGTCGACTTTGAAATATTATATGACTATAATATAAGGATATGGAAATTTATTCTAATTTAGAATATAATCGGTTTGGTATGATATGACATTTTGATATGAAATTACATTCTATTTGAATATAAATTTGGCTTGAGGCAGAATATGATATTTTGATATGAAGCGAACCTTTGTGAAATATAAAAGAACCAACCAATGTGAAAAGATGTAAGCGTTGGTTGTTAAAGAGACCGGAGTCGACATAAAGCATACTCTCTGTCAGTGTCGGTACCACTTTGACAACTGTGAACGTTATGACGTATCTAGAATGAATATGATGACTTGGAGGCGATTATTGAATCGAAGAAGATGAACGATGATGAAATAGCCCTGACCTTCGGGTCAGAATTGAAATGACTAAAACAGGAGCTATAACGTGACTAACTGAGGTAACACCATTGATCAGACACACTTCTTCGATACTATTTCTATAACTATGATGATGATGATGATGATTTAGGCCTATTTATGACTTTGGGAGTGTGTTCCGAGGTGTGCGGTAGTGGCTGCTATGCGTTACCACCGGTCCGGGAGTGCAATTGGTAGAATCCTACCCTGGGCATTGCCTCGAGTGTCTTGTCATATTTATCCATATCGAGCCCCATACGATTTTTGATTTAGCATTGCCTTCTATGGAGTGCCCTCTGATAACACCAACACGGTGAATTTACGGCACTGTATAGACTGTTGATGCCTGTAAATGGCGTAAGGGTAATATGGTAATCACGCTTACGCTATTTTTATGATATTTACTTTACTGGATAGACACTATCATAATAGCGTATTATACTATGTATGTATTATTTTAACGGATCCTCGAGAGATGGAAAAATCCCGTAACATCTCTGGAGTTACTGCACCCATGACACTTAAGTTATTTCGTATTTTGATTTGACTAATATGAGAATGATTTAGTGCTGATCCGAGTGTTTGTTGTGTTTTCTTTTTTATGCAATACGCTTGGGTCGGCAGATGTTGCAGTTAGCGAAGTTCCTTTGCCTTGGAGATCGAAGACGAAGAGTTGGTATACATCTATTACATATATATACATATGTATTTTTCTGTTGCACTTTGTTCCGCTGTCATGTTATATAAATCTGCATGTGTGTAACTATGATAACCGTTGTATGTTATAACCCAATGTATACTTTTCAATTGTTTTTAAACTGCTATTTGTTTATTATATGTTGTCCTTCCGCAGTGAGATTCTGTGACTGGTTTTTCTCTTCTTCTTTTCTTTTCTTCTTTTTCCAAATAACTTCCTGCATTTGCGATTTGTTTGCATCGATATGTGTGGTTTATTGTCGATTTGAATGGTCAAAAATCTGGGTCGTTACAATTACTGACCCTATCTCTATTGAGTCACGCCACAAAGCCAAGGTAATAACTTAACCTTCAACTCTGATACCAACGGTAGTGTCCCGAAATTCCGGTAGAATTTGAGCTGACCAAATAACACAAGTCCAACCCAAATTACACCGGAAATTAGAAAACTAATAGAAAGAAAATGGAGGGTGAGGATAGATAAGATAGAAACTTAGAATAGAAAAAGAAGAAGAACATACATCATCATCAGAGTAACACGAAACTCACAGCAGAACGAACAATATATAATAGATACATAACTTTGAAATAAAACTAGTATATGTATACAGTAACATTATCAGAGTACAACATTTATAACACAGCGAAAATAAACAATGGCTATATAATCCTGAAGCCTCCTGCTCCAAGCTCCATCTAGTGTATCTGAAAAATCATGACTACTTGACTGCCCATACAAAATTGGGCACCCAAGAGTTTAGGGAAAACAAAACAAAACAAACTCTGGGTCAGTCATGGGACTGGTGTGAGTAAAACAATTTAAAATAGTTTGAGGAAATTAAACGATATCTCATAAGACCACGCCGTATAACAGAACGGGTTTTTCCCTTATGAGAATCCAAAATAATCTTTATATCAAAATTCTTTTCATATTATAATAGTGTCTATCAACGACAATATAATAATCATCTAGCAGAACGCTTTCATCTCACGTTCTACATACATAGTATACAATCAAAACCGTGAGCACTTATTGGATAATGGGTTTCAAACTATGACAAGGTATTGAACCACCTTCCGATAGTGTACCTCTAGAGAGGAATACACTGGGTTCAACAAGAACATCTTGCAACTCGGTCACACATGACCGACCACTCATTTCGCTTGATTGAATCGAATGTATATCACCAACGTTTGGGATCAGCAACCGTTTCCCGAATGGGACAACATCGAATAGATTAAAGTATGAAATGAATATCTCTAGATAGGTGATAATACACCCTACTTGGTAGCCAACCACTTAGCCATGCTGCTTGCCCGATTTTTGTCATTTCCCGGTTGTGGGGCTGGAGGCCACGTTTCTCTTCGACAGATCACACATTTGTTCACTTTGAATGTCACATCGTCATACCCGCCAAATCAAAAATTGATTTCCCCAAAAATACAACAGGTATACAGCTAAGAGAAACGAATTCCTACGGCACCAAACGTATAAATGTTTAAAGAGATCAACTTACGGGATCTATTAAATATACTCTGTCAGACATTCTTCCATACAGGTTATCCTAGGACTGGACAAACCGAAGGCACTAGTCTGTAAACAGGACAGCCCTTGCATAACTCCGTCTTCAATTATCTTCATCATATTTGATCGCAACGCTAACGTCCATACAGAGTGGTTTTCAGATAATGAATCTGATCCCGGTCTCTCCTTATTGATGACGGAAAAATGGTCAAAAACATCGATAGTCGGTGATTTAACTATCAAAAAAACACGTGTAAAAACAACGATATCATTTTCAGATGAAAATTCTGTCGACCAATCATCGTTGAACATTTATCTCTTTAGTTCATTAATTTATTTATTTCCTGTTTCCATATATTCAACATTACTTATTTTCTAAATTTAGAAAATATACGTTATTAATCATCAGAAAACATTTCTATCTCCTTTCAAGCATCACTGTCATTCCAGTGTTCTTTATCATTAAACATTTCATTTTCTATGATTAGAAAACATCTCTAATTATATTTGGAAAATGTTCCAAACTCATTCATTGGATTTAAACAGATGTTTAAATAAAATATCGCTATGCCCACTCAAACCATTACACTCATTAACTAATTTCACTTAACCAACCTTCACTATCGAACCTTAGTCATTCCTTAGTTAAAAACAAAGTCAATCAAGTTGGGGTATAACTACCTCTCATACCTTAACTGAACAACGTTTCTAACCTCGAAATAGACAAAGTTCACCCTTTAAATCTTTGACAAACTTCCTTACGTAACTCTCAGATTCTATTTACGAATCCACTTCTTTATTGAAAAAACCAATGATTATACATATAGCGTTATAATCCCTACTTCTCAAATCAATTAACCCTAACTCCATTAAATTTAACTCGATTAACTTTAATTCATTAACTCTTATCACTTAACTCCTTTCGAATAAACTATATTCGATTAACTCCTTTAACTCTATTCAAATAAACTATATTCGATTAACTCCTTTAACTCTGTTCGAATAAACTATTCAATTAACTCTTATACGATTAACTAATATTCGACTAACTCTTATTCAAATGACTAATATTCGATTAACTCTCTTCGAATAACTAATATTCGATTAACTCTCTTCAAATAACTAATATTCGATGAACTCCCTTTCGAATAACCAATATTCGATAACTCCTTTTGAATAACTAATATTTGATTAACTCTCTTCGAATAACTAATATTCGATTAACTCTCTTCGAATAACGAATATTCGATTAACTCTCTTTCGAATAATCAATATTCGATAACTCTTTTCTTTGAATAAACTACTCTTCGATTAAATTCTTTTCGAATAAACTACTATTCGATTAACTCCTTTCGAATAAACTACTATTTGACTAACTTCTTTTAGAATAAACTACTATTCGATTAACTTCTTTCTAATAACTATATTCAATAATCCTTTCGAATAACTAATATTCAATAATCCTTTCGAATAACTAATATTCGATAATCCTTTCGAATGACTAATATTCGATAATCCTATCGAATAACTAATATTCGATAATCCTTTCGAATAACTAATATTCGATAATCCTTTCGAGTAACTAATATTCGATAATCCTTTCGAATAACTAATATTCGATTAACTCTCTTCGAATAACTAATATTCGATTATTCTGTTCAATTAACTAATACTCGACTAAATCTAACTCGATTAACTCTATTTGAATAACTCTAATTCGATTTAACTCTAACTCTAATCGATTAACTATAATTCGATTAACTCTAATTCTAATCGATTAACTATAATCGATTAACTCTTCTGACTCATTTTGATTAACACATTTTGATTAACTCCTTTAACTCTACTTCCATATTCAATTTCAAATATCGATGTTGAAATCGATTCTTACTTCTTTATATAAGTCCGGACTTATATATTCTATTTATCCAATGATAAATATTTTATTTAATTTATAAAATATTATTTATAAATTAATCTTCTCAATCTATCGGTTAGAACTGATTCTATTTAAAATCTTTGCTTTAAATCCATATCATGTTATACCCGTGTGCGAAGCACGGGTCTAAACCTTTCAAATGTAAAATTCTATTTTTATATAATTCTATTCATTTTTCAAGTATTTCCTTTTATAATCTATTTATTTACCAAATAAATCCATTTTGATAATTCCATTTATTTTACAAAATATTTCCTTTTTTCTATTTAATCATTTTTATTTCCCATAAATATTTCCTTTTATAATATCATATTTATTTTCCATAAATATTTCCTTTTCAAAACCCTTTTTATTTTATAACTATTTTATTTTATAAAATCCTTTTTCTTTTATAAATAAAATCCATTGATTTTATATAAATAATTTATTTCCAAAATACACTTTGAAAATCCCCTTTTCTACATCCCAGTATTTCTTACGGTATTTGAAATACCAAATACAATGATCGATATCATTCAAACACACATAATCAACAACATATTATATATCACATCATCAGTATTATAAATATTGAGGAATCCAGTTGGATCCCTCCAACCTGTTTCCCTGCATCATAAATGTTAAATAGTATAATTAACATCAATTTCATTTCAATATGAAATATTCTTCTAAACAGAATCAATATTTGATTAACGTTTTATATATATATATATATCGTTATCTATAATCTCAACCCATATATCAGTAGTTCTGTAACAACTCGTATTTTAATAACATGTTATAACCATAAATCAAGGCAGAATTAAATTTTAAAATAAGAACCAAGGGAAATGGGTTGCGTCATTGCGTTCGTCTCGAAATTCTACATGAAATCGAGTCTGAGTTTTCGAAAATCGGAGTTCGTATGACCAAGTTATGACCTTCAGAGGTTTCAGGAATTTGAATAAAATAAAACAGCTCGAAAATAAAGCCAGAAAATTCGAAATTCAAACCCAGAGAAGGCTGGCGGGAAAATTCACACCCGTATACCCAGGTCGACTGGGGAGTCGACATCCCCCCAACCAGGTCGACTGGGGTGTCGACCTCCCCATGACCAGGTCGACTGGGGAGTCGACCTGGGGTTCGACCTGCCTCTCGAACCTATTTCCTGAACCAGATGCATTCTGATGTATTTAAGCTTGTTTCGTGTCCAGATTCGTGACTCTAATCCTATATAAACTCACCCCTAGCCTCATTCTCTCCACACCATTTCATTTTGTCCTTATGCTGCTTCTGAAATAATTAAATTAAAGAGAGAATGGCTACTTCTTCTTCGTCAACACAATATCCAGGAATTGCAAATTGCAGGTTTTCAACTAGAACAAGACTAAACAAATAGAGATTCGGCAACTGCAATAACAGTTTCCAGAACCAAATCTCTGCACTCTAATTCTCGATCCGCGCTCTGTAAGTTCTAGTTACTTTGAGATTGAAACTTGTTAAATTTGATATGGACATGGAATAAAATGAAATTGGACCTAAGCTTGATTATCTATTTGGATCTGTTCTTGTCTCTTCTTGAATCTATGATTTTGGGATTATTTCTTATCGACTGAATCATGCCCATTCATGTTGTTGGACCTAGTTTATTATTCAAACGCTAGATTGTAACATAAATTCTTGGATCTTGACTTATGGGAATATTTCTATTTGGGGCCTATTCATGTTGTAAATCAAATTCTTTTATGTCTATAACCTTAATATGCCTATGACTATGACGATGAACATAAGACTATGCATATGCCTATGACTAAGAACATAAGACTATGCCTATGACTGTGAACATAAGATTATGCCTATGACTATGACGAGGACAATTGTGGCTAATCACCTATGGCTCTTGACTATGAGAATTATTACCTATGATTATGAACATAAGGCCATTATCTATGACCATGACTTTTAAACTATTACTGTTAATTGCCTATGACTACTTGCTTAGAACTATTTTTGATAATTATCCATGATTATTGTGATGAGTCGCTTATGATTCATAACTATGAGATTTCTACCTATAACTATTGGGGTTAATTGCCTAAGACTATTATAGTTGATTGTTCATGCCCATAACACTATAGTTGAAAACCATGTTGTGCATCGAATTGGCATTTTGTTGGATCGTATACCTAGGGTGTGACTTGCTTAGTTTATTCGCTATTATGTACACCAAAACCATTGGATCCATTATCCTTGTATTTGGCTTGCTTTTGCATGTCTATACTTTTATGTCAGCGTTTACAATGACTATCATCTTATCTTGCTAGATTTGGAATCCTATATGCCAGTGATGTTGTAACCAATTTATGTCATGCTAGTTTTGTAACCCCTTTTATCGCTTTATGCTCGTCCCTCTTGCCTATCATAGTTTTGATGTTATTCTGAGATTTGGATTTATTTGTAGTATGGATTGATCACGTTTACATGCGATGGGAACACGATTTGGGTAGAAAAGGAAAAATGTGAATTGGTTATGAATATGAATCATGAACTTGATAATAGGCATAAGTTGAAACTTGAAAACTTAACATGAAAACTTGACATGAAACTCGCTTAGAAACTTGACACGAACTTGACATGAAACTTGAACATGGACATGACATTAGAATGAACTTGAAAATGGCCAACTCGAGGTTGGGTTGAGTTTGCAGTGTGATTCTTCCCGGAACTTCCCGACAAATCTAGTTACTGCAAACAATAGGATCCAATGTGGGTAGTTGGTCATATCGCACTTGAAAACCCGAGGTCAATCTGAGTCGTTGTGTAATTCTGCCCGGAACCGCCCGGCATATCCAGTGACCACAACAACAGGTCTGATGTGAGAGGTTGGGGTGCATTAATGAATTAATGCCACATGATAGGGTTAAGTCATGAACTGCTTGAATATACTTAACCAATTTGACACGATGATTTGATAGGGTTAAGTCATGAACCGCTTGAATAACAAATTTGACACGATGATTTGATAGGGTTAAGTCATGAACCGCTTGAATATACTTAACCAATTTGACATGATGATTTGATAGGGTTAAGTCATGAACCGCTTGAATATACTTAACCAATTCGACACGATGATTTGATAGGGTTAAGTCATGAACCGCTTGAATATACTTAACCAATTTGACACGATGATTTGATAAGGTTAAGTCATGAACCACTTGAATATACTTAACCAATTTGACACGATGATTTGATAGGGTTAAGTCATGAACCACTTGAATATACTTAACCAACTTGACACGATGATTTGATAGGGTTAAGTCATGAACTGCTTGAATATACTTAACCAACTTGACACATGATTCGTAGGGCTAAGTCATGAACTTCACGGACAACACTTAGCCAATTTGACATGACATGTAGGCGGGTTAAGTCATGAACTTGAATGACAACACTTAACCAACTTGACATGCAAGACTGATGGGGTTAAGTCACGAATTTAAATGACAACACTTAACCTACTGGACGGAAACCCTAGTTACACGGTCCTTTTCAGCAGTAACCCACTAGATGTATCATGGTACCCTGGAATTAGGCAGGGTGGGGCACGATTACTGGGTTGATTGTAAGCGACCAGAATGACGGCTGAGTTGGTGCGCCATTGTAGGGTCAGGCAGACTATGGTCGTGCACATAGTCCGGAGTTGAAAAAGCAGGCATTGGGCACCGGTAGGTTTACACTGTGCGTGCTTGATTCGTGTCGGTGGTTGGCACCCTAGGGCTTGATACACCCTATGGTGGACCTAGCACAGGTGACTACATTTCGTGATTGGGCCGTATGACACAGACACATGAATGAGCTAGGACTTGTAGGGAGCCGATCGATTAATAGATCGTACGTGGAAAAAGGGTGTTGTTCGTTAGGTAGCATAATCCCTAGTGGTCCCAGGTGGCATAAACCCTAATCGAATCTAGAAAACGTTCAATAGGTAGCATAATCCCTAGTGGTCCTAGGTGGCATAAATCCTAGTTGAACACGCGATAGTTCATGATAAGGAAACCTAGCCAGAACAAGGGTGGCAGTCCAAACGATTTCAAGAATGGTGGCACTATGTTGAAGTAGTATAGAATTTCGTGATGAAACCCGTACGATATACGGCAAGGGACTGTACATATACATGGAAAGGATGATACGGGTTGGGGTACTAGTACAGTTGGTGCAGAGAATGTTAAACATGCGATGCTATACGTAGTTTATCTGGTTTGCATAGTTTATCTTGTTACCGTAGTTTATCTTGTTAGTATAGTTTATCTTGTCATCTTAGTTTAACTTGCCTATCTTGCCATCATCCTTATGTTTACTTTCAGTTATACATGTCATTTTATCTTTACTTGTTTCTATGTTGAAAGTCACTAGGACTTACTCAGTCTTTATGACTGACCTGTTTTGTTTTGCCTCTTTTTCTTCCGTTTCCCCCCTCCAAGGTTCACAGGGTGGGAATATAGCTTAGTTCGGATCTTACCAAGCTCCAAGGCTCTTTCACGAACGGCTTGGATTTCTCTTGGCTATGGATTGCTTTACTGTTTTACTTGGGGAATGATTTATGACTATGGTTTTATGCTTCTTTACTGTTGCAAGACAGATTTCGATGTATTGGATTTAATGGCATTTTGATGTAAAAGGCTTTAGACCTTTCTAGATTTTAAAGAAATGAAATTTGGTTTTTCTTCCGTTGTTTTATATATTCTGTCTTGTAATATTTCTGTGTATGTTTACCTAGATAATGCTCCACCAAAGCTAGTGCATTCCCCTTGTGAGTGACCCTAGCGGAGGTGGGGTGTTACATTTGGTATCAGAGCAGAAGGTTACCAGACTGGGAAAAAGCTTTTAAAAACCTTCTGAAATTATTTTCAAAACATTTACAAAGAAGCATTTTTCTAAGAAAAAAATTGTTTTACGAAAGGCATATTCCCCAAAGCCATATGCACTATCTTTTGATTCTCTCTTTGAATCTCTTCTTCCTCTCTTTTCACCATAGTCTTGTAGGCGTGTGTCGGAGGGAAAAGGAGTGCCCAACCTCCATTAGTAGCCGCAGTAGTTCCATCTGCGACTAACCTTATTTCAAGCTTTGTAGGGTTGTCGTGCGATGGAGGTAGATTTCGAGAAACTTGTCAACAAGCTGTACAAGGATAGTAAGAACGAGGATAAAAGAACACAAGCCTAAGGATAAGAAACTTGTTGATATGGCTTAATCCACGAAGGAGGAAAAGGTGAAAAGGAAGAGGCCAAAGTGAAAGAATAATAAAACCCATGACAAGAAAGAGTATCGTTAGTATGGTAAAAAGGGACATGTAGTTAAGTGTTATAGGACAAGGACAAGGGCAAAGAACAAGATCGTCGAGAGGGCAATTGTATGCTCTCATTACTAGCATACCTAAGAGAGGTGGTAATGTTTCTGTTGAAGGTTTAGTTTCATCCCTTTAGAACTTTGTTTTTGTTCATCGCATCATTTTAATTCCGCTTCGATAATTGAGTCTCTGCACCTTAGTACTAGCGAAGTAAAGGATCCCATTTTTGTGTCTCAAATCCTGTTGGGGAATCGGCTCATTTATTGATGACTTGTTTGGATTTGAGAATGTCTATGCTAAGTGTATATTCATGACTTGTTTGTACTAGTTCCATGGTAGTTAGACTCTTGACTTGCCTTGGTAATGCCCTCGAAGTCTAGTGTAACCCTTAAGGTTTTGTCATGCTTAGTTACCTAGAATCTCTTGATACATTGTTGATCCGCTCGAGTAGTGTTCGCCACTAAGGTGGATGGTTCATTTCGCTTACGCATGAGTTATAGAAAATTACCTTAGTAAGTACATTCGGCAACATGGTTGGCATTTAATACCTTCTAGTAAGTGAATGAGATCCAAGATTCACTAGTGAATTTTGGAGAGCTTGCACGAAACCATGAGTACGCAGTTATGTTAAAGCTGAGTATACTAGAAAAAGAATAAGTGAAAGTGGAACGAGAGGCAACAGTGAAATGAGTTCCAACTCATATTTTGGAAATAGGAATTACGAAGCTATGAAATGTGAAGTTAAATACGATCAAAGCACAATGGAGTTAAGCTCAAGAAAATGCGACTTAGAAGATTGAAGACTAGATACGCGCATCATATCTCTTTTTAATCGTATATCCTTGATAACTCTTTTCCTGTAGAGCTTATTTGCATGCTATCTTTTAAGTATAACCTCTCGGTCCTATTCTCAATCCTATTTCTGTTGCAAAACCCCATAGGGATCATCTGTTAGTAATACATGTTGGGGTTTGAGGGTGTCCGCTGGGTTGAGTAATTCTTTGGGTGTCAGCCTGATGTTGATTTCGGTCTTGGCGCTGGTGCCTAGGGAGTTCTTCTCCTAATCAGTATATATGTGACATAGATTTCCAGTTTTGACATTGCCTAATGGGAACAAAATTTTTACTTGCTCCAATCGTTCGACTATACCTTTAGGTAGGAACAATTGGGTGTAAACACGTGTTTGAGACATGTTATGGTTGATGTTTGTAAGTGGTTGCTCGTGGTTGCATAACACACATTAGGCACTAGATCGGCTCAGTCACATTTTCATATTGCATATGCATGAATGTTTATACTAGTACATGGATCGAAACTTGATATGCTATCATTTGGAGTTGCATATGAATGAATGTTTGAGCACTCATGTAGAAATTGTGAAATGTAATAGGAATTTGCATACATGTTGGACTCATCGCACTAGCATACTTTGCATTAAGGAGGTTTACTGAATCAGTAACCGCCTGATCTTTTGCATTAGACAAGTACATATACACACACTTTCCGCATATATACATACAACATTAGGAATCTTTTAAAGACAATGATTGCTTGTGGATGATGTTTTGAGTAGATGGATGATGGATTGTAGGATACATCCTTCCTAACTTAGAGATTTTGGGGACGAAATCCTTTAAGGAGGGGAGAATCTAACAACCCATATTTTAATAACATGTTATAACCATAAATCAAGGCAGAATTAAATTTTAAAATAAGAACCAAGGGAAACGGGTTGCGTCATTGCGTTCGTCTCAAAATTCTGCATGAAATCGAGTCCGAATTTTCGAAAATTGGAGTTCGTATGACCAAGTTATGACCTTCAGAAGTTTCAGGAATTTGAATAAAATAAGACAGCTCGATAATAAAGCCAGAAAATTCGAAATTCAAACCCAGAGAAGGCTGGCGGGAAAATTCCCGCCCATATACCCAGGTCGACTGGGGAGTCGACCTCCCCCCAACTAGGTCGACTGGGGAGTCGACTGGGGTGTCAACCTCCCCATGACTAGGTCGACTGGGGAGTTGACCTGGGGGTCGACCTGCCTCCCGAACCTATTTACTGAACCAGATGCATTCTGATGTATTTAGACTTGTTTCGTGAACAGATTCGTGACTCTAATCCTATATAAACTCACCCCTAACCTCATTCTCTCCACACCATTTCATTCTGTCCTTATGCTGCTTCTGAAATAATTAAATTAAAGAGAGAATGGCTACTTCTTCTTCGTCAAGACAATATCTAGGAATTGTAAATTGGGGGTTTTCAACTAGAACAAGACTAAACAAATAGAGATTCGACAAATGCAATAACAGTTTCCAGAACCAAATCTCTGCACTCTAATTCTCGATCCGCGCTCTGTAAGTTCTAGTTACTTTGAGATTGAAACTTGTTAAATTTGATATGGACATGGAATAAATTGAAATTGGACCTAAGCTTGATTATCTATTTGATCTGTTCTTGTCTCTTCTTGAATCTATGATTTTGGGATTATTTCTTATCGACTGAATCATGCCCATTCATGTTGTTGGACCTAGTTTATTATTCAAACGGTAGATTGTAACATAAATTCTTGGATCTTGACTTGTGGGAATATTTCTATTTGGGGCCTATTCATGTTGTAAATCAAATTCTTTCATGTCTATAACCTTAATATGCCTATGGCTATGACGATGAACATAAGACTATGCCTATGCCTATGACTAAGAACATAAGACTATGCCTATGACTGTGAACATAAGACTATGCCTATGACTATGAACATAAGACTATGCTTATGATTATGACGAGGACAATTGCAGCTAATCACCTATGACTCTTGACTATGAGAATTATTACCTATGATTATGAACATAAGGCCATTATGACCATGACTTTGAAACTATTACTGTTAATTGCCTATGACTACTTGCCTAGAACTATGTTTGATGATTATCCATGATTATTGTGTTGAGTCGCTTATGATTCATAACTATGAGATTTCTACCAATGACTATTGGGGTTAATTGCCTAAGACTATTATAGTTGATTGTTCATGCCCATAACACTATAGTTGAAAACCATGTTGTGCACCGAATTGGCATTTTGTTGGATCGTATACCTAGGGTGTGACTTGCTTAATTTATTCGCTATTATGTACACCAAAACCATTGTATCCATTATCCTTGAATTTGGCTTTCTTTTGCATGCCTATTCTTTTATGTCAGCGTTTACCATGACTATCGCCTTCTCTTGCTAGATTTGGAATCCTATAAGCCAGTGATGTTGTAACCAATATATGTCACGCTAGTCTTGTAACCCCTTTTATCGCTTTATGCTCGTCCCTCTTGCCTATCATAGTTTTGATGTTATTCTGAGATTTGGATTTATTTGTAGTATGGATTGATCACGTTTACATGCGATGGGAACACGATTTGGGTATAATAGGCAAAATGTGAATTGGTTATGAATATTAATCATGAACTTGATAATAGGCATAAGTTGAAACTTGAAAACTTAACATGAAAACTTTACATGAAACTCGCTTAGAAACTTGACACGAACTTGACATGAAACTTGAACATGGACATGACATTAGAATGAACTTGAAAATGGCCAACTCGAGGTTGGGTTGAATTTGCAGTGTAATTCTGCCCGGAACCGCCCGACAAATCCAGTTACTGCAAACAATAGGATCTAATGTGGGTAGTTGGTCATATCGCACTTGAAAACCCGAGGTCAGACTGAGTTGTGGTGTAATTCTGTCCGAAACCGCCCGGCATATCCAGTGACCACAACAACAGGTCTGATGTGAGAGGTTGGGGTGCATTAATGAAATAATGCCACATGATAGGGTTAAGCCATGAACCGCTTGAATATACTTAACCAATTTGACACGATGATTTGATAGGGTTAAGTCAAGAACCGCTTGAATATACTTATCCAATTTGACATGATGATTTGATAGGGTTAAGTCATGAACCGCTTGAATATACTTAACCAATTTGACACGATGATTTGATAGGGTTAAGTCATGAACCGCTTGAATATACTTAACCAATTTGACACGATGATTTGATAGGGTTAAATCATGAACCGCTTGAATATACTTAACCAATTTGACACGATGATTTGATAGGGTTAAGTCATGAACCTCTTGAATATACTTAACCAATTTGACACGATGATTTGATAGGGTTAAGTCATGAACCTCTTGAATATACTTAACCAATTTGACATGAAGATTTGATAGGGTTAAGTCATGAACCGCTTGAATATACTTAACCAACTTGACATGATGATTTGATAGGGTTAAGTCATGAACCGCTTGAATATACTTAACCAACTTGACACATGATTCTTAGGGCTAAGTCGTGAATTTGAACGACAACAATTAGCCAATTTGACATGACACGTAGGCGGGTTAAGTCACGAAATTGAATGACAACACTTAACCAACTTGACACGCTAGACTGATGGGGTTAAGTCTCGAATTTATATGACAACACTTAACCTACTGGACGGAAACCCTAGTTTCGCGGTCCTTTTCAGCAGTAACCCACTAGATGTATCATGGTACCCTGGAATAAGGCAGGTTGAGGCACGATTACTGGGCTGATTGTAAGCGACCAGAACAACGGCTGAGTTGGTGCGCCATTGTAGGTTCAGGCAGACTATGGTCATGTAGGTAGTCCAGAGTTGAAAAAGCAGGTATTGGGCACCGTTAGGTTTACACTGTTCGTGCTTGATTCGTGTCGGTGGTTGGCACCCTAGGGATTGATACACCCTATGGTGTACCTAGCACAAGTGACTACATTTCATGATTGGGCCGTATGACACAGACACATGAACGAGCTAGGACTTGTAGGGAGCCAATCGATTAATAGATCGTACGTGGAAAAAGGTTGTTGTTCATTAGGTAGCATAATCCCTAGTGGTCCTAGGTGGCATAATCCCTAATCGAATCTAGAAAACGTTCAATAGATAGCATAATCCCTAGTGGTCCTAGGTGGCATAAATCCTAGTTGAACACACGATAGTTCATGATAAGGAAACCTAGCCAGAACAAGGGTGGCAGTCCAAACGATTTCAAGAATGGTGGCACTACGTTGAAGTAGTATAGAATTTCGTGATGAAACCTGTACGATATACGGCAAGGGACTATACATATACATGGAAAGGATGATACGGGTTGGGGTACTAGTACAGTTGGTGCAGAGAATGTTAAACATGCGATGCTATACGTAGGTTATCTGGTTTGCATAGTTTATCTTGTTACCGTAGTTTATCTGCTTAGTATAGTTTATCTTGTCATCTTAGTTTAACTTGCCTATCTTTCCATCATCCTTATGTTTACTTTCAATTTATACATGTCGTGTTATCTTTAAATTTTTCTATGCTGAAAGTCACTAGGACTTACTCAGTCTTTATGACTGACCCGTTTTGTTTCGCCTCTTTTTCTTCCGTTCTCCCCACCCGCCGCCCCCAGGTTCGCAGGGTGGGAATACAGCTTAGTTCAGATCTTACCAAGCTCCAAGGCTCTTTCACGAACGACTTGGATTTCTCTTGGTTATGGCTTACTTTACTTTTTTACTTGGGGAATGATTTATGACTATGGTTTTATGCTTCTTTACTATTGCAAGACAGATTACGATGTATTGGATTTAATGGCATTTTGATGTAAAAGGCTTTAGACCTTTCTAGATTTTAAAGAAATGAAATTTGGTTTTTCTTCCGCTGTTTTATATGTTCTGTCTTGTAATATTTCTGTGTATGTTTACCTAGATAATGCTCCGCCAAAGCTAGTGCATTCCCCTTGTGAGTGACCCTAGCGGAGGTGGGGTGTTACAAGTTCATTCAAACAGTCAACACACAACAATCAGTCATCATTTAATAGTTCTAAATATATGTTATAAAAATATGAACTCGTAGAGTTGGTGAGTTTTACTCACTTTGGCGGTTTATCGTTAAATATCGATAACCGTTATCGATTCAGGTCGGACAATTTATTTTGCTATAAATTGTAATGGGCTCCAATTCACTCCTAGTCAGTCCCATTATGTAGCCCTCGTCCCTACGATACTGTCGGATCTTGTTTCGTCGGATTCTAATATCGTATGACTAAGATACACATTTTACAAAATAATACACTAATTTAAATTAAAAAAAAACTAAATTTATTTAACTATTGGGCCTTACCCCTTATAAACAGGTCGGCCCATCATTCTTGGTACAAATCCATACCCGCGTGTATACCTTCTTCCCCCTTGACTTCTCCTGTAACCCATTTGCAAAGATTCCAATACCATTATCAGGATTAAAACAGAACAAACTCCTTCCCTACTTCGTTAATATGTAAACCGATTACACCAACTGTTTCTTATCCACTTCTTCTAAAATCCGTTCCCTTTTCCACTAAACCCATTCTAGCATTGACCGGCATTTTGATCATTCCTCCACGTTACTCCGACCACTGACTGACGTCGCCATCACCACCACCAAACTCGTCATCCAGAACCGCACACAACAGTCACCTCTGCCTCAACTCTGGCATCCTCGACCAAACTTCGACCGGCTGCCTTCTTCGATAACCCCCACTGCAACATTTTGATGGCCATCCCCAGAGTTCCCCCAAGTGCCACCAACAGGTGCGCCTCACCACCCAAAAACCCCCTTGCGACGTTGTCTTCCCCTATGGCCTCGCCTAGCTCGCCTTGTCATCTGTCCTAGCCTTCGCTGGAGTGTTTCGAGCAATAGTAAAAGACATTGAACCAAAATCAAGTGGCACCAGCTTGAAGCTTACAAGTATACGAGTGCAACGAACCCAACATCTTTCGATTTCGTAGAGTATATTACCCGATTTAATTCCTTGAATTATTTAAGAGGGTGGCAGCCTCTTTTTGTGTCTACTAAAGACGGTGGAAATTAGGTTGTGAGGAGGGAGTTAAAGTTTATTTATAGAATGAAGGTTAGCTTAGGATGTAAGCCACATTTTTATTGTTAATTTTTTTTATCACATTTCTATTTGTAACGTTGATTTAAAAATTCCTATAATCACGTGTAATATCCAAAAATCATCAAAATGGACATACGACAAGAGTTTGACATTACGGACCCAACGAAATTAGTTTCGCCGAATTCCGACTCCGTTTGCTCACACAACGTATTTTCAAAGTCAAATAATTGACTGTTTTTCACATCAAAATCCTGTACGGCCACACACTGACTCCAAAAATCACGAAAATTGGAATCTAACAATAATTTAATATTCCGAATCCAACAAAATTAGTTTCGTCGAAAATGGAGTTCGTTTGCAAAACTAGCTATTTTTAAAGCTCTAAATAAACCTTTTTAAATACTAAATATATTTAAAAATAATTAAATTATATATTTATAAATAAATATTATCGTATATATTCACAATAGAATATCATACGGCTCCAATTGGATTTATAACTTGATATTTCCAATTTCCCAGTTATATTGATGTTCGATTTATATTTAAATCCTTTTAAAATATAAATAAATCGATATAAATTATAAAGGAATTGCATAGCGACTATTTGAAAATTTGATTTGGACATAACTCAAAATCTACACAATGAAATCCCAATTTTTCCCTTCCACTAGAAAAATATACTTCACCAGCTCCGAACGTTTCTTGTTTCACAGAAATCCAATTTAAAACGGCTTTTGTATAATCGTTTAAAGTTCGAATCGCCAAATAGCGAACTGCCGCGCCATTTCGAGCTCGATTATAGTTATAATATAATTATACGTTCAAATTTCGTTTAAATAATATATTCGTTATTATAATTCAACTCTAAACTGAATTATATATTTTAAATTGTCAAATTCACACAATATTGTCAATTCACTATTTCCGACTATTTCAGAAATAAATATATTATTCTATTATTTATATTAATTAAATATTCACTATTATTTAATTAAACCATATTAAATCTCTAAAACACTAATTAAATAAATTAATTATAATACTAGTAAAAAATACGGGACATTACAATTTATTTATTTATGACTACTGTGTGTGACTTGGATGCATGTGATGGTCTTTTGGTCAATGGATTGTACATGCGCCAGAGAGTAGTGACAGGTATTGGACTACACTGCATAAGCATAGCAAACCCATATAAGCATGTAACTGCTTGATGCTTACATGATGTGAACCATATTGCATTCATTTATTCGATGTTTAACGATGAGAACAAATGATTGGAGTTCAGGTATATGGCGTATTGGTTATTAAATGAAGACTGGATTTGATGTGGACTAAAATAAACATATAACAGAGTTTGTAAGATTTAATGACAAACACTACACAGGTCTGGAGATGACAAAAATGTACACGTCACTCTAGCTATGTATATGTGACACGATGATTTTTAAATCCCACACGGGCATTAGGATGATTTATTTTTACACATCTCTCAGTGTACACATGTTGTATGAATATATGGTGATTTATTGAGGTCTGTTGAGGCGAGTTATGGTTTTTTCGAGCACTCCGTACAAAGGAGGTTATGGAGAATTTTTTCCAAAATTTAAGGTATTAACCATATATTTGATGAATTAAATAGTTTGGAAGCCATTTGATGAATTATATTTATACACAATAAATATAAATTAAATTAAATGAATCGCGTAGTAGTAGTTCACGTTTTCGACTTGTAATTTTAAACGAGTATATCGGGAGAGCCAATAATCGAGCTTTCCTGAATTTATAACCTTTGGATTCGTTATGAAAAGATCTTTCCAACGTTAATAAATATGTTAAGATCCAACAGTTAGATTTGTAACATCCCATATTTTTAATGGTCGAATAATTAATTTATTTTATTATCTAAATATTTATTTTTTAATTTAATAAGACTTGAATTAAATAATATTGAATATTTAATTAATATTAATAATAGAATAATATATGTAATTTCCGAAATAGTCGGAAATAACTGAAATTTCAATATTGTGTGAATTTGTATTATTTATAAGATTTAATCCAGTTTAGAATTGAATTATAATAACAAATTTATTTATAAACGATGTTTGAATGTATTAATTATATTAGAATTATAATCGAGCTCGAAATGGCGCGGTAGTTCATAATATTGAGTTTTGAACTTCAATTGAATATACATAGTCCATTTTAGGTTGGATTTCTATGAAACAAGAAACGTTCGGATCTAGCGAACAATATTTTTCTAATGGAAGAGAAAAATCGAGATTTCGTTGTGTATATTATGAGTTATGATCAAATCAAATTTTTAGAAAGTCGAAATGGAATTCATTTATAATTTATGACAATTTATTTATATAATAAAAGGGTTTTTATATAAATTGAATATCGATTAACTCGGATTTTAGAATATTGAATTATAAATCAAGATATGTTTATTTTGGAACTAGATTATGTTCTATGTGAATATATATGATAATATTAATTTATTAATATTAAATTAAATTGTTTTTAAATATATTAATATTTAATTGGTTTATTTAGACCTTATAAAATAGCTACTTTTGCAAATGACCTCCGTTTTCAACGAAATTAATTTTGTTGGATCCGCAATATTAAATTGATGTTAGATTTCAATATTCGTGATTTTTGGAGTCAGTATGAGGCCGTGCGGAATTTAAATATGATAAACAATTGATAATTTGACTTTAAAAATATGTTGTGTGAGCAAACGGATTCAGAATTCGATGAAACAAGTTTCGTTGGGTCCGTAGTGTCAAAATATAGTTGTGTGTCCATTTTCATTGAAATTGGATATTGTATGTGATCATAGGGATTTTTAACGATATATATAGACAACATTGAAATAAAAATTAATATAAAAATATAGGAAGCTTCTAATATAAGCCAACGTATCCTATAAATACACCACCTTCTTCTAGCTTAAACCTAAACAATTTCCTCCCTTGGTCAACAGACAATTGAGCCGCCATAAACAAAAACCTAAAACGTGAAGATTTAATCTTTGAAAAATTATATAAAATACAAATCAAAATGAAATCAGATGATTCTTGATTAACTGGAATACTACAAGGAAGAGCTTTAACCCCTTATGAGTTATAAAGGGTTTGGTGATATTCTTTCGTCGCATGTAAGTGACAGCAGAAACTTGGCTTGATCACAGTGGGAGGTAGGAGCTTTGAATCAAGATTTGGGTATGATATTTGGACTTAGGCATTGACATTGGTCTTGCATACAAAGTTTGGGGGATATTCGTATAAAAAACTGTTGATCATGTGTACGGAAGAGTGCGAGTTCAGTTTATGTCGCGATGGAGATTTTTCGTGCAAGTGGTGCGGATGGAGATGAGATCGAAGATATTGGAAAGAGGTGAATTTTGGTTAGTTTCTCGTGATTTTTGATAAAACGAGGAAATAGAACGTGATTTTTAAAGATGCGGTAGTGGAAAATAAAGGGGGAAGCAGATGATGGGTATTTGGTTTGAGGGAGAAGCACTATTCATTTCGAGTTTGGGCCAAGTGGGACGGGTGAGGCTCAATTAGATTTTTAATAATTATAAATTGCATATATAAAATGTATATTAACTTAGAATTATCGTATCTTGCTCATACATTAACGGAATCCAAGGAAACAAGATCCGTTAGGATCGTATGGACGAAAGCTACACAATGGAATCAGTTTGGAGTGATTTGGAGCTTGTCTCTATTTATGGCGAAATTAAACGCCTGAATCAAATCAATGACAGTTTATCGTTATTTAACGATAAATGTCCAAAGTGAGTAAACTAACTAACTCTGCCCAATTTATATTTTTATAATGTATTTTTAGAACTGATAAATGATGGTTGATTGTTGTGTGTTGATTGTCTGGATGAACTTCTAATTAATTGGTTACAATTATAAATCTAGTTATATATATATATACATATATATCATTAATTAAATATTGATTCTATTTATCAGAATATTTCATATTGAAATGAAATTGATGTTATTTATATTTTTTAACATCTGTGGATGCAGGGAAATAGGTTGGAGGGATCCAACTAGATTCCTCAATATTTATAATACTGTTTTTCATATATTGTGATATAAGATCCGTTATTGATTTTGATGTAACTGGATGACACTGGTCTTTTTATATTTTATATTAAATATATAACTAATACTGTAATGTAAAAAGAAAATTTTCAAACTTTATATTGAGATAAAATATTTTTGTAAAATCAAAAGATTTTATAAAAGGTAGTTTTTGAAGTGGATATTGAATTTAAGAATTTTATAAAATCAATGGAATTTATAAAAGGAAATAATTGGAAATTAAATAAGAAATTTGTAGGGAAAATTATTAATAGCTAGATGGAAGATTAAAAGTCCGTTTTTGTAAAAAATACTTAATGAAAGTAATAAGAGGTAAATAAATAACTATACAAAATAAATATGATTTTTGGGAAATTAATAGAATATTAAGAAGGAAATTTCGAGTTATAAAAAAATTATGAGGAAATTGGTTTAAAGTGGATATTAAATAGAAATCTGTTTTTAATAGACAAATTGAGAAGATTAATTTATAAATGATGTTTATAAATTAAGTAAAATATTTATCACTGTATAAATAAAAATATATGTAAGTCTGAATTTATATAGAGAAGTAAAAATCGGTTTATACACAAATATTTGGAATTGGATGTGAACATAGCAGTTATAAAGGAAATTATAAAGGAGATTGTAGGTGATTGGAAATAAAAATAGGATTTTATATGAACAATTCTATAAATAAAAGTATAAATAGAATTCAGAAAGGGGATATTATTTTTAAATGCGAAATCAAACTGAATTGATTTTATAAAAGAAATATTATTCACATTCGATGTGAATAATGGATTAAAGTAAATATTTTGCAAATAAAAACATTTATAAATGAAATTGGGTTTTGAAATAGGAATTCAAATGGGAATTTGAATAAGATAGGAAATTGCGTTAAAATGAAATAGTGGATTCTATTTTGGGGAAAAATAGATTAGTTGTGGATTGATAAAATGACTTGATAAACAGGATTTGAATTTGTAATAATATTTATAAATTGAAATCAAGCATTGATTTGATATAACGAGTCCAGGTTTTTATAAAGGAATAATATTCACATTTTAAATTGAATTATGGTTTAGAAACATACGTTTGCAAACCGGAATGGTGAAAAAGGAAATCGGTAAATACTGGAAGTGATAAAATCCAAAGCGAAATTTAGAAATTGAGTGGATCTGAAATGGTGAATTTATTCCGATGTTCGGAACATTAATCGAATATAAGTCGAAAGAGAGTTAATCGAATATAAGTTATTCAACAGAGAGGTAATCAAATATTGGTTATTCGAAGGAGAGTTAATCGAATAGAGATTACTCAAAAGAGAGTTATACGTCGAATTCTGGAAAGTACTATTCACTTTTTTATTTTTGAATCAAGATTTATTTATTTAGTTATTTATAAATTAGTTGTTTATTTATTTATTCAAATTAAGAAATAAAAGTTATATTTTGAAGTAAGATATTTCGGAAGTAGGGACTATAATGCTATAGTTGTAACCAATGTCTTTCATAAAAGAATTGGAATCATAAACTAAATCCGAGAGATTCGTAAGCAATAATACGACAAGAAGTTAAGAAACGGAGTTAAAGAAAGTAGAAACTGACTGGAAATTAGTTAAGTTGAATATCCTCTGGGTGTTACCTGATTTGGTTTTGGCCTTTGGGGTTAATACGTGGGCAGTTATTCTCTTACTAATTTACAGTTAGAGACTGAAAGATATGGGAAGATAGTGATGTGTGGATAAGAAATGGAAATGCTTTCCAATGTTAATAACATATATTTTCTATATTTAGAAAATAAGGATTTATGAATATATGGAAATGGGAAACGGAGAAATGAATAAATTAATGATAAATTAATTTAAGGGGAAAAATGTTGATTGATGATTGATCGATAAAATTTCCATTTGGAAATAAGACTGTTATGTGTATGGATATTTTCCTTTGATAGTTAAATAACCGACTATCAAAGTTTTGACCATTTTTCGTCGTTAATACAAAGAGACCGGGATCAGATTTTTACTCTGAAAACCACTCCGTATGTGCATTAGCATTTTGCGAATCAAATATGATGAAGATAATTGAAGACGGAGTTTATACAAGGGTCGTTCTGACAAATCCTAGGTCGAAATTGCCTAAGATGGGTTTACAGAATAGTGCCTTTAGTTTGTCTAGTCCCAGGACTACTTGTATGGAAGAATCTCTGACAAAGTATATTTGATAGATCACGTAAGTTGATCTCTTCAAACGTATTTACGTTTGGTGGCAGAGCAATTCATTTCTCTTAGCTGTATACCCATTGTATTTTTATGGAAATCAATTTGTGATTTGGCAGGTATGACGATGTGACATTCAAAGTAAATAAAGGTGGGATCTGTATGTTATGGCCTCTAGCCTCACAACCGAGAAATGGTATAAAATCGGGTAGGTTGCATGGCTAAGTGGGTAGCTCCCAATTAGGGTGTACTGTCACCTGATCTAGAGAAAGTTTGTAATGACCCGCATTGGAAGAGGTATTATAATTAATTTATTTAATTATATAAATGGTGGTTTAGTGAATTAAATGGTCGAGGAATTAAATAATGGTGAATATTTAATTAAAATAATAAATTAAATAATATATTTAATTCTGAAATAAACAGAATTGGCTGAAATGACGATATGATGTGAACTGGATCATCTGTGATATTTAATTCAGCTTGGAATTGAATTTGAATAACAAATGTATTATTTGAACGACAGTTTGAACGTATAGTTTATAATATAATTATAAATGAGCTCGAAATGGCGCTGCAGTTCGCTATTTGGCGATTTGAACTTCAACCGAATGTACAAGATTCGTTTTAAGCCGGATTTCTGTGAAACAAGAAACGTTGGGAGCTGGTGGAGTATATCTTTCTAGTGGAAGAGAAGAATCGGTATTTCGTCGTGTAGATTTTGATTTACGTCCAAATCAAATTTTAGAAAAGTCGCTGTGGAATTCCTTTATAATTTATAAAGGAATTATTTATATTTGAAAAAAACAAATTTCAATATAAATCGAATATCGGGTTGACCCAGAAGTGAATATCAAGTTAGAAATTCATAAAAGAATATTCTAGAGCTGTATGGTATTCCACTGTGAATATATACGATAATATAAATTTATTTATATTTAATTTAATTTTATTTAAATATATTTATATATTTAAATGGGTCATTCAGAGCTGTAAAAATAAGCCACTTTTGCAAACGAAGTCAGAATTCGATGAAACTAATTTTGTTGGACCCGCAATGTCAAATAGTTGTTAGATTTCCAGTTTCGTGATTTTTAGAGTCATTGTGTGGTCGTACAGATTTTTAGAGTGAGAAACAGTCAGTATTTCGACGGTTAAAAATACGCTGTGTAAGCATACGGAGTCGGAATTCGACGAAACAAGTTTCGTTGGGACCGTAACACCGAACTCCAGTGGCATGTCCATTTTCGTAATTTTTGGGCATCATGGGTAACCATAGAAATTTTTAAGGATAGAAACTAACAGCGTTATATTTAAATTTGAATTAAATAATAAATATAAAATATCCTAATGTATTGGTGGATCTAAACAAGGCCACGTGATCCTGTTTCTCAACCACCCACTCCAGGATTTAAAACGCAAGAATCCCATTTCCTCTCCTCAGAAAAACAAAACCGCAGCTTTGAAAATTCAATAGAAAATCTTTGGGAAAATCATAATAAATCCAAAGCACAACAAAATCCACAAATGTTAAATTCGTTTGAATCCTGTGGGAGAGAGTTTGAAGTGGATGGTCCTTCTGGACAGTGCGACGCTGATCTGTGAAGCACGAAAATACATAGTGGAGACTAGGGCAAGGAACCGACGTCGATAGGGGGGCTGGAAGCAGTAACGAGGTCATCGTGGTGTATATGGGATCGAGGCATTCCGATTCAGAGGGGTTTGGTGAATTCCGGTAGTAACTTAGGTCGCGAGTTCCATGTATATGGACACAAGGTGCAGTCGACGCAACTGGAGGAGGTGAATTCGAAATGCATGAAATTGGTATGGTGCGATAGAGATTTGGAAGGGGGTTCTTATGGTATTAACAGTTTGGAGATTCGCAGAGAGTTGGAAGAGAACGTGGGATTCAAAGATGCGAAAATGGTGTTCGAATGGGTAGCTGGAGTCGGGTTCAAGTTTTGGGAAGAAGCTTTTTGAGCGGTTGGGCTTAGTAGAAGGGAGATGGGCCATAATTATAAGGTGAAGCCCAATGGGAAAATATATTCCAAGTTTTATTTTATTTAATTGTATACAAACTTTGAGATTTAATATCTTTGTCATACGTGAACGGAATACAGCGAAACAAGATCCGACAGGATCGTATGGACGGACACTACATGGTGGAACAGACTGGAAGTCCATCAAAGCTCGTTACAATTTATAGCAAAATAAATTGTCCGTCTGAATCAAATCGAGCGATGGTTATCATTATCAACGATGATCGTCCAATGTGAGTAAATCTCACTAACTCTGAACAGTTTATAATATCATGTTGTATTTTTAGAACTGTTAGATATTGGATGATTGACTGTGTGTTGATTGTTTGATTGAACTGCTAGTCAGTTAGTTGAATTTCTATATTGATTCTGTTTAACAGAATATATCATATGGAACTGAAAATGATGTTATCTATATTTTTTAACATCTATGATGCAGGGAAACAGGTTGGAGGAATCTAACTAGATTCCTCAACATTTATTTTACTGTTTTCATATATTGTGATATATGATGTGTTATATAATCTGTTATGGAGTATGTATGTTGGAATGATGTTGATCATTGTTATTCGATATTTTAAATATCATAAAAGACCCTGCGATGTAAAAAGAATTATTTCAATGTATATTGAAATAAAGGGATTTTATAAAATCAATAGATTTTATAAAAGGAAATATTTCGAAAGTAAATAAAAGGGGAAAATGTTTTTAAAACGAATAGAGTTTTATAAAAAGGAAATCATTTGTAAAGTAAAGAACCGTTACTAAAAGTAAATCTTTATAAATGAATAGTTTATTCGAAAATAGTTAATCGATGTCAGTTAATCGATTAGAGTTAAAGTTAAAAGGAGTTAATCGATGTTAGTTAATCGATTAGAGTTAAAGTTAAAAGTAGTTAATCGATGTTAGTTAATCGATTAGAGAATAAAGTTAAAAGGAGTTAATCGATGTTAGTTAATCGATTAGAGTTAAAGTTAAAAGGAGTTAATCGATGTTAGTTAATCGATTAGAGTTAAAGTTAAAAGGAGTTAATCGATGTTAGTTAATCGATTAGAGTTAAAGTTAAAAGGAGTTAATCGATGTTAGTTAATCGATTAGAGTTAAAGTTAAAAGGAGTTAATCGATGTTAGTTAATCGATTAGAGTTAAAGTTAAAAGGAGTTAATCGATGTTAGTTAATCGATTAGAGTTAAAGTTAAAAAGGAGTTAATCAATGTTAGTTAATCGATTAGAGTTAAAGTTAAAAAGGAGTTAATCGATGTTAGTTAATTGATTAGAGTTAAAGTAAAAAGGAGTTAATCGAATATAGTTTATTCGAAGAAAGTAAAAAGGAGTTATCGAATATAGTTTATTCGAAGGAGTTAAGTGAAATGAGAAAATTAACAGCGTTAGTCAAATAGAGTTAATCCAATAGTGTTAGTCCAATAGAGTTAATTGATAAGGGTAATCGAATAGAGTTAAGTGAAAAGAGTCAATCGAATATAGCTATTCGAAGGAGGGTTAAGTAAGGAAGTTAGTAAAGGGATATAAAGTGAACTTTGTCTATTTCAAGGTTAGAAATGTTGTTCAGTTAAGGTCTGAGAGGTAGTTCTACCCCAACTTGATTGGCTTCGTTTTTAACTAAGGAATAGTTAAGGTTCGGCAGTAAAGGAAATGGTTTGAGTTGGCATCGCGATGGTTTGTTTAAACATCTGTCTAAGTCCAATAAAGAAGCTTTGGAAATGTTTTCCAAATAAGAAACCAGAAATGTTTTCTAATAAAGGAAACAAGAAATGGAAATGTTTTCCATTGTTAATAACATATATTTTCCAAATTTAGAAAATAAGAATGTTGAATATAGGGAAACAGGAGATAAGTAAATTTATGAAATAAAGAGATAAAGGTTGAATGATGTTTGATCGATATAAATTTCCATTTGGAAATAATATCGTTGTTTGCACACCTGTTTTTATTCGATAGTTAAATCACAGACTATCGAAGTTTTGACCATTTTAACGTTGTTAATATGGAGAGACCGGTTGGATTATTATCCAAAGAACCACTCTGTATTGGTATAAGCGTTGCGAATCATATATGCCAAGGGAAATTGAAGACGGAGTTATGCAAGGGCTATCCTGTTTACAGAATAGTGCCTTCGGTTCATCCTGTTACTGGATGACTTGTATGGATGGATGTCTGACAGAGTATTTCCAGATGATCACGTATATTGATTTCTCCAACCGTAACAAGAGTGGAAGCGGAGAAGGAAACTTCTTTTAGCTAACACATAATGTATGGTTGAGGACATCAATCGGTGATTTGATGGATTTGATGATGTGGCATTCAAAGTGAATCTGGTGTGATGATAAAGCGTAGCTTCTAGCCTCACATCCGGTAAATGACAGAAATCGGGCAGGCAGCATGGCTAAGTCGGTCGCACCGAAGTAGGGTGTATAATCACCTGATCTAGAGTTTCATTTACTTCTAAAAATCTATTGTTGATGATGTCCCATTTGGGAAACGGTTGCTGATCTCAACCGTTGGTGATATACATTCGATACGCTCAAGCGAAATGAGTGGTCGGTCATGTGTGGTCGGGTTGCAAGATGTTCTTGTTGAACCCAATGTATTCCTCTCTAGAGGTACACGAGCGATAGGTGGTTCCATACCTTGTCATAGTTGGAAACCCATTACCCAATACGTGCTTGCGGTTTTGATTGTATACTATATATGTAGAACGTGAGATGAAAGTGTTTCTACTAGATGATTATTATAGTTGTGGTTGATAGACATTATTATAATATCAAAAGGTTTTTGATATAAAGACAATTTGGATTCTCATAAGGGAAAAACCCGTTCCGTTATGCGGCGTGGTCTTATGAGATATCGTTTACTTGTTCGAACTGTTTTTAAAACTGTTTTACTCATACCAGTCCCATGACTGACCCGGAGTTTATTTTGTTGTTTTCCCTAAACTCTTGGGTGCCTAAGTTTGTATGGGCAGTCAAGTAGTCGGGATTTACAGATACATTGATGAGCTGGAGCAGGAGGCTTCAGGATCATATAGCTATTATTATTCCGCTGTGTGTAAGTGATGTACTTTGATAATGATGTGTATATTCAAGTACAGATGTATATTTCAAGTTATGTTATATATATTATATGTTATTCGTTCCGCTGTGAGGTTCGTGTTATTCTGATGTTGTGTTCTTCTTCTTCTTCTTCTTCTATTCTAAGTTTCTATCTTATCTATTCTCACCCTCTAATTTCTTTCACTAATTACCAGGATTTTTCGATGTTTTGTTTATCGACATCGTGTTTATGTCGATAACCAAAGTCGCCGAAAATCCGGGTCGTTACAGTTGGTATCAGAGCTTAAGTTAAGAATTACTTGGCTCTGTGGCGTGAGTCGGTAGAGATAGGGTTAGCAATACCCTAGATTGAGTTTGAGTGTATATATACGAGTGGACGTATTTGTTATTGATATAAAAATTGTTTTATATTGTGAATATTCATTGGTTGAGTTGTTTATGAGTTCTGGTCGATCAGTTTGATCCACTGTATCGGTAGGAGTTACTAAACACTCGAATACGATGGGTCGGCACGATATGTTTTGAAAAGGTGGTAAATTAAAATAAGTTTACCCAAGGTATATCTTGATATAGAGAAGATATATATATCAAATTTTTAATATAGTGTATATATTGGTTGTGATTATAATCGAGTAAGATTATAAGTTAATTGGTTATGTAAATAACCAATCAGAATTCATATAAGTGAAATATGTGAAATCAGATAAGTTGAATCTGAAATTTTAACCCAGAAATTGAATTAAAACTCTAGAGAATTGGATAAGTGTTTGTAAATGGATTTGGATTAAAAATAAGGAAAAATTTAAGATCCTGGGAGATTTTAAATTGTTTTACAAGCAGTGTGAATTATATTTTGAAATGAATTTCAAAGTGGAAATGTTTAGAAATGATTTTATAGTATTGAACTCACTTCGATCAGTGGAAAATAGATTTTGATGATGACAGCTGCATCATCAGTGTTCATTTTCGAGTTGTAAGTGACGAATTACTACTAGAGATACTGTTTTGAATTTGTTTTGGGAAAGACAAGTGTGTTGAATTTCAAAATGGGATTTAAAATATAGAATTTGAATAAGGAAATTGAAAACGAAATTCAAATATAGAATTTGAATAAGTAAATTGAAATGGAATTTGAATATAGGAAATTCAAATAGAATTGAAATGGAATTCAATTAGTTGATAAACAAGTTAAACTTATATTTGAATAGGTACATTCAAATAAAAAGGTGAAATAGGTAAACCAGTTAATTAGCCATTAGTAAATGGATCTTGAATTGAAGTTGAGCTTTAGATAAGTAAAGGGGGCTGGTAAATTTATATTTGAAATCGGATATGAAACCTGAGTTTGAAAAAGTAGAATTTGATTAGTAAATAAGCAAGTTAAAAGGTATTTGAACATGTCATGTTCAAATATAAAAGTGAAATAGACTAAAGAATTAGTTAACAAATTAATTAACGAATTGAGTTAAAATGATCAGGTATAGTTAAACTAGATTGGGCAGGTATAAATATACATGAGATAGGTATGGATAAGGTATGAAGGTATAGAAATAGAATGCTCGACAAAAGGTATGTATTTAATTCATATATGAGATTTTATGTGCCGAATCGGCAAGCCGCTTGGCCTTTTCTTTTTCTTCTGGATTGGTGAGGGCCATGAGAGGCTATTTGAAATATCCCGAAGCTCCCGGTACAAAGGAGGTTATGACGAATTTTTCCGGAAATTTAAGGAGTTAGAATATTTTTAAGATAATTTGATAGTTAGAAATCAATGTACCGATATATATATATATATATATATATATATATATATATATATATATAGAAGTCGATAAGGAAACGAACTTAGAAATAGAATAGTATAATAAAAAAGGAGGACTAAGAATAAAATCTAGTAAGAATAGAAAGACGAAGCGTATACATGTTTAAAAGTGAATAAGTAGTTGTATGGTATTGATTTTTCGAGTAAGTAGTCATATCTGTTTTGACGTTATAAAACGTTATTCAGTCAAGGTCTGAGAGGTAGTTATACCCCAACTTGATTGATTTCATTATTAACAAATAAATAGTAGGATTTCAGGCTCGAAGATCAATATTGAAAAAGAGTTAGTTGAATATAGCATTTGGGTTGTCGTAACGATGTTTTACACAACATTCGTTTTAACCCGAATAAATGTAAGCTTGGAAATATAATAAAGAATATTTCCTAAGTATAGAAATAAATGAGATCGAAAAAGAGATAAATAACTGGAGTATTTTCCAATTATAAATAGCATATATTTTCTAAAGTTTAGAAAATAAAGGAAGGCGATATTCGGAAATGTTTTCCAAATAACAAAAAAAGGTCCAATCTGGTTATTGAAAATATTTGGTTAACAAATATTGATTTAGAAATAAAGAAGTGATTTAACTAATGGAATATTAATCAAGGGTTCAGTGACCGGTTAAAAAGGGGAAATTGATTTTTGAAAAGAGTAAACTGTTTAAAAAGTCCCAGGGAAAGACTGTTTAAATTAAAAACAAATTTAACAGAAATTTGTGAAAGCAGATTTGAATTAAAGTAAAGTCAGTTAAGTGGTAACTGAAGTTGAATTGAAATCGAATAAGATTGGATTTGTGAAATTAGAATCCGAAATGGTATTGGATTGAGGGGTTAAGGAATTGAAAATCAAGAATTGAACTCGAGTTGAAATGATATGTGGCTCGGATATAAGCAAATGATTGTGTTGTGGATAAAAGCAGATTGGAATTTGATTGGGATGACCCTTGTATCCGCTGAATTGATAACAGGTAGAAAGGATATAATGATATGCCGACAAAAGATACAAGTTTATAATTCTATTGGATATAAGATTTATGAGCCGAATTGGCAAGGCGCTTGGCTGTTTGATTTTCTTTTGGGTTGGAGATGGCCCAGAGAGGCGAGTTAGAGTTTGACCGATTGACCAGTACAAAGGAAGTACTGGCGAAATTTTTCGAAAAGTTAAGGCGTTAGAAAATTTTCAAGATTTTTGAAAATTTTCGTTGATAAGAATTAATTAATAATTTAATTGAATTTAAATTGGTTCAATTGAAACTGAAGTTAAGAAGTGAACAAATATGTTCTAACCAGTCGATAGGGTCGTCCCCTACTTTTTAGCAATTTCGAGGACGAAATTATTTTAAGTGGGAAAGAATGTAATGACCCGCATTGGCAGAGGTATTATAATTAATTTATTTAATTATATAAATGGTGGTTTAGTGAATTAAATGGTTGTGGAATTAAATAATGGTGAATAATTAATTAAAATAATAAATTAAATAATATATTTAATTCTGAAATAAACAGAATTGGCTGAAATGGCGATATGATGTGAACTGGATCATCTGTGATATTTAATTCAGCTTGGAATTGAATTTGAATAACGAATATATTATTTGAACGACAGTTTGAACGTATAGTTTATAATATAATTATAAACGAGCTCGAAATGGCGCTGCAGTTCGCTATTTGACGATTTGAACTTCAACTGAATGTACAAGATTCGTTTTAAGCCGGATTTCTGTGAAACAAGAAACATTGGGAGCTGGTGGAGTATATCTTTCTAGTGGAAGAGAAGAATCGGTATTTCGTCGTGTAGATTTTGATTTACGTCCAAATCAAATTTTAGAAAAGTCGCTGTGGAATTCCTTTATAATTTATGAAGGAATTATTTATATTTGAAATAAAATGAATTTCAATATAAATCGAATATCGGGTTGACCCAGAATTGAATATCAAGTTAGAAATTCGTATAGGAATATTCTAGAGCTGTATGGTATTCCACTGTGAATATATACGATAATATAAATTTATTTATATTTAATTTAATTTTATTTAAATATATTTATATATTTAAATGGGTCATTCAGAGCTGTAAAAATAAGCCACTTTTGCAAACGAAGTCAGAATTCGATGAAACTAATTTTTTTGGATCTGCAATGTCAAATAGTTGTTAGATTTCCAGTTTCGTGATTTTTAGAGTCATTGTGTGGTAGTACAGATTTTTAGAGTGAGAAACAGTCAGTATTTCGACGGTTAAAAATACGCTGTGTAAGCATACAGAGTCGGAATTCGACGAAACAAGTTTCGTTGGGACCGTAACGCCGAACTCCAGTGGCATGTCCATTTTCGTAATTTTTGGGCATCATGGGTGACCATAGAAATTTTTAAGGACATAAACTAACAGCGTTATATTTAAATTTGAATTAAATAATAAATATAAAATATCCTAATGTATTGGTGGATCTAAACAAGGCTACGTGATCCTGTTTCTCAACCACCCACTCCAGGATTTAAAACGCAAGAATCCCATTTCCTCTCCTCAGAAAAACAAAACCGCAGCTTTGAAAATTCAATAGAAAATCTTTGGGAAAATCATAATAAATCCAAAGCACAACAAAATCCACAAATGTTAAATTCGTTTGAATCTTGTGGGAGAGAGTTTGAAGTGGATGGTCCTTCTGGACAGTGCGACGCTGATCTGTGAAGCACGAAAATACATAGTGGAGACTAGGGCAAGGAACCGACGTCGATAGGGGGGGCCGGAAGCAGTAATGAGGTCAACGTGGTGTAGATGGGATCGAGGCATTCCGATTCAGAGGGGTTTCGTGAATTCCGGTAGTAACTTAGGTCGCGAGTTCCCTGTATATGGACACAAGGTGCCGTCGACGCGACTGGAGGAGGTGAATTCGAAGTGCATGAAATTGGTATGGTGCGATAGAGATTTGGAAGGGGGTTCTTATGGTATTACCAGTTCGGAGATTCGCAGAGAGTTGGAAGAGAACGTGGGATTCAAAGATGCGAAAATGGTGTTCGAATGGGTAGCTGGAGTCGGGTTCAAGTTTTGGGAAGAAGCTTTTTGAGCGGTTGGGCTTAGTAGAAGGGAGATGGGCCATAAGTATAAGATGAAGCCCAATGGAAAAATATATTCCAAGTTTTATTTTATTTAATTGTATACAAACTTCGAGATTTAATATCTTTGTCATACGTGAACGGAATACAGCGAAACAAGATCCGACAGGATCGTATGGACGGACACTACATGATGGAACAGACTGGAAGTCCATCAAAGCTCGTTACAATTTATAGCAAAATAAATTGTCCGTCTGAATAAAATCGAGCGATGGTTATCGTTATCAATGATGATCGTCCAATGTGAGTAAATCTCACTAACTCTAAACAGTTTATAATAACATGTCGTATTTTTAGAACTGTTAGATATTGGATGATTGACTGTGTGTTGATTGTTTGATTGAACTGCTAGTCAGTTAGTTGAATTTCTATATTGATTCTGTTTAACAGAATATATCATATGGAACTGAAAATGATGTTATCTATATTGTTTAACATCTGTGATGCAGGGAAACAGGTTGGAGGAATCCAACTGGATTCCTCAACATTTATTTTACTGTTTTCATATATTGTGATATATGATGTGTTATATAATCTGTTATGGATTATGTATGTTGGAATGATGTTGATCATTGTTATTCGATATTTTAAATATCATAAAAGACCCTGGGATGTAAAAAGAATTATTTCAATGTATATTGAAATAAAGGGATTTTATAAAATCAACAGATTTTATAAAAGGAAATATTTCGAAAGTAAATAAAAGGGAAAAATGTTTTTAAAACGAATAGAGTTTTATAAAAAGGAAATCATTTGTAAAGTAAAGAACTGTTACTAAAAGTAAATCTTTATAAATGAATAGTTTATTCGAAAATAGTTAATCGATGTTAGTTAATCGATTAGAGTTAAAGTTAAAAGGAGTTAATCGATGTTAGTTAATCGATTAGAGTTAAAGTTAAAAGGAGTTAATCGATGTTAGTTAATCGATTAGAGAATAAAGTTAAAAGGAGTTAATCAATGTTAGTTAATCGATTAGAGTTAAAGTTAAAAGGAGTTAATCGATGTTAGTTAATCGATTAGAGTTAAAGTTAAAAGGAGTTAATCGATGTTAGTTAATCGATTAGAGTTAAAGTTAAAAGGAGTTAATCGATGTTAGTTAATCGATTAGAGTTAAAGTTAAAAGGAGTTAATCGATGTTAGTTAATCGATTAGAGTTAAAGTTAAAAAGGAGTTAATCAATGTTAGTTAATCGATTAGAGTTAAAGTAAAAAGGAGTTAATCGAATATAGTTTATTCGAAGAAAGTAAAAAGGAGTTATCGAATATAGTTTATTCGAAGGAGTTAAGTGAAATGAGAAAATCAACAGCGTTAGTCAAATAGAGTTAATCCAATAGTGTAGAGTTAATTGATAAGGGTAATCGAATAGAGTTAAGTGAAAAGAGTCAATCGAATATAGCTATTCGAAGGAGGGTTAAGTAAGGAAGTTAGTAAAGGGATATAAAGTGAACTTTGTCTATTTCAAGGTTAGAAATGTTGTTCAGTTAAGTTCTGAGAGGTAGTTCTACCCCAACTTGATTGGCTTCGTTTTTAACTAAGGAATAGTTAAGGTTCGACAGTAAAGGAAATGGTTTGAGTTGGCATCGCGATGGTTTGTTTAAACATCTGTCTAAGTCCAATAAAGATGCTTTGGAAATGTTTTCCAAGTAAGAAACCAGAAATGTTTTCTAATAAAGGAAACAAGAAATGGAAATGTTTTCCATTGTTAATAACATATATTTTCCAAATTTAGAAAAAAAGAATGTTGAATATAGGGAAACAGGAGATAAGTAAATTTATGAAATAAAGAGATAAAGGTTGAATGATGTTTGATCGATATAAATTTCCATTTGGAAATAATATCGTTGTTTGCACACCTGTTTTTATTCGATAGTTAAATCACAGACTATCGAAGTTTTGACCATTTTAACGTTGTTAATATGGAGAGACCGGTTGGATTATTATCCAAAGAACCACTCTGTATTGGCATAAGCGTTGCGAATCATATATGCCAAGGGAAATTGAAGACGGAGTTATGCAAGGGCTATCCTGTTTACAGAATAGTGCCTTCGGTTCATCCTGTTCCTGGATGACTTGTATGGACGGAAGTCTGACAGAGTATTTCCAGACGATCACGTATATTGATTTCTCAAACCATACCAAGAGTGGAAGCGGAGAAGGAAACTTCTTTTAGCTAACACATAATGTATGGTTGAGGACATCAATCGGTGATTTCATGGATTTGATGATGTGGCATTCAAAGTGAATCTGGTGTGATGATAAAGCGTAGCTTCTAGCCTCACATCCGGTAAATGACAGAAATCGGGCAGGCAGCATGGCTAAGTCGGTCGCACCGAAGTAGGGTGTATAATCACCTGATCTAGAGTTTCATTTACTTCTAAAAATCTATTGTTGATGCTGTCCCATTCGGGAAACGTTTGCTGATCCCAACCGTTGGTGATATACACTCGATACGCTCAAGCGAAATGAGTGGTCGGTCATGTGTGGCCGGGTTGCAAGATGTTCTTGTTGAACCCAGTGTATTCCTCTCTAGAGGTACACGAGCGATAGGTGGTTCCATACCTTGTCATAGTTGGAAACCCATTACCCAATACGTGCTTGCGGTTTTGATTGTATACTATATATGTAGAACGTGAGATGAAAGCGTTTCTACTAGATGATTATTATAGTTGTGGTTGATAGACATTATTATAATATCAAAAGGTTTTTGATATAAAGATAATTTGGATTCTCATAAGGGAAAAAGCCATTCCGTTATGCGGCGTGGTCTTATGAGATATCGTTTACTTGTTCGAACTGTTTTTAAAACTGTTTTACTCATACCAGTCCCATGACTGACCCGGAGTTTATTTTGTTGTTTTCCCTAAACTCTTGGGTGCCTAAGTTTGTATGGGCAGTCAAGTAGTCGGGATTTACAGATACATTGAAGAGCTGGAGCAGGAGGCTTCAGGATCATAAGCTATTATTATTCCGTTGTGTGTAAGTGTTGTACTTTGATAATGATGTGTATATTCAAGTACAGATGTATATTTCAAGTTATGTTATATATATTATATGTTATTCGTTCCGCTGTGAGGTTCGTGTTATTCTGATGTTGTGTTCTTCTTCTTCTTCTATTCTAAGTTTCTATCTTATCTATTCTCACCCTCTAATTTCTTTCACTAATTACCAGGATTTTTCGATGTTTTGGTTATCGACATCGTGTTTATGTCGATAACCAAAGTCGCCGAAAATCTGGGTCGTTACAAAGTTCATTTACTTCTTTAACCTATTTGACGTTGTCCTTTTGGGAAACGGTTGCTGATCCGAACCGTTGGTGATAATACATTCAGTACACTCAAGCGAAATGAGTGACCATTCATATTTAGCCTGGGTTACAAGATGTTCTTGTTGAACCCAGTGTATTCGTCTCCAGAGATACACTGTCGGAAGGTGGTCCCATACCTTGCCAATTGGAATCTATTACCCAATAAGCGCCTGCATATATTAATTATATATTATTTATGTGGAACGGGAGATGAAAGCGTTCTGCTAGATGATTATTTAGTTGTGGCTGATAGACACTATTATAATATCAAAAGAGTTTTGACATAAAGATTATCGTTTCTTGCAAAAGGATCTTGAATGTTAAATCGAGTGTTTGGATTCTCATAAGGGAAAAACCCATTCCATGTTATACGGCGTGGTCTTATGAGATATCTTTTATTTCTCAAACTATTTTAAATTGTTTACTCACACCAATCTCATGACTGACCAAAAGTTTATTTTGTTTTATTTTACCCTAAATTCTTGGATGCCCAAATTTGTATGGGCATTCAAGTAGTCGGGATTTTCCAGATATACCTGGAAGGACTTGGAGCAGGAGGCTTCAACATTATATAGCTATTGTTTAGTTCCATTGTGTTGTAAGTGTTGTACTTTAAAAATGGTATGTATACACAAATGATAGATTTGTATTTCAAAGTTATGTTGTGTACTATATTTTATTCGTTTCAATGTGAGGTTCGTGTTACTCTGATTATGTTTTGTTGCGATATTCTTCTTCTTCTATGCTAACTTTCTTTCTATTTCTCACCCTCTAACATATTTCGATAAATGATCCAGTATTTCCAATATTTGAATAGTCGACAAGGAGTTTGGTGTTGATTTTCAGGGTCGACAATCTTTGTTCGTTACAGATTTTTAGATATGTTTAATTCAAAATTGAATGAAAACAGCGCCAGTGCAGCTGAATTACCTGAAACGTAGTTCGACTGAATTGAGCTATACATATATATATATATAGCGAAAAATCTTTTTAAATTATTTTAAGCGATTTAGAACTTATGAAAACCAATTTTTCTTGGTTTATAAAATAAAAAAGGTTAAGTACAATTTGGCATGAAAACTTATAAAAAGAATTTTGAATATGTTATGACAGGAGTATTTAATTCGATGACCAAATTAAATTCTCGATTGAACCTTTTATACAAGGTAGTGAAATAAATTGGAAAGGCTAGTAACTTAACCAAGGAAAAGAATTAGATTTGAAATTTAAGGAGAGAATTATTTGAAAAGACTGAGTTAAATCTTATTTCAAATAATTAAACGACGACTAAAAGTCAAAGATAATGAAAATGGGCAAGACTGGAAATCTTCACATCAAATGGATTACTGCTAATGACTTGGATCTATGGGCGGCTCCCTTGAAGCGATTATAGTGGTAGTTGTTCGGACGTACTTGTTGAAAATCCGGATATGCGAGGACCTCTCTCCTGTATTGGACATACGGGACGAGAAATAAGGTACCTCCAATTTCGTTCAGACCCAGAACAAAATTGTAAATGGATGATGTGTCTAACATTGGATTTCATTCTGTATTGATTTATTCTTATAAAATCTATATCTGTTTGGTGGCGGAGAATTTATTCTCTTGCTTAACACCCTTCTCTCGGACGTATAAGCGTAGAGGTTATATATTGATAGATATCTGTTGTGGAATGGATTGTCAATGTGGCATGCTGTGATGCAATGATCAAGGCTTTTGTTGAAAAGAAGAGTATTTTCGTTGATGATCAAGCATGACTTTAATATAGCATAGCTTTATGTATAGCGTTGATTCACGAGCCTCACACCTCGGTATGAGTCAAAAACAGGATAGTGACTGCAGAGAATGTATGCATTTCTTTATAGCTAAAAGTGGTGTCATGGTATGGTGCCCAAACATTTTTACTTATGTGATGGATGGATTGCGAGGTGCCTCGGATAAGATTGGTCGACATACTGACCACTTTGAAGGTCTGATAGGACAGGAAAACGTATTGTTCAGGAATAGCCAATCAACAAAAATAAGAGTTGACCGGCCCTGAAGATCCAAGGGTTACTAAGAGTGCAATCCTAAGGCATTTGCTAGAGTGTCTCGAAACCGGTAAGGAAACATTCCTTGTCTTGATTCATGATGGAAATCCAATTTCCAATACGACATCGTGCAGTTTTAATTTTAAACCTATATGGCGACATAATATTTGGTACGTATGCCGTCTATGATTGATACATTTATTTTGAAAGTTTTTTTTAAAAAATCTAGACACTGATAATAATATCAAATGATTTTTGTTTTATGCGTATCAAGCATATTTGGCCGTTATATGGTAAAACTCTATCCTTCGACTTGCGTTGCACTATGTGATGGGATCCGAGTCTTATAACGGCTTCATTTTTCTAAAAAGCATTACGTGGTTTATGGATGTACTTTATTTTATGCACTGGCAATCCAATGGAGTAACCCGTTCCGTGTCATACAGCGTGGTCCTGTGATTCTCCTTGTTCTTAAGTAAGTTAAGTAACATTAGGATTTCTCATACCAATCCCATGACTGACTCTTAGTTTGTTTTTCTCTTGCAAACTTGGGTGCCTATATTTTTACATGGGCAGTCGAGTGATTAGGTGATTGGCATTCTTTTGGATATGCACCGGAGCATCGAGTACTATTTTGGCTGAAGATGAAGACTTATCTTTTTATCATTTCTTTTGAACTCTTAAGCACTATCTTATGCATGTTGATATTTGATTCCGCTGTAGACTTATTATCTACTTGATGTAACTTGTTATGTACTAAGTAGGATCTTGTATCTGTGTAACTCTAATGTTGATGATTATGATATGATGTAAATTATTCTCTGATTTTATGTCTTATGCTATATTATGTAATCTGTTGATGTGATTAATGTATTATATTCCAAAGACAGACCTTGCCACCGTGGAGCGGGGGTTTGGTTCGTGTCACAAACCTTGTTACAGAAAATCCAAGCTTTGTGAATGTTGCTTTCAATTTATCACACCAGAACCTTGAATCATGTTTCAGTCCATATATGGTTTTGTTACAGCTTACACACTAAGCCGCTGTCATCGTTCATGGAATATCATTTAGGTTGCTCCATACGAACTTTTTTCTATTACTCCCCATTTAGAAAAGCATTGTACGCATTAACTTTCCATATTTTCCATTGTCTGCTTAATGTAATGGTCATGATTATTCCGATGGTTGTAGGCTTAACAACAGGTGAGAAAATCTCATTAAAATCAAAGTCAAACTATTGAGAGTATCCCCTAGCCACTAATCTGGCCATGTATTTTTATATACTCCCATCTGGGTTCCTTTTTAATTTAAATGTCCACCTGCAACCTATAATACTTTTGTGATCAGGTGGTGTAACCAAACTTCAAGATTTTTTTTAAGCTAATACTTAATAATCTTCATTCGTAGCATGCTTCTAGTTTCCAGTATTGATGGCCTCTTCATAACTTATAGGCTTTCTGTCACTTATAGTTGTAGTGTGTATTTTAGGCTTAAATATCCCCTTTTTTTGCTCTAGTCACCATGTGATATCCATTTTTTTCCTTATTATATAACAACCTGATTATTTTATTTACTTTCAAATATATGAATTAGTTAGAATTTAAAACTTTAATATCTTAAAATCCAAATTATTTTTGAATTCAATGAAATAAATGTATTAAATGATGTACATGAACAAAATCAAGTACCGTTTGAAAAATTAAATTAAACAACAATCAAATTCGAATGTAATTATTTAGATGACTCAAGTTTTATTATTTAAATTTAAGTAGATTTATAAGAAAACCTTAAACTTAAATAATAAAATTTAATGAAGTATATGTTGATGTTCCAAATCTATTGAAAGGTAAAATTTTCTGTAAAAGTCTGTCTTGCTTAAGCTTGTTTAATATTTGAATTCAAGCTAAAATTTAACAGTTGTCAAAATATGAATATGTATTTTTTATGAATCTATATTGAATTATGAGCATATAACCTTTTTCATTTCATCAAAATCGGCTTTTGTTTGCTCTGAATTTGTTATTTACATGCAAAATCCGCAAAATAGACTATGTCTGCGATGAATCTCTCACCCCTCTTTTCTCCTATTCTTGTGGTATGTGTTTGTTTTTGGACTAACTGGATGTGTATTTTAGGCTTTTATGGGTCTAACAAGCTCAAGTTCCTTGACCTTCTTACTTTAAATTTTTGAAGAGACTTCTTAGTTGAGAAACTCTTAAATAAAAATCACGTATTATTTTTCCTTCTCATTCCCTCTTTTCTCTTTAAAACTTCCTGAGAAATACATGGCTTCTTCTTCCTCTTATATCTTACATTTCTAATCATTCCTCCTCCTCTCCAAATCAAACAATTCCAAAAAAATTTATCCCCTCTCTCCTAAATTTTCCCTCTTCATAATCTCCTCTCTAACATTCAAATCCCTAAATTCCTAGACCCTCTTCTCCTTTCAACTCTTTCCCTTGCCTTGCTTCAACCCTATTGACCTGACCCGAACCTAAGGAAGCCAAAAACCCAAACACAAATCCCCCTTTTCGTTTTCTTTTGTTTTTTATTTTATTTTAGATATTTGTCTCTCTTCTCGGGGTTGTAACTTACTGTTAGAGAAATTGGATCAACTTTTTCCTTTCTTAAATTGGGACAAATTGAAATAGCTACAACTTTTCTGTTGAACACTTTTTCATGTTTTGAAATTTTCTAGGTCAAAACCGCCAATCCTCAAATGCATTTTTGGGTTTAGATTTCTGACCCGAAAATTGTATACTGCTGTTTTAGACGTAACTTGTTCAAATTTTACCCAAATCTAATTTTTCATTTTTATATCGAAGAGAAAAGAATTTGAAACAATTTTTATGTTTATGACTTTTACTAATTTAGAGGTTTACTGGTCCTAAAACTTATTCCAAATGACAAAAATTTTGTTCAATTTTTGTAAATTTTGGTAAGAAACTAAATCCATCTTCCTTAACCAAAACTCCTTTACCCCGCTGTGTATATGTGTGGGTGTGGTGTGAGTTGTTGTTTTTGTGTTGTGTTTAGAATTAAGAAATGTTATGTGAAGTGCTACTACATGGAGATGATGAGGGTGAGGTTGGGTGTTCAATCTGAGTGTGGTCAATTGGAGATTTTTTTGTTTACATTATTTTATACAAAGTTTGCTTCAAGCGGATACCTACACACACACACACATTATAAAATAGAAGAGTTATGATTTGGAATTTGTGTTTTGAGCTTGGGTTGATTCAAATTTTGATTTAATTTGTTGATTCAATCGTGTTGTGTTAGCTTCCATGCCGATTTCGACCTATTTCTGTTTTGCCATGCAAGGTGAAAATCCTCACGCACGATTAAATTTTTTAATGTGCAAATTTATATCATTTGAAATGACATGAAATATTAGAATTTCCCTAAAAAACTGGAATATTTGTTTGTGCATATGTGACATGCATACTTTTGACATAAATAACACGAATTTGATTGTTATGATGTATGTTGATTTATTGTGTTATTTGAAATGATATATGTAATTTGTTCTAACACTACATGTTCCCTATACATTTGTAAAATCATTATGGTTTGAAATGATAGATACCTGAACCACTGTATAGATTTAGGGATTTAAAACTTAAATTATTGGGATGCGGATTGATAAATACTCTTAAATTGAATATTAAACGGATTGAAACGATATATATATTTGTATTACATTGCCTTGGTAGAAAATTATATACAAACACCGTTGGTCTATTTTGTGAATTTGTAAGTATGTTCTATTTAATAAAGTATTTTAGAAATCTAAATTTAGATTTTCATTTAAACATATATTTTTATATAACTTAGTAAAGACGTGAATTTAGATTTTTAAAATAATTTTTTAGTTATAAATCTTATTGTATAAGTTAATATATGTTATAATATATAAATGTAAGTCTTTAAATATTTATATTTTTTTTAGTTTTAAAACTATATGTATAAATATAAAATATAAGTATATAAAAGAGTTTAAAGAGAACAATGAAATTTAATGATAACTTGATTTATTTAAATGACATCAGTGATGACGTAAATTTAATTTAATGAATGGGTTTATGAATTTGGGATAATTCTTATACTTAATATGCTGATTTGGTAATAACTGATTTAGTAAAGTTTGAATCCAAATATAATTGAAGTTAAATTTTTATAATTGATTAATTTGGAATGTATATTTGACTATTATGAACTCTATTAAAAGGTGATTGAAATGAATATATAATCATCCTTCAAAAGGGGTTTTCATGGCAAAAGTTGTTAATGGAGACAAAGCTCCATCTCTCCTTTTCTTCCTTTCTTTATTCTCTTACAATTCATTTCTTTAACCCTTTCGCTCCTCTCAATCCATCAGTCCTCCACCCTTCTCCATACAAGCTTTGCTTTCGCCATCATAGCTTCTTACCGTGATTTAATTTTCAAATCAGCTTTCGATATGAGCCTCTTTTCTCCAAACGACTGTTATAAGCTTCCACATACCGATACCTTCTTCCATCTCTGCCTTGATACGCTACCCCTTTGTCAATCAGCGTGGTGTCCATCTCATTTAACTTTCTACTTCATATTTATGCCATTATCGATTAAGTCTGACCGTAGTCAAGTGGGGCGGTTGGAAGATGTTTGTTGGGTCCTTTCGTTTTGGTTTTGAATTTAGGGTTTTCTGTTCTTCTAATGCGGTTCGACATGTTAGTTAACCGTAGTTTCGAGATTACCATGGAGTCTCCCTGTACTCCGAACGGTTTCTCTTTAAGGAGGCTTTCGCGACTCTACCTAGTTGTGTTCTGGGGAGCTATATGCATAAACAATTCTACTAAATAGGTCTGTCTAGGGTGAGCAGAGCATTGTCTCTAGCTTGTTGCGCCATTGTAATGTCAACACATTGTTCTGAATCGATGAGTAGGTAAGTGTTGGGATTAACTGGATGAGTTTAACATTTGTGGTATTTGGTAGTTCGCCTTGGTGGGTTTGAGATGGTGGTGTCTGCAATGGCGTTGTATGATGGTTGTGTGTGAGTGTGCCCTTCTTTCTTGTTTGGACTGTGTGATGCACTTTGGTTTGAGCATTTCTTAGTGTGTTTGTTTTGGAATGGTGCTCCAGTTCACCTTACATGGACTTTTTATCTCACTGGTAAAGCTTACACTCTCAACGAGCTAACATCCACTACAAGAAAAATACCCTATTGCAACAAGCTATTTGCAACAGGCTCCAAATGTCAGTTGCAGTAAATGATATTTCGCAACAGACCTTTTGTAGCCGTTGCAATAGATAAGATTTAACAACAGGCTTTTCCTTCCTGTTGCTTTTCGCAACAGTGATTTCACGTCTTTTACGAAAACATACTTTTAGCAACTGCGCTTTCGTTCCTGTTGCAATAGACATATTATTTGCAACTACCCTTTCAAGCTAGTTGCAAAAATTATATATTTAGCAACTGTTTTCACTAGTTGCAAAAATTATGTATTTAACAACTGTTTTCACCAGTTGCAATAACTGTAAGTTTTTTGCAACAGGTAAAGCCACTTGCGAAAAACGTACTTTTGAAAATTATTTTTCCCTAAGTAATATTCGGTTATAATATAAGAAGTATAAGCATAATAGTTAATAAATATACACACACACATATATATACACGCGCGCGCGCACACACGAACACACACACACACACACACACACACATATATATATATATATATGTGTGTGTGTGTGTGTATGTGATTAAAATTTGGTTATAGTCATGAAATAACAAGGAATCAATAATAACGAGTTATATTTTAATAAGTAATTAATATAATATAATAAATAATTATTATTTGATATATAACTGTAATTATTACTGATGAATATAGTTCAAGATATTAATTATAAAATTATTAATTAATTTACTTTGTTAACAACCAAACATTTTAATTATAAAAGTATTACTTAATTTACTTTGTTAACAACCAAACATTTTAATTATAAAATTGTTATTACTTAATTTACTTTGTTAACACCTCTGCTGTCCGTTCTTTCTTCAATTATAAAACAACTAGACCAGTTAACTTCTGATTTCAAACGAAAATAGTAAAACTTGGACAGTGCTTCGAGCCTTCGACCAGCCAACCGCGCCTAAAATTTTCATTCTAAACTTCGTTTCCGCCAAAATTTCGTTTCCCTCCCTCGTGCTTCCCGTAAAATTTCGTTACCGGCTACCTTAACCCTAAGTTTCGATTTGCCCCTACCAAATAAAATTCCTGTTTGTCATAAGTCGGTACTGATTATCATTCAAGCCCCTCCTCGTCTTCCCTTCCTTCTCCATCCTCTTTACCCTCAACAGCCCCTCAAACGCCAATCAGCCTCCCTCCTTCAACCCATTAATCTCCTTATCGGATCCAAACCCATCCCTTAAGATCCACCCCATCTACACCTCCTACGATCAATACATCTCTCACCCGTGACGGATCCGAACTCTGCATCAGCGTCCTCCTCGGCCAGGAGGTCTTCGCCCTCCGATCCATCGGCATCAGCGCCGTCCTCGGCCAGAACGTCTAAAAGTCTACAAGTAACATCTATATTAATTACCACAGCTCTACTGAAAAGAAGAACAAGGAGGTAAGCAAACATCACTCAAGAGTTATGATGCCATCAAAGGAGTATGAATGCAACATGGCGTTCAAGCTTCTTAGTTTCCCTCAAACTCTTATTTGGTTTTGCTGGGATTATGTTATTTACGTACTGCTTTTCTGTTTTTATTGGTATAGTTTAGTGTGGGAATGAATTTGCAATATTAGACAATACATAGATAGAGGTTAATTGAGCAGGATAGAGTAGTGTTGTGGGTGCACATTGATCCTTTCAGTGACTTTGGAGTTATAGTACCTTCCAGATTTGATGCATTGTGCTATTGTGTGATTTGATTTAACCAAGATTATCCTTGTAATGATATTGCAAGCGTTGTGATTTTAGTTAGCAGATTACTTAGATTCAGCTATGCTGGGAAGAAGTGCATGGTTGGTTTTCTTTTACTGTATCTTGGTAATTGATTTGATCAGTGATCTATTGGTTGGTTTCATGGGCTTGAACACAAAGGAGAATGATGATATCAACTTTGCTTATAAGCTTGTTTACATTATGTCTTCGCACATCAAGTGTACATTTAAATGCATGGTGTGTCTGCTCTAGGTTATCCTTAGATTGGGTTTTAATTAACCTTTGAGGAATGATTTGTTCTCAGTAAACAAACTAGATTGGGTTTTAATTAACATATATCAAACTTGGAATTGTAGGTTGATATCCGACCTTGTAGTCGTAATTGTCTCTGCAACTTGTGGTGGAATTGCCTTTGCATGTGCAGGGTAACCTGTTAGTAATTCACTTTATTCTAATTTATTCAAACACATGTTGTTAAAATGTTGATAAATTCACGAAATTCTAGGCTAACTTATTAAAAATACATTACAGGTATCTCGCTGGATCTGTTATTGGACCTAGGGGTCTTAATTTTATAAGTGAAATGGTGCAAGGGGTTCCCACTTCTTTGTTTTTTCCTTTTCCAGTATTATCATTTTAGTGACAATTAATGATAGTAGAACATGAATGTTTGGTCTTTTCTAAATCAGTTATTCTCTGACTGTATGTTGTTTTTGTTTTTTTCTTTAGGCCATTATCATGATGCGGATGTTGTTGCTGCACTTATATTCGGATCTGGCACTAACGCCTGCTATATAGAACACATTGATCCAATCATCAAACGTCAAAGGTTAGATACAATTACCAATAAAATGGTATATACTTTCATGTTAATATAACTTTATACGTTTCTTCCGCTCAAAAAATGGTTAAGGATTTCTTTTTTTTGATGTATTTGGTAGTTAACATTGAATGGAGAAACTTTTGGTCAGCGCATCTTCCAAGAACTTCATATATGACATGGACAATTATATGGCGAACCCAAATTGTAACGAGCAGGGTTACCAGAAGTTGATATCTGGTATGTATTTAGGAGAAATTGCAAGTTGATATCTGGTAGACACTTCATTGTCTTACGACTAGTTCTGCCTTTTGCCTTTTGCTTTTACAGGTTATGATATTCAGATGTGATTATGTATTGCTAACACAGGGTGGTGCATGTTCATGATCGACAACAAACTTGGAGCATGAACTGCAGATTTGTTCTAGTGAACCGATGATTTTTTTTTGTTATAGTATATGTATGATAGAGTAGAAATATGATTAGAAAATACTCTATTCGAAAGAAATGTGTTGTGTGAGAGAAGAAATTGTTATACATGAATGATGTATGAAAATTGTAGAAATTTTTGTTGTAACTGTTTGTACTATTTAAATTTTGTTAAAATAAAATTTTTATTTGTTTATTTAATTTTGTGATATACACTAATATTAAAACGAATACATTTAATATGTAGTATTTATAAGCTATAATTTTTTTTTATAGATTTATAAATCTATTGCAACGGGCATATACTGTTGCAAAAGGATCTGTTGCAACAGCAAAAACCTGTTGCAAAAAAGTATACCGCAACATCTTATCGCAACAGGCCAAAAATGTTGCGAACCTTTTGCAACTTCGGCTATACCAACAGGCCCGGGCCTGTTGCAATTGATCTACTGCAACAGATATTGCCTGTTGCAAAAAGTGTTTTTTGTTGTAGTGATCTGGTCTTCTTTACCAGCCTCTCCTTAATCTTCACAGCACCAACTCATAGGTCAAACTATGTCCATGTTATTCTGCTGGTTAGTGATAATCTCGTTTGTCTACTTCTTTGATCCCTATGGCTTTTGCCGAGTTGGTCGGAGAACCTAGTTGGATGGACTTATCTACTCAGCTAATGTTAGTTTTCATGCAAATTACTTTGGATGTGATGGGTAGTCCTATGATCCTTGCCTACTATTTGGTTTTGTGCACCGCCTTCAAGTGTATTGTCACCAGCATGTCAAGTTGTTGGTACAACTATAACTAAGCTATACTTGGGTTCTCTGTTCATGATGTATATGCGGCGTGTCTAGTTACTCTAGCTCTGCGCTTTGGTACTTGTTTGTTTACTAGTTAGGCTGCTTTGTTTTAAATTCAATATGTTATCTTATATATTGTTGTAGAATGTTATGTAATAGTAGTCTAGTAATGAGTTAGCTCTTGTGCTATAATCTAGGATAGAACTGTGGATGACTCATTTTAAATGCCGTTTGTAGTGGACGAACCATTTTAACAACCGAATTTGTAGTTTTGACAATCTGTCAAACTCCAGTACATACTGTAATTATTATTTGTTATAATAGTAAGTGTTATGGATCACTATAAAAACTGGTGGGCTATGACAAAAAGGTGATTGAAAGTAATTAGAAGTTTTAAGAATAAAATTGAATAACCCAACTTGAATACGATTTTGAAATGGAATGAACTTAAGAATTTATTATGTAAAGTTAAAAATTTGATTCGAAGTAAATTTGATGAATCTAAATTTATGAAACTGAATTTTAGAAATGCAGATGAGTAATTTTGATTGGACTAATTATTTGAAATTTGTATTATCCTATATTAAACTAAATTGAAGTTTTACTATGTTAATTTAATATTTATTTTATAACTATTATATATGTATTTAATTTAATTATTATATTTTATGTAACCATTTACTATACTATTTTTCTTAAATTTTACTATTATATATTTTATATTTATTTTAAATCAAATTATTTTATAAGTATAATTATTTTTAAAAATAAACTATTTTATATTATATTAATTAATTTTAAATAAAAGTTGTTTCCTGTTCAAAATGTTTAACATAAATATTTTGAAACACTATCTGAGCCATTGAATCCAGAATGATACTATAAAGATTTTTGAAATAGTGATATTTGATATATAGGAACATAAAATCAAAATGAAAATTTGTTAACAAATTGTTTTGTAAATACGGAATCTGAACCATGAATTTAATGATAACTAATTGATGTGAATGATGATTTATGTCCTTACATTTCGTTTACGTAAGCAACAAATAAAAGTCACCATTTATCATAAAAGTGGCATAGCATGTAAGTCACAAACCATTAGCCAATTTTTGAGCAGATAATATAGTGTGTGCATAATTTTTTTAGTTTTCCCATAAAAGTTAAAGAACATTTATGAAAATCATGCTTGTTTTTTACTTTCAATTTTATTGTTGTTTATTAAATAATCATTGATTAAAAGTTCACAGTAATAGATAAGAAACAAAATTCATTAAAATACCAAGTAATACTCATGCATTTTAGGAAGCTAGTCATGACTTTTTGGCCTTTAACTAAATTTGATCAATGTGTATAAAATCTTCAAAAATTGCAAGGGCAAGCAGTCACTTCAATTAAATATGTTTGATCGTATTTAAGTAGTACAAGTTTTGTTAAATTTGATAGCGTAATTATACTTGCTGGTTATTAAACTTTTACCAATTTACTAATTTCACGTGTAACAATCTATTATAAGTAGATGTAATGATATTATATGAGATACTGAAGATAACCAATACTTGTATTGTAAATTTGTATTTTTAAACATCTAAATAGTAAATATAACCAAGAATGGTATCATTAAACAAAGTTTTCATTGAATCCAATTATGATTTTACCATATTGAGGAAAGGAGAACAAACATTGGTAGATGAAAGGATTTTAATTATACATTCACCAGTAAGCAATTAAATCAATAAAAATATATTATTATGCACTTATGGCAAAGGATTTTAATTATACTCTAGCTCTGTGCTTTGGTACTTGTTTGTTTACTAGTTAGGCTGCTTTGTTTTGAATTCAATATGTTATCTTATATATTGTTGTAGAATGTTATGTAATAGTAGTCTAGTAAAGAGCTAGCTCTTGTGCTATAATTAGGATAGAATTGTGGATGGCTCATTTTAGATGTCGTTTGTAGTGGACGGACCATTTTAACAACCGAATTTGTAGTTTTGACAATCTGTCAAACTCCACATACTGTAATTATTATTTGTTATAATAGCAAGTGTTATAGATCACTATAAAAACTGGTGGGCTATGCCAAAAAAAAGGTGATTGAAAGTAACTCGAAGCTTTAAGAATAAAATTGAATAACCCAACTTGAATTCGATTTTGAAATGGATTGAACTTAAGAATTTATTATGTAAAGTCAAAAATTTGATTTGAAGTAAATTTGTTGAATCTGATTTTATGAAACTGAATTTTAGAAATGCAGATGAGTAGTTTGGATTGGACTAATTATTTAAAATTTGTATTATCCTATATTAAACTAAATTGAAATTTTACTATGTGTTAAACAACGTGAGCTATGTTAGAGATAATCATCAAATATGTTTCCTTTTATTTATGAGTTATATTAGGATTGTATTAATTTGGTCTATATTTGGTATAGATTCAAATATGCTAGAGCATATTCCATTTTAGAATGCTCTCTCCCATCTATAAATATGTAATGTAATTATGTAATTATGTAATCAAGAAATACAATTCTATTTTCTGTTTTCACATGGTATCAGAGTGCCATTAAATAAAATTACACTCTTATCTTTCTCAATCTCTTATCATGGCTAATGAAAACAATCATCTGACAACTCAAGAGTACAACAAGTTGGCTGCTCTCTTGGCCAAAGATGAAGTCGGTGAACTTTCGGCTAACTTAGCAGCTACAATTCTATCATGTATGTCTTCTTGTTGGATTATAGATTCAGGTGCATCAAATCATATATACACATCACTATCAATTTTTTCTTCATATGTTCCATTGCAGAAACATAAGTCTGTTCAATTACCTGATGGCACTTTTGCATCAGTGACTCACATTGGGATTGTTAAACATTCAAAATCTCTTATTCTTAAAGATGTATTTTTTATCCCATCATTCAAATTCAATTTATTATTTGTCTCACAATTAACAAAACAACTTAATTGTGAAGTAATTTTTTCTAAATCTCAATGTCGTTTCCAGGACCTGTTGACGAACAGGACGATTAGTCGGGGTAGAACTCATTGTGGTATTTACTACTTGGAGGATATTCCCCATTTGAGTTCCGCTTTTTCATTTCAGCACTCAGATAATTTTGATCTTTGGCACTCTCGCCTTTGTCACCCTAGTAGTTCTGGTTTTAAATTTCTCGTTAATAATTTTCTGGATATATCCGCAAATAATAATTTTATTTGCGACGTTTGTCCACAAGCTAAGCAATCTTGTGCTTCATTTTCGCAAAGTGTATCTCACTCTTCTGTATGTTTTGAATTATTACATGTTGATGTTTGGGGACCATTTAATGTTCCATCTAAAAATGGTTCACGTTTTTTTTCTCACCATTGTTGATGATTATTCAAGATGCACTTGGGTCTATTTAATGAAATTCAAGTCTCAAACTTTTTATATGATAAAACATTTTTTAATCAAGTTAATAGACAATTTGGACTGTCAATCTCCACTATACGATCTGGTGATGGTGGTATTTTAATTCCACGACTTCAAGCTCTTCGATCTGATAATGGAACCGAGTTTCTTTCATTAGAGTTTCAAAATTGGTTTCATTCTCATGGTATAATCCATCAACGAAGTTGTGTAGCCCCTCCTCAACAAAATGGGATTGTGGAACGTAAACATCGACACTTACTTGATGTTGCTCGCTCATTACGATTTCAAGCTAATCTTCCCCTCTTTTTGGGGCGAATGTGTTCTCACCGCTGCATTTCTCATAAATAAATTACCCACACGTACTCTTAATTTCAAATCTCCTCATGAAATTTTGTTTGGAAAGGTTCCATCTTATTCATCTTTACGTGTGTTTGGCTGTCTGTGTTTTGCAAAAAATATGCATATTAAAAATAAATTTGATGCACGAGGTAAGCCACACATTTTTGTTGGTTACCCTTATGGTCAAAAAGGATATCGACTTTATGATCCTTATTCTCATCGCATAATAGTCTCGCGTGACGTTATTTTTCATGAATCATTTTTTCCATATAAAAACATTTCAGATCATAGATCTAACGACATTTCCATCACTCCACTAGATGATGATTTACCTACAAATTTCACACCATTTCAAAATGATTCATCAGTACCAACTAATATTTCTTCATCTAATACAACTGAAAATGGTGAAAATTCGCTTCAAAATCATTCTCCAAATCTGATTCCAACAGAAATCGCTGATTCAAATCAGTCTTAGCAAACTAATAATAATTCTTCAATTATAATTCCCACGAATACTACTGATTTAAATCGTCCTCAGCGAATTCGACGAAGGCCATATATCTCAATGATTATGCATGCAAAGTCTCTCCTTCATCTACTTCTTTTCCTTTATCCAAATATTTCTCTTTGGAAAAGTTTAGTCATTCTCATCATGTTTTTTTGTCCAAAATTATTAATCATGATGAACCTCAAACTTATTCTCAAGCAGTTCAATCTTCTGCTTGGCGTGATGCAATGTCTGCTGAAATTCATGCTCTCGAAGTAATCAAAACATGGTCTGTTTGCTCATTACCACCAAGTAAAACACCAATTGGTTGCAAATGGGTATATAAAATTAAATATTGCTCCGATGGTTCTATTGAACGATATAAAGCACGTTTAGTAGCTAAAGGTTACACCCAAGTTGAAGGAATTGATTACCATGATACTTTTTCTCCGGTAGCAAAATTGGTCACCGTTCGTTTACTTCTTTCTATCGCTACAATTAAAAATTGGTCTCTTCATCAATTAGACGTAAATAATTCTTTCCTCCAAGGTGATCTAAATGAGGAAGTTTATATGAAACTTCCTCGTCGTTTTCCTCGTCAGGGTGACAATCAAGTTTGTAAGCTCCATAAGTCTATTTATGGACTTAAACAAGCTTCGCGTCAATGGTTCTCTAAGTTTTCTTCTACTTTAATTCAACGTGGTTTTCGTCAATCTAATTCCGATTACAGTCTCTTTACGTATATTCGTGATCATATTTCAGTATTTTTTCTTGTTTACGTAGATGATATTATCATTACAGGAAACAATGAATCTTTTATTTCCATGACAAAACAATTTCTCGCCATATCTTTCTCCATTAAAGATCTTGGGCGTCTAAGTTATTTTCTTGGTATTGAAGTTTCTCGTTCCAAAAAGGGATTATTTTTGTGTCAACGTAAGTACACAGTTGACATATTAAAGGATTCAGGTATGCTTGGTTCTCGTACAACTCCAATTCCTATGGAACAACATTGTCGACTTCTTCCAGATGACTGCAATCCCTTGCCTGATCCGTCTCTTTATCGATGACTCATCGGTCGTCTCTTATATCTTACAGTTACTCGTCCTGACATTCAATATGCTGTCAACAAACTTAGCCAATTTATGCAAAACCCTCGTTCCATACATCTTGATGCTGCAAATAAAGTCCTTCGATATCTCAAAGGTTCTATTGGTAAAGGTTTATTCCTATCGGCAACGAGTTCTTTTTATCTGGCCGGCTTTTCTGATTCTGACTGGGCAGGTTGCCCCGTCACTCCCCGTTCTACTACCAGTTATTTTACAATGCTTGGTTCTAGTCCTATCTCCTGGAAATCAAAGAAACAACCGACTGTTTCTCGATCGTCTGCTGAAGCTGAGTATCGGTCTCTTGCTGCTATTACTGTTGAAGTCCAATGGTTACATTCAATCTTATCAGAACTTGGTTTCCCACCATCTGTTCCTATACCAATACATTGCGATAGCCAAGCTGCAATTCATATTGCATCAAATCCCGTCTTCCATGAACGAATTAAGCACATCGAAATAGATTGTCATTTCGTTCGTGAAAAGAATCTCTCTGGTATTATTACTCCTTCCTATATTCGTTCTTGCGACCAACTAGCAGATATTTTCACAAAACCATTAGATGTTGATAATTTCAAAAGATTGCTTAGCAAGTTGGGCGTGATCGACATTTCTGTCCCGGCTCCAACTTGACGGGGGGTGTTAAACAACGTGAGCTATGTTAGAGATAATCATCAAATATGTTTCCTTTTATTTATGAGTTATATTAGGATTGTATTATTTATTAGTTATATTAGGATTGCATTAATTAGAGTTATATTGGGATTGTATTTATTTGGTCTATATTTTGTATAGATTCAAATACGCTAGAGCATATTCCATTCTAGAATGCTCTCTCCCATCTATAAATATGTAATGTAATTATGTAATTATGTAATCAAGAAGTACAATTCTATTTTCTATTTTCACACTATGTTAAGTTAATACTTATTTTATAACTATTTTATATATATTTAATTTAATTATTATATTTTATGTAACCATTTACCATACTATTTTTCTTAAATTTAACTATTATATATTTTATATTTATTTTAAATCAAATTATTTTATAAGTATAATTATTTTTAAAAATTAACTATTTTATATTATATTAATTAATTTTAAATTAAAGTCGTTTCCTGTTCGAAATGTTTAATATAAAGATTTTGAAACATTGTCTGAGCCATTGAATCCCGAATGATATTATAAAGATATTTGAAATAGTGATATTTGATATATAGGAATATAAAATCAAAATGAAAATTTGTTAATATTTTTTTTTGTAAATACGGAATCTGAACCATGAACTTAATCCGATAATGAATTGATGTGAATGATGATTTATGTCCTTGCATTTCGTTTATGTAAGCAACAAATAAAAAGTCACCATTTATCATAAAAGTGGCATTGCATGTAAGTCACAAACCATTAGCCAATTATTGAGCAGATAATATAGTGTGTGCATAATTTTTTTAGTTTTCCCGTAAAAGTTAAAGAACATTTGTGACAATCATGCTTGTTTTTTACTTTTAATTTTATTGTTGTTTGTTAAATAATCATTGATTAAAAGTTCACAGTAATAGATAAGAAACAAAATTCATTAAAATACCAAGTAATACTCATGCATTTTATGAAGCTAGTCATGACTTTTTGGCCTTTAACTAAATTTGATCGATGTGTATAAAAGCTTCAAAAATTGCAAGGGCATGCTGTCACTTCAATTAAATATGTTTGATCGTATTTAAGTAGTACAAGTTTTGTCAAATTTGATAGCGTAACTATAATTGCTGGTTATTAAACTTTTACCAATTTATTAATTTCATGTTTCTATTATAAGTAGATGTAATGATATTATATGAGATATTGAAGATAACCAATACTCGTAAATTTGTATTTTTAAACATCTAAATAGTAAATATAACCAAAAATGGTATCATTGAACAAAGTTTTCATTGAATCCAATTATGATTTTACCCTACTGAGGAAAGGAGAACAAACATTGGTAGATGAAAGGATTTTAATTATACATTCACCAGTAAGCAATTAAATTAATAAAAATATATATTATTATGCACTTATGGCAAAGGATTTTAATTATACATTCACCAATAAGCAATTAAATCAATAACAAAATTGATTATGCACTTATGCCAAAATAACCCCATACGCGTGAACTATACCTATCATAAACACACTTTTGGTAAGTATGACATTTTGATACTATTTCCATGAAAATTAACAAAAGTAAATTATGTTCAGCCAAATATTTGATTTAGTAGTTTGAATGTTCTCTATATCATTTAATATTTGGTGTTATTTTTTTATTTCACTTTCTTTTCCACTAAAGTTTTAGCTGTTACAATAAAAAAAAATTAGGCTGGTACAACTACTTTCACCTTGTGTAATTTATGCAATAATGAAGCTAAACATTTAAAAAAAATACTAATTGTTTTATGTAGAAACATATTCTTGTACTACATTGTTTTCTTCAAGCATTAATTTTAAAATCGACTAAATAATCCGCTCATATTTTATTTTTTATGGGTTACTTGCAACTTTAATTTACTAAACCAACGTGATCGATATAATTTTTTTTTTCTTTTTTGAAATTTGGATACTTCATATACAAGTCGGGTAGTATATAATATACTGCATGCCAACATCCTGCGTGATGTCTACATGTCTTTACCATATTGACAATGGTGCTTGTCTTTTAGATGTCACTGAAAAACGATAAGTAGATTTTTCGATTTTACGTACAATTGTCATAATGTAACCTGACGAAATCAATTACCAATATTTAATAAATTAAAGGCACTTTATTACTGACGATTGATTTCGGTCAATCAAGGGCATCCCCAAATCCAGAAAACTTAATCGTAGAGTATTGAAGAAGTAAATAATACCAAGAATCAAGGGCACTTTATTATTGACGATTAATTTATAGTGGTTCAGCAAGTCGAGCCCACATTCACTGTGAGGTAATCTTTATTGTTCGTACTGTATGATTACAAGTACAGCCCTTTTAGTTTACAAAAATGAAGGGAAAGAAAATGAAGTGTTGGCCGTGGCATACAACCTTGCTAATGAGAGCCAAAAGGGAAATCCTAAAGCCCAAAAATATCCCAATCAAAGAAGATATCTAGAAATGTCCCCAAACGAAAGAATCCTAGGCCAAGCCATAAGGAAGATCCATTTCTCGTATTCCTAAGAGGTATTTATATGTGAGATTGGAGGGATAGTTGGTCGGTGATCAGGAAGCACGGCCTAAGAGGGCCCAAGGCCCATAAGTCACAGTACTGGGATAGGTACCGTACCCGAGATAGGTATCGACTCGGTTAGACTTGGTGAATTTTGGGACCTTGGGCATGGAGAGTCCTTCTACTAGCTTTGCCCCATCTTCTAGTGCTTTAATTCCATGCCAAATCCAAGTTACACTAATTCAGGGATATGAAGTTGCAACACCGATCTGGGGATAGGAACCGAAATATCGACTCGAGGATACAAAGCCAAAATATCGAACTGGAATACTTAGAAGATTTTCACCAATCCTTGAACCTTCCGCGTGTTATACCGACCTCCGAAAACTTAGGGTAAATTCTGAGCTTGTGGCGAGTTGAGAACTTTATGTCGATCTAGGGAGTTGACGAAGCAAATACCGATCCCAAGATAATTTTGATGATCCTGGAACCCTTTGAATTAAAATTCCCCACTTCGGGGAGTTGTACCTACCCCACTTCATGAGTTATAACAATCCCTACATACTTCTCCTAATGTCCAAGTTTTTGTGAACTTCGCGACTTGAACCAAGTTCGTGCGAGTTTATCTAGGTTTTCCCAAGTCCGTACCCAAGTCCTGAACACTCCGATAGTCAGAAATTCAAAATGTGATAGCTTTGTAAAAAGGCGGGTCAACACTTGCCCTTCAAGACATGCCTTTCTATGGAAGACATGTCTGGTGTAGTCAAGAAATCCATGAATCCAGAAGCTGCAATCCGAGAGAAATCTAAATAGAAATCCAATTTTGAAGACCAATTGAATCCTATGATCACTCCAGATCATATTATAAGATAAAACCAAATATAGAGCATCCAAAATCTGAAACCAAGACATCCAACTATACTGGAAACCTTAGAGATCTGATAGAGCTGATAAATTGGATGAATATTAAATCTAGAAAACCAGGGTATCCAATCTGAAAGCCATGGACTTATTGAGCCTAGCCCGAGTAAGTGTAATCCATACCTTTGAAAACCAAGTGAATCATTTTGCCAAATCATGGCAGAACAACCTGCATCTAATCAAGTATAATCCATACTCGAGCCTTGACTGAGAGATCTTGCCAAGTCTTGACAAGACGAGCCGACTTTTTTGAAGCATACTCCATACTTTGGGACTAGCTTGTTAAAGTTTGAAATTCCAATTTTGACCATACCTCAAAAGTAAAATCCATACAAGTGAAGTAATCTTATTAAAGTTCCAAATTTCTAATTTATTATAAGTCCAAAGGAAAGTTAATTGTTTATAGTTGGGCATAGAGCACGCTGGAAGATTACATCCTAATCCTGTATGTGAGTGAGCCGGCGTAGAAATTTTTAATTACAAATTTGTTAACTAAGGGTGCATTTGCAAAAGAACCGAAAGGGGAACTTGGAAGGGGCTGGGGAAAGATCATTTTCGTGAATCGGAATGCTTTTTTTTACGAAAGGGCAAATTGGAATGGGTATTGTTATTATTTTATTATTTTTTGTTTATGTTTAATAAAGTAGTAGAATGCAAAATACAACTTGCAGAATACAAATTATAGAGTATGATAGCAGAATTCAAATTTCAGAATATGGAAAAGTGCAGAATACAAAGTGCAAAAATTAAAATGCAAAATTAAAAAGGAGAAAATAAAAAAAACAACACTATAGAGCATTTTCCTAAGCTTATCAAGAGAATAATGGACACATTTCCTAAGCTGCTCCGGCTTGTCCAACAAAGAAAGAAAAGGGTTAATGCCTCTGCTTTGATACTCCGTCATGCACACCTTCACCTCTCAATCCTCATAGTCGTCCGTATTGCGAGAAACCGCCATGCAAGCAGCGATAATATTGTTCTGTTATATGGAAGGAGAAGCAGAATAAGATGGACCAACATTCTGCCTAACATGTCGACGAGTGGGACGGCTAGAGGTCTCAGCAGTATCGCCCCTGATGAAATCACCGTAGACCTGGGCTGCGAACTGCATACTAACTGGGGGGCTCATAGAACTATAAACTGACACTCTATTGTATTCATGTAGCCTCCAAAAAGAGCGCCCATTTCTTTGAATCTGGTACGACATGCATGCTTAAACTTGCAGCAATTTGCGGGTACCGTATAACACCACTCGTCGTTTCCACTAACGGTGTCCTTCTCCTTGTTCCAATACCCGCCAATTACCTTGGGTTGTTCATCTGTGTTATGGATGGGCAGACTGAGTAGCAGGTAATAGGTGGTAGATCTTGATGAGGACAATGCTGCTGAGCAACGGAGAGTTAGAGACTGACATATTATTTTCTACTATAAATATATGTTGTTCCCGCTGATGTATGTTACTCTAAGTTAACGTATAGCGAGGCTTATTGTACAGATTCTGATATGATCCGGTGTTGTATGGATATTGTCATGATGATATGAAAAGTTAAAGATTCTGCTCAATTGTGTTTCACTATCATATCCAATTTTATATGTTATATTATATTTTATCTCTGTGCTATGAGTTACATGACAGGTTTCATGTGTGTAATGCTACCTCGATGATCATCCCGTATCGGCCTAGCACGTCATACATCGCATCTCTCCTCGGTTTGTAGAGGAGATACAAGGCGATCGTCACATTTGGTAATAACCCGGAAAATACGGGCCAATTTAAAATTTTTAAATTGGACATTTCAAAGGAATTTGAACAATTGAAATAGAATATTTCAATAAAATATTGAATTAGAAATAGTGAGTCAGTTTGAAAATATGAATTCAAACTTTGACTAACTGTGCAGGGTGGAAAATATAACGGATTTTAGCGAAACTAAAAATATTTAAATCTGTTAGTCAATACCTTTCTAATGAATCTGAAAAATCGAAATTTCATAATGGGAATCAAAAGTTATGGCCGAATGAATTTTCAGAAAGGTCGCTATATAGAATATATAGCCCTGGAAAATTGATATTTTGCAACCGACCTCGGAATTCGACGAAACCACTTTTGTTGGGTCCGGGATGTCAAATTATTGCTAGGTTTCAAATTTCATAAATTTTGAAGCTAGTATGTGAGCGTGGCAAAAGAAAATGTGTTTGGTCAATTTCTGTTAAATTGGATCGACCAGAAAATGGCCATTTTTCAAACGATCTCAAAATTCGATGAAACTAGTTTTGTTGGGACCATAGCGTTAAAACATAGCTAGATTTATTTTTCTGGAATTTTTCGAATCAGTTTGTGGCCCTGGCAAATTGAAATGTACGTTCAAAGTTAAAAATTAAACGTTTTATACTTTAATTTGAAAATTAACTGACTGTAACAGTCGAATTGGCCAACGAAACATATCCCATTGTGTCCGGAATGGGGGTATTTAACTAGGGACGACAGTCGTTGAGCTTGAAAAGGAGTTCGTTTGTAAAAACACTATTTAAAATATACTATAAATCCTCGGCCAATAGGATTTTTTCTTTCATAATAAATTAAAAAAAACGCGAAACCCTCGAACCAACGGCGAAAACCCAATTCCCGCTTCCATCCTCGATTGCCGCCGCCTCCGCCACTTCCAGGCGCCGCCGCCACCACCGTTCGCTTCGTCTCTGCCTCCTCTTCAAATCCAACCCTAGCCCGACCGCCCTCGACGCCTCCTCCGCCTGAATCGAGGCCAGAAAGTCGGCCACTTCCCATCGCCGCCGCCGCTCCGATCTGCCACCGAGCGCCACCAAACCACCACCGACAGGACCCCCACTCGAAGCTCTTCCACGTCCAACTCCCCGATCGTCCCCACGTGCCACGGATTTCGCGAAAACCTCAAACCTAGTTTCGAACCATCGTGAAAGGTGAGTCCTTTTTGATGTCTGCACTTTGAAAAATCATATCTTTTTGGTGTGTTCACGAAATTCGATGAAACAAGAACCATCGGGACCGCAAGGAAGCTCTCTACCACATAGAAGAAGCCGTGGATTTTTCTGAGTCATCTACGATTTTTAGCACTCCGAAAACCAATGTGAGAAATCTAAATTAAATAAATTTGAATGGAAAATGTCGTGTATAAATTATATTAGCGAAATATAAATTACACACGTGTTGTATACCTCGTGCACATGCATGGTGTAAGCTATATAAGCGAAGTATGAATTATACATGCATAGAATAATTGATATATGTGTTGAAATGCAAGTGAAATATAACAATTATATTAAATATATATATATATATATATATGTATGTATGTATATACTCCCCTCGTCCACAAACCATGGACGATATTTATTGTTGTAAATTGGTGTGAAATATTGGATGAAAAATACGAATGGTTGAATAATTGTTTGTGGTTGATATTGTTTGGTTGTGGTTGAAAAATACCCATTGGTGATTGAAATGAATTGGAAATATTTGTGGAAATAAAAATAAAACATGCCACTTGCGTGCGAATTAGATGCATGAATCCCCATTGTCAAAAACCGCGAGGTTTTAAGGTAGAGCGAGGAGCCGTACTAGGGACGGTGTCGGTTATAACTACCCTGCCGTTATACTGTCGAAATTTTGAATAATCTTTATGTGTTAGAATAATTTTCATATGTTGAAATTATTTTCGTGCGTTGAAATTAAAGTCATATGTTGAAACTATATCCATGTGTGGAAATGTTCATGTGTTGAAAAGTGATGTGTGAAAATTAAATTCATTTGTGAATGAATGAAGTGTATAAACAATAAAAATCACCTTTTTATAATATATATGAAGTATGAAAAATATTCGCCTTTTATATAAATAGTTTCAACAATAAAAATTCCATCTTTCTAATATGAACAACATAAATAAAATATCCATGTGTGGAAATGCTCATGTGTTGAGAAGTGTGTGTAGTGGAAAAGTTCATGTGTTGAATAAAAAGATCGAACAATAAAAATTACATTTTTATTGAAACTATGAAGTGTTGAAAACATCCATTTGTCGAATAAATATTTTAAGTGATAAAAATATCATTTTTATCATATATATGATATGCTAAAGGTATGCGGACGTTGAAATAAATATTTGTGAAGGAATATTATTTTTAACATGCATAGGAACTAAATAAAATAGTCATGTGTTGAAATCTATTTTAGTTCGCCAAAATTATCATCTTTGAAATGTGAAGTGTTAAAAATAGCCACTTGTTCAAATAAAATATGCATGAGTTGAAATATACATTAATTGGCTAATGATATGATTTTAGCCTATGCATGCAACATTAGGATGAATGGTGTTTTTAAACCAAAGTAAATCAAATATGAAGTTGAATGGAAAATGATAAGTGATAAAAATTGTATATATGTACATGCATATTTATTGAACAGGTTATAGCAAAGGGGCTAGAGAAGAGGAATAAAATTTTGTGCCCGACAAATAGGTACACATTTACTGTTTTGTTTGGGTGATGATTTTATGAGCCTGTTCGCTAACCGCTTGGCTTTTTCTTTTTCTTTTTGACATGAGAAGCCCGTGTGGCTATTTGGGAATTTTCCCAGCCCCTCCCGTACAAAGGAGGTTATGGCGAAAATTTCCAAAATTTAAAGGCGCTAGTGAAATAATTGAAGTGAAAACGATATAGGAATTTTTGAATGAACTATATTTATATAAATATATAAATATAAATAAAATTAAAACGAAACGTGGCCGTGCAGTTCGTGTTTTGAAACCGTGATTTCAAACGACTAGTGCGGGAAATCCGACCATTGGATTTTCCCGAAACCGCAACCGTTGGGTTCGCCTTGGGAATATCTTTCCAACGGCACCAACTTTGTGTAGATCCGACGGTTGGATTGTCTGGAATGTTTAATTCAAATCTGAAGAAAACAGCGTCAGAAACGATTATATTCATATATATATATATATATATAAATATAATTAAACTAAATCGAATAACGACGTTGCAGTTCGTAAATTGAAATCGTAACTTCAAATGACTAGTGTGGAAGATCCGACCATCGGATTTTCCCAAAACTGAAACCGTTGGATTCGTTTTGAAATGACCTTCCGAATGATATAAAATTTGTGAAGATCCAACGGTTAGATTTTCAGATATGTGTAAAAAAAATTTAGTGAAAAGCAGCGCTAGTGCATCGACACGACCTGAAACGTCGTTTAATTAAATATGGCCGTTTTAAAATAAATAAAAATGGCGATATATCGTTATAAAATACTATAGACGATATAGAGTGGAAATAATCCAATTTCGTTGTGTTTGCTTGATATGTGATGGTTGAATGTATTTAACATGAGAATTATAACTAAAGAAATGAAATGTGAATGTTGAATAGTGCAACCATGTGATAAATTGATTTGAAAATCTAAATATACGTGGGTTATTTGAAAAGGACGAGTTCATCTCATTTCAAATAATCGATCGACGTTGAGAAGTCGAAGAGTCGAAGACGGTTGAAGACCGACGATCTTCACATTGGATGGATGAGCGCTACCGATGCTCGTGAGTGGAGTAGCTACCATAAAGGAGCTGAAGTGGTAGCCGTCCAAACATAATGTTGATTGTACGGATATGTGAGGAATTGGTGCCTCCGGTTTCGTTCAGACCCAGAACGGACTTGTAAATGGACTGTGTGTCTGACATTGGATTTTGTTCTGTGCTGATTGAACTCTGTTAAATATATATCTGTTTGGCGGTGGAGAATTTATTCTCTTGCTTAACGCCCTTCTCTGAGACGTACGAGCTCAGAGGTTATGTATTGATAGAAATAAGTCGCATGGAGTGGATTGCCTGTGTGGCACGCCTAAGTGGCATATGATCAAGGTTTCTGTTGCAAAGCCAAGTCTTGTGGTTGATGATCAAAGCATGGTCTGTGTGACATAGCTGTGTATAACGTGAATTCGCGAGCCTCACAACCCAATATGAGTCAAAAACGGGTGAGTGACTGCAGGGAGAGCACGACGTTTCTTTCTAGCTAAGGTGGTGTCAGTGACCTACCAGCCCTGACATTATATATACTTTTCACCTGTGTGGTTGTTGGAATGCGAGGCGCCTCGATATAGGTCTGTAAGGACCGGGAAACGTGTGTTCAGGAATAACTAATCCTCAAAAGTAAGAGAGGACCAGCCCTGAAGATCCAAGGATCATAGTGGGGTCCTGGGACATTTGCTAGAGTGTCTCGAATCGGAGAGGAGCTTGCCCCCTGCCTCGACTCATGAAGGAATCCAATTTCCAATACGAAATATGCGGACGTGATTGTATTACTAGTACGGCGACATAGTGGTATGAGTCATTTATGCCGCCTATGATTGATATTTATGATTGAAATCGCTTTTGAAACATATATGCACTAGTAATAATATCAAACACTTTTGTTTAATTCGTATGAAGCATTTTTGGCCATTATAAGGTAAAAACTCTATCCTCCGGCTTGCGTTGCATTGTGTGATGGGACCTGAGTCTTATAATGGCTTCATTTTGTAAAAAGCATTGCGATGATTTAACCATTTACTTTATTTCATGCACTAGCACTCATTGGAGTAAACCCGTTCCGCGAAAGTGGCGTGGTCCTTTGATTTGCCTTATTATTGTTGTTAATAAGTTAAGTAGATTTCTCATACCAGTCCCATGACTGACTCGTAGTTTGTTTCACCTTGCAAACTCGGGTGCCCTCATTTTCACACGGGCAGCCTAGTTACAGGTTTCTGACGCACCTTTTGGCTCATGGCGAGGCTTGACTACACCGTGCTGACTTGGATTTTCTCCGCCATTATTGTATATATATTATGATTCCGCCATTGGCGATGTAGACTGATATTTATTTTGTGTACTCTTTATGTATGATTCTGCCTCAGGCGATGGTGACTGATTATGTATAATTATGCACTAAGTTGTATCCTGTACTGTGCTTCTCTAATGTGATGATGTCTGTATGATTCCGCTGTCATATGTGTGTAAATTATTCTATTTTCTGTTTATGCTATTTTCTGTGATCTGCTAATGATGATTAATGTGTTATATTCCAATGTTTATCCTTAACAACGTGTATGACGGGGTTTTGGGATCGTCACAGCTGGTACCATAGCTTTGGTTAACCTTAGTTCTGGAGTCTAACACATTAAAAACTTCGTCAAAATAGAATCAGTAGTATTCTAAGGCGAGTCGCTCATTAGAGATAGGAATAGTAAAGTCCTAGAATGAGCTAAGCAGAATAGCAAAAACAATTTGATCAGTCCATCGTTATCTTTCCGTAAATTTTCTGCTTAACTATGCAATAGACTATCGTTTCTGTTAGTTGACTCTTTCCTTGCTTATACAGAATTGACAAATGGCAACAAGAGCAGCCGCCGCTAGAGGTGGCCGTGCCGGCCGAGGCCGAGGACGGGGAGAAGCCTCAGTTGAAGAAGGACCTTTGATACAACCTCCGGTCGCTCAATACTTCGAGCTGGACCGTGTAGCTAAGAGATACAAAAACTTAGGAGGCAAGACCTTCTCGGGAACTGGCACAGTAATAGAGGCCCTTGCATGGATCAAAACATGCGAGAAAATTCTTGAAGGCTTAAGGCTTGGAGACCAAGATAAAGCTATTATGGGCGCCTGGCTTATGTAGGAACAAGCTGAACTATGGTGGGAATCTCTCACCGCCGGGAATAGAGAAGCTGGAAGAACATGGGATGGATTCGAAGAACTCTTAAAGGAGAAATATGTCCCAGAACAAGCACTAGAGCGAATGCACGATGACTTCGCCAACCTCCAGCAGGGGGATCTTTCCGTGTAGGATTATATGAATAAATTTACACTGTTGTCGCCCTATGCTCCGGAGCTCGTCGCCGCTGCAAAGTCCAAAAATAAGAGGTTTATCCTTGGGCTAAGGCGACAATATCATGATAGAGCCATGGCCCATGTCAAGCTGGAATTCAACGAACTGGTGGAAATGACATGCATCTACGAAGACATTGACCATAGGCATCTGGAGCAGGATCGCGCTAGAAGCCAAGCCGGGAACAAACGCAAGCCTGCTGCGAATCAAGCTGAGTCAAGCCAAGCAGCATCTTCAAAACCTCAGACTGACAAGCCGCCAAGAGGAAGCTGCTATAACTGTGGCAAAGTGGGGCACTACTCTAATGTGTGCACAGCCCCGAAGAGGCAGAAGACAAATTCACAAGGTTCAAGTCAGGGTTCTCAGAACCCTCGCTCCTGTTTTAATTGCCGCAAGACCGATCATCTAGTCAAAGACTGTCCTCTGCTGAAGAAGGCTATAGTAGCTCACGTGTATGACGGGTCGAGCCCGCCAGCTGCTTCCGATGGAGCAGGTAAACCCGATGTTTTGGGAGGTACCCTTACAATTAAAAATATTCCTATTTCTGTATTGTTTGACACAGGTGCGTCGCGTAGTTTTATTGCTAGTAACACAATGCACAAATCAAAGTTAAAACAGAGAAAGCTCAAAGAATCGGTTGAAGTACATAACCCGATAGGAGGATCTCTAATTCTCAGTTCATGTTGTAGAGTGCCAATCTCTTATTCTTCCTATAAATTTTCTTTCAAGTTAATCTTTATGGATTTTCCCGAATTCGATATCATTCTCGGGCTGGATTGGTTAACGAAATATGAAGCTGAGGTAAAGTGTGCGGAAAGAATCGTTAAAATTCGAACGAAGCTTGGATATATTACGGTACCCTGCCATGGTTCGAATCCAAATAGAGAAGAATTTTGGTCAGCAATAGAAGTTATCCCCACTTCCATAAAAAAGATTCCGATTGTCAGGAACTATGCGGATGTGTTTGAAGAAGTTGAAAACTTACCTCTGCAAAGAGAAATAGAATTCCGAATCGATCTAATTCCCAATGCCAGACCAGTGGTACATCCAATTCGCAGGATGACTCCGAAGGAAAAAGAAGAATTAGGCGATCAAACTCGTCAACTGTTGTGGAAGGGTCTAATTAAACCTAGTTTTTCTAATTGGGGTGCAGCTGTTGTGTTTGTCCCAAAGTCAGACGGTACTCTTCGATTATGCATTGATTACCGAGACCTCAACAAACAGACACTCAAAAACAAGTATCCATTACCCCGCATCGATGATTTGCTAGACCAATTGAATGGGGCGAAGGCTCCAGTTTCCAAGTGGATAGTGAGGGAGTTCTGAGGTTGAATAAAAGAATATGTGTTCCCGACATTCCCGAGCTCAAGAGAGAAGTGCTGGATGAATGCCATAAATCCAAATTTTGCATCCATCCTGGGTGAGTAAAATGTACAACGATATCAAACGCACTTTCTGGTGGAAGGCAATGGAAAGGGATATTTCTTTGTATGTTAGCAGATGCCCTACTTGTCAATTAGTCAAGAGCGACCAACATAAGCTAGCTGGACTGTTGCAACCGTTGGAAGTCCCATGTTGGAAATGGGAACAGATTTCCATGGATTTCATAGATGGCTTGCCGCGAACCAGGAAAGGTAATGACAACATTTGGGTAATCGTAGATCGCTTCACGAAGACTGCCCATTTTATACCTGTCAGATCCAATAGAACCACTCAAAGTCTAGCGCAGATATATTTCAAAGAAATCGTTAAGCTGCATGAATTCCCATCAGCATAGTCAGTGATAGAGACCCGATATTTGCTAGCAAATTCTGGGAGGCTTTCCAGACAGAATTGGGAACGAAACGAAATATGAGCACCGCTTATCACCCTCAAACAGATGGCCAGACTGAGCGGGTGAATAGAATTCTAGAAGATTTACTGCGAGCTTGTATAATTGATATTGGTGGGTCATGGGAAGATCACTTGCATTTGGCAGAATTCTCATATAACAATAGTTATCAAGCAAGTTTGGGAATGTCTCCATTTGAAGCATTATATGGCAGACCGTGCAGATCTCCAGCATGTTGGGTAGAACCTGGCAACATACTTGTGTTAGGACCCAATATGATTAGGGAAGCATCTGATAAAGTCGACTTCATCAAAAAGCGTTTGAGAACCGCACAAAGCCGACAGAAAAGTTATGCAGATTCTAGAAGAAGAGATTTGACATTTGCTGTTGGTGATCATGTTTATTTGAAAGTTTCTCTGATGAGAGGAGTAATCAGATTTGGCAAAACTGGGAAGTTGGCACCGAGATTTATTGGTCCCTTTCCTATACTCGAACGAAGTGGAACTCTTGCTTATAGAGTTCAATTACCAGATTGGTTGCCTGGAGTGCATGATGTATTTCACATATCTCTACTTAGAAGACATGTGCATGATTCAGATCTTGTTGTAGAAGAAGCAGCACAACAGGATATAGACATAACTCCAGAATTAGCACTCAGAAGAGTGCCATTGAAGATTGTTAGCAAAGAAACTAGAGAACTAAGAAGCAAAAAGGTTAATTTAGTCAAAGTGCAGTGGAGCAGTGATCCTAGAGACTGTACTTGGGAGACTGAGGAAAGCATTAAACAAGCTTACCCCAAATGCAGAGTGGATATCTCTGACTAACTCCGGTGCAAAGGTACCTTTACAATACTTTGCATTTACAATTTTGTTTCCTACTTTACTGTTGTTTCCTTTTCGAGGACGAAAAGTTTTAAGTGGGGGAGATTGTAATAACCCGGAAAATACGGGCCAATTTAAAATTTTTAAATTGGATATTTCAAAGGAATTTGAACAATTGAAATAGAATATTTCAATAAAATAGTGAATTAGAAATAGTGAGTCAGTTTGAAAATATGAATTCAAACTTTGACTGACTGTGCAGGGTGGAAAATATAACGGATTTTAGCGAAACTAAAAATATTTAAATCTGTTAGTCAATACCTTTCTAACGAATCTGAAAAATCGAAATTTCATAACGGGAATCAAAAGTTATGGCCGAATGAATTTTCAGAAAGGTCGCTATATAGAATATATAGCCCTGGAAAATTGATATTTTGCATACAACCTCGGAATTCGACGAAACCACTTTTGTTGGGTCCGTGATGTCAAATTATTGCTAGGTTTCAAATTTAAAAAATTTTGAAGCTAGTATGTGAGCGTGGCAAAAGAAAATGTGTTTGGTCAATTTCTGTTACATTGGATCGACCAGAAAATGGCCATTTTTCAAACGATCTCAGAATTCGACGAAACTAGTTTTGTTGGGACCGTAGCGTCAAAACATAGCTAGATATATTTTTCTGGAATTTTTCGAATCAGTTTGTGGCCCTGGCAAATTGAAATGTACGTTCAAGTTAAAAATTAAATTTTTTATACTTTAATTTGAAAAATAACTGACTGTAACAGTCGAATTGGCCAACGAAACATATCCCATTGTGTCCGGAATGGGGGTATTTAGCTGGGGATGACAGTCGTTGGGCTTGAAAAGGAGTTCGTTTGTAAAAACACTATTTAAAATTTACTATAAATCCTCGGCCAATAGGATTTTTTCTTTCATAATAAAAAAACGCGAAACCCTCGAACCAACGGCGAAAACCCGATCCCTGCTTCCCTCCTCGATTGCCGCCGCCTCCGCCACTTCCAGGCGTCGCCGCCACCACCGTTCGCTTCGTCTCCGCCTCCTCTTCAAATCCGACCCCAGCACGACCGCCCTCGACGCCTCCTTCGCCTGAATCGAGGCCAGAAAGTCGGCCACTTCCCATCGCCGCCGCCGCTCTGATCTGCCACCGAGCACCACCAAACCACCACCGACAGGACCCCCACTCGAAACTCTTCCACGTCCAACTCCCCGATCGTCCCCTCGTGTCACGGATTTCGCGAAAACCTCAAACCTAGTTTCGAACCATCATGAAAGGTGAGTCCTTTTTGATGTCTGCACTTTGAAAAATCATATCTTTTTGGTGTGTTGACGAAATTCGATGAAACAGGAACCATCGGGACCGCAAGGAAGCTCTCTACCACATAGAAGAAGCCGCGGATTTTTCTGAGTCATCTACGATTTTTAGCACTCCGAAAACCAATGTGAGAAATCTAAATTAAATAAATTTGAATGGAAAATGTCGTGTATAAATTATATTAGCGAAATATAAATTACAAACGTGTTGTATACCTCGTGTACATGCGTGGTATAAGCTATATAAGCGAAGTATGAATTATACATGCGTAGAATAATTGATATATGTGTTGAAATGCAAGTGAAATATAGCAATTATATTAATATATATATATATATATGTATGTATGTATATACTCCCCTCGTCCACAAACCATGGACGATATTTATTGTTGTGAATTGGTGTGAAATATTGGATGAAAAATACGAATGGTTGAATAATTGTTTGTGGTTGATATTGTTTGGTTGTGGTTGAAAATACCCATTGGTGATTGAAATGAATTGGAAATATTTGTGGAAATAAAAATAAAACATGCCGCCTGCGTGCGAATTAGATGCATGAATCCCCATTGTCAAAAACCGCGAAGGTTTAAGGTAGAGCGAGGAGCCGTACTAGGGACGGTGTCGGTTTTAACTACCCTGCCGTTATGCTGCCGAAATTTTGAATAATCTTTATGTGTTAGAATAATTTTCATATGTTGAAATTATTTTCATGCGTTGAAATTAAAGTCATATGTTGAAACTATATCCATGTGTGGAAATGTTTATGTGTTGAAAAGTGATGTGTGAAAATTAAATTCATTTGTGAATGAATGAAGTGTATAAACAATAAAAATCACCTTTTTATAATATATATGAAGTATGAAAAATATTCGCCTTTTATATAAATAGTTTCAACAATAAAAATTCCATCTTTCTAATATGAACAACATAAATAAAATATCCATGTGTGGAAATGCTCATGTGTTGAGAAGTGTGTGTAGTGGAAAAGTTCATGTGTCGAATAAAAAGATCGAACAATAAAAATTACATTTTTATAGAAACTATGAAGTGTTGAAAACATCCATTTGTCGAATAAATATTTTAAGTGATAAAAATATCTTTTTTATCATATGTATGATATGCTAAAGGTATGCGGACGTTGAAATAAATATTTGTGAAGGAATATTATTTTTAACATGCATAGGAACTAAATAAAATAGTCATGTGTTGAAATCTATTTTAGTTCGCCAAAATTATCATCTTTGAAATGTGAAGTGTTAAAAATAGCCACTTGTTCAAATAAAATATGCATGAGTTGAAATATACATTAATTGGCTAATGATATGATTTTAGCCTATGCATGCAACATTAGGATGAATGGTGTTTTTAAACCAAAGTAAATCAAATATGAAGTTGAATGGAAAATGATAAGTGATAAAAATTGTATATATGTGCATGCATATTTATCGAACATGTTATAGCAAAGGGGCTAGAGAAGAGGAATAAAATTTTGTGCCCGACAAATAGGTACACATTTACTGTTTTGTTTGGGTGATGATTTTATGAGCCTGTTGGCTAGCCGCTTGGCTTTTTCTTTTTCTTTTTTTTGACATGAGACGCCCGTGTGGCTATTTGGGAATTTTCCCAGCCCCTCCCGTACAAAGGAGGTTATGGCGAAAATTTCCAAAATTTAAAGGCGTTAGTGAAATAATTGAAGTGAAAACGATATAGGAATTTTTGAACGAACTATATTTATACAAATATATAAATATAAATAAAATTAAAATGAAACGTGGCCGCGTAGTTCGTGTTTTGAAACCGTGATTTCAAACGACTAGTGCAGGAAATCCGACCATTGGATTTTCCCGAAACCGCAACCGTTGGGTTCACCTTGGGAATATCTTTCCAACGGCACCAACTTTGTGTAGATCCGACGGTTGGATTGTCTGGAATGTTTAATTCAAATCTGAAGAAAAACAGCACCAGAAACGATTATATTCATATATATATAAATATTATTATATTAAATCGAATAACGACGCCGCGGTTCGTAAATTGAAATCGTAACTTCAAATGACTAGTGTGGAAGATCCGACCGTCGGATTTTCCCAAAACTGAAACCGTTGGATTCGTTTTGAAATGACCTTCCTAATGATATAAAATTTGTGAAGATCCAACGGTTAGATTTTCAGATATGTGTAAAACAAAATTAGTGAAAAGCAGCGCTAGTGCATCGACACGACCTGAAACGTCGTTTAATTAAATATGGCCGTTTTAAAATAAACAAAAATGGCGATATATCGTTATAAAATACTATAGACGATATAGAGTGGAAATAATCCAATTTCGTTGTGTTTGCTTGATATGTGATAGTTGAATTTATTTAACATGTGAATTATAACTAAAGAACTGAAATGTGAATGTTGAATAGTGCAACCATGTGATAAATTGATTTGAAAATCTAAATATACGTGGGTTATTTGAAAAGGACGAGTTCATCTCATTTCAAATAATCGATCTACGTTGAGAAGTTGAAGAGTCGAAGACGGTTGAAGACCGACGATCTTCACATTGGATGGATGGGCGCTACCGATGCTCGTGAATGGAGTAGCTACCATGAAGGAGCTGAAGTGGTAGCCGTCCAAACATACTGTTGATTGTACGGATATGCGAGGAATTGGTGCCTCCGGTTTCGTTCAGACCCAGAACGAACTTGTAAATGGACTGTGTGTTTGACATTGGATTTTGTTCTGTGCTGATTGATCTTTGTTAAATATATATATATCTGTTTGGCGGCGGAGAATTTATTCTCTTGCTTAACGCCCTTCTCTAAGACGTACGAGCTCAGAGGTTATGTATTGATAAAAATCAGTCGCATGGAGTGGATTGCCTGTGTGGCACGCCTAAGTGGCATATGATCAAGGCTTCTGTTGCAAAGCAAAGTTTTGTGGTTGATGATCAAAGCATGGTCTGTGTGACGTAGCTTTGTGTATAACGTGAATTCGCGAGCCTTACAACCCGGTATGAGTCAAAAACGGGAGAGTGACTGCAGGGAGAGCACGACGTTTCTTTCTAGCTAAGGTGGTGTCATTGACCTACCAGCCCGACATTATATATAATTTTCACCTGTGTGGTTATTGGAATGCGAGGCGCCTCGATATAGGTCTGTAAGGACCGGGAAACATGTGTTCAGGAATAACTAATCCTCAAAAGTAAGAGAGGACCGGCCCTGAAGATCCAAGGATCATAGTGGGGTCCTGGGACATTTGCTAGAGTGTCTCGAATCGGAGAGGAGCTTGCCCCTTGCCTCGACTCATGAAGGAATCCAATTACCAATACGAAATATGCGGACGTGATTGTATTACTAGTACGACGACATAGTGGTATGGGTCATTTATGCCGCCTATGATTGATATTTATGATTGAAATCGCTTTTGAAACATATATGCACTAGTAATAATATCAAACACTTTTGTTTAATTCGTATGAAGCATTTTTGGCCATTATAAGGTAAAAACTCTATCCTCCGGCTTGCGTTGCATTGTGTGATGGGACCTGAGTCTTATAATGGCTTCATTTTGTAAAAAGCATTGCGATGATTTAACCATTTACTTTATTTCATGCACTAGCACTCATTGGAGTAAACCCATTTCGCGAAAGTGGCGTGGTCCTTTGATTTGCCTTATTATTGTTGTTAATAAGTTAAGTAGATTTCTCATACCAGTCCCATGACTGACTCGTAGTTTGTTTCACCTTGAAAACTCGGGTGCCCTCATTTTCACACGGGCAGCCTAGTTACAGGTTTCTGACGCACCTTTTGGCTCATGGCGAGGCTTGACTACACCGTGCTGACTTGGATTTTCTCCGCCATTATTGTATCTATATTATGATTCCGCCATTGGCGATGTAGACTGATATTTATTTTGTGTACTCTTTATGTATGATTCCGCCTCAGGCGATGGTGACTGATTATGTATCATTATGCACTAAGTTGTATCCTGTACTGTGCTTCTCTGATGTGATGATGTCTATATGATTACGCTGTCATATGTGTGTAAATTATTCTATTTTCTGTTTATGCTATTTTCTGTGATCTGCTAATGATGATTAATGTGTTATATTCCAATGATTATCCTTAACAACGTGTATGACGGGGTTTTGGGATCGTCACACATTTGGTATTAGAGATTTGGTTAATCGATTTTATCCAAAGTTGGGTGTGCGTAATGGTGTATAAGAAACGTACTTGTATTTTCTGATGGATGTATACTATATATTAGTGCATAGTATAGTAGCACTTGAACTCCATTACAATTTTTCTTATGTGTGGACTAATCATTCTATTTTCAGATTTAGAGTGAATCATCAGTCTTTGATACATACTGCTAGAGAGAAGACTTTTCCTAGAGGGGGAGATGACGGTAACCTGATTACCCAGCTATTTTCGAGGCCATGGTGGGAGCGATCATGAGGAGGGTACCCACTCCAGAAGTAGCCGCGGTAGATTTCGGTGTTCAGGTGTAGGTGCCTAGGGTGGTGATTTCTCTAAGTTGTGTAAGGATTTCACTGCTCTTGGTGAGAAATGATTCAAGGGGACAGAACCGACAATTGAGATACAAGGATGGATTAATACTTGTGTTCAAATATTCGAAGAGTAAGGTATCAAGGATGCGACTAAGAGGAAGCTTGCATCTATGCAGTTACAGGGAAGAGCTATGGAATGGTGGAATTTTGTCATTTTCGAGACTCCTGGTGATGAGAACACGCTGGATCAGTTCAGTTCAAGAAGTATGATGAGCTAAAGCAGAATGGTCGACCAGTGTTGTAATATGTTTCTGATTTTGAAGATTTGTCCAAGTATGCTAGTTTGTATATTGAAACTCCTTATTAAAATAACAAAAAGTTCATCATGGGCTTAGGAAGCATTTGGTTGATCATCTGGTTGACCCTTATAAGAAGATTGTCGAGAAAGCTACAAGGCACGAGAGTTTTTTTTCCCCATGGAAGAAGTTTGTTTTCCATTTTTCCATGGTTTGTAAGAATTCGAAACACGAGAGGAAGTGTTATAATTGTTGCAAGCATGGGCATAACAAGAAGGATTATTCGGAATCGCCGATGGGTAAGCAGACAGTGAAGACGTATGCTTTGGAGGCTATGCCATCTTCTTCGAGAGCTTTTACGACAAAGGAGAAAGGGAATAGTGTTGTTCAAGGTACGCTTTTTATCAAGGATGTTCAGTTTGAGTGTTTTTTGATACTATAGCATTGCATTCTTTCTTTTGCAATAAGGTAGTGTGCCGGTTGGGTCTGGAACCCGAGATTTGTGATAGACCATTGGTTGTGACTAATCCAGTAGGAGGATCGTCTAATTTGTGTATGATTTATCGTGGTCTAGTGTTGTTAAGTCATGGTTGTTGTTTTGTATATGATTGCTTTGTTTTGAACTTCGCTGGGTTTATGATTATTTTGGGTATGGACTGGCTTAAGAGGAATGCTGCTAAAGTGGATTGCGAGAAGCTCGAGGGGACAGTCGAGAATGTGGAAGGACGAATAGCTGTGATTCAATGTAAGCAAGAAGATAGTGTCTTCGTAAGCTTTTTATATTCTCTTTTGATTCCATGGGAAGACTTGTCGTCTATGTCGATCGCTAGTGAGTTTGATGATGTCTTTGAAGCGGTCAAAGGTTTGTCACCGCATCACGAGATTGAGTTCAGGATCAATTTGGTCTAAGGAGCTTGACCTATCGTTATGCCTCTTAGGTGGATGGCGCCTAGAGAACAACGAGAGTTAGAGTACAAGTAAGTGACCTTTTGAGTAAAGGGTTCATTCAATGGACTGTGTCCGAATGGAGTGCACGAGTTGTGTTTGCAACAAGGGCTAATGGATCTTTGAGATTGTGTGTGGATTATCGTGTGCTGAACAAGGTGACTAAGAAGAACAAGTATCCATTGCCGAGGATAGATGACTTGTTTGATCAACTTCATGAATCCAAGGTGTTTTCCTAAATGGATTCGACGACGGGATTTCACCAGTTGAGAGTGACAAAGGATAGTGTGCCGAAGACAACTTTTAGGACACTTTCATGTTTCTTTGAGTGGCTATTGATGCGTTTGGATTGACTAACGCACCAGCGTATTTCGTGGATCTTATGAATAAGGTTGTCAGAGATCAGTTGAATAAGTTTGTGCTTGTGTTCACGGAAGATATCCTAGTTTCCTCCTAGAATGAGGAAGAGCATAAGACGCACTTGCGAATTGTTTTGGAAATCTTGCGAAGACATCAGCTGAGAGCTAAGTTTTTGAAGTGTCACTTCTAGAAGAATGAAATGAGGTTCTTAGGTCATGTTGTTTCTGGAAATGGAATAGCAGTGAATCTTGCTAAGGTGGCAGCAATCCAGGATTGGGATAGACCTAAGAATGCAATGTATGCTAGGAATTTCCTTGGGTTGGCAGGATATTATCGTCGATTTATCAAGGATTTCTCCAAGACAACTGCACTATTAACAAGATTAACGAACAAGAATCAAGTGTTCACATGGGATGTGAAGTAGGAACAAGCTTTTGGAATTCTGAAGGAGAGACCGACGAGTGCTCCTGTTTTGACTGTTCCAAGAGGGAATAAGGAAATAGTGGAGTATACCAATGCATGTGGTATTGGACTTGGAGCAGTGTTGATGCAGAAGGATAGATTTATGGCATATGCGAGTTGACAACTGAAGTAGTACGAGAGGAATTATCCGACTCATGATTTGGATTTAGAAGCGATCATGTTTGCTCTGAAGATGTGGAGACATTACCTGTTGGGAGTTCGCTTCGAGCTATTTATGGATCACAAGTCGTTGAAGTACCTTTTCTTCCAAAAGGATTTGGATCTTCGGCAGCGGCGGTGGTTAGAGTTTTTGGCATCTTACGATTTTGGTATTGCCCATACACCTGGTAAAGGTAACACGGTGGCGGATGCGTTGAGTCGAAGACATGCAGGTTTGGGAGCGATGTTTTCGGAATGGAAGCACCTTAAGTGCTTGGCAGAATTTGATTCCAGACCTAGAAGTGAGTTGGAGCCTGAAATGTTGGCAAGCTTGTCAATAAGACCTACTCTTATCGAAAGGATTGGTGAAAGCTAAAAGCTTGTCAAGATTATCCTGAAGCTAGAAATGAGAGCGGAACCAGAAAAGGATGAGGAAATCAAGGTCGATTGAGAAAGTTGGCTTCGTAAGAAAGGACGACTGGTTGTTCCTGATATTGAATGATTGAGAGATGAGGTTCTGAGAGAATGTCATCACTCACATTTGACGATTCATCATGGTGGTAACAAGATGTATCGAGTCATGAAGCGAATTTATTATTTGGAAGGTATGAAAAGGGATGTTGGAAATTTTATTTCCAAATGTATAAATTGTCAGTTAGTAAAAGCTGAACAGAAGAAGTCATGAGGATCACTTCAGCCATTAGAAGTTCCTATGTGGAAATGGGAGCAAGTATCGATAGATTTTATTGATGGACTACCTAGAACTAGAGCAGGAAATGAAGGAATTTGGGTCATTGTGGATCGCTTGACCAAAAGTGTAAGGTTTATTCTTGTCAGATCGACTAAGATAGCATTAAAGTTGGTTGATCTATGTATAAAATGGATAGTTCGATTCCATAGTATCCCGAAGAGCAGAGTTAGTGATCGAGATCCTTTGTTAACATTGGATTTTAGAAGAGTTTGCAAGAGACTTTGGGAACTGAGCTATGTTTAAGTATAACTTATCATCCCTGGACTGATAGTAAAATCGAGAGAGTTAACCGAGTATTGGAAGATCTCCATAGAGCCTGTATATTGAATTTTGGGGGATCGTGGGAAAACCATCTACATTTGGTTGAGTTTACATACAATAACAGTTACCAATCTAGCATTGGGATGGCACCATATGAGCTGTTGTATGGTAGACCATGTAATTCTCCGACATATTGGTTGGAGACAGGAGATAAGTTGATACCTAGGCTTGAGATGATAAGAGAAACATCGGATTGTATTGAGATCATTCGGGAACGAATGATGGCTGCCCAAGATCGCCAGAAAAGTTACATCGATAAGCACCAAAAGGATTTAGAGTTCAATGTGGGTGATATATTTTTTGCGAAGACTTAACCTTTGAAGAATGTTGTTCGGTTCAGAAATAAAGGAAAGTTGGCTCCAAGGTTTGTTGGACCATTTCTGATAGTCGAGCGGATTGGAAAGCTCACATATAGATTGGACTTACCTGAGAAGATGTCCAGTGTGCATAATGTTTTTCATGTGTCTTTTCTACGGAAGTGTGTGTATTATTTGAATGTGGTGGTATCTCTGGATCAGTGTGAAGACCTAGAAGTCGAGTCCGTAGTTTAGACACCTCGTAACTGCTTCGCATTGTGGAGAATGACGCGAAATAGCTTAGAAGAAAGACATTTAAGTTAGCCAAAGTGCAATGGAGTTAGGATAATGATGACTATACGTGGGAAACGAAAGAGAGTATGAAGAGATCCATCCAAAACTCTTTGTTGGTATGACCCATTGGTGTCGTGTCGCTTTTACACCATTGTAGCTTGTGCAATTATTAGAGTTTTGCATGCTTGGATAAGGTTATGGATGCATGGCTTGATGGATGCTAGATTGGATAGTAGATTGGTTGCTCGTGGATGCTTGGCATGTAGAATTGTTTATGGTTGTTGGTGTTTACTTAGGATTTCGAGGGAGAAATTCTTTAAGAGGAGAGAATGTAACGACCCACATTTTTCGTATCGGAGGATCGTAAATTATATATTTTATATTTCCCTAATGGTCGGATCATTCTCGTATTTTGATATGTTGTTCATGGGGATGTGAGACATGTCCATGATTTTTATCAATTTGTTTGTGACCATTTTTCTTCTGTTAGTGTTATTCAGGGAATAAATTTTGACTGGGATTGAATCAGGTGCTGAGATCGATTTCTTTGGATTGGAAACGGTGTTTCCAATACCATAAAGTAGCCACACTAAAGATTTGGCAGAGCAGTTTAGGAGAAATCATTGTTTTAGTGTTTCTAATTTTTTGGACGGGCTAATTAGTCATTAGTAGCTGATTAGTGGGGCCCACTAAAACTAGGGGATGTTGGCTATAAATAGGAGGGTAAGGGTAAAGAGAATTGATTAATTTCTTCATTTCTCATTTGATTGTGTGGCTGATATTCTTCGGTTCAACCAAATACCTCTCCACTTTGTTTCAATTCATAGATTTACTAGGAAGATTGAAGATCAACATCGAAGAAGATGGGATCGCATCCAATTGATTGATTCAGAGGTCGTTCTTCGCTATTCGGATTAGAGATTCATTGATTTCATGTTATTTTGTGGATTTGGTGTGTGATAAGCATCTCTCACATGGATTCAATCAAGTATATGAGTTTGTTTGATCTTAATTTCATCATTATAAGCTGTTTTCACTTAGATCTAATCGTGGTAACTCTATTTTGAATTTGAATTACCATAGGATCTAAATTAGTTAATTATAATGATTAATTCATGTGTTAATATTGAAATCATATATTTATGCAAGTTTAGATCCATTTATTGATTCATTTATTATTTTATCATAATTTGTCGATTTCATATGATTGTATGATGATTAATTGTTGTGCTAATGGTTGTTAATGATTGATTTGTTGTGTCATTAATTGTTTGGATGATTTGGATAAGATGGATGCATAGGTATTTGTCATTAAAGTGTAGTTCGTATGGATCAGTTCGGCAAAAGTGGATTTGGGTGATAGATCGCATGAAACGTTGGATCGTGGATCACATGGCAATGGTCAGCCGAATTCAAAGTTTAGTGGAATAGGGCTCGTGTTGATGGATTGGACATGGTATAGTAGATTGGATCGCATGGACTATGATGAGTCGGTGGTGATGGATCAGACGGGGATGGATTGGACTTGGCTTGTGGGAATGCTTGGATCGGTCGGTAAGGTGATGGGTCAGTTGCGCAATGATGGGGCATGGATCGACCATGATGGAGCACAATGTTTGATGGATCAGGGTCGTATGCAATTCTGGATCGCATGGTTCGGTCGTGGATTGGTTGATGGATCGGCCGTAACTTGCTTGATTGATGGATTGGACAAAGTGAGAGATAAAGTCAGATCAAATTGGATGAGATGGACCTTGGCAAACATAGGTCGGCCGAAAGAGTAAGGGCGATCCATGGTGGATCGGGTGTAAAGGAGATGTGCGGTTCAAGATGAATCATGTGTGATCCATGATGGATCGTAAGTGATCCATCACAAAGTAACCAAATGATGATAAATTTTGGTTCAATAAGGGGCATAGCTTCGAGGTGAATTTAGTTAGAATGTTCAAAGAAAAGTGAAGTGTTTGTTGATCTTGATGTGATGCAACGAATGTGAAGACGACTCAAGATGATTTGAGCTCGTGGATAATGGTTGCTCGAGAAGGCGCTTGAGCTTATGCATAGTCGCCGATGATGACTACTAGAGTTATTAAAGGCCAAGGATCATCGTTAGTCAGAGGTTCTAGCGGACCCAAAGCAAGGGTATAATGGGGGCACCCAAGACTAGATGATTATTTGAATACCCTGGGCAGTCGCGATGGGCCTTGATACTAGTCACCATGGCATATAGAGTTACTAGAACCGGGGTTACCATTAGCCCTTGACGGATGGTAAGATGAGCCAATCATATGGTTAACAATGGATTCAAGGAAAGGCATGCAGTAATAGCCAGAGTCATGGATGTTATTGCTGCTTGTATCTTCTTGGTGGATTGTTCGATGTCGAGGGAGTTACCTTTTTGGTTCTTATCTGATGTTGGTTTTGGCCTTCGGGGTTTGTGCTTAGAAGGAGTTGAGCTCGATTAGGATGGTCTACGCTTGATAATTGGTTGCTATTGACATACTGTTTGTCTCTTCTCTAATTCTCTGGGAAAGGCTATCACTGTTACTTGTGGAGGAGGCGGGTTTGGGTTTCTTCTCTGTTGATGTGTTGGCAGATCAGGTGATTGATCTGCCTATTTCTCATATACTTTATTGATGAAGTTAGATAGCTATTTTATCGCTCATTAAGACTGTTGTCAGACTTAAGGTTTTGTGTTTCCTCTTATTTCCTTGGGTTGTTCATACATGTTGTGGATGGGCAGACTGAGTAGAATGTAATAAGTAGTAGATCTTGATGAGGACGATGCTGATGAGCAATGACGAGCTGAAGGCTGACGTATTATTTTATACTATACATATATGTTGTTTCCATTGATGTATGTTACTCCGAGTGAACCTATAATGAGGCTTATTTTATAGATTCTGATGTGATCCAGTGTTGTATGGATATTTTCATGATGATATGAAAAGTTTAAGATTCTTCTCAAATGTGCTTCATTATTATACCTTGTTGTATATGTTCTATTACATTTTATCTCTGTGTTGTGGCTTACACGACCGGTTTCATGTGTGTTATGCTACCCCAATGATTGTCATGTATCGGCCCTGTAACACCCCACATCCGTTAAGGTCACTCACAAAGGGAATGCCTTAAGTTCAATGGAGCATTATGGGTACTGGAACATAAATATTACAAGACAGACATAAAACAGCGTAAGGTAAAATAGAAGTACTTCAAATCATTTATTAAATATACTTGTTTACAAATAAATCCCATCAACTTTCAAATACCCAATTGCATAGCTAAAATATCTGTCTTGCTCAAAAACAAAGAAGCATGAAAATAAATGTATTATTACCCAATAAAGCAGTAAAGCAAGCCATAGCCAAGAGAAATCCAAGTCGAACATGGAAGAGCCTTGGAGCTTGGTAAGATCCGAACTAAGCTGCATTCCCACCCTGTGAACCTGGGGGGGAAACGGAAGAAAAAGAGGCGAAACAAACCGGGTCAATCATAAAGACTGAGTAAGTCTTAGTGACTTTCAGCATAAAAACAGGTAAGATAACATGGCATGAATAAACTGAAAGTAAACATAAGCATGATGACAAGAAAAGCTACAGGCACGATAACTAAGAATAACATTATAGGATTTCTGTCATGTATAACATTGCAAGGTTTCCCATTCAAGATGAACTAAGTATAGTTTCGCAAGATTTCTATCAAGCATCGCAAGATTTCTCTGCTTCACCATTAAAATGATATCTATTTGCTCTGCACCACCTAACTAGTGTCCCAACTAGTAATCTATATAAAATGATAAAATCATAACGTGATCCCGATCCCCGAAATTAAGGTTGCTTTCACGTGTACATCTATTATTTATTACCTAGATCTAATCTACGGTTTTCTATCGAGCGCTTCATAGATTCGACCAGGATTTATGCCACCTAGGTCCAACCTAGGGATTATGCTAACTATTGAACGCTTCTCGGATTTAGGGTTTATGCCACCTAGGTCCAACCTAGGGATAATGCTACCTATGTGCATCATACGGCCCCCAATGATTGTAGATACCTATGCTGGTCCCACCATGTGGTGTATCAAGACCCATGGTGGCGGCCCGAGGCAATTCTAGAAGGCATAGGTTATACTACTGGTGCCCTCAGTGCCCTGTTTGTCTGCTCCGAAGTGTGTGCACGCCCGCACTCTGTTAGAACCTACACTGTTGCACCCACCGCCGTTGCTTTGACCGCTTACAATCAGCCCAGTAATCGTGCCCCACCCTGCCTAGTTTCAGGGTACCATTGATACCTGATTTGGGTTACCGCTGAAATGAGTCCCCGTTACTAAGGTTTCCTACTGGTTAAGTGTGTGGGCCTATATATACAGATATTACCCACCTCCCCGTGATGTACTTAACCCACCGATTTAAGCGTGCTTATTAATGGTTAAGTTTGTGGGCCTATATTTACTATTATTACCCACCAACCCGATATGTACTTAACCCTCTCCGTCCATTACGTTAAGTTGGTTAAGTGTTTTCTCTTGTTTTACTTAACCCAACCACACATCATGTTATATCGGTTAAGTGTTGTTCCTTGTGTTACTTAACCCTACCGCAAGCCTTGTTATACTGGCTTAGTGTTCTCCCTTGTGTTAACTTAATCCCACCGCATGTCATGTCAGATTGGTTAAGTGTACACTAACTTAGCCCACCTACTTATCATGTTGTGATGGTTAAGTGTTACCCTCTGTTGTTACTTACCACGCATCACGTTATGTTGGTTAAGTGCATGTTAACTTAACCCCATCCACCAGTCATATTATAATGGTTAAGTGTTACCCTCGTGTGTTTACTTAACCCTACCACGTATCAAGTTATATCGATTGGGTGTTATCAACATATTCAAGTTAGCCCAACCCATCCGCTAGTCATGTTATAATGGTTAAGTGTCATTAGCCTAGCCACGTTACTTAACCCACCCATTCATATCATATTGGTTGAGCCTACATTTATAAGTTTTACATGTTCTTAACTCATACCGGTTAGGTCCACATTTACATGTCAAATTTCCATGTCATCCCACCTAACCCTCTAACCATACCCACGTCTTATTATGGTTAGTATTCCTTAATCCATTCATTATGACGAACGAATCATGACCTCTCACATTAGACCGTGCATTTTGTGGCCACTGGATTTGCCGGGCGGTTCCGGGCAGATTTACACCACAACTGGGTCTAACCTCGTGTCATCAACCGTTATGCCTACAATTTGGCCTTCGACCTCTCACATTAGACTGACACTTTGTGGCTACTGGATTTGCTGGCGGTTCCGGGCAGATTTACACCACAAACTGAGTCTTACCTCGTGTCAAAGGTTCATTAATGGTCGTATTTCCCCAAAACCCCAATATCAGTTCATGTGTTCAACATATAAAAATGTTCATGTTTGTGATCAAGTCAATTATCCAATACATCGTCATTTTCATGTCCCGAATTCCCAACTTTACATATAAATAAACATATGCCCAAGTTCCAAAATTACATGCCAATATATATATATATACCCAATTCTATTCAGTTTACATATGTCCAATTCTTGCCTATTTACATGTATGCCAAGTTTATGCCATTTTACCCATATCAAGTACTAGCCAAGATTACATGTATCAAGTCTCATGTCCAAATAAACCCAAATCATGATTCATGATGTAGTTATCCCAAACTATAATCTTTTTTTTTATTACAACACATGCCAACAACCTAAGTTCATAATACATATTTATGCCAATTATCAAATTTACAATCGCTTTTATATTCAAACTCCCAATTCTACATATGCCCAATCATAAACTTAATCCTTTAATTTACATAGGCCCGAACTCGTGATTTGATTTACATGCTAATTCATTATGCCCACTTCATGCTAATTCAATTATGCTAACGGCCAAACTTGCAATTTCAATTATATTGACAATACCCCAAATTTCCAATTTCATGTTATGCCATCAATTTTACCAAACATATATATCCAATATAAACAACATTCCCATATTTTCCCGTATTCAATCGTACGCAAATCGCGGTTTAGGCCTAGGTCCGAAATTGAACTAGGTTCATCAAAAGAAAATAAATAGGGGAAGATAAAATTTTGCATAAAAATAAGATCAGAGAGAAAAACATCATTACAGGCATAAAGATTACAACTGGATAATAAATTCAACATGAATCAAGAAAATTGATTTACAACAGGCTGAATAGATCATGAACTTGACATGAGAATAAAGATAGACAAGTCTCAAGAACCCAAGATTCAGGAAGCAACTGGAATGGGTCCGAATCAAATAAACATACTTAAATTCAATTCCACTTTATTCCATGGCCATATTATAATTAAATGTTTAAATCTAAAAGTAACTAGCACTTACAGAGCATGGCTAGTGAATTAGGAACTGAATTTGTTGTAAAAATGTTGCGGCGTTGTTGATTTATTGTTTGAACCATTGTTGAAGCTTTGTTCTTCGAATTAATTTGAGTTTGAATGCTTGTTCTTTAATTTGGGGGCAGTGGCCATGGTTCAAGAGGGAGTTTAGCAGCATAAGAGTGTAAGAATGATTTGATTTGAATTAGGTTAGGTCTAAGGGTGTTTTTATAGGTGTAGCAACTAGTTTAAGGCCTTATATTAACCTTAGAATCAATCCGGGCCGTCAAAACACGTCTAAGGCTTCAAAAATGAGTTCTAGGTCAAAACAGGCCGACCTGTAGGGGGAGGTCGACACTATGGTCGACCTGGGGGGTAGATCGACCCTATGGTCGACCTGGGGGGGGGGGGGGGGGGGTAGGTCGACCCCCTGGTCCAGGCCTGCCTGAAAACTGCTGAAACTTGTACAGGCCGTAACTTCTTCATTCAAACTCCGATTTCCGAAAACTCGGACTCTATTTCATGTAAAATTTCGAGACAAATGCAATGGCGTAACCCGTTTCCCCTGATTCTGATGTTAAAATTTAATTCTTCCTTGATTTCTTGTTTTAATATGCTATAAAAATACGGGTGGTTACAGGCCTACAACGTCATACAACGCATTTCTCTTTGGTTTGTGCAGGAGGTACAGGGCGGTCATCCTAGACATGGATGATGAATCTTGACTTTACTTATTCTATATTTCGAAAGAAACTGACTAATTCAATCGATAGTTAATTAACTATTTGGATAAATAATGCTATGTTTAATTAACTAAACAAATAATTGGTAAATCTAGCCATTTCTTTACGTCCAGTTATGTGCAGCAATTAATTTTTGCCCAATGGCTATATGTTTCTCACTTCTTGCCTTAAAATGGGATAAAAGAAGTTATTCTAACTGAAATAAACAAATGTTGTGTAATGACTCACGAATTCGAATGTTATACATGAATACAGTTAATAAATAATTAACTAACGATTATATATTAATTGAAACTGATTAATTAATCTCCAGCGACTTGTTATTTAATAAATATTAATTATAAATCCATTCTGTAAGTTTATAAACAATAATAAATAGCTTGGAACTATATCTGTATTTGTAGTATTAAATAATGCTTTAATGTAGAAAATAGTCGTTTTGAAAATAATCTCGAAATTTGATGAAATCGGTTTCAACGGATCTGGAATTTTAAACTTTCGTATGATGTTGAATTTCGTATCAACCAGACCTTATTTGTGATCATGCATTCTCGAGATGTTTAACGAAAATATAATGGATATTATATGTAGCTTGTTAAAAATAAACAGTATAAAAAAATATAAGAAAAAGAAAACTAAAACTAAGAAAAAATCTAACACATATCCAAAATAGTCAGAAGGAAGAAAACACACGTTCAATTGTGGAAGATTAAACTAAGCATGTTACTTTTTCCTTTCCCTTTTGCTTTTTCCATGCATTCTTCTATCTTTACCTTTCTTTAAATCGAAATCCACGAAAAAAATGGCAGCGTATTTTCCTTCCTTATCAAATTTGAATCTGTACCCATCGTAACCCACGAACGTTGCCTCATTCTTCGATTGCCAGTAGCGACTTCTTCTCTCTCAATCTCTCAGCCTTTGTGTTTTCCCCCTCTGCGCAATCATCCACGATGTTCCACTTACGACCTAAAACCGCAACACCTTCATGTCCACCACAACCACTCGCGCCTTTTTGACCGATATTTGAAATTTTTTTAACCCTAAACCTACTGTAGTCGAGCCACTCATGCTTTTAAGTGATGCCATAATTCACCAAATCAAGCCAAAGTCGTTTTCCCAAACCATGACCCTGCCCTATGGATTCGCTTATGCCCCTGCAAACCCAGAAATCATATCCTGTAGCCTTGCAAGAGAGTGATTGGGGAAGAGGATTAACATGCTGATTATGTAATTTGATTCACTATTAAATCATTTAATTTATAAATGTTCAGTGATTTAATAAGATATTGAAGTATGAAAATGCCACATATTCAGTAGTTTGCGCATTCGAGGTCGAATTGGAGCTGGTGTGAATTCATAATCAGGGTTGGGATTGTTTTGTCGCTATTTTATTTTGTCGCCTTCGAGTTTGATTTACATTGTGTCTATTAAGTTGCAGTGTTTCCATTCATAGCAAAGAAAGGTGAGTTTACTCACTCACGACTAGCCTTTTTATTAAGTGAATTAAATCTTTTGAAATGATATACGGAATGTTAGGATGCATTAGAAAACTCATGATTGCCGCTATATGACTTGTGCACATGTGACTCGTACACAAATGACATAAATGACACATTGAAAATTGCTTTATGATTGTTGTTATGTTTGATTGTTTGTGATATGTGTGATGTTATATTTGTTTTTACTATTCTCACACTGCAAGTTCCATTAGATTTAGGAAAAATCACTATGGTTTGAAATGATACATACCCGAATGACTGTGTAGATTTAGGAAATATATTCGAATCGATTTGGGATGCGGGTTGAAATGTAAATACCTGGGATTCGAATTTAAAATAAAAACGATTGAAATGATATACATCTGTATCACTTGTCCATAGGATAGAAAATTATATACGGACACCGTGGTCAGTAAATAAATAAAAAACTATCTTTGTAAATTTTATAAATATTTATTGATTTTGAATTCTGATTTGGATATAATTGTTTAAACTAAGGTTTGAGATATATATATATACTTATGTTCATGAATTTGAGTAAATTTAGTCTAATAAAAGAACTAATATGATTTCTCCTAAACTGGATTTGATATTTGAAAATAATAATATGTTCAAAAAAATATTCTAAGTAAGTTTTGATTTATAAAATTAATTTGATATTTAAATTTTGTTTTAAGTTTAAATTTAACGTGTCTAACATTCAAAACTGAATTATAAGTTAAAACCCTATTTGAGTTATTGGATGGTTTAGAAAAATATGAAATTTGATTTTATGGCGTCGAAAGCAAATATTAATTTGGTTAAATGGTTCAAAGGGTTTAAAATTAATCTATTTAAAAAAAATATTGGATGTAAAGATTATAAATAATATATTGAAAATTTTGGATTAAGTTTCAATAGTTGATTTCAAATTTAGATAATAAAATTTTAAATTATGAAGGAATTGATTGAAGTATAAAAACAGATACTTGAGATTTGAAGGCTAGTTTGAAACAACGAAATAAAATTGAGTTGAGGATTCGGATGACCAAATGAAGTTAATGGTTAAAAGTGGAATTCAAGTTATAATCTAATATGAACACATTGTTTTGAATGTGAAATTTTAACAATTTAAGCTTAAGTTAAATTGAATCAAACTTCAAAATCTGAATCAACGTTAAGTTGAATTCTGCATTTTGGAAAAAAAAATCGATTAGATGATTTCTTGAAACTAGAATAATTTTATCTAACAAGTAGAATCATTTTACTACTATCATATGTAAGCTATTTATTTAAAATATTTTGTATCAAACTTAACCACTTATAACAAATTTAACTATTCTACTTAAACCATTTTCTATTAAATAAAACAATTATATTTGTACTATTTAAATCAACCTAACTAATCTAGTTAAACAATTTCTACCAAATGTAACTATTATATTTAAATTATTATACCAAAACTATTTGTTTCATTTATATAATCTTATATCAAACTTAACTATTTTATATTTAAATTACTATTTTAAAATAAGAGTATGTGTTCCAATCTGAGCAATTTCAGCCGAAATGACTATATATCAAGATTCAATTGAATAATGATACATGTGACAAGAAATCTGAAAATCGAATGTGAGGCTTTGAAAATTAATCAATTTGTAAATATGAAGTTTGAATTTGAACGATATCGCATAACTGAATCGATTTGAGGAATTTATGAATAAAAATCATTACTTAACATTATTTGATTTACAATGATTGAAATGATATCAAATTGAATGGCCACGGTGTGAAAAATGTAAACGTTTGGTTGTTAAAGAGATCAGAGTCAGTATTTTCATGCTCTCTGCCAACACCGATACCACTTTAACAACTGTGCATGTGGTGGAGAATCAAGAATAATATAGGATGGTCTGGCGGATGCTACTGGAATGAAGTAAGAGAACGATGATGGATGGCCTTGACTTTAGGGTCACAGTCAAAATAACTAAAACATGAGCCATACCCAAGCCAAGTAGGGTCACACCTTCGACTGGACACACTTCTTCGATACCATATCTCTTATTGTTGTGATTGATTGGTGAACATCTTTGAATTGTTGGGAGTGTCGTATGAGGTGGGCAGTAGTTGCAGTTATGCGTTACCACCAGCCTGGGGGCTGCAATCCGATAGAATCCTACCGTTGGGTATTCCTTGGTGCCTTGTCATATTATCCAGATCGAGCCACCTACGATTTTAATTTAACGTTGTCGTGTCATGTCGCATCCCTATCCACCGACGTACTAGTGTTTTATATGCAAATTGTATGGCAACGGTATAAACAACGCAAGGGTAATATGGTAATCCCGCTTACGCTATTTTATTATATTTACTTTATTGAATATAAGATTATTAGTCCTGACTCGAGTGTTTTGTGTTTTTGCACGATGCTCGGGTTAGATCGAGTATTACCACATTGAGATCTCATCTTTCGGAGCTGGAGATTTTTGAAGACTCATCTATTTATTTCTTTTTCCATTAATTCCATATGTATTTAAAAATCAAATGTATTAAATTTCCGCTGTATTTATTTATGAAAATTCTGGTATATTGTATAAATTTATTTAGTTGTGAGTAGTTGAATTATTTGTGTCTGGTTCTGTGTTTTGATTTTTTTTAAACCCAATAGCAGTAACAGTATGTCTTTATGAACGTTTCGACTTGGTTTAATTACCTACTTGGAGCGGTCAAAAAGGTAGGCCGTTACATGTTGCGTAAAAAGAATGGTATGATAGCATGAATAAATAAATAAATAAAACAAACCGATTCCACTTATTCAACAGTATAAGCAAAAAAAAGCATAAACATACCTTAAACTCCAAACTTAATTTCACCTTTACAAACTTTCTCCACTCATTCATGTTTTTTTACATTGTAAGGTTTTGTAATGACCCGAAAATTCCCCTCGCAGGAAATCGCCGGATACACTAACTTTTGGCATATGACACATAAAAACAAATAACAGAAGACTTTTATAAACATTATAATTATGTTGCATCAGAGTACAGAATATATCCGAGTACATCAAATATAATACAGCGAAAGATGATTTACAATAAATGTAACAGAGTGCAGTGGAACAATAAACAAACACAGTGGAAGACTATCATGCTCTGGACACAGCTTTAAGCTTCGATCCAGAATCCTGCTTAATATATCTGCAAAATAAGCTACTCGACCGCCCGTGTGGAAAAGAGGGCACCCGAGTTTGCAAAGTGAAACAAACTACGAGTCAGTTATGGGACTGGTATGAGAAATCTTACTTAACTTATCTAATAATAATATGGCTAATCACAGGACCTGTAACACCCTACCTCCGCTAGGGTCACTCACAAAGGGAATGCACTAGCTCTGGTGGAGCATTATCTAGGTAAACATACACAGAAATATTACAAGACGGAACATATAAAATAGCGGAAGAAGAACCAAGTTTCATTGCTTTAAAATGTAGAAAGGTCTAAAGCCTATTACATCGAAATCTGTCTTGCAATAGTAAAGAAGCATAAAACCATAGTTGTAAATCATTCCCCAATAAAGCAGCAAAGCAAGCCATAGCCAAGAGCAATCCAAGCCTTCATGAAATAGCCTTGGAGCTCGGTAAGATTCGAACTAAGCTGTGTTCCTACACTGTGAACCTAGGGGGGGGAGGGGGGGGGAGAAAACAGAAGAAAAGGAGGCGAAACAAACTGGGTCAGTCGTAAAGACTGAGTAAGTCCTAGTGACTTTCAGCATAAAAACAGGTAAAGATAACATGGCATGAATAAACTGAAAATAAACACAAGCATGGTGACAAGATAAGTTATAGGCACGATAACTAAGAATAACATTATAGGATTTCTGTCATGTATAACATTGCAAGGTTCCCGTTCAGGATGAACTAAGTATAGTTTCGCACGATTTCTATCAAGCATCGCAAGATTTTTCTGCTTCATCATTAAAACGATATCTATTTGCTCTGATTTCCTAAATTCTCTGCATCAACTGTACTAGTACCCCAACCCGTATCATCCTTTCCATGTATATGTACAGTCCTTTGCCGTATATCGTACGGGTTTCATCACATATTTCTATACTACTTCAACGTAGTGCCACCATTCTTGAAATCGTTTGGACTGCCACCCTTGTTCTGGCTAGGTCTCCTTATCATGAACTATCGCGTGTTCAACTAGGATTTATGCCACCTAGGACCACTTGGGATTATGCTACCTATTGAAAGTTTTGTAGATTCGATTAGGGTTTATGCCACCTAGGACCACTAGGGATTACGCTACCTAACGAATTCCACGTAACGATTTATTAATCGATCAGCTCCCTAGAAGTCCTAGCTTGTTCATGTGTCTGTGTCATACGGCCCAATCACGAAATGTAGTCACCTGTGCTAGGTCCACCATAGGGTGTATCAGGCCCTATGGTGCCAACCATCGACACGAATCAAGCACGCACAGATAAACTACTGATGCTTAATGAATGCTTTTTCTGCTCCGGAGTGTGTGCACGCCCACACTCCGTTAGAACCTGCACTGGCGCACCCACACAGCCGTCGTTCTGGTCACTTACAATCAGCCCAGTAATCGTGCCCCACCCTGCCTAGTTCTAGGGTACCATGATACATCTAGTGGGTTACTGCTGAAACGGACTGCGTAACTAGGGTTTCCGTCTAGTAGGTTAAGTATTGTCATTTAAATTCGAGACTTAACCCCATCGGTCTAGCATGTCAAGTTGGTTAAGTGTTGTCATTCAAGTTCGTGACTTAACCCGTCTACGTGTCATGTCAAATTGGCTAAGTTTTGTCGTTTAAGTTCATGACTTAGCCCTACGAATCATGTGTCAAGTTGGTTAAGTATATTCAAGCGGTTCATGACTTAACCCTATCAAGTAATCGTGTTAAATTGGTTAAGTATATTCAAGTGGTTCATGACTTAACCCTATCAAGTAATCATGTCAAATTGATTAAGTATATTCAAGCGGTTCATGACTTAACCCTATCAAGTAATCGTGTCAAATTGGTTAAGTATATTCAAGCGGTACATGACTTAACCCTATCATGTGGCATTAGTTCATTAGTGCACCCCAACCTCTCACATCAGACCTCTTGTTGTGGTCACCGGATATGCCGGGCGGTTCCGGGCAGATTTACACCACAACTCAGTCTGACCTCGGGTTTCAAGTGTGATATGACCAACTACCCACATTGGATCCTATTGGTTGCAGTAACTGGATTTGCCGGGCGGTTCCGGGCAGATTTACACTGCAAACTCAACCCAACCTCGAGTTGTCCATTTTCATGTTTATTCTAATGTCATGTCCATGTTCACGTTTCACGTCGAGTTCGTGTCAAGCTTTCAAGGCAAGTTTCATGTCAAGTCGATGTCAAGTTCATGTCCATATCCAAGTTATAACAGCGTTCATGTTTCAAGTTTTTCCTTTTATCGAGTTCATAATTCATGTTCATAACCAATTCATGTTTTGCCTAATCTACCCAAATCGTATTCCCTTCGCACGTGAATCGATCTCTACTACAAATAAATCCAAATCTCAAAATAGAGGGAATAGCATCAAAACTATGATAGGAAAAAGAGACTAGCATAAAGCAATAAAAGGGGTTACAAGACTAGCATGACATAACTTGAGATAATTGGTTACAATATCATTGGCATATAGGATTTCAAATCTAGTAAGATAAGGTGACAGTCATGGTAAACGCTGTCACAAAAGAATAGACATGCAAAGGCAAGCCAAATACAAGAAAAATGGATCCAATGGTCTTGGTGTACATAATAGTGAATAAACTAAGCAAGTCGCACCCTTGGTATGAGATCCAACAAACCGCAAATTCGGTATACAATATGGGTTTCGATCAACTATAATAGTCCCAGGTAATTAACCCCGATTGTTATAGTCATGGTCATAGGTAGAAATCTCATAATTAAGAATCCTACGCGATTAATCACAATAGTCATGGTTAATTATCCAAAATAGTTCTAGGCAATAGTCATAGGCAATTAACAGTAATAGTTTCAAGGTCATGGTCATAGATAATGGCCTTATGTTCATAATCATAGATAATAATTCTAATAGTCAAGAGTCATAGTTGATTAGCCACAATTGTCCTTGTCATAGTCATAGACAACAGTCTTTCGTTCACCGTCATAGGCATAGGCTTAGTCTTATTAGTCATAGGCAGTCTTATGTTCACCGTCATAATCATTGGCATAGTCATATTAGTCATAGGCAGTATTATGGTCTTAGTCATAGTCCTTGTCCACTAACAATAGATTCAACGTCATAGGCATGTTAAGGTTATAGACACGAGAGAGTTTGATTTACAACATGAATAGGTCCAAAGCAAAATTCACGAAAGTCAAGATCCAAGACGAACAAAAATAGATACGAATTAATCACCATACATAGATCCAATTCCAATTTACAACATGGATATTAAGTTTACAGCTTTTATCTAAAAGTAACTTGAACTTACAGTGCGTGGATCGAGAATTAGAAAGCAGAATTTGACTGTTGAACCTCTATTTGATCGATCGTGTTCTAATTGAAATCCCCCCAATTTGCAAATCCCTAAGTGTAGTCTTGATGGAGAAGGAGCAGTCCTTTTTCTTCCTTTTTATATTTTTATTTTGATTATCTTAGAAGCAGCATAAGGGCAGAAAGAAATGGTGTGGAGAAAATGAGGCTAGGGGGGCTGTTTATATAGGGTTAGGAAGACGAATCTGGTCAGAAATCGAGTCTAAATACGTCAGGTTGCATCTGGTTCAGAAAAGTGGTTCGGGAGGCAGGTCGACCCCCAGGTCGACACTGTGGTCGACCTGGTCCCTGGGCGGGAATTCTCCCGCCCAGCCTGTTCCGGGGTTTGAATTCGAATTTCAAATTCGAATTTCGAGCTATTTTTTATACTGAAAATTCCTGAAACTTCGGAGGGTCATATCTCCCACATACGGAGTCCGATTCTCGCAAACTCGGACTCGTTTCCAAGCAGAATTTCGAGATGAACGCAATGGCGCAACCCGTTTCCCTTAATTCTGAGTTTAAATTTTAATTCTGCCTTGACTTCTAGTTTCGACATGTTATAAAAATTCGGATTGTTACATTCTCCCCTCCTTAAAGGATTTCATCCCCGAAATCTTCAAGTTAAGAAGAATGTCTCCTATCATCCAATCATCCATCTACTCAATCATCAATCAAAGGCATCCATTGTCCTTAAAAGATTTCTAATGTTGTATGAACATATGCAGAAAGTGTGTGTATATGTTCCTTATCTAATGCAAATGATCAGGTCTGATTGATCTTCTTAATGAAAAATATGTTTAGTACCATGAGTCCAACGTGTATGCAAATAGCCCTAATCACATAAACACTATATGTGTGCTCAAACATCCATCCATATGCAACATTCACATGATAACACATTCAATTTCATCCATAAACAAGTATAAACACTCATGCATATGCAATATGAAAATGTGTCTGAGCCGATCTAGTGCCTAATGTGTGTTATGCAACCACGAGCAACCACTTGCAACCACTTGCAACTACTTGCAACCATCAATCATAACATGTCTCAAACACATGTTTCACCCAATTGTTCCTACCTAAAGATATAGCCGAATGATAGAAGCAAATAAAAACTTTGTGCCCATTAGGCAATGTCAAAGGTGGAAATCTACGTCACATATATACTGAATAGGAGAAGAACTCCCTAAGCACCAGCCCCGAAGACCGAAATCAACATCAAGTTGACACCCAAAGAATTATTCAACCCAACGGACACCCTCAAGCCCCAACATGTATTACTAACAGATGATCCCTATGGGGTTTTGCAACAGAAATAGGATTGAGAATAGGACCGAGAGGTTATACTTAAAAGATAGCATACAAGTAAGCTCTACAGGAAAAGAGGGATCAAGGATATACTCTTAAAAAGAGATATGATACGTGTATCTAGTCTTCAATCTTCTAAGTCGTATTTCCTTGAGCTTAACTCCATTGTGCTTTGACCGTCTTTATCTTCACAATTTCGTAGTTCCTTAATTCTTGTTCCCAGAATATGAGTTGGAACTCATTCCACTGTCGCCTCTCGTTCCACTTTCACTTATTCTCTTTCTAGTATACCCGATTCAAACATAACTGCGTACTTATGGTTTCGTGCAAGCTCTCCAAAATTCACTAGTGAATTTCGGATCTCGTTCACTTACTAGAAGGTATTCCACATAAATGAATTATCTTTTGAAAATAAACAAATGCAAACCATGTTGCCAAGAGTACTTACTTAGGTGATTTTCTATAACTCATGCATAAGCGAGATGAACCATCCGCCTTAGTGGCGAACACTACTCGAGTGGATCGATAAATGTATCAAGAACGGATCGATAAATGTATCAAGAGATTCTAGGTAACTAAGCATGACAGAACCCTAAGGGTTACACTAGACTTCGAGGGCATTACCAAGGCAAGTCAAGAATCTAACTACCCTCTTTTCATACTCGAGAATGGTACCATTTCTATACAACCACTCCATCCCTAGAATCAACCCATAGCTCAAAAACATAAGCTTTACTTCTAAACTCAACACTTAGCATAGACATTCTCAAATCCAAACAAGTCATGAATAAATGAGCCGATTCCCCAACATGATTTGAGATAAAAATGGGATCCTCTACTACGCTAGTACTAAGGTGCAGAGACTCAACTATCGAGGTAGAATTAAAAAGGATGCGATGTATAAAAACAAAGTTCCCACGGTATGATAGAAAAGAGAAGCTAAACTTTTAATAGAAACGTTACCACCTCTCTTAGGTATGCTAGTAGTGAGAGCATACAATTGCCCTCTCGAGGATCTTGTTCTTTGCCCTTGTCCTTGTCCTATGATACTTAACTACATGTCCCTTTTTACCATACCAACGATGTTCTTTCTTATCATGGGTTTTATTATTCTTTTACTTTGACCTCTTCCCTTTCACCTTTTCCTCCTTCGTGGATTACGCCTTATCAACAAGTTTCTCATCCTTAGGCTTGTGTTCTTTATCCTCGTTCTTACTATCCTTGCATAGCTTTTTGACAAGTTACTCGAAAGCTACTTCCATCGTACGACAACCCTACAAAGCTTGAGCTAAGATTAGTCGCAAATAAAACTACTGCGGCTGCAGATGGAGGTTGGACACTACTTTGCCCTCCGACATGTGTCGCATGCCTACAAACTATGGTGAAAAAGAAAGGGAGAAGAGACGCAAGGAGAGAATCAAAAGATAGTGCATATGGCTTTGGGGAATAGCCTTTAAATAAAACTTTTCTTGAAAAATGCTTCTATGTAAATGGTTTTGAAAATAATTTCAAAAGGTTTTAAAAACTTTTGCCCAGTCTGGTAACCTTCTGCTCTGATACCAAATGTAACACCCCACCTCCGCTAGGGTCACTCACAAAGGGAATGCACTAGGTTTGGTGGACCATTATCTAGGTAAACATACATAGAAATATTACAAGACAGAACATATAAAACAGCGGAAGAAGAACCAAATTTCATTGCTTTAAAATCTAGAAAGGTCTAAAGCCTTTTACATCAAAATACTACTAAATCCATTACATCGAAATCTGTCTTGCAATAGTAAAGAAGCATAAAACCATAGTTGTAAATCATTCCCCAATAAAGCAGCAAAGCAATCCATAGCCAAGAGCAATCCAAGCCTTCATGAAATAGCCTTGGAGCTCGGTATGATCCGAACTAAGCTGTGTTCCTACCCTGTGAACCTTGAGGGGGGGGGGGGAGGGGAGAAAACGGAAGAAAAAGAGGCGAAACAAACTGGGTCAGTCATAAAGACTGAGTAAGTCCTAGTGACTTTCAGCATAAAAACAGGTAAAGATAACATGGCATGAATAAACTGAAAATAAACACAAGCATGGTGACAAGATAAGTTATAGGCACGATAACTAAGAATAACATCATAGGATTTCTGTCATGTATAACATTGCAAGATTCCCGTTCAGGATGAACTAAGTATAGTTTCGCACGATTTCTATCAAGCATCGCAAGATTTCTCTGCTTCATCATTAAAATGATATCTATTTGCTCTGATTTCCTAAATTCTCTTCACCAACTGTACTAGTATCCCAACCCGTATCATCCTTTCCATGTATATGTACAGTCCCTTAGCGTATATCGTACGGGTTTCATCACATATTTCTATACTACTTCAACGTAGTGCCACCATTCTTGAAATCGTTTGGACTGCCACCCTTGTTCTGGCTAGGTCTCCTTATCATGAACTATCGCGTGTTCAACTAGGGTTTATGCCACCTAGGACCACTAGGGATTATGCTACCTATTGAACATTTTATAGATTCGATTAGGGTTTATGCCACCTAGGGCCACTAGGGATTACGCTACCTAACGAATTCCACGTAACGATTTATTAATCGATCGGCTCCCTACAAGTCCTAGCTCGTTCATGTGTCTGTTTCATACGCCCAATCACGAAATGTAGTCACCTGTGCTAGGTCCACCATAGAGTGTATCAGGCCCTATGGTGCCAACCATTGACACGAATCAAGAACGCACAGATAAACCTACTAATGCCCAATGCCTGCTTTTTCTGCTCCGGAGTGTGTGCATGCCCGCACTCCGTTAGAACCTAAACTGGCGCACCCACACAGCCGTCGTTCTGGTCGCTTACAATCAGCCTAGTAATCGTGCCCCACCCTGCCTAGTTCCAGGGTACCATGATACATCTAGTGGGTTACTGCTGAAACGGACTGCGTAACCAGGGTTTCCATCTAGTAGGTTAAGTATTGTCATTTAAATTCGAGACTTAACCCCATCGGTCTAGCATGTCAAGTTGGTTAAGTGTTGTCATTCAAGTTCGTGAGTTAACCCGTCTACGTGTCATGTCAAATTGGCTAAGTGTTGTCGTTTAAGTTCATGACTTAGCCCTACGAATCATGTGTCAAGTCGGTTAAGTATATTCAAGCGGTTCATGACTTAACCCTATCAAGTAATCGTGTCAAATTGGTTAAGTATATTCAAGCGGTTCATGATTTAACCCTATCAACATGTCAAATTGGTTAAGTATATTCAAGCGGTTCATGACTTAACCCTATCAAGTAATCGTGTCAAATTGGTTAAGTATATTCAAGCGGTACATGACTTAACCCTATCATGTGGCATTAGTTCATTAGTGCACCCCAACCTCTCACATCAGACCTATTGTTGTGGTCACTGGATATGTCGCGCGGTTCCGGGCAGATTTACACCACAACTCAGTCTGACCTCAGGTTCAAGTGTGATATGACCAACTACCCACATTGGATCCTATTGTTTGCAGTAACTGGATTTGCCGGGCGGTTCCGGGCAGATTTACACTGCAAACTCAAACCAACCTCGAGCTAGCCATTTTCATGTTTATTCTTATGTCATGTCCATGTTCAAGTTTCACATCAAGTTCATGTCAAGCTTTCAAGGCAAGTTTCATATCAAGTCGATGTCAAGTTCGTGTCCATATCCAAGTTATAACAGCGTTCATATTTCAAGTTGTGCCTTTTATCGAGTTCATAATTCATGTTCATAACCAATTCATGTTTTGTCTAATCTACCCAAATCGTATTCCCTTCGCACGTGAATCGATCTCTACTACAAATAAATCCAAATCTCAAAATAGAGGGAATAGCATCAAAACTATGATAGGCAAAAGAGACTAGCATAAAGCAATAAAAGGGGTTACAAGACTAGCATGACATAACTTGAGATAATTGGTTACAATATCACTGGCATATAGGATTTCAAATCTAGTAAGATAAGGTGACAGTCATGGTAAACGCTGTCATAAAAGAATAGACATGCAAAGGCAAGCCAAATACAAGAAAAATGGATCCAATGGTCTTGGTGTACATAATAGTGAATAAACTAAGCAAGTCGCACCCTTGGTATGAGATCCAACAAACTGCGAATTTGGTATACAATATGGGTTTCGATCAACTATAATAGTCCCAGGTAATTAACCCCGATAGTCATAGTCATGGTCATAGGTAGAAATCTCATAATTAAGAATCCTAAGCGATTAATCACAATAGTCATGGTTAATTATCCAAAATAGTTCTAGGCAATAGTCATAGGCAATTAACAGTAATAGTTTCAAGGTCATGGTCATAGATAATGGCCTTATGTTCATAATCATAGATAATAATTCTCATAGTCAAGAGTCATAGTTGATTAGCCATAATTGTCCTTGTCATAGTCATAGACAACAGTCTTTCGTTCACCGTCATAGGCATAGGCTTAGTCTTATTAGTCATAGGCAGTCTTATGTTCACCGTCATAATCATTGGCATAGTCATATTAGTCATAGGAAGTCTTATGGTCTCAGTCATAGTCCTTATCCATTAACAATAGATTCAACGTCATAGGCATGTTAAGGTTATAGGCACGAGAGAGTTTGATTTACAACATGAATAGGTCCAAAGCAATATTCACGAAAGTCAAGATCCAAGACGAACAAGAATAGATACGAATTAATCACTATACATAGATCCAATTCCAATTTACAACATGGATATTAAGTTTATTACTTTTATCTAAAAGTAACTTGAACTTACAGTGCGTGGATCAAGAATTAGAAAGCAGAATTTGACTGTTGAACCTCTATTTGATCGATCGTGTTCTAATTGAAATCACCCCAATTTGCAAATCCCTAAGCGTAGTCTTGATGGAGAAGGAGCAGTCCTTTTTCTTCCTTCTTATCTTTTTATTTTGATTATCTTAGAAGCAGCATAAGGGCATAAAAAAATGGTGTGGAGAAAATGAGGCTAGGGGGGCTGTTTATATAGGGTTAGGCAGACGAATCTCGTCAGAAAACGAGTCTAAATACGTCAGGATGCATCTGGTTCAGAAAAGTGGTTCGGGAGGCAGGTCAACCTGGTCCCTGGGAGGTCGACACTATGGTGGACCCCCAGGTCGACCTGGTCCTTGGGCGGGAATTCTCTTGCCCAGCCAGTTCCGGGGTTTGAATTCGAATTTCGAGCTGTTTTTTATTCTGAAAATTCCTGAAACTTCGGAGGGTCGTATCTCCCTCATACGGACTCCGATTCTCGCAAACTCGGACTCGTTTCCAAGCAGAATTTCAAGACGAACGCAATGGCGCAACCCGTTTCCCTTGATTCTGAGTTTAAAATATAATTCTGCCTTGATTTCTAGTTTCGACAAGTTATAAAAATTCGGGTTGTTACAGGACCACGCCGCTAACGCGGAACGAGTTTACTCCATTGGATCGCTAGTGCAAGAAATAAAGTAAATGTTAAACAACGTAATGCTTTTTAGAAAAATGAAACCATTATTAGACTCAAGTCCCATCAGAAAATGCAACGCAAACCGGAGGATAGAGTTTTACCTTATAATGGTCAAAAATGCTTGATACGATAAAACGGATTAGATATTATTATAAGTGTATATATGCTTCAAATAACATTTCAATCATAATGTATCAATCATAGATGACGTAGCTACCATATACTATGTTGTCAAATATAGGTTTACAATCAAAACCGCATGGGTCCTTCTCCCGCTTCTAGCTAGAAAGAAACGCTTATTCTCCCTGGGGTCCTTCTCCCACTTCTAGTTCACACCGGGGTGTGAGGATCGCGAAGTATCGCTACACAAAGGTATGCTATATAAATTTGTGCTTTGATCATCAACCACAAGGCTCTGCTTTTCAACAATAAGTCTTGATCATTTGCATCTTAGCATGCCACATTGTCAATCCATACCATTAATTTTTGCCAATATATAACCTCTAATCTCGTACGTCTCAGAGAAGGGTGTTAAGCAAGAGAATAAATTCTTCGCCACCAAACAGATATATATTTAGAAGATATCAACGAATACAGCATATAGGAATAATATGTCAGACATACCATCCATATACAAGTTCGTTCTAGGTCTAAACAAAACCGGGGGCACCTTATTCCTCGTCCCATAGGCCCAATACAAGAGAGGGATCCTTGCATATCCGATCGATCTCGTAGTACGTCTAGACGATCACCACTTATTACCTTATCTTGGGATGCCTCCCAATCAAGACATCGGTAATCATCCAAATGATGTGAAGACCTTCGGTCTTCAACCACCATCTTCATCTTCGACTTTTAATCGTCATAGTAATTATTCAAAATGGGTTAAACTCAGTCTTTCCGAATAACCCGCATATTTTATAATCAATAATTAAGTGCTATAAAACAAATCATACGCCTCATTCCAATTCGGAATATTCTTTTAAATGAATATTCACATTATTAGGGAAAGGTTCCTATTAACTTGATAAAAGATAAATTCTTTAAAATTTATTCTTTAATCTTCTTTCAAAGATTCATTAAAACTCCAATTTGGTTTTAATATGCAAAAATCATTATTCTATGATTATTCAACTTTAAGAAATTAATCTTGTCTTTAACTGGGTTAAAGAACCAATGTAATTTAAAACATAGTTCACGATAAACCCAAAATCACCTTCCATTAAATATGGAGTTTTCACAGAAATCGAATCAATATATAATCAATATAAATCTCTGTATCAGACTAATAATATAAACGGAATAACGGCAAAGCCTTTTAAATTCCGTATATAACAACGGTCTTCTTTCACAGAAGCTCATCTCGATTATTATTAAACTGAATTCCATTCAATTCCAATTTAATATTTAAAATTGCAAAACCTTACTTTGGAAATTTTCCATTTAAATCTCAATAAAAGATTTATAAATTTCAAGTTATATTCTCACTGTTAATTGGGTTAAAGAACGAATGTCGTTAAAAAACACAGTTCACAAAAAACCCAATTCACATTTTATTTAATTCCAATTACTAAATATAATTAGAAACCATAATAATCTTATTTAAAAGATTTATTCTTTTCTCGACTGGGTCTAAGAACAGTCCTATTGAAGACACCATTCATGACAACCCAAAATCCAATTTATTATTTATTTAATTCCAATTAAATATTAACCAATTGGTAAATTTCATTAAATCTTAATTTAAAGATTTAGTCTAGTTAATAACTAGTTCATTTCGATAAAAATATACTTTTATCTTTTCAAATATGGAATTTTCATCAAAATTCTTTCCAAATCATTTATTATGATTTTACATAATTTTAATAATTTTCTTAAAGCAGTTTCAGTCGATTTCCATAAACGGTCATCGAATTGCACTTACATCGACCTTTTTTTAAATTTATATGGACATAACTCCGAATCTAACTGTTAGATTTCAAAACTCTGATATTCATTGAAAGATCTTTTTGATACGAACCCAACGGTTTTGGTTTTAGGAGAATCCGACGGTCGGATCTCCCGTTACATCAATTTGAAGTTAATGGTCGAAATTCGCGCACGGTTGCTACGCGGCGTGTTCTATTCAGGCCATATATGTGTATATATATATATATATATATATATATATCATCGAGTTCATTTAAAACGTATTTTATAAAATATGTATAAATTTATTTTAAAATGATTTTTAATTCATTTTCAATTTTAAATCAAAATTGAATATTCTATAATTATATCATATTAAAATATTAATATTTTCAAAATATTATATTTAAAATCACTACTTTTTGATATTCATTATAAAACGAATAAAATCGATCGATAAACCCGTTTGGGTAAAAATGGCGTTTGCTACTTAACTCGGCTTCATATTTTTATAGTTTTGTGTCCACCCAAAAATGGACATAAAAATCATAACTTTATTCTTCACTAAATTTATTTTAAAAATACTCTTTATTTTAAAATATTCTTTATTTTAAAATATTATTTATATTAAAATATTCTTTTATTTTAAAATATTCTTTATATTAATATATTCTTTTAAAAATATTCTTTATTCTGAATCCGAATGCGACTCAATCAATTAGCACATAGTTTCAGTTATATGGATTTCATACATTGAACATATTCAACGGTAATGATAAACAATCATCAAACAATCCATTCACATCCAAAGTGAAGTTTATAACTATGTGAGCATTAAAATAAATAAATAACCCTCATCACAGACTGTCAATCCATCGATTGACAATTAATTAAATATTGGGACTAGTGTATGTCAAATATCATCCCAATACCCGTGTGGGGTTTTCAAACAACAATAGTTTATTTATTTAAATAAATTATTGGTTAATACTTTAACCAATTCTAATTCAGTTCGAATTATTTTCTATTTAACTAATTTACACTGCTTAAATTATAAATGGATATTTATAATTTAATTTTACTATCACATTAATGTTAACATTATTTTTAATACGTTAAACATTTCAACATCACAACATATATTTCAAGACATGATTATTTATTTCATTTCACTAACATGATACAGGCGATGTTTCTATCTAATAAAACATTTTAACAAATGATTATTTATTTCTCCTGATAAAAATGTCATTTTTAATAACAATACATTTTTTTACACCTAAGTCTCTTTATTCTATCTTAACATGATAAAATTGACATTTTTGTCCAACAAGACATATTTACCTGAAATGTTTTCATTCTTGTCTAACACGACAAAAGTGACATTTTTGTTTTCTCAAAACGTTATTCTAACTAATGTATTTTTATTTCATAAAACATGTCCTAACTAAAGGGCGTTTTTGTAACGCTAACCATGTTAAATGACACTATTTTTAATGAATCAACATATGTTTCATAAATGAACATTTTTCTATTTCACTAACATATAAATGATAATGTTTTAATTAACAAAACATAAATAATCAAATGAACATTTTACTATGTTTCTAACACATGAATGATAATGTTTTAACGAACAAAACATATATATTCAAACGAACATTTTACTATGTTACTAGCACATGAATGATAATGTTTTAACTAACAAACATATATGATCAAATGAACATTTTTCTATGTTACTAGCATATGAATGATAATGTTTTAATTAACAAACATACATGATCAAATGAACATTTTTCTATGTAAAACAATGCATGTTTTTAATAATTTCTAATATACAATAAAAAATGTAATTTTTTATTGTTAAACAATTTTCCTTAATTCTTATGCTCATATATGACAAATAAAAAGGTAATTTTATTTTCAATAATTTCAGTGTTCTTATATGACAAATAAAAAGATGGTTTTTATTTTCATAACCTTGTCTACATTTCTAGTGTCAAATAAAAAGAAAGTTTATTTGTCATAACATTATCTACATTTCTAATGACAAAATAAAAGACAACTTTGTCGTATGAACATGTTTATAATTCTAGTGACAAAACAAAAAGATAATTTATTTTGTTAACAAATCTATTTCAACAAAATGATATTCTTATTTTGTTAACAATAATCTAATTCGACAGAATTGATATTTTTGTTTTAACACAAATCTATTTGACAAAAATATAATTTTTGTTTTAACACTTTTCTATTTAACAAAAATGAATATTTTGCTCCACTTGACATTTTCTCATCAAAATGTTATTTTTATTTTGACATAACATTGTCTAACAAAATGTTATTTTTATTTTGACATAACATTATCTAACAACATGTTATTTTTATTTAAACATAACATTTCTAACTAAAATGACATTTTTATTCAAACATAACATTTCTAACTAAAATGACATTTTTATTCTCTAACATAAATGACAAATTAATTTTCTAACGTAAATGACAAATTAATTCTCAAAATATGTTCTTTAATATAAATGGCATGTTAATTTACAAAATGTGTTCTTTAAAATAAATTTCATGCTAATTTACATGACATGTTCTTTAATATAAATGACATGTTAATTTACAAGACATTTTCTTTAATATAAATGACATGCTAATTTACATGACATGTTCTAACTAAGGAACATTTTTATTTTAACATAATATTTTCTAACAAAATGATATTTTTATCCTAACATAATATTTCTAACAATAACATTTCCTAACAAAAAATGATATTTTTATTCTAACATAACATTATTCTAAATAGTGACATTTTTATTTAAATAATTAAAGATTATATTTTTATCTTACAAAATATAATTCGACAAATCATCACCACCACAGTCAATCAATATATATTAATTTTAAATCGAGAAATCTCACATTGATAATTATTCCTTCTTATTTTGTCGTCAACTCCAAATCTGTTCTGGTCTATTTCATGAGGTAGATCTGGATTTCACAATTCCAATGCTTTCACTTTCGTGTAATTCTGTTTTGATTTGCAAAAGTTATGATATTTTATATGTGAATTACACAATTATAATAATTAATAAATTAATTATCTCAGTAATTACGTTTTTAATTCCCATCTTCTTCTGAGAACCCGTCACTCCTTTTTTTTTCATCGTGAACCTGGAACCCAAATACCGCCTTACTCCATCATCCAAGCGCCGCCATCTCGACACGTCGCTCACCGATCAGGAGCTTCCATCTCCTCCGCCTTCACGTGCGCCTTCATCCTTAGTCGCCTCGTCGAAGTCGAAGCACCACAGTGCCCAAGAAACCACCGCGAACGGCCACGATTCTAGGCCAAAAATATCAAGAACCATCAAACTAAAAAAGATCATAGCCGTACAGATTTGAAGCTCTCTCTTTGTTCTTCAATTTTTGTTTATGGAGGATTAAAATTTATTGCGTGGATTTGGCATAGTTGAGGAATCCAAATGGAATGAAATTGGCCCTTCGTTTGATATGTGGCGGCTGGAACATTTCTAGGGTTTAGAGTAATAGGGGGTATATTTAAAATATTATTTTATTCATTAATCATTAAAAAGCCTGTTCACTCTTAACAACTCCAAATCCAGCCCAGCTTATGTTGCCCCCAGCCAAATACCCCTATTTTGGACCCAATGGAACAAATCTCATCAGCCCATTCGATCGTTTCAGCATACTTTTCTTTAAATTAAAATATAAAACATTTAATTTTTAAATTTGATCGTACATTTTAATTTACCGGGGCCACATACTGACTTCAAAAATTCCCGAAAAATAAATCTAGCTATGTTTTGACGATACGGTCCTAACAAAATTAATTTCATCAAATTTGGAGACGATTCGAAAAATGGTTATTTTCTGGTCGATCCAAATTTGACTGAAACTGACAAAACATATTTATATTTACTGTGCTCACATATTAATTCCAAAAATTATGAAAATTGGAACCCTGTAATAATTTGTCATTCCGGATCCAACAAAAGTGGTTTTGATGAAAACGGAGGTCGTTTGCAAAATAGCCGTAACAACCCGAAAATCTGGGCCAGTTTAAAATTTTTATTTTGGCAATTTTAGCGAATTTCGATTATTTAAAATGAATTATTTTAAATAATATCGACGAGAAATTTATTTTGAATTGAATTGAAAACGAATTCGAATTGAATTGAAAGCGAATTGAAATGAATTCAAATTGAATTGAAATTTGAATTGAATAGAAATGAATTTTAAAACGAATTTATAAAGAAGAATTCAATTTTGATTTGAATTGAAATGGAAGTTGAAATTGCTTTTGAAACGAATTTTAAAAACTATTTATATAATTCGTTTTAAATAGAAATCGACGAAATATATATTATATATATTATATATAATATAATGGCCTGAATAGAACGCGCCGCGCCGCGGCAGTTCGTGAATTTCGACCATTTATTTCAAACGGACATTACGGGAGATCCGACCGTCGGATTCTCCTGAAACCGGAACCGTTGGGTTCGTATCGAAAAGAGCTTTCTAAAGAATATTAGAAATTAGAAATCTAACGGTTGGATTTGGAATTATGTCCAAATCAAATTCGAAAAAGGTCGCTGTAAATGCAGTTCGATGGCCATTGATGGAAATCGACTGTACGGGCCTTGATAAAATTATTAAAAATAGTAATAATTTGTGTAAAATCATAAGAAATGATTTAGAAAGGATTGGGATGAAAAACTCCATGTTTGAAAAGATAAAAATAGATTTTTGTCGAAATGAACTAGTTTTGAACTAGAATTATAATTCTATTTATTTTTAAATAAATAAATTGAATTTGAAAGGGGTTTTAAAAATAACCAGCATTTCCAATGATTGCACTGGAGTGGATTTGAATCGAAATTGTCTTCGGAATATTTCGATGTTGGAATTCGTGATTATACAGATGTTGTTATGGAAATTTGAAAGATATATTTATATCGTTATTTCCAATACGACATTTGTTAATCGTAGAATTTGATATTGAATATAAGCCGATATATTTTCTATTCAGAGCCTTATATTGAATATCAAATGTGATTTGGGTTTGTCGTGAATGGTGTCTTCACTAACACTGTTCTTGAACCCAGTTGAGAAAAGATTAAATCTTTTTATTTAGATTTAATGAAGTGTACCAATTAAATAATATTTAATTGGAATTGAATTGATATTGATTTTTGGGTTTATCGTGAACAGTGTTTTAAATAACACTTGTTCTTTAACCCGATAATTAATGAATGTGATTTTGGGTTTATTGTGAACCGTGTTTAAATGACACTGATTCTTTAACCCAGTTAACGATTAAAACTAAGTGGAGTTTTAATGAATCTTTAATTAGATTGAAATAATCGAGAATGGAGTATCACCAGTTTTGCTCCAGGCGATAGTTAAATCTTTAATCGATTTGAACGTGAAATGGTAATTGAATTTACCGATAACACTGTGGTGTTAGATATGAAGTATAACCAGTTTTACTTCATGGGATGAATAGGTTGGGATTGGGAAATTAAAACAAATGATTACTTCGGTAAGGTTCGTTAATCCCGACTAGTTTGAATTGATATTCAAAAATAGATTAAAGAATAAATTCAAGAAATTTATCTTGGATAAAATTAATGGGAACCTTTCCCTATGAATGTGAAATTTAGAAACTAACTGTCGGTTAGCCAAGCAGAATGGTTTTCTGGATATTGATCTGATGTTGGTTTCGGCCTTCGGGGTTAATATTTGGGGAATTATTCTCTTGATTAATTTACGGTTAGTGACTAATGGATTGGAATGAGGCGTATGTTGTGTTGTGTAACACTTATTCAAAATATACGCGAGTTATTCAGAAAGACCGGGTTTATCCCATTCTGAATAACTGATACGACGATAAGTCGAAGATGAAGACGATGGTCGAAGACCGGAGGTCTTCACGTCGTTTGGGTAATTACTGATGATCTTGATTGGGCTGTACACCCAAGAAGATGGAAACAGTTGGTGATCGTCCAGACGTACTTGGAGATCGATGGATATGCGGGGTACTAGGTGCCTCCGGTTTCGTTCAGACCCAGAACGGACTTGTAAATGGACTGTGTGTCTGACATTGGAATTTAGTTTGTGTGATTGATTTCTATTAAATATATATCTGTTTGGCGGCGGAGAATTTATTCTCTTGCTTAACGCCCTTCTCTGAGACATACGAGCTCAGGGGTTATATATTGATGGATATCAAACGCATGGAGTGAATTGCCTGTGTGGCATGCCTAAGTGGCAATTGATCGAGGCTTCTGTTGAAAAGCAAAGTCTTGTGGTGATGATCAAAGCACGGCCTTTGTGGCGTAGCTTTGTGTAACGTTTACTTCGCGAGTTTCGCACCCGGTATGAACCAAAAACGGGAGACGGACCTCAGGGAGGACTTGCGTTTCTTTCTAGTTAGAAGTGGCGTCAGTGGTTTTACACGCCCTGACGAGTTTGACTTATGTGGTTGTTGCGGTTGCGAGGCGCCTCGGTTATATCGGTTTCGGCCGATGCTTCTGGTCGGCTGACGGACCAGACTGACACCCCATAGGGTGGGGAAACGTAGTGTTCAGGCATAATAATCCACATCGGTGGACCGGCCCTGTCGCTCCAAGGCTTGCCTGCGCGCTTGCCTGAGACACGGACTAGAGCGTCTCGAATCGGTTGAGGACTATCTTTTGCCTCGGTTCATAGACGGAAATCCAATTTCCAAATACGTGACATTTGCGATTTTGATTGTATAACCTATATATGGCGACATAGTGGTATGGGGCATTCATGCCGCCTATGATTGATACTTATGATTTGAAGTTGTTTTATACACTATGCACTTATAGTAGTATCAAATGATTTGTTTTAAACGTATCAAGCATTCTTTGGCTGTTATAAGGGAAAACCCTATCCCCCGGCTTGCGTTGCATTGTGTGATGGGACCTGGGTCTTATAATAGCTTCATTTTTCTTTATTTAGCATTGCGCTGTTTGTTTTATGCACTGGTATTCTTGGGAGGAAACCCGTTCCGTGTTATACGGCGTGGTCCCTTGATTTACCTAATTTTAAAAATAAAGATTAATAACTGTTTTAGTTCTCACACCAGTCACATGACTGACCTGGAGTTTATTGTTTTAACCTAAACTCTGGGTGCCCCTATTTTGACACGGGCAGCTAGTAGTTTTGGTTTTGCAGATTTATATTCACAGGATCCTGGTTTACAGCTGGAACGATATCCGGAAAGCTTTGTATCCGTATATCTCTTTCTAGTTGTGTATTGTATTATTTTCCGCTGCTATGTACTTAAATGTAATTTAAATATCTGGTATTTCTGTGTAATATTTATTCATTTATACTCTGTATATTCTTGTAATCTGATGCATTGTTGTAATATACAATGAAATGTTCTTCTGTATGCGTTCTGTTTTGTCGTGTTCTCAAACGATAGGGCGTTTCGAGCGGCCTGGATCGGTTTAGCGACTGGTTCGGACCGAGCGAAATTCCTTGCCGTCACAATAGCTATATTTTATATTAATATATATATATATATATATATATATATATATATAAATTCCGTAGCTACTATTCTGAAAATTAAACTGAGCATAACTTTTGATTCCCACTACGAAATTTCAATTTTTCAGATTCTTTGGAAAGATATTTTTAAACAGATTTAAATATTTTTAATTTCACTAAAATCTGATTTATTTGAATCTTGTACATTCAGTCAAAGTTCAAATTGTAATTTTCGAACTACCACGCTATTTCTAACTCCTTTTATAATTAAATAAATATATTCGTTCTAACTTCGATTTAAATAAATTTTTAATCATTATTATTTAAAATAAATTATTTTAAATGTTAAAAATCCACTAAGATTGTTAAAATAAAAAAATTAAATTGGTTCCAAAACTCTGGGTTGTTACAATCTCCCCCACTTAAAATCTTTTCGTCCTCGAAAAGGAACAGAGTTGAAAGTTGTTTAATTAACCAACTCAACTTTCATTTTTTTTTCAATAATTTTATTAGTTGAACTTATAATCACATAACACAATCATTAATAAATTAGTTGATTAGCTTTTCAAATATATATAACTTTTATATATCAAAAATCATATTTTCAAAGATCGAATTATATATATATAATCACAAATACGTTAATTATATACTTGTCACTCTCAACTCATTCTAGGGCATTTCTAACCCCATCTCTAACTAGTTTTCTCATTCTAGGATTCCACTGATCCTATCTCTAATGAGTGTTCTTTTATAGAATATTACTAATCCTACCTCTGATGAGCTTTTTGTACAGTTCTAATGAGGTGTACCCCAAAGATTTGAGTTAACCAAAGCTCTGATAGCAACTGTAATGAGCCGAAAATTCCCCTTGCGGGAAATCGCCAGATACACTAACTTTGGGCATACAACACATCAGAACAAATAACAGAAGACTTTTATAAACATTATAATAATGTTACATCAGAGTACAAAATATATTAGAGTACATCGAATATAACACAACGGAAGATAATTTACAATAAATGTAATACAATGCAGAGGAACAATAAAATAACACAAAGGAAGACTATCATGCTCTGGACACAGCTTTAAGCATCAATCCAGAATCTTGCTTAATATATCTGCAGAATAAGCTACTCGACTTCCCGTGTGGAAAAGAGGGCACCCGAGTTTGCAAAGTGAAACAAACTACGAGTCAGTCATGGGACTGGACCACGCCGCTAACGCGGAATGGGTTTACTCCATTCGATTGCCAGTGCAAGAAATAAAGTAAATCGTTAAAAAACGCAATGCTTTTTAGAAAAATGAAAACATTTAAGACTCAAGTCCCATCACACATTGCAACGCAAACCGGAGGATAGAGTTTTACCTTATAATGGCCAAAAATGCTTGATACGATAAAACGGATTTGATATTATTATTATTGTATATATGTTTCAAAAAACATTTCAATCATAATGTATCAATCATAGACGACATAGCTACCATATACTATGTCGCCAAATATAGGTTTACAATCAAAACTGCATGGATCGTATTGGAAGTTGGATTTCCATCATGAACCAAGGCAAGAGATAGTCCTTACTGAATTCGAGACAATCTAGCCTACCATGTCTCAGGATACAGCCGCAACTGCACCTAGGAGCGTCAGGGCCGGTCCACAAATATGTTAGTGGATTAGTTATGCCTGAACAATACGTCTCCCTGCCCTATGGGGTGTAAATAAAGAGCCACTAGGGACTCAAATACGAGGTATCTCACTTTCCATCATCCACATAAGTAAAAATATCTGGGCTTGTAAAACCCATACACCACTTCTAGCTAGAAAGAAACGCATGTTCTCCTCGGGGTCTTTCTCCCGTTTCTGGTTCACACCGGGGTGTGAGGCTCGCGAAGTATCGCTACACAAAGCTATGCTAAATAAAGTTGTGCTTTGATCATCAACAACAAGGCTCTGCTTTTCAACAATAAGCCTTGATCATTTGCATCTTAGCGTGCCACATTGTCAAACCATACCATTGATTTCTGCCAATATATAACCTCTAAGCTCGTACATCTCAAGAAGGGTATTAAGCAAGAGAATAAATTCTCCGCCACCAAACAGATATTTATTTAGCAGAGATCAACGAATACAGCATATAGGAATACAACGTCAGACATACAATCCATTTACAAGTTCGTTCTGGGTCTGAATGAAACCGGAGGCACCATATTCCTCGTCCCATTTGTCCAATACAGGAGAGAGGTCCTCGCATATCCGATCGATCTCTAAGTACGTCTGGACGATCACCACTTATTACCTTGTCTTGGGATGCCTCCCAATCAAGACATCAGTAATCATCCAAACAATGTGAAGACCTCCGGTCTTCAACCACCGTCTTCATCTTTGACTTTTAATCGTTGTAGTAATTATTCAAAATGGGTTAAACCCGGTCTTTCTGAATAACCCGCGTATTTTATAATCAATAATTAAATGCTATAAAACACATTATATGCCTCATCCCATACTGATTGAAATTGACAAAACACATTTATATTTACTGTGCTCACATATTAATTCCAAAAATTATGAAAATTGGAATCCTGCAATAATTTGTCATTCCGGATCCAACAAAAGTGGTTTCGTTCAAAATGGAGGTCATTTGCAAAATGGTTATATTTTATATTAAAATATATATATATATTCCATAGCGATTATTCTGAATATTAAACTAGGCATAACTTTTGATTCCCGCTATGAAATTTCAATTTTTCAGATTCGTTGGAAAGATATTTTTAAACAGATTTAAATATTTTCGGTTTCACTAAAATCCGATTTATTTTGAATCCTGTACATTCAGTCAAAGTTCAAATTCAAATTTTCAAACTACCACGCTATTTCTAACTCCTTTTATAATTAAAATAAATATATTCGTTCTAACTTCGATTTAAATAAAATTTTACTCGTTATTATTTAAAATAAATTATTTTAAATGTTCAAAATCCATTAAAATTGTTAAAATAAAAATTTTGAATTGGTACCAAAATTCTGGGTTGTTACAGGTTTTATATCAAGTCTTTCCAATTCCATCGTTGCATTAACTATTTTTTGAACCAATTTGCTTTTTGAGGATCCCCAAATAGTTCCTATTTTTTTGAAATATGGTACTTATTTTTACCATTCTTCCTGTTTGAATCTAGCCCACAAGTAAAAAAAAGTATGAGGAAGTTTGATCCGAATGAATCAAAATTTCTATTCTATGATTATCTGCTCCACACTTGGCTACCCAGCGTTTACCGTGGGCACGATAAATGGTACATCGAAGGTGCATCCTTCCCAGTCCTCTCTTAATGGGGTGAAGAATCACTAGGCCTTCTTTCATCACTCCCGGAAATGATAAGACCTCAAGGCTCTTCTTTAGTTCTGAGTCGTGTACTCTGGATCTTTTGATGGAGTACTTAAAAAATGTGAACGGTGATTGGATTGATGATAAAATGGAATTTGGGTCGCGAACAGTGATTGGCCTTAGTAATGCTCATCCTGCCGTAATAATCGTATAGGCACCCGGGAACCCTACTCAGTAAAGAAGGGGACTCCCTAAATGAGACTGCCAGCTAGTATGGAGAGACTAGCTTTGCGAAGCGCACCTAGTCCCTCTCCATCTTACATTTTAATATGAAAGGTTAAAAAAAGAATAAAATAAAGAAAAGGAGTCTTTCTCAAAAGAAGACGTATGAGACAAAGTCATTACATACTACGAGAGAAGGGAGCCCTCTTCCTGTTCAACGTCCTGAGAAGGAGGTCCTTGATGAGAGCATTTGTTTACCGCACCGAAAAAGCCTGCTCCTCGATCTACTTCAACGGGAGCAACTGAAATCGCTCAGGGCAGCCCCTTAGCCGAATAAGACACCACAAGAGACCTCCAAGACAAATTTCATACAAGTTCAAAAAATGATAATATCTTATACTTGAATCTATTCCCGCGATACAACTTTCAATTCTTCGCTTAGTAACCTCCAATCATTAAGTGTAACCAGAACATGATCTTGTGCTAGCATCCCAAGAAAGGAAGATAAACGTATTGATCCATCTCCTATAGTTATGCCTACCTCACTAAATTTAACTTCCGTTCGATTCTCAAGACTTAACATGAGTCATTTTGCTCTTGTTGGACCTATAGGAGTTTTTTTTACATCTATATTTGTGGTTTTAATTTCATTTGGTCAATCTATTTTCACCTCGACATCAACATTTTCTTCACAAGCTATTTCAACTTCTTCATGCATTTCATTTTCTTCATGGAGCATTTTAATTTCCTCATGCATTTCATTTTCTTCATGGAGCATTTCAATATCATTTTTTTGCACACAACATTTATTTGTCTCGTGTCGTATTCGTATTCCTTGTCCACTACATTGCTAGCCTCAATGGTCAGTTTGATATATTTGACTTTTGGCTTGTACTTTCAGGATTTCTTATTCTTCAATTGTTGGCGAGCACGTATTAAGCTTGTATGCATATCCTTTCGCTGTGAAAATATTTATTAACAAAACAACAAAATTAGATAAACAAATTATACATGCCACCAACTTAAAAATGTAACAGCCAACAAGCAATGCACACACATAAGAAATGAAGGTGGTAGTTAAAGTGAGGAACACGAGGAAAAAATAATAATGCATAGAGCAAATAAAAGTCGAACAAATTTTATTAAACCAGAGAAATTTACTATCTAGATTTTAAACTTTCTAAATATTATCTAAGTACTAGGCTCAAGGAAGAAAACAAGGCCAAAATTTGAACTATAAAATACATGTGTCTATAACTCTATATTTTATACACCTTAGGACAATATATGAATTCCCAATCTTAGGCTTTCTAATAAGGTCAGAAAACCAAGCGAAGGCCAAAGCTCGATGCAGAATGATTTCAGGAGCTATTTGGCTTGCCATGAAGAATCTTAGAAGGTGAGTTTGAAATACTCGTCTAATATTTGGGTCTCCTATTATCAAGACGATATCTTAAATTTGACACATGCAAGGACAAATATTATAAAAAAAAAAGTTATGCACATCATTGCTACCCAGTCCTTTTATTAGAGCGGTTTTTTTCTCGCGAAAATAATGAGCAACTCAATTATGCCTTCACAGTCCTCCCTAACATTGCTAACATCATCAACATCCATATTGGTTACGTTTCATTCTTCTAGAATATTGATAGCTTCATCTACATAATAATATGCCTATAAGTCATGAAAACCTCTTAGTGGTGCTTTCTTTACAACATACCAACTTGAAGAATCGTTTTCTCATGAATAAAGTACTTGTTCGCTTGAGATGCAAGGATGTATGGATCTTTTGGAAATGATGCTTGATTTTGATGTAAATTGACAAAAGTGAAACATCTTCATCAACTTTTACTCCATTTCCTATATGCGCCCAACATCACTTAAAAATAGGAATAAAAAACACGTGATAATCTAATAAAATTATATCGGTTAATGTTCCATAATAAGCGACGACATCAGCTACTTGAGAAATATCTTTCACACTTGCCCAACATATAGTATTTTGTGGTTTGTGATATTAAATCACATGGATGTTGAAGACGGCGTGGGATTAGGTGTTCGATAACTCAAGGTATTGCAAGATGAAACTAATAGGGGTAAAAAAATGGACAAAGGCATATTCCTGTTTTTGACCGGTTATTTTAGGAATATAATCCTAAAATATATTATGAGGGGTAAATTGGATATTTTGCCCAGGACTTCTATTCTCCTCTATAAAGAGCTTTCCGGATTGGATTAAGTTATGGACGAATTAAGTTAAGAGATTGAGAGGTTGTGTGCCTCCAGGGCTTGTGCCTTGGAGATGAAGGTATGAGATTAGGGCTGAGAGAATCTATTCCTATTTGTGCCTCTAGATTATCCAAGGGTTTTCCGTCGCTCTTCATTGTTCTCCTTCTCCAACAAAAGTCGTAGTCATCAAGATATTCTTTCACTTTCTCAATATGGTTATTGAATCGACTGTAATTTGTTTACTTTTGATTTTTGATCCATTCAGTGTAAAATAATTTGTTTTTGTGAATCAATAAAGAGTTTAGTTGGGTGGAATATCTTGTTTTTAAGCATGTAATTTCATATCTGTGTTATTTTTCCATAGAAATCATCTTTTAAGTGGGTGAATAAGATCCTGGTTGCTTCCGCTAAGGTGCAATTTTCCCTAACAATTGGTATCGGAGCTAGATCATCGCAAAGCTTAGAGTGATTTTGGATTGGAAATTTGTTTTTTTTTAATGTTGGATATGACGGCTTGATGAAAGAAATTGGGGGATTTAGAAGCCTAAGATGGAGGCTGTTCTTTACCTCAGTGATCTTCATGATTTGATGATGGAGATGGGAAGAAGCCCTAGGATATGGATGAGAGTAGTTGGAAGAAGATGAAAAAAAAGGCGATTGGTTTAATTTGCCTATACCTTGGTGATTCGGTTCATGTTTTCAAACTTGTGTCTTCACGTTGACGGTGCTTGAAGGATCGGTAGAGATCGGGGAAGGAGCTTTGATCAATTGGAAGATAGATGTCGTTTTGGAAAATCCACAAGTCGAAGTTCTTTATGGTATTGCAAACACTTTTAGATCGTTAGTTTTGCGTGGTGTAGCTTGGGTTGAAGATGCATCTTTTACAGGCAGTGGGTTGTGTTTGTAATTGAGTAGGTGTGGCAGTAGCGGCCAGTCCATATCGACTGGATGTGATTATAACCAGAAAATCAATTGAGTACTTCGTTGGGTGTGATTGTTGCCCTGAAATCAATTGAGTCCATGACTCCCTATACTCCGGAAACAGGTGGGGTGCATCTCGTTGCCTTGAAATTAAGGGTTGTATTAATTTAGAGTAGGTCGTGGTTGAAAGAGCTGGGTTGACTTGTTTGGAGATTGTTTGAGTGTTGATATGATTTCAGATAAGGGTGGAGTAATTTGTGATTTGTGATATCATATGTCCATGGTAGCCAAATAACTTGTTTGTTGATGTGATTTCATTTCAAGGTGGAGTGTTGTGATTTGTGGTATTAAATCACATAGATGTTGAAGACGACGTGAGATTTGAAGTTTGATAACTCAAGGTAATGCATGATGCAGCTGAAAGGAGGTAGAAAATGGATAGAGGCAGGTTTCCTATTTTTGACCAGTTATTTTAGGACCTAAAATATATTCTGAGGGGAAAACTGGATATTCTGCCAAGGTCTTCTTTTCTCCTATATAAAGAGCTTTCAGAATTGGATTAGCGTATGGCCGAATTGAGTTGAGAGATTGAGAGGCTATATGCCTCCAGGGCTTCTGCCCTAGAGAGGAAGATATGGGATTAAAGCTGAGAGAAGCTTTTCCGATTTTTGCCTCCAGATTGTCCAAGGGTTTGCCATCGTTCTTCATTGTTCTCCTTCTCCAACAAAAGTTGTAGTCATCTAGATATTCTTTCCGACTTTTAATAAGGTTATTGATTCAATTGTAATTTGTTTACTTTTGGTTTTTGATCCATTCGGTGAAAACAAAATTTATTTTTGTGAATAAACAAAGAGGGTGGTTGGTTGGAATGTCTTGTGTTTGAGCATGTAATTTGATATCTGTGTTATTTCAACATAGAAATCATCTTTAAGTAATTGGGTAAATAAGATCCTGGCCACTTCCGCAAAAGGCGCAGATTTCCCAACATAGTAGATACCTCATGAGTCACTCCACTATTATGAGTTTCTCTCCCTACATCTTTTATGTGAAACCGTTGTCTATTGATGATATATCCTTTATTAGACAAAGCATCATTCTTCGAACCATATGCAATCCATTTCATCATTTCAGTGTGATCATTGAAGTTAATAGGTATCTGTGTAAGGTATATTTAAAACTTCATTAACCTTTCTTTTAATGCAATCAACAAAAAAATTTATATGTATTTCCCAAAGGAAGGCTGAGTTTCTCTCCATGCACTTGTTTGAATTTTGTAATTCCTCAAAATCCATGCACTTGTTTGAATTTTGTAATTCCTCTAAATGCAAACTAGTATAAAAACAAGAAATGTTATGTTATATTTACAGGTAGTGTAACAACCCGTATTTCGATAACATGTTAAAACGAGAATCAAGGCAGAATTTAATTTTAAATTCTGAATCAAGTAAAACGGGCTATGCCATTGCGGTCGTCTCTGAAAAATACGCGAAATAGAGTCCGAGTTTTCGAAAATCGGAGTCCGTATGACCCGATTAAGGCCCAACGAAGTTTTCAGAAAATTTCAAAGTAAAAACAGATTTCAAATTCAAGTTTGAAATTGGAAATTTGGGCCAGTTTGGGCCAGGCGGGAAAATTCCCGCCAGAGCACCCAAGTCGACAGCCCTATCGACTTGGGGGTCGACTTGGTTGGACCCAAGTTGACAGCCCTGTCGACTTGGCGGTCGACTTGGTCCAGCCGGGCTGTTTAGCCTGGTGCACCATTTTGAGATTGTGTTGAACTTGGGGGCCAGATTCGGTTTTAAGGGCTAAGATTGCAACTAGGGTTTAATCCTATGGCCTAAAACACTTGCCTAATCTATAAATAAGACCCTAAGCTAGCCCTAAATCATTATTAATCAATCCTACAACTAAACTATGGCAAAATTTTACCTCTCATGGCCTCCACTCTCTTCATAAAATTCCTAAGTAAATTCCTATGAGAGATTTTCAATGCATACAAGTGTTTTCAAGCTTGTATGAGTGTCATAAGCTTGCATTCAAGTCAAGTTTCTATCTTTGCATCATAAAGCAAGGGTTTTGATCATTTTGGCTCAAGGGTTTTTATGTTAGAGCTTGCATTTTGGGTCTAGTTGATTGCATAAGGGCTTTGTCATATCTTTTGTGCCTTCATAGCAATGTAAGCCCTTTCCCTACTCTTAGATATTAACTATGAAGTTAAATGTTCATGTTGCAAGTTTGGGTTTGATCCTTGAGTATGATACATGCTATCATGTCATGCAAGTTTATGAAGTCATTATCTTGATCTTGTGGGCTAAAAGCTACAACCTTTATGTTGAAATGTTGCATCATGCAACATGAGAACCCTCATAACCTTTGTGTCAACTTGCATATGAAGTCATAACCCTTATATGATGATATATGCGAGTTACTAGTCATCATTCCATGTCTTTTGTCACCATGATTCGCTTATGTGCCAAGTTTGGGTTTATGCATGTTTTGAGGCTTAAGAATGCAACATGCAAGTTAATGAACACATTTGTGCCTCATTTGCCACCATGATTAACATGTGGCTTAATATCCATTTTCGTCATGCCTTTGACAAGTTCCTTCTTTGAATCCATTATGCGAGTTTAAAAGCGTTGGGGTCATATTATGGAAAAACATAATGACATGAACATGATTTGAGTAAATGGGTATAAACATGACAACATGTAACGTTAAATATGACATGTGTTTATACTTGAAAATATGACTTGAAATATAACATGGAAGTTGACATGTAAGTATGCTTGAAAACATAAGCTTGGGAATTTACCTATTAAGTTAGGTCTACCCATTGGGAATTTACCTATTAAGTTAGGTCTACCCAATTGCTTGAAAACTTGTAATATGTATTGGAAACATAATGGACATGACACTTAGATAATATAAGTGTGGCCAACTCGAGGTTGGGTTGAGTTTGCAACGTAAAACTACCCGGAACCGACCGGCCTACCTAGTAGTTGCAAACAATAGGACCCAATGTGAGAAGTTAGTCATGTTGTGCTTAAACCTGAGGTTAGACCAAGTTGTGGTGTAAAGCTACCCGGAACCGACCGGCTTAACTAGTAACCGCAACAAAGTCTAATGTGAGAGGTTGAGGTGCATTAAGTAATTAATGCCACATGATAGGGTTAAGTTAATTTGATTAATGACTCTTAATCAAATATGACATGGACAAGTGGGTTAAGTAATTTGATTAGGCTAATGATACTTAACAAAACATGACAAGGTTGGGTAGGTTAAGTAACTTGATTTCCCTAATGACACTTAACCATTTTTATACGACTAGTGGACGGGGTTAAGTTAACCAACACTTAATCAATCCAACCCGATAACTTGGTAAGGTTAAGTAAGTTTTCTTAATGGCGCTTAACCGAAAAATACAGTTAATGGATGGGGTTAAGATTAGACTCAACTAGTCTAAACATGGAAATCGGATGGGGTTAAGATTGGACTCAACTAGTCTAAGCATGGAAATCGGATGGGGTTAAGTTAGCCTAGACTTAATTAATCCCACTTGGTAGTTAATGGAGTTAAGTTAAACACTTAACTAATCTAACATGATGATTTGAGGTGGTTAAGTGACCTATACTTAACCAATCTAACTCGTGAATTTATGGAGGTTAAGTTAACCCATACTTAACCAATCTAGCGTGAAAACATGATAAGGCTAAGTCACGAATCGCTTAAATACGCTTGACCAATTTGACTCAGTAATTTGATAGGGTCAAGTTAATATATACTTAACCAACTTGAGCATGGTTTGTAGGGTTAAGTCTTGAACTTGGATACTTAGCCAATTTTGACATGATTTGTAGACGGGTTAAGTCTTGAACTTGGATACTTAGCCAATTTTGACATGATTTGTAGACGGGTTAAGTCTTGAACTTGGATACTTAGCCAATTTTGACATGATTTGTAGACGGGTTAGGTTATGAACTTAAGTGACACTTAATCCATTATGTAAACCCTAGTTCTGAGGATTAGGTGGATAACCGTAGTTAACAAGGATAACGGGAATAAGGCTAAGTGTAAACCTTAGTTGAAGAATAACTAAGTAATGATTCTTAGTCAAGGGAATTTAGACCAGTTCATAAATAGATGAGTAACCTGATACGGTAGGTCATCGTTTAAGTATACGAGTAGGAGCAAGTATCTGATTTAGATAAAGGCTCCAGCGAACTGGGTAGCGAAGCAGCGGCTTCGGGGAACGTGAGGGTATTCTTGGTATCCCTCTATGAGCTGCCAGGTGATTATACTAGGCTCATGAGAGGTTAAGGTCTGCGTTAGAAGAACCAAGAGTATGCCTTGGTTGCTATACGAGCGACCTAAAGACGGGGATGGATAGGGGATAGTCGACGATACACGGTCGTACCCTAGATAGCATTTTCGTCAGGCTACCTACCATCTTTGGTCAAGCGTGTACGTACGGAAAGGCAGAGAACACCCAATAGACCATAATTGCTATCTAATTATGGTTGCGGTAAGGCTTGGATGTGGGTTGGCCAGTGTTGTGTTCTCATACAGGATTTATCCTATCTTGTCTTTCACTAGTTGAGGGAGGGGTCGCGTGGGACCATAGCCACGTATAGAGAAACAGACCTTAGCATCTGCATCGGCAGATAAATCGAAAGCTCCCGACCGAGTCCTGTATTTCTTGGTCTGCCCTGTGACAGGACTCGGATGGCACGATGTGATACATGTGCATACAGTTCTGGAAAACGATTCACGATGAATGCGTGGGAAAAAGGGCGCGGTTGACGGTTAGCGTAATTCCTAGTGGCCCTGGGTGGTTGAACCAAAACCGAGATACGGAAATGTACAATAGGTAAGCATAATCCCTAGTAGTCCTAGGTAGCATAAGTCCTAGTTGTACAAACGATGATTCATGTTGGAAGACCCTAGCTAGGTTTAGGGTAACAGTCCAAAACGATCTTAAGGATCATGGAACTATGTTAAAGTAGTATAGAATCTCATGGGAAAGCCTGGATGGTCTACGGCAAGGGACTGAACATTTACATACGAGTTGAGTAACCTATATATGCGGCATATTAGGTTGACATGGACCATTATACGACTTTTGAGTAAGGGTCATTCATGGATAACACATGATACGGTTGGGATACTAGTACGGTAGGTGCAGAGCAGATGTACAGGATAGATACCATGGGGCGTTATACGTGATAGATATCTTGGGGATATTATACTTGATAGTAACCTGACGATGTGATACCTTGTTTTATCTTGACACCGTAATTTATCATGACACCTTAGTTTATCTGAGTTCAGTAGTTCATCCTGTTATTTTGATTTAGCTTATCTATCATGTCATCATGCTTATGTTCATCTCAGTTTCTCATGTCAGTTAACTTTACTAGTTTTTATGCTGATAGTAGATAGGGTTTACTCAGTCTTTTTGACTGACCTGTTTTGTTTCGCCTCTTTTCTTCCGTTTCCCCCCCCCCCCAGGTTACAGGGAGGAAACACTGTTGTTTAGTTCGGACTTCTTCTGCTTGGAGGTCATCATGGATGGCTTGGACTTTTCTTGGCTATGGCTACTTTACTGTTTTTACTTGGGGAATAATTTTGGAAAAAGTATTTATGCTTCTTTACTATTGCAAGACAGGTTTTGATGTACTCTGATGTAAAAGGCTTTAGACCTTATTTATTCATGTTATGAAAGTTTGATTTTACTTCCGCTATTTTATATGTTCTGTCTTGTGATATTTCTGTGCATGTTTACCAATAATGCCCCTCTAAAGCTAGTGCATTCCCTTGCGAGTGACCCTAGCGGAGGCGGGGTGTTACATTTGGTATCAGAGCAGAAGGTTACCAGACTGGGCAAAAGTTTTTAAAGACCTTCTGAAAACTATTTGAAAATCGTTTACAAAGAAGCATTTTTCAAGAAAATTTTCTTTTAAAAAGAAAAAGGCTATTCCCCAAAGGCCATTAGCACTATCCTTGTTTCCTTGATTGAATCTCTTTTCCTTTCTTTCCTCCATCTGTAGTCACAGTGGTTTTAACTGCGACTAGTCTTTTCTATCTACGAAAGTGCTTTCCATATGATGGAGGTGGTTCTCGAGAGACCAGTGGCCGCGTTATAAGAAAGGATCGTGAGAAAGAGGATAAAGGATACGAGCTTAAGGATGAGCAACTTGTTGGTATGGCTCAACCCATAACGAGAAAGTATCTTTGGTATGGTGAAACAGGACGGATAGTTAAGTATTGTGGGACAAGGACAAGATCATCGTGAAGACAATTATATACCCTCACTAGAGTACCTGAGTAGGGGGATAACATCCTTGTTGAAGATCTAGTTATTCTTTTCTATCATCCCGCCAAGACTTTGTTTTGATCCCCGCATCATTTAAGTCCGCCTCGGTAGTTGAGTCTCTGCACCTTAGTACTAGTGTAATAGAGGATCCCATTTTTGTCTCAAAGTCCTATTGGAGAATCGGTCCATTTATTCATGGCTTGTTTGGATTTGGGAATGTCTATGCCCAAGTATTGAGTTGGGAAATAATGCTTATGTTTATAAGCTATGGATGGATTCTAGGGATGAAGTGGTTATCCAGTAGGGGGTGCCACTCTCGGTTTTGATAGGAGGGTAGTTAGACCTTTTGACTAGCCTTGGTAATACCCTCGAAGTATCATGTAACCTTTTTGAGGTTCTGTCACGACTAGTTACTTAGAATCCCTTGATGCCTTTATTGGAAATTTGAAGCCCGATCGAGTGGTGTTCACCGGTAAGACGGATGGTTCATTTCACTTATGTGAGGGGTATAGAGATCACCCTAGTAAGTGCGCTTGATAACTGGGTTGACATCTGTTTACTTTCAAGAGAAAGTTCTTCTACATGGAATACCTTATAGTATATAAACGAGATCCAAGATTCACTAGTGAATTTTGGAAAGCTTGCATGAGATCATGAGTACGCAGTCATGTTTGCGCCAAGTGTGCAAGTGGAACGAGAGGCGACGAAGAAATGAGTTCCAGCTCGTGTTATGGAAACAGGAAATAAGAAGCTACGAAATCGCAAAGTTAAAAGACGGTCAAGGCACAATGGAATTAAGCTCGAAGAAATACGACTTTGATGGTCAAAGACTAGATACGCGCATGATATCTCCTTTTGGGAGTATATCCTTGATCCCTGTTTTCTGTAGAGCTTACTTGTAGGCTATCTTTTGTGGACATCCTCTCGGTCCTATTTTCTGTTAAAAACCCCGTAAGGAGTTTGTCTTGTTTGTCTTCTCGACCCTGTTTCAGGGAATCCTAGGTAGAACCCTATGGATGTAAACATGTATTTGAAACATGTTATGATTGATATGGTTGCAAGTGGTTGCAAGTGGTTGCTCATGGATGCACGAATACACATTAGATACTAGCTCGACTCGGTCGCATTTCATATTGCATATGCACGAGTATTTATACTTGTTTATGGATGAAATCGAATGTGTTATCATGCGGTTGTTGCATATGAATGAATGATTGTGCACGCATATAGTATCTATATGACTAGGATTATTTGCATACATGTTGGATTCATGACACTATACATATTTTGCATTAGAAAGATTATTCAGGCCTGATCATTAGCATTAGCTAAGGAACATGTACACACACATTTTGCATATATTCATACAGCATTAGAAATCATCTAAGGACAATGGTTGCTTGTGGATGATGATTTGAGTAGATGATTGATGGATGATAGGATATGTTCTTCCTAACTTGGAGATTTCGGGGACGAAATCCTAAAAGGTGGGGAGAATGTAACAACCTGTATTTCGATAACATGTTAAAACGAGAATCAAGGCAGAATTTAATTTTAAATTCTGAATCAAGTAAAACGGGCTATGCCATTGCGTTCGTCTCGGAAAAATACGCGAAATAGAGTCCGAGTTTTCGAAAATCGGAGTCCGTATGACCCGAATAAGGCCCAACGAAGTTTTCAGAAAATTTCAAAGTAAAAACAGATTTCAAATTCAAGTTTGAAATTGGAAATTTGGGCCAGTTTGGGCTAGGCGGGAAAATTCCCGCCAGAGCACCCAAGTCGACAGCCCTGTCGACTTGGGGGTCGACTTGGTTGGACCCAAGTCGACAGCCCTGTCGACTTGGCTGTCGACTTGGTCCAGCCGGGCTGTTTAGCCTGGTGCACCATTTTGAGATTGTGTTGAACTTGGGGGCCAGATTCGGTTTTAAGGGCTAAGATTGCAACTAGGGTTTAATCCTATGGCCTAAAACACTTGCCTAATCTATAAATAAGACCCTAAGCTAGCCCTAAATCATTATTAATCAATCCTACAACTAAACTATGGCAAAATTTTACCTCTCATGGCCTCCACTCTCTTCATAAAATTCCTAAGTAAATTCCTATGAGAGATTTTCAATGCATACAAGTGTTTTCAAGCTTGTATGAGTGTCATAAGCTTGCATTCAAGTCAAGTTTCTATCTTTGCATCATAAAGCAAGGGTTTTGATCATTTTGGCTCAAGGGTTTTTATGTTAGAGCTTGCATTTTGGGTCTAGTTGATTGCATAAGGGCTTTGTCATATCTTTTGTGCCTTCATAGCAATGTAAGCCCTTTCCCTACTCTTAGATATTAACTATGAAGTTAAATGTTCATGTTGCAAGTTTGGGTTTGATCCTTGAGTATGATACATGCTATCATGTCATGCAAGTTTATGAAGTCATTATCTTGATCTTGTGGGCTAAAAGCTACAACCTTTATGTTGAAATGTTGCATCATGCAACATGAGAACCCTCATAACCTTTATGTCAACTTGCATATGAAGTCATAACCCTTATATGATGATATATGCGAGTTACTAGTCATCATTCCATGTCTTTTGTCACCATGATTCGCTTATGTGCCAAGTGTGGGTTTATGCATGTTTTGAGGCTTAAGAATGCAACATGCAAGTTAATGAACACATTTGTGCCTCATTTGCCACCATGATTAACATGTGGCTTAATATCCATTTTCGTCATGCCTTTGAAAAGTTCCTTCTTTGAATCCATTATGCGAGTTTAAAAGCGTTGGGGTCACATTATGGAAAAACATAATGACATGAACATGATTTGAGTAAATGGGTATAAACATGACAACATGTAACGTTAAATATGACATGTGTTTATACTTGAAAATATGACTTGAAATATAACATGGAAGTTGACATGTAAGTATACTTGAAAACATAAGCTTGGGAATTTACCTATTAAGTTAGGTCTACCCATTGGGAATTTACCTATTAAGTTAGGTCTACCCAATTGCTTGAAAACTTGTAATATGTTTTGGAAACATAATGGACATGACACTTAGATAATATAAGTGTGGCCAACTCGAGGTTGGGTTGAGTTTGCAACGTAAAACTACCCGGAACCGACCGGCCTAACTAGTAGTTGCAAACAATAGGACCCAATGTGAGAAGTTGGTCATGTTGTGCTTAAACCCGAGGTTAGACCAAGTTGTGGTGTAAAGCTACCCGGAACCGACCGGCTTAACTAGTAACCGCAACAAAGTCTAATGTGAGAGGTTGAGGTGCATTAAGTAATTAATGCCACATGATAGGGTTAAGTTAATTTGATTAATGACTCTTAATCACATATGACATGGACAAGTGGGTTAAGTAATTTGATTAGGCTAATGATACTTAACAAAACATGACAAGGTTGGGTAGGTTAAGTAACTTGATTTCCCTAATGACACTTAACCATTTTTATACGACTAGTGGACGGGGTTAAGTTAACCAACACTTAATCAATCCAACCCGATAACTTGGTAAGGTTAAGTAAGTTTTCTTAATGGCGCTTAACCGAAAAATACAGTTAATGGATGGGGTTAAGATTAGACTCAACTAGTCTAAACGTGGAAATCGGATGGGGTTAAGATTGGACTCAACTAGTCTAAGCATGGAAATCGGATGGGGTTAAGTTAGCCTAGACTTAATTAATCCCACTTGGTAGTTAATGGAGTTAAGTTAAACACTTAACTAATCTAACATGATGATTTGAGGTGGTTAAGTGACCTATACTTAACCAATCTAACTCGTGAATTTATGGAGGTTAAGTTAACCCATACTTAACCAATCTAGCGTGAAAACATGATAAAGCTAAGTCACGAATCGCTTAAATACGCTTGACCGATTTGACTCAGTAATTTGATAGGGTCAAGTTAATATATACTTAACCAACTTGAGCATGGTTTGTAGGGTTAAGTCTTGAACTTGGATACTTAGCCAATTTTGACATGATTTGTAGACGGGTTAAGTCTTGAACTTGGATACTTAGCCAATTTTGACATGATTTGTAGACGGGTTAAGTCTTGAACTTGGATACTTAGCCAATTTTGACATGATTTGTAGACGGGTTAGGTTATGAACTTAAGTGACACTTAATCCATTATGTAAACCCTAGTTCTGAGGATTAGGTGGATAACCGTAGTTAACAAGGATAACGGGAATAAGGCTAAGTGTAAACCTTAGTTGAAGAATAACTAAGTAATGATTCTTAGTCAAGGGAATTTAGACCAGTTCATAAATAGATGAGTAACCTGATACGGTAGGTCATCGTTTAAGTATACGAGTAGGAGCAAGTATCTGATTTAGATAAAGGCTCCAGCGAACTGGGTAGCGAAGCAGCGGCTTCGGGGAACGTGAGGGTATTCTTGGTATCCCTCTATGAGCTGCCAGGTGATTATACTAGGCTCATGAGAGGTTAAGGTCTGCGTTAGAAGAACCAAGAGTATGCCTTGGTTGCTATACGAGCGACCTAAAGACGGGGATGGATAGGGGATAGTCGACGATACACGGTCGTACCCTAGATAGCATTTTCGTCAGGCTACCTACCATCTTTGGTCAAGCGTGTACGTACGGAAAGGAAGAGAACACCCAATAGACCATAATTGCTATCTAATTATGGTTGCGGTAAGGCTTGGATGTGGGTTGGCCAGTGTTGTGTTCTCATACAGGATTTATCCTGTCTTGTCTTTCACTAGTTGAGGGAGGGGTCGCGTGGGACCATAGCCACGTATAGAGAAACAGACCTTAGCATCTGCATCGGCAGATAAATCGAAAGCTCCCGACCGAGTCCTGTATTTCTTGGTCTGCCCTGTGACAGGACTCGGATGGCACGATGTGATACATGTGCATACAGTTCTGGAAAACGATTCACGATGAATGCGTGGGAAAAAGGGCGCGGTTGACGGTTAGCGTAATTCCTAGTGGCCCTGGGTGGTTGAACCAAAACCGAGATACGGAAATGTACAATAGGTAAGCATAATCCCTAGTAGTCCTAGGTAGCATAAGTCCTAGTTGTACAAACGATGATTCATGTTGGAAGACCCTAGCTAGGTTTAGGGTAACAGTCCAAAACGATCTTAAGGATCATGGAACTATGTTAAAGTAGTATAGAATCTCATGGGAAAGCCCGGATGGTCTACGGCAAGGGACTGAACATTTACATACGAGTTGAGTAACCTATATGTGCGGCATATTAGGTTGACATGGACCATTATACGACTTTTGAGTAAGGGTCATTCATGGATAACACATGATACGGTTGGGATACTAGTACGGTAGGTGCAGAGCAGATGTACAGGATAGATACCATGGGGCGTTATACGTGATAGATATCTTGGGGATGTTATACTTGATAGTAACCTGACGATGTGATACCTTGTTTTATCTTGACACCGTAATTTATCATGACACCTTAGTTTATCTGAGTTCAGTAGTTCATCCTGTTATTTTGATTTAGCTTATCTATCATGTCATCATGCTTATGTTCATCTCAGTTTCTCATGTCAGTTAACTTTACTAGTTTTTATGCTGATAGTAGATAGGGCTTACTCAGTCTTTTTGACTGACCTGTTTTGTTTCGCCTCTTTTCTTCCGTTTCCCCCCCCCCAGGTTACAGGGAGGAAACACTGTTGTTTAGTTCGGACTTCTTCTGCTTGGAGGTCATCATGGATGGCTTGGACTTTTCTTGGCTACGGCTACTTTACTGTTTTTACTTGGGGAATAATTTTGGAAAAAGTATTTATGCTTCTTTACTATTGCAAGACAGGTTTTGATGTACTCTGATGTAAAAGGCTTTAGACCTTATTTATTCATGTTATGAAAGTTTGATTTTACTTCCGCTATTTTATATGTTCTGTCTTGTGATATTTCTGTGCATGTTTACCAATAATGCCCCTCTAAAGCTAGTGCATTCCCTTGCGAGTGACCCTAGCGGAGGCGGGGTGTTACAGGTAGAAACACATCAAAATAATTGAAAACATAATATAACATGTATTAACTCTAAAAATGGTTCCACCATAGTCATATTCATTAGTAGGGCTTAGTGGGCACTTAATTTCTCATTTGAGGATAATGTAATTGTCTTAGACATTGAAATTGGACGCCCCTCGAGTATTACATTGCTTTCATAATCTTCATTTCGAGCCTCTGTCTCCTCATTGTGTCCAAAGTTTTTGCATTCGTTTGAAAGATAAGATTCGGCAATACATCCCTCGGGTCATGAATAGTTTTTAACATAATCTTTAAGTGTTTTCATATATATATTTTAAAAGAATACATCTGGAGAAATTGAACTGGTCCATAGATTAGTGCTTCTCTACCAAGATGAATTGACAGATGCACCATTATAACAAAAAATGATGGTGGAAAATACTTTTCAAGCTCAGACAGAATTTCTTTAATATTAACATTGATTTGTTTCAATTTCTCTCGATCAAGGACACGTTAATAAAATTTATCGAAAAATGAACATAAGCGAATTATCTATTTTCTTGCCTTCTTTAACAATAATCCTCTTATTGCTACAGGTGACAAGTGTTGCATTAAAACATGATAATCATGTGATTTCAAGCCACTAATTTTACAATTCCCCAACAATATGCGGTTTTTCAAATTTGAGTAGCAGCCGTCGAGTCCTTTCAAATTTGAGTAGTAGTAACCCGTAATTATATTATATTATTATTTTTAATTACTAAAAAATAAAATAAAAATGACCACTTACCTCCCAACATGGTAAATAAAAGAAAATTGATCTTGTTTTCCACCTTGACAGCTCCAATTTTATAGGATCGTTATCTTCATCATTTTCATCTTCCATATCATAAACATTGTTCTTCTTCCTCTTTTTCAACTTGATAAATTTTATCTTAATGGTTCTCTTCTTCCTTTTTTTCTCTTGTCCAAAATCATTTGAAAAGTATTTTAACGATACAGAAATATTTCTTCTAGTTAAAATTCTAGGTGTGGTACCTTTCTCCATGGTGTTATCAAACCAAGTCTTCTATTTCCACCCTGCATCAAACATAAGTAGATGTCTTCTGTGACTTATGTAGACATTCTTCCAACTATAATTCAATCTATGATGACGAGTATCAACATCACACAATATAATGAACAAGCTTTTTCTCCTTTTACACAACATCCAACAAGATTTCCATAGGTTGGAGTCCATAACAAGATAGCTTCTATTTAAATAACATTTTACTAAATGCATCAACTCCATCACTCCATAAATAATGCAAGTCCTCAATCAAAGGAGTCAAATATACATCAATATTGTTCCTGGGCAGCTTCGAATCAGGAATAAGTAATGTTAACAAAATATTTTCCTTCTTTAAATACAACGTAGGTGAGAGGTTATATGTCATAAGCATCATCGACCAACAATTATATTTAGTACTTAACACAGAAAATGGATTAAATCCATCTATAACAAGACCAAGTCTAAGGTTGCGTCGATCGACTGAAAAAGATTTCCATCGTTCATCCACCATATTCCATGTCATAGGATCCACACGATGACGTCTTTTTCCATCATTACTTCTATTAGTGAAATTTCATCTTAAATTTTCTGCCATTTTCCGAGATCTAAACATTCTTCTAAATCTTGGAATTATCAAAAAATATCTCAACACTTCAACTAAAAAACTTTGTATTATCTCCTTGGTATCTTGATTTATTTTCCATCTTAAAGAACCACATTTTGGACAAGAATTTAAATCTTTGTATTCTAAAAGGCAACAGTCATTCCAGCAACCTGTAATTTTTTTAAAAAATCCATGGCAAATGCTTTAAGAATTTTTTTTTACTTCATTAAAGTCTTAAGAAGTACGTTATCTTTCGACAAAAAATTTTGTTGCACATTTAGAAGCTTGTCAAACCCACTTTCAGATAGATTGGTCTCACATTTATGATTATACAAGACAGTGATGACAGATTATTTTGTATGATCTGTACATCTAGGATACAGTGGACTTTCCGCATCTTCCAAATTTTTAAGTAACTCATTCCCTCCTTTTTGAGAATCAGCATCATCCTTATCATCGGCCAAAAATCGTGATTCATAAAATCTTCATCTTCATAGCAAATCATCTTGAATAACTCATACGTGTCAAACGAATTTGCTTTTTTTATCTACATTTATTTGCTCGTCGTGGTTATACCATCTGCTGCTCTTATATTTTGGATTCATTCTTTTTATAATTAAATGTTCAACGATAATGTGGTCATCCCGACACCTAAGATTTTGACAATCTATGCATAGGCATAAAATTTTCTCCATATTTTTCAAATTTTCTTTACCACATGCATTACATTCATAGCTCCTTACTGATACTCTACACTAGTCCCATGACAAAAATTAAAATTAAAAAAAAGATAGTTTTATTATTAACATATATGTGTTAATTCCAAAAATATGTTTTAAGTTAAATATTATATAGTCGTCTGTTTAAATACTCTTAATCTTTGTCTATTAGCGATATAGGCAATCAAAATTTTCAAGCTTTGATACGAAAATTTCTTTTCTGTTTTAATCAAACAAAATACTACATATTTCATAATTCGACTTTCTACTATCCAAGCTAACTACAAAAATGAAGATTGATGTAAATTAAACTTACTTCAAAAGCAATCCAGATCACAAAGAGACTTATATATAACATGATACAAACCCTGACCTCGATTCCTTAGATCCTGCTCACAATGAAGCACTAAGATCATACTGGAAATCACAAATATGCTTTCTACTGTAACTGCACTATAGACCGCTTTTCTATAGGCTTCCTGTGAACTACTGTCATACTCTAGCATAATGTACTTTTAGAAGACACACGTATTCATTTTGTATAGCTTCCTGATTCTTTTTCAGCATAAGGGTTGACTAAGACCTTAACCAACAATCCGTTCTCTTCACTTCATCTCTTTCATCCAAACAAACCACAACGCACCCAGCAATACAAAACCAGCCACATCCAACCACAAACCACTTTAAAAATATATTATATAATACAAACAGTACAAAATAGCAAACACTCATTCCATCCAATATTACCTCTTTTCATCGCATCAAACAGCGTTTGCATGCTTTTTTATTATTAAAAGTTTATAACGGCAAAGTCTTTGCCGTTATAAATTTATAAAGGCAAAGACTTTGCTGTTATAAATTTATAACGGCAAAAACTCCGCCGTTATAACCACCAGACTCTGTTCACTCAACCAGCCATGAATCACGTCCAAACTAGCCACGGGTGACTGAACAAGCCATACCTGGTTGCTCCGTGGCTTGTTTAGTAACTGAACAAGCCATTGTTGGTTGTGCTCTAATGGGCACTTTGTTATAGGCTATAGTTTACTAAAGTTTATGCATTTGTCATGTTTAGGAATAATATGCAGTTTTTTTGCCTGATTGAACTTACGGGTGGAAATAACACCTCATGCTTCCCACTTCAATAAACATAATTGTTTCTGTTTAGTCCAACCCACAAGAAACTATGCAATTATGTTCACTCAACAACATTTTAAGCACCTGGTTCCATGCAAACTCTTCTACACAAGAATCTAAAGGAGCTTCATTAAAATCTATTTAATTAATATCACTGTACAACCATTAACAAAGAGAAACCCTATTCTCACAGAAGATAACATAAATGAAGACATTAATAGGCCTAAGATTGAATCAGCCCAATTCATTATCTCAATGCAGTCGAAGCACATTATTACTTTATTTGCATTTTGTACCGGTAACATCTATACCATATGTATATACATTATCTACGTGCATTGTAACATAACTGTAGACGATAACATCCACTAGATATTGTATGTACAACCAAAAGAAATTCAATTATATTAAAGAAGTGTTTACCAAAAAGACCAGGTTGAATGCTATGTTATGGAATTGTTAATGCCAAAGAACAAAAGTGTTGTCTACATTATCAAGCACCCTAAGTCTCGTTGTGAAAATAAGAGCAACTTTATCAAGAAGAACAATCACCATTATGAAGAAGAATACACCAATTACAGTAGAATTCAGAACATAGACAAGTTGGAAATGAATAAGTAATTATTGGAAATGAATGAGTAGGTTTGGCAAAATTCATTTAGTCCCACATTGGGGAAAACTACCACCTTTGCCACTACTTATACTAAGACTTGATATGTTATTACAAAAGAAAGAGGAGATGGAAGAGAGAGGCAATGGCATGATAAGCACTCATATTTAATGGTCAAAAGATAGGGCCTAGGGCCTTGGGGCTCTTGGGGTCTGTTGATCAAAATTGGGCCTCCGGATGCCGTTGGGCTTGCTGCGCTGCGGAACCGCTATTTTTGAATTTGGTCGCGAAGTTGCCAATGGAAATATCTGTTGGTAAAGGGTCGCAACCTTTCCAACAGTCGTACCCGTTGCAATTCAAACAGAAACGCCTGCTCATGTAAAGGTCCCTCTTCCGGCCTATATAAAGGTCTGCGAAAATCGAAACAAATACACAGTTTAATTCTTATTTTCGCTCCTCTTTATCTTCTTCCCCAATTCTCTGTTCTAAAAAGAAAAGCAACTTCCTTGCGTTCGTCGTCGACCTGCGATTGTAGCGCGACATCGCAGGCAGGAACCGTTTCATCCTTGGGAAACGATTGCTCAACCAAGCCTTACAGCGCCATTGAGGGAGCAATTTCGTTTCAAGTTAACAGCCTTTGCTGGACTCAGTTATATTACTCTTCTTCTCTGTATTCTTACTTAATCAGTACTGCTTCTTTGGTTCCCTTACAAAACTGTGATTGTTAATTGGTCTTGCGAATTGCAATATCATTGAATCAGTCTTACTAACGCTTAAAGGCGTTGTTGTTCATAGAAATGGTTTTCAGATGTTTCTATTGATTGGTTGATAACAATCTTGAAACGAAATTGCTGATTGTTGCTTTTGTTTGCAAACACGATGTCGCAAAGTAGCAACGACAAATCTGTGCCCGCACGGGCTGTGCCACCGGCTCCGCCTCTGGTTCCACCGACTATTCCATATTCACATGGCGAGAGACCAGAGAAGTTTAATGGCCAGGATTTTAAACGCTGGCAACAAAAGATGCTTTTCTACCTGACAACCTTGGGGCTGTCCAAATACCTCCAAGAGGATCCACCGTTCGTTGAAGAACTGGAGCCTGACGCCACAAAAGTCGAGGCTTTAAATGCATGGAAGAATTCTGACTTCATCTGTAAGAATTACATTCTCAACGGTTTAGATAACAGTTTGTATAATGTATATTGTACCATTGAGACTGCAAAGGTTCTTTGGTTATCACTTGAAAAGAAGTACAAGACTGAAGATGCCGGAATGAAGAAATTCATTGTCGGAAAGTTTCTTGACTTCAAAATGGTCGATTCCAAAACAATCGTCAGTCAGATTCAAGAACTCCAAGTTATCATTCATGAAATTCACGACGAAAAGATGGAGTTAAGTGAGCCATTCCAAGTCGCTGCCGCTATCGAAAAGTTGCCTCCATCATGGAAGGATTTCAAAAACTATTTAAAGCATAAGCGCAAGGAAATGACCATGGAGGATCTGATTGCTCGTCTGCGAATCGAAGAAGACAACAGAAAATCAAAGAAAAAGGCTACCAGTTCATTTCAGGCAAAAGCCAACGTGGTTGAGGATGAAAAGACAAATAAAAGAAAGCGCGAGCAGAATCCTAATGCAAAGAAACAAAAGAAGTTTCAAGGATCTTGCCATAATTGTGGGAAGAAAGGCCACAAAGCAGCCGTGTGTCGTGCGCCCAAAAAGAAGAAACCTGAAGCAAATATGGCAGGAAATTCAGATGATGTCGCAGATATGGATCTGTGTGCAGTTGTTTCTGAATGCAACCTTATTGGCAACAACAAGGAGTGGTTTCTAGACACAGAAGCCACTCGTCATATATGTGCTAACAAGTGGATGTTTACAACCTACAGACCTGCCACTGACAACGAGCAACTATTCATGGGTAACTCGTCCGCATCAAAGGTGGAAGGCAAGGGAAAGATTGTACTGAAGTTAACTTCTGGAAAGGAAATAAATTGAATGACGTTCTTCACATTCCAGAAATCCGCAAGAACCTGATTTCAGGATCGTTGCGCAAACATGGTTTCAAACTAACATTTGTTGCTGATAAGTTTGTAATATCAAAGAATGGAGTGTATGTTGGAAGAGGATATGTGTGTCATGGCTTGTTTAAAGCAAATGTAACCACTGTTGTACCAAATAATGATATGAATAAAATTGAATCTTCTGCTTATATTGTTGACTCTTCTAACATATGGCATTCTAGATTAGGGCATGTAAATTTTGATACATTGCAAAAATTAATTAATCTAGAATTAATACCAAAATGCAATATTGATTCAAACTATAAATGTCACGTTTGTGCAGAAGCGAAAATAACTAGAACCTCGTTTCATCATGTTGAACGAGAAACGGAACCTCTAGAATTAATACATACTGATGTATGTGATTTGAAAATGTGTCAAACTAGAGGTGGAAAGAGGTACTTTATCACATTTATTGATGATTGTACCAGATATTGTTACGTCTATCTCCTTAGAAGTAAGGACGAAGCAATCGACATGTTTAAACAATATAAGGCAGAAGTTGAGAATCAACTCAACATGAAAATAAAATCTTTAAGGAGTGATAGAGGAGGAGAATACGAGTCTCCATTTGAGGAATTCTGTGCTGAGCATGGAATTATTCATCAAACTATAGCACCGTATTCACCTCAATCCAACGGTATAGCCGTATGGAAAAATAGAACTCTTAAAGAAATGATGAATGCCTTACTAATTAGTTCTGGCTTACCAGATAACTTTTGGGAGAAGCTATTCTTTCGGCAAATCATATTTTGATTATTACTTTATTTACGTAAACACTTCTTTAATATAATTGAATTTCTTTTGGTTGTACATACAATATCTAGTGGATGTTATCGTCTACAGTTATGTTACAATGCACGTAGATAATGTATATACATAGCATTCAACCTGGTCTTTTTGGTAACCACTTCTTTAATATAATTGAATTTCTTTTGGTTGTACATACAATATCTAGTGGATGTTATCGTCTACAGTTATGTTACAATGCACGTAGATAATGTATATACATATGGTATAGATGTTACCGGTACAAAATGCAAATAAAGTAATAATGTGCTTCGACTGCATTGAGATAGGGCCTAGGGCCTTGGGGCTCTTGGGGTCTGTTGATCAAAATTGGGCCTCCGGATGCCGTTGGGCTTGCTGCGCTGCGGAACCGCTATTTTTGAATTTAGTCGCGAAGTTGCCAATGGAAATATCTGTTGGTAAAGGGTCGCAACCTTTCCAATAGTCGTACCCGTTGCAATTCAAATAGAAACGCCTGCTCATGTAAAGGTCCCTCTTCCAGCCTATATAAAGGTCTGTGAAAATCGAAACAAATACACAGTTTAATTCTTATTTTCGCTCCTCTTTATCTTCTTCCCCAATTCTCTGTTCTAAAAAGAAAAGCAACTTCCTTGCGTTCGTCGTCGACCTGCGATTGTAGCGCGACATCGCAGGCAGGAACCGTTTCATCCTTGGGAAACGATTGCTCAACCAAGCCTTACAGCGCCATTGAGGGAGCAATTTCGTTTCAAGGTAACAGCCTTTGCTGGACTCAGTTATATTACTCTTCTTCTCTGTATTCTTACTTAATCAGTACTGCTTCTTTGGTTCCCTTACAAAACTGTGATTGATAATTGGTCTTGCAAATTGCAATATCATTGAATCAGTCTTACTAACGCTTAAAGGCGTTGCTGTTCATAGAAATGGTTTTCAGATGTTTCTATTGATTGGTTGATAACAATCTTGAAACGAAATTGCTGATTGTTGCTTTTGTTTGCAAACACGATGTCGCAAAGTAGCAACGACAAATCTGTGCCCGCACGGGCTGTGCCACCGGCTCCGCCTCTGGTTCCACCGACTATTCCATATTCACATGGCGAGAGACCAGAGAAGTTTAATGGCCAGGATTTCAAACGCTGGCAACAAAAGATGCTTTTCTACCTGACAACCTTGGGGCTGGCCAAATACCTCCAAGAGGATCCACCGTTCGTTGAAGAACTGGAGCCTGACGCCACAAAAGTCGAGGCTTTAAATGCATGGAAGAATTCTGACTTCATCTGTAAGAATTACATTCTCAATGGTTTAGATAACAGTTTGTATAATGTATATTGTACCATTGAGACTGCAAAGGTTCTTTGGTTATCACTTGAAAAGAAGTACAAGACTGAAGATGCCGGAATGAAGAAATTCATTATCGGAAAGTTTCTTGACTTCAAAATGGTCGATTCCAAAACAATCGTCAGTCAGATTCAAGAACTCCAAGTTATCATTCATGAAATTCACGACGAAAAGATGGAGTTAAGTGAGCCATTCCAAGTCGCTGTCGCTATCGAAAAGTTGCCTCCATCATGGAAGGATTTCAAAAACTATTTAAAGCATAAGCGCAAGGAAATGACCATGGAGGATCTGATTGTTCGTCTGCGAATCGAAGAAGACAACAGAAAATCAGAGAAAAAGGCTACCAGTTCATTTCAGGCAAAAGCCAACGTGGTTGACGATGAAAAGACAAATAAAAGAAAGCGCGAGCAGAATCCTAATGCAAAGAAACAAAAGAAGTTTCAAGGATCTTGCCATAATTGTAGGAAGAAAGGCCACAAAGCAGCCGTGTGTCGTGCGCCCAAAAAGAAGAAACATGAAGCAAATATGGCAGGAAATTCAGATGATGTTGCAGATATGGATCTGTGTGCAGTTGTTTCTGAATGCAACCTTATTGGCAACAACAAGGAGTGGTTTCTAGACACAGAAGCCACTCGTCATATATGTGCTAACAAGTGGATGTTTACAACCTACAGACCTGCCACTGACAACGAGCAACTATTCATGGGTAACTCGTCTGCATCAAAGGTGGAAGGCAAGGGAAAGATTGTACTGAAGTTAACTTCTGGAAAGGAAATAAATTGAATGACGTTCTTCACATTCCAGAAATCCGCAAGAACCTGATTTCAGGATCGTTGCTCAGCAAACATGGTTTCAAACTAACATTTGTTGCTGATAAGTTTGTAATATCAAAGAATGGAGTGTATGTTGGAAGAGGATATGTGTGTCATGGCTTGTTTAAAGCAAATGTAACCACTGTTGTACCAAATAATGATATGAATAAAATTGAATCTTCTGCTTATATTGTTGACTCTTCTAACATATGGCATTCTAGATTAGGGCATGTAAATTTTGATACATTGCAAAAATTAATTAATCTAGAATTAATACCAAAATGCAATATTGATTCAAACTATAAATGTCACGTTTGTGCAGAAGCGAAAATAACTAGAACCTCGTTTCATCATGTTGAACGAGAAACGGAACCTCTAGAATTAATACATACTGATGTATGTGATTTGAAAACGTGTCAAACTAGAGGTGGAAAGAGGTACTTTATCACATTTATTGATGATTGTACCAGATATTGTTACGTCTATCTCCTTAGAAGTAAGGACGAAGCAATCGACATGTTTAAACAATATAAGGCAGAAGTTGAGAATCAACTCAACATGAAAATAAAATCTTTAAGGAGTGATAGAGGAGGAGAATACGAGTCTCCATTTGAGGAATTCTGTGCTGAGCATGGAATTATTCATCAAACTATAGCACCGTATTCACCTCAATCCAACGGTATAGCCGTACGGAAAAATAGAACTCTTAAAGAAATGATGAATGCCTTACTAATTAGTTCTGGCTTACCAGATAACTTTTGGGAGAAGCTATTCTTTCGGCAAATCATATTTTGAATAAAATACCACGAAAGAAAACATCTAAATCTCCACACGAACTTTGGAAAAACCGAACACCATCCTACAAATACTTGAAAGTGTGGGGGTGTCTTGCCAAAGTAGAAATACCAAAACCGAAAAAGGTCAAAATTGGACCAAAGACTATAGATTGCATATTCATTGGATATGCTCATAATAGTAGTGCGTATCGATTTTTGGTGTACAAATCTGAAATTGATGACATTAATGAAAACACCATTATCGAGTCACGAAATGCTAGATTCTTTGAACACATTTATTCTCTAAAAATCTCTATTGAAACAATTGTTCAAAAGAGATTAAGAGATACAGATACTCCTGAGGATAATGATAATCAAAGCTCGAATGAGAGAAATGTTGAAACTGAGGTAGAGGAACCCAGAAGTAGAAAACGTCAAAGGATTTTGAAAACCTTTGGACCCGATTTCTATGCATATGTGATAGAAAATGAACCTCTTACTTATCAACAAGCAATGTCATCTCCTGAGGCTCCATACTGGAAGGAGGCTATCAACAATGAAATAGAATCCATTTTACAAAACCATACGTGGGAACTAGTGGATCTACCCAAAGGATCAAAACCACTAGGATATAAATGGATATTTAAGAAAAAACTAAAAGCTGATGGCTCAATAGACAAGTATAAAGAGAGACTTGTAATAAAAGGATTTAGACAGAAAGAAGATCTAGATTACTTTGATACGTATTAACCAGTAACTAGAATAACATCGATTAGGATGCTTATTGCGATTGCATCTATATTAAATTTGGAAATACACCAAATGGATGTGAAAACTGCCTTTTTGAATGGTGAATTAGAAGAAGAAATATATATGCAGCAACCTGAAGGGTTTCTTAGCCCAGGAAATGAAAATAAGGTGTGCAAGTTAGTAAAATCACTTTATGGACTTAAACAAGCTCCGAAACAATGGCATGAGAAATTTGATGAAACTATGTTATCAAATGGATTCAAAATAAATGAATCAGATAAATGCGTATATATAAGATATACGGATATTGGATATGTCATTGTTTGTCTTTATGTTGATGATTTACTAATCCTAGGAAATAATAATGCCATAATAAAATCTACGAAGGATATGTTATCCTCTAGATTCGACATGAAAGACCCAGGAGTGGCTGATGTAATCTTGGGTGTGAGAATTATAAAAACACCACAAGGATATGCCTTATCTCAGTCACATTACATTACCAAATTACTTGAAAGGTTCAAGCAGTATAATATAACCATTGCAAAATCACCCGTGGATATGAACCAAAATTGGGTAAAGAACACCGGTGATGGAATATATCAACTTGAATACTCTCGCATACTGGGAAGTATCATGTATGTCATGAATTGCAGTAGGCCTGATATTGCATACGTTATAAGCAAGCTGAGTAGATATACCAGTAATCCTGGCAAACATCACTGGAAAGCAATAATCAGGGTCCTAGGATATCTGAAGTACACACAAAACTATGTACTACAATATTAGAAGTATCCTTCAGTGGTAGAAGGATATAGTGATGCCAATTGGATAACTGGCTCAAATGACACAAAATCAACAAGTGGATATGTGTTTACATTAGGAAATGGAGCAATCTCATGGAAATCATCCAAACAGACTTGCATAGCAAGGTCGACAATGGAATCGGAGTTCATTGCTCTAGATAAAGCCGCAGAAGAAGCAGACTGGCTTAGGAGTTTCTTGGAAGATATTCCAAATTGGGAAAAACCTGTACCTCCAATATGTATACATTGTGATAGTCAATCTACTATAGGAAGGGCAAATAGTACATTATATAATGGTAAGTCTCGACATATTCGTCGTAGACACAAAACCATTAGACAACTTCTCTCTAAAGGAGTTATCACTATAGACTATGTAAGATCAAAGGATAACATAGCGGATCCACTAACAAAAGGATTGCCAAGAGAGAAAGTTCAAACCTTATCGACGGGAATGGGCTTAAGACCTATGAACTAAGAGTTTTCTAAAACGGAAACCCCACCTAGTTGACTGGAGATCCCAAGATCTAGGTTCAAAGGGACAACTAAGTTTAAGATAAACTTGACAACACTGTTAAATACAAACCATTCCTATGATAAGTCAGTGCACAACCCGTGGAGAATAGGATAAGCTTAGCTTTTAATGATGTCTATACTATGGTGTTATAAAGAATCAAGTGGAGTATTACGGGATACTCTTAATAGAATCACTTATGTGAGTGCGAAGGCGCCGCTTCAAGAAGAATTGTAAGGTCGAATTCTTCAAGCACTCATGAAACCAAGGCGGTGTTCATGGCAAAAACGAACACAAACAGAGAACCAAGGGGTTAAAAAATATTTATCATGTGTTATCTTTATAGACTTACACAAACGACTTACAGTTCAAAGACAGTCCAGTCTACTGATTCGCCAGTTGGTTATAACGATATAACACTAGGAAAAGTTCAAGGCCTCTGTGCTACTTTTACCGATATGATAAATGCTTCGCAAAATTTTAAGAACAGATTAGATAATACTCATTCATGTGGGGGATTGTTGGAAATGAATGAGTAATTATTGGAAATGAATGAGTAATTATTGGATATGAATGAGTAGGTTTGGCAAAATTCATTTAGCCCCACATTGGGGAAAACTACCACCTTTGCCACTACTTATACTAAGACTTGATATGTTATTACAAAAGAAAGAGGAGATGAAAGAGAGAGGCAATGGCAAGAACTATGGCATGATAAGCACTCATATTTAATGGTCAAAAGATAGGGCCTTGGGCCTTGGGGCTCTTGGGGTCTGTTGATCAAAATTGGGCCTCCGGATGCCGTTGGGCTCGCTGCGCTGCGGAACCGCTATTTTTGAATTTGGCCGCGAAGTTGCCAATGGAAATATCTGTTGGTAAAGGGTCGCAACCTTTCCAACAATCGTACCCGTTGCAATTCAAACAGAAACGCCTGCTCATGTAAAGGTGCCTCTTCCAGCCTATATAAAGGCCTGCGAAAATCGAAACAAATACACAGTTTAATTCTTATTTTCGCTCCTCTTTATCTTCTTCCCCAATTCTCTGTTCTAAAAAGAAAAGCAACTTCCTTGCGTTCGTCGTCGACCTGTGATTGTAGCGCGACATCGCAGGCAGGAACCGTTTCATCCTTGGGAAACGATTGCTCAACCAAGCCTTACAGCGCCATTGAGGGAGCAATTTCGTTTCAAGGTAACAGCCTTTGCTGGACTCGGTTATATTACTCTTCTTCTCTGTATTCTTACTTAATCAGTACTGCTTCTTTGGTTCCCTTGCAAAATTGTGATTGATAATTGGTCTTGCAAATTGCAATATCATTGAATCAGTCTTATTAACGCTGAAAGGCGTTGTTGTTCATAGAAACGGTTTTCAGACGTTTCTACTGATTGGTTGATAACAAGACATTGGTAATGAATCCAACATTTTTTTCATTTCCACCACCAGGTTCATTTGCAATTAGCACAAGCGAAGGCAATTAGATTATTAACTAATAGGCTAATGATGATGCATTTGAACTTTTTTTCTTAAGTCTAATTCATTATTTGCAAATAGTGAAATAAATTCAGACAAATATCTTTGTATTAAGTAAGCAAAAGTACAACAATCCATGAACATGTAAATGGCAGGATATTAGTTGGTCATGCTTGCTTGCTAACTCTATCGCAAACAAAAAAGAACTTCGTGTAAGAAATGTGTATTTTTGTGTTTAACAACTCTTCATATTATAGAAGAACAAAGCAATTATAAAAAAGGAAGAACCATCGAAAACTTCATCGATTAGCATATTTGAATGGATGCTGCTATAGCCCCCCTTGTCTATTGTGCGTTAAAACAAACAATACAGCCGGTTATTGTACATAACACTATGAAACCACATATTCGAATTGCTAAAATGTTAATATTAGATACATTTTAATTAAAAACAGACCCTTGGTAAACTATCGACATGTAATCAATAAAAATATTTTAATTAAAAATATACCTTTGGTAATCAGAATCCCATTCAGAAAATTCAAATTGGGGAGAAGGAGGAGGGGGGCCATAATATTAATATAACATCAAAAAGTATAAAAATTAAAGATCGATAGCTGATGATTTCAGCAAACTGCTTAAAATAGTTGAAGGTAGTTTTGGATCTATCTACATACATATTGTAACGACCCGGATTTTCGGCGACTTTGGTTATCGACATAAGAACGATGTCGATAACCAAAACATCGAAAAATCCCGGTAATTAATGAAAGAAATTAGAAGGTGAGAATAGATAAGATAGGAACTTAGAATAGAAGAAGAAAAAAAGAACTTACATCATCAGAGTAACACGAATCTCACAGCGGAACGAACAACATATAATGTATAACATAACTTTGAAATATAACAGTTATTTATACAATAGCACTTATCAGAGTACAACACTTACAACACAGTGGAAATAAACTATAGCTATATGATCCAGAAGCCTCCTGCTCCAGCTCTTCAAGTATATCTGTAAATCCCGACTACTTGACTGCCCGTACAAATTTAGGCACCCAAGAGTTTAGGGAAAACAACAAAGTAAACTCCGGGTCAGTCATGGGACTGGTGTGAGTAAAATAGTTTAACACAGTTTAACAGATATATGATATCTCATAAGACCACGCCGTGAATACGGAACGGGTTTTTCCCTTATGAGAATCCAACATCTTTGATAAGCAATATCATTATGATATTATAATAATGTGTAAGTACAAATATATATCAATCTAGCAGAAACGCTTTCATCTCACGTTCTACATATATAGTATAAAATCAAACCGCAAGCACGTATTGGGTAATGGATTTCCAACTATGACAAGGTATGGAACCACCTTCCGATCAGTGTACTCTAGGAATGATACACTGGAGTTCAACAAGAACATCTTGCAACTCAGTCACACATGACCGACCACTCATTTCGCTTGAGTGTATCGAATGTACATCACCAACGGTTGGGATCAGCAAACGTTCCCATATATATATGGGACAGCATTGATAGATTTAAGAAACAAATGAATATTCTCTAGATAGGTGATTATACACCCTACTTCGGTGCGACCGACTTTGCCCTGCTGCCTGCCCGATTTCTGTCATTTACCGGTTGATGAGGCTAGAAGCTACGCTTTATCATCACATCAGATTCACTTCGAATGCCACATTGTCAGATCCATCGAAGATCACTAATTGACGTCTACAACAGTACATTACGTGTTAGCTAAAGAAGTTTCCTTCTCTGCTTCCACTCTTGGTACGGTTGAAGAAATCAATGTACGTGACCTCTCTGGAAATACTCTGTCAGGCATTCATCCACACAAGTCATCCTAATTCACTTAGAATGTCACATCGTCATACCCGCCAAATCACAAATTGATTTATCCAAAAGTAACACGGGTACACAGCTTAGAGAAACGAATTCCTCTGCCACCAAACGTGAATACGTTTGAATAGATCAACTTACGCGATCCATTGGATATACTCTGTCAGACCTTCGTCCATACAAGTTGTCCTGGGACTGGACAAACCGAAGGCACTATTCAGTATATCCATCTTAGTCACTGTTATCTAAGACTTATACAACAGCCCTTGCATTTTACTCCGTCTTCAATTATCTTTGGCATATATGATTCGCAACGCTTATGCCAATACAGAGTGGTTCTTAAGATAATAATCCAATCGGTCTCTCCATATTAACAACGTTAAAATGGTCAAAACTTCGATAGTCTGTGATTTAACCATCAAAGAAAAACAAGTGTGCAAACAACGATATTATTTCCAAATGGAAATTATATCGGTAAATCATCAACATATATATATATATATATTCACATTACCTTATTTTCTATGTTTAGAAATGTTATTAACACTGGAAAACGTTTTCCATTTGCTTATTTACAAATCACTACTCTTCCCCAACTATCAGTCCCTGACTGTGAACTAGTATGAGAACAATTCCCTAAGTATAAATCCCGAAGGCCGAAACCAACATCAGATAGACACTTAGAAAACCATTCAATTTACTAATCTCTAGTCAGTTCTAATTTTACTTAACTCTATTTGATTAACTCTGATTGATTAACTCTAACTGGTCAACCTTAATTAATTAACTCTATCTGGTTTTACTTGGTTTGACTAACTCCATTTATTAACTCGATTGACAAATTCAACTCGATTAACTAAACTAATCACTTTGATTAACTCAACAAATTCACTTTGGTTAACTTAACCAATTCACTTAACTAATTCACTTAGTTTTACTTAACTAATTCACTTTGATTAATCTAACTATTCACTTAACTCCTGTCGAATAAACCATATTCGATAACTCCTCTAACTCTACTCAAATAAACTATATTCGATTAACTCCTTTAATCTATTCGATTTGATAACTCCCCTTTTTGAATAACCAATATTCGATTAACTCACTTCGAATAACTAATAATTGATAACTCCTTCGAATAAACTATATTCGATAATCTCCTCTCGAATAACTAGATTCGATTAACTTAACTTATTTAACTCATCTTGATTAACTCCTATCGAATGACTAGATTCAATCAACTTAACTTATTTAACTCATCTTGATTAACTCCTATCGAATGACTAGATTCGATCAACTTAACTTATTTAACTCAACTTGATTAACTCCTATCAAATAACAAGATTCGATCAACTTAACTTATTTAACTCATCTTGATTAACTCCTATCGAATAACTAGATTCGATCAACTTAACTTATTTAACTCATCTTGATTATCTCCTATCGAATAACTAGATTCGATCAACTTAACTTATTTAACTCATTTTGATTAACTCCTATCGAATAACTAGATTCGATCAACTTAAATTATTTAACTCATCTTGATTAACTCCTATCGAATAACTAGATTCGATCAACTTAACTTATTTAACTCATCTTGATTAACTCCTATCGAATAACTAGATTCGATTTAACTCCATTCGCTTGACTCTAGATCGCAACGATCACAATGGTTACGCCTGATTCCCTTAGGCAACATCCGACCGCCTTAGGCTATTTACAGCCCAGCGAATTTCGCTAGCAGTCGTACGAGATGGCAACTTACCCCGAATACTATGTTTGACTAATTCTGTCTCAAATAACTATATTTGATTAACTCTAGTTCGTTTTAACTCTAATCGATTAACTCTAACTGAGTAACTCTAACTCGATCAACTCGACTTGATTAACTCGACTTACTTAACTCAACTGGTTAACTTGACTTACTTAACTCACTGGTTAACTTGACTTACTTGACTCACTGGTTAACTTGACTTACTTAACTCAACTGGTTAACTTGACTTACTTAACTCACTGGTTAACTCTATTGAACTGGTTAACTCTGCTGAACTGGTTAACTCTACTGAACTGGTTAACTCTACTGAACTGGTTAACTCTACTGAGCTGGTTAACTCTATTCAACTAACTCGACTCGACTAACCCCTTTCGAATAGCATATTCATTTTACTAACTTTCGAATACCATATTCGATTTACTCCCTTCGAATACCATATTCGATTTAACTCCTTTTGAATACCATATTCGATTTACTTTATTCACTTTATAAAGATTTCCATTTTAACAACGTTTTATTCATTTGAAAAGATTTACTTTTAAATAACGGTTCTACACTTTAAAAATGATTTCCTTTTTATAACGTTTCCTTTTCAATTCTATTTGTAAATGGTTTACAAATATTCCTTTTCAAATTTATTCTTGAAATATTCTAACTCCTTAAATTCTCTGAAAAATTCGCCATAACCTTCTTTGTAACGGGAGCATCGGGAAAATCCCCAAACCCGCCACACAGGCCTTTCCATTCAAAAAGAAAATGGTTTGTAATTATTTCCTTTTTGAATATCTCCTATTTATAAATATTCCAATTTATAAACATTTCTTATTTATAAATATTCCACTTTATAAATATCTCTTATTTATAAATATCCCATTTTATAAATATCCTATTTTCAATATCACTTTGAAAATCCCCTTATCAACATTTCGGTATGTTATGGTATTCAATCATATCAAATCACGATGTTCAATATCGTCCAAGCACATATAATCGCCCATGGATTTTATATCACATCATATAACAATATATGAAAAAAAACAATAAAATAACTGTTGAGGAATCCAGTCGGATTCCTCCAACCTGACTCCCTACATCCACAGATGTTACACAATATGATTATCATCACTTTCAGTTCAATATAAATTATTCTGATAGCAGAATCAATATATAAATATTTAACGGTTTATATATATATATATATAATTACATATATATATACAATTTTCACTAACTGACTAGCAGTTCAATCAATCAACCAACACACAACAATCAACAAATGATTAATAGTTCTAAAAATACATCATAAAAATATAACTGTTCAGAGTTGGTGAGTTTTACTCACATTTGCAGTTCATCGTTAAAGAACGATAAACTGTTGTTTGATTTGAATCAAACAGTTTATTTCGCCATAAATTGTAACGAGCTCGGATTCACTTCCAGTCAGCTTCATTGGGTAGTGTCCGTCCGTATGATCCTGTCGGATCTTGTTTCGCTGAATTTTGATACCGTATGGGTAAGTTATTCAATTTACAAGTTTTACGGATTTACAATGGAACTAAAACTTAAACAATTCAATTTAGGGCCTCACCCTAGTTCTCTAACCCGGCCCAATCACCCAGCAAATCCCGTGCTTGGCCTTTCTTCCTCGTTACCATTGAAAACCCGTGCTCCTGTATCAGTATGCCATTGCCAAACTTCACCCAACTCACGATCCATCATTTCCCAACCGAACCACCACCAGAATTTACCTCTTCCAAGCCTCCTCCTCGTCAACTCCTTCATAACCAACTCGCACTCACCCAAACGGATTTCCGTTCTGTCCAGAATCCGTGCCACAGTATGTCGAGCGACATAAATTGGTGCCAAATCCCATCCATTCTTGTCGATAGATGCAAATCGAAACCCATAACTCGAAACAAATGTCGAATTCAACGATTAACCCCTTAACTCCACAAAAACCCGAACCCTAATTTCTTCGTTCAAATGTCGAACTGCAAAAATGAACGTCGAACTGGAAGAAAAGGATATTAGGTCGGAGAGAAATGAAGCAGGAATCCAATTATATATATATAATGATTATAAGAATTTAATTTGAATTCTTTTTTGTTTTAGAAAGTGGCGATCTTTGTTTTTGCTGAAAGCAAAAGTGACGGCGCAGAATTTGACTAAGGAAGAGCAGAAATTAGGTTTTAGAAAACTTTGAGGGGGTATATATAGTGTTAACAAATATCTAGATATTTTCCTAGATATTTTTAGATATTTTATTTTATTATTTTATATTCGTTTTTGCACTCTAAAAATCCGTGTGACCACACACGATATTCAAAAATCACGGAAATTGACATGCAGCTATAGTTTGACATTACGGTCCCAACGAAACTGGTTTTGTCGAATTCCGACTTTGTTTGCTCACACAGCATTTTTTTAACTGTCGAAATACTGACTGTTTCTCACTCTAAAAATCCGTACGACCAAACAGTGACTCTCAAAATCACGAAACTGAAAATCTAACAACTATTTGACATTGTGGATCCAACAAAATTTATTTCGTCGAATTTCGACTTCGTTTGCAAAAGTGGCTATTTTTAAAGCTCTGGATGACCCATTTAAATATATAAATATATTTAAATATTATTAAATTAAATATAAATAAATTTGTATTATCGTATATCCTCACATATGATATCGTACAGCTCCAGAATATTATATCAAAATTTACAGTTTGATATTTCAGTTTTTAGATTTATCGATATTCAGTTTATATCGAAAATCCTTTTATAACGTAAATAAAGCATCGCAAATTATAAAGGAATTCCACAGCGACTTTTTCTGAAATTTGATTTGGACGTACATCAAAATATAAATGACGAAATCCCGATTTTTCTCTTCCACTAAAAAGATATACTCCACAAGCTCCACACGTTTCTTGTTTCACAGAAATCCGGCTTAAAACGAATCCTGTACATTCAGTTGAAGTTCAAATCGCCAAATCGCGAACTGCATCGCCATTTCAAGCTCGTTTTTAATTATAATATAATTATATGTTCAAACTGCCGTTATTTAAATATATTTGTTATTCCAATTCAATTCCAAGCTGAATTAAATATCACGGGTGATCCAGTTCACACCATATCGTCATTTCGGCCAATTCTGATTATTTCAGGATTAAATATATTATTTAATTTATTATTTTAAATTAAATATTAACCATTATTTAATTAACCACCATTTAATCCTTTTAATCACCTTTTAAATAATTAAATAAATTAATTATTATACCTTTCGAAATGCGGGTCATTACACATATGACACTTATTTTCATTAGATTTTTTTACATATGTTTGTATTAGTGTTATTAAGGACCATATAACACATATAATCTAATTTTGATGCCCACGGATATTAAGAAAATATCATTGTCCTCTCCGGACTCATATTACATTTAAACATATGCGTTGTCTATCTATTGTAGGTGCCTTATCATACAACTACTGAAAATATGTCTGAATGAAAAATGAGGCAATACTACTCAATAATGAAACAGAGGAGCAAGATCTAAAAATAAGAATAAATAAGGAAAACATAACAATACAATTAAATACTGTTAATGTGTACAAATCTAACTCACTGGAAAGAATAGGGTCTCGCTGCTCTGAAAATAATAGGCTTCGATTTCTTCTGACGCAGCGTCGTGACAGTCATACTTCATCGGCAGAGTGGAGATAGGAGCGTCGCCTGTTGGAAGCTCCTAATTTAGTTATTTAGGCAACTCTTTCTGCGCATGACTGATTGGAAACCCTCGTCTTTCAACACCTAATTTGAATCGAGTGGGTAGGACGCAGAGAAAGGAGGAGCCAAGGTTTAAACTGCTGTGGAAGTTGGCTGGGGGGAGGCGGAAAAGGGGGACAGAACACTGGTAAGGCCTGTTGATTGGTTGGCTACGCATACTTCGTTTTTTCAGAGGACTCCATTGAACGTCGGTTTTTCTCCAGGGAGAGTTCTTAGACCGAATACCTAATTTGTAATATTACGAACGAGAGCGGAGAGAGGAAGAATACGGATAGCTAGGATATGTTAGTTTTATGGCAAATTCTATTTGAACCCAAGAATTTGCTTAGTTTACCCAGCAAATTGCATAATCAAACTGCCATTATTTTACAATATTTTTTCAATCATTTCCAGCTTACCTCGCAGAGCCCTTACGAGGTGTCTTTAGAGCACCTCGTAGGGGTCCTACGAGATTCTTCAACTTACCTCGTAGGGACCCTACGAGGTAACCTAAAGGCACCTCGTAAGGGCTCTATGAGGTAAGATGAAGAACTTGTAGAGCCCCTACGAGGGAGGACAAAATCGTCTTTTTTTAATAATCCATGGGCAAACTCAGCAAAACGCTGGGTTTACCTTGCTTTTTGGATTTGCTGGATAAACTCGGCAAATTCTTGGGTTTAAATAGAATTTGCCTAGTTTTATTTTTTGTTTCAAGTAAGATTAGGAATTGAGGTATATTGGTAAAAAAAAACTTCAGGGGTCACTAGACCCTTCTTGCCCCTTGCTGAGTCTGCCTATATTGGTAATTGTACGCAACTTTAGACAGTAAAATGCAGTCGAAAATTTGTGTAAAAGAGCGTAGACAATTGAATTTTTGTTTTGAGCATGGATATTTTTTTTTGAATTTGTTCATGGGGAGACCGACCAGAGCCGTAAAAACCCCAGTGCACGTAGCCCGGTCCGAGGATACCTACCACATAAATGGTTGTCGTAGCGTATGCGCATGGTAAACCCTTTTAGTATGTCCATTCCGGGTTTCGAACTCAGAATGTGTGAATCTTTAAAAATATGACCATACTGATATTTGTAATTATACAGTGACATAGATAAATGTAAATAATTTAATGAATAATGCCAAATGGAGAATCCAAAATTGATATGGCATGTAATTTTGAAAAGAAAAACAAATATATAATTGTATTAGATTAGGAACAAACTTATAAACCACACAACCGATGATTAAAGTATTGCACTTTAATCCTATAAAATTACTAGAAAGCAGCCATCATTTCCACATTTTGACAATAACTAGTTCCCTAATTACCAAAAAATTCATATTTTCCTTACCATTTCACTCTAATGTATTCAAAGATTCACGTCTATTTCAGTATTGACGTGGGGGAAGCACACATCCAAATTTTATGCCAATATATGCAAAGGCACTTTCTGTATCAAAAACTACCTACATGATTGCATGTATGATAGAATTGAACAACAATTGGCATAAGTTACATTAGCAGAATGTTAACTTTAACGGAAAATACACTATATAATATGCCATAAAATTTATACAATAAGAAACCATTTTCTTTTAACATTGTATGCAAGGGTGGATCCAGGAATTAACACTAGGGTGGGCTAAATTTAAAGCTATCATTTTTTAAAATTATAATGCAATTTCAATTACTACTACAAAAATACGATCACAAAAAAGATTCAAAATAATAATAAGTAGATTCATATTCACTTTTAATAAATAACATTTAGCTTAATTGTGCACGACGGCTCTTCATAGAGTCAGGTTCCTTAACTATAGAATCCAAATCAATCTTCCAAGCAAAATCACGCTCTAAATAAAGAGACATGCAATCGACAAGAAATTCATCCCCCATAGCATTTGCGGATCACTTTTTTCACATGTTTCATACCTGAAAATGCTCTTTCGGTGGTTGCAGTAGAGACAGGAAGTGTTAGCACAAGACGGATCAACTTATCAATCATATAATAGTTTTCAAACTATCTCGTCACAAATAACGATTGACATAAACCAGCAAGTGTAGTTAGATTTTCAAATCGAGGATCACTTTTAACATCTAGCTCATAATGCATCAACTAACATTGCAAAGCATGAATGTTTTGTCCACTAAAATCTATGAAGTAAATTTTTTTGGCAAGCTTGCATATATTTTCTACATTAAAAGACTTAAAGGCATCACTAGGATCTAGAGCTGAACTAAGAGTAAGAAGTTCAACCACCGCACCATTGAATCTATTTTCTAACTCCATTAGTTGAAAATCGATCGCAGAGTTAATAATGTCATAATGATAATGATGTTCAAGCGTAATGGCATCCCATTGTTGATACCTACGACTTGTACCCTCTTTATATGGAGAACTCATATTAGGAACTACAATGTCATGACGATGACAAAAAGTTAACAAAGTCTTTAAAAATTAACTAAGTCTTTAAAAATGTATCCCATTGCTCCAATCTTAACTTTTAAAGAAGAATTTTTGTTGTTGAAACTAATTTCATCGCATTCAAAAAAATATTTTGAGATTTGCGTTGTAATGCTTGGCAGAGTCCATCAGTGATGCCCATTATTTTATCCATCAACTGCAAAATAAATAGAAAATCAAAGCTTCTTAACGTTTTGAATATACCAAAAGCTTGGCCTCTCATTGTTTAATGTCCACTCTTTATAATACATTTGACAAGCAAGCAACATCATACATATTCATTAAATCTCTCACATAATCATAATGTGAGCTCCAATGAGTATCTCCAGGACAATGTAAAGTACCAATTTGATTAGCCCTTGTATTTGTTTGTCGTTCTCCACTAAGCCACATTTTCTCAATCTCATTTTTCTGAGCAGTCTTTAACTCAGAAAGGCGTTTTGGAGATGCAGGAACAAGATTAACAACACATGTTAAATGAGAATAAAATTGCCAAATATTAGATTCATCTTTTGCTGCTGCTACTAATGCTAGTTGTAATTGGTGAGCAAAGCAATGCACATAATAAGCAGACGAACAATTTTTAAGAATCAATGCTTGTAAACCTTTCCATTCTCCCCGCATATTACTAGCACCATCATAACCTTGCCCCCTCGAGCTTTAAATTGTTAGATTAAATCTTCCAAGCATATTAGATATCTCAGTCTTAAGACATATTACTTGTGTACTCTCCACGCCAATAATATCTAGAAAATATTCTGCTATTAAACCACTATATGTGACATATCTCAATACAAGAGCCATCTGTTCCCTTTTAGCTTCATCCTAAGATTCACTAACAAGAATAAAAAAATTGTTATCCCTAATTTCATCATGGATCATGTTACATTCTCGATTGACCAAGACATGTTGGATCTCCTTTTGAATTTTAGGAGAAGTGTATTTCGCATTTTGAGGTGCAATATCCAATAAATTTCTTGTAAGGCTATCATTTCCTTCTGCTTTAAACTTTAATAATTCAATGAAATTTCCTCGTTTTAACGAACTTGGGCTTTCATCATATCCACTAAAACCAACGGCCTGAAGTGCAAGATAGCGAACAACTTGAATGCTTGTTTTAAGCCACATTTGATTCTTTCAAATTTCCACACTTGATTGAGAATTAATCACACTATCGATATGTTGGGGAGTGTTTTTTAAATTTCTTACACACTCCTCACATTTGCTATGTGACGAAGTGGTAAGACCAATGTGTTGTAGAAATGCGCATTTTTGTAACGACCCGGATTTTTCGGCTATTCAAATTCGAATATTTAAATTGTTTTAGCTATTTTATTTGGAAATATTAATGGATTAATATTTATTTCATTATTTAACGATGATTAAACGTTTATATTTATATTTAATTTAAAACGAACTCAAAACGATGCGGTAGTTCGTATAATTGAGTTTTGAACTTCAACTAGATATGCAGAATCCGTTTTAAGTCGGAATTCTATGAAACAAGAAACGTTTGGATCATTTTTATTATAATTTTATAATGGATGAGAAAAAAATGAGATTTCAGCATATATATTGTAAGTTATGTCCAATTTAAAATTTAAAATAGTCGCTATGGATTTTGATTTTAAACAATAACGTTATTTAATAATTTATAAAAGGATTTCTTTATAAATTCGGATATCGTTTAACTTTAAAATATAAATATTGAGTCATAATCCCATATTGGTTTATATTTGGAAATGTATATTATTTTATTTGGATATATATATACGATAATAATAATAATAATTTATTATTATTTAATTTAATAGTTTTGTAATTTATTGATATTTATAAGAGTTAGAAATACCAGTTTTCAAAATGATTTCCTTTTTCGACGAAACAAATTTTATTGAAATACGTATAATTAATTAGTGTTAGATTTTCATTTTGGAGCCAAACGGAGTTGTTTTGTCAGTAGGTGAAATTTAAGGGTAAATCGATGGATAAATTGAGATTGAAATAGCGCCGTTTCCGCAAATGGAGACCGCTTTCGCAAACGGATACTGTTTCCAACGAAATTAATTTCATTGGAACTCTAACGGCAAGACGTAGCAGTGTGTCTGTTTCCATGGTATTTGGAGTTCGTTTGTGGAGGAGCGTATAGTTAATAGGTAACGTAGGATAGCGGTAAAAATTTATTTAACTGTAGTAACTAAAAACCTTCTACCTTTAGCAAATATAAATCAAATCAACTTCAAGCCTACACTACAAGAAAATGGGGTCTTTACCTACCAATTGTAAACGTAGGTAAAACTAACATAATGATAGGCAATATATTTTAGCTACCGATATTGAATTGGTAGAAATTGGTAGGTAAAGCTTAGTAGAGAAAGAGCTTTACCTACACTTATTGATATTGGTAGGTAAAAGAATCAATGGACCTCACTACGTTATGACTCAAATGATGAGTCATCAGTTGATGTGTTTGATGATGTGTCATCCTACATATCTGCTGACATGGCTGATGATGTGTCATCCTACATAGCTGTTGGCTTGGTTGTCGTAGTAGTATACACATGGCATATACTAATGTCGACATTTGGCATTTAATGGTTAGTTCATGTTTCAAACAATAATTTATCCATGTGTCATCATTTGATTTGTGCATATGACATCATTTTTTAGACCATATGACATTATTTACTATAAATAAATATTTACAGCAAGTGAATATTTAACACAAAATTTATTTTAAACAAATAACAAATATTTATTCAAACAAATATTTATTACACTTTCGAATAGTACAAATAATGTTTCCTCACGATTACCCAATCACTTATACATACACTTCCTTACTACATTTCACTCATATACATTGGCTCCTTACTAGATACTCATTCACTCATATACATGTACACAATCACTCACACTATCACTCTAGTTTTAGTCATCGGCTTCTTGCTCTAGAATTTGTCCAGTCGTTTGTCGTACCTGTCATAATAAAATAGGACAGTGAATTAGAAAAGAAACAATTTAAATTTTTTTTTTTTTGCTGCCATTGACTAATCCGTAAAAATATCAGCTTGAACTTGTCTACAAAGGACCAATAAAGAAATAAGGAAGTAGCAAATTTCTTGATCAATCGTTATCAAGAGAGTTGGCACAGAATCATCCTTTCTAAAATCACTGATATTTAGTTTTCTAACAATGGAATCTGCCTAATTCTTTCAAATAAAAAATATGTTAAAAAGGGAAATTGCTTCGATAGAGAAAGATATTCACATTACACAGTACATATCTTCAGCTAGGGCTATTACCAAATCCTCGGGCTTCTCTCTTCGAATTTATCTCTCATCGATATTCACACTCTAAAGCAAAATCCAAATGGTTACCCTTCATTATTGTGTTTTTAGAACAATAAAATATTACCATAGTAGTTTGAAATAGATGGAGTGTACTATGACAGTGAAATCATATCCCATACTAGATAAATCTATTTCTGAGAAGAAGATGAAGAACTTAGTATTAACTGCAAAATAAAAGAGCAAAAACATTAGTAAAGGAACCAAAAAATATAACAACGGAAATATCTTCAATTTCTTATGTCCTTTGAACATAAACTAATCAGAGAAGTTGATTGTCCAAATTTCTTATATCCTGCATTGCACCATCTGGATCTATAAGCGCTCTAACAATGGGACCATCCCTGATCTGTACAAACAATTAGAAAAGATGTTTTTTTTTTTGCTTTACTCAAAACCTTTAGAGAACCTTTGGAACCATCAGAGAATTGATTTTTTTGCTTTACTCAAACCCCCAATATCCTCAAGACCGTCCCCGATCTGTACAAAATCATTCTATTCCAGTGTGTGCTTTGAGTTCATTCAAACTAACCAGTATTACTACACAACGGTGGAAAAATCAATCGTTAAATTGTATATAATCAAAAGAAAAAATTGTTAACATTATTTTTTTTCTTAATTATGGAGTTGATAAAAAAAATATTAGCATTGATTTTGGTTAAGATAACCCACCTTCCAAATTCACTAATAGAAATGTATATTTGTTGCATGGAATGTAAAAAAAGATGGTTACAAGAAATGATTATAATATCAAATATATAGTGCCATGCTAGTAATGAAAAAACGCTTTGCCTTAATAATAATAACCTAAAAGTCTTAAAATGCCAAAATACACTTCCAGCCAACACAACGCTTTGGTGTTCAATTTGATGTATTGGTGAAGATTATAGCTAAACTAGCTAATATAAAAGAGATTTTTCAGATCAACATTGGCTCACTGAAAGAGGCTTAAAAACAAATACTAGACTATGTTCTATTTTGTAAATATCTTGTTAGTTAGTAGTATAAAGACTCTTTTGATTTAAGCATGAAGAACCAACAAGTGGTGTATAATTTATAAGCATCTTACACATATTTATTTGAGAAAATGAAGATGAATTAAATGGTAAGCATGAAAATAAACGATTGGAGAATAAATTGAGGGGGGAAAATTTGTTATTGGTTATTAATTGTATGTAATAAATCTAAGAGTTTTCTTGAAGAAAAACAAAGAAAGCAAATAAAATTAGTTAACAAGACAGAACTACCAGGAGAATGACCTAGTCTCTCTTGCATCTTTTAAAAAATTTGAAGGCTTGATCTTAAACAAAATAATTTTTAATGAAAGAAACTAGAAAAAGCGAAAGCTAAGAAATAACAGCCAACAAATCCTTTCTTATTAAAAATCCGAAGTTAACGGAGGGAGATTCCAACTTGTACCAGTTAATGGTGTCAATTATTTAAAAGTGAACAATATGCTAATCATTAATATTAATTTTGTAAACACTTCACCATATAGGTAGAACATGCGACCACCATTAAACAATTCAAATTCAGATAAAATGTCTCATGCACTAGCTGTGGTAATTTGTTAACTGAAAAATAAGTAGAATAAATCTAAATGCTCAAAATAAAAGGGTAAAGGTTCTTTTAAAAGTTCATTGTTTCAAAAACAAGATTAAAGTCTGACAGAAAATAGAAACGGGAGAGAATAAACTGACAGTTGACAGTAGATGAGATAAATGGCAGTTGACGATAGGTGCGTTGTTTTGATAAATCGAATTCAAAGCGGATACGATATTGGACTTGAGGAGAAGCAGGAAAAAAATAGGAGAAGTACTAAAAATGAGAAGAAATAGGGATATGAGAAGGAACAGCGATGCGAGAGAGAAAAAGAAATAGAGATAGAGAGAACATGCATATTATTTCTTGGCAATTATATTTTGGCAAATTATATAAACATAGCAATTATCTTTATTAATAGTTGTTATCAAATTTCCTTAAAAATAGGATCTAATCTATATATGTTATCAAATTTTCTTCGTAGTAGGAATCTAATTAATATCTCTTAAAAGTAGGATATAATATCAAATCTAGAAATTAATATCTCTTAAATACAAGATATAAAATTTAGTTTAATTTACAAATTCAAAAGATATTTATACAATGACTTAAAAATATGATATAACAATTAAACTTTATTTACTACTTAAAAACATTCATCTAAAAATATTATCAAAGCTTAATACCTAAAAATAGATCTAAACATTAAACTTTCTTTGCAAAATTAATTTTAACGTGATTTTATTAAATCTTAATATATATCACTAAAATATAGGATCTGACATATAAAAATGTTCATTTAACAATATTATCAAATATTAATATATATCACTTAAAATTTGCATCTAACAAATAAACTTAATTTACAAATTCATTTTTCATTATATAATATTAGAAATAGTGATTCAGACTTTAAAAATAATAGATATTGAAACTTAGGTATAAAAAATAAAATTATATGATATTAACATAAAAATATATACGTAAATCAATTTATTTATTTATGTTTATTAATAGTTGTAATATGTTTAGTGTCATAGTTTTTTGGTGTCAACATCAACTATCAAAAATGTTCTTCGGTAGATATTATCAAATCTCTTTAAAAATAGGACCTAATCTATATATGTTATCAAATTTCCTTCAATGTAGGATCTAATTAATAAGCTTTATTTACAAATTCAATACTCCTTTTTACGTATATTTTCAAATCTTAATATCCCTTAATAGTAGTATCTAATATCAAATCTAGGAATTAATATCTCTTAAATACATGATATAAAAATTAGTTTTCTTTACAAATTCAAAACATATTTATACAATAACTTAAAAATATGATATAACAATTAAACTTTATTTACTAATTAAAAATGTTCATCTAAAAATATTATCAAAGCTTATTACTTAAAAATAGATCTAAACAATAAACTTTCTTTGCAAAATTAATTTTAATGTGATATTATTAAATCTTAATATATATCACTAAAATATAGGATCTGACATATAAAAATGTTCATTTAACAATATTATCAAGTCGTAATATATATCACTTAAAATTAGGATCAAACAAATAAACTTAATTTACAAATTCATTTTTCGTTATTATATAATAATAAGAATTGTGGTTCAAACTTTAAAAATAATAGATATTGAAACTTAGATGTAAAAAATAAAATCACATAATTTTAACATAAAAATATATATGTAAATCATTTTATTTTAAATGTGTTAAACATATAAGATTTGCAAAGAAAATAACTCATGCGTGAAGCGCGTGCCGTAATGCTCGTAATAAATAGTTGTCATCAAGATTATTGGTATATAATCATAGTGGCAGTTTTTATGGTCTAATACTATGACCAATCAAAAGAGACTACGTGGATTGAGGCTACAAAAGAGATCATGTGGATTGAAATTTTGTACCGTTGGATTTAATTCAAAATAAGCTTTTAAATTTATGGCCGGAGAGGATGCTATGGATTGCATCTCTGCAACAAATTAGAGAAAATATGTTCTAATCATTTCTGATGATGACATATTAGTGTGAAATTGTGAATAATTTTAAAAAAAAATTAAAGTTAAAAACTTTTGTAATCAATTATTTAGGAAAAAAACAATGTATGATAAGTTATTAACAAATGATTATTTAATATTAATTATTTACAACTTAATTTTTGTTTATCAGTTCATTAACAGTTAATTATTTAATATTTCAAAATAATTATTAATAATTAATAAAAAATTGATTTTACAAAAAAAACATTGTTAGGATATGTAAACAAAATCTTCAATTCGAAAAAATTGCTAAAATATACTTTTTTGACACATCATCACACAACTCAACAATATTTTTAACGAAAGGTTAAAATGATATGAGAAAAATGTAGGGGCTAATCGCAAAAAAAAAATCATGTTCTATATATGTGTAGATAATACATTTTACCTACCTATAACCGTTGATAGATAATAATACTTCAACAATTTTGTAATATTGACAATATTTACCTACCAATAAATTTTACCACTAAATATTGGTGGATAAAGGTTCTCTTTACCTACCCATATTAATTGGTAGGTAAAATATAGGTAGGTAATGGTCATATTTCTTGTAGTGCTATCCTATATTTTCTCATCGCATTAACAACAATTGCAGAAGCTTTCCTTCCCTATGTGTGTGTGTGTGTATATATATATATATATATATATATCCTACTGTGTCTTTTCTTCCTTTCATACGAAAATACAAGTGCACGCTGACCAGGGCAAACTTTTTCCATAAGTTGGGCCAAACCTCATGTCATAGCTCGTCTCGTATTTGCGCACTTTGACCTCTCACATTAGGTTCAACATCAGTGGCTGTTGGATATGCCGGTCGGGTCTAGGCAGACTTCCACCACTAAAGCAACCTAACCTCGTGTCTAAGCATTACTAGGGCTCCATTATTTTAGACATATTCAATTAAATTTCCCTATTCCAAATATAGACTTTCATGCCGCCTTTCAATTCATATTTACAATTATCCTATTTAAATTATAGGTTTCCATGCCCTAAATCAATATTCACATGTGTTCCGGTTTATGCCCCAAATTGACATTTACATATGTTACAATCTATGCCCAATTTCATAATTGCATATGTTCCAATTTATACCCCAATTCAATATTTACACATTCTAATACAAATTTTACCCAAATTCATGTTCACCTATTTTCCACTATATGCCTAACTTCATGTTCATATTATCCAATATAAAATATGCCCGCAAATCCATATTCGTATATTTTCCAATTTTATTCCCAAATTTACATTCATAATTTCCAATACCAATTATGCCCCAATTTATGTCGTTCCCAATCATTCCCAATTTCTCACGTTCTTATTTTTCAGCGCTAGGCCTAGGCTCAAAGTTAGCCTGGATATATAAAAATAAAAAAAGGAAAAGAGGGAAAGAAGAGAATCAGAATAGGCATAATAACGAATCAATAATAGTCATAAAAACTGAATGGGCATATTATGACAAGATTGGAATTGGTGACAATACAAACATATAAGAACGGATCTGATGAATATGCCACAGTAGAACTGATTAGGCACCGATTCAAGACCCAATTTTTATATACATATCACGATTACTATTTAAATATTCAGATCTAAAAATAACATGAACTTACAGTGAATAGATCTTAGGAAATGGATCCAAATTACTACGAAGAACACGTTGAATTTGTTGTTGTAGCAATCGTTGAATTCATATAATGCTTGCTGAATTGGTTTTGGAGAAGACTAGGCCATTCAATCTACGTTGTAGTAGAGCTCCGCCTTCGCCGCCATTTTCAGATGTACAAAACCTAGGTTTAGGGTCCTTTATATAGCCTTAGGATCGATGAATCTTACTCAGAAAGGTGTCTAGGTACAAAACGAAGTATTTCGCCCAGATCTGTTCAGGGGTGGGTCGACCCCCTTTTGAGTGGGTCGACCTATGGGTTGGCCCCGTTTTGGGTAGGTCGACCTATGGGTCGACCCCCACTTGGGTGGGTAGACCCACCTGGACGGGAAACCTGCGGCCTTCCCGAATTTCGAATTTTGAACCGAATTACGAATTTCTAGACCCATTTTTGAATTTCTGAACCTATTATTTATATATACACATATTCTTCTTGTGCGTATACAAACTTCAAACCTTAATAACTTCTTCATACGGTGTCCAGAATTCCGAGAAGGACGCAATGGCGCAGTTCGTTTCACTTAATTTTGATTATCAAATTACGTTTTTCCTTAATTCATTGTTAATAGTGTATTTCACACTAATTATTCTTTAATTCATCATCTTTGGTGTCTTAAAATTTCGGGGTGTTACGTTCTCCCCTACTCAAAGGATTTCGTCCCCGAAATCTCTAAGTTAAGAAGAAACTATATCCTAACATCCAACAATCATTCATTCATTTAGCAATCACAACCATCCATTGTCCTTAAGGAATTTATAATGCTTGTATGAACATATGCAATAGTGTGTGTATACGTCCGTAAACTAATGCGAAAGATCAGGCGGTCTTCTGATTCAGTTGACCTCCTTAATACAATGTATGTTTGTGCTATGCAACCAAAATGTATGCAAATTATCCTAATACATTTAACTTCTATATGTGTGCACAATCATCCATCCAAATGCAAAATCAATGTAATGATACGCCCATTTTCATCCATTAAAAATTAAAATGTACACACATCAATATGCAGTATTAAGTGACTAAGCCGTTCTAGTGCCTATTATGTGTATATGAATCCACGAGCAATCACTAGCAACCACTTGCATCCATCAAACATAACACGTCTCAAATACATGTTTACATTCATTAGTTTTCTATCTAAAGACCCGATCAATAAGAGATATTCAAACGATAGATACAAGTATTAATTCGAAACTTGGAAAAAGAAGTTAAGGACATATTCTTGAAAAGGAAAGGATACAAAGCACGAACCTTGTTTTCAATATCCCAAGTAGCGTTCTCGCGGCCCTTTCCCCATTCCACTCTTACTAGCTTCACTTCTTTGTTGCACAATTTCTTAACCTCCAATCCAAGTAGGCAAGTCGGAACTCGTCTAATCATTGCTTCCTTCTCTACTTTCACTTCCTCTCGCAAGTTTGTCTCCACTACCTCGAACTCTATACACTTTATCTCCTCTTGAATGAATAGTCATCTTAGAATGATGGGCTTCCTCAAGGACTGTCTTCAATAGGTTTCCCATTCTGATATAATTTACCTATCAAACCTCTTCTCAATTAGCTCCCCTACTTGCTTACAAAGTTCCCTCTTTTCTTTTAGGAATCATATTTCGCACAGGAAATGCAACTGGATTTGCATTGTCCACCAAGTATATGCGGAAACCAAACTCGTGCCTCAGGGGTAGACCCCGAACCTCATCAAAAACAACAGTTTACTCACAACTGTTGGTACAGATCGCAAATCATCGATAGGTATATCAAGTGGTTCTAGGAGACTAAGCATGACAGACTCTTTTGGGGTCATAAGATCTCGAGAGTCTTTCTATGGCAAGTCAGAAGTCTAACGATTCTCCTCTCACAATCTAGAATCGCTCCATATATATAGTTAACCAATCCATCCTTAGAATCAAACCGTACCTTATGAAATCAAGAACATATGCGTCGCAACCAAACTCGACGCCTAACATAGCGATTCTCAAACCCTAACAAATACTCGATAAATGAGACGTACCTCCAATGGGGTTTAAGGCAATAACGGGATCCAAAACCATACTAGTATCTAGGTGTAGAGACTCAACTAAAGGATTAGATATAAAAGAATGCAAAGTGCTAAAAAAGAATCCTAACAGGATAATCAGAAATAGAAATCAATCCTTCGGTAAAAACTTTCCTACCCTTATCCTGTCCAATAGCTATAAAAACATTAGCTTGCCCTCCAGATGTTCCTGCCTTCTGGCCTTGTCCTTGTCTCTTTGGGCACTCCTTAATAAGGTGTCCCATCTTTCCAAAGTGGTAACAACACCTTTCCTCTTTCTGCAATCCTTTTTTAGATGACCCATCTTTCCAAAATGGAAAAGGAATCAAGCGGAGAATCAAGAAGATATTTGTGGCTTTGGGAAATATGCTTTTCAAAAATAGACTTTTTATTTTAAAATACTTTGTTTTTGAGACCTTTTTGAAAACCATTTTCAAAATATTTTATCCGATCTCATAACCATATGCTCAGATACCAAATGTGACACCCCACGTCTACCTATCGATGATTTGCGATCTGTACCAACAGTTGTGAGTATACTGTTGTTTTTGATGAGGTTCGGGGTCTACCCCTGAGGCACGAGTTTGGTTTCCGCATATACTTGGTGGACAATGCAAATCCAGTTGCATTTCCTGTGCGACATATGATTCCTAAAAGAAAAGAGGGAACTTTGTAAGCAAGTAGGGGAGCTAATTGAGAAGAGGTTTGATAGGTAAATTATATCAGAATGGGAAACCTATTGAAGACAGTCCTTGAGGAAGCCCACCACTGCAGCTAAAGATGGAGGTTGGGAAGTTCTTTGCCCTTCGACATGTACCGTAGTTTTAACATGCCTATGGAGCCATGCCGAAATAGGGATACCCTTTCAGGAAGAAGTGGTTCCCCGAACAAAATGGAAAAGGAATCAAGCGGAGAATCAAGAAGATATTTGTGGCTTTGGGAAATATGCTTTTCAAAAATAGACTTTTTATTTTAAAATACTTTGTTTTTGAGACCTTTTTGAAAACCATTTTCAAAATATTTTATCTGATCTCATAACCATATGCTCAGATACCAAATGTGACACCCCACGTCCATTAATGTCACTCTATAAAGAATGCATTAAGTTTCGTGAAGCGTTATTGGTAAATAAGAACATAACATCACAAGACAGACATGTAAAATAGCAGCGGAATTAAAAACTTTATCTAAATTAAAACATCATGGTCCCAAACACTGATTTTACATCATAAGTTTGAAGTAACCAATTACATAAATAATCTATCTTTCCAAAAATATCAAAGTACAAAAGCATAAAACCATATTTCCCATGTGAAGCCATAAGAAAGTAGACCAGAAGTCTAAGCTGTACATCTATATCTAAAATCCAAGATAAGCTGAAAAAATCCAAATCAACTCTAAGCACTTCACTCTAAGAACCTTGGGGGGAAACGGAAGAGAGAGAAGAGGAAACAAAAAGGGTCAGGCATAAAGTCTGGCGAGTCCAGTTACTTTTAAATGTAAATAAATAAAAGTATCATGGCAGGTATATAAAATTGGAAGAATAAGATAACAGTAACAATAACAAGTGTGAACTGAGCAAGATAAGATGAACAAGATATATTGCACTTCTTAAATACAATTCTCTGCACCACACTGATACTGGTATATCATAAATAGAATGTTCCCTACCAATACCGTTCCATTACATTTTATTGATTATTTGGCTACTTGGGTTAATAGAACTCAAGACTTATCCATGCATCGTACCCATTTGCTTTCCCATGGATTCACCTAATACAGTATATGTATTTATCTCTCAATATTGAGATACACCCCATGGTAACCCACTCGCACGGTCTCCATCGTAATGAAAGCATTCCCTCATCCTACGCCGGAGTGATGTATGTATCTCCATATAACCATGTTACGTTCTGCATATATCTGTCGTTACTATGATACGTAAGAGTACGGACTGCCACCATCGATCAAATCAGATTCCTTACCGGAATAATGCCTTCTAGTCTATGATACACCACCCGGAGCAGATATTCATGTATTTAGATTGTCCCACTTATGTACTATAATTGTAGCTTGATGCCTCAATCGCACGTCCTCTAATGTGCACCGATTTCTATGGCAGGGCTAAACAAGAAACACAGAACTCAGCCGGGAGCTTTTCCATACCGGTACAGGCCCGCCTTTAAGAGCCTCCAAATATAGATATTCCTAGGGTCTATTTTCCATGGTGGTTATGGCCCCACCTCGGCCCTCTCTCAACTAGTAAAGACTACAAGAACTAAGCGAGCGCCCCTAATAACAACCAATCTAAACATCCATGTTGCGTCTCCCCTCAACTCTGTACTTTGATAGTGAAATGGTATCTTGGGTTTAGCTCAAGTCTTTTCGCATCCCGCTGGCTACCGATGACGGGTATCCGACGGTCTACTATCCTTATTGGTCGTGACCTTCTACCTCCCTCTGCCTCCTCGTGAGGCAACCGTCGAACCACCCTGGTGTCACCTCGTCACAGCATTCTGACTGCATAGCTACATCTGCAGTCAAGGCCCACCACCTAGTAGTTACGTGCAGACCCAACCTCCACGAGCATAGCCCAAGACATCTGTCACCGCACAGAGGACTACTAGGAGCACCCTATGTACCTCAGGAAGCCGTGTGCTTCCCCTTCCAGTCCTTTGGAGCCGTCAAATCAATCAGATGAATGTGCGCTCCCCTCGTGCCTTATAACACCTTGATGATCTACCCCGTCGGGTTATTCACCCTCAAACCTACGGACTAGTCCAAGTGCCTCAGTTTAATATGTTGTTAGATCCTATGTACAATCATTCTATTACGCGCTTGCTTTTCCTCCTCAGGTTTCGTTTTTACTTGGTTATCCCCATTCATATTGAATTCTTAATCAAGTTACCAAGTTCCTCTTGCTTATTAATTTTGGTTATATAACTTAACCCCTTTAAGTTCATTAATAAGCCCACAACATGTTATTCTCTAGAATGTGGCCCACGGTCTATATTCCAGAATCTATTTTATATTCTTGCTTGGTTACATCATTAAAATAAAATGTTTTTACTTAATGTGTAATTAAGTACGTCTCATTTTACATGTTTCCTTTTTAACATGTCATTTACCTTTTATGATCAAATATAATTTATATCATTTCATAAGTTTTCCTCATCCTTTCTCGTTTAATCATAATTCCATTTTATATTGTCAATACAACTTATCGTTGTTTACTTGTTAACTTAGTTCTATTAAGTAAGGCCCACTAGCAAGTTTCTCAACCCATTAATTATAACCTATGTTATAATTTCCTCTTGTCCCTAGGACAAGCCTAAACATGTTATTCGTATCAGCGGGTTCCAGACTTCTAGATTACTTAATTTATAATTAAGTACCTCTTATCTTATTACACAAGTTGTCTCATTTCCTTACAAGTTATGCTTACCCTAAATGGCGTCTTTACTTACATAACTTTATCATTTCTACTAGTTACATATACCACTAGGTGTCTTTAATTACATAACCTTATCGGGTTAAGTTTACGGGCCTAAATGTAATATTACCCGCCCCCTCAGAAAAGCTTAGCCCACCCACTGTAACGACCCGTGTTTTTCGACCATTTGAATATGAATATTTAAATTAGTTTTAAATATTATATTGAAATATTAATGAAATTTAATATTTACTTCGTTATTTAGAACGAAGTTGAACGTTATATAATTTATATAATATAAATTCGAGTTTAAAAATGGCGTGCAGTTCGAAAATTCGAGTTTTGAACTTCAACTGAGAATACAGGATTCGATATAAGTCGGATTTCTGTGAAACAAGACACGTTGGGAGCGTATTGACGATAGTTTTCATATGAAAGAGGAAAATCCAGATTTCGTGTTATAGTTTGATAGTTATGGCCAAATCAAATTTTGAAATAGTCGCTATGGAAAATCGTTATTAAATTATAGGCCTTTAAAGTAGCCGTTTTGCAAACGGACTCTGTTTTCGACGAAACCAGTTCCGTTGAGTTCGTATCGTCGACTAGAGTCAGGATATGTATATAGTTTGTTATTTTTAGAGACCGGAAAATTTGGTGTTAAAAGGGGTATTGCGGTTCGGGGTAAAAACAGCCTACAGGGGCAACAGTCTCAGAATGCGACGAAACTAGTGCCGTTGGGTTCGTATCGAAAAGTTATTATCGATGTTCGCAGTTTCAAGTGGATTTGATTTACCTGGTGACCGTGAAAAAATTAAACGCGTGTTCATTTCTGGTTTCATAAAGGAAAATTTTCCATACGACCTCGGATTTCGACGAAACTTGTCCCATTGGATCCGGAATATCGTCTTACATCAAGAACAGCCTTTTTATCAGTAGACAGAGATCGTATGTAGTGGGTTTTAGCACGTTTTCCCCATAACAAAGTTTTGTACGTTAAAATATGAATAAAACTATCCATCCTTTGTTGCCATAGCTTGTTTCTCTTCTGTACTTGCTGGCCAAACTATCCATCAGTGTTGTCCAAGGAAACGTGCCACCCAAACATTTCTTTTCTCTGTCTACCATTACACAGACACCGTGCCGACAAGTCATATTGAAATTCCCACCTTCACACTACATTAAACTACAGGCGCAGACCTATATGTATATATATAAAATATAATTAAAAACGTGGCCAGCACGTCGTCTCCCCTCCTATAAAAGCCTTTGCTCCATTCATTTTTCCTCTCGTCCCGGAAAAGGTGAGGCAACATCATTCGAAAAATATATATATATATATATATAAACCGAAGAAAAGAAAGGGACGTAAGCAGCAGGGGGGCGGGGTTCGAATGCTTGCGCTAGTGTTGAGATGAGGCTCGGTAGTGCAGTAATCTTTGAAGGAGCAGTATAGGAGATGTGGGCGGTATGGAGGACGTGAGGAGTACAGGAGTAAGGGAAGACAGCGGTTCGGTTGCATGCGAAAATGAAGAGGACGAGGTCAGATGTGAAGTCGAAACCGGTTTTAGCTTCTGAGGATTAACGAAGACCATAGGGCATCGGGTACCGTGGGTATGGTTGATACAGCAAAGGAAATGAAGCACCAAAAAGAATCCGCCACCTTATTTTTACAGTAATTAAATTATATTAAGGATTAATTACCTAATTTGTTTAAACGTTTAATTAGCTATGTGGTTAATCGACCATTATGTGTTTCAGACAAAACGAGAACAAAGGAGAGGTCGACCTGTCTTCTTCATGAAAAGCTTCTTAGTTTAAAACCAAGTAATCAGTGTTAATAATAATTATAATCAAGATGTTAATTAGTTTAAAAATAACCATATTATGTGTAAATCTAGCAGGTGTAGGACGATTGAAAAATGGAGCACGGTGAGGATTGTTGATGCAGCGTGAGGGACAGTGGATGCTGAAGGAAATGAACCAATAATCCGACACAGTAAAACTGTTGAAAGAAAGAAGAGTCGGCCATATTTCCTAATACAAACGTAATCTAGCTGTTTATGTCTAAACTAAAATTTAGCTTTACAATTAGCATACATAAATTAGTGATTAGGGTGGTTAAAACTAAATTAAGTTAGTAGAATCTGTTCGCTACAAAAATCAATTTATAAACATTAAAATACTTGGTAAAATCTTATAACCAGAATACCGTGAGTTGTAGATAGAAGGGTCAAGCCGGTCTAGGTTTAAAATATGATTAAGTTAGCAGAGTCATTTAGGATTAATTAGTTTATAATTAAATTAGGTTCATAAACTTGGTTAAGAAGGTCATTTATATAAATAAGAGTTAATTTATTAATTAGTTCATTAACGGTTAAATGTTAATAACTCTTTATATATTACCAGAATTGAACAAATCTAGAGGCATTGGGATCGCGTCAGCAAATACTGCATTTTGAAACTGTGCTGGACAAAGCTCGAACCAACTGAAATTTATTGTTAAATTAAACACTGTTTAATTTAACTGGAACTGAACCGCTCAAGCGACAAAATGAAATCAAGGTGAGTTAAACTCACTCAGTTACCTTTTTTATATTTTATATAAATTGGGTATTTTTATTTTGTGTGCTCTGCTTGCCAATGGTTGACTGCTTTGCTAGTTATCTAGTTACTGTTGATTTAACCGATGAAATTAAACTGTGTTTAATTTCAGTGAAATATCAAATCGTTATTTTTAACGATTGGTTCCAATAAAGGTAACTCACCTTATTGGTCACGTTTATTTATAAACGTGTTTTAAATTGTTGAACTATTTGAATTGCTTGCAGTTGATGTTGAATGGTTGCTATTTAGTGTTATCAGTTAAACAAAACTGAACGGCCTGATTTGAGATAACCATTTGGATACAGGGAAGAACAGGTTGGAGGGATCCAACCGGATTCCTCAAATGTATTAATTATTTTCATATGATCATATATGAACTGATCTGTTTGTGTGATTGATTTGATGGTTGAGTATTGACTGAATATTCAACATCTGTTTGGTTTAAAACAATGGGCGATATTGGTTAAGTGTTTGGCAGAGTATGGCCTTTAAAAATCAATCGGTTTATAGATATGGATTCACCGTTAGGTGAGTCGATAAAAGTGAAGTTATAAAGTTTATTTTATAACTGGACTCAGATCTTGAAATATATTATTTGAATAAAGTATAAAAGGGAACTCAATAAATATTTTATTTATTTAAGACCTTGATTTAGGGTTGGTTCATTTTATAAAGTATATGCTGATGTTAATCAGATATTCAAGTATGAAGATAAGAAATGAATTGAAAGGGTTAAACTTTGATCATTGTTTTGTAAAGAAAACAAATAATTAGAATTTATTTAAATTAATTATATTTTGAATTAATTTAAAGCGAGGATTGTTGAAATTGGTTAATAAGATGATCAAGTTTTTGAGTTAATTAAATCGACCGTTTGGAATTAGAATTGTTTATCAAGTTAATGTGTTTTGACTAAAATAGTTAAATATTGTTTGAATTTAAATAAGGATAAAAGGGATTAACTACTAGAGTAGTTAATGTTTGAAATGAGTTATTATTTTAATTAATAATGAATTTAGGAAAAATATTTTTAAATGGGAATTTATTTAAAAAGTTACCGAATGTGAGATGCAAGCCAATTGAATGGTAAAAGGAAATAAACGTACTAAATTATATGAATTAAGTGAAAGGAGATTACAATAATAAGGGTTTATTATAAACCAGAGGTTTTAAGAGAGATTCAAAGTGTTAAGACGTTAATTTTACATTAACGTTATTTGAAAACGAGATCTAGTAAAAAGGAGAATTTTAAATGAAATTTCAAAATGGGAAATTGAATATATTTATTCGAGATAGAATTAGCCAAACATAATTATTGGGCTAAGTTTCCATTTCGTACGACTGCTAGCGTAATTCGCAGGGCTGCAGATAGCCTACGGCGGTCGGATGTTTCCTGAGGGAATCAGGCGTAACCATTGTGATAGCTGTGATCTAGAGTCACGCGAATGGAGTTAAGACGAATGTTAATAAATCGAATTAGAGTTATTCAAATATCGTATTTTTGAATATTTAAAGAGTTAGAAGTTTTAATTTAACGAAAAGGAAATTAGATTGTAAAAGGCCAAATGATGCTAAATACTGATCCAGTGAACTCATTGGAGTGTCATGTTTGAAACACTGTTTATTTTGATAGTTAAAACACCGACTATCAAATCTGTCCAATACGATTGTTGGTACGGAAAGACCGGGATCGAATTTATATTCGAAAACCATTCCGTCCAACAAATACGTGAAGATCTCAAGAAGATGGTCGAGATGGAGCATTGAAGACCGTGGATCTTCATAAACGGAAGGACCACTAATGTTCTCTGCCTGGCAAGCAGAGATAAACTGTGATTCTGTCGTGGCTGGAATCTACGGGATTGCAAGGACTTCTCGCTACTGATCCATGGGGTGATTCCTATATGGATGCGGTAGGAGAGTGCCTTCGGTTCATCCTGTTCCTGGATGACGTATATGGACGAATGTCTGACAGAGTATTTCCAAAGGATCACGTACGTTGATTTCTTCAAACGTGCGATAGTTGTTGGCGGGGAATCGCCGTTCTCTAGCTTCCAACTAGAGTATTTTTGTGGACGTCAATTAGTGATATCTGACGGATCTGACGATGTGGCATTCAAAGTGAATGACGACCAGATGATCAAGAGTAATCTAGACCTCAAGCCTCATCAACCGGGAAATGACAAAAATCGGGCAGGCAGCATGGCTATGTGGGTCGCTCCCATTAGGGTGTATAATCACCTATCTAGAGGAAGTCCTATTTGTTTCTTAAATCTATGTTTCGATGCTGTCCCTTGTCGGGAGGCGGTTGCTGATCCCAACCGTCGGTGATATACATTCGATACACTCAAGCGAAATGAGTGGTCGGTCATGTGAGGGCCGGGTTGCAAGACGTTCTTGTTGAACCCAGTGTATTCGTCTCTAGAGATACACTATCGGAAGGTGGACCCATACCTTGTCAAGGTCGGAATCCAATCTCCAATAAGCGCCTGCGGGTTTTGATTGTATACTATATATGTGGAGCGTGAGATGCAAGCGTTCCACTAGATTGTTATTTACTTGTATTTAGACATTATTATAATATCAGACAAGATATTGGTTTCAAACTATTTTGGGTTATCGTAAGGTAAAAACCGTCCGTATTTATGTGTGGATTTGGTCTTACGATTATCCTTTTCTTTTGAAAAGATTTTGAACTTAAAAATCATGATTGGATGGTTCACCCTTATCACTGTGCGAGTTTATCTCACTCTGGTTCACCAGACTGACCCGGTGTTTTGTAAATGCTCGGGTTAGGCCGGGTTGTACAGGTTCAGGTTATCGACTGCTGTGAAGAGACAAGCTGGGAGAGTCCAGACGTATGATATTACTATTCCGTTGTGTGTTATATGAGGACAGATTAGTATCACTGTCCAGATGTGTACTCTGATATTGTAAGTATTTCGAAAGCTTTCAATAAAGGTTATTTCTGTATTATATTTTGTTCCGCTGCGATGTGAGACTCTGTGTGGTGTTGCTTTCTTCTTCTTCTTCTATTCTAATATTTCTATCTTATCTATTCTCACCCTCTAACTTCTTTCTATTAATGATCTGGAATGTTCGATGTCTGAATAGTCAACATGGTAGTTTGATGTTGATTTTCGGAGTCGAAAATCCCGGTTCGTTACAGTGGTATCAGAGCTGAAGGTTAAGTGATTACCTTGGCTCTGTGGCGTGACTCAGTAGAGATGGGGTTAGTAATACCCTAAATTGAGTTTGAGTGTATATATATGAGTGAACGTATTTGTAATTTTGATATAAAATTTGTTTTATATCGTGGAGATTTATTGGTTGGGTTGTTTATGAGTTCTGATCAATCAGTTTGATCCACTGTATCGATAGGGGTTTATAAACACTCGAATACGATGGGTCGTCACGATATGTTTTGAAAAGAGGGTAAATGAAATAATTTTACCCAAAGTATATTTTGATATAGAGGAAATATATATATTGTAATTATAATATATTGGATGTGTTGGTTGTGATTATAATCCAATAAAATTATAAAATGTGAAATGGTTATATAACCAATCAGAATTCATATAAGTGAAATATATGAAAATCAGAGGAGTTAAATCTGAATTTAAATCAGAATTGAAATTAAAACTTTGGAAATTTGGACAAGTGGTTGAAAATGGAATTGGACTCAATATATGAGAATTTTAAAATCCTGGGAGGTTTTTAAATTGTTTACAAGCCTTGCAAAGGATATTTTGAACTGATTTCAAAATGGAAATGTTTAGAAATGGTTTTGAAAGGGATATAGTATTGAACTCACTTCGATAGCTGGAAAATAGATTCCGATGATGTGCGCGCCATTATCGGTGTTCATTTTCGAGTTCTAAGTGACGGATTACTCCCAAAAAAAAATCTTGTTTTGAATTGTTTTGAGAAAAACAAGTTGTTTTGAATCCTGAAAGGGGATATTTGATTTTCAAAAGAGTTGTACTGTTTAAAAACTCCCAGAGAAATTGTTTGAACAAAAACAAAATTAAACAGAAATTGTGAAACAAATATGAATCGAATTGGAACCAATTAACTGAAAATTTAATCGAGATATAATATATCAATTCGAATCAGATTTTGAATTGGGAGACAGGAATCTGAAATGGTATTGGATTGGTAAGTTAAGAGTTGGAATTGATGATGGATGAAAATTGAGTTAAGAATGGGATTTGGCTTGGACGCGTAAAGGATTTAGTTTTGAGAATAAAATTGGAATTTTGTTGGGAAGACATTCGTATATGCTGACAGGGTAGCAGATGGAAAGGATATAGTGATATGCCCGACAAAAAGGTACACGTTTATTTTATATGGGTTTGGTGAATTATGAGCCTATTTGGCTAGCCGCTTGGCTGTTTCATTTTCTTTTTGATTGGAGAAGGCCCAGAGAGGCGAGTGTGGTTGTACCGATTAAGCCGTACTGAGGAGGTGCTGGCGAATTTTTTTTGGAAATTTAAGGTGTTAGAAAATTTTCAATATTTTTGAAAATATTTATTTACAGTTTTGAATAGGTTTCTAATTTAAGCTAAAAATTAGATTTGAAGTTAATGAATTTGTAACGTTCTTTCTTACTTTAGCAATTTCGAGGACGAAATTATTTTAAGGGGGGAAGAATGTAACGACCCGTGTTTTTCGACCATTTGAATATGAATATTTAAATTAGTTTTAAATATTATATTGAAATATTAATGAAATTTAATATTTACTTCGTTATTTAGAACGAAGTTGAACGTTATATAATTTATATAATATAAATTCGAGTTTAAAAATGGCGTGCAGTTCGAAAATTCGAGTTTTGAACTTCAACTGAGAATACAGGATTCGATATAAGTCGGATTTCTGTGAAACAAGACACGTTGGGAGCGTATTGACGATAGTTTTCATATGAAAGAGGAAAATCCAGATTTCGTGTTATAGTTTGATAGTTATGGCCAAATCAAATTTTGAAATAGTCGCTATGGAAAATCGTTATTAAATTATAGGCCTTTAAAGTAGCCGTTTTGCAAACGGACTCTGTTTTCGACGAAACCAGTTCCGTTGAGTTCGTATCGTCGACTAGAGTCAGGATATGTATATAGTTTGTTATTTTTAGAGACCGGAAAATTTGGTGTTAAAAGGGGTATTGCGGTTCGGGGTAAAAACAGCCTACAGGGGCAACAGTCTCAGAATGCGACGAAACTAGTGCCGTTGGGTTCGTATCGAAAAGTTATTATCGATGTTCGCAGTTTCAAGTGGATTTGATTTACCTGGTGACCGTGAAAAAATTAAACGCGTGTTCATTTCTGGTTTCATAAAGGAAAATTTTCCATACGACCTCGGATTTCGACGAAACTTGTCCCATTGGATCCGGAATATCGTCTTACATCAAGAACAGCCTTTTTATCAGTAGACAGAGATCGTATGTAGTGGGTTTTAGCACGTTTTCCCCATAACAAAGTTTTGTACGTTAAAATATGAATAAAACTATCCATCCTTTGTTGCCATAGCTTGTTTCTCTTCTGTACTTGCTGGCCAAACTATCCATCAGTGTTGTCCAAGGAAACGTGCCACCCAAACATTTCTTTTCTCTGTCTACCATTACACAGACACCGTGCCGACAAGTCATATTGCAATTCCCACCTTCACACTACATTAAACTACAGGCGCAGACCTATATGTATATATATAAAATATAATTAAAAACGTGGCCAGCACGTCGTCTCCCCTCCTATAAAAGCCTTTGCTCCATTCATTTTTCCTCTCGTCCCGGAAAAGGTGAGGCAACATCATTCGAAAAATATATATATATATATATAAACCGAAGAAAAGAAAGGGACGTAAGCAGCAGGGGGGCGGGGTTCGAATGCTTGCGCTAGTGTTGAGATGAGGCTCGGTAGTGCAGTAATCTTTGAAGGAGCAGTATAGGAGATGTGGGCGGTATGGAGGACGTGAGGAGTACAGGAGTAAGGGAAGACAGCGGTTCGGTTGCATGCGAAAATGAAGAGGACGAGGTCAGATGTGAAGTCGAAACCGGTTTTAGCTTCTGAGGATTAACGAAGACCATAGGGCATCGGGTACCGTGGGTATGGTTGATACAGCAAAGGAAATGAAGCACCAAAAAGAATCCGCCACCTTATTTTTACAGTAATTAAATTATATTAAGGATTAATTACCTAATTTGTTTAAACGTTTAATTAGCTATGTGGTTAATCGACCATTATGTGTTTCAGACAAAACGAGAACAAAGGAGAGGTCGACCTGTCTTCTTCATGAAAAGCTTCTTAGTTTAAAACCAAGTAATCAGTGTTAATAATAATTATAATCAAGATGTTAATTAGTTTAAAAATAACCATATTATGTGTAAATCTAGCAGGTGTAGGACGATTGAAAAATGGAGCACGGTGAGGATTGTTGATGCAGCGTGAGGGACAGTGGATGCTGAAGGAAATGAACCAATAATCCGACACAGTAAAACTGTTGAAAGAAAGAAGAGTCGGCCATATTTCCTAATACAAACGTAATCTAGCTGTTTATGTCTAAACTAAAATTTAGCTTTACAATTAGCATACATAAATTAGTGATTAGGGTGGTTAAAACTAAATTAAGTTAGTAGAATCTGTTCGCTACAAAAATCAATTTATAAACATTAAAATACTTGGTAAAATCTTATAACCAGAATACCGTGAGTTGTAGATAGAAGGGTCAAGCCGGTCTAGGTTTAAAATATGATTAAGTTAGCAGAGTCATTTAGGATTAATTAGTTTATAATTAAATTAGGTTCATAAACTTGGTTAAGAAGGTCATTTATATAAATAAGAGTTAATTTATTAATTAGTTCATTAACGGTTGAATGTTAATAACTCTTTATATATTACCAGAATTGAACAAATCTAAAGGCATTGGGATCGCGTCAGCAAATACTGCATTTTGAAACTGTGCTGGACAAAGCTCGAACCAACTGAAATTTATTGTTAAATTAAACACTGTTTAATTTAACTGGAACTGAACCGCTCAAGCGACAAAATGAAATCAAGGTGAGTTAAACTCACTCAGTTACCCTTTTTATATTTTATATAAATTGGGTATTTTTATTTTGTGTGCTCTGCTTGCCAATGGTTGACTGCTTTGCTAGTTATCTAGTTACTGTTGATTTAACCGATGAAATTAAACTGTGTTTAATTTCAGTGAAATATCAAATCGTTATTTTTAACGATTGGTTCCAATAAAGGTAACTCACCTTATTGGTCACGTTTATTTATAAACGTGTTTTAAATTGTTGAACTATTTGAATTGCTTGCAGTTGATGTTGAATGGTTGCTATTTAGTGTTATCAGTTAAACAAAACTGAACGGCCTGATTTGAGATAACCATTTGGATACAGGGAAGAACAGGTTGGAGGGATCCAACCGGATTCCTCAAATGTATTAATTATTTTCATATGATCATATATGAACTGATCTGTTTGTGTGATTGATTTGATGGTTGAGTATTGACTGAATATTCAACATCTGTTTGGTTTAAAACAATGGGCGATATTGGTTAAGTGTTTGGCAGAGTATGGCCTTTAAAAATCAATCGGTTTATAGATATGGATTCACCGTTAGGTGAGTCGATAAAAGTGAAGTTATAAAGTTTATTTTATAACTGGACTCAGATCTTGAAATATATTATTTGAATAAAGTATAAAAGGGAACTCAATAAATATTTTATTTATTTAAGACCTTGATTTAGGGTTGGTTCATTTTATAAAGTATATGCTGATGTTAATCAGATATTCAAGTATGAAGATAAGAAATGAATTGAAAGGGTTAAACTTTGATCATTGTTTTGTAAAGAAAACAAATAATTAGAATTTATTTAAATTAATTATATTTTGAATTAATTTAAAGCGAGGATTGTTGAAATTGGTTAATAAGATAATCAAGTTTTTGAGTTAATTAAATCGACCGTTTGGAATTAGAATTGTTTATCAAGTTAATGTGTTTTGACTAAAATAGTTAAATATTGTTTGAATTTAAATAAGGATAAAAGGGATTAACTACTAGAGTAGTTAATGTTTGAAATGAGTTATTATTTTAATTAATAATGAATTTAGGAAAAATATTTTTAAATGGGAATTTATTTAAAAAGTTACCGAATGTGAGATGCAAGCCAATTGAATGGTAAAAGGAAATAAACGTACTAAATTATATGAATTAAGTGAAAGGAGATTACAATAAAAAGGGTTTATTATAAACCAGAGGTTTTAAGAGAGATTCAAAGTGTTAAGACGTTAATTTTACATTAACGTTATTTGAAAACGAGATCTAGTAAAAAGGAGAATTTTAAATGAAATTTCAAAATGGGAAATTGAATATATTTATTCGAGATAGAATTATCCAAACATAATTATTGGGCTAAGTTTCCATTTCGTACGACTGTTAGCGTAATTCGCAGGGCTGCAGATAGCCTACGGCGGTCGGATGTTTCCTGAGGGAATCAGGCGTAACCATTGTGATAGCTGTGATCTAGAGTCACGCGAATGGAGTTAAGACGAATGTTAATAAATCGAATTAGAGTTATTCAAATATCGTATTTTTGAATATTTAAAGAGTTAGAAGTTTTAATTTAACGAAAAGGAAATTAGATTGTAAAAGGCCAAATGATGCTAAATACTGATCCAGTGAACTCATTGGAGTGTCATGTTTGAAACACTGTTTATTTTGATAGTTAAAACACCGACTATCAAATCTGTCCAATACGATTGTTGGTACGGAAAGACCGGGATCGAATTTATATTCGAAAACCATTCCGTCCAACAAATACGTGAAGATCTCAAGAAGATGGTCGAGATGGAGCATTGAAGACCGTGGATCTTCATAAACGGAAGGACCACTAATGTTCTCTGCCTGGCAAGCAGAGATAAACTGTGATTCTGTCGTGGCTGGAATCTACGGGATTGCAAGGACTTCTCGCTACTGATCCATGGGGTGATTCCTATATGGATGCGGTAGGAGAGTGCCTTCGGTTCATCCTGTTCCTGGATGACGTATATGGACGAATGTCTGACAGAGTATTTCCAAAGGATCACGTACGTTGATTTCTTCAAACGTGCGATAGTTGTTGGCGGGGAATCGCCGTTCTCTAGCTTCCAACTAGAGTATTTTTGTGGACGTCAATTAGTGATATCTGACGGATCTGACGATGTGGCATTCAAAGTGAATGACGACCAGATGATCAAGAGTAATCTAGACCTCAAGCCTCATCAACCGGGAAATGACAAAAATCGGGCAGGCAGCATGGCTATGTGGGTCGCTCCCATTAGGGTGTATAATCACCTATCTAGAGGAAGTCCTATTTGTTTCTTAAATCTATGTTTCGATGCTGTCCCTTGTCGGGAGGCGGTTGCTGATCCCAACCGTCGGTGATATACATTCGATACACTCAAGCGAAATGAGTGGTCGGTCATGTGAGGGCCGGGTTGCAAGACGTTCTTGTTGAACCCAGTGTATTCGTCTCTAGAGATACACTATCGGAAGGTGGACCCATACCTTGTCAAGGTCGGAATCCAATCTCCAATAAGCGCCTGCGGGTTTTGATTGTATACTATATATGTGGAGCGTGAGATGCAAGCGTTCCACTAGATTGTTATTTACTTGTATTTAGACATTATTATAATATCAGACAAGATATTGGTTTCAAACTATTTTGGGTTATCGTAAGGTAAAAACCGTCCGTATTTATGTGTGGATTTGGTCTTACGATTATCCTTTTCTTTTGAAAAGATTTTGAACTTAAAAATCATGATTGGATGGTTCACCCTTATCACTGTGCGAGTTTATCTCACTCTGGTTCACCAGACTGACCCGGTGTTTTGTAAATGCTCGGGTTAGGCCGGGTTGTACAGGTTCAGGTTATCGACTGCTGTGAAGAGACAAGCTGGGAGAGTCCAGACGTATGATATTACTATTCCGCTGTGTGTTATATGAGGACAGATTAGTATCACTGTCCAGATGTGTACTCTGATATTGTAAGTATTTCGAAAGCTTTCAATAAAGGTTATTTCTGTATTATATTTTGTTCCGCTGCGATGTGAGACTCTGTGTGGTGTTGCTTTCTTCTTCTTCTTCTATTCTAATATTTCTATCTTATCTATTCTCACCCTCTAACTTCTTTCTATTAATGATCTGGAATGTTCGATGTCTGAATAGTCAACATGGTAGTTTGATGTTGATTTTCGGAGTCGAAAATCCCGGTTCGTTACACCCACCATCCAACCAATTTTACTTAACCTCAACTTTAGTTCATATTCATACAATACCTATGGATTAAAATAGGTTAAGCAGTCCAATTCACTACCATGTTCATTTATGGTTTATGATGGGCTAGACCTCCTACATTAGGCCTACAACTTGTGGATGCTGGATATACCGGTCGGGTCCGGGCAGACTTCTTCCACAAGTTGGGCTTAACCTCATGTCATAGCTCGTTTTGTATTTACGCACTTAGACCTCTCATATTAGGTTCAACATCAGTGGCTGCTGGATATGCCGGTCGCGTCCGGGCAGACTTCCACCACTAATGCAACCTAACCTCGTGTCTAAGCATTATTAGGGCTCCATTATTTTAGGCATATTCAATTAAATTTCCCTATTCCAAATATAGACTTTCATGCCCCCTTTCAATTCATATTTACAATTATCCTATTTCAATTATAGGTTTCCATGCCCTAAACCAATATTCACATGTGTTCCAGTTTATGTCCCAAATTGACATTTACATATGTTGCAGTCTATGCCCAATTTCATAATTACATATGTTCCAATTTATACCCCATTCAATATTAACACATTCCAATACAAATTTTACCCAAACTCATGTTCACCTATTTTTCAATATATTCCTTACTTCATGTTCATATTATCCAATATAAAATATCCCCCCCATCCATATTCATAAATTTTTCAATTTTATGCCCAAATTTACATTCATAATTTCCAATACCAATTATGCCCCAATTTATGTCTTTCCCAATTTCTCATGTTCGCATTTTTCAGCGTTAGGATTAGGCTCGAAGGTAGCCTTGCTATATAAAAATAATAAAAGGAAAAGAGGGAGAGAAGAGAATCAGAACATGCATAATAACGAATCAATAATAGGCATAAAAATGAATGGGCATATTATGGCAAGATTAGACTTGGTGACAATATAAACATATAAGAATAGATCTGATGAATATGTCATAATAGAACTGATTATGCACCGATTCAAGATCTAATTTTTATATACATATCACGATAACTGTTTAAATATTTAGATCTAAAAATAACATGAACTCACAGTGAATAGATCTAAGGAAATGGATCCAAATTACTGCGAAGAACACGTTGAATTTGTTGTTGTAGCAATCGTTGAATTTGTATAATGCTTGTTGAATTGGTTTTGGAGAAGACTAAGTCATTTAATCTACATTGCAGTAGAGCTCCACCGTCGCCGCCATTTTCAAATAAACAAAACCTAGGGTTAAGGTCCTTTATATAGCCTTAGGATCAATGAATCTTGCTCAGAAAGGTATCCAGATACAAAACAAAGTATTTCACCCAGATCTGTTCAAGGGTGGGTCGACCCCCCTTTGAGTAGGTCGACCTATGGGTCCACCCCCCTTTGGGTGGGTAGACCCACCAGGGCAGGAAATATGCCGCCTTCCCAAATTTTGAATTTTTTAAATGAATTTCGAATTTTTGGACCCATTTTTGAATTTCTGAACCTATTATATATATATATTCTTCCAATGCGTAAAAAAACTTCAAACCTTAATAACTTCTTTATACGGTGTAAGTTTCACGCAAACCAAATGTCTATCTTGACCAGAATTCCGAGATGGACGTAATGGCGTAGTCCGTTTCACTTAATTTGGATTATCAAAATAAGGTTTTCCTTAATTCATTGCTAATAGTGTATTTCACACTAATTATTCTTTAATTCATTATTTTTGGTGTCGTTAAAATTTCAGGGTGTTACACTAGCCTATATTACACAGCAAGTGAAGTACACTGCCTATCCTTTCAATATCCATCGCCAGCATTCGAAGTGAAAGAAGAAGGTGATAAGACACAATAACTACGAAGTGATACTGTAGCTCCCCTATGTATTATCCCAGCTACATATGCCAATACAGTTCGGTGAAAACACTTTGATCTTATCACTTCCGTATCTTCTATAAATACTCTATTGGGTAGTTCCTTGCTCTTCATCTTTTTACCGTGTTCAAAAAAATGAAACCCCACCTCTAGCATATATTCAAACCGAGCCTCTCTCTTAAATAAAATGAAAATAAAATAACAACCATACAGTTGCTGAAGCCCCGCTGTAAACACCGAGGCCAAGAAGACCAACAGGGTGGCAAACTTGGGATAATCGCCGGCATGCCAGAGTAGAGACGAACGGTGCGAGAACGGGAAGGTGAGGACGGTGTTCCGAATGATGGTGACGTCTTGATGATCTAGAAGGCGGAGGGGAAGGACTACGAATATTTGAACGTCGATCATGCATGCGGCGTGGACCAGCAGTTCTAAATGGATTCGGAAAAATTGCAAAGAAGTTGGGGAGAACGAAAAGGTTCATTTTATTTGGACAGGCTTTTTTCAATTACGTGTGTAAGTTGGTACTGAGGAAGGTAGCAGTGGAAATGATTGTGGTGCATGGGAAGGAAATGAAGTGGATACAGTGGTGCGCGTTTGGGAAGTAGCGTAAGAAGGATGAGGGGAGTTTCAGCCAACTGTTTTGGTGTGGAAAGAACGTGTGGAGACGTTGGGGGCAGGTTCGTGGATTGCACAATAGTAATGTGGGCCGACAATGGAAGGTTAAGCCCATATTAAAAGTAAATTAAAGTTGTTTTAAAAAATGAAATGTTTTAATTTGCTGCATGGGGCGAAACGTGGGGGAGAAGGAATGTGAATGGGGGCAGCCAGTTTAAACTTTACAAGATGGAAGTTGGATGCTTCCAGGCGGGGAGAAAGGGGACATGCGCGGCCTTTGGGAAGGAATGAAGGGACGTGACCTTAGGAAAGAGGTGGGCTTCCGAAATAAATAGTGGAAGTTTGTAAAAGAGGATTTCAGAAACAAAAGGAGCGAAGTATAGAAGAACCGGTCCAACGTTTCATAAGAGAAGAAACCAAAGTGCAAACAGTAACGCATGTACATATGTTAAATCAGGTAATTGATAATTATAACAAAATTTGCAATTAGGTTAATATTGAAATTTGTTTAATTAAGAATAATTATTATAAACGTGTGACTTATCATTGGTCATACGTATACAGAACTGAATGAAAACAAACGAAGGCGTTGGAATCGAATCGACGAGCACCCCATTTTGAAGCTGGAATGGACAAAGCTGGACGCAACCGAGAGTTTTAATTATATTATACACTTGTTTAATTTAATTAAAACAAAGTTGTGTTGATAACGAATTAAACCAATGTGAGTTAAACTCACTTAGTTCTCCCACTTACATTTTTATAAGTTGGGTTTATTATTTGTGTGCTATGTTTGCTAGTTATTTGTTGATTGGTTGACTGCTTGAATTCATGATGAATATTTTCATACAACTGAATTAAATTAAATGCTCATTTAATTTAATCGAAAAAAATCGTTATTTTTAACGATTATTTCCAAATAAGGTAACTTACCTTGTTGATTATGTTTATAATAATATAAATGCGTTTAAATTAAACTTGATGCTTGAATTATTATTATTGGTTGACCACTATCAGTTGAATTGATTGCTTATTTGCATATGAACATTATATGAACTGTTAAATCCATATGATTGGATTATTGAACTGGTTATTGATTGTTAAACCCATACGATTGGATTATTGAACTGGTTATTGATCGTTAAACCCAAACTCAACATTAGTTTGGTTATTAATCAATGAGTAATATTGGTTGAGGAATTTATAGCAGATGACCAATAAACAAACTATTTTATAATGATTGATTTACCTTCAGGTGGATCGATAGAAATGAAGTTATGAAGTTTATTCTATAACTGAATATAGATTTTTAAATTATGAAGTTTGTAAAAAAGAAAATAAACCAACCATATATATAAATTATGTATTTTAACCACCAGTCACCATTTTTGTACTAAAAAAATCTGTCGTGTGCGAAGCACGTGCTTCATCTAAATTATTAAAAGATTTGTAAAGTAAATTCTTATATTAATAAGATCGATAGGCAAGTAAGTAGGAATTAATGTGCCTATTAATAACTAAGATAAATTGTTAAAAGGAGATTATATTGAATTGATTATTATTTTAATAATCAAATGGGATTATTTAAATAATTGAATTTAAATAGGAAGATGAATCGAGATTGGATTAACGAGTTAATCATGTTAGAGTTGACCAAGTCAACTGTGTTATCAAAAATGAATTTTTTATATGAATTTATTTATTAATGGAAATATTTATTGGTTAAGTAAACATTTCAAATATTGATATTTGATTATCAATTATTTAATAATCAAAGTGGAGATCTTAGGACTTAAAAGAAATAATGGAAGTCTATGAAACGATAAGGCCTATTTAAAATAAAATGATAATTTTTAAGCAAATTATATCAATTATAATATAAGCTAAGTTTAAATTGTACTTTTAAAGTGAATTATTATTTGGAATTCTATTTAATTGGATCTTATTAAATCCAAGTGGTGCGTCATTTTAAACCCAAGTTTGTCTGAATATATTATTGAAACATGGTTATTAGAAATGGCATTTGAATGAAATATTAGCCAAAATATGAAATTAAAGAATTAGAACTTAACTTGAGATCGGTTGAGATTCATGATTTTCTAAATGTTGATCTGATGTTGGTTTCGGCCTTCAAGGTTGATATTGAGGGGATTATTTTCTTACTGATTTACGGTAAGGAACTGATGAAGTTATGAAATGAAAATTTGAACAGAAACCAAGTTTGAATTAAAGTGGTCAGACGAGTTAAGTTATAAAGATGCGATTTAAATTTGCCATATTAATAAGAGATGAGATTTCGTGAAGGGATAACTAAAATGGGATTTGTTTCGTTATTGGAAATGAATATGGGGTTTTGGTATTACAATTGATATTTATCTTAAGGTAAGAACGATGCTGATCAAGGTCTGAGAGGTAATTAAACTATCCCAACTTGAACAACTTCAGGATTATCGAAGGATGATATTAGCCGTAATGGTGAAGATGTTAGCGTAAATTATTTTGGGGAAATAATAGTGTAACGTTATTTGAATGATTTGGGGATATATAATAGGATTCCGAAATAAAAGGAAATAAAAGGGGCTTGAGAATGTGAAATGATATTTCTGTAATAAAAACGAATAAAAGGATATTTGAGAAAATATAACGATATTTCAAAGTAAAAAGATGAGATTTAGAATGAGTTTATTCAAAAAGGGTAAGCAACAATTATGGTGTTCAAATAATGGAAATAAAAGGAGATTTCGTAACGATTGTTTTACGATGATAAAGTAAATGGATTCTTCAAATTATAGATAATAAGTAATGTTATGTCAAAGGGATTGAAATGGTAGTTAACGGGAAATTGGATATGATTTTAAGATTTTTTTCTAAGTATATAAATGAAACGATTTAAGAATATTTTTATATTAAAACTGAGATATTATTATGGTATTAGAACTAATATATTATTTTAAAGCACAATTGATGTTGTATACTAAACCAATGGATCTGTTTTATTTTTATGATAGTTTATTTTGATAGCTAAATAACCGACTATCAAAATCATGCCAATGCGCTGTTGGCATGAAAAAACCGGGATTGAATTTATATTCGAAAACCATTCCGACCAATAAATACGAATACGTCGAAGATGGTGATCGAGATGGAGCAAGTGAAGACCGTAGATCTTCATAAAATAGAACAGATACTAAAAATCTCTGGCTGGTCCCTAGAGATATAGTATGATTTTATCATGGTTGAAATCTACGGGTTGTAAGGACTACCCGCTACTGATCTATAGGGTGATTCCTAGGATGTGGTAGGAGGTTACCTTCGGTTCATCCTGTTCCTGGATGACTTGTATGGACAATGAAAATGGTGGTCAGATGTTCTAAAAGTCGATTATAACCTTAAGCCTCATCAACCAGGAAATGACAAAAATCGGACAGGCAGCGTGGCTATGTGGATCGCACCCATTAGGGTGTAAAATCACCTATCTAGAGAAAATCTATTTCATTCTTTAATCTATTTTCGATGTTGTACCTTTTCGGGAAACGGTGGGTCGCACCCAACCGTTGGTGATATACATTCGATACACTCAAGCGAAATGAGTGGTCGGTCATGTTTGGGCCGGGTTGCAAGACGTTCTTGTTGAACCTAGTGTATTCGCCTCTAGAGATACACTATCGGTAGGTGGTCCCTTATCTTTTCATAGTCAGAATCCAATCTCCAATAAGCACCCGCGGTTTTTTTTGTATACTATATATGTGGAGCGTGAGATGCAAGCATTCTGCTAGACTCTATTTATTTGTATTTATAAACTATGATAATATCAGAATAAGATATTGATTTCAAATTGTTTTAGGTTATCGTAAGGTAAAAACCGTCTGTATTTATGTATGGATTTGGTTTTGCGATTACCCTTTTCTTTCGAAAAGGTTTTAACTTCAAAATCAAGTTGGATGATATTATAAACTTAGCGAGTTTTTCTCACTCTGGTTCACCAGACTAACCCGGTGTTTGTAATGCTCGGGTTAGACCTGGTTGTACAAATTCAGGTTATCAGATGCTATGAAGTCCAAAGACGAGCTGAAGGAGTTCAGACGTATGATGTTATACCGTTATTATTCCACTGTGTGTTATATATATGAGGATAGGTGATTATAACTGTCTAGGTGTATTGATGTACTCTGATGTTGTAAGTATTATTTCAAGCTCTCAATAAAAGTTTTCTATATCATATTTTGTTCCGCTGCGATGTGAGACTCTGTGTTGTGTTGGTTCTTCTTATTCTTCTATTCTTAATTTTCTTTTCTTTCTTATCTCACCCTCTGATGTCTTTCTAATAACAATTTGGTGTTTTCGATGCTTGAATGTTCGACATGGTGTTTTTGTGTCATTTTTTCGGGATCGAAAATCCCAGTTTGTTACAATTTTGCTCCATCATTAACCCTCTTCCATGAGTTAAATCCATCTAAAGTTAGGGTGGATTGTACCCCAGATGATCTTCTTTTCTCTCCAAAAAGATAGCAAGGAAAACAGTATGCTCTATCATTAGTAGAAGAATACTCCAACCAAGGAAATTGTTGGAATCACATAGCTTGAAATCAATGATATTTCTTTCGAACAAGCGTTTTAGGGTATTCAGCCAATTTAGGATGATACGGTCCTAATTTAATATAAGCTCATCGAACCTCATCTCTTTCAGTAAGAGATTCAATTTCACAAATCGGCGATCGTAATGCTGGATCTCGTTCAAGTGTTATTGAATTAATTTAAGGGATAGTGACTAAAGGAGGTTGAATATAAAATTGAGAATTGAATTGAGGTGTATCAGCTTCCAACATTAAATGCTCATTTGATGATCCATCATCATTGCTCTTTTTAAAAAAAAGATAAAGAAGAGTTTTGGGTTTCTTGCTTAATTATTTGTTTGACATTTTAATACAACCTAATGACCTATTAAACATTATATGAAGTAATTAGCAAAGTTTGACATTATCAGGTTTAATAGAATAACAAACAAACTAAGGTACTATTGTAATATTTTTATTTAAAGACAATTAGACAAATGAACTCAACAAGATAATTGAATTTCCTCTTTGAATAGTATCGACCATTTCAGTTTTTAAAACTACTTTACGCAAAAGCTCAGATTATTTAAAATTTTACCTAAATTGGTTTAATCTATCGAGCTGAGCTACAATTCAGTAATACCTGAACAATTCAAATTGGTTTAACAGTCACAAACGGAGAACAATTCAAACTGGTTTAACGATCACAAATGGAGAACAATTCAAATTGGTTTAACAATCACAAACGGAGAACGATTCAATAATACCTGAATTGATTAATCTATCGAGTTGAGCTGCAATTAGGAGAACAATTCGGTAACACCTGAAATCACAAACGAGGAATTTTTTTAGGGTTTTTCCTTCAAGTAATCAATTTCTAATCTAATAATTTGAATGAGAATGGAAATCGCCTGAATTGATTAATGTGGAATCTGCTGAATTGAACATGTCGTATTTTTTTTTCTTTCTTTAATGCGAAGGAAAAGGAGAAAACGAGGAGAAGTGGAGTCGATGAAATAACTCGTTCTGTAACTTCGGTTTTTGCCCTTCCTCCTTTCAATTTTGGGCTGGGCTAATTTACTGCGTAGCAATTTTTTTAAATTCCAGGTTGCTTTTTTAGGCTGGGCTACAGCCCAGCTGAGCATACTTCTCATTCCGCCTTTGATTGTATGATGTGCAAAATTGGCATGTTATGACATATTTCATAAGATTAACAGCAAGATAATAAGAAGAATCTAATGTAAAGAATGAAACTAAATATCTTCAAGCTTGATTTCATCTTTGTTTATACATCAAATTTTTGAATAAGCCAACATTTTATGGAGACTCATTATTTTCATCCAGGTAAATCAAGTTGGATATATGAAAAGTTCGGGAAGGAACACATACAAAAATGTCTAGTTATATAATTAAAATGTCTGTTTATGTATTACACGTAAATTAGAATAACCTCTATCTAAAACATCAACGGAAACTGAGTATCTATCGGTTTAAAATACTAAATGAAAAAAGTAATCTTATTCTGCCTTATGGTTAAAAACGAAGATTTTTTCAGAAAACTTTCGTAGTTTATTACTAGCCAGACATAACCATAAATTGCATGGTAACTAAAAAATCAACTACAAAATCGGGCAAAATCACATTTGTAAAATAATAACACGTTGGTACCGTTAGCACCAAAAAAGTTCACCTCAGTTTCTCCATTTTTTAAAATCAGATAACTAGACCATGTAAATAGCAAAAATACCCATAACCAAGAACAAATGCGAGGAATATCTATACCCACAATCAAAAATAATGGCAAGAGGAAGTACTGTTCGTGGAAAGGTAATGTAGATTTGTGAATTGTAAAAACAAACAGCTAACAATGAAAGTATTCAAAGCAATGATCTTTACATCGATTACCTCGATCTATGGATTTAGGCCCTATGAACAATGCGGAAGGAGCCAGTTTCGATGAAGTAAAGTAGATTGATGATGGTGACGTGCAGTGATTTTACAAAGTGGACGGGAAGCAAAGGACAATTGAATTGAGCAAGAGGTAAATTTTGATGAAAGAGGAAAAAAAATGAAATGCTGGATGGAAAAAGGAGGCTAGGAAAAATATGACAGCGTGTAAACAAAATGTCAACCCTAGAATTAAGAAAGAAAAGAAACATATAATATTTATTGCACTTAAGCTACAAACATTACCTATAATTGCAACTAAAGGCAGGTTTTTTTGTAGTGGAACACCAAGAATTTATATTGGTTCATCAAGTTGTGCCTATGTCCATTGTGAGGTAATCTTTATTGTTTATACTTTAAGATTACAAGAATAGTCTTTTTAGGTTACAGATATGAAAAGAAAGGAAGTGAAGTGCTGGCCATGGAATACATTCTTACTAATGAGAGTCCTGAGGGAAATCCTTAAGCCTAAAAGGATCCCAAGCCCAGAAGATCTCTAGAAATGTCCCCAAACCAAAATACTACCAAGCGAAGACAAAAAGAAGATCCATTTCTCGTATCCCGAAGCGGTATTTATAGGTGAGAATTAAAGGGACAATAGGTAGGTGAGCGGGAAGCATTGCCCTAGAGAGCCTACGACCCACAATTTAAAGTACCGAGATTTGTACCAAACCCAGGATGGGTGTTGACCCGGTATGACTAAGTGAATTTTGGGACCTTAGGCTGGCGAGTCCTCCTACTTGATTTACCCCACATTTTGGTGCTTTAATTCCATGCCAATTCCAAGTTGCACCAATTCCGGGATATGAAGTCGACATTCCGATCAGGGTACACGAACCAAAATACCAACCCAGGGATACGAAGCCAAAATACTGACCATTGAAGATTTAGAAGATTTTCACCAATCCTTAAACCTTTCATGATTTTTACTGACCCCAAAAGACTCCAGATAATTTCTAAGTACATGGGGAGTTGATTGGTGTAACAAACTACATTTTCTCTCTCTTCAAGTCGATAAATTTACCAACTCAAACCGTTCGAAACTGCAAATTGTTATTTGCCACGAGATTAAAATTAAATTATCACAAAATCACATACACCGAAACACAGAATATCCCACAACGGAAGTATAATTTACACAATAATACAAAAATTCCAGTTATACATATCAGAGTATTAAAATAATACAAATACAACTGAAGACTGAATATAGTTGTTTCTAAATGCATGAAGAAATAAAATAAACTGAGTACACAAGGATAGAAGATTAGACTCCAAAAATACCCGAGCTCCAACAAGCAAATCTCCAAAGCTGAAATACTCAGTTTGACCCGAGCATTTTGCAAGGAAAAAAAACAAAATTCTCGAGTCAAGACTAACATTCTCATATAAGTGAATCAACTCAAGGGATACGTTTAATAAAATGCATCAGTAACTCAAATGATTCTTGGGATTGCATCCTCTAAGTATCCGTGAAACCAATACATATAATAATACACTATTATAATAGTGTCTATTCAGTAAAGTAAATATAATAAAAATAACGTAAGCGGGATTACATTTTTACCCTTACACTGTTTACAGACTTTGTCATACACATTGCATATAAAACACCAGTATATCGGTAGATAGGGATGCGCCGTGATATGATAATGTTAAATCAAAATCGTAGGGGCCTCGATCAGGATAATATGACAAGGCACACGAGGCAATACCCAGGGTAGGATTCTACCAATTGCACTCCTAGACCGGTGGTAACGCATAGTTGCAACTATCGCCCACCTCGGAACACACTGCCATATTCAAATGTGTGCACCAATCGATCACAAAGTAATAGATATGGTTTCGAAGATGAGTGTCCGATCGGAAGTGCAACCTCACTTAATCATGGTATAACTCCTGCTTTATTCATTTTAATTATGACCTGAAGGTCAAGGCAATCCATCATCATTCTGTTTCTTCAAATCCAGTAATCTCTTCCAAACCATCCTACTTCATTCTGGATTCTCCATCACGTACACAGTTGTTAAAATGGCATCGGTATTGGCAAAGAATATGACAATACCGACTCCGGTCTTTTTAACAACCAAACATGTACATTTTTCACACCATGATCATTAAATTTGAAATCATATTCAAGTGTCACAAATCGGTAAATTTCAAGTATTGATTTGAAATCAATTACTCAAAATAATTCAGTAATAGTTTGTCCTAGACTTCAAATCATATATTTCAAAATTTTACTATAGAACAAATTCAAGTTTAGATTTCTATTTTTCACATGCCATTATTACTTGGAAAATTTCAATTAAATAACTTTGGATTTATTAGCTTGGATTGGACTGGGTTTTTATTTGATATGGTAAAATAGTTAAATTCATTCTATTAAATATATAAAAGTTAATATAAAGTAGTTTTTATTGAAATAGTTTTTAAATAGTTTTAAATTTTAATAGATAAAATAAAATATCTTAAGTGGTCGAAATAGTTTGAAAATAATAGCCAAGAAGATTTTTGTTTTAAGCAAGATGGTTTTATGTGACTAGTAGAAATCTAAATAGCCTTATATATATATATATATATATATATATATATATATATATATATATATGCACACATTATCCAATCTAGGCTAAACTACCTGTATTTCATATTTTGACTTATCTTTTATTAATGATTTCAAATTCTCATCCAAATCAACTTGCATTTAACAAGAACAAATTTCAAAATTTTAGTTCACAAATAAAAATTCATTTCTGTACCATATCGCTAATTTGGTTTATACCTTGCATTCTTAGCTTATTTCACTTTGTCACATTTCACAGTCATTTGTAGTTTACTTGTTAAGTGAATTCTCAAAACACATTACAAGCTTATTATTTCAACGAATAAATCTTATCTTATGTAAGCTTCGATAAAACATACCTTTCTATTGTAATTTTTTTTTAAACCAAGTAAAAATCATTTAATTCTTCCTTAATAAAAATTACTAAAGCTATTTATTTCAACCTTACTTCATAATAAGTTCAATCAAAAATTTCGAGTCAAATCTTTAAAACAAAAATTCATCATTCATTGTTTACCTATTAAGTACAACTTTCGAATCATACCTCTAAATTTCATTGTATAAGTTTTCCAAATAATTTTTTTATTAATTAAACTTAATAAAACCAAATCCTTTCATCTCAAAGTTTTAACCAAGTTAACATAGCATTTAACTCTTCCTTATGATAAATTTAACTAAGTTTATTAATTTATTGTACATCGTAGATATTATTTTGTAATTTATATATATTTTGGAATTTATATAACTCTTTGCATGAAAGTTTCTAAAGAAATGTTTACATTGTTTTTACTTATTTTTTAAATTTATAATTTATTTGTTCATGCAACTATATAAGTAAATAATTTGATCGATTTGCAAAGCTTGACTATCCATATAAATTCTAGATGTTTAGATAAATTCATTGGTATGATAGTTTATCTCCCAAGTCTAAAGTTGATCATTAAATGAATATATAACGGAGTATGTTCCCTACTTACATGCCAAATGTTTTCAGTATTAAGTCCACATCCAATCGACCATCGAAATAAACAGAATAAAACCTCATGACTCAGAAGCTATAATGTAAAGACCTTATACAGAAAAAAAGAAACCACTACGAAATCCTTGTATGGTTTAGTCCCATATGATGCATCTTGGTCTTTTTCAAAACATTAAAGATCAATATAGAATCTCATCAAGTATGTTCAAAATAACTAACTCAACTCATGGGATTTTCCCTTCCACTATAAACAGAATTATGCCAAGTTATTCTATATGATACACATGATAAAATGATCAGAACCAAAACTCAAGTATAAGAAAATGACGCTTATAAAAATTACGAATATGTTCCAAAAATAAATGATAATGAAATAATACGTCACAGATTTCATGAAAATGGTAAATAATAATGAAATATGTTTATTAAAACTGACTAAATAACAGTTGACTTAATATCCATAAAAAACATGGTTATGTCAAATGCATCTTCAATTATTTACCGTAGAGTGAAATGAACAATAATGAATAAAACATATACTAATTTTATGAAGGAAGCGATGAGGAAAAGCACAAGATGATTACATGCAAAGATTATTGATTTTGGTAAGAACACATTTTCACTTTCTTATGGAAGGGTCCAAAAATATGCTTATAGATGTAAAAGACACGTGGTGAGACCATACCCACGTACGTAATAAAGTTGTTAATGGTGAAAATAAACTTAATATACTAAAAAATAATATGTTTATTTAAGTTACTTAAATTTTAAATTTACATATCTGTGGACATTCGTTTGACTGTACACTTTCATAATTGAAATCAGTATAGTTTCAACCCTTTATGATCATGAAAGATATTCAAACCATAATCAAAGTTTGTATTAATATAGAAAGTTAACATTAGACACTGAACACGGTGTAACTGAAATTATTGTACAGTTTTTTATTCTTTGGATCATCACAAAATTGAAATTATTGTACAATTGCAACTATGGAATATGTATTAGATACTTAATAAAGTTGTCTCTGTTTATCTTAATTTTTGTAGCGTAAAATAGTGAAATTTTTTAATCAATAAATTTATATTAATAGTCCAATGCACCATTATTGGTGTTAATACAGTAAATAAACTTGATATTAATTGTATAGACTTACATATTTTGTCATACATTTATAGTAATTAAGTTATATTTGTTGTAAGTATATTAATTAAAAAACAATGAAAAATGAAACTTTGAAAAAAATCCATAGTCAGCAGCGATGAAGATCAATAAATGTGTATAATATGCATTTCCCATTATAATATAAATGGTGGCATGGTAAGGCCAATAATATGAACGTAGAACTTAAGTGATCAAATTGAAAAGGTAGAAAGAAGAAAGGGAAAACATGGCCAAACCTTACATACAAAACTAAAAGCTAAAAGAAATATTGTTTTAGCCTATGAGAAGAAACAAAAAAAAATCATATATGAAACATTCAAAGTCCAATGAATCTGCTTACTACAAATAGGTGTAGGAGCTCAAAGTGAATGACCATACAAAAAGATCCAAAAAGGCATACTGCAGATGAGTACCGGGAGAATAATCTGAACTTAATTTGTCAACCTTTAATTACTAAATACACAGTTCTACCCGAAAGCACCTAAAAATGGTATGCCCAATGAGTTAAATATACTGGCATATTTAATACTTGTAAATTTAACGCAAAATCAAAGGTGAGCACTATGTGCGTTTGTGTGCATCTATACTTAAACATGCTTCCTGGCCTATGGGACGTGGATTAGTTGAACCATTATAATAGAACTGCTAGATAATGAGGTACTTACTGTGGTTACAATCAACCATCAAAATCGAAGCTGAGAGTAGATTGTACCAGTCCAAAATATTTCATCCCAATCACGAAGGTTGTGAAATAAAACTCATATTCCTTACTTTTTAAAATGCATCACATCAAAAGATTAAAATATACCATTGTAGCTTTCACTCTAGGAGAATGCAACTAACGTTAAATGGAACGCGCCTTTACAAAAGGAATTGAAAACACTTAAACATGTATATATGAATTATTTAAAGCAAAAACTACTTCCTGAAAATGAAACCTGGAGTAAACGCTTAAGCAGAAAGACAACAGACTTTTTGCACAGGTTGCTGCAGAAACGAAATCGAACAAACTTCGTATAAAACGTGTAAAAAATGTAGAAATTTCTAAAACTGCAATGGCAGTTGTTAATGAAGGAAGCAAATAGTTATAAAGACAATTAGCGAAAATAAATCAGAGGAAAAAAACAACTCAACATCTAAAATGACATGATCTGTTGTGGTGAAAAAGATGGCCAGTAGTAAAACGTATAAAATATGGCATGCAAGAGCGTCATTAAAATTGCCACATCACATGCAACAACATGTAAGCAAATGCTATTGCAAAAAAAAAAAACTATACACCGCCCAAATTGATGGTGAAAGAACAAACAAATACGATTATGGAATCTCAATTTGATAGTTTAATTGTGAGACAACGCAATATGCTCGGGCAGTCATAGATTTTAACATTTGGAAAAGATATAGGCTAGATGTAGGGTGTATAGGGATTCTAACCGCATGCTGAAACGTTTTAAACTCATCAAAGGTATGATGTATTGAGATGCTAACCCGAATTGAAGCGGATGACAATCAAATCTGGTGGAGCGATGCTAGCATGGAAAGCTGCCTCAAATCAATACCGGCTGAAGAATGCTAAGAGTAATCTAACATAGCGAAATTGATCAATCTCAAGACTGAAATAAGAACTTCACCTTAAGGAGAGATACGAAGGGGAAAGTTATACAATAACATGAGCGAGTTAGCTATTAGGCAGAAAGGATTTTAGTCGGATCAGGTCGACGTGAAATCAGAAAGCATGAATTTTTGAGAAGACGACGAAAAAAAGGATATGGGAAGAGGGCGGCGGTAGGTATTTTGGTAGCAGGGATTTGAGAATTCATTTTAAGGGTATAAGCGGTCACTAAAGAGTTAAGGACGGTTATTCTACTGGATGGCGAAGATTGAAATGCTATACACGTGTCAGCTTGTGAATTTTTTGAAGTCTCTGGATTTGAAAGGTCTTCGTAGAAAGATTCTGCTTTTATATAATATAATAAATATACACACACAAACACACATTATCCAATCCTGGCTGAACTACCCGTATTTCATATTTTGACTTATCTTTTATTAATGATTTTAGATTCTCTTATAAATCAGCTTACATTTAACAGGAACAAATTTCAAATTTTTAACTTAGAAATAAAAATTCATCTCGCCAATTTAGTTTATACCTTGCATTCTTAGTTCATTTCACTTTTTACATTTCATAGTCATTCGAAATTTCATGTTAAGTGAATTATCAAAACATACTACCAGCTTATTATTTCAACGAATAAATCTTATCTTATATAAGCTCCGATAAAACAAACCTTTCTACTGTGAATTCTTTAAATCAAATAAAAATCATTTAATTCTTCCTTAAGAAAAATTGTTAAAGTTATTTATTTCAATCCTTACTTCATAATAAGTTTAATCGAAACATTCGAGTTAAATCTTAAAATAAATCATCATTCACCATTTACCTATTAAGTACACCTTTCGAATCTTACTCCTAAATTTCAAAATTCATTATATAAGTACTCAAAATAAACTTTTATTAATTAAACTTAATAAAATCAAATCCTTTCATTTTAAAGTTTTAACCAAGTTAACATGGCGTTTAACTCTTCCTTATGGTAAATTTTACTAAGGCTATTAATTTTAAAAAATTGCACCATCATAAGTTTTGTTAAATAAAAATAATAATATTTAACCCCATCTTTAAACTCGAAATCATTTTTATTAACAAAACCATTTTATATTAACTTATTATATAAATTTAGTCATACTATGCTAAATCGGTTTTACACTGCAAAATTTAGTTAAATTAAATCGCATATTCAAATTTTAACCATTATAAATATCTTTAAGGCACCATTTCATCTAGTCAAATTTTACTTAACCTTATAAACTCAAGTTAAATTTATTTCAAACATTAATCTAAACTCAATATTAAATTATATTCCAAAAATCAATTGATTAAAATCGATATATACTTATACGTTATACAAAATAGTTTTAATTTGACTATGCGTTCGTATAAAATTTCCTATCCTATGCACATGTGAATCGCGTATATATCATTTCAACCCGTTTACTAAATTTTTCGGGTATATATCACTTCAACCTGAATCCCATTTCAATTCAAATTATGTTCCTAAATCTATACAATCCTTCGGGTGTGTATCATTTCAACCCATAATGACTTTTCCTAAATATACAGGGAACTTGCAAGGTGATAACAATTCAAACATAGCATAACATCCATTGCATCCATATTGTGTTATATATCGATAATGTGCGTGTCACATGTGCACAACCAATAATTATGGGTCTTCTATAGCAATCCTAGCATTTCATTCAATATTACATATTTATAATTCACTTAATGATAAGCTATATAATTCACTTAATGATAAGCTAGTCGTGAGCAAGGGCAAAATCACCTTTCGTGGCTTGAGGAAACTCAGACAACACAGTGGACAGACTTGATGATGGATACGACATAATCATGCGATCACTCGAACTGGCACGACTAAACAGGACTAAATCATCAACGCTTGAATCTAAGCATAACAACGAGAAAACGGACAGAGCAACAATCCTACAAACAAGCACGACAAATCCAAATTAACTATGATCTATCGAATTAAAAGGACGATTCCCAAACTGATCGACACAAAAATGAGGGCACACAAGCGACCAAGTTGAAAGGAGAATTCAAAATCGAGTTCAACATGTCAGGTCAGGTTTGCAAACTCGACTTAAGCATAGTGCTCAGAAAATATGCACAATCATAACATGAAATTGGCAGTATCAAACTGGAAGCATAAAAGGACAACCTAACTATACACATGCAGTAAGGACAAGAGACACATGTGTAGCATCTTATTTATCATGAAAAAGGCAGAAATCATTTAATCAAATACCTAAAGAATGGTGCAACAAGCAGTAGAAAGGTGGGCAAGGAGAAATATAAGTACGTCATAGTCATGCCTAGGTTAAGTTTGAGCCGAAGGCTAGCTTCTAGCAGTTTGTCTTCTTTCGACGTGAAGGTTGCATTCGGTCCTGGGAGATATCACGAGCCATTCATTCGATGGAAAGGGGCCAGGCGATTCCTTGGGTTCGGCCTCCGCTCTAATCAATGGGTGGTGCATGAAGAAAAAGGACATGACCTTAGGTGGTTGATTCGAGCTTTATGCCGAGAAGGAGATTGGCTGCGACTAGGGTGCTTTTTTTGTGGAAATAGAGGAAAACCTAGGCGGCACGATTTGAAAGGGAAAGGTAACAGAACGAGGCAGGAGATAAGCAGAGGTCGGAGTCACGACAGGCACGATGGCGAAGTCGATGCGGCCACGGTGGGTACAAGAAGGAAGCGATTTAGAGAAGAAGTAGCGACCATTATTGACTTTTATTTCCTTTGTTTTTTTTTCGATTATGAGATAAAGATAAAAGAAGAAAGGGTCGGCAAACGAAGAAAAGAAAGAGAAATGTTGACACATGTATTACAACATCTGACAAGTTCGAGGCACTCCAAAAATGAGCATTCCATTTGCCCCTCGTGTAACCAAGCATTTCTATTAGAATAAGTGAATGAGAGGTAAGAGAATGAGTAGAGGGAGAGAGAAATGAGATATGTGATGGAAATCAAGGGGCATTTAGGGGTGCTGCACTATTTGGGGTGCCATTGAACATGTGTGTGTATATATATATAGGCAAGCGTTCAATGGCGCCCCAAATAGTGCAGCACCCCTAAATGCCCATGATTTCCACCACATATTCCGTTTCTCTCTCCCTCCACTACTTCTCTCTCCTTCCACTAGCATAATTTATAATAAATGAGAGGTAGAGAGGGGCGGCAATTGGGGTGTCATTGAACGCTCCTCATATATATATATATATATATATATATGAGGTAGGTTCAATGACACCCGTAACAGTGCAGCACCCCATTTAAGTATTTCCCCTTCTCTCTATTTCCACTCACTGTCTCACTTTCCATTCACTTTTAATATAAATGCAGGGCTGATATCAAGGGGCATTTGGGGTGCTCCATTTTGGGGTGCAACCGAAAGCTTTCCTATATATATATATATACATTGAGGTGATAATTGGATTAACTCATGCAAATACAACTACAAGCTATGGATAGAAATACATTTCCAACGTCGACTGATTTTGCGCGTTGTTAACCCGAATTTGAAGATTTGGGGCAGCACAACGCTCGAATTTCATGGTACGAAAAATGTTGTTACTCATAGAATTTTATCTAGTACTTTTAGTTCAAAATCGCTCGAATTCTGATACTGTTCAATTGTTAGCGATTCATTTACATGGTTAATAAATTTACAATGAACGGAAGAAATTTACCTATTTTATATGAAATTCATTCCTTCGCTATTTCTAATTAAACGTATTTCAAACATTAAATTTCATGATTTTATTTACTTAAAGTTAATTACAATATCGTTTGTCGCCACCTTAAATCAGTCGTTCAAAATCGATTTAAACGAAGCAAACGAAATTATACGTTTTTATTATTTTACTATTCATATTACTAATAAGTAATAGATTCAAATTTAAGAATTAATATTTTATAAATTATCGATTTCACGTTTGATTTTCAAACAATGAGTTTTAATTTAGCTTGTATTTCAAATTCTATATTCAAATTAAACATACAAATCTAAGATAATATTTGGAAATCCCAATTAAATTTCATGTTTGTAGCTCGAGTTCTAATTATAACATCCATTTACACTTTAAATTTTCAATAACTTTGCATATATAAACCTTGAAATTATTGATACAAGTGGTTTATATAGATCTCGGAAGTTGACCAAGAAAATATCGATCTCAAGATACTTGTGATGATCCCGGAACCCTCAAAGTCCCCACTTCGGGGAGTTGTGCCAACCTACTCCATGAGTTATACCGATCCCAACATACTTCACCTAAAGTCCAAATTTTGCGAACTCGGCGACTTCAACCAATTTCATGTGAGTTTGTCCGGGTATTCCCATGTCCATACTCAAGTCCGGAGCACTCGATAGTCAGAAATCCAATGTGTGACCGCCTTATAAAAAGACAGGTCAACGTTTATACTTTTATTTCTCTTTCGTAATAGAAATCTCTAGACTTTTATTCAGAACCATACATATTCACATAGGTTATTGCCCTTTCTAATTATAGTCCTCAATGATTTTGTTGAGATATGTTGACCCTAACCTTTTTACGAGCGTTGAGAGGTCAATTATTACCTATTGAGGAGAAAACAAATTAGCACACTTTTAAATTTATGTTTGAGTACAAAAGGCCATCTTCTAGGATTGCACAAATTTGAATGGAAAGAAGATTCATGTTTTGGATAGATTAAAACAAGTGAATTATTTGATTTAAAATTTTATATGGCTTTAGTTTTGGTGATTTCATTTCTGCATTAAATTAGAATAAAAGACTATTAGGACTTGGTGAATTGCTCCATTGTCCTTGCATTAAATCCAACCGCATGTGGTCCTCCGACGATAGTATTGATGTCAATCCCCTTTTCCTTTTGTTGGGCAGTGGCTCTTGTGGGCCCTTCATCTTGATTCGAGGTCGGAGCTCCTTGCCTCTATCCATCAGGGATACTTATACTCATCAAGTTTCGCACTCGCAATAGCTTTTCAATCGCGTCACTTAAGTTATAACATTCATTCATTAAACGGCCAAACGTTTCATGGAACAAACAGTACTTTCCAGTTTCAAGCTACTTCCTTATCGTGTCTCACGGAGATGGTTTCTTATACTGCATCACATTGCATGTATCGAGATATATATTCTCCAATGTATCATTTACATGTATAACTCTCGAATGATTGGAATCGGGATCGCTTCTTAGCATCGCCTCTCTGATTCCAACTTCCTTGGTTGCTACTCTTTCCCTGGCAATCATTCTTCTTATTTTTTTCTCGATGTTGACTTCCACATTCCCAGAACTATTGTTGGACTATCTCACAGCAATATTACTCTGAATTTCCTCCTTCACAGCCTCACTATACCTTATTTTTCGATTCAAGTATGTTCCTTCTTGTCGAAAACACATGTTTTCCTTTTCATAAAATAGTTCTATAGTCGTGGGAGGCTTTCCAATCAAATATTTACCGAATTTTGAATCCTTGTCCACACCATAAACTATTGTGATCAGAATGGTTTCCGGGTTAGGATTGTTCACTTCGGTGTCAGCCATACTAAAACAGTCGAGATATCCTCTCAAAGTATCTCCTGGGATTTGGTTAACCAAATAAAGCTCCATTACGTGCTTAGACTTTGATGCGTGTAATCAAAATTGAGTCAAGAACTTCTCTCTCAGGTCTTTGAAGGTCGGAAATGACCGGAGTGGAAGCCCGTTAAACCATATCATCGCCCCTCCTTCAAGATATATCGAAAGGCTTTACACATAATGGCATCAAGAGGTGCTGCCGTGTTCATGTACCACGAATATCGCATCAAACGATGTTGCGGATTCGTCCTTCCCGAGCAATAACATATTATGGGAAAATTAAACCATATTGGGAACCGAGCCTCCAAAATATCATTGGTAAAGGGAGCATGTCTATGATTTATGCCCCCAATCCTTATTAGAATAGCCCTTGCTATCATGCATAATCTACCTTATCGTTGCTTCTACCTCTACATTGGTCATCACACGTTCTAGTTCGGTATTCTTAGCTTGTCGAACTATTTCTATTACCATCTCGGACAACGTGGCCTGAACCACCATCCGGGCGGTACTTCGCTGCCGTCTACAGTCCCGGTCAATCAAAGGACGAGTGGGCAGAGGTATGGGAGCACAAGCAGTCCGGGAAGTGCCTTGTTCCCTAGGGTGCTCAAGAACGGTCAGCATTAGAGTGGATTTGACCAGGCTGGGATAATTAGGACTGAGCCGAATTGATGTATCTTCCCATGAAGGCAGTGAACCAAACCGGAGCTGATGAAGGTTTTCTAGCCTTTCATATGATCTCCTTTGGCGTGATGGTTGTTCACCTTCTTCAGATGAGGGCGAGTCTTATACTATTTGGCGAAGTGGTGGAGATGGTGTCCTTTGCCTTCGGAACTCCTCCCACTACCTAGCCATAGTGTCCACATCATTTCACAACGTAGAGTTGTCACGTCTTTAGGCATCTACAACTGTAGTGGTATTTTATAACTTGCTGACCAGACGTGCAAAATAATCTCCTGTGACAAATGCTAACGAAGAAGCTTGATCGGAAAATGGAGCAGCAGACTTTGCTATAGGACCGAACTGGATCAAATTAGATCTAGGAGGAGGGGTTCGAGCCAGGCTTGTTCGATCTGGGGACCTGCACTGGAACCATATGCGAAACGGCTACTGTGCGTCGCTGGTTGACGCTCCACGAGAGGCTTTATGAGTCCTATCTCCTTTAGAACCATGATGACTTCAATTATCGAAAATAACAAAAATATGGGATGTTACTTCGGACTTGTCGATCCAAATAGTAGACAAAAAATCCAAGGTTGAGAATTTAGATTTCTCAATGAAAGCACAAAAAATATTTGACTAAAAAATGACATAAACACCCAACAATTAAATTTTGTAGAGAAGAATGAAGAAATATCAAATGAGAAACAAGAAGAAAGAAACAATACACACAATTTATAGTAGTTCGACGTTAATGAGTCTGCTTCAACCGTATAATTCTTTGATTCACAAAGAAATTACAATTATAATGAGATATATCTCCAAACACTCAAGATACAACCCTCAAATTCTTGATTAATAATAATTCACTCAGAGAAATGATGTGAATTAATGTTGGGGAAGACTAGTTTACCCACGCATGAGATAGTAGAGTGCCGGAAGTCCTTGAAATGGCCTCAAAATAGTGTATTTATACTAACAGCGGCTGATCGGTTTGGATTTATGGCAGGAATGGTTATAGCAACGTGGCCCTCCGCCCGGATGTGTAGGAAACGAGTGGGAACGGTTATGTGGAAAATGTGGGATCAGATCGTGGGGCATGTGGTAGCATCCTCGGACTTACAGGAGATCATGGAATACACATTAGTAACATAGTAGCGGATATGGGCGGATCAAATGTTGGTCGGATCGAATATTCAAACCGTTTTCGTTCGAACCGAAGATGTTCAACCGACACCTCTTTTCTCTGTTCAATCTAATGAGTAGGAAGCTCTTCGAACCAGCTTTTCTTTGATCCAATCCGAAGCTAAATACTTAGGTAGGCATGGTTCTTGATGTCTAAAACTTGTGATTATAATCACTCGAACTTTGGACGACCTTACTATAAGGTTGGCTAACAATTGTTACTATTTAGTGTTCCATCATTTTGTTGAAATATAAATTTGTTCCCTACCAATTTTAAATATATTTATAATTATTAATAATTTTCGAAATATTTTATATTAAACCAATTAATAAATCGTCGTAATTCAATTATAAATATATTTTATTCAAATTGATACGCGTACAAACTCGAAATAGAAAGCAGGATTGTTGCAGATATAAGCTATGCATATAAAAGAAAAGTCAAGCTTATATATAGTGTGTACAAGATGTCTAGCGCTTTGCATTATCACATACTTGCACTGTATCGTACTGTGGGATAAATTTACGTTAAGATTCATCATCCACATTGTAATGTATTAAACCTATTTTGGAACGGTGGTAAGCATCACTCTATCGTTGTTATTAATATACCATTTCCAGTTGACTAAAGCTGGCTTTTATTTATTAATGTAAAGTAGTCAGTATGTCCCATTCATGTAATTACTAGTATAACCGTACAACAGTGGGGAAAACCGAATGTTAAATTGTTTATTCGAAAGATAAAATTTAGAAAAAATTTAGTTTGACAAAAAATGATAATGCATTTGCTCCATAATTATATACAATGTAAGATACTAGGAATACAAATATTAATAAAAATCTATAATAGAGAAATATTTACAATTAAATCATGAATGTGATATACAAATTTATACGAGCTACATCCATGAATAAAGTGTAATGTAATAGTAGGATTTTATTAATAACGTCCAAATTGTTTTTCTAAACAATATGTAAGATTCACATGTATAATTCAAAAGTTCATACCATTTTATGATAAAAATAATTATATTATCAGCAAACACAGTAAATAAGCCTAAATTTATAAATTAATATAAGTACATGAAAAGTTGTTTATATAAATTATGTCATGTTGACAAAATTCACAGTGATATCAAAGGCACCACAGTAACAATGTTGCATGCTCACGATGCAGCCTAGAATAAGTGAAGAAACAAAACGTTCAATAATAAAAACATAATAACTATAGATAGTACAAAAGAAAATAAAATAGATTACAAAGAACTTATAAATTTTCTTATCGGTTGGATGAAATTCTAAACAAACTCTTTACTTTTGATATCATAGTTGTAGAAATCGTTCACAAATGATGTTGAACTTTGGCTTGAACTTTGGCTTGAGAACACTTGCAGCAGGACTGCCATCAGTACCAATCTCATTGATCTCTTGGTAAGTAGATAATAGAAACACGGATGCAAAGAGAACTCTTCCACTGAACAAAACGAAACCCATTAAGCCAAGTTCAAGATTGAGATCTTATCATATACATATATGTTCATCTTTCTAAATAAAGTAACGAAGCTATTAGCATGCCAGGCTATACATGACATATAAGAATTGCAAATATTCAAATATATCATCTCTGACCGACTTCTATAAACAAAATTAGAAGTCATAGTATCAAAATAGATGTGCAAAAACAGAAAGAAATCGATTACCTTAGAAACAAAGTTGTGTCATGTGAGTTACAAAACTATTAGCATGCCAGCCAAGAATTGAAAAATAGCTTAATAAATATACAAACAAAGATAAGAAAAACTGAATTCAACAAATGGGAGTCTTGCATTAAATACTTCAACACTCGGTTCTCATTTTCATTTTTATTTTCATTTTTATTTTCATTTTCAACAATTTTCTCATCATATTAAAATTTATATCAAAAATTTAAGGCTAAATTCGAGCATATGTTATATACATGTCTTTGCATAGTCATCGTCATTTACGGTAAAATAACTTATAAGGACTCCATAGGTTCCCCTGTAATTTTCATATCGGTGAACCCATCAATAGTAAACAAACTACAGTGAACTAAAGTGTTGGCATATGTGGGCATCTGTCAGCCACATCTGATTTTCTTTCACTGAATTTAATCAAGCCACGTTAACTACTACATCAACTTAATTTAATCAAAAATTGGTTCAGTCTGAATATAGTTAATATCTGATTTTCATTCAAATTAATTTATAATCTGTTTCAAAACTAAATTTTTTCAAAAACCGATTTAAATTGATTTTAGTTAGAAACTAGTTTATAGTGAATTTAATTGGAAGTGTTACAATGTCATTATAGTTGAAACAAAATAATACCAAACAAATAAATATTCCAAATATTAGAATTTGATATAGAGAGGAGAGAGAAATTAAACAGTAAAATAAATAAACCTTGCCTCTATTTATACATGGTTTATCCTTATCTAAAAGAGCATTCTAGATATGAATATTCTAAAGCATATTTTTATAATAAATAATTCTATACCAAATATAGACCCAAATCAATATAATACTAAATAAAACGGTAATCAATGCAATACCAAATAAATGCAACATATCTTATTCTTATCTCTAAAATTCCCCCTCAAATTCACGATGCAAAAATCGTGAGTTTGCCAAATAGAAGCTGTAAACTGAAGAGTAGCGAGATCGAGCAACCATTTCAATAATATTTAGAGAGTAACTCTAAACACCAAGCACCAAATACCAATAACTTCAACCAGCTCAACATTCTTCATTCTAAAACTCTAAAACCACTCTACTATCTTCAATCTGATCGGTAAGAAAAAGATCCGAGCGGCCAAATGACAAAACTGGTCCCGGATGTGTTTGTATATTTGCATCCCCCTAACATACAACAAAATAAACGAAAATGAGGTGAGTTTGCATACGTTTGCTTCCCCAAACATGTCAAACAAAAACAAAACCAAATCAATAGGGATGAATCAGCATGTGTTTGCATCCTCCAAACATATCTTACAGTATCATCTACCACCTTCAATCAACATCGATTGCCCTCCTAATAAACAGGGCTCCCGTTAGAGACATCAAACAGAAAATAAACATCATCAAATTAATGTTACTCTCTAATAACTCAATCAACCAATCAAGAAACCCATCAATACCGACCTACTTCCATACAGACAATCAAAACTATGCCGAATCCGTCTTCATCAACTACCAAATTCCAAACTATCATCGCCATCAGTTCTGAGACCTAACAATTATCACACAAACACCATCGACCATATTACAGTTCACGTACACTTTCAGACCACTTCCCCACAGTCAATAAACCCCATCAACCTTCAGCATACCAACTTCCTGAAACCACAAACGCAACAACTACATAAACCCCTTTATCTCACAATCTCTAATTATCACCTGTCATAACAATCAAACTCGATTACCATACCCACATCACTACAAAAGTCCAGTACGCTCCACTTGTACACCAATCTCTCATCAGAGAACTTCACCTTAATTATCTCTTCCAAAACTCCATTCACCTGCAACCAATCACCACATAATTGCTTGAAACCATCTCCACATCTCAATCGAACCCTAAAACACCAACTGCTCACAAATATTCCTCCCTGCCACCAAAACACAAATTCACTTCTCTCAAAATACCTCCATTAAACCAACACTACAGCTAACACAAAACCACACACATCACCAAACTTCACCTTTATCAGCTGTTAACCAGACTCACGCCTCTTCTTCAATACCCAACGCACAATTCTCCTCTTCACAAACTACATATAAATCTCCATCAATAAGCCTGCAGCAACCCCACAAAACCGCTCACCATCTACCTTCCCATCGCTGACAAAAAATCTTCATTACCTGGTCACACAACATCATTCCTCAATGAAAATCCACACGACGAAATCACATCATCTCCACCACAAACGCCAGCCCATCACCAATACAAACATAGTTCCAATCATCTTCTTCATACATTCCTCCAGACCGCAAAATCATCAAGCTACAAATCAATGTTTCAATCTTCTACTGCATAAACAACAACTCTCCCTCAACAACCCTCCTCGGTCATAAAACTCTATCACCACTCAGCACAAACCGTTCATCAAGAATCTTTCCACGTTCCTCCTTACTGCTATGTTCACGAATCAAAAACCCAGATTCAATTCGAAACCCTTCCACACTTCAACTCCAGAAGCGAACCCTTACCTTCGCCTAAATTCGTACCCAAAATACAAACCCTCAATAACCAAACCCGATTCGAAACCTCAAAAACGAAACGGTTGCAAATACAATATCTGAATATCCAATAATCGAATAACCTACAATCATCTATCATCACGCAAAAACCTGACCCGAATTCATATCCGAGTGAATTCGGAAAGAAAGAAAAAAGGAACCATGAATGTGGGGGTTCCGATCGATCCCTGATTTATAAACGTGGCGTGATTTTATACAGTGTGGGGCTAGGGGCACCCCAATATGTGCTGCCTAATACCGCAACTAAAAAATACCACTAAAAAGATGCCACTGCTCTTCCAAATACCACAACTTAATAATTATGGGCTACCACCGAACCTTTTATCATTCCCATCTCAAATTGACATCGATACCTCTTTCACTCCAAAACCCTAACCAAGCATAGTCGGCGGTGCAAATTCAGATCGTCTTCCTCTCGTCGTTCTTAATCCGAAATCGGTGACAATGCCGAGGAAAAAAACTGCAGTTTCATCATCCTCTCAATCCCACGCAGGTAAGTATTAAACCCTAATTTCGATTTGTTTTAAGTTTTTTGCGTGTTAATTTGGGGTTACTGTCATTGATCGATCGACTTTTTGTTGCCGCGAGTTGATTTGCTGGAAATGAGGTTAAATGCCGATCAGTTGTTCGTGGCGGTGGTTGATGTCAGTTTGGTAGCGCCATTCATGGATAGTCATTTTGTAGTAGAAATAAGAGGATAAATGTGTTTTAATTGCAACCCACTGCAAATATTAAATCTTGTTGGCAAATTATTTACGCCCTAACAAATTAATATAGCATAATATGCAACCTTTGTGTCTCAGGTAAACCGTTGAAGTGGTTCTACCATAGAGAACAGTTGTTCGTTTTAGTTCATGCATTTTGATTATTGTTAGAGGAAAACTATCATAATTTGCATATGGTTTGTACTAGCATATTGTTACTGCCTTTAAGTATCCAGTTTTAAGTTTTAACTATTTGAAACAAGAAAAACAAAATTGCAGTTTCGTATAAAGAATCTAATATTTTTTTCTTTTTCCTTTATTGTACGACTTGAATATGAGAACTAGTGGTAATATATTGTTGTCGGTCTCGTTATGACGTTAGTTCACCAAGTATATTCACTTTATTTCATCATTTTAGTCACCACTACATGCGTATACAATTTGATCTATCTTCACTTCGCACATTTTGCTTGCTTTAATTTGAGTTCCTAAGCCTGAAAGTTTACTGTGTTCACTACTTTCTTTTTATAATATGAAACAGCTTAAAAGTTTAATAGTTAGTAACAGCCATTATGATTTATCTACTCGGCCATTATGATGTCTTTGATCAACTTATCCATGACAAATGTCCACTGAAAATAATTAGTTCCAAATAAAATTACCGATATCATAGTCTAAGAAGCAAGTAATATAGCATTGCATAATTACACCATTGTTGTTCATGAATCTATTCATCCATCAATGGTTATGCTAACAAGTATTATACACTTAAGTCTAACAATTAGTTAAATTATTTATTTATTTATTCATTCATATCATAGTGTAAATATTTATCCATTAGTGGTTATACTAACAATTAGTCATACGTCATATAGTAACCACATAATTGTTTATAATTTGTATAGGAAATCGAAAGCAACCTATAACAGCGTCGTTCCGACGTAATCGAGCGAAAGAACCAGAGAAAACACGACAAACTGCATCTGTTAAAGAATCAGAAAAAGAGATTGAAGAGAATGAAAGTAGCACCGAACATGAATCAAACGATGAAGCATTAAGTGAAGACGGTTCTAAAGAATCGGCCAATAATGGTTCTAAAGAGTCAAGCGGTAATGGTTCAGACGCTTCTAAAAGTGGTGGTTCAGGAGGCGTTAATGAATCAAATGACGGTGATAGTTCTAGCGAGGAGGATGATTTGGAAGACAAAGGAAAAGAACCTTCTTCTGCACTGGTAGTTAGAGGTGCATCGACTTCTGGAGTTGCCAAAGTTGTCCATCCTTCTTCAAGCATTAATGATTCTCTACTTAAAAGTATTAACACACACATAGCATACGGCATATGGAATAAGCAAGAGGTATACTCTTTTGATGTAATTTATTTATTTTGTAATTTTTTTTGTTAAATCGTGTTCAATTGTATTATAGGAGAGAGGGCCATTGAAATGCATTTCGCATTGGAGAAAGCTACAAGAATGGAGTTTAAAGGACATGCCTAGTGTCGTGGTTGAAAAGATTAAAAATTCCGGTTTGTTTAATTTAGTGCAGCACACGTATAAGCATGTTGATTACATAACAATATCTGCTTTTGTTGAAAGATGGCATCCAGAAACCAACTCTTTTCATATGCCATTTGGAGAAATGACAATCACGTTAGATGATGTTGCGCAAATTCTAAAAATTCCTGTAGTTGGTACGAGTGTGTACAAGAAGGATGACCGATCTGGAAAACAATTATTAATGGAATATCTTGAAATTACTTCAGCAGAAGCAAAGGAACAAACAAATGACGCGCTTTCGGTTAAGCTTCATTTTTTGTTGGATAAATTTGGTGAAAGGGCAAACGAAGACGATGCAAACGAGCATGATTACGAGATTGTTACACGAGCTTATATTTTGTATTTATTGGGTTGCTCTATATTCTGTGATAAGTCGGGGAGTAAGGTTTCCCTTAATTATCTGAAATGTCTAGACAATGTGAATCAGGTAGGAGAGTATGCCTGGGGAATGTGAGTACTGGCTTACTTATATCGACAACTAGCTTTGGCTTCTAGATGCGATGTCCGACAGATGTCAGGTTACTTGACATTATTGACTGTAAGTAAAATTTACTATTTTACGTTTAAGTTTGATTTTTATATCCATATACTCATATATAATACTTCAGGCATGGATTTATGATCATTTCCCGATGCTTCCGAATGCTGTACCGAACAAAAACTATGACGTTTCGTTGCCTAGAATGTGTAGATGGCAACCTGTTAAACAATCCGGTGATGCCACTTCAGCCATTATTCGTTTACGCGAACAACTAGATGATTTAAATGCACAAGACGTAAGTACTAAATACCTATAAAATGTAATTTTGTTAATTATAGTTGCTGAGTATGTTTAGCCTTGCAGGTTTGTTGGGACCCTTATCGAGATGTGAGATCTCACTACCCATTGCCCGATGTTGCATTTTTTAATGGTGTTTTGTTATGTTTTAATATTGCCGAACCATATTATCCGCAAAGAGTACTTAGACAATTTGGTATTTGTCAAAGAATTCCACGTAAACCAATGGAACCGAAAAAGTGTCGTAGGGGATTGAATGCTAACCAATATAAGATTTCGTACGATAATTGTTTTTGGTACGCAGAAAATTGGGAAGATCACGTGTTATCATCTAAATTAAGACTACCATTGGTTGTCGATCCTTGGGATTGCACTGTTAAATACATGGAGTGGTATAAGAAAGAATCATATCCTATAGTTCAACATCCAGATTTGAGGCTGAGTCGTAGTAGAAAAGTTGACAATGCTGAGAGATTGGTAATAATCACTTTAAATCGTTTTACCATTTTCATTATACATTGCTAATTTATTATAACATGTCATCTCAGAGAATTGCTGCTGGGACCGCAGTAGAAATGCTCAAGCAAAATTTAAATGCTCCGCAGCCTAAACGAGTGACGAACTTATTATAAATGGACCGAGCAGCTGTTGACGTTTTGGAGGAAGCTTTGAATGAGCCAGACAAGCGTGAAAAAACGAAAGAAAAGAGTGCATGATTCTAGGAATTAGCTCATGGTTTACGATTGTTTAGCTTATGAACCATTATTATCTTTTGCTCTTAGACTTGTATTGGTATGATGTACGAACATGTTAGCTTAAGGTACTATGTGTTGTTAATGTTTTGATGTTGTCATGTTATGATGTATGAACAAGCTTTGTTGTTTTAATCTTATGATGTTATTCTGTGCATTTTTAATTTTTGTTCGGCACTTGTCTTTTTAATGTTTTGTGTAGAGTGCAATATGTGATTTAATTTCTATTCGTAGTTAATTCCCATTTTGGTTTAGAAATAGAACTTTACAATGTGAATACCATTTTGGAAAACATTGTTTATGTGTTGTATGCGTGCAGATTCATAAATAATGTTTAGATTTCAATGTACTTCTAAGAAAATAATGTTTGGATTTCCAGATATAAACCTCTATGTAAATGTCAGTTGTTATACACTGCCAGCAATGATTACCTACGATGGTTGTTCACCGCCACTTTAGTCATTCCCCATCAATTCACCACCGACTGAGGATAGATGGAAGACCATACGTACTGTACGGTGATTCAAAACCAAGTTTAAAAAGCTTGCTCGGTCATTAACTGCCGTATAAAATAAAAATAGTTTGCACACTTTGTAGTTTCACTGGTCGGTGTTTTAGAGCCGTGGAACTGTCACATTTTTTGCATGATCATTAAATTGTCTGGTCGGTTGTTTAACACTGTGGTTTCTTATCCTGTTCGGCTCTGGTAAACCGTACGAACTGTCACATTTTTTGCATGATGATAAATCTGTCTGGTCGGTTGTTTAACACCGAAGCTTCTTTTTATATTCGGCTCTGGTTAACCGAATGAACTGTCAATTTTTTTTCTTTCCATGAAGTGTTCTGGACGGCGTTCAAATACCGTTGCTTATCTACTTATTTGGTTCTTTAAAACCGACCAAAAATGAATAATACGGCAATTGAAAACCGTCCATACTGATGTATCTATTATTATTGGTTCACGTTCTGATACCACCATACTGACATGTATCTATTCTTATTGAAAACCGTCCATACTGACATGTATCTATTCTTATTGCTTATCTAATTTGGTGTCCATACTGATGCCACCATAAAATCATGTTAACTTAAATTCTAACATGTATCTATTATTATTTTTTCACATTCTGTTGCCAACATCTTCTCAAGATAATTAAATACAACCGTGGGAATGTAGTAAAGTTGGTTAATGCACAGGTAATGTAATTCCTTAGGTCTTCAAAAACAGGATTTTAATTGACCAAAGAGATAATATCAGTGCATCCTGTGATGATTTTCCCAAAAGCTAATGATTCACAAAAAGTAAAGTGGCAAGGAATGAGATTCCATCAAAGATAATATTTTTTTATGTAAATTTTACCTCTATACATGTTATTATGAAAAGATTAAATAATAAAATCAACAACAAACATTGAGATACAATGATACATTATTGTGCACATCCACTAATAATTCATGATAACATAATCAAATTATCGTATCATGTAATAAGCTCTACTGCATTGCACAGTCAATGAAAAGAGGAGAAAGCAAGTATATAACGGGAACACAATTCATGAGCAAAGACATCAAAGTAATATAATAGAAATTCATTTCAGTGGCAATTTTTCACAATACATAATTCTGTATTTTTAATAATATACCCCACTACACTACACTAAAACGTATACCCCATAACAAGTAACAATTAAACACCCTAATCTACGAGAAAAGCATCTTCGACTGCCATTTCTGGAGGTCTAATTTTCAGAAATTCTTTCTGTCGATCAACAAATAATTCGTTCCAACCTTTCGCCTCGTTGTTTGCCAGTTTTTTCCAAAAGCTAGCTGTTGGTGGGATGGGCGCATCATTCCTCAATATTAACTTTACAAAATGACAATTTTGTATGTAAGCAAAAACAATAAACTGAGTTGATGTTTCAAGTTTTGGACCTTTTCGATGAGGATAAAAAGTAAGTGATTACTTATGCGAAATATAAACGACTGCACGATTAAACGCATTTGCAATCAAATATCCTGTCTCGGGCATTATCATCCAATTAGAAGAGGAACAATTAGGAATATAACAATCCACGGCTTCTTTTATTGTCTGACAAGTTTGAACATCAAAATGTCGTGCATACAAATCCCAATTTTGATTGAGGTCTGGTAAAATGATTTTTCTTGCTTGAATCCAATCATTATTTATCCCCTCCACTTGCTCGGCTACACAACGAAAACCACAATTGCCATCTCGAGCAACGTCCTGAACATCAACAATGTACTTGTGATAAAGCTCGGAATGAAAACTAACAACTGAAAATCAATATTCATTGACGGAGCGACGTTTACGTCAAACTCTACCTTAGGTTTAGGTTTGCCACGTCTAGGTGTCAATTTCTTAGTGACACTCGATTGAGAAAGTTTTTCTTCCATCGTTGTCGCTAATTCAAAGGATGACGGTTCTCGTTTTGTCGATTGAGCTTGTTTCTTTTGCTTCGAAGTTAACTTGTTTTTCCTCCCCGCTGGTCTTCCTTTGTGTTGAGTGGTTTTTGGCTCTAACATAGAAGTTGTTGATGGTAAAGCAATTTCTTTCAATTTCAATAACAATAATTTTTTTTCATCTTCTGTAGAAGAATCAAACAACTTCTTGAAATACAAGAATTCTGGAGTATGAAGCAACTCCGTGGACTCCTCCTCTTTCGGAATATAGTTTAATTGCATCCAATGCTCGTCTATCACGTCCAACGGTAACGGACGACCATCGTTGTAAAATTCTAACATTTCATGAGCACGTGGAAGACCATACATCACTCGATTGAGATGATCACAAGCTGAAGGTTCTATACTCACAACTTTTACATTTGCCAACTCTTTCACAATTAAGTCCAATGCATAAAAAGATACTCTACCACGGAGATTTCTAAACAAAGGGATTTGATACGAGGTTTTCGTTGCTCCTAAACTTCTTTCAAACGATGCTTTAATTTGTGTATGTTGTATGCACAACATATTATTCATTTTTGACCAAGCAACATTGAATGCCGCCTTTGACGTACCAAGATGCTTTTTAAGCTGAGCATGTGCAGATTCCGCTCTTGTAGTTGTTATATTGCATCTATGCTTAATCTTGTCTGTCCAAGCTATACATACATACTCTTTATATGGAATCCATTCTTTTTCAAGATAGTCCAAACTTTTTGGGAATTCTTTCCAGTCATGTTTGAGATCACGCCAACCAATCCAAAACTCTTCTTCCGTTTGTGCATGAACAACTTTTTTCCAACTTTGCAAAAACATATCGAATATGTCATTCGTTTCAAATTCGGGTTTGCAATTCGTTATAACATTGTTGCCCATATGCCATAAGCACATCATCATGTTTGATTTGGGAAATACATTTTTCACTCCATTAATTAAAGCCCATTCCCTATCCGTGATTATCACTTCCGGTAGTTTATCGGGCATGTACAAATGTTTAAGCTTCGATAAAGCCCATTCATAATTTTCTTCTCTTTCATGTGCTAAAAAAGCATGAGCGATACTAAACGTTAGACCCGTAGATGTCATTCCAACCATTTCCAATAAAGGCATGTTATAACGGTTTGTTTTGTAAGTGCAATCGAGTAATAAAACCGATGGAAAACATTTACATTGACTTGCACTTTCGGGATGAGCCCACATCAAATCAATCAAATAATCACTAGATGGATCCACTCTATCAAAATATACATAATGATTTTCTACTAGAACCTTCATTAGTTTTTACATCGCGGATCTACATTCCATGGCTGAAAGTTGCATCTTATACTTTGTATTATATATGGTCTTCAATGTAGAAGTATTCTCTGGAAATGTATTTTTAATAGTAGTGAGTACCTCTCGTGGTTGCACCCCCGCAAGTGTCATATCGGCTAAATTTTTTTTCTCTTCATCTAGTAGTCTCGCAGCATATGGATGCCCAACCAAAGTATGTGGAAGCTCATGATTGTGTATCCCGTTGTGTACAACAACTTTCCATTTGTCTTCTGCAATATAAACTCCTTTGATCAAAAACGGACAATTGCACTTTCTAGTAGTAATATCTCGAGGACGCTTCAAATTTCTACTTTTCTCTTCCTGTTTGGAGTGGTGAGTTCGATACATGCCACCTCTTTCACAACCTAACTGTAATCTAGGTTTTCTCCCGGGTGCCAATTTATCCGATTTCTTAATTGTTATAACAGTATTCAGTTTTTTAGCTTGCACTTTGCACCAATGAATCAAGTCGCTACGCGAAACAAAAACCTGAAATTAAATTAACAAGAAGTCAAATAATTACACAAAAAATTCAATCATCTTATTTATTTTCAACACTTACTTCATCCGTTACGAAGTTGTTTGTCACATCAATTTCTATATTTCCATCAATAGCTAATTCATTACTTGGAAGAAATGTTTGATCCTCGCCATTCGAAACATCCATACTTTCTTTCGTATTTAACTCATCCACCATTGACTACAATATTGTTAAAAAAAATTAAAATAATAATAGTGTTCAATTCGGAAAATAATAGTATCATGCTTACATCCGCATTATCTATAACCACATCATCAATTTTGAGATCTCCATCCATGTTTTCAAACCCACATGCATTGTACATTTCCTAGCACAAATTGTTGAAATGGCATTAAATTCAGAATTTTGATAATAAAAAGTACAAAACAAAATAAACATGAAAAAACAAACTGTATTTTCATAATCATTGTCATGATTATTGTTACCAATGTATTCACCCATCTTTTTCTTCACCTACTTCGAATCTGGGTTCAAACTAGGGAATAGAATTGTGGTATTAGAAAGTTAAAATAATGAGATGAGCAAGAAAAAAATAAACGAAGAAGAAAGAATCGAAGAAAAAAATAATCGAAGAAAAAAATTCAAACCAGCTAGAAGTCGTGGCAAGGAAAAAGCACAGGAACTAGGGTTTTAGATTACGGCCAAAGGATGTCATTAATTCGGTAATGAAGGACTGAGTGAAAGATTAGATTGAGATAATTGTGGTATTAGGAAGCATAGGAAATTTAATAGGTTTTAATATTTTAATTGCGATATTAGGCAGCACATATTGGGGTGCCCCTAGCAGCACACTTTATATATATCTCTCTCCTCCCTTAAACCTATCTCTCGTACCATATTAGATTGAATTTGACATAGAGATTAGGGAGGAGATACATTAAATGTTAAAACAATTAGTTTATTGATTATTTGATTGATATTACAAGAGATGCTTTATTGATTTACAATGATATCCTTATCTAAAAAAGCACTCTAGATAAGAATATTCTAGAGCATATATTTGGGTCAATTATAATAAATAATTCTATACCAAATATAGAACCAAATCAATACAATACTAAATATAAACGGTAATCAAGGCAATACTAAATAAAGGCAGCATATCTTATTCTTATCTCTAACACCAAACACATTATTTCACTACAATGAACCTATTCTTGAAAATGTGAGAAGACAAAAGTTGAAATGCATTGCTCACAAAAATCAGAGTTGTCGTAACTGTTATGATTAGAAATTTACTTCTCAATAATGTGATTAAAGAGGAGAGAGATTAAACTATTATGATTGCTTGTCCTTCAATAATGTGAAGTTCAAGGACAAGATGATAGGAGTGGATTCCATTGATATGGGTAATTACAATGCTGATGTTGTTGCGGAGGTCTCTCCTTTATGGTGTGATGAGGAGAGGTTAGATTGGTTTATGGAGGAGGATGTGGAACTGTCGAACAATTTCGGGTTATTGGAGAATTCTGATGTTATGGAGGCTTCCAGGTTGGAAGGGATAAGTGGCGGTTCTGTGGTTAAAGAGGGGATGACGTTGGCATCGAGGTGGAAAGAATTTAAAGTGAGAAGAGTAAAAGTTGGGGAGGAAAGGTAAATTGTTGTGTTTATCTGGACACAAACATGATAAGTCGATGGCTAGTTCACTGGTTCGCAAGGACTTGGGGGGAAGCTTTGTTGTGGGTGTTGTGGGAGATGATGTGGTTAGGGGTGAATGTCAGTTTTCTTGTGACAACGGTGAGGTGGCTTTGGCGAGGGGAGGGGTGGTTGATTTTTTGGGTTGCACGATTTGACCTGGAACTGACTTTGCATGTGATAGTTGTTCTGCGTTGGGTTCTGTTATGCCAGATTCAAGGTTGGTTTGTGAGCAGCGCGATTGTTCGTTGTTGTTGGATAAGGGCATTTGCTCTGTTATTCTTTGGGAGTCGGGCGTGAGTCTGCTTTGTGTGTTTTTGAGGCCATGTTTCAGCGTGATTCATCGTGAGAGTGTTTTGTCTTATCTGATGTTTGACGCTGGTGATGGATGTAGTTCTTTGATTAGTGATGGATCGATTATGGTCAACAGTGGCCATATGCATACTTGTGTTGGTTCCACTTCTTCGGCTAGGAGAGGGAGACGTAGGAGTGTAGTCCCCAGTTCCGGTTTGGTCTGTCGTAGTGCTAGGATCAGATATAGATCCTTTTCTTCTCGCGGTAAGTCCCCAAGCCTGAATGCTAGTAGTAACAATTTGGGTTTGGGCTTAGGTATGACTCTTGTTTATGGTAGCGATTATTCTCCTTATGCTTTGGGTAGCCTTTCGACTAGTCAGTTACTTCAACTCGCTAATGATACTGCTTTTTTATTTTCTGATTTTGAGTTAGACGTGGAGAGTACATTATGAGTAGGGAATTGGATAGAGTTTCCTCCTTGAGTCGATGAGGATCGTTAGCTGGAATATTAAAGGACTTAATAATCTGAAAAAAATGTGCTAAGATTAGGACCTTTTTTTAAAGATTTCATATTGATATTGTTTTGCTTCAAGAGACTAAAATTGAGGTCCCAGATTTTAGTTTCTATGCGAATTTAGGTGGGTCCCTCTTTCGTAACCGGGCTTGTCTTCCGTCTATAGGTAGTGCTGGAGGGCTTATGATTGGATGGAAAGATAATTAGTTTAGACTGGTGCATGAGTTTCCTAAGTTGTATTCTTTGCACATTATTTTAGCCTCTCTTGTTGATAATTCTTTGTTGGGTATTTCTAATGTGTATGGCCCTTATACAAAACTCGAGAGGAGGCTATTGTGGGTTGAATGTTCAGTGTTTAGAAATTGTGCTCCCAATCAGTGGATTGTTGGGGGAGATTTCAATGTCACTAGGTTTTTAGGGGAGAGATCTCCTCAGGAAGGTAATTTATCTGATATGGAGGAATTCAACGATTTCATCTTAGATAATAATTCGATTGAGATTCCTCTAAATAACAGATCGTACACTTGGTCTGACGTCAGAGATAGTCCTTCTTTTGCCTTATTAGATAGATTTTTTTATCAGTACTGAGGTGGATGATGGATTCTCTTTTTGTAGAGTTAAGGGATTGCCTTTTTTATATTCTGATCACTGTCCTATTATCCTTTCATGTGATTTGAATATTTCTATTAGTAACAATTTCAAATTTGAAAAGATGTGGCTTTTGGATTCTAGTTTTATTAATCTTGTTTTGGTTAAGTGGAATTCTCTGTTTTATTTTAAAAATCTGTATAGTGGCAATTCTACGAAGATTTTTGTTGCTAAGCTTGGTAAGTTAAGATTTTTTCTCAAGTGGTGGAACAAGTTCATTTTTGGGAGTGTTAGAGTTAAGAAGGATAAGATTTTGTGTGAGATGTTAGATTTAGATAAGGTTAGAGAGGCCAGGATCCTTAATCCCAATGAGAGGGATAGACTTTGAAACCTTAGAAATGATCTCAAGTTGATGTTAGAGAAAGAAGAGATCGTGTGGAAGCAAAGATCCCGGGTTCAATGGATTAAGGAGGGGGATAATAACACGAAGTTCTTTCATAGCGTGGCTAATAAGAGGAGGCGTGATAATTTGATCCATTCTATTTTAATTAATGATGTGGAGGTGACTGCTCAGAAGGAATTAAATGAGGCTTTTACTAGGTACTATAAGCAGATTTTAGGAACTACGACTAAGAGAAGGATTAATGTTAGATGGAATGGCATTTTTCCGCCGGCCGCTAAGGTAGAGTTAGCTGATTTAGACAGTCATTTCTCTGAACGGGAGATTTGGATGGCTATCTGTGATATGCCTAGTGATAAAGCTCCTGGGTCTGATGGTTTTTTTGTTCTTTTTTATAAGCAATTTTGGGAGATTTTGAAATTTGATTTTATTAATCTTTTTAATGATTTTTATAGTGGTGTTTCGCATTTAGGTGGTTTTAACTTTGCTAATATTATCCTTATTCATAAGAGAGAGGGTGCTAATTCTCTTAAGGACTTCAGGCCTATCTCTTTAATTAATTGTTCGGTCAAGATCATTTCCAAAGTCCTAGCCAACAGACTTAGTTTTAAGATGAACGTTCTCATTTATTGTTCACAAACGGCCTTTATCAAGGGTAGAAGCGTAGTGGACAGAATGGCCGCTGTGCAGGAGTATATTAATGTCTGCTGTAAAAAAAATTCTTGTGCTATTTTGAAGTTAGATTTTGAGAAGGCGTTTGATTCTGTTGATTGGGATTTTCTCTATGAGTTATGTCTTGCTAGGGGTTTTAGTGTTAGATGGGTCAACTGGATCTTGCTCTAACTCTGGTCTTGTTGCTCTAGTGTTGTCGTTAATGGGGTTGTGGGCAGGAAGATCCAATCTAAGAGAGGTCACCTTTTCTGTTTAATTTAGCGGTCGGTGTTTTCACTAGAATTATTAAGAGAGATGGGAGATTATGTGTCTTAGGTAATGTTGGTAATGAGGAATTTAATAATGTATTATCTATTCTACAATTTGCAGATGATACATTATTATTTTCCTCATATTTGCCTAAGCATATTGTTTCTCTTAAGTTTATTCTTTATTGTTTTGAAATGTTATCCGGTCTCAGAATCAATTTCGATAAGAGTGCCGTTATGGTTCTTAATGATTTTGATAATGTTGAGTCTTTGGTTGCTAGCACCTTGAATTGTTCTGTCATGAAATTTCCTTTTGATTATCTGGGCTTTAAGATTAGGCCTTCGAAGCTTAAGAAGGAAGATTGGTTAGTTATTATTGATAAGATCAATAATAGATTATCGAGTTGGAATAATAGATTACTGTCTAGAGCAGGTAGATTAGTTCTTGTTAATTCGGTGTTATCCACTATTCCTTCTGATTGGATGGCCAATCATCATTTTCCTCAATGGTTATTGAGGAAATTGACAGAATTTGGCGGAATTTTCTTTGGAGTTGTGTTCCTATTTGTAGAGGTTATAAATGCTTAGTTAACTGGGAGGTGTGTTGTAAGCCCAAGAAAGATGGGGGTTTGGGGATCATTAATCTTTATAATTTTAATTCTTCCTCGTTAGCTAAATGTTTATGGAGATTTAGGTGTCCCGATGTGTCGGCTACATGGAAGATTATTGTCTCCAAATTTTATTATTCGGGGGGTGAGTTTAATGTTGGGTCTGGTTTTAGTTGGTATAATAGATTATCCTATTTTTGGAAGTCTATTTTGTATTGTTTTGACTTTTTCAAGTTAGGTTGTAAGGTAATTGTTCATTCCGGTAACCTTACTTACTACTGGCATGATGCTTGGATTCTAGTGTGCTGCTTAAATTTGAATTTAGTGAGCTTTTAAATATTTGCGGCTTTAAGAATGCCTTAATTGCTGATGTTTATAGAAGGGATTCAGATCCCCCGTGGGAGTTTTCTTCTAATAATATTTTAGAAGGAGGTTTGTTAAGGCAATTAGCCTTACCAAAAGCTAAGTTGGCCTTGTGTCATTTGGATGAGAATGGTGATTCTTTTAGTTGGGGTTTGGATAAGAGTTTAGTCTACTCTGTTAATTCTATGTATAATTTTATTAATTTTTCTGGTGTTTCTTTGCTCCCTTTTAAGTTTATTTGGAATTCTAATTCTCCTCCTAAGGTTAAGTTTCTTATGTGGTTGATTATTCATAAGAAGCTTAATACGGTTGAGCTTTTAAGGAAGAAGAATATTATTTTTGATGTTAAATGTTGTTTTTGTAGTCTTTTGGATAAAGATTTTGATCATTTATTTTTCTCTTGCAATTTTAGCAAATATATTTTAACTATGGTTTTTAGGATTTTTGTTTTTGGGTATTTTAATTCTTTTTGTAGCTATGTTGAGTATTGTGATTGTTGTAGATTTGTTTATAATTCTAGGAAGAGATATGTGTTGGATTCTTTAGTTATTATCACCAGTTGGTTTATTTGGTTGGAGAGGAATCAAAGATTTTTTTTTCCATTCCAATTCTGTGTCTGCTGATAATATAACCATTAAGACAGTTAATTACTGTCTGGACTGGATGTCCAACTCGCATTTTAAGTTTTTTGGTGAATTGCGTTTTGATTGTTTTTTGCTTAAGGTTAGGTCTAATTTGAGTTTATTTATTTGAATCATTAGTTATTTTAGAGGTTTCTTTATCTCGCATTTGTTGTTAATTTCTGTTTAAGGGTATTGTTTGTTTGTCTTTTTTCCTTTATTTTTATTTTTCACGTGTATATATATGGATATATATATTAATATATTTATATATATTCATATATATTCGTATATACGTGTGATGGGTACTTATGGTTTGCCTAGTTTCTTTCAGGTTTCAGGTTGTTGATTGTTGCTATGAAGCTCTGTGGTTTGCTGTATTGATTGGTGATGGGCATCTGCTTTGGAGTTCTTTTTTTGTTTGGTTTTTGGAGAGTTTTTTGGGGTTGTACTGCTCTTTTTTGTTTTTTTGGAGTGACTTGATTATTGTATTGGAGTAGATATACTTCACTATCGGGTGGTGGCTTTGTCGGAATTCGATATTGGAGTATGATGGGGGGTGGTTTTTCCAGAGCTCATCCATCTACTATCCTTTACATTCGTAGAGTTGGGTTTTTATTTTTGCTTTGTCTCTTTTGTTCTGTACCCGAATATTGTAGCATTTTTGTTTTTATTATATATGTGTGCTCTCTTCTTTTTAGAAGATCACACATTTTTGTTTTTCAAAAAAGAAATTTACTGCTCATAATAGGTTTTAAAAAATGAAACGATTTTTCATAATTCTTTTTTAAGAAAAGTTCTGTAAAAATTCACAAATATGTTAACACGTAGCTTTTTAAACGGTATAGTTTAAAACTTCCAACTTAACTAATATATAGGTCTCTATGCATGGCCTAAAGTTATGCAAATATTGCAGACTGAAGGTATTTAAACAGTTTGTAAAATGACTTTGATTATGCACTGAACCAAGCCTCACTCACAGCAGGTTTGATCATTTGGAAGTGCGTATGAAACCAAACAATATATATTCCGAACAATGGTAAAGAACCATAAGTGAAGGAAGAAAAAAAACTGTAATAACCAGAGATACGAAACAAACAAATTTGGTGGCTCAAGATAAGAGAACGTGACTTCCTTAGATATTTTATTTTTATTTTAAGCTAAAAATGCAATACATATGAAGTAGAGCCTTAGTATATAACTATGTACCTTCCATATTTCAGTTGATTAATGAAAGAAATATTAGCCGCAATAAAAAAGAACGATAAACTGGATCCCTATTACATCTTTGATTAAATCTGTAATTACATCCCTATTACATATGCCAAAAGGAAATAAAGTAAGAAGAAATTGCACGGAAACGAGTCAAATAGCTTCATATTTCTCAATAGGTTGACATGAAATTGAATATAACAAAATGGAAACCTGAAATTACAAAGTAGATCTGCAAGAAAATTTGAAATTACAAAGAAGATGGTAACGCAGAACATAAATCGTTATTGAAATTACAAAGTACATCTCCAATTGAATCCGTAATTACAAAGTAGATCTTCGGCTGAAATCACGTGGAGAAAATTATCGCGTTGAGAAAGAGTCGAAAGTTGAGAATTTGACGAAGAAGGAAAACACGGAGCAAGTTTCGTGTTGTCTAACTGTTTCGAAAAAGGATGGCTCACACAATTTGGTTTAGCATCTCTTACAGTAGGGAAACTTCCCTAATGGTCGGTTTGACAAGTTTCGTGTCGTGTAATTGTTACGAGCAAGGTTGGCTCAAAGAAATTGATTTAGCATCTCTTACAGTAGAGAAACATCCCTAATGGTCGGTTTGACCAATACAATTACAATTGGCTCTCACGCTAATATTACAATCACATCTGTGAATCGGTACACATAGAGGATCGTTTAATAGAACTTGAAACAGTGCAACACCTTAATTGATTTACCTGATTTCCACCTAACATCATGTTTCGCTCTCATTCCATTAACTCTCTCTTCCCCAACTAATTTATTTTACTATAAATGATCAGTGGTTAACGTTAAAGTGCAAAGAATGTGCTATAAAATAAAAGTACCATGGAATCCTCCTTTGTGTGTTTGTGTGTGTGTGTGTGTATATATATATATATATATAAAGCATAAATGTTATCAGAAATGCCTTCTGACGAGTATTTCTAACATTCGTGACATATTTCAAGATGAAATCCTTAAATAAAATATGTGAATAAAGCATTTCTAATCATCTACTATGAAAACTATTGTCAATAGGTGCAACAAGACTTGCTAAATACTGATCGGTAATGCTGTTATTTCTCACCTTCAAAGCCCAACATTTCCTACATTTGAGACCACGTATAATGCATTTCCTTCTTTATATTGAGGCTAGTCAGGCCGACTCTGAGTGCTGGGTTGCCCTAAGCAACATAGTTTACATGCAAAAAATTTAGGAATCAATAAATCATATGTTGCCCCTGCATAGTAAACAAGACTGAAAATCAATAAATTGTAAATGGAAATAGGTTTCCTCCACTAAGTTAAAACAAATTGAAAAACTAATGCTTTAATGACTTGAAAGCTACACCTCCCAATTAGCAATAGCACACATAACATAACCAACCAAGCTGCTACATTGTTTTGAAATTTTTGCCGATTAATGATTTTTATATAAATGTCCTATTTCTCGCCGATCATGCCTTGGTGATTTTGCCCCCGTCCGGGGGTTGGCCTACGCGGCTGCCTATTGGGCTTAGCTCTTGAACCGAATTAAAGGTGTCATATCTTAAAAAAAATAGAAATTCTATGGGCAAATCTTGTTTCGAACTGAATGTCTTCAATATGATTTGACTCTCAATTAAAAATAAATTGGATGAGCCCATTCTAAGAATTAGAGATAGGAACTCAAAATGTGGATTTAAACCCTAAAAATATTACTGATCCATATGGAAAGTAAAACTAATGTTATTTCCAAGGGTGATATGACAATGATAAATTTACCATTATGATACATTATCAGATAATCGATTGAGTGAAATTAGTATATAAATTTAATCAATGTAGTCACAATAAATTTAATTTTTTTTTGTGGTAAATGGTCAGCAATATTTCATAAATAGCATTGATAACGGTGGTTTTACCAATTATTTTATTAGATACATATATTCAACTGCATGATTTATTATAGATATTCTTAACCAAGCAAATTGTTAAATTTTATTTAATAATCAATGTAATAATGATAAATAAATTTTAATTTTTTCTCTTTGTAACTTTTGTTAAGTAACATTACAAATTGTATAATGAAGTAGCATTATTGTTTTTGTTACAATTTAAAAAACTAACATTTTTAAAGAAACGATAATTTACCATCATTAGTGTAATGATTACCCCATTATCGGTATATCAGTTTTTCGATGTACCGATGTACTAATAAAGGTAATCGTATCTGATTCTAGCTTATTAAAAAAAATGTTATGGAAATGTTTGTGAAACGGTAACGACTCTTGTTTTTCAGTTGTTAGAAACATTATTTATAAGCTATATTAAATCTTGACTTCAACAGTGGAGAATACTGTAACTGCTTGTGTAGTATCTCAACGTCAACCCTCAGTTACTAATTTCTACCTCAAAGTGAAAGGTTTGGAAGACATGACTTTTTGATGCATGCCCATTTTGCAAGAAGGTGTGGTACCTCATTTAACTCCATGTTTTGCAATTCTTGGAGTCCCGTGTATGTCGCCTAGGAAAGTAATTCATTGATTATTTTTTCTTTTTTTGGATAGGCTTTTACATATATCGGTGTTCTCTTCTGCCATAAGTAATTAAGATTGTATATATTCTTTTATTCAAAGTTTATCGATGATATTTAATAAACAACAATAAAACTGAAAGTAAAAAATAAGTATGATTGCCATAAGTGTTCTTTAACTTTTGTGGGAAAACTAAAAAAATAATGCACACACTATATCATCTGTACTTGCATTTCGTTTAGGTGAGAAACAAATAAAAAAGTCATCATCTATCATAAAAGTGGCATAACATGCAAGTTACAAACCATTAGCCAAACTTTAGATAATATTGTTGATTGACATAGAAATGTGTTTATTTTATGCTCTTATATCTTATCTTTTGTATATAAATAAATATTACTTGGGTATTGTTTTGTTACTTTTACAGATATTCCAACCCAGCCCGCATGCAACCAGAAATGTAGAGAAATAGAGTTCAATTTGCTGTGTATTTGCATTTTGAAGAATTGTAGATGAAGATATCACATCTAGTTGCTGTTGGACAAGAAAAGGATTGATAACAAGGCTTTGCACATCACAAATCAATGAAGAAGTGTCAAGGAAGCAAGAGGAAAAGAGAAAAGGCCCAAATTTTCTTTATTTATCTAAGGCCCATTTATGTTTCTCATTGTAAACTAATTAGTGATGTAATGACCAGGCCCAATTATCATTAGGGTTAAGGTTAGGGTTTGGCTATCTACCCTATATATACCCTTGTAATGGCATTGTACCCACCATCCTATCCTATATCTCATTCTATTCTCTTCTTCATTAATAAAACTCATTTTTCTTTTATGCAATTTTCTATTTCTTAGCACTTAGTGTTGTCTATACGATTAGATTCGGTAGAACACTATTTGTATTTTGCAATTCTTTTCATTAGTGATTGACCGTCTGATTAGATTCAGCGGTAATCCTAATTTTGTTTCCTGTTGTTATTTATATTCTGCAATTTTATTTTCTGTATTTTAATCGCGTTCATAGGTTAAATTGGATTTGATTAGATTTGAATCTGATTCATAGTTTCATTGCTTTTCCATTGAAATTGTGATTTGATCGTCGGTACAGTTAGATCTGTTCTGAATCAAATTACAGTTTTAATTTTGTTTTGTTTTATTTTCAAAATCAACCTCCAAAGTTTTGTCTAACTCGCCCAAGAGATTAGATAAATAATTTGATTTAATTCACCTTCCTGTGTTCGACCTGTATGCTACACACCTGTATGCTTGCAGAATTTATTACAAATGTCGCGCTTTTCTAATTCATAGATTAGCGACGATCAAGTTTTTGGCGCCGTTGCCGGGGAGGTAACGATTAAATTTTATTATTTATTCAATCTCTGATTCGTGTTAGTTTTTGTTTATTTTCATTCGTTTTTTTTTTTTTTTGATCTTGCTTAAAAAAAAAAAGAATCTTGCCAAATTTTCTTTTATTTCTTTCCTTTTCCCCGATCAATTCCTTTCCTTTACAATTTCCTCTCTCCTTTCTAAAAAAAATACTAAAATTTCCAATTTTCATTTATTTGCTTCCATCTTTCAATACTTTTCATTTTTTTACACTTCTCTTTAAATTTCTTTCCCTCAACAAACATTAAAAAAAAAAAATCTTCCCATCTGCCTTTCAGCCGATCCCTTACCATAAACACATCATCTTTCCCCAACCTCAACGTTCACCCCATCTACAGTCCACAAACTTCAACCCATCCTTGCCAAGCCGCAAACCCTCAGATCCTCATCCTCCACTACAAACTGCCGCAATAAAAAATAAAAATAAAAACATATAAATTTCTTATATTGTTTCATTGCCGAGACCTTTTGACCATCTCCATCAACTCAACACACCTTCAACAACCATCACGTTCATCCTCACAAACAACCAACCGATCACAAGCAGTTCCAACTGCCATCCCAAATTCATTCAACAACCACCTCGCATACGCATAATCCAACACTGTCCTCCACCCGTGGAAGTCACAAGCAACAAACTCCTTCAACATCCATTTATACTACATCACCAGCAAACTATAACCCATTCATACAGCAACTCCTCGCAGATCCTGCTTCCATTTCACGTCGCATACCCATCCAATTCCCCAACACCGAATTGCAGCCTTCCTTCTGCTACCGCAAGTTCCAAATCTCACCACCAGATTTCAAGCCCTTCCACAAACTTCCCCAGACAAACCAATTTCTCCGCACAAAATTCACAGCAAAACCCTTCACCAAATTCAAACCACCCAACGTCTGTCTTTCACCCACGAAAAAACTGCCATAACTTCACCATTCTCTCACCGATCATCCACACTTCTACACCACTGCTACAACAACTTTCAATCTTCACCGCAGCCTCAAGTATCCATTGCCAACCTTGCTTTACAATCCATTGACCACAAGTGCTTTAATCGCACTGCATCAGCAACCAATTGCTGTACTTACCAAACAAACAAATCCGAAACCCCACCGGAACAAACCCAAATCAATTTCGAATAGAAGAAAATAAAGGGGCAACTTCCTTTGGTTAGTAACTGTTGTTTTGAGAAACTGATAAATATAGGGCGCTTGCGTCTGATTTGAAAACAGAAGGGGTGCAATTTTTTTTTTTCTTTTGCGGTCCATTCAAATTTTGATTTTTGAGGAATCACTGAGTGTTGGGTTTTTGTGAAAAGAGAAGTAATATTTGATTTTGGGGACTTGCGGAATTTCTTCAAACCCATACAAGGGAGTGCGTCCTTTTTATTTTTGGGTACTACGTTGATTTTGGGGATTTAATTTTGAATTTGGGTATTACTTACTGAATTGAGTGCATGGTCGTGGGTCCTTAGCTAGTTATTGAGGCGTGATTTGTCATGATTTGTTTCCAGGGAAGGACAGGATTTTTTGCGGTTGACTTTTCTTCTGGGAATCTATTTCCTTATTGAGGCGTGATTGTTGTTTTGATATTGTTTCTTGGGGTTTTGAGTAAGACCAGCGTGGTGTTGGTACATATAGGCATAGCAGTAGCTTCACATTGAGCTCTCTTAGTTCTGATTTAATTTGTTCATGAGCCTAGGTCTTCTTTTTTTTAGTTTAGCTCTTTGTTTACTTTTATTTTATTTTTAGGCTTAGCTTAGTTTAGTTCATTTTTTATTATAGTTTAGTTTTTTTTATTTATTTATAGTCTAGTCTTCTTTCAGAAAAAAACAAGTGAAGTCTCAAAAAAACAAACCAAAGGCCAAGGGAGTGTAAGATCAAATTCAAAGCAAACTAGAACAGTGTTCAAGAAATCAACTCAAGGAGTCAGAAGTCGAGCAAGCAGACGGAATTCAAATTGTTGGAGCGGTTGCACACCAAGAGGGGTGTGAACGCGCTAGCGCTTCCCAAATTCACTGGAGGACTGCCGATCAAGGTGAGAAATTCTTGAAACTCTACAGGTGCTCTGCTGCAAAAGAAAAAAATATATAGACAATTGTTGTAAAAAAATTCTGCAGGGGCAGCGGCTTTGAATGTACAATTTTTAATTTTTTGCAATTATTTTGTGTGATTTCTGCATTTTTTTATTCATTCTGTTAAGGGCAATACCCCAATTCACATAAGGTGAGGGATTTCATCGCCCTTTCCTTAGCCCACAAATTGCATTTCACCGTAGAATCTGACTAATAATAACGGTTAGACGTTGGACTTAAGGGAGTCACGGGCTCATCTAGGGCTTAATTATATTGTGATAGTTGATTCATTTGGAACGAATTATTTCTTGGTGTCTAGACTACGGCAGAAAAATAACCGTTTATAAATATTACGGTGATTCGTAAATATTATATCGGTTGTTACTCTGAAGGTACTTAAACCTTCGGCTGCATTGCTAGGGTGATTCCTGGTGCACCGATAACTCCTGCCCGTTAACTGGCTGAGAAATCTTTTGATCTAAGTAATCAAACGCATCACTTTATAATTTTGGGTTAGGAGCCAATAAGGACAGAAAACTTCATTGTAGCTAATTTCTGTGCTTGCATTTAATAGCAATGAGTGAAAAAAGTGTTAGCCAACAAAATTCTCCTAGGGGTTCTCGAATCAACCAAAATTTTCCAACCGAATTGGATCAAAATCGAGTGAATCAAAACTTTCCAAACTTTGGGGATCAAAACCAAATAAATCAAAATTTTCAAAACCTCAATATCCAAATGGATAGACCCTTGTCTCTTCGTGATCGATGTTATCCTACTAGGACCGTTCAACCATCTGTCATTGTGTTCCCACCAGCTGAAGGAAACAATTTTGAGCTAAAACATTCTTTTATCCAAGGGGTACCAAAGTTTACGGGATCTGAAAATGCTTATGAATTTCTGAGTGAATTTGAATTGTATGCTTCCACAACAAAAATGCAACAACTATCTAACGAATCGATCAAGCTAAGGCTAATTCCATTTGCACTACTTGAAAGCGCTAAAAGATGGCTAAATTCTCTTCCACGACATTCCATAAGAAGTTGGGATGAATTTGTCACTGCATTCTTGAAAAAGTTTTTCCCTTTCCATAAAACTCTAAAAATCCGAACCGAGATAAATCAATTTTGTCAAAATGAGGGGGAAACTTTTTCAAAATACTTTGAGAGATTCAACCAGCTATTATATAGTTGTCCTCATCATGGAATTCTAAAAGATCACTTATGTCAAATTGCATATGAAGGGCTAAACTATCAGACTAGAACTCAACTAGAATCAATGTGTGGAGGAGACTTTATGTCTAAAACAGCCGATGAAGCTTGGCGGTTTTTAGAAGATTATTCTAAAAAGGACATGCAGTGGGAATCGATTCGTGTTCCCATTCGTACTTCTACTAGAGGAGTGCATGTCGTGGACCCAAGCCAAATTCCTTTAGAAAATCAAACTCCTCAAGCCGGAGAAGGGTCACCCCACTATTACTCTCAAGACCTAGCCAATGCCATAGCTCAAAATAATCCATACTCATCCACGTACAACCCTGGTTGGAGGAACCACCCAAATTTTTCCTGGTCAAACCCCAATAATTCGGCTAACCCATCTCACGTGCAACCCTTTATTCCCAATCCGAATTACCAAGCTCCTTCTCCCAATTCTCAAACCTACCAAGCTGCACCTCAATCCAAACAACCCTATAGGCACCCCAATTTTCAATCATCAAACTTATCCTCTCAATCTGGTCAATCGTCACAAGACTTTGTTCGATTAGAGAAACAGATGAACTCTTACGAAGCTAAAATAAACTCGCAAGACGCTAAAATGGACCAAATGATGAATATGATAAAGGAAATGGCGAAAAATAATGAGAAGCGAAAGTTGCCGAGTCAACCTGAGGTGAATCCAAAATATAACTCTCGTGCTGTAAATTCTTGTGAGGACGAAAATCATAATCCAGTCAACGCAATTACAACCCTTCGATCTGGAAAGAAGATTGATAATAACGTGAGCGACCCTAACGAACCTTCTAACTCGACCCCAATCCCTAATCTTACTGATCACCCATTGGCTTCGAATGCCAATTCTTCTAAACCTCAAGTTCCCTTAAATGTTGGCAATCCCAACAGTTCTTCTCCCAGTGTCGGCAAACCCGACCCACCTTCAAAAATTAATGTTGGCAATACCAACATTCCATCTTCTACGACCTTACCACCTTCTATTTCCTTGGATAAACCTTCTTCCTCGAATGATGAAACTCATCACAGAGTTGAAAAACCAATAGCTCCATTTCCCCATAGGCTCAACAATAAGAAGAAAGCGGCAAATTTCGATAAAATCTTGGAAATTTTCAAACAAGTCCGTGTGAACATTCCTCTTTTAGACACCATTGAACAAATTCCTCAATATGCTAAATGTCTTAAGGAATTGTGCACACAAAAACGTGCGACCAATGTTCCAAAAACCGCTTTTCTAACTGCAAATACAAGCTCTGTTCTTTCGAATCTTGCCCCAGTCAAGTATAAAGACCCTGGCTGCCCTACGATTGATTGTAAAATAGGAAACACTCACATCTCTCGTGCCCTACTCGACCTTGGTGCCAGTGTCAACCTTCTCCCTTATACTGTCTATCGTCAACTTGGACTAGGGGAGATTAAACCAACAAACATCACACTTCAACTAGCCGATCGATCTGTCAAAAAGCCATTGGGAATTATCGAAGACGTCTTGATACAGATCGAACAGTTTTACTTCCCTGTCGATTTTATAGTTCTAGAAACAGAGCCTGTCTCAAATCCCAACGTTCAAATACCATTGATCTTAGGACGCCCTTTCTTAGCAACCTCTAATGCTGTCATTAATTGTAGGAATGGTCAGCTTCGACTTTCCTTCGGGCACCTAACCATTGAGCTAAACATCTTTAATCTCAACAAACAACCTAGGGATTTTGAGATCGATGAAATTAACATGATTCAAACCACAGTTAATGAAACCTCTAGTGACACTTCTGAAGCCTTGAAAATGTGTCTTGACCATTTCGACTCTGATTTCGATGAACTCGAATACATTTCTGAACTAAACAAAATTCTTGACTCCAACACTTCGTCACCTGAATCTAACCAAGGAATGTTGACCAATGTTGATACACAAGAACTTCCTAAGTTAGACCTCAAACCCTTGCCACCAGACCTTAAGTATGCCTACTTAGACTCTTCAAAAACTTTTCCCGTAATCTTGGCTTCCGATCTTATCGAGGACCAAGAAGAAAAACTTTTGGATATCTTGCGGGAAAATAAGGACGTCTTGGGGTGGGAAATTAGCGATATAAAAGGAATTAGCCCATCAATTGTGGAACATCGCATACATTTAGTTGATGAGGCTAAACCCACCCGTGAGGTTCAAAGGAGATTAAACCCAAACATGAGAGAAGTGGTCAAGGAGGAGATAATCAAATGTCTAGACAATAACACCATCTATCCCATCTCTGATAGTACTTGGGTGAGTCCGGTACAAGTTGTACCAAAGAAGTCGGGAGTCACGGTGATCAAAAACGACAGTAATGAACTCGTCCCAACAAAAATCAAAACCAAATGGCGTGTTTGCATCGACTATCGAAAGCTTAACTCAGCCACACAAAAAGACCATTTTCCCTTGCCTTTTATTGACCAAATGCTCGAACGCTTAGCGGGACATGAGTACCACTGTTTTCTCGATGGATACTCTGGCTATAACCAAATTCCTGTTGCTTTAGAAGATCAACATAAGACCACCTTTACTTGTCCCTTTGGAACCTTTGCTTATCGTCGCATGCCTTTTGGTCTTTGTAATGCCCCCGCGACTTTCCAAAGGTGTATGATGAGTATTTTCTCTGATATGGTGGAAGAATTCTTGGAAATATTCATGGACGATTTTTCAATATATGGATCATCTTTTTCCCAATGTCTCACTCATTTAGAACTCGTCCTTAAGCGTTGTAAGGAGAAATCACTCGTGCTTAATTGGGAAAAATGTCACTTTATGGTAAAAAGGGGGATAGTTCTAGGTCATGTCGTCTCCAAAGATGGCCTAGAAGTCGATAAATCCAAAATCGATTTGATTGCTAATTTACCTCCCCCTAACTCTGTCAAAGATGTTCGTTCATTTCTTGGCCATGCGGGATTCTATAGAAGATTCATTAAGGATTTCTCGAAAATTTCAAAACCTCTCTCGAATTTACTTGCCAAAGACGTAAAGTTTGAATTTTCCAATGATTGCAAAACATCTTTTGAAACTCTTAAGTCAATCTTGACCACAACTCCCATCATTCAACCTCCTGATTGGACTCAACCCTTTGAACTTATGTGCGACGCTTCTGACTTTGCAATTGGAGCCATCTTGGGTCAGCGAATTGATAAACTCCCTCGAGTCATTACTACGCTAGAAAAACCTTAAATGAGGCCCAATTGAATTACTCAACTACTGAAAAGGAATTTTTGGCAGTTGTCTTCACTCTTGAGAAATTCAGACCATATCTCATAGGATCCAAAGTCATAGTTTACACTGACCATGCTGCCCTACGATATTTGCTTTCTAAAAAGGATGCCAAGGCCCGCTTGATTCGTTGGATCCTTCTTCTTCAAGAATTCGATATAGAAATACGAGATAAAAAGGGTTCTGAAAATGTCGTAGCTGATCATCTCTCTCGAATTGTGCACGAAAATGATAACGACACCCAAATCGATGACTATTTTCCTGACGAACAACTCCTTTCGATCTCTAACACCCCTTGGTACGCTGACATTGTGAATTATCTTGTCACACAACAAACACCCGCTGAATGGTCGAAACAAGATAAACAAAAATTTCTCTCGAAAGTTCGAAACTTCTATTGGGACGACCCATATCTTTTCAAATATTGTCCAGACCAAATCATTCGAAGGTGTGTGCCCGATCATGAACACCAAAGTATTCTCTCCTTCTCACATGACCATGCTTGTGGCGGTCATTTTGGAGCAAGAAAAACTGCTGCAAAAGTTTTGCAAAGCGGTTTTTGTTGGCCCACACTCTTCCGTGACGCTTTCGAATTTTGCTCTAACTGTGAGCGATGTCAAAGAACGGGTCGAATCTCTAAGCGAAACATGATGCCTCTCAACCCCATTTTAGTGATTGAGTTATTCGATGTTTGGGGCATCGATTTCATGGGACCATTCCCTAATTCATTTGGGAATCTTTACATCTTACTTGCGGTAGATTATGTCTCAAAATGGGTTGAAGCCATTCCGACCAAAACCAACGACAACAAGGTTGTTGTCAAATTCCTCAAAGAAAACATCTTTTCACGCTTTGGCACACCTCGAGCTATCATTAGCGATAATGGCACTCATTTCTGTAATCGTGCTTTTGAGTCCTTGCTCAAGAAATACTCAATCACACACAAGCTGTCAACACCTTACCATCCACAAACTAGTGGACAAGTAGAAGTTTCCAATAGACAAATCAAGCAAATTCTTGAGAAAACCGTGAATTCCAATAGAAAAGATTGGTCTGTAAAACTGATTGATGCACTTTGGGCTTTTCGCACTGCTTATAAAACCAATCTAGGGATGTCACCATATCGATTAGTCTTTGGAAAGGCCTGTCACTTACCTCTTGAATTGGAGCATCGTGCTCTTTGGGCCATAAAATTTTTGAATTTTGACTTAGAGAAAGCCGGCTCACATAGGAAGTTACAAATTTCAGAATTAGAGGAATTAAGAAATGAGGCGTATGAAAATGCGAAAATCTACAAAGAAAGAACCAAAGCCCAACACGACAAAAACATACTTCGTAAGGAATTCAACGTAGGTCAAAAAGTTCTTTTATACGACTCTAGACTTCACTTGTTTCCAGGAAAACTCAGATCTCGATGGACTGGACCTTATGTCGTGAAAACAGTATATCCTCATGGAGCGGTTGAAATTGAAAATCCTAGGGATGGAAAAGTCTTCAAAGTAAACGGTCAACGACTGAAACCATTTTTGGAATTCGAGCAATATGACGAAGATGACTCTATCGATCTGCATGATCATCCACCATGAAATCAGGTGGTACACGTTCTTTTTCTTTTATTTTTAATTTTCATATTTTTTTATTTTATTTTATTTTTGTTTTTATGCCTTAGACAGTTGGGACACTGTCTCAATCAAGTGTGGGGGGGGGGAGTCTGCATTGCATTCTTTTGATTTTTCTCTAATTTTTCCTTCTTTTCATGTAGGACCATCATACATTTTATATCGTAGTAACATACCATATTTTTTTTTAAATACGACTCATTTTCAATTGATACAACAAAATAAGTTTACAATTTTTAGCCAGTTGATAGTATTTTTTTCTCTCAACTTAGATCGAATAAGAAATATAATGAAAAGTTTAATTTTGAGGGATAATAGTGTAACCGGTACATAGGGAGATTCTTAGGTGATGGTCATGAAATCTATTCTATATTGTAGACTTTGTTTAAACAAGTGGAGGACTTAAAAAGTACTTATAATGGCTTGTCAAATCTTTAAAACTAAGTTGTGTAAAGTTGAATTCGCGTAACTCTCTTTTTGTGCTTATAAGTTCAATAATAATAGTAATCCAAGGGTATCCAACATTGCTTGTATATCGAGCGTTGGTGTGCAAACCCGCCAAGCTCTATCCGACACGTTGTTGACAAAGTCAAAGTCGGAATATCTTGGTCTCATTTTATGAGATTGGACACCTAAGGATTACCGACACGTTGTTGACAAAGTCAAAGTCGGCCTGCACAATCCGCCAAGCTCTTTACCCACTCTCCGTTAGTCCGCAAGGCAGTGCATGGGTGGTAAACCTTGGTCTTTTTAGTTAGGTGTATGTACTTAATCATAAATCTTAAAATTTTATAGAATAAAGAATAAGCGATGATACCCAAACACTTCTTGACCTTATTGATTCGACTAGCCATACATGAGAAAAGTAGAATACCACTTTGCAAACTGTGCCAAGCAAACTAAGAATTTATTTCATGGCTGCACTATGTTATCGACCGAACTAACTGGCCAAACTGGAATTTAACATTTGAAAACTTGATTTATATTGAAAATTTGTGACAAGTCGAGGTATTTAAAATAAAATCAACTGATTGGAAATTATTAACTTAATTTGTTGTACCACTTTCCTGAAATAAGTCGTGTTGTCATTTTTCGTTTTTTTTTTTTTGCATATGTCCATTGCATTCATGTAGTTTCATTAGAATCATAGCATACTGCATTTGGATTTTGTGGGTAGTATCCGCTGAAAACCCTCACGAGACACCACTCGTCCTACTAGGGACACCTAGAGGTTTAACGGCTTGTTGCATACGCTCAATGCAATCGTGTTTCCTACGAAAGTGTGACCTATCTAGTCTAGTTTTTCATTTTTGTTTAACTCGAGGACGAGTAAAAGATAAGTGTGGGGGTATTTGATTGACATAGAAATGTGTTTATTTTATGCTCTTATATCTTATCTTTTGTATATAAATAAATATTACTTGGGTATTGTTTTGTTACTTTTACAGATATTCCAACCCAGCCCGCATGCAACCAGAAATGTAGAGAAATAGAGTTCAATTTGCTGTGTATTTGCATTTTGAAGAATTGTAGATGAAGATATCACATCTAGTTGCTGTTGGACAAGAAAAGGATTGATAACAAGGCTTTGCACATCACAAATCAATGAAGAAGTGTCAAGGAAGCAAGAGGAAAAGAGAAAAGGCCCAAATTTGCTTTATTTATCTAAGGCCCATTTATGTTTCTCATTGTAAACTAATTAGTGATGTAATGACCAGGCCCAGTTATCATTAGGGTTAGGGTTAGGGTTTGGCTATCTACCCTATATATACCCTTGTAATGGCATTGTAGCCACCATCCTATCCTATATCTCATTCTATTCTCTTCTTCATTAATAAAACTCATTTTTCTTTTATGCAATTTTCTATTTCTTAGCACTTAGTTTTGTCTATACGATTAGATTCGGTAGAACACTATTTGTATTTTGCAATTCTTTTCATTAGTGATTGACCGTCTGATTAGATTCAGCGGTAATCCTAATTTTGTTTCCTGTTGTTATTTATATTCTGCACTTTTATTTTCTGTATTTTAATCGCGTTAATAGGTTAAATTGGATTTGATTAGATTTGAATCTGATTCATAGTTTCATTGCTTTTCCATTGAAATTGTGATTTGATCGTCGGTACAGTTAGATCTGTTCTGAATCAAATTACAGTTTTAATTTTGTTTTGTTTTATTTTCAAAATCAACCTCCAAAGTTTTGTCTAACTCGCCCAAGAGATTAGATAAATAATTTGATTTAATTCACCTCCCTGTGTTCGACCTGTATGCTACACACTTGTATGCTTGCAGAATTTATTACAAATGTCGCGCTTTTCTAATTCATAGATTAGCGACGATCAATTGTGTGTGCACTTTTTTTTATTTTCCTATAAAAGTTAAAGAACACTCATGATAATCATACTTATTTTTTACTTTCAGTTTTATTGTTGTTTATTAAATAATCATTAATTAAAAGTTCACATTAATAGATAAGCAAAATAATTCAATAAAATACCAAGTAATACTCATCCATTTTAGGAAGCTAGTCATGACTTTTTGTCCTTCAACTAAATGTGATCATGGTGTATAAAAGCTTCAAAAATTATAAGGGCTAGAGGTCACTTCAATTAAATATGTTTGATCGTATTTAAGTAGTACAAGTTTTGTCGAATTTGATAGCTTAATTATACTTGCTAGTTATTAGACCTTTTTTTTCGATTTACTCACTTCAGGTACAACATCCTATTATAAGTATATGTAATGATAATATATGAGATATTGAAGATAACCAATACTTGTAAATTTGTATTTTTAGACATTTAAATAGTTAATTCAACCAAGAATTATTACACTGAACAAAGTTTTCGTTGAATCCAATTATGACCTTTACCTTTTTGAGGAAAGGAGAACAAATATTAGTAGATGAAAGGATTTTAATTATATATTCACCAATAAGCAGTTAAATCAATAACAAAATATATTTATGCGCTTATGCCAAAAAGAAGCTCATCGTGAACTATACTTATCATAAACACACTTTTGTTAATTATTAAATTTTGATACTATTTCCATGAAAATTAAGAGAAGCGAATTAAGTTCAAACACAGGGTTGGATCTAAATGTGGACTAGGTATAGCAGCTGCCCTATCTCAACTTAGTAGTGCCTAGCTGAATATTTCCAAAATCATGACTTTTCCCTATATGAATTTAGTTATATGCCCTATCTGTAATTGTTCAAAAGCCATTTTTGTTTCAGCTAGACACTTTATCATTTTACAAGTCTTTAGGTTTTTTTATTTCAATACAACTTCAATCTGTTATTGTATATTTTTCTGCAAACCAACCTGAAAGTATTTTTTCCTTAATTAGACAAGTATAACAAATTGCTCAAAATTTTGCCCTATCTCAACAATATTGCTAGCTCCGCCACTGCTCAAACAAATACTTAATTTAGTAGTCTGAATGTTCTCTACATCATTTAACATTTGGTGTTATTTTTTATTTCACTTTCTTTTGCACTAAGGTTTTAATTGTTATAGCTAGAAATTTTGGGTTGATACAACTATTTTGGCTTGGTGCAATTTATGAAATTATGACACTAAACATTTTTTTAAGTAATAATCGATTTTATGTAAAAACATAAACTTATACTAACTTTTTTCTTCAAGCATTAATTTTAAAGTCGACTGACTAATCTGCTTGTATTTTATTTTTTGTGGGTTAGTTACAACTTTAATTTCCTAAACCAACATGATCGATATAATTTTTTCTTTCTTTTTGGAAATTTGAATGCTTTATATACAAGTTGAGTAGTACATAATATACTGCATAACAACTTCTTGCGTCATGTCTACGTGTCTTTACGACTTTGACAATCGTGCTTGTCTTTTAGATGTCAGTGGAAAATGATAAGTAGATTTTCTGATTTTAGGTCTAGTTGTCATAAAGTAACCAGATGAAATCAATTACCAATACTTAATAAATTCAAGGCACCTTATTGTTGATGATTGATTTTGGTCAATCAAGTGCGGTACCCAAATCCATAAAAATTAATCATAGAGTATTGGAGAAGTAAAGAACATCAGGAATTTATAGTGGTTCAGCAAGTTGAGCCCACATCTACTATGAGGTAATCTTTATTATTTATACTATATGATTACAAGTACAACCCTTTTAGTTTATCGAAATGAAGGGAAAGGAAGTGAAGTGTTGGCCATGGCATACAACCTTACTAATGAGAGCCAAAAAGGAAATCCTAGATCCCAAAAAGATCCCAAGCCAAGAAGATATCTAGAAATGTCCCCAAACCAAAAGAATCTCAAGCCAAGCCATTAAGAGGATCCATTTCTCGTATCCTTAAGGGGTACTCATAGGTCAGAATTGGAGGGATAGTAGGTAGGTAAGTAGGAAGCACGGGCTAGGAGGGATAGTATAATACATCACTGTTCAGATGTTTTACAGTACAAGGTATTTAATGTTTAATTAAGTATTCCTATCCTAATCCACATGTTTTCAGTTAACTTGTTAGTATATAATTAAGTACAACTTATTTCATTTCATAAGTCTATTTTATTCTTTCTTATTTAATCATAACCTTATCTTACACTGTCATCACAACATGTTATTGTTTACTTATTAACTTAGTTCTCTTAACTAAGCTTTATTAATAAGTCCTCTTTTCATTTATTATAATCCATGTTATAATTCCACTTGTCCCTAGGACAAGCCTACATATTATATTACATTCTTATTGATATAATTAATTATAATAAGTTACATTCCCTACTCATTGCATTTTCCTTTGGTTCCTTAACATTAACCAAATTTTACTATTATAATCTTTCTTTAATTACCATCATGTTTCATTTTTATCATTTCATGAAAACACTTCGCACACTTCATTACATTGGTTAATAGAAATTGTAAAGATCTATTTCCATAATGTACGTCAATTAAGATATGTAGTTTCAAGCTATTTCTTTTATTTTCGTTGTGGACATACATGCATATTTTATTTGAGTAGTGTACAATACGGTAAAAGAACACTTACTACACACTAATCCCTTTTTCCTTTCTTTTCTTGCAACTATGTTCTTAATAAATTTACCGTTATGGTAATGCATCCATTTTCCCCAAATCCAACTAACTCATTCCACTACTAACTTTTCCCCTTTTTATTTTCTGAGTTAGATGTTAATTCCTGTTTTTTTCATTTACAGCTTTCAATTACTGTACATGTTTTCCAAATTACTGTCGAACTAACATGTTTCCAAATTACTGTCGAACTAACATGTTTTCCAAATTACTATCGAACTGACATGTTTTCCCAATTATTGTCGAACTGACATATTTTTCAAATTACTTTCGAACTTACATGTTTTCCAAATTACTATCAAACTAACATGTTTTCCAAATTACTGTAATTCTAAATCCAAATAGAGAATTAATTGAAAAAATTACAACAATAATATTCTCAACTTCTTTTAAATAGGATTCAATGCAACTACCACAAATTATAGTTATTTAACATGTTAAAATTACCGGGAATGTAAATGGTAAATATGCCATTATCCAATAGTATAATTCTAAATCCACTCACCTGGCAGCTTTCCAATCCTTGAATCTGACTCAGGTATGTGATTATGTGGTCTTCCTAATTGAATCTAATATTAAAATAATCATGGATTTACAAATCCGATACTAAAGGAATAAGGGAAGAAATAAAGAAACCTAAATAATTCAGATTCACAGGATTTATCTTAAGCTGACAAGAAATCTGAACACTTATATTATAGATCTACATTCTTTATCTTCAAATCCTGAATCAGTATTTCCTAAAGCTAATTTTCTAATTTCTGAAAGATTTGGAGAGGAAAGAAAATGGCAGATCCTTGGCGCCGTCTCAGGAAATATGAGTTGAAGGCTAAGCCCTACTAGTCTATTTATAGGTGTACAAGAGATTATGTTCTGTTGGATTCAATAATATAAAATATGAACAATTTAAATCAGAAATACACGTCACTCACAAAAGCAGATCTGACCCCGGGTGGGTCGACCCATCGAACTACATTACAGGTGTGTCGACCCTATAGTCGACCCGTGGGTCGACCCAGAGCCTGGGTCTGAACCCGATTTCAACCACTATTAATTTTCATTTTAATGTTAATACCAACGTTCGTTTTATTTCTTAATATTGCTTATGTGAATTATTATTTTTCATTTATAACACGTATTTGATTTCCAATTTATGCATGTATATATGTATACGACCTTTTAAATCTTTATTCGTCAATAACTTTCCCATACAGGCTTTGTTTTAGGCAAGTCATATATCAAAACGAATCAGAAAATTGCCATGAACACATTGGTATATGTTTCAGAGCTAAATTCTGAAATCATAAATTATCGATATTTATGTTTAATATTTATATAAAATATGGTGTGTTACAAATCTAGTAAATCCGTCAAATCTGATATATTGGATTAATCCGAAACCTAGAAAACTAGAGTACCCATTCCGAAACCCATGGCCGCATCGAGTCTAACCTAAGCAAGTGTAATCCATACCTACAAAAACCAAGTGCATCGTTTTGCCAAGTCTTGACAGTACAACCCGCAACCAATTGAGTATAGTGTTAAGAATGCAAAATGCGGATCTTAAGGCAGAATTAACACTAGAGGGGGGAAGGGGGGTGAATAGTGTTTATGAGGAACTTATAGAAATCTTAAACGAATTTGAATTACTATATGAATCACACAATGATTATCACACAAGAAATGATCACAAACACAGAAAAAATCACAAACACATAAATAAGTAAATAAGAAAACAGAAAAGGGAAGAACACATCGGATTTTATACTGGTTCATATTACTCCTACGTCTGGTCCCACGCAATGCTGGATTGCACAGTTTTATTATTATCGATATCTTTGATGACCATTACTTCCCCGTGAAGGAAAGCCCGGATTGAATTGAGGACAAGACGAATCAGAACACAAACAAACATTTCATTGTTTATTACAACAATTCCATCAGAATACAAGAATATACAGGGTACGAATAAATATTATACATCAGAAAAATATCAGAGATTCAATTTACATTACATAGCACCGGAAAAATAATACAAAACACAACTGAAAGTAATACATAGATACAGAGCTTTCTGAGTATCGTTCCAGCTTTAAATCTGGATCCTGTGAATATAATTCTGCAAAACCAAAACTACTAGCTGCCCATGTGGAAAATAGGGGCACCCAGAGTTTAGGTTAAAACAATAAACTCCAGGTAAGTCATGTGACTGGTGTGAGAACTAAAACAGTTATTAATCCTTATTTTAAAGTTTGGTAAATCAAGGGACCACGCCGTATAACACGGAAAGAGTTTCCTCCCAAGAATACCAGTGCATAAAACAACAGCGCAATGCTAAATAAAGAATAATGAAGCTACTATAAGACCCAGGTCCCATCACACAATGCAACACAAGCCGGAGGATAGGGTTTTACCTTATAATAGCCAAAGAATGCTTGATACGCTAAATTTCATCTTTTATTATTACTACAAGTGTATAGTGTCAAAACCACTTCTATCATAAGTATAAATCATAGGCGGCATAAGTGCCCCATACCACTATGTCGCCATACTAGGCTCTATAATCAAAACTGCAAAGTCACGTATTGGAAGTTGGATTTCCATCTGTGAACCGAGAAAAGGGATCGTCCTCACCGCTTCGAGACGCTCTAGCCCGCCCCTTAGGTCAGAGCTCGAGTGACCTTTGGATCGTCAGAGCCGGTCCACCGATGTGGATTAAAATGCCTGAACACTGCGTTTCCCCGCCTTTTGGGGCGTAAATGAGTCCTATACTCCATCGGCTCTACATAGTCACCGATAATCTGAGGCGCCTCGCAATTCAACAACCACACAGGTGAAAATAATATAAATGTCAGGGCTGGTAGGTCACTGATACCACCCTAGCTAGAAAGAAACGCATGCCCTCCCTGATGTTCTCTCCCATTTCTGGTTCACAACCGGGGTGTGAGGCTCGCGAATTAACGCTACATAAAGCTATGGCACGCAGGCGGTGCTTTGATCATCAACCACAAGACTTTGCTTTTCAACAAAAGCCTTGATCATTTGCATCTTAGCATGCCTCACAAGCAAACCACTCCATACAACCGATATCCATCAATCACACAGAATGATATCCAATGTCAGACACACAGTCCATTTAAAAGTCCGTTCTGGGTTTGAACGAAACCAGAGGCACCTTGTACCTCGCATATCCATCGATCTCTAAGTACGTCCGAACGATCACCAACTGATTCCCTCCTCTTGGATGTACAGCCCAATCAAGATCATCAGTAATTATCCAAACGATGTGAAGACCTCCAGTCTTCGACCACCGTCTTCATCCTCGACACATCGTCGAATCAGTTATTCAGAATGGGATAAACCCGGTCTTTCTAAATAACTCGCGTATATAATCAATAAGTGTTACACAAACACAACATACGCCTCATTCCAATTCAGAATATTCTTTTATTCAAATATTATTATACTTTGGAAAAGGTTCCCTTTAATTTTATCAAAGATAAATTCTTTAAATTTATTCTTTAATCTTCTTTTGAATATAAATTCAAACCAAATTATGGTTTATCCAAACTAGTCGGGATTAGCGAACCTTACCGAAGTAATCACTTGTTAAATTTCCCAACCCCAACCTATTCATCCCATGAAGTAAAACTGGTCATACTTCATATCTAACACCACGGCGTTATCGGTAAATTCAATTATCATTTCACGTTCAAATCTAATTAAAGATTTAACTATCGCCTGGAGCAAAACTAGTGACACTCAATTCTCGATCATTTCAATCTAATTAAAGATTCATTAAAACCCCACTTGGTTTTAATATCCCCAAAAATCAATATTAATGATTGTTTAACTTGGGAAATTTTATCCTGTCTTTAACTGGGTTAAAGAACCAATGTCATTTAAAAACGGTTCACTATAAACCCAAAATCACATTCCATTCCATCAGCCTTTAACCATAAATTAGCGAATGAACAATTCCCTAAGTATTAACCCGGAAGGCCGAAACCAACATCAGATCAATAACCAAGAAACCATTCAACTTAACTAATCTCCAGTTAGTTTCTGATTTTCTTAACTCCGTTGGGTCTAAGAACATTATTATTAAAGATACCATTCACGACAACCCAAAATCACATTCCATTAGCAATGGAATATTCACGGAAAACAAATCGATATATATAATCGATATAAACTTCCATATTCAACTAATAATATAAATGGAATAACGACAAAGCCTTTTAAATTCCAGATATATTAGTTGTCTTCCCCCACAGAAATTCACTTCGATTATTACCAAATCGAATTCCATTCCATTCCAATTTATTTTATTAAATTGTAAAACTTTACTTTGGAAAATCTTCTTTAAATCTTGGCAGAAGATTTATAAATTACAAATCACATTTCACTATAAATCGGGTTAAAGAACGAATGTCATTAAAACATAGTTCACGATAAACCCAATTCACATTCCATTAATTATCGGGTTAAAGAACAAGTGTTATTTAAAATACCGTTCACGATAAACCCAAAAATCAATTCCAATTCCATTCCAATTAAATATTATTTAATTGGTATACTTCACTAAATCTAAATAAAAAGATTTAATCTTTTTCTCAACTGGGTTTAAGAACAGTGTTAATGAAGACACCATTCACGACAAACCCAAATCCCACTTGATATTAAACACAAGGCTCTTAATAGAAAATATATCGGCTTATATTCAATATCAATTTCTACGACCAACAAATATCGTATTGAAAATAACGATATAAATATATCTTTCAAATTCCCATAACAATATCTGTAATCACGAAATCCAACATCGAAATACGCCAAAGACAATTTCAATTCAAATCCATTCCAATTTATATATTGGAACTTCTGGTTATTTTTAAAACCATTTCAAATCTAATTTATTTATTTTAAAAATAAATGGATCCAATTTACTTATTTTAAAAATAAATGGATTATAATTCTAGTTCAAAACTAGTTCATTTCGATAAAAATGTATTTTTATCTTTTCAAATATGGAATTTTTCATCCCAATTATTTCAAAATCATTTCTTATGATTTTACACAAATTATTGCTATTTTAAATAATTTTATCAAGGCCCGTACAGTCGATTTTCGTAAATGGCAATCGAATTGCACTTACAACGACCTTTTCCAAATTTGATATGGACATAATTCCAAATCAGACTGTTAGATTTCAAAAATCTAATATTCGTTAGATAGCTCTTTTCGATACGAACCCAACGGTTCCGGTTTTAAGAGAATCTGATGGTCGGATCACCTGTAATGTCTGTTCGAAGACAATGGTCGAAGTTCGCGAACTGCCGCAGCGCGGCGCGTTCTATTCAGGCCATTATATATACATAATATATATATTATATATTTCGTCGATTTCCTTTCAAAATGTATTTTATGAATCTTTTTAAATTCGTTTTCAAAATGATTTCAACTTCATATTCAATTTTAGATCAAAATTGAATATTCCATATCATTAATATATAAATGATAATATTTTCAAAACATTATATCTTGAAATCACTTCCTTTTCTATATTCATTATAAAAACAAATATAATCGATATAAATATCGTTCGCGTCAAAATGGCGCATATCTAATCAACACAGCTTTATATATTTCAATAACTTCATTATTCTATTCAACAAATGAATATTTTCTTCAACACATGAATATATATTTTATTCAACACATGAATATTTATTAATTCTTACTTACAATAAAAATGTGAACTTTATTGTATAAATATTTCGTTTAACACATGAATTTTCTTTTATTACATGAATATATATTTTATTCAATACATGAATTTTATTTTATTCAACACATGAATTTTCTTTTATTCAACACATGAATATTCTTTTATTCAACACATGAATTTTCTTTTATTCAACACATGAATTTTCTTTTATTCAACACATGAATATTCTTTTATTCAACACATGAATTTTCATTTTATAATATTCTTTATTTTCCAAATTGGAATGAGGCCCAGTCAATTACCATATAATGTTAATTATATGGATTCCCTACAACACATGTATATAATAGCAACGATAATTAATCAACCATCATCCAGAGTGCACCACACAACTTCATAAGCATTAAATATGAATATTTCACACTTATAACAGTCTGTCAATCAATCGATCGACATACAACTAATTATTGGGACTAGTGTATGTCCAATTATCATCCCAACATCCGTGTGGGGTTTCAAATCAACAAACACATATTTTTATTTGTGTAACGACCCGTGTTTTTGGCCGTCGAATATTTAATTCAATTTATTTATTTTAAATATTATATTTGGAATATCAATGGAATTAATATCTAATTTGCTATTTAAACAAAGTTCGATGTTATATGTTTATATAATTATAAATAGAGCTTGGAAATAGCGCTGCAGTTCGTAAATTCGAGTTTGAACTTCAACTGAGGATACGGGATTCGATATAAGTCGGATTTCTGTGAAACAAGACACGTTGGAACCGTATTGACGATAATTTTCATATGGAAGAGAAAAATCCATATTCCGTGTTATAGATAGTAAGTTATGGCCAAAACAAATTTTGAAATAATCGCTATGGAAAATCGTTATATAAATATACGCGTTAAAATAGCCGTTTTGCAAACGGACTCAGATTTCGACGAAACCAGTTCCGTTGAGTTCGTATCGTCGATTAGAGTCAGAATAAGTATATAGTTTGTTATTTTTGAAGACTGTGAAATTTGGTGTTAAAAAGGGAAGTGCAGTGCGCGTTAAAAATGGCCTACCGGGGCAACAGTCTCAGAATGCGACGAAATTAGTGCCATTGGGATCGTATCGAAAAGTTATTATCGATGTTCGCAGTTTCAAGTTGATTCGATTTATCTGGTGATCGTGGAAAAATTAAACGCGTGTTCATTTCTGGTTTTATAAGGGAATTTTTTTCAAACGATGTCGGATTTCGACGAAACTTGTCCCATTGGATCCGGAATATCTTTTTAAACTAAGATTAGCATTTTTATCAGTAGACAGAAATCATTTGTAGGGGATTTACTGCGTTACTTTACAATGAAGTTTCGCTAATATTATTTTATAATATATACACTCTATATATATACGGCCTAGACCCAACCTATCTTCTTTCTTCTTTCATGCTGAAGTAACGCACATGCCTCCTGTTCTTATCCTATCAAAGTCTACAGTAGCCTAACTTCTCATTTCATTTCAAAGGCACGGCTACTTGCCTGAAGCCTACCTGCCCTAACCTTGAAACCGTGCCGACAAAGCTACCGAAATAAAGAAATATTTTTTAGTAGTTTGCTCCCCACGTTTCCCCCTGTATATATATATATATATATATATGAAGGTGTTCTTCGTTGTTACCTCCTCAGCTTTCAGAAACCGAAAGCTCCAACTTACAATATAAAATAAAAACAAACGTTCAACGTGAAGAGGACTGGGCACTTTTTCATGGATCGAACAATAGTCACGAGTTTGGGAGTAATGAAGAAAGAACAGTATTCAAGTGGGGCGGTGGAATACTGTGGTGAGGCGCATACGCCTGCACCCTCAGATCTGACTCCGATCAACGGGGATGACGACACCGACGAGGTCAACCTGGAGTTGCGGCTTGTGTTTGAAGCGGTACACGAGAGAGAATCAGACGAGATTTTATTGTGAAACAAGAATGGGATCAGGCAGCAGAATGGTTTCGGTGATAGTGTTGAACGTGCGTGATGGGTTCATGGCAGTTTCAAACGGGAAGAAGTAAGTTTAACATCTGCGTTTCCTATAACCAAAGTAATTAATTAAATAGCTCGTTCATTAAGAAATAGATTAGTTAAATTAAGACTTAATTAGTAATTAAGTTTATATTAATATTAATGCATGGTTTGGTACCGTCATTTGTGAAGTTATTTAAAACCTGGATAAAACAATTGTCGGCCATGTCATCCAATACAAAAGTAATCTGACACTTTTATATTTGATAAGGTGATCAAATTGCTAACCGTAGTTTAGGCTGATCAAATAAATGGATAGAGAAGTGATCATTAGTAATTATTAATAATGATAAACATGGTTAGAACAATGCTACAGTACTATAAAGGGACGGACTATTCAATTGTTAACACTATAGTTAGAATATAGTTGGTATTAACTAGAATTTAAATTAGTTTGGTGATAAGTTGATTTAAAAACATGGGTACGGAAAAAAGGGAATAAACGGGATTAGGTTGGTATTTGAAATCAAAGTGTCGGCTTGGGTAATGAGAGAACTAACCGTTCTGTTAAATTGTTTTAATTTAGGTAATTAACTAAACTAAGTTTAATTAAAATATTAATTTAGAGAATTAGTTAATGATTTAATTAAATCATATATGACTTTTACCCAGGTTAGCAGTTTTGGGCGGAACAACTTAAGTAGGAGTTGTGGTGCCAAGCACTAAAATGTGGAACAGTTTGGACAGTACTGGAAGCGACAGAAATATTCGGTTAAACTAAAACGATTGTTAATTTGACCGAAACCGAACCGTTTCAGAATCAGAACAAAGGTGAGTTAAACTCACTCAGTTTTCCCATTTATATTTTATATAAATTGGGTATTTTATTTTGTGTGCTCTACTTGCTGATGGTTGCCTGTTTGCTAGTTATACACTTGTTGTTGATTAAAACTGATGAAATTAAACTGTGTTTAATTTCAGTGAAATACTAAATCGTTATTTTTAACGATTGGTTCCAATAAAGGTAACACACCTTGGTTGGTCACGTTTATTTATAAACGTGTTTTAAATCGTTGAACTATTTGAATTGTTTGTGGTTGATGTTGAATGGTTGTTATTTAGTGTTATCAGTTAAACAAAATTGAATGTGGTGATTTGAGATAACCATTTGAATACAGGGAAGAACAAGTTGGAGGGACCCAACCGGATCCCTCAAATGTATTATTTATTTTCATATTATCATATATGAACTGATCTGTTTGTGTGATTGATTTGATGGTTGATTATTAATTGAATATTCAACATCTGTTTGGTTTGAACCAATAGGTGATATTGGTTAAGTGTTTGGCAGAGTATGGCCTTTAAAATCAATCGGGTTATAGACAGTGATTCACCGTCAGGTGAATCGATAGAGTTGAAGTTATAAAATTTACTTTATAACTGGAGTTAGGTTTTGGGAAAAAAAGTATTATTCTGAACAAAAGTTATTAAAGAGAATTAAATAAATGTCTTATTTATTTAAGATTTGATTTGTTAGTAATTTATTTTATAAAGTAAATTCTGATGTTAATCAGATTTGCAAGTATGAGAATAAGAGATGAATCGAATGGTTAAACTTTGATAATTGTTTTGAAAAGAAAACGATTAATGGAAATAATTTAAATTAATTATATTTTTTATTAATTAATTTAAAGTGAAGGTTAATTGGAATTAGTTTACGAGATAATCGAATTTTGACTTGACAAAATTAACCATTTAAAACTGGAATCGAATATCAAATTAGTTTGTTTCGAAATTGCGAAATGAAATAGTTGAAGAATATTGTTTTAACTTTAAACAAGATCTTTAAAAAGGATTTCCTATTTATTTTAGTAAATAAAGAAATTAACTACTGAAGTAGTTAATGAGTAAAGAAAAGTATTGTTTTAATAAGAATTTAGAAGACTACTTTTGGAAAAATAATCGAAGAAAAGTGTAATCCAAATTGGATGGTGAAAGGAATTTATAGGCGGGTTTTATATTTAAAGCTCAAATGTTTATAACGATGTTAAAAAGAGGATTTCAAGCGAAGATGATAACTAAAATTTAAGTGTTGTTTAATTATGTGAATTAAGGTAAAGGGTTTATATAAACCAGGGTCGTGTAAATGAGGTTTAACGTGTTAAGGCGTTAATTTTATATTAACGTTACTTGAAAACAAGATCAAGTAAAAAGGAGAATTTTAAAATGGGAAAATGGTCGAATAGTTTTGAAAGGAGATTAGTAAAAGTGGATTTGGGTAAAGAAGTGGGTTGTATAACCAAAGCCGAATTTAAATAAATCTGTTTTAACAGAGTTAGAAGTTTTAATTAAACAAAAGTAAACCAGTTGTTAAAGGCCAAGTGATGCTGAATACTGAACCAGTGAACTCATTGGAGTGTCATGTTTGAAACACTATTTATTTTGATAGTTAAAACACCGACTATCAAAGTTGTCCAATACGATTGTTGGTATGGAAAGACCGGGATCGAATTTATATTCGAAAACCATTCCGACCAACAAATACGTGAAGATATCAGAAGATGGTCGAGATGGAGCATTGAAGACCGTGGATTTTCATAAACGGAAGAACCACTAATATTCTCGGCCTGGCAAGCAGAGATAAACTGTGATTCTGTCGTAGTTGGAATCAACGGGTTGCAAGGACTTCTCGCTACTGATCCATGGGGTGATTCCTATATGGATGCAGTAGGATAGTGCCTTCGGTTCATCCTGTTCCTGGATGACGTATATGGACGGATGTCTGACAGAGTATTTCCAAAGGGTCACGTACGTTGATTTCTTCAAACGTGCTATGGTTGTTGGCGGGGAAATTGCCGTTCTCTTAGCTTCCAGCTATAGTATTTTTGTGGATATCAATTAGTGATATCTGACGGATCTGACGATGTGGCATTCAAAGTGAATGATGACCAGGTGTTCAAAGGTAAATCTAAACCTCAAGCCTCATCAACCGGGAAATGACAAAAATCGGGCAGGCAGCATGGCTATGTGGGTCGCTCCCATTAGGGTGTATGATCACCTATCTAGAGGAAGTCCTATTTGTTTCTTAAATCTATGTTTCGATGCTGTCCCTTGTCGGGAGACGGTTGCTGATCCCAACCGTCGGTGATATACATTCGATACTCTCAAGCGAAATGAGGGGTCGGTCATGTGAGGGCCGGGTTGCAAGAAGTTCTTGTTGAACCCAGTGTATTCGTCTCTAGAGATACACTATCGGAAGGTGGACCCATACCTTGTCAAGTTGGAATCCAATCTCCAATAAGCGCCCGCGGTTTTTGATTGTATACTATATATGTGGAGCGTGAGATGCAAGCGTTCCACTAGATTCTATTTACTTGTATTTAGACATTATTATAATATCAGACAAGATATTGGTTTCAAAACTGTTTTGGGTTATCGTAAGGTAAAAACCGTCCGTGTTTATGTGTGGATTTGGTCTTACGATTATCATTTTCTTTTGAAAAGATTTTGAACTTAAAAATCATGATTGGATGGTTCACCCTTATTACTGTGCGAGTTTATTTCACTCTGGTTCACCAGACTGACCCGGTGTTTTGTAAATGCTCGGGTTAGGCCGGGTTGTACAGGTTCAGGTTATCGACTGCTATGAAGAGACGAGCTGGAAGAGTCCAGACGTATGATATTACTACTATTCCGCTGTGTGTTGTATATGGGAACAGGCTATTATAACTGTCCCATGGTATGATGTACTATGATACTGTAAGTATTTTAAAGCTTTCAATAAAAATTATTTCTGTATTATATTCGGTTCCGCTGCGATGTGAGACTCTGTGTAGCGTTTCTTCTTCTTCTTCTTCTTCTATTCTAATATTTCTTTCTTTCTTATCTCACCCTCTAACTTCTTTCTATTAATGATCTGGAATGTTCGATGTCTGAATGGTCAACATGATCGTTTGATGTTGATTTTCGGAGTCGAAAATCCCGGTTCGTTACAGTGGTATCAGAGCTGAAGGTTAAGTGATTACCTTGGCTCTGTGGCGTGACTCAGTAGAGATGGGGTTAGCAATACCCTAGATTGAGTTGAATATATATATACGAGTGAACGTATTTGTAGTTTTTGTAAAAAAAAAAAAAAAAAAAATTTGTTTTATATTGTGGAGATTTATCGGTTGAGTTGTTTATGAGTTCTGGTTGATCAGTTTGATCCACTGTATCGATAGGAGTTTGTAAACACTCGAATACGATAGGTCGTCACGATATGTTTTAAAGAGGGTGAATGAAATAATTTACCCAAATTATATTTTGATATAAAGAAATATATATGTATTGGAAGTATTATAGTATATTGGATGTGTTGGTTGATTATAATTGAAATGGTTATATAAATAACCAATTAAAATTCGTATAATATGGGATCAGATGAATTAAATCTGAAATCTAAATCAGAATTGAAATTAAAATTCCTTAAAGTGGGATAAATGATTGCAAATGAACTTGAATTGAATATATGAGAATTTTAAGATCCTGGGAGATTTTAAATTTGTTTCACGAGCATTGTGTTTAGTATTTTGAAATAGATTTCAAAAGGAAAGTATTTAAAATTGGAATTTTGAAATGTTACAGTATTGAACTCACTTGATAGCTGGGAAATAACTCTGAGGATGCTGGCCACATCATCAGTGTTCATTTCCGAGTTCTAAGTGACGGATTACTACCAAAGATTTTGTTTTGAATTGCTTTGAGAAAGACAAGTTGTTTGAATCCTGAAAAAGATTATTTGATTTTTGAAAGAGCTAAACTGTTTGAAAACTCCCAGGGAAATTGTTTGAACAAAAACAAAATTAAATAGAAATTTGTGAAAGCAAATATGAATTGAATTGGAACCAATTAACTGGAAATTGAATCGAGATATATTATATCGAGCAGAACCAGATTTTGAATTGCGAGACAGGAATCTGAAATGGTGCTGGTCTGGTAAGTTAAGAGTTGAAACCGATAATGGGTGGAAAGTGAGTTAAGAATGGTATCTGGCTTGGATGCGTGAAGGATTTGGTTTTGGGGATAAAACTGGAATTTTGTTTGGGAATGCATTTGTATATGCTGATAGAGCAGCAGATGGAAAGGATATAATGATATGCCCGACAAAAAGGTACACGTTTATTTTTATATGGGTTTGGAGATTTATGAGCCTATTTGGCAAGCCGCTTGGCTGGTTTATTTCTTTTGGATTGGAGAAGGCCTAGAAAGGCGAGTTGTGGTTGTACCGATTGAGCCGTACAGAGGAGGTGCTGGCAAAATTTTTCGAAAATTTAAAGTGTTGGAAAATTTTCGATATTTTTGAAAATATTTATTTACAGTATTGAATTGGTTTATAATTTAATATAAAATTAAATTTGAAATTAATGAGCTTATAATGTTCTTTCTTACCTTAGCAATTTCGAGGACGAAATTATTTTAAGGGGGGAAGAATGTAACGACCCGTGTTTTTGGCCGTCGAATATTTAATTCAATTTATTTATTTTAAATATTATATTTGGAATATCAATGGAATTAATATCTAATTCGCTATTTAAACAAAGTTCGATGTTATATGTTTATATAATTATAAATAGAGCTTGGAAATAGCGCTGCAGTTCGTAAATTCGAGTTTGAACTTCAACTGAGGATACGGGATTCGATATAAGTCGGATTTCTGTGAAACAAGACACGTTGGAACCGTATTGACGATAATTTTCATATGGAAGAGAAAAATCCATATTCCGTGTTATAGATAGTAAGTTATAGCCAAAACAAATTTTGAAATAATCGCTATGGAAAATCGTTATATAAATATACGCGTTAAAATAGCCGTTTTGCAAACGGACTCAGATTTCGACGAAACCAGTTCCGTTGAGTTCGTATCGTCGATTAGAGTCAGAATAAGTATATAGTTTGTTATTTTTGAAGACTGTGAAATTTGGTGTTAAAAAGGGAAGTGCAGTGCGCGTTAAAAATGGCCTACCGGGGCAACAGTCTCAGAATGCGACGAAATTAGTGCCATTGGGATCGTATCGAAAAGTTATTATCGATGTTCGCAGTTTCAAGTTGATTCGATTTATCTGGTGATCGTGGAAAAATTAAACGCGTGTTCATTTCTGGTTTTATAAGGGAATTTTTTTCAAACGATGTCGGATTTCGACGAAACTTGTCCCATTGGATCCGGAATATCTTTTTAAACTAAGATTAGCATTTTTATCAGTAGACAGAAATCATTTGTAGGGGATTTACTGCGTTACTTTACAATGAAGTTTCGCTAATATTATTTTATAATATATACACTCTATATATATACGGCCTAGACCCAACCTATCTTCTTTCTTCTTTCATGCTGAAGTAACGCACATGCCTCCTGTTCTTATCCTATCAAAGTCTACAGTAGCCTAACTTCTCATTTCATTTCAAAGGCACGGCTACTTGCCTGAAGCCTACCTGCCCTAACCTTGAAACCGTGCCGACAAAGCTACCGAAATAAAGAAATATTTTCCAGTAGTTTGCTCCCCACGTTTCCCCCTGTATATATATATATATATGAAGGTGTTCTTCGTTGTTACCTCCTCAGCTTTCAGAAACCGAAAGCTCCAACTTACAATATAAAATAAAAACAAACGTTCAACGTGAAGAGGACTGGGCACTTTTTCATGGATCGAACAATAGTCACGAGTTTGGGAGTAATGAAGAAAGGACAGTATTCAAGTGGGGCGGTGGAATACTGTGGTGAGGCGCATACGCCTGCACCCTCAGATCTGACTCCGATCAACGGGGATGACGACACCGACGAGGTCAACCTGGAGTTGCGGCTTGTGTTTGAAGCGGTACACGAGAGAGAATCAGACGAGATTTTATTGTGAAACAAGAATGGGATCAGGCAGCAGAATGGTTTCGGTGATAGTGTTGAACGTGCGTGATGGGTTCATGGCAGTTTCAAACGGGAAGAAGTAAGTTTAACATCTGCGTTTCCTATAACCAAAGTAATTAATTAAATAGCTCGTTCATTAAGAAATAGATTAGTTAAATTAAGACTTAATTAGTAATTAAGTTTATATTAATATTAATGCATGGTTTGGTACCGTCATTTGTGAAGTTATTTAAAACCTGGATAAAACAATTGTCGGCCATGTCATCCAATACAAAAGTAATCTGACACTTTTATATTTGATAAGGTGAACAAATTGCTAACCGTAGTTTAGGCTGATCAAATAAATGGATAGAGAAGTGATCATTAGTAATTATTAATAATGATAAACATGGTTAGAACAATGCTACAGTACTATAAAGGGACGGACTATTCAATTGTTAACACTATAGTTAGAATATAGTTGGTATTAACTAGAATTTAAATTAGTTTGGTGATAAGTTGATTTAAAAACATGGGTACGGAAAAAGGGAATAAACGGGATTAGGTTGGTATTTGAAATCAAAGTGTCGGCTTGGGTAATGAGAGAACTAATCGTTCTGTTAAATTGTTTTAATTTAGGTAATTAACTAAACTAAGTTTAATTAAAATATTAATTTAGAGAATTAGTTAATGATTTAATTAAATCATATATGACTTTTACCCAGGTTAGCAGTTTTGGGCGGAACAACTTAAGTAGGAGTTGTGGTGCCAAGCACTAAAATGTGGAACAGTTTGGACAGTACTGGAAGCGACAGAAATATTCGATTAAACTAAAACGATTGTTAATTTGACCGAAACCGAACCGTTTCAGAATCAGAACAAAGGTGAGTTAAACTCACTCAGTTTTCCCATTTATATTTTATATAAATTGGGTATTTTATTTTGTGTGCTCTGCTTGCTGATGGTTGCCTGCTTGCTAGTTATACACTTGTTGTTGATTAAAACTGATGAAATTAAACTGTGTTTAATTTCAGTGAAATACTAAATCGTTATTTTTAACGATTGGTTCCAATAAAGGTAACACACCTTGGTTGGTCACGTTTATTTATAAACGTGTTTTAAATCGTTGAACTATTTGAATTGTTTGTGGTTGATGTTGAATGGTTGTTATTTAGTGTTATCAGTTAAACAAAATTGAATGTGGTGATTTGAGATAACCATTTGAATACAGGGAAGAACAGGTTGGAGGGACCCAACCGGATCCCTCAAATGTATTATTTATTTTCATATTATCATATATGAACTGATCTGTTTGTGTGATTGATTTGATGGTTGATTATTAATTGAATATTCAACATCTGTTTGGTTTGAACCAATAGGTGATATTGGTTAAGTGTTTGGCAGAGTATGGCCTTTAAAATCAATCGGGTTATAGACAGTGATTCACCGTCAGGTGAATCGATAGAGTTGAAGTTATAAAATTTACTTTATAACTGGAGTTAGGTTTTGGGAAAAAAAGTATTATTCTGAACAAAAGTTATTAAAGAGAATTATAAATGTCTTATTTATTTAAGATTTGATTTGTTAGTAATTTATTTTATAAAGTAAATTCTGATGTTAATCAGATTTGCAAGTATGAGAATAAGAGATGAATCGAATGGTTAAACTTTGATAATTGTTTTGAAAAGAAAACGATTAATGGAAATAATTTAAATTAATTATATTTTTAATTAATTAATTTAAAGTGAAGGTTAATTGGAATTAGTTTACGAGATAATCGAATTTTGACTTGACAAAATTAACCATTTAAAACTGGAATCGAATATCAAATTAGTTTGTTTCGAAATTGCGAAATGAAATAGTTGAAGAATATTGTTTTAACTTTAAACAAGATCTTTAAAAAGGATTTCCTATTTATTTTAGTAAATAAAGAAATTAACTACTGAAGTAGTTAATGAGTAAAGAAAAGTATTGTTTTAATAAGAATTTAGAAGACTACTTTTGGAAAAATAATCGAAGAAAAGTGTAATCCAAATTGGATGGTGAAAGGAATTTATAGGCGGGTTTTATATTTAAAGCTCAAATGTTTATAACGATGTTAAAAAGAGGATTTCAAGCGAAGATGATAACTAAAATTTAAGTGTTGTTTAATTATGTGAATTAAGGTAAAGGGTTTATATAAACCAGGGTCGTGTAAATGAGGTTTAACGTGTTAAGGCGTTAATTTTATATTAACGTTACTTGAAAACAAGATCAAGTAAAAAGGAGAATTTTAAAATGGGAAAATGGTCGAATAGTTTTGAAAGGAGATTAGTAAAAGTGGATTTGGGTAAAGAAGTGGGTTGTATAACCAAAGCCGAATTTAAATAAATCTGTTTTAACAGAGTTAGAAGTTTTAATTAAACAAAAGTAAACCAGTTTGTTAAAGGCCAAGTGATGCTGAATACTGAACCAGTGAACTCATTGGAGTGTCATGTTTGAAACACTATTTATTTTGATAGTTAAAACACCGACTATCAAAGCTGTCCAATACGATTGTTGGTATGGAAAGACCGGGATCGAATTTATATTCGAAAACCATTCCGACCAACAAATACGTGAAGATATCAGAAGATGGTCGAGATGGAGCATTGAAGACCGTGGATTTTCATAAACGGAAGAACCACTAATATTCTCGGCCTGGCAAGCAGAGATAAACTGTGATTCTGTCGTAGTTGGAATCAACGGGTTGCAAGGACTTCTCGCTACTGATCCATGGGGTGATTCCTATATGGATGCAGTAGGATAGTGCCTTCGGTTCATCCTGTTCCTGGATGACGTATATGGACGGATGTTTGACAGAGTATTTCCAAAGGGTCACGTACGTTGATTTCTTCAAACGTGCTATGGTTGTTGGCGGGGAAATTGCCGTTCTCTTAGCTTCCAGCTAGAGTATTTTTGTGGATATCAATTAGTGATATCTGACGGATCTGACGATGTGGCATTCAAAGTGAATGATGACCAGGTGTTCAAAGGTAAATCTAAACCTCAAGCCTCATCAACCGGGAAATGACAAAAATCGGGCAGGCAACATGGCTATGTGGGTCGCTCCCATTAGGGTGTATGATCACCTATCTAGAGGAAGTCCTATTTGTTTCTTAAATCTATGTTTCGATGCTGTCCCTTGTCGGGAGACGGTTGCTGATCCCAACCGTCGGTGATATACATTCGATACTCTCAAGCGAAATGCGGGGTCGGTCATGTGAGGGCCGGGTTGCAAGAAGTTCTTGTTGAACCCAGTGTATTCGTCTCTAGAGATACACTATCGGAAGGTGGACCCATACCTTGTCAAGTTGGAATCCAATCTCCAATAAGCGCCCGCGGTTTTTGATTGTATACTATATATGTGGAGCGTGAGATGCAAGCGTTCCACTTGATTCTATTTACTTGTATTTAGACATTATTATAATATCAGACAAGATATTGGTTTCAAAACTGTTTTGGGTTATCGTAAGGTAAAAACCGTCCGTGTTTATGTGTGGATTTGGTCTTACGATTATCATTTTCTTTTGAAAAGATTTTGAACTTAAAAATCATGATTGGATGGTTCACCCTTATTACTGTGCGAGTTTATTTCACTCTGGTTCACCAGACTGACCCGGTGTTTTGTAAATGCTCGGGTTAGGCCGGGTTGTACAGGTTCAGGTTATCGACTGCTATGAAGAGACGAGCTGGAAGAGTCCAGACGTATGATATTACTACTATTCCGCTGTGTGTTGTATATGGGAACAGGCTATTATAACTGTCCCATGGTATGATGTACTCTGATACTGTAAGTATTTTAAAGCTTTCAATAAAAATTATTTCTGTATTATATTCGGTTCCGCTGCGATGTGAGACTCTGTGTAGCGTTTCTTCTTCTTCTTCTTCTATTCTAATATTTCTTTCTTTCTTATCTCACCCTCTAACTTCTTTCTATTAATGATCTGGAATGTTCGATGTCTGAATGGTCAACATGATCGTTTGATGTTGATTTTCGGAGTCGAAAATCCCGGTTCGTTACAATTTGTGTAGTTGGGCGATGTGTAAAATTTATCGTCCCAATCAATATCCTTCAAATGGGTGTACATAAACAAATCATCTGATTTGTAAATGAATAGTTATTTATTCACATTCACGTTAAATTTATATTTTTTACGATAAATAATTTATTTCAACACATGAATATATTTCATTCATTCCACATCACAATCAATTTTCACCACACAACAAAATCAAACAAGTCGTCCATGGTCGGTGGACAACGGGTGTCGGGTGCTGCTAAGCACGGTATGCATCCTAGTATATATTTTAACTAGAAAACAAGAATTAAAGTGAGAAGTTCTCACCTTTGGGATCCACTCCGTCAGTCTTTCTTTTTGAACGGTTTGAATTTGTTCGAAATTCCAACCCATCCTTTTCACGCTGTTCATATATAAAAATCACATTTTTTATTATCACTGCATGTACGTAAAAATCATAATTTTATTCACACTTCATATATAAAAATTGAATTTTTATCGCTACTTTCTAAATGAAAATCTAATTTTTTCCAGAATGGAAAATCTAATTTTTTCTTCTATTAAAAAATCAAATCTTTTTAATGAACAAAATCAAATCGTTTTGATTATTATATCAAATCTAATTCTTTTTATCCTCCCTTTACATATAGAGAAATCGTATTTTTATACTCATACATATATAAAAATCATATTTTTATTATCATACCTATATAAAAATCATATTTTAATTACGATGTTTACATTATAAAGATCATATTTTTATTACTACACTATATAGATAAAAATCGCATTTTTATTAGACCATATATACATAATAAAAATCATGTTTTTTATAACATTTTTAAAATAAAAATGTTACCTTTAATTGTTGTACTCGGCTTTGGTGGCTGCAGCCTATGAGAGGAAGCGAGCTTGGCTTCAACGATGCCACGGGGAGGTGAAGGCGGAGTCAGGGGCTGCATCGGTTTTTGGGTGGCTTTGGTGCGGTTTGGGCGAGGAGAGGGAGAATAGGAGGAAGAGAAGAGGGGCGGGGAGAGGGAATCGTCGGGGACAACACCGTTGAAGGCGCACGCGCTGGGGGAAGTCTAGGGTGGCGGCGGAGCAGTCTAATTGGTGGTGACGGCCTGTTTTAGAGTTCAGGAACGGTGGGGTTTCGATTAGAGGACGAAGGAGCGAGTGGGGGCCGCTGGAGATGGGGGCTTGGCGGAGGGAGGCGGCGCAATCACTAGGGTGGCACACGATGGAGTTGGCGGTGGGTTGAAGGGGCTGGGCGACGGAATTTTTTTTAATAGGGGGCACGATTTTTTTGTTGACCTCGACTGGGAAATTAGGGATTTAACCCCCCCCCCTTTGACCCTTTATATATATATATATATATTGTTTAAAAGTGAATTTTTCATTCTGTCTCCAAACTTGTAACGAACTGGGATTTTCAACTCCGAAAATCAACACAAAACTACCATGTTGACTATTCAGACATCGGAAATACCTGATCATTAATAGAAAGAAGTTAGAGGGTGAGAATAGATAAGATAGAAAATTAGAATAGAAGAAGAAGAAGAACACAATCAGAGTAAACATGAATCTCACAGAGGAACGAATAAAATATAATATATAACATAACTTTGCAATAAAAACAGTATAATAACATTATAAGAGTACAACACTTACGCATAGCGGAAATAACAACAGTTATATAATCCTGAAGCCTCCTGCTTCAAGCTCCTCCAAGTATATCTGTAAAGACCTGAACTACTTGACTGCCCATACAAATTTCGGCACCCGAGGGTTTAGGGAAAACAAAACAAAATAAAATCTGGGTCAGTCATGGGACTGGTGTGAGTAAACTCAAATCATTTGGTTTAACTTTTCAAAATCCTTTTCAAAAGAAAAGATAATCGTAAGACCGATCCACACATAAACACGGATGGTTTTTACCTTACGATGACCCAAAATACTTTTGGAAATCAATACTTCTCTGATATTATAATAGTGTCTAATCACAAGTAATTTACAAACCTAGCAGAACGCTTGCATCTCACGTTCCACATATATAGTATACAAATAAAACCGCGGACGCTTATTGGAGATTGGATTCCGACTATGACAAGGTATGATACCACTTGCCGATAGTGTATCTCTAGAGACGAATACACTGGGTTCAACAAGAACGTCTTGCAACCTGGCCCACACATGACCGACCACCCATTTCACTTGAGTATATCGAATGTATATCACCAACGGTTGGGAGCTACCCACCGTTTCCCGAAAAGGGACAACATCGATAATAGTTAAAAGAATGAAATGGATTTTCTCTAGATAGGTGATATACACCCTAATGGGAGCGACCCACTTAACCATGCTGCCTGCCTGATTTCTGTCATTTCCCAGTTGATGAGGCTTGAGGTCAAAACGTATCTTTTGACAGATCATACATTCATTTACTTTGAATGCTACATCGTCATACTCGCTAAATCACAAATTGATTTCCCCAAAAATACTACGGGTATAAAACTAAGAGAAACGAATTCCTCCACCACCAAACGTAAGTACGTTTGAAGGGATCAACTTACGCGATCCGTTAGATATACTTTGTCAGACATTCGTACATTCACGTTGTCCTGGGACTGGACAAACCAAAGGCACTATTCTGTAAACAGGATAGCCCTTGCACAACTTCATCTTTAATGATTTTCATCATATTTATTGCAATGCTGACATCCATACAGAGTGGTTTTCAGACAATGATTCTGATCCTGGTCTCTCCGTATTGACGACGGAAAAATGGTCAAAAACTTCGATAGTCGGTGATTTAACTATCAAAGAAAAATAGGTGTACAACCAACGATCTTATTTCCAGATAGAAATTCGATCGATCAATCATCATCCAACACTTATCTCTTTTAATTTAATAAATCGTTTATTTATTCATTTCCCATTTCTATATACTCAACATTTCTTCTTTTCTAAATTTAGGAAATATACATCATCAATCATTGGAAAACATTTCCATCTCTGTTTCATGTATCACTGCCATTCCAGTATTCTTTCTCATCAACATTTCATTTTCTATGATTAGAAAATATCTCTGATTATATTTGGAAAATGTTTCCAAAATTTATTCATTTGATTTAAACAGATGTTTAAATAAAACATCACTAAGCCAATTTAAACCATTACACTCATTAACTAAATTCACTTAATCCATCTTCACTATCGAACCTTACCCATCCCTTAGTTAAAACGAAGTCAATCAAGTTGGGGTATAATTACCTCTCAGACCTTAACTGAACAACACTTCTAACCTAGAAATAGACAAAGTTCACCTTTTAAACCTTTAATAACTTCCTTACGTGACTCGGATTCTATTTATGAATCCCCTTCTTTGTTGTAAAACATTGATTTTAATTATAGCGTTATAATTCCTTTCTTCTTAAATATCCAACTTCAAAATGTAACTTTTATTCCTTAATTTAACTAAATAACTAAACCACTAATCTATTAATAAATAAGTAAATCTTGATTAAATCGGAAATCAAATATTACTTTCCCGAATTCGATATAATCGAATTTAGAGTATAATTCTCTATTTCGAATAATCTCTATTCGATAGCTCCTTTTCGAATAAACTATATTCGATAACTCTTTCTTCGAATAACTATACTCGATAATCTCTCTTCGAATGATTTACATTCGATTTACTTTCTACAAATGATTTACATTCGATTAATCCCCTTTCGAATAAACTATATTCGATTTACTCCTTTAATTTTATTCGAATAAACTATTTCGAATAACTCCTTTGGATTAACTCATTTGGATTAACTCGGTTTGATTAACTCATTTTGACTAACTCAACTTGATTAACTTACTTGACTAACTCAACTTATTTAACTCAACTTATTTAACTCCTATCTAATAACTAATATTCGATTAATTTATATTCGAATAACTATGTCTATTTTAACTTTATTTCGAATGGCTAATATTCTATTTAACTCCATTCGCTTGACTCGAGATCGCAGCGATTACAATGGTTACGCCTGATTCCCTCAGGAAAACATCCGACTTCCGTAGGCTATTTGCATCCCTGCGAATTACGCTAGCAGTCGTACGAAATGGCAACACATCCTAAATAACTATGTTTGACTAACTCTATCTCAAATAACTATATCCGATCCACTCTAATTGAATAACTAATATTCAATTACTCCTAATTCGATTAACTATGTTCAATTAACTTTATCTGGTTAACTCTAACTGATTAACTCTAACTGGTTAACTTTAATCAATTAAATCTAATCAATTAACTCTAACTCTAATTGATTAATTCTAACTCTAATCGATTAACTATAATTCGATTAATTCCTTTGATTAACTTCTTCGTCCATATTCAGCTCCAAATATCGATGTTGAAATCGATTCTTACTTCTCTATATAAGTTCTGACTTATATATTCTATTTATTCAATGATAAACATTTCATTTGATTTATAAAATATTATTTATAAATTTATCTTCTCAATCTATCGGTTAGAACAGATTCTATTTAAAATCTTTGCTTTAAATCCTTATTATGTTATACCCGTGTGCGAAGCACGGGTCTAACCCTTTCAAATATAAAATCCTCTTTTATACTATTCTATTCACTTTTCAAGTATTTTCTTTTATGATATCTTATTTATTTTCCAAATAAATATTCCTTTTTAATCTATTTGTAAATGTTTTACAAATATTTCCCTTTTCAATTCTATCTATTTGTAGATGTTTACAAATATTTCCCTTCAATTCTACCTATTTGTTTAACAAATAAATATTCCTTTTTAATCTATTTATTTTCTAAATAAATATTTTCTTTTTATAAAATCTTTTGATTTTATAAATATTTCTTTTTCAATATAGCATTGAAATTTTCCTTTTTAATATTCCAGTATTCCTTGTGGCATTTAACGTACCACATAACAATGATCGGTATCATTCAAACATGCAAAATCAACAACAGATTTCATATCACACCATATAACACAATATATGAAAAATATAGTAAAATAAATGTTGAGGAACCCAGTTGGGTCCTTCCAACCTGTTTCCCTGCATCCACAGATGCTAATCACATGAATAACACGAATATGAAACATTTTGATAAACTAAATTAATATTCGATTAACGATTTATATCCATATCGTTATCTATATTTCAACCAATTAACTAGCAGTTCAACCAAACAGCCAACACACAGCAAACAAACATCATTTATCAATTCTAAAAAAAAATATTTTATAAAAATATAAATTGAGCAGAGTTAGTGAGATTTACCCACCTTCGACGATCATCGTTAATAACGATAACCATCGCTTGATTCAGACAGACAATTTATTTTGCAATAAATTGCAACGGGCCCCAATTCACTTCCAGTCAGTTCCATTGTGTAATGTCCGTCCATACGATACCGATGGATTTGACCGTTCGCGATTCTGACGCCGTATGAATGAAATACTGTAATCACAAGATTATATAAACATTTATATAAATTTTTAATTAAAACTTGGTTAATTCTTTTTCAAATTGGGCCTCACCATTAAGACACTCGGCCCAACTGCATCCTTCTCCTTCTATCACTCAGGAGGAACCCGCAATTCCCATTGCAGTAGCTTCAAAAGAACCCCAAACTCCATGAGACATTCTTAAATTCAAAAACAGTAATAACCATTAACATCCCCTTCAACTCCTGTATCAACTAATATCCAAACCATTCCGTTCGAAATCGACAAAACACATTGCGTCACCTTCTTCTTCTACGTAATCACTTGTAGCTTTTGAACTGAAACCGCACCATCAGCCTTCCATCGTGCCATTCAAACACACTTACCATTCCACCGATTCTCATATAATTTCCACCATTGAACTCCACCTTTCTATCTCAACAGTTTTCATCGCGCATCATCCCAGAAAAACGCGTCCTCCCTCTCGAGTGTGGTATACAGTACAGGTGATCGACCGAATTTTTCTCGAAATCACTCAAAAGAACCACAACCCAGACACTCGACCTCGAGAACTCATGTACACCAATACTTTTGCAAATCGAAACTTGAATACTTCGAATTCCCGAACCCTAAGTTCGGCTGTCCAAACCAAGTACCCCCAAACGTGAATCGCTCCTTGTAAATATCATATAGAAATGAAGCTTCTTCCTTGTTGAATCCTTATATATATATCTCAGATTTTATAGGATTTTATTTGAATTGTTAAGATTTTTTAAGGATCGAAATTTACTGTATGAAGAAGAATAGTGGAGGCGGAAATACTTTTGACCGAAAAGAGAATTTGATTATGGTTAAAGAGGGTTAAGGATGTTATATAGGAGAATTTTAATAATTTTTTTATTCAATATTATATTTGTTTTTAAGTTATCGTTGTTTGCATATGTCTTCTAAGAATTCCCACGGTCACATAAAATACCTAAAAATCACGAAACTGGACATGCAGTTACAGTTCGACATTGCGGACCCAACGAAACTAGTTTCGTCAAATTCCGACTCTGTTTGCTCACACAGCATATTTTTAAAGGTTGAATTATCGACTGTTTTTCACGTTAAAATCCCGTACGGCCACATACTGACTTCAAACATCACGAAAATTGAAGTCTGATAATAATTTAATATTGCGGATCCAACAAAATTAGTTTCGTTGAATTCTGAGGGCGTTTGCAAAACTTGCTATTTTTAAGGCTCTAAATAACCCTTTTAAATATATAAATATATTTAAAAATATTTAAATTTAATATTTAAAAATAAATATTATCGTGTATATCCACACTAGAATATCGTACAGCCCCACTGCGATTTATAACTCGATATTTCAAAGTTCTCTATTATATCGATATTCGATTTATATTGAAAAATCCTTTTAAAAATATAAATAAATCGTTATAAATTATAAAGGAATTCCATAGCGACTTTTCTAAATTTTGTTTTGGACATAACTCAAAATCTATACAATGAAATCCCGATTTTTCTCTTCCACAAGAAAAATATACTTCACCAGCTCCTAACGTTTCTTATTTCACATAAACCCGACTTAAAATGAACCCTGTATATTCAGTTGAAGTTCAAATCGCCAAATAGCGAACTGCCGCGCCATTTTGAGCTCGATTAGAATTATATTATAATTATACGTTCAAACTACCGTTCAAATAATATATTCGTTATTCTAATTCAATTCTAAACTGAATTAAATATCACAGATGATCCAATTCATAGCATTTTGTGAATTCCACTATTTCTGACTATTTCAGAAATTAAATATATTATTATATTATTTATTTTAATTAAATATTCAATATTATTTAATTCTGGTCATTTTAAATAACTAAACCATTATTTAAATAATTAAATAAATTATTTATATACCGTAAAAATACAGGTCGTTACATTCTTCCCTCCTTAAAATAATTTCGTCCACGAAATTGCTAATGTAGAGAACATTCCCTATTGACTAGTACATATTTATTTGTTTACTTATCAACTTTAAATTCAATCGAACCAATTTAATTTCAGTTAAAATATTAATTAATTCTTGTTAATGATAATTTTCTAAAATCCTGAAAATTTTCCAACGCTCTAAATTTTCCGAAAATTTCGCCAGCACCTCCTTTGTACCGGTCAATAGTTCAAACTCCAGCTCGCCTCCCTAGGCCTTCTCCAATCCAAAAGAAAATCAAACAGTCAAACGGCTTGCCAAATCGGCCCATAAATCACCAAATCCATAAAAATAAATATGTACCTTTTTGTCGGGCATATCATTATATCCTTTCATTTTGCCACCCTGCCAGCATATACAAATATTTTCCAAACGAAATTCCAATTTTATTCTCAAAACCAAATCATTCACGTATCCAAGCCGAATTCCATTTCAAACCAAAGTTCCATTCTTTCTTCCAACTCCTGCTTCATCAATCCAATACCATTTCAAATTCCCTATCTCACAATTCAAAAATCTGATTTTACTTGACATGTCATATTCCAATTCAATTTCCAGTAGATTGATTTCAATTCAATTCATATTTGCTTTCACAGATTTCTTTAAATTTGTTTTTAATTCATACTATCTTCCTGGGGATTTTAAAAAGTTTAGTTTTACTAAAATAAATTATTCCCTTTTGGGATTCAAACAACTTCCTTGTTCTCAAAACAATTCAAAAACGATCTCTTTGGTAGTAATCCGTCACTTACAACTCGAAAATGAACACTGATGATGTGGCCAGTATCATCAAAGTTATTTTCCAGTGATCGAAGTGAGTTCAATACTATATCACTTATCAAAACCATATTTAAACACTTTCATTTTGAAATCCTTTTCAAATTATCATTCACGATACTTGTAAACAATTTAAAATCTCCCAGGATCTTAAAATTTTCTTATATTTAACTCAAATCCATTTATGAACACTTTCCCAGTTTTTAGAATTTTAGTTCCAATTCTGATTTAATGCAGATTTAACTAATTTGCTTTTATATTATACGAACTCAAATTGGTTATTTATATAACCATTTCAATTATAATCAACCAACACATCCAATATATGATAATAATTCCAAGATATACTTTTCTTTTATATCAAAATATATTTTGAGTAAAATTATTTCATTTACCCTTTTTCAAAACATACTGTGTCGGTTCATCGTATTCGAGTGTTTAGAAACTCCTATCGATACAGTGGATCAAACTGATCGACCAGAACTCATAAACAACTCAACCAATAAATCTCCACAATATAAAACCATTTTTATAAAATCTACAAATACGTTCACTCGTATATATACTCTCAACTCAATCTAGGGCATTACTAACCCCATCTCTATTGATTCATGCCATAGAGCCAAGATAATCACTTAACCTTCAGCTCTAATACCACTGTAACGAATTTGGATTTTCGACTCCGAAAATCAACACAAAATTACCATGTTGACTATTTAGACATCGGAAATACCTGATCATTAATAGAAAGAAGTTAGTGGGTGAGAATAGATAGGATAGAAAATTAGAATAGAAGAAGAAGAACACAATCAGAGTAAACACGAATCTCACAGCGGAATGAATAAAATATAATATATAACATAACTTTGCACTAAAAATAGTATAATAACATTATCAGAGTACAACACTTACACACAGCGGATATAACAATATCTATATAATCCTGAAGGCCCCTTCTTCAAGCTCCTCCAAGTATATCTCTAAATACCTGAGCTACTTGACTGCCCGTACAAGTTTGAGCCCCCAAGAGTTTAGGGAAAACAAAACAAAAAAAACTCTGGGTCAGTCATGGGACAGGTGTGAGTAAACTCAAATCATTTGGTTTAACTTTTCAAAAGAAAAGATAATCGTAAGACCAATCCACACATAAACACGGACGATTTTTACCTTACGATGACCCAAAATACTTTTGGAAATCAATACTTCTCTGATATTATAGTAGTGTCTAATCATAAGTAATTTACAAATCTAGCAGAACGTTTGCATCTCACGTTCCACATATATAGTATACAAACAAAACTGCGGGCGCTTATTGGAGATTGGATTCCGACTATGACAAGGTGTGGGACCACATGCCGATAGTGTATCTCTAGAGACGAATACACTGGTTTCAACAAGAACGTCTTGCAACCCGGCCCACACGTGACTGACCACTCATTTCGCTTGAGTGTATCGAATGTATATCACCAACGGTTGGGAGCTACCCACCGTTTTCCGAAAAGGGACAGCATCGATAATAGTTAAAAGAGTGAAATGGATTTTCTCTAGATAGGTTATATACACCCTAATAGGAGCGACCCACATAGCCATGCTGCCTGCCCGATTTCTGTCATTTCCCGGTTGATGAAGCTTGAGGTCAAAACGTATCTTTTGACAGATCATACATTCATTTACTTTGAATGCCACATCGTCATACCTGCCAAATCACAAATTGATTTCCCCAAAAATACCACGGGTATAAAGCTAAGAGAAACGAATTCCTCCACCCCCAAATGTAAATACGTTTGAAGAGATCAACTTACGTGATCCGTTAGATATACTTTGTCAGACGTTCGTCCATTCACGTTGTCCTGCGACTAGACAAACCACAGGCACCATTCTGTAAACAGGATAGCCCTTGCACAACTCCATCTTTAATGATTTTCATCATATTTGATCGCAACGCTAACATCCATACAGAGTGGTTTTCAGATAATGATTCTGATCCCGGTCTCTCCGTATTGATGACGGAAAAATGGTCAAAAACCTCGATAGTCGGTGATTTAACTATCAAAGAAAAATAGGTGTATAACCAACGATCTTATTTCCAGATAGAAATTCGATCGATCAATCATCATCCAACACTTATCTCTTTTAATTTAATAAATTATTTATTTATTCATTTCCCATTTCTATATACTCAACATTTCTTCTTTTCTAAATTTAGGAAATATAAATCATCAATCATTGGAAAACATTTCCATCTCTGTTTCACGTATCACTGCCATTCTAGTATTCTTTCTCATCAACATTTCATTTTCTATGATTAGAAAATATCTCTAATTATATTTGAAAATGTTTCCAAAATTTATTCATTTGATTTAAACAGATATTTAAATAAAACATCACTAAGACAATTTAAACCATTACACTCATTAACTAAATTCACTTAATCCATCTTCACTATCGAACCTTACCCATCCCTTAGTTAAAATGAAGTCAATCAAGTTGGGGTATAATTACGTCTCAGACCTTAACTGAACAACATTTCTAACCTCGAAATAGAAAATGTTTACCTTTTAAACTTTAATAACTTCCTTACGTAACTCGGATTCTATTTATGAATCCCCTTCTTTATTGTAAAACATTGATTTTAACTATAGCGTTATAATTCCTTTCTTCTTAAATATCCAACTTCAAAATGTAACTTTTATTCCTTAATTTAACTAAATAACTAAACCACTAATCTATTAATAAATAAGTAAATCTTGATTAAACCGGAAAGCAAATATTACTTTCCCGAATTCGATATAATCGAATTCCGTGTATAATTCTCTTTTTCGAATAATCTCTATTCGATAGCTCCTTTTCGAATAAACTATATTCGATAACTCTTTCTTCGAATAACTATATTCGATAATCTCTCTTCGAATGATTTACATTCGATTAACTTTCTATGAATGATTTACATTCGATTAATATTCTTTCGAATAAACTATATTTGATTAACTCCTTTAATTTTATTCGAATAAACTATTTCGAATAACTCCTTTGGATTAGCTCCTTTGGATTATCTCGGTTTGATTAACTCATTTTGACTAACTCAACTCGATTAACTCGACTTGATTAACTCACTTGACTAACTCAACTTATTTAACTCCTATCTAATAACTAATATTCGATTAATTTATATTCGAATTACTATGTCTGTTTTAACTTTATTTCGAATGGCTAATATTCGATTTAACTCCATTCGCTTGACTCTAGATCGTAGTGATCACAATGGTTACGCCTGATTCCCTCAGGAAAACATCCGACCATCGTAAGCTATCTGCAGCCCTACGAATTATGCTAGCAGACGTACGAAATGGCAACACATCCTAAATAACTATGTTTGACTAAATCTATCTCAAATAACTATAATCGATCAACTCTAATTGAATAACTAATATTCAATTACTCCTAATTCGATTAACTATGTTCAATTAACTCTATCTGGTTAACTCTAACTGATTAACTATAATTGGTTAACTTTAATCAATTAAATCTAATCAATTAACTCTAACTCTAACTGATTAATTTAACTCTAATCGATTAACTATAATTCGATTATCTCCTTTGATTAACTTCTTCGTCCATATTCAGCTCCAAATATCGATGTTGAAATCGATTCTTAGTTCTCTATATAAGTTCTGACTTATATATTCTATTTATTCAATGGTAAACATTTCATTTGATTTATAAAATATTATTTATAAATTTATCTTCTCAATCTATCGGTTAGAACAGATTCTATTTAAAATCTTTGCTTTAAATCCCTATCATGTTATACCCGTGTGCGAAGCACGGGTTTAACCCTTTCATATATAAAATCCTCTTTTATACTATTCTATTCACTTTTCAAGTATTTTCTTTTATGATATCTTATTTATTTTCTAAATAAATATTCCTTTTTAATCTATTATTAAATGTTTTACAAATATTTCCCTTTTCAATTCTATCTATTTGTAGATGTTTACAAATATTTACCTTCAATTCTATCTATTTGTTTAACAAATAAATATTCCTTTTTAATCTATTTATTTTCTAAATAAATATTTTCTTTTTATAAAATCTTTTGATTTTATAAATATTTCTTTTTCAATATAACATTGAAATTTTCCTTTTTAATATTCCAGTATTCCTTATGGTATTTAACGTACCATAAAACATTGATCGGTATCATTCAAACATACAAAATCAACAACAGATTTCATATCACACCATATAACATAATATATGAAAAAAAATAGTAAAATAAATGTTGAGGAACCCAGTTGGGTCCCTCCGACATGTTTCCCTGCATCCACAGATGTTAGTCATATGAATAACACTAATATGAAACATTTTGATAAACAGAATTAATATTCGATTAACGATTTATATCTATATCGTTATCCATATTTCAACCTACTAACTAGCAGTTCAACCAAACAGCCAACACACAGCAAAAAACCATCATTTATAAATTCTAAAAAATATATTTTATAAAAATATAAATTGAGCAGAGTAAGTGAGATTTACTCACCTTGGACGATCATCGTTAATAACGATAACCATCGCTTGATTCAGACGGACAATTTATTTTGCAATAAATTGTAACGGGCCCCAATTCACTTCCAGTCAGTTCCATTTGTAGTGTCCATCCATACGATCCCGATGGATTTGACCGTTCGCGATTCTGACGCCGTATGAATGAAATACTGTAATCACAAGATTATATAAACATTTATGTAAATTTTTAATTAAAACTTGGTTAATTCTTTTTCAAATTGGGCCTCACCATTAAGACACTTGGCCCAACTGCATCCTTAACCGCATCCTTATCCTTCTATCACTCAGGAGGAACCCGCAATTCCCAATACAGTAGCCTCCAAAGAAACCCAAACTCCATGAGACATTCTTAAATTCAAAAATAGTAATAACCATTAACATCCCCTTCAACTCCTATATCAACTAATATCCAAACCATTCAGTTCGAAACCGACAAAACACATTGAATCACCTTCTTCTTCTACAAAATCCCCTGTAGCTTTTGAACTGAAACCGCACCATCAGCCTTCCATCGTGCCATTCAAACACACTTATCATTCCACCGATTCTCAAACAATTTCCACCATTGAGCCCCTCTTCTTGAACTCTACCTTTCCATCTCAACAGTTTTCATCGTGCATCATCCCTGAAAACACATCCTCCCTCTCGAGCGCGGTATACAGTACAGGTGATCGACAGAATTTTTCTCGAAATCACTCAAAAGAATCACCAATCCAGCCACTCGACCTCGCGAACTCAAGTACACCAATACTTTTGCAAATCGAAGCTTGAATACTTCGAATTACCAAACCCTAAGTTCGGCTGTCCAAACCAAGTACCCCCAAACGTGAATCGCTCCTTGTAAATATCATAGAAATGAAGCTTCTTCCTTGTTGAATCCTATATATATATATATATATCTCAGATTTTATAGGATTTTACTCGAATTGTTAGGATTTTTGAAGGATCGAAATTTACTTTATGAAGAAGAATAGTGGAGGCAGAAATACTTTTGACCGAAGAGAGAATTTGTTTAGGGTTAAGGAGGGTTAAGGATGTTATATAGGAGAATTTTAATAATTTTTTTATTCAATATTTTTTTTTTTTAAGCTATCGTTGTTTGCATATGTCTTCTAAAAATTCCCACGGTCACATAAAATACCTAAAAATCACGAAACTGGACATGCAGCTGAAGTTTGACATTGCGGACCCAAGAAACTGGTTTCGTCAAATTCCGACTCCGTTTACTCACACAACATATTTTTAAAGGTCGAATTATCGTCTGTTTTTCACGTTAAAATCCCGTACGGCCACATACTGACTTCAAACATCACGAAAATTGAAATCTAACAATAATTTAATATTGCAGATCCAAGAAAATTAGTTTCGTCGAATTCTGAGGTCGTTTGCAAAACTAGCTATTTTTAAGGCTCTAAATAACCCTTTTAAATATATAAATATATTTAAAAATAATTAAATTTAATATTTAAAAATAAATTTATCGTGTATATCCACACTAGAATATCATACAGCTCCACTGGGATTTATAACTCGATATTTCAATGTTCTCTATTATATCGATATTCGATTTATATTGAAAAACCCTTTTAAAAATATAAATAAATTGTTATAAATTATAAAGAAATTCCATAGCCACTTTTCTAAATTTTGTTTTGGACACAAGTCAAAATATATACAATGAAATCCCGATTTTTCTCTTCCACTAGAAAAATATACTTCGCCAGCTCATAACGTTTCTTGTTTCACATAAACCCGACTTAAAACGGACCCTGTATATTCAGTTGAAGTTCAAATCGCCAAATAGCGAACTGCCATGCCATTTCGAGCTTGATTATAATTATATGATAATTATACGTCCAAACTACCGTTCAAATAATATATTCGTTATTCTAATTCAATTCTAAACTGAATTAAATATCACAGATGATCCAATTCACAGCATTTTGTGAATTCCACTATTTCTGACTATTTCAGAAATTAAATATACTATTATATTATTTATTTTAATTAAATATTCAATATTATTTAATTCTGGTCATTTTAAATAACTAAACCATTATTTAAATAATTAAATAAATTATTTATATACCATAAAAATACGGGTCGTTACAAAACTGGTCCCAACGACTATCACCCTAGCTAATTACCTGCATTTCGAACACAATGCGATATGTCCCGTAAGCCGATTCGACTGTTTTGACTGGTTTCCTTTCATATTAAAAAATACATCATTACATATTCAATTTAAACGTACATTTCAATTAACTGGGCCACATACGAACTCTAAAAATTCCAAAAAAATTGTTTCTAGCTTCGTATTGACGATACGGTCCTAACAAAACTAATTTCGTCAAATTTGAAGACCGTTTGAAAAATGGCCATTTTCTGGTCGATTGAAATTGACGAAAACTGCCCAAACACATTTTTCTTTGCCACGCTCACATATTGATTCAGAAATGAATTTTTGAATCTAGCAATAACTTGACATCACGGATCCAACAAAAGTAGTTTCGTCGAAAACAGAAGTCGTTTGCAAAATTTCCATTTTTAAGGGCCAAAATTCCATAGCGACTATTCTGAATTTTCAACTGGGCATAGCTTTTGATTCCCGCTATGAAATTTTGATTTTTCAGATTCGTTGGAAAGATATTCTCAAATAGATTCTAATATTTTTCATTTCTCTAAAATCCGATTTATTTTGAATCATGTACATTCATTTGAAATTTGAAATCGAATTTTCAAACTACCGCGCCATTTTCAATTCCTTTTATAATTAAAATAAAATATTTATATTCTAACGACGATCTATATAAATATATACTTTCTAATTCTATTCAAAATGAATTTCTCGTCATTATTATTTAAAATAAATCATTTTAAATATTCAAAATTCACTAAAATTGCCAAAATAAAAAAATTTAATTGCCTCGGATTTCCGGGTTATTACAATCTCCCCCACTTAAAATTTTTCATCCCCGAAATGGAACGAAGCTGGAAGTTGTTTTACAAATCGACTCAACTTTCATTATTTTCATTATGGCTTAAGTTCTTCAACTTTTCAGTTTCTAAGAACTTTTCAAATTCTTCAAAAATTTGGCTAAAACCCTAAATTTTCGAATTTTTTTGCCATAACCTCCCCTATACGGGAGCACCGGGAAAATCCCGAAATTGCCATACAGGCCTCTCCAATCCAAAAAGAAAAAGAAACAGCCAAGCGGCTAGCCAATTGGCTCATAAAATCATCCAAAATCCAAGAAATTAGTTAACATGTACTTATTTGTCGGGCAAACAATTTTATCCCTCTTCTCCAACCTCTTTGCTATGACCTGTTCACACATATATATGTACATGCATGCATTTTCAAACAACTTTCAATACAGTTCAATATTTGATTCAATTTGGCCTAAATGGTTAAAAATATCAAACCAATAATCAAACAACACAACCATCAATCAATTAGGTTATTAGCTTTTCAAATTCATAACTTTGATGCATATACAGAAAATCATGTTTTTGATGTCAATTCACAACAATAGACGCTATCTAGTGTTGGTTCTCACACCAGTCAGTTGGAAATATATAAATATCACACGTTCGAAACTCGAACATAAATACTGATGATGTCATGACAATTATCAGTACCATCTCCAGGCGACTAGAGTATGATTCTATGTCTATCCAATATATTAAAACTTCGAATATACGTTTGTAAGGCGTATATGCAAAATCTTTATATATTGGATTGTCCAAATTCAATACAAATAAATATTCAAATATGTTGAATAAGGTTTAAATTTTCAAAACTAAAATTGTTTTCATTTTTATTTTAAAAAACATTACTCTTCACACTCGTTCTAGGATACTACTGATCCCATTTCTAACGAGTCATTCTTATTGGATATTACTAATCCAATCTTTGATGAATTCTTTCGTATGGTTCTAATGTGTCTTGTTCTCGAGCTATGTAAACCAGAGCTCTGATACCAAACTTTGACGACCATTACTTCCCCGTGAAGGAAAGCCAGGATTGACTTGAGAACAAGACGAATTAGAACACAAACAGAAGAACATTTCATTATTTATTACAACAATTCCATCAAAATACAAGAATATACAGAGTATGAATAAATATTATACATCAGAAAAATATCAGAGATTCAATTTACATTACATAGCAAAGGAAAAATAATACAAAACACAACTTAAAGTAATACACGAATACAGAGCTTTCCGAGTATCGTTCCAGCTGTAAACCAGGATCCTGTGAATATAAATATGCAAAACCAAAACTACTAGCTACCCGTGCAGAAAATAGGGGCACCTAGAGTTTAGGTTGAAACAATAAACTCCAGGTCCGTCATGTGACTGGTGTGAGAACTAAAACAGTTATTAATCTTTATTTTAAAGTTCGGTAAATCAAGGGACCACGCTGTATAACACGGAATGGGTTTCCTTCCAAGAATACCAGTGCATAAAACAACAACACAATGCTAAATAAAGAACAATGAAGATATTATAAGACCTAGGTCCCATCACACAATGCAACACAAGCCGGAGGATAGGGTTTTACCTTATAATAGCCAAAGAATGTTTGATACGCTAAATTTCATCTTTTATTATTACTATAAGTGTATAGTCTCAAAACAATTTCAATCATAAGTATCAATCATAGATGGCATAAGTGCCCCATACCACTATGTCGCCATACTAGGCTCTAAAATCAAAACCGCAAAGTCACGTATTGGAAGTTTGATTTCCATCTCTGAACCGAGGCAAGGGATCGTCCTAACCGCTTCGAGACGCTCTAGCCCACCCCTCAGGTCAGAGCTCGAGTGACTTTTGGATCATCAGGGCCGGTCCACCGATGTGGATTAAAATGCCTGAACACTGCGTTTCCCCGCCCTTTAGGGCGTAAATGAGTCCTATGACTCCATCGGCTCCACATGGTCACCGATACATCCGAGGCGCCTCGCAATCCAACAACTGCACATGTAAAAATATTATAAATGTCAGGGATGGTAGGTCACTGACACCACCCTAGCTAGAAAGAAACGCTTGCCCTCCCTAATGTCTTCTCCCGTTTCTGGTTCACAACCGGGGTGTGAGGCCCGCGAACTAACGCTACACAAAGCTATGCCACACAGATGGTGCTTTGATCATCAACCACAAGACTTTGCTTTTGAACAAAATCCTTGATCATTTGCATCTTAGCATGCCACACAGGCAAACCACTCCATGCAACCGATATCCATCAATCACACAGAATGATATCGAATGTCAAACACACAGTCCATTTACAAGTCCGTTCTGGGTGTGAACGAAACTGGAGGCACCTTGTACCTTGCATATCCATCGATCTCCAAGTACGTCTAGACGATCACCAACTGATTCCCTCCTCTTGGGTGTACAGCCCAATCAAGATCATCAGTAATTATCCAAATGATGTGAAGACCTCCGGTCTTCGACCACTGTCTTCATCCTCGACACATCGTCGAATCAGTTATTCAGAATGGGATAAACCCGGTCTTTCTGAATAACTCGCGTATATAATCAACAAGTGTTACACAAACACAACATACGCCTCACTCCAATTCAGCATATTCTTTTATTCAAGTATTCTTATACTTTAGGAAAGGTTCCCATTAATTTTATCAAAGATAAATTCTTTAAATTTATTCTTTAATCTTCTTTTGAGTATCAATTCAAACCAAATTATGGTTTATCCAAACTAGTCCATATTAGCGAACCTTACCGAAGTAATCACTGGTTAAATTTCCCAACCCCAACCTATTCATCCCATGAAGTAAAACTGGTCGTACTTCATATCTAACACCAAAGTGTTATCGGTAAATTCAATTACCATTTCACGTTCAAATCTAATTAAAGATTTAACTATCGCCTGGAGCAAAACTGGTGATACTCCATTTTCGATCATTTCAATCTAATTCAAGATTCATTAAAACCCCACTTGGTTTTAATCTTCCCAAAAATCAATATTAATGATTATTTAACTTGGGAAATCATATCCTGTCTTTAATTGGGTTAAAGAACCAATGTCATTTAAAACACGGTTCACTATAAACCCAAAATCACATTCCATTCCATCAACCTTTTACCGTAAATTAGCAAGTGAACAATTCCCTAAGTATAAACCCCGAAGGCCGAAACCAACATCATATCAATACCCAAGAAACCATTCAACTTAACTAATCTCCAGTTAGTTTCTGATTTCTTAACTCCGTTGGGTCTAAGAAGAGTATTATTAAAGATACCATTCACGACAACACAACATCACATTCCATTAGGAATGGAATCTTCATGGAAAACAAATCGATATATATAATCGATCTAAACTTCCATATCTGACTAATAATATAAATGGAATAACGGCAAAGCCTTTTAAATTCCAGATATATTAGTTGTCTTCCCCCACTGAAATTCACTTCGATTATTACCAAATCGATTTCCATTCCATTACAATTTATTTTATTAAATTGGAAAACTTTACTTTGGAAAATCTCCTTTAAATCTTAGCAAAAGATTTATAAATTCCAAATCACATTTCACTATAAATCGGGTTAAAGAATGAATGTCATTAAAAGACAGTTCACGATAAACCTAATTCACATCCCATTAATTATCGGGTTAAAGAACAAGTGTTATTTAAAACACCGTTCATGATAAACCCAAAAATCAATTCCAATTCCATTCCAGTTAAATATTATTTAATTGGTATACTTCATTAAATCTAAATAAAAAGATTTAATCTTTTTCTCAACTAGATTTAAGAACAGTTATAATGGAGACACCATTCATGACAAACCAAAATCCTACTTGATATTAAATACAAGGCTCTTAATAGAAAATATATCGGCTTATATTCAATATCAAATTCTACGAACAAAAAAATATCGTATTGGAAATAACGATATAAATATATCTTTCAAATTCCCACAACAATATCTGTAATCACGAAATCCAACATCGAAATACTCCGTAGACAATTTCGATTCAAATCCATTCCAATTTATATATTGGAACTTCTGGTTATTTTTAAAACCATTTCAAATCCAATTTATTTATTTTAAAAATAAATGGATTATAATTCTAGTTCAAAACTACTTCATTTCGATAAAAATGTATTTTTATCTTTTCAAATATGGAATTTTTCGTCCCAGTTCTTTCCAAATCATTTCCTATGATTTTACACAAATTATTGCTATTTTTAATAATTTTATCAAGGCCCGTACAGTCGATTTCCATAAACGGCCATCGAACTGCACTTACAATGACCTTTTCCAAATTGGAATAAGGACCAATCAATTATCATATAATGTTAATTATATGGATTCCCTACAACACATGTAAAAAATAGCAACGATAATTGATCCACCATCGTCCAGAGTGCGCCACAAAACTGCATAAGCATTAAATATAAATATTTCACACTTATAACAGCCTGTCAATCAATCAATCGACATACAGCTAATTATTGGGACTAGTGTATATCCAATTATCATCCCAACACCCGTGTGGGGTTTCAAATCAACAAACACAAATTTTTATTTGTGCAGTTGGGCGATGTGTAAAATTTATCGTCCCAATCAATATCCTTCAAGTGGGTGTACATAAACAAATCGTCTGATTTGTAAATGAATATTTATTTATTCACATTCACGTTAAATTTATATTTTTAACGTTAAATAATTTATTTCAACACATGAATATATTTCATTCATTCCACATCACAATCAATTTTCACCACACAACAAAATCAAACAAGTCGTCCATGGTCTGTGGACAACGGGTGTCGGGTGCTGCTAAGCACCGTCTGCATTCTAGTATATATTTTAACTAGAAAACAAGAATAAAGTGAGAAGATCTCACCTTTGGGATCCACTCCGCCAGTCTTTCTTTTTAAACGGTTTGAATTTGTTCAAAATTCTAACCCATCCTTTTCACGCTGCTCATATATAAAATTCACATTTTTTTATTATCACTACATGTACGTAAAAATCATAATTTTATTCACATTTCATGTATAAAAATTGAATTTTTATCGCTACTTTCTAAATGAAAATCTAATTTTTTCCACAACGAAAAATCTAATTTTTCTTCTATTAAAAAAACCAAATCTTTTTAATGAACAAAATCAAATCGTTTTGATTATTATAACAAATCTAATTCTTTTTATCCTCGCTTTACATATAGAAAAATCGTAATTTTATACTCATACATATATAAAAATCATATTTTTGTTATCATACCTATATAAAAATCATATTTTAATTACGATGTTTACACTATAAAGATCATATTTTTATTACTACACTATATGGATAAAAATCGCATTTTATTATACCATATATACATAATGAAAATCATGTTCTTTATAACGTTTTTAAAATAAAAATGTTACCTTTAATTGTTGTATTCGGCTTTGGTGGCTGCAGCCTATGATAGGAGGCGAGCTTGGCTTCAACGATGCCACGGGGAGGTGAAGGCGGAGTCAGGGGGCTACATCGGTTTTTGGGTGGCTTTGGCGCAGTTTGGGCCAGGAGAGGGAGAATAGGAGGAAGAGAAGAGGGGCGGCGAGAGGGAATCGTCGGGGACAACACCATTGGAGGCGCATGGCGGTGGGGGAAGTCTAGGGTGGCGGCAGAGCAGTCTTATTGGTGGTGACGGCCTGTTTTAAAGTTCAGGAACGGTAGGGTTTCGATTAGAGGATGGAGGCGCGAGTGGGGGCCGCAGGAGATGGGGGCTTGGCGGAGGGAGGCGGCGCTGTCACTGGGGTGGCGCACGGTGGAGTCGGCGGCGGGTTGAAGGGGCTGGGCGACGGAATTTTTTTTTAATAGGGGGGCACGTTTTTTTTTGTTGACCTTGATCGAGAAATTAGGGGTTTGACCCCCCTCCTTGACCCTTTGTATATATATATATATTGTTTAAAAGTGAATTTTTCATTCTATCTCCAAACTGATCCCAACGACTGTTGCCCCTAGCTAATTACCCCCATTCCGAACACAATGGGATATGTCCCGTAAGCCGATTTGACTGTTTTGACTGGTTTCCTTTCAGATTAAAATATACATCATTACATATTAAATTTAAACGTACATTTCAATTTACTGGGGCCACATACAAACTCTAAAAATTTTAGAAAAAATATTTCTAGCTTTGTATTGACGATACGGTCCTAACAAAACTAATTTCGTCAAATTGGAAGACCGTTTGAAAAATGGCCATTTTCTGGTCATTCGAAATTGACGAAAACTGCCCAAACACGTTTTCCTTTGTCAGGCTCACATATTGATTCAGAAAATTATGAATTTTGGAATCTAGCAATAACTTGACATCACGGATCCAAAAAAAGTGGATTCGTCGAAAACAGAGGTCGTTTGCAAAATTTCCATTTTCAAGGGCCAAAATTCCATAGCGACTATTCTGAATTTTCAACTGGGCATAACTTTTGATTCTCACTATGAAATTTTGATTTTTCGGATTCGTTCGAAAGATATTCTCAAATAGATTCTAATATTTTTTGTTTCGCTAAAATCAAGTTTATTTTGAATCCTGTACATTCATTTGAAATTTGAAATCGAATTTTCGAACTACCGCGCCCTTTTCAATTCCTTTTATAATTAAAATAAAATACTTATATTCTAACGACGATCTATATAAATATATACATTCTAATTCTATTCAAAATAAATTTCTCGTCGTTATTATTTAAAATAAATCATTTTAAGTATTCAAAATTCACTAAAATTGCCAAAAAAAAATGCCTCGGATTTTCGGGTTATTACAATATCCAGGTACAACACCCTTGATTTGACGACTACAAGGTTAACACCGATTCCATCACCCTTGATTCCACGTCTACAAGGTTAAAAACCGCTCCCTTTTCTCTGATTTCAGGGCTACAAGGAACACCCTTTCCCAAATAATTCCCAAATGATTAAAATAGCCCTAGAACTCTTCAATAACACTTCATACAGAGAGTAGTTAATAGACAATGAGAAGAGAAGAATAAAGATATAAAAAAAATTGAAATCAAAAGAGCATAAGTGTAGAAATCAAGAAATTTAAGTGTTTTACTGGTGGTAAGTAAAGGGTGAACTAAGAGAAGAAAGAATGATTAAAAATTTGAAATCAACCCCTTTTTATAGTGTCCCGAAGGTTGCAACATTTCTGAAACATTACAAATAGTGAAAAGACAGTTCCTTTGAAAACTGAATTTATGACAGTTATATATCGACATGTCAATATAGGTATGTCGACATATACCATGTATATTTATTTTTAAAATCAAATTTCAAGTGTTAAAATCATTTTTTTTTTGGAAATTCATGAATCAAAACTATGTTTCAAATGAAGTTTCTAACGTATAAAAACATATAAAAACGTAGTGATATATAATATAAACATGTTTATAAAGTTATATGATTTAAAACTATAAAACTATATATATATATTATAAACATATTATTATAAAACTTTATAAACTATATATTTGAAATCATAATAATTTGAAATTGTTTAAAAGTAGTTTGAAATAATATTGAAATCAGACTTTGAATTTTGAAAAATATATTTTGAATCTGAAAAACAAAATTTGAAAATGAAGTGTTATTTAGAGTCTTACATATAAACTAGACTCAATTACTATATTTTCTTGAGCTCCTGAAATTTTGATATCATGATATTCATGAGTCTTGAATCTCTTGGAACTCTAAAACTGTACAGCCTTCAATATTAAATCCTATATACAAACCCTGCATATATATATATATATATATATATATATATATATATATGTGTGTGTGTGTGTGTGTGTGTGTGTATTCTAGATAAAGATGTTAAAATATATTTTATAATCAATCAATAATGATAATTGAAATAAGGTTGTTGTCATCAAAACTCCATTCTCCAACAATCTCTCCCTTTTTGATGATGACAACCTTGGTTTATAAAGTATTCATACCTTTTTAAAACCTGTAGATCCGATTCTTCGAATATTCAACCTTTCACCAAAAATCCTACATACCTCCCCTTAAACTAAGCCTAACTAATCCCTATTTTATAATTTATATCTCCACCTTTGTCATCAACAAAAAGAATCTCTATGTTTATACTCCCTCTGAATAAATTATCCAAACATCTTGCCATATAATTAAGATTCCCTATAACTATATTATTCTGATTCTAATAGAAAATTTATAAACAGATCACACAATTCAAACATTTCAGTCAGTATTTACAAGTATTTCAATCAAATATATACAAGTTTCAAACCTAACCAAATCAAGAAATAGTTTCAAACAAATTCAAATCAAATCACTCCAACCAATTCAAATCAAATTCAAACATCTCTTAGAACTTCCACCCATCCGTCTCCTCCTAATATTGGATCCTTCTTGATGACCTCCCAATCTTCATCTTCTTTTTTGGGTGGTGCTTTAGCGAGGTTGTTTTCTTCGTCTCTGAAAAGAGAAGATATTAGCCAACGAATGGCATCAAAGTGCTTCTCTTAATGCTCAACCATCTTTATTTGACTCTATTCGAGATGGCGTTGATTACGAAGTACTATAGATAGAATATTCTTGAATGAATTGAGTGTTTCTTCAAGATTCTCACTCAAACTGTAAATAGGATTTTCCATAATTTGATATTATAGAAAAGGAATGTTTAGAGAAGAAGGAGAAATTTTAGAATAAGTTTTTCGGGAAGAAAGTGGTATTTATAGGATCTGGAATTCATTGGAAAGGAATAGACATTGGTTAGTTATTTAAATTTTATATTTTGAACAAATTTGAAAAACTGGCAGTTATATGTCGACATGTTATTTTATACATGTTGACATACCCTAGTTATTTTTTGGGTATTTTAAATTTTTAGTTAATACTTATTATGTTATTTTAATTTATTTAATTATAATGTGTTTTTACAGTAAATTAAAGATTGTTTTGACAAAAATAAACACCATCCATTACTGTTTGAAAGAAAATACATTCAAATAGTACAAGATACTAAATACGAGATTCGAAAACAAAAACAGGCAAATATGAAAGATAACATCAAGTAGATAAGCTTAGATTTCCGCGGATGATGAGGAGGAAGATGATATTCCAAGTTTTCTTCCTATTTTTCCAATGAATTTGGACATTTTGGTAAGATTCCTCTTGATCTTCTTTTGGTTTTTGGATAATTTAACTTGGTTTTGAACAAGTGTTTCTTTGGTTATGGTTCTAGTACTTGTGGGACATTATATGCTTTTTAAAGAGGAATCTTCTTCTTCATCAATTTCCATTGGATTTTCCTCTTGTTTTTGTTGCATTCGAGCTTATTTATCTTCGAATGTTTCATAAGGCTTAACGGTGATTGGATTTGCATAGGATGTTTATTTTCCAAGTTAAACACCATTCTTGACACAAATTCTTTGTAACAACCGGGAAAATCGGAACCAATTTAAAAAAAATTATTTTAGCTATTTTAATGAATTTTGAATATTTAAAATGATTTATGTTAAATAATAATGACTAGAAATTTATTTTGAACAGAATTAAAACGTATAAATTTATTTAAATCGGAGTTAGAATATAAATATTTATTCTAATTATAAAAGGAATTGGAAATGGCGAGGAGTTCGAAAATTCGATTTCAAATTTCAGATGAATGTACATGATTCAAAATAAATCGGATTTTAGTAAAACCAGAAATATTTTATTCTGTTTGAAAATATCTTTCAAATGAATGTGAAAAATCTAGATTTCATAATGGAAAAAAAAGTTATGTCCAGTTGAAAATTCAGAATAGTCGCTATGGAATTTATATAATATATTGCCCTTAAAAATAGCGATTTTGCAAACTACCTCCGTTTTCAACGGTACCACTTTTCTTGGATCCGGAATATCAAATTATTGCTTGATTCCAATTTTTACAATTTTTGGAATCAATCTATGAGCGTGGTGAATTTAAACGTATTTGGTTAATTCAGTTTAAATTTAATCGACTGAAAAATGACCGTTTTTCAAACGGTCTCCAAATTCGACGAAATTTGTTTTGTTAGGACCGTATCATCAAAACATAGCTAGATTTAGTTTTTTGGAATTTTTGGAGTTAGTATGTGGCCCCGGTAAATTAAAATGTACGTTAAAAATCAATTTTGAACGTTATATCAATTTGTATTTTAATTTTAACGAAAATTGATTGAAACAGTCGAATTGGCAAATGGGACATATCCCATTGTGTCCGGAATGGGGGTATTTAACTAGGGGCGATAGTCGTTGGGTTCGATTTGGAGTTCGAATGAAAAACTAACTTTTTGAAATTAAAAATTAAATTAATTATATATTGGTCAAACCCCCTTTTCTTTCTCTTTCTCTCTCTTCCTTCAACGTGAGAAAAAGAAACCCTACGTCCTTAGCCCCTCCCCCTTCCACGCTACCGCTCCCTCCCCCTAGCGCCGCAGCACCACCCTAAACCACCACCTCCTCCTCTCCTCTCTCCCCTCCTCTTTCCCTCTTTGAATTTCAAATCCCTAAGCCCCAAATCCTAAATCTACCCACCACCTCCACTACGGGCCCCATCCCGACCACTGAACCACCCACGCCGCCTGCATAGCCCCCTGTGCCGCCACCCAGCTCCGGTCGTGGGCCCCTCCTCAAAAATCACATTTTACACAAATTTCTCACTTTGCATAACACCCCCTATCACTATTTCGCCAATAACTCTCAAACGGTGTGCTTCTAGCTAAAACTCCATAATACCAAAATCGAAGAGCACGATTTCTCTTTGATTTGGTATATGAAAGTCCTATTTTGGACAGCGGAGCTGTCCAGAAATTGCGTCCAATGTCAGTGGACCTACTGCTGTTTTTCACGATTTCCAGCGAATTAGTGCAGTTTTGGAAGAAAGTCCACTAGGCAAAAGTTATCCGCAATGGCGTGTTTAGGCTAGTGACAAAGTTTGGTGAAGATTGGAGGTCGTATGCAAATTCTAGAGCCCAAGAGGCAAATTCAAGTTCGAGAAAGCGACAAAACGGAGCGCGGCGACAAAATCCGCCAATTAAAGAATGACGGAGTGGATCCAAAAGTTAAGAACTTCTCACTTTAATTTATTTTCTAGCTAAAAATATATACTAGGATGCTGATGGTGCTTAGTAGCACCCGACACCTTTATTTGAAACCATGTTTTTGGGTTAATTGGATTATTTGATTGAATTTGGTTTGGAAAATGAAATAAATGATTAGAATTGGTATGTACATGGAGCGAGCCGTTATTAGGCGAGGGATAAGGCCAGACCTTATTCCGGTTCTAGTATCGCACCGTTATGCTGTCGAAATTTTCTAAAAATGTTAGAACAATAAAAATATCATTTTTATTGTATAAATGAACTGAATAAAATATTCATGAGTTGAAATAAATATTTTATAGTTAAAAATATAATTTTTAACGTGTATATAAATGAAAATAAATATTCATTTACAAATCGGACGATTTGTTTATATACACACATTTAACTGATATTGACTGGGACGATATATTTTACACATCGCCCAACTGCACAAATAATAATCAGTGTTTGTTGTTTGAAAACCCCACACGGGTATTGGGATGATATTGGACATACACTAATCCCAATATTTAGTTGTATGTCAATCAATGGGCAGACAGATTGTTGTGAGGGTTAATTATTTATATTTAATGGTTATCCAGTTGTGTAATGCACTCTGGATGATGGTTGACTGTGTTTGATTATAGTTGTGTACATGTGTATGAAATCCATATAAATAAAATTATATGGTAATTGACTGTGTCTGATTCCAATACGGAAAGAACAAATATTTTAAAATAACGAATATTTTAAAATTGACGAATAATGAATATTTTAAAATAACTAATATTTTAAAACAATATTCAGTAATGGATCAAAATATGATTTTGATGTCCGATTTGGGATAAACACGAAAATATTTAAATATATAAAACCGTGTTGATTAAATTAACGCCACTTTAACGTGAACGATATTCATACCGATTTTATTCATTTTTATAATGAATATCGAAAAGGAAGTGATTTCAAAATCTAATGTTTTGAAAATATTATCATTTATATATTAATGATATGGAATATTCAATTTTGATTTAAAATTGAATATGAAGTTGAAATCATTTTGAAAACGAATTTAAAACGATTTATAAAATAAATTTTAAATGGAAATCGATGACATATATATAATATATATATTTAATGGCCTGAATAAAACGCACCGCGGCAGTTTGCGAATTTCGACCATTGACTTCGAATTGATATTACGGGAGATCCGACCCTCGGATTCTCCTAAAACCGGAACCGTTGGGTTCGTATTGAAAAGTGCTTTCCAAAGAATACAAGAAATTTGAAATCTAATGGTTGGATTTGGAATTATGTCCAAATAAATTTGGAAAAAGTCGCTGTAAGTGCAGTTCGATGACTGTTTATGGAAATCAACGAAAGGGCCTTAATAAAATTATTAAAAATATTAATAATTAGTGTAAAATCATAAGAAATGGTTTGGAAAGAATTGGGATGAAAAATTCCACATTTGTAAAGATAAAAATATATTTTTATCGAAATGAACTATTTATTAACTAGAATTAAAATCCAATTATTTTTAAATAAATAAATTGGATTGAGAATGGGTTTTAATATAACCAGAATTTCCAATAAATGAATTGGAATGGATTTGAATCGAAATTATCTTTGGAATATTTCGATATTGGATTCCGTGATTATATGGATATTGTGGAGGAATTTGTAGGATATATATATATATCGTTATTCTCAATACGATATTTGTTGATTTCAGAATTTGATATTGAATATAAGCCGATATAATTTCTATTCAGAGCCTTGTATTTAATATTAAATTGGATTTTGGGTTTGTCGTGAATAGTTTCTTCATTAACACTGTTCTTAAACCCCGTGTGAAAAGAATAAATCTTTTAGTTAAGATTATTGGAGTTTCCAGTTATATTTTGTAGCTGGAATAAAATGGAATGTAAGTTTGGGTTTATCGTGAACTGCATTTTTAATGACATTCGTTCTTTAACCCGATTTACAGTGAAATGTGATTTTGTATTTATAAACCTTTTAATTAAGATTTAGGGGAAATTTTCCGAAGAAAAGTTTTCCAATTTAAAATAATATTTTGGAATGGGATGGAATTTGATTCTGTAATAATCGAAGTGAACTTCTATGGAGGAAGACTGTTACTATATATGGAATCTAAAAGGCTTTGCCGTTATTCCATTTATATTATCAGTTGGATATGGAAGTTTATGTCGATTATATATATTGCTTTGTTTTCCGTGAAGATTCCATTGTTAATGGAATGTGATTTTGGGTTTATCGTGAGCTGTGTTTTAAATGACATTAGTTCTTTAACCCAGTTAATGATAAGATTAATTTCTTAACTTTGAATAATCATTAAGTAATGATTTTTAGAGATTATAACTGAATTAAAGTTTTAATGAATCTTTAAATAGATTGAAATGTGAATCGGATAATTTAAATTATCAAATTCGGGAAATGATCGAGAATGGAGTACCACCAGTTTTGCTCCAAACGACAATTAAATCCTTAATTAGATTTGAACGTGAAATGGTAATTAAATTTACCAATAACACCGTGGGTGTTAAGTATGGAGTATTACCAGTTTTGCTCCATGGGATGAATAGGTTGGGATTGGGAAATAAAACAAATGATTACTTCGGTAAGGTTCGCTAATGCCGACTAGTTTGGAAAACCTTAATATGGTTTAAATTGATAAAAGAATATTTGAATAAATGAATATTCTGGATTGGAATAAGGTGTATGTTGTGTTTTTATAACACTTGTTTATAAAATATGCGAGTTATTCAGAAAGACCGAGTTTATCCCATTCTAAATAACTGATTCGACGATATGTCGACGATGAAGACGGTGGTTGAAGACCGGAGGTCTTCACATCATTTGGATGATTACTGATGTCTTGATAGGGCTATACACCCAAGACGAGGTAATACGTGGTGATTGTCCAGACGTACATGGAGATCGACTGGATATGCAAGGACCTCTCTCCTGTATTGGACATATAGGACGAGAAATAAGGTGCCTCCAGTTTCGTTCAGACCCAGAACGAACTAGTAAATGGATGTGTGTCTGACATTGGATTTCATTCTGTGTGATTGATAGACATCAGTTGCATGGAGTGAATTGCCTGTGTGGCACGCTGAGATGCAAATGATCAAGGCTTCTGTTGAAAAGCAGAGTCTTATGGTTGATGATCAAAGCACGACTTTAATATAGCATAGCTTTGTGTATAGCGTTAATTCGCGAGTCTCACATCCCGGTGTGAACCAGAAAAGGGAGAGGACCTCAGGGAGAGCATGCGTTTCCTTCTAGCTAGGAGTGATGTCAGTGTTTTGCAAACCCAGATGTTTTACTTATGTGGATGATGGATAGCGAGGCGCCTTGGTTATATCGGTCACTACGGGGCCGATGGATGGTTTGGTTGACATACTGACCAGTTTTACGCCCCATAGAACGGGGAAACGTATTATTCAGGCATTTTAATCCACTCCGTGTGGACCGGCCTCGACGATCCAAGGCTTGCCCGCGCGCTTGCCTGAGACATAGGCTAGATTGTCTCGAAGTGGTAAAGACGATCCCTTGCCTTGGTTCACAGATGGAAATCCAACTTCCAATACGACATTTTACGGTTTTAGTTGTATACTATTGGTGACATAGTGGCATGGGATGCTAATGCCGTCTATGATTGATATATTTATATTTGAAATGATTTTATACACTATGCTTTTATAATAATATCAAAATGATTTGTTTTAAATGTACCAAGCATCAAACTAAGAAGCAAATTAAAGTCTAATCAAGTCAATCAACAAATTGCTACCCAAAGGAGAGCACCTCCAAATTCAGAAAACAGAAATCAGAAAACAAGATCTCGTCACACGTTGTAAGTATAGTGGTCTTTCAGAATCTGAATAAAATTATGATGTGATACGATGTAATTGAGAATAGAATTATATTATTATTGTATAATGATGTAGATCTTGTGTATTGTAATGTTTCTATCGTGATTTTGTGTATTGATTAGTGGCATAAATGGGTCGATGCAAGTTTATTATACGATTGTATATGAAAGTAATTTCAATTGCAAGTTTGTGGCAAAATCTATGATTAGATCCCTCTCATGTTTATGTTAATATCCCCTTTATGTTTATGTTGATATCATGGGCCATATACTTATGTAAACATATCCTAGATCTGAGATCTTTTATGCCTACATGCCTCAAAACTTATGTATACATCTTAGATCCATTACAAGTATGATCAGAACTATGTTAAATGCAGTTTGGGTTACATAAACTATGCAAGTTCATGTGGAAATAGACTATATATTAGATTTGGACATTTTTGGGTTAATTTACAACATGCTAGTTTTGTGTTCGACATTATACCAAGTTAATATGTTAAAACCCAAGTTTGTATAAATCTACATATGCCATCCTATGCGACACCCATTTAGTTGTATGTCAATTTTGAATGCAAGTTCACATGATCCAATGTTTATGTTAACGCCAATTTGTAAGTTCATGTGCTACACCTTCTATGTATCATAGGAAATATTATATGTTCTGGATTTCCCCTTTTCTCACGTTTACCAAGTTGGGTTGAATTGTGTCGAGCCCAACATTAGTACGTACAAACGGGGGTAATAGCGTTGGGTGTAAAACATGATATAAATAAATATGTTGGCATGTTTGGCGCATGCCAACGACTGTGACATTTTAGCAGTATAAATTGTTATACCCAAATTAAAAGACGACATGACATTTACATAAATAATGAAATATGTAAATCTAGAAAAGACGACATGTTTGACCCGAGGTTGGATTGAGTTATGACATAAACCTGCCCGGACCCGCCCGGCTATCCAGTAGTCACAACAATACCTATCCAATGTGGGTGGTTAAACATTGAGTCCAATAAAGACCCGAGGTTAGACTGAACTACGGTGTAAACCTGCCCGGAACCAACTGGCACATCCAGTAACCGTAGTGATATCTGTCTAATGTGAGTGGTCGGTGCTTTAAAAGGCCAAGGACAGGTGGTAGGGTTAAGTCAACTGAAAACACTTAACCAAAGATTCAACATGTTAACAAATATTGATGGGTGGGGTTAGGTATATACAAACACTTAACCACTTAACATGTTGACTAGAAAACCCTGATAACGTAGGGACCCGTTTCAGCAGTAACCCAATTTAGGTATCAACGGTACCCTGAAACTAGGCAGGGTGGGGCACGATTACTGGGCTGATTGTAAGCGGTCAAATAACGGCAATTGTTGGGTGCACAGTGTAGGTCTAACGGTGTGCGGTCGTGCACGCACTCCGGAGCAGACAAGCAGGGCACTGGGGGCACCAGTAGTATAACCTACGTCTTCTAGTAATTGTGTCGGGGTCGCCACTATGGGCCTTGATACACCCCATGGTGGGACCAGCATAGGTATCTACACTTCTTGGGGTAGCCGTAAGACACACGTACGAGTAGGAGCCGATCTTTAGAAAACAAAAAGGATCACTTCACCCTCAGCATGGGGTGCCGGTTAGAGTAATTCTAGTAAATGCAGAGATATAGTGTGGGTTCGGTAGTATATTCGATTCTAGACTACACTCCCTTAGTTATGATACTATCCTTTTTTCAGTTTATGTCTATCATATTCTTTTCTTATTCACATACTGAAAAGTCACTAGATTTACTCAGGCTTTAGGCCTGACTCCGTTTTTCTTTTCGTCTTCTTTTCTTTTGTTTCCCCTCTCCCCCCCCCCAGGTCCACAGAGAGGAAACAACTCAGCTTGGTGAGACTCTTTTGCAAGCTTTAAGACGGTAGATGTACGGTTTGGATCTCTTTGGCTTGGATCATGGCTTTGGATATCATTATGGGGATTTTGTTGCTTTATTTTATGTTTTATGCTTCTTTGATAATCAAGACAGTTATGGAAATGTAATGTTTTTGGAAGTATTGTAAGACAATTATGGTATGGTTTGTGTAACACGTATTTTGATGAAATAAAAGTTGCTGTTGTTTCCGCTGTTTAAAAATATGTGTATTTATATCTGTCTTGTGCATCTGTGACTTATACTTATAAACCTCCACCAAAATTAGGGCATTTCCTTTGTGAGTGACCCTAACGGAGGTGGGGTGTTTCACTTGGTATCAGAGCATAGGTTTACCAGATAAGATAAAGTTTTTGACATTATTTTCAAAAGAAAGTTTAAAGAAGCATTTTTTTAGAAAAAGTGTTATATTTTAAAAGGCATGATCCCCCAAAGCCATGTGTACTATCTCCCTCTATCCTTCGTTTTGAATCTTTCCTTTCTGTTTCAGCATGTCTGGAGACCTTAACATTCCTGAAGGAGTACCGATACCCGGTTGGTTTAGGAGGTTCTTAGAAGCTAGGGCCGCAAATGGCGCGGGCCCAGCAGATATCCTTCCTCCCTCAGTAGCACCAGTTCCTCCTCCTCCTGCTCCTCCCCTTGGAAATGCTTTTGCCAAAACATGTAGAGACTTCAAGTCTATGGGTGGAAAAGACTTCCATGTAACTGAACCCTTTGTAGGAGCAAGAAGTTGGCTAAAGGAGACCGAGGATCTGTTTGACATCTTCGGAGTTGATGATAGGCAAAAGATACAGCTAGCAGTGTGGTTTCTCAAAGATGAAGCTTCCTATTGGTGGGAGATCACTAATGCTCAGAGGGCAGTGGAAACTTGGGATGATTTTAGGACAAGGTTCGAACTGAAATTCCTCTCCCAAGCTGAAAGGAGCCTGCAAATAGAGAAGTTCTTGAATCTTAAACAGGGAAGCATGACGGTCAGGGAGTACGTCAATCAGTTTAATCAGTTGTCCAGATTTAGGCTGGACTTAGTAAATACCCAACACAAGAAGGCGCTTCGCTTCGTCAAAGGTCTGAATGAGCCTATACACAGCCTTGCCATGACCCATGTGTCCACGGGAGCGACTTATGAAAGCTTGGTGGACATGGCGTTGCTACACGAGGAAGACCACGGCAAGAAAGAGACTAAGGCGGAGGAAAAGAAAGAAGGTTTACAGGCTAAGAAGACAGACTTTAAGAAAGGAGGAAAGAACAAGAAGTCCCGTGAGAAGAGAAAGTGCCATTTCTGTGGCATAGTTGGACATATAGAGAAAGACTGTCGGAAGAAGAAGGCAAAGATGGGTGGTTGCTTTCATTGCGGAGAGACTGGGCACCAAGCTAAGGACTTCCCAAAGAAGAAAGGACAGGGACAGAAAGCTGGATCTACTTCAGGGGGTCAAGTTCATGCTCTGACAGCACCTCCACAGGAACGAGGTAGTAATATTTCTGTAGAAAGTGTAGTCTATCTTTATGATCATCCAGTTCGCACACTTTTTGACTCTGGTGCATCACACTCCTTTATTTCATCTGCTTTAGTAGAATCTCTGCATCTAGACACTAGTATGGTTGAGGATCCCTTAGTAGTTTCAAATCCAATTGGGGGCTCCGCTTACTTGTCAATGGTTTGTTTGGGTTTGAAAATCTCTATTCTCAGTGTTGAGTTTAGTTGTAATGCCTTTGTTCTAGGCTTCTCGGGATATGGTTTGATCTTAGGCATGGACTGGTTATCCAGTAACGGTGCCATTCTTGATTGTGAGAAAAGAGTAGTTAGACTCTTGACTCGGCTTGGTAACACTCTAGAAATTTCCTGTAACCCTTTGAATGTTGTTATGCTTAGTTATCTAGAGTCGCTTGATGCTTCTGACGAGAATTTGCAGTCGGTTAGAGTAGTCCGGGAATATCCGGATGTCTTCGAGGAGGTGAAAGGCTTACCTCCGAAGCGGGAAATAGACTTCCGTATCTATCTTGTAGATAATGCAAAGCCCGTAGCTTTACCTGTCAGACATATGGCTCCAAAAGAGAGAAAGGAGCTCAGTAAGCAGGTTAAAGAGCTTCTAGAAAAGGGGTTCATTAGAAGGAGCATTTCAGAATGGGGTGCTCCAGTGGTGTTCGCAACCAAAGCAAACGGTTCGCTTCGCCTCTGTGTTGACTATAGGGAGTTAAACAAGTTGACCAAGAAAAAGAGGCACCCTCTTCCCCGAATCGACGATTTGTTTGATCAGCTTGTAGGCGCGTCGGTTTTCTCCCAACTTGATCTAGCAATTGGGTTCCATCAGCTAAGAGTAGATGAGGATAGTATTGATAAAACGGCATTCAGAACCCCAGACGGTTTCTTTGAGTGGTTTGTCGTGCCTTTCGGCCTGACAAATGCACCCGCTTATTTCATGGACCTAATGAGCAGAGTGTTCAGAGAATTCCTCAACAAGTTTGTGGTTGTCTTCGTAGACGATATCTTGATCTTTTCAAAGAGTGAGGAAGAGCATGCTCAACATCTGAAGGAAATCATGGATACTCTCTGAGCACATCAGCTAAAGGCAAATTTTCAAAATGCCACTTTTGGAGAGAAGAAGTAAGGTTTCTTGGGCATGTAGTATCTAAAGAAGGGCTGGCCGTAGACCCCGCGAAGGTAGTTGCGGTGCAAGACTGGAAGGCACCAAAGAATGCAACTGAGGTCCGAAGTTTTCTAGAACTAGCAGGTTTCTACCGAAAATTCATAAGGGATTTTGCGAAAATCTCAGCTCCACTCACAAGACTGACAAAGAAGAATCTAGTGTTCAATTGGGACTTGGATTGCGAGTTGGCTTTCCAATGCCTAAAAAGGGCTCTTACAACAGCCCCAGTCCTGACTCTGCCAGACGGAAGCAAGATGTTCACAGTTTATACAAATGCATGTGGGACAAGGCTAGGCGCTGTCTTGATGCAAGAAGGGAGGGTAGTAGCTTATGATGGAAGGCAATTGAAAGTTCATGAAAAGAACTACCCGACCCACGATCTTGAGTTAGCCGCCATCGTCTTTGCACTTAAGTCACTACACCATAATGTCAGTTTTGCCACACAAAAAAACGGAGCATTTGCCACGGCTCTAGGCCATGGCAATTTCAGTACGGGTTTTGACCGTAGCAACTTGATTTAGCATGGCTATTGGCCATGGTACTTCTGGAACGGGTTTATCCCGTTCTAATACTTTTGGGGAAAAAATTCACATCCACGTACGTACCCCCGTACCTCCTGTCCAACTTATCTCACGCCCCCAAAACAACCTAACCCCCAAAAATACAGCGTATTTTCCTTCAGATCTGCTTCTTGTGATGCGACGATCTAGAAATTTATAGTCGATTAAATTTCAAATTGAAAATGCGTATCATTCGAAATTCAGATCCAACTGCTTTTCAAGTAATTCGATTAATGTTCGCGAGTAGTTTTCTTCGAAATGTCGTATTGCTTTTCAAATTGAAACAGTCGTAATTTTTTTTATGTACATCGATTGATGTGCCATTTTTGTCTGTTTTTCCATTGTTTGCTCATAAACACAATGATTGGCCCGTAAAAGAGATTCTGCAATTAAGATAAATGTAATTATTATTATTTATGTTTAAATTAGAAAGATGTAATTAGTGTGTTTGTTAACCGATTAATATTTCATGTATGCAAGTGTAAATCTATATATCTGGAATCCTTGTCATGAAGGGTTGCCGGCTGCACTGCTGTTAGAGCCCAGAGGGGTAAGCAATTTGCTTATTTTTATTATGATTCATTAAATCAGTAAGTTAGTCCACCTTTAGCTGCTTCTAGTTGTATTCTTGTTAATATTTTACCATTCATTCTTATTAACGACTTTAATTCTGTTGCATCTAGTTGCACTTCTGTGATATTGACTTCAGTTCTTATCACAGTTATTTCCATAATGGTCTTGTTTAGGATATACTTGTTATTTTATGCTATTAAGGGGAACTGTTGAAGTAAATGATAAAATCAGCTTAGCCATTAATGTAATATGTTATTTGTATACACGTTTTAACCCTGCAAAATAAACTTTCCACTTTACATGTGTATTAAGTTAAAATACCAATTCTTGTAAAATATTAAAAATTCTATAAACATATTGATACATTTTTATGCATTACTAGTTTATTTGTTTAGTGTGTTAAATTCTAATTAAGTTTTCTTTTGATTTTCATCGTATTCAAAATAAATAACAAAAATAATCCTATAATTTTGTTTTCAAATTTTTTACGCAAATTATATGTTGTTTGCATTTTCATTCGCTTCTTGGTTTATTTGTTGCTATTAAAGCCTAGCTATTTGTTTTTGTTCAACTGTACTTTATTTGATCTTCAGAATGTTTTTTTTATTCACCTTTATTTGGATATTCTTAAATTGATTTTTGCTTTAAATGTTTTCTCAGTGACCCACTAAACGAGATTGTATATTCCCTTTTACTGTATTCTTGAAAGAGTCCAGTGCATGGGAAGATGGCTTGATAACAATATTTTTCTGTCTTACTGTGTTGCTGCTAATAACAGCAACCTACACTTTTTTCCACTCAAAATCAATCTGGTATGTTGAATTCAGACCAATAAATAGAAGAAGCGAGACTGGTTTAGTAAGTAGTTTTAACATGCTAGCCACATGCTCATGAAGCAGATAATGATTTTTGACCATTACAATTTAATTATGTGATCATCACAAGGATTAATTACGTGGAAGAAAACCCCTTTCAACAATTTAATTGAATTCATTAATCATGGTAATCAATTCAATAGGTCTTGCACTTACATCATACCAACATTCGCATATACTTTCGATGTTTGAATTAAAACCATTTGAAATTAAAAGATGATGCACAAATCACAGAAAAAATCAGATAGTCAATAGAAAGAGTTAGTGTAAGCCAATGTTCATAAAGTCGGTGTCCCTTATAAGTGAAAAAGGTATGGTGAAGTGCAATGCAAGAATATGCGCAAATTATTCAATGTTTGTGGTATTAATTAAATGTTCATGGTTTTTGTTTATAGGCACATCGGAATAGCAAGGAATTAAAACCATTAATCAAAAGTGTTCTAAATTCACTTTTCCAAACATACGAATAGACTATCCAGTAAAGTTATATAAACTAGTTTTGAGAAGTACGCGAATATGCATTAAGTTATAAAAAAAAGTGGAGTGCTTGGTTGTTGCTAAGGAACTGTTGCATTAGGAGCAGCAGTAGCAAGGATATTAGAGGAAAAAAATGTGCTTGCGAATGCTTCCTTCTGATGATATTTATTAATCAGTCACTTCTGATGGTGTAGTCACTTGCGTTAATTTTTACCATGTTCTCTTCGTTCATGTATGTTCACAGTATATTATATTTTATCTTTCCATGTGAGGTTAAGTCAAAATAACTTAATGGTATTTATTAAACTTTTATTTTACCCCGATGGTTTTCCATTTATAATATTTTGAATCGAACGTTGTCTTTTAACGTTTATTCAGGGTACTATAATGGGTGGGTCATTGCATTTGGTTTCATATATTACGCTCATCACTTAGGACTAAATCAGCCAATTTGAGTTAGGCAACTTGTAGGGGGATACGTTGAGAGTGCATATTTTTATTTTTCTGCTATATAATAATACATACACTACAAAAAAACTTGTGTATAAAGACTGATATTTACAAACTGAAAGTTTTTGGTCTTTAAATAATGACTGACTAAGAACTAAAAATTTCGGTTTCTAATATCAAAAACTAAAGACTGAAATACAGTTACTAATTGGTTTATAATTTCTGAAACTGGCTAGTTACTGTATTTTCGGTCTTTAATTCGGTATTAAATAATTATTTTCGCATGTTAATTGTTAACAAACAAGATTCATTTTTATGTTCTAATCTAGTGGCTATGCTTGGTAATCCGTGTGATATAATTTACATTTGATAATCCGTGTGACACAATCTACCCACTATCTACCCACTAAGTCACGCTTCAACAATCAGCCTGATAACTTCCTCGTTCGCTTACCCACAACTTAAATTTAGATCGCTTTATTTTTTCCTTCTCTAATCGCATCATCCAAACAAGGCTTGAAGATCGAACCACATGAAAAAGCACAACCAGCTGATGGGTTGAAGCGGAAGTAGATTCTAGAAGAGCAGCTGCATCAGCGCAGACATGGACAATACCATTGCTAAAAACGACCACATGCTCCGATAGATTCGATTTATAGGACAAGAAAGAGAAGGTGAAGGCCTTCTAGATCGCATGGCACTGGCGACGCCAGAGAAAGAAGAATCGGACTTTTTTTCGCCATGAGAAGAGAGAGAAGCAGACAAGGGGGAATGAGTTTGCAGACGATCGCGATGGAAGGAGCAGAAAAGGGAGGACGATAGATCGAAAGAAAGGAGGAGGAAGACGTAAAAATAGCCAGAGCTAACCTGTAGCCATGGATCAGAATCGGAATCAACAGAAATTGATTTTCCAAATTTTCATTATGCAAAATATACGTGTAGATCTGCCTCCTTTTCACCATTAAGCAGCGCTAAGTTTTCTATTTGATCTTGATATTGATTTTAAGTAGGAGGCAAATATAAATCATCACAACATCTATGTTCGTTTGCTTTTATTCAGATTGTTCGAAGGTAGACCAAATGAAGTATGATGCATCCTCGTGACTTTAGGCTGCAGTCCAGCCCAATTTTGCTTGTAAAATTGTCTATTTCCGAGGCACTTGATGTTGTTTAGAACATTATGGCACTAAAAGATGTTTTTTGTAACAGAGATTTGTACTACATTATTAGTTTGGATCTTCTCCATGTTTATTTCGGTTTGGTTAGATTTTATTGTGCTAGATTTGTTTCATAATAGATGATACTTGTATCACTGAATTAGTGAATTGTATGGTGTTGTAGCCTAAAAGGAGATGAACTGTATGGTGGTTGGAGTAGCAATATGTTGGACGTTTTGTGAAATCAAAACTAGGATGCTGCAACGCAATTATTTTTTTCAAAATTCCTTTTTCGGTTTTGGTCCAAAACCACTTGATTGGGTTTGGGCAGCAAAATGTAAGGACCACCTCTGAGTGTGTATGCACGGCCGCGTGTGCACACACGTGCATAATATTTGTATGTGCATTTAGGAATACAAATACATTTATATATTATTAATTAATGATTTAAAGACTGAGTGCAGACTGATTTAAAACTACAATTAATACTTAAGACACAACTTAAAGATCGACTAAAAACTAAAATTCAGTTCTTAAAATTCAGTTTCAAAAACTTTTAAAACCGAAACATCGGTCTTTACATTTTTAAGACCGAATCGTCGGTTACAAATGCTTGTAAGACTTGACATTTAAAGACCGAAATGTCAGTCTTTGTTCAGTTTCTGAATATAGTCTAAAGACTAAATGTTTACGTTAAAGACTGAAAATTTCGGTCTTTATTTCACTTTTTTTTTTGTAGTGATATATCAAATTTTTTTTTTTTTTTTTTTGTGGAGTTATTCTGATTGATATTTTCTATGTATCTTCATTCCGTTTAGCAGTATCAGCGGCTGAAGTAAAAGAGCGAGTATCGGTAGCTTGTGGGTTGGTTGATATGTCAATTTTAATTTCTTTTGGCTAATTACTGGTGAAGTGGATTTAACTCCTTTGTTTTTGGTAATGAAACTTTCCTAGATGTTAGTGCTTGGATTGGGGATGTACTGCTTGGTTATATCCCAAAAATTCTTGTGTATCCTAGGTTAATTCCATTTTAATGATCGATACTTCCATTTAAAGACGTTGCGAGCTTTTGGATAGAGTGCAGTTGTTCGTCAAAGTCTGACTAAGATGCTATATCTAGATAAAATCTCGCTAGTATGCAGAACTAATTAGGTGCTAAACGGATGAATTATATATCTTGCATTGAGTCATTCATGATAGGATTTTGTAGCATTCGCAAGAAGCTAAACGGATGAATTATATATATCTTTCTCAAGAAGTTAAATTTGCCAGAAAAAATTTCTGAAAAAATAACCCGTATTTCAGGATTTTGTAGCTCCATTTTACTGGTTTGTCGTATTTGAGGAGTTTCAACAAGTTGGCTGATCAGGAAGGAATTTCACCGTTATCAATGGCTGTGTTTCAGGATTATTTAGATTGTTGTTACTAAGATGATCATGTTTTTCAAAGAAATACTGAACTTACAAATGTGTATTTGTGTAAAATTAAGCATCTTTATTTGGCAGATTTAAGTCATAATTAGTCACTCATGGTTGCGTGGTGATCAGTTTTTCTAAATCATCACATAAAGAGGGGTTCAAAGAGCAGAACTATTTCAACACAAACTATGCGTAGTGCATCGTAACTTCTTCCTTTTTTTTCTTAAGCAACCATGTTAGGACAAAAAAAGCAATTTAAAAAAAACGATCCAAACGAGCTCTTAAAACAGAACATAATAACTAGGAAGATCGACGCAAAAATTATGTTAAAAACTAACGCTAACTGAAGTGATGAAAGAGTTGAATCAACAAATTAATAGTTGGAATGCCCCTATCAAATACATCTCAACTAAACTACAAGGTCCATAAGCTACATATCGGAGAATGCAACTGAACTGGATCCATTATGGACAGTACGATTACAAAATGATACATGTATTTATACAGTTAACTATTGAAAGGAAATGTCGTATTATATAATCAACATTTCCAAAATGAGCTGAAGCTTGAATTGGGTTCACTTTGTATGATTAGTACATGCCTTTGAAGATGGGATTCGTTCGACAAATGCTCGCCCCCGATTCTTCATATTCCTCCTTTAAGTGGCATGCCTACATGTATATATATACATATATTCAATCTTGGTGCAAGACTGACTTCTGCGCCCAAATCTTTCTATTTGTCTAGAACCCCGTAATCTTAAGTCAAATTATAAACTGTTGTTTTACCCTTAATGATGTTTATAGTCACACCGTTTGTAGTATGCTGTCTAACTCTTGGCATGTGATTAAAATACCTGAATATATGAAATGTACTAGATTCCTAGAAGGTTAAAAAATTTAAAATGACATATTAATCGACGAAATATTGATGGAAAAAGTGGGACTCCAGCTTTAATGGGAACTATATCCAAGTGATTTGTATAATGATGGGTACCGTTGTTTGTAGTAAATGCTTCCGTGGAAAGTGAAACTGATACAAAGCAAGATTATAGAAAATGCACATGCCAGGGAAATTGATACTAAATTAGAGCTCTTCAATGGCCACATATGCATCAGCAAGGTTGCAGCCTACATGTGAATTGGCAAGGTTGCTGCCTAGCGATTTCCCAATTTCATCCTCTGTAAAGCAATTTGCTATTTCTAGTTTCTTCAAGTATTCTTACATGGTATGTCGTAAATAAAATGTTTTTTCTATTTCTTTCATGTAGCATGGTGCCAATAGAATTTATGTATCGTGCGCTTTTAGTGTATGTACCTACACCCATTGGAAGAATTCACAAAGGAGTGATCTATTGATCGGATGAGGGTTTGTCCTTTTTCTTGAAAACACTTTTATATATCTTTTACTATTGTCAAATTTGTTAACTCATTTTTCAAACATGGCCTGCGACACTTCCTATGTACAAATTGCTTAAGCTGATAATGTCCATCCTAGGAGGTATTTGGTCATACTTTGTCGTGTTATATAGTTATATGAAGTTTAAAAAAATCAAAATCAAAAGATCAATAAATTGCTCAAAATTAAAATCCTGGGAGTTATTTCTTGATTGTGTTCCCTTGCACATATATCCCATGCACATATATTTGTGTTTTAAATCCCATATTTCTTAAACCACCATTGAAAATAAACTTGTGCAGGGGTTGGCATATGTGGACTTTTCAAATGAACACCTCGTTGCTACCATTGCCAAAAACAAGAAAAGGCCACCAGGTTAGAAATTAAGCATCGCTCATTCTGACCTTAAACAAAGCAAAAAAAAGAACATCTGTTTTTTCCAGTTCATCAAGAGGCCGAGGGATTGGTATTCCTCTTAATTCATTCAATGTGAAGTAACTTTAGTCTTTTATACTAAAATAATTATATATGATCTATTGCAGGTAGAGAAGCAATAAACAAAAATGATTGCTCTAGTTCATGGCCTGATAGAGGTGAAAGTGAAGTAAAACTTGTTAAAAAGGATAGTTTTGCTGCTCCTAGAAATCTTATAAGACCGATATTGGGGGCTCAAGCAACCTAGGTAATTTGCTATAAAGCAGAACTTATCGAAATAGGTGTTAATTTGATTTTCGCAAAAGATTACTTCGAATTAATAATCAAATTCATGTTAGGAATTATTCGAATTTCTTAATACACATATTATGTTTATTTTTATTTTTTGTACTTTTAACCGTTTTGATCATTACATAGGGATAGTTACAAGTTATTCCAGAAATTGGATAAAATCTCTTCAATTAGGGTTATAAAAAATTGCCGGCAATGTTTTATGTTGGCTCCAATCGCAATCATTAAAGTCAACCACCAGTGATAATTCAGATTCATCCTGTTAGATTAATGTATTGTTAAAATCTATGTTTTACATGAGATTCTAAAAATGTAAAATGCTGTGAACATACATACATTTAAATTATGTATGTATTATGGCCTTCTGTAATAATTCAAATGCAAAGTTCTGGAGTGTAATTGGATGTAGTACCCTCGCTTTTCTTATCACCTTACCATGCATATAATTTTAAATGAATGAAAATTTGCTAGGAATCAATAGGCGTAAAATGTTTCAAATTGTTCAGATTATACATTTCACAGAATTTTCGTAGTTTTGTACTTATATTAAGCTAATTTTAATTTCAGTTACCGGTTTTTAATGGTCCTAATTGAAATTGAATTGTATATGTATCTAAGGTTCAATACAAATATAGCATTCATTTACAAAAAAACAGTGCATATAAATTGTGCAACTTCTGGTGTGTGTTAACTCAACTTTAATTTTCCATAAAGGTAAAAGTTAACCTGATAAGTAAATTAACAGTTGTTGACATGAAATTGTACAATAATTTTTATGTTTGAAATGTAAATTGACAAACATGAAGAATAGATTGCAAAGTGATCACAACTTTGAACAATTAATAATCTTAAATAGAGTTCACGCTTCACAATTTTTTCTCTTCCTATACCCTGTATGGTTCACTTATTGTGATGAATTAAGGGGCTGAATCTAACATGTTCACACATGGATGTGCTTTAATAGAAAAGATACAGGTATATTGAATCCATCTAACTATGAAATCATGTCAAATTTGTACGTGTGGAAGGAAAGCATTTATGGTTATCATACATGAACTGGTCTAAATAAAAAAAATAAAAAATAAAAAAGGAGAAAATAATGCACTGTAGCTTTTGTGCATTCATACAAATGCTTTATACGTGACTGTCAGTCAAACTTCCATCTGCACAACAACTTTGAATTAGAACTTCCCTGGTCATAAACTGAAGATTCAATTTTTTCATAAAATATGTATTGCTAAAGATTTTGAATTGGTTGAAAGAGTTTCAAAAAGCACAACAACTTGCTGCGGTGAGAGAAACAACTTATGCATCTTTTGTTCTCCAAGCAGCTCGGCCACCCAGGTAATCTTTTCGTACGCAATATCTTATAAATGGGTGCTTTGATTTTAGAACCTGCAGCTGAATTTCTTACTGTTATTATTGCTGATGCTGGCTATTTGCATGAATCCGCTTATCAAAACGTTTGTAAGTTGCGCTGTTTATCAGTATAGTGATGTTTAATCTGTTGCTTTTTCTACGCACAAATGACAGACACTGAGACACATATGTCATCTACTCTGTTTCTTTTTAAACCGTATTTCATTTTTTTTTAATGCATGTATTTCATGTTTAAAACACGAGTCACCAACAGAGCCCATCATTAATAAATTCTAGATCTTTCTGTATGCATGGTTGTTGTTTTTTTTTTTTTTTTTTTTTTTTTTTTTTTTTTTTGGTTTTGAATCAATTAAAAATGTGTCCTAAGCATAATAGACAAAAAAATTCGGTTTTGAATCAATTAAAATTCATCAGGAATTCAAAGCTTACATCTTGATTTGAGCGAATCAAGTAATCTAGAATTTTATTTTATTTCTCATTTAAGCGCAGCACATACTCATACTACTATCTAAGTTTGTAACTACAAAGATATTTGCTTCTTTGGAAAGTTTTATGATTCTGAGTACTGTTTTCGATGATCATATCTTTCTAAATAAAAAAAATCTTGCATACCACGTGAAAGTTTTCTACGTATTCTATGTTTCAAATCCAGTAGCCTAACACAAACATTGCTTTGCAGGTTGGTCACGTGAAGGGTCTGATGTGAATGAGTTGTCGTCTATTTGCTGAATACTAAAGTTGTACGTAATATGTATGAACTTTTGAAGTATGCCTATATATTTAGTTAATTTGTAACATGTAATATATACTAAGGTTTGAAGTATGCCTATACATGAACTCCAATATGTTGAACTTTGAAGTAAGAGTATGTAATTTGAATTGTTGATGCCTACCGACATTGTGAATTGAAGTTGAACTTCGTAGATTTTAGTTTGGATATGTTGTATTTGTGCTAATTAAGTATGAGTTGTTCATTCTAAATTTTTAACTTTGTGGCTATGAATATTACAATTTGTATTGGTGGGTATGACATGCTCATAAATTTGCATTTGTGGGTGTAACCTGCTCATATTTTGTTTAAACCGGAGCTTAATGCTTTAGGTAAAGGTATCTAATTAATATGCAGTTTTTTCAATTGAATTTAGTCACGGTCCAAAGCCGTGGTAAAAATATTGACAATTGAAATTTTGCCACGGCCAAAGCCGTGGCAGAATGGAACATTACCACGGGCTAAAGCCATGGCAAAATATCAATCTGCCACGGCTTGGGCCATGGCAAAATATCAAATCAGCCACGGCTTTGGGCCGTGGTAGAGCCGTGGCAAAATTTTGTCACACCCTGTTTTGCCATGGCTTTGGGCCGTGGCAAAAATCATTAGCCACGGCCCAAAGCCGTGGCAAAATTGCTTTTCTGGTGTAGTGTGTCTTGGCGACATTATCTTCTAGGTGAGAAGTTCGAACTTTACACTGACCATAAATCGTTGAAATATCTTTTCTCGCAGAAAGATCTTAACTTGAGGCAACAGAGATGGATGGAGTTTCTTGCCTCGTATGACTTTGAGATTTCCTATACTCCGGGCAAGGGCAATGTGGTGGCAGACGCCTTGAGTAGAAAGAAACTGACCCTAAGCCCACTCTTTGTAGAAAGGCAAAGCCTAGAGTATATAGCCAGTTTTAACTTTAGGCCCTCCTCTGATTTCGTACTGGGTTTGTTAGCATCTCTTGAGGTGCGCCCTACTCTTTTGGACACAATAGGGACGGCACAACGTGAGGACCCTGAGCTAGTTGAAGTGGTTGATAAGCTAATTAGGGGTGAGACTTCTAGTCACCTCAGTAGATACTCTATCGATGATAAAGGCTGGCTGAGACGCGACGGAAGACTATGCGTTCCACAAGCGAGAGAATTGGTAAAGAAATTTCTCGAGGAAGCACATCGTTCCAAGATGACAATACACCCAGGCGGAGACAAAATGTACAAGGACATGAAAAGAGTTTTCTTTTGGAATGACATGAAGAAGGATGTGGCAGATTTCGTTTCTAAGTGTATGGTATGCCAACAAGTTAAAGCGGAACAGAAAAAGCCTGGAGGAATGCTTCATCCCCTAGAGGTCCCACAGTGGAAGTGGGATAGCATTTCAATGGACTTCGTTGATGGGCTGCCTAGGTCGAGAAGGGGCAATACTAGCATTTGGGTAATAGTGGATAGGCTTAAGAAGAGCGCCCACTTTTTACCTGTCAAGAGTAGAAGGACCGCCTCATCCCTAGCGTCTCTTTACATCAAGGAGATAGTTCGACTCCATGGGATACCCTCCAGCATTGTTAGTGACCGAGACCCTATCTTCACAAGCGAGTTTTGGCGAAGTTTGCAAGAAGTTGTAGGCACTCAGTTATGTTTAAGCACGGCCTGTCACCCTCAGACCGATGGCCAGACGGAAAGGGTGAATAGAGTTTTAGAGGATCTTTTGAGACTTTGTGTTCTAGACTTTGGAGGGACGTGGGAGGATCACCTTCCCTTAGTGGAGTTTGCTTACAACAATAGCTTCCAAGCTACCATAGGCATGACACCCTTCAAAGCATTGTATGGAAGACCGTGCAAGTCACCAACTTGTTGGTGGGAGTCTACAGATAAGGTTATTCTTGGTCCAGACATGATCAGAGAAACTTCAGAAAAAGTGGACTTGATTCGAAGAAGGATGAAGACGGCCCAAGATAGACAGAAATCCTACGCCGACAAGAGAAGGACCGACCTTGAGTTTGAGGTTGGGGACAGAGTTTTTCTTAAGGTATCTCCTCTAAGGAACGTTGTTCGTTTTGGATCCACTGGAAAGCTAGCACCGAGATTTGTAGGACCATTTCCTATCATCGAGAAGGTTGGGAAGATGGCCTATAGATTAGAGCTACCCGAAAAACTGGCCGGAGTTCACAACGTCTTTCATGTTTCTCATCTCCGGAAGTGTTTACATGAGTCTGCTGAAATAGTAGAGCCTAGCATTCTAGAAGAAGCCGAAGTGGAACGTGAAGCAACTATGAGAAGAGTTCCAACACGCATCTTAGGAACTGAAGTGAAAAAGCTACGCAACCGCGAAGTCAAGCTCGTAAAAGTCCAGTGGATCGACGCCGAGGAAGACGCGACTTGGGAAACTGAGGCTAGAATACGCGCAGCCTACCCTTTTCTTTTTGAGGGTACATCTTTGATCTATCTTTTTCCTTAAGTTATGCTTTATCTATCTTTTAGGCATATTTCCTCGACCCTTTCTCCTTAACTCCTTAGGTAGAAAACAAATGGATGCAAACGTGTATTTGAACACATGTTATGGATTACGGCTGCAAGTGGTTGCAAGTGATTGCTAGTGGTTGGTCGTGGATACATATACACACACACCCTAGGTTTTAGATCGGCTCAGTCACTTCATACTGCATATATGTATTCTCGTTCATATGTGGTTAAAATTTTATATGTTATCATATGGTTATCGCATTTGTATGAATTGTTGTGCACTCATGTAGAATTATGAGTAGGAAAAAAATTTGCATACATAATGGATTCATGACACTTACATGATTCGCATTTAGGAGGTCAACTGAATCAGTCGACCGCCTGATTTCTGCATTAGATAGGGACATTTACACACACAATGCATATGATCATAAAGCATTAGAAGTCTTTAAGGACAATGGACACCTGTGTTTGTTGGTTGAGTAGATGGACGATTGGATGGTAGGATATACATTCTTCCTAAACTTGAAGATTTCGGGGACGAAATCCTTTTAAGTGGGGGAGAATGTAACACCCCGTATATTCTATAACAGTGAAATTCATAAATTAAAGTATAATTAATTCTAATGAAAGAACTAAGGGAAATGGCTTATGCCATTGCGTTCGTCTCAGAATTCTGGTTGAGATAGAGCCCGAGTTTGCGTGAAACGGACTCCGTATGAAGGAGTTATGATCTCCGGAAGTTTCAGAATAAATTTGAAATTCAAAAACAGCTCAGAGCAGGTTTAAAATTCGAATTCGAGTTCAAACTGGGCTGGGCGGGAAAATTCCCGCCCAGTGACCAGGTCGACACTAGTGTCGACTGGGCAGTCGTCCTGGCCCCCCCAAGTCGACTGCGCAGTCGACTTGGGTGTCGACCTGCAGGTCGACTTGCCTGGTCGGCCTGACCAGGTGGGTCTGACCTTGGTTCGACTTCTGGTGTGCTGTACGGTCTGATTTCCCTCCCTGTTCACATCTGACGACTCAAATTAACTTGAAAACTCTATAAATACACACTAAGACTCAACTAATTCATATAAGAAAATAAGAGAGGAGTCGTCATGCTGCAAGGAAGGAGTTGATCGTAGCCGCCAAGAATCAAACTAAGAAGCAAATTAAAGTCTAATCAAATCAATCAACAAATTGCTACCCAAAGGAGAGCACCTCCAAATTCAGAAAACAGAAATCAGAAAACAAGATCTCGTCACACGTTGTAAGTATAGTGGTCTTTCAGAATCTGAGTAAAATTATGATGTGATACGATGTAATTGAGAATAGAATTATATTATTGTTGTATAATGATGTAGATCTTGTGTATTGTAATGTTTCTATCGTGATTTTGTGTATTGATTAGTGGCATAAATGGGTCGATGCAAGTTTATTATACGATTGTATATGAAAGTAATTGCAATTGCAAGTTTGTGGCAAAATCTATGATTAGATCCCTCTCATGTTTATGTTAATATCCCCTTTATGTTTATGTTGATATCATGGGCCATAAACTTATGTAAACATATCCTAGATCTAAGATCTTTTATGCCTACATGCCTCAAAACTTATGTATACATCTTAGATCCATTACAAGTATGATCAGAACTATGTTAAATGCAGTTTGGGTTACATAAACTATGCAAGTTCATGTGGAAATAGACTATATATTAGATTTGGACATTTTTGGGTTAATTTACAACATGCTAGTTTTGTGTTACCAAGTTAATATGTTAAAACCCAAGTTTGTATAAATCTACATATGCCATCCTATGTGACACCCATTTAGTTGTATGTCAATTTTGAATGCAAGTTCACATGATCCAATGTTTATGTTAACGCCAATTTGCAAGTTCATGCGCTACACCTTCTATGTATCATAGGAAATATTATATGTTCTGGATTTCCCCTTTTCTCACGTTTATCAAGTTGGGCTGAATTGTGTCGAGCCCAACATTAGTACGTACAAACGGGGGAAATAGCGTTGGGTGTAAAACATGATATAAATAAATATGTTGGCATGTTTGGCGCATGCCAACGACTGTGACATTTTAGCGGTATAAATTGTTATACCCAAATTAAAAGACGACATGACATTTACATAAATAATGAAATATGTAAATCTAGAAAAGACGACATGTTTGACCGAGGTTGGATTGAGTTGTGACATAAACCTGCCCGGACCCGCCCGGCTGTCCAGTAGTCACAACAATACCTATCCAATGTGGGTGGTTAAACATTGAGCCCAATAAAGACCCGAGGTTAGACTGAACTACGGTGTAAATCTGCCCGGAACCAACCGGCACATCCAGTAACCGTAGTGATATCTGTCTAATGTGAGTGGTCGGTGCTCTAAAAGGCTAAGGACAGGTGGTAGGGTTAAGTCAACTGAAAACACTTAACCAAAGATTCAACATGTTAACAAATATTGATGGGTGGGGTTAGGTATATACAAACACTTAACCACTTAACATGTTGACTAGAAAACCCTGGTAACGTAGGGACCCGTTTTAGCAGTAACCCAATTTAGGTATCAACGGTACCCTGAAACTAGGCAGGGTGGGGCACGATTACTGGGCTGATTGTAAGCGGTCAAATAACGACAATTGTTGGGTGCACAGTGTAGGTCTAACGGTGTGCGGTCGTGCACGCACTCCGGAGCAGACAAGCAGGACACTGGGGGCACCAGTAGTATAACCTATGTCTTCTAGTAATTGTGTCGGGGCTGCCACCATGGGCCTTGATACACCCCATGGTGGGACCAGCATAGGTATCTACACTTCTTGGGGTAGCCGTAAGAAACACGTACGAGTAGGAGCCGATCTTTAGAAAACAAAAAGGATCACTTCACCCTCAGCATGGGGTGCCGGTTAGAGTAATTCTAGTAAACGCAGAGATATAGTGTAGGTTCGGTAGTATATTCGATTCTAGACTACACTCCCTTAGTTATGATACTATCCTGTTTTCAGTTTATGTCTATCATATTCTTTTCTTATTCACATACTGTAAAGTCACTAGATTTACTCAGGCTTTAGGTCTGACTCCGTTTTTCTTTTCGTCTTCTTTTCTTTCATTCCCCCCCCTCAGGTCCACAGGGAGGAAACAACTCAGCTTAGTCGTACTCTTTTGCAAGCTTGAAGACAGTAGATGTACGGTTTGAATCTCTTTGGCTTGGATCATGGCTTTGGATATCATTATGGGGATTTTGTTGCTTTATTTTATGTTTTATGCTTCTTTGATAATCAAGACAGTTATGGAAATGTAATGTTTTTGGAAGTATTGTAAAACAATTATGGTATGGTTTGTGTAACACGTATTTTGATGAAATAAAAGTTGATGTTGTTTCGGCTGTTTAAAAATATGTGTATTTATATCTGTCTTGTGCATCTGTGACTTATACTTATAAACCTCCAACAAAATTAGGGCATTCCCTTTGTGAGTGACCCTAACGGAGGTGGGGTGTTTCAGTATCTGTGTATCTCTTTCAGTTTTGTTACGTATTATTTTTCCGCTGTATTATAATTTGTAAATCTCTGATATTTATCAAATGTACATTATTTGTTCATGCTCTTTATATTCTTGTACCCTGATGTAAATTGATGTAATAGGCAATGAAATGTTCTTCTGTTCGTGTTCTGATTTGTTGTGTTCTCAAAGCAATCCGGTTTTTCTCTTCTCTTCGGAGACCGGGGAAGTTCGGGTTGTTATATTCTTCTCCTTTGAGATCCACTCCAAAATACTTAAAAATCATAGTAAGATAAACTCCATGACATAGAGCGTTTTCCTTGGTGGACATCTCTTTGGGCTTAAATTCTTTTCAAATTACATCGGCCCAATTTATATCATAAACACCAAAAATAACGAAGAGGGTTTTTTGGACTTTAAGGGTAGGGTTGTTAAAATTTCTGGAACGAGGTGTGAGAGTATGTTGAAGGAGGAGGTTGACAATTCTTGCTTTTAGGCAAAAAAAAAGCGATTTTTAAATTCCAAATGATTATCACTTTCAAATATGTGAGGAAAGGCTTCCAAATTTGTTTCGTCAATTTTGAATTCCGTAAAATCCGAGCCCGTACGCTTACAATTTAAAACAATACACAAAATCTCACAATCCAAAACAATTTGAGTGCCTTTTACGTTACTCCATACTTGATTCTCATCTCCTTCGTAAAAGCCACGGTTCAAATTTGCATAAAACATTTTCAAGAGATTCGGGTAACATACTTCATTGTTATCCCGAGCGCCAACAAAACTTAGAACTTCATTTTGATTGAAAAGAGAAAGAAGATCATAAGATGGAAAATCTTCAAACGTAGTGAAGGCTCCAAGGTTGACTTTCCATTTGCCATATAGTCAACATAGGTTTGAATAGCTTCTATATCATTGTAGAGATGAGCTTTGAGAGCTTTGGTCAATCTCATTGTTTTTGGTGTGCTAGAGGATGTCATTACAGTTTTGTTTTGAAGAGAATAAATATGAAGAAATTTATTTGAATTTTGATTGAGGGGTAGAGAATAAGATTGAATAGATAAATAAATAGAGATTGGATGGGCATAACTTTTCTGAAATTAAAGACACCTTTTCAGACCTTGGGAGTTGGTGAAAAGTTGGAGGGAAGTTTGAAAGTTCAAACTTTTGAAATTCAAAATTTTGAATTTCATTTACTAGCACATATGCCGACATGCCTGTTTTGGTATGCCGAAATATAGGTGTATTTTGAAACGACATGTTCCTATTTTAGTTTGTTTTATTATATTAATGTTTTATATTTCAGGTTTTATTATTTCCTGAAATATTATTAATCCTAACACTCATTAAAAAAAATTATTATTATATTATATTTTTTGATTATTGTTTTGGAATTTCAAATTTCAAATTTCAAGTTTGAATTTTATATTTTAAATTTCAAATTCAAACACGGCAAACAAATAAAACATCCATTCATCCATATCTACCCAAAAAATAAAAAATTAATTTAGGTGTACCTAGTTTTTAGATCCATTTCTTCGACATTTTCTGAATTCTAAATCATTGTGAGACACATATTTGAATTTCCGGTTTCTGACTCTTCATCAATTAATGATGAATCTGAATCGTCTAAAGTTGCTGCATACGCTCTTTTTCTTTTCTTTGACAAATTACTATTTTCTGTTTGTTGATTTGATTTATCCGGATATGGACACATTCTCTTTATATGACCTGGTTTGTTGCAGTTATACATCTATCATTATTTCTTCCCAAACTTCCTTGATTATTTCTCTGAAAATTATTTCTTCTTTTATATCTTAAAAATTTTCTGAAATTCCTTGTCATTAAACAATTTTTTCATCATCTTCATTGCTTGAATCAGAACCATTTGTTGCCGCTTTGAATGTTATAGATTTCTTTTCTATGGGCTTATTTTCCTCTCTTTTCTGTAATTGAACTTCGAACGACATCAAATTTCTAATTAACTCCTCAATCTTCATTTCACTGACATTATTGGCTTCTTCAATCGCTAATGTTTTCTGATCCCATTCTGGAGTCAATGGACTAAGTATTTTTCTGACTTGGTCTTCTTATGAATAAGTTTTTCCTAGAGCCATTAATGAATGCACGATTTCCTGAAATCTACAATACATATCGGAGACAAATTCAATCTCATTCGTTTTGAATAATTCAAATTGATTAATTAGCATTGATATCTTTATTGGTTTAACTTTATTGGTTCCTTCATGAGTAACTTGCAATGTTCTCCATATTTCATAAGCAGATTTACAAACTAACACTCTGTTAAATTCATTTCTATCTAATGAACAGAATAACATATTCATGGCCTTAGAATTACTTTGTGCTACATCCTTTTAATCATTTGTCCATTGTGCAAAATTAGTAGTGGGTTCAACATATTCAGTCTGTGTGATATTCCATGTGTCTAATCCAATGATTGTAAATAAATTTTCATTCTACATGCCAATGAGAAAAATTACAGTCATTAAATAGTGGTGGTCTAACAGTGGATAGACCATGTACAAAAGAACTATTATTGCTAATGTTGGTTTCCATTTAATCTTTCCAAAATTCAAATTATGAAATTTGGAAAAGTATGCTCTGATACCAATTGTTAAGGATGTGGGATGCAGATCTTAACGCAGAATTAACAATAAAGGGCGGAGGGTGAATAGTGTTTATGAGAAATTTATAGAAATCTTGAACTAACATGAATTACTATATGAATTACACATTGATTATCACACCGGAAATGATCACAAACACAGACTCGATCACATACATAGAAATAAGAAAGCAGAAAAGGATAGAATACATCGAATTTTATACTAGTTCGAATTACTCCTACTTCCAGTCCCACGCAACACTAGATTGCACAGATTTTTATTATTATCAGTATCCAAGTACATCAGCCCTGATTTCACGGCTACACGGTTAACACCGATTCCACCACCCTTGATTCCACGACTACAAGGTTAACACCGCTCCCGTTTCCCTGATTTCAGGGCTACTAGGAACACGCCATTTCCCAAACAATTCTCAAATGATTACAATAGCCCTAGAACTCTTCAATAGCACTTCAAACAAAGAGTAATTGATAGAGAATGAGAAGAGAAGAAGAATGATATAAATTTTGTTGAAATCGGCAGAGTATAAGCGTAGAAATCACGAAATTTAAATATTTTAATGGTGGTAAGTAAAGGGGTGAAGAAGGAGAAGAAAGAATGATTAAAATTTCGAAATTAACCCCTTTTTGGTGTTCCAAAGGCTGCAACGTTTCTGAAACGTTACAAATAGTGAAAAGACCCTTCCTTTGAAAACTGAATTTATGACAGTTATATATCGACACGTCAATATGGGTATGTCGTCATATACCTTGTATAGTTATGTTTAAAATCAATTTTCAAGTGTTAAAACCAATATATATTTTCTAGAAATTCTTGAATCAGAACTAATGTTTCAAATGAAGTTTCTAAAGCATAAAAACATACAAAAACATAGTGATATATAATATAAACACATTTATAAAGTTATATGATTTAAAACTATATATATTATAAACATATTATTATGAAACTTTATAAACTATATATTTGAAATCATAATAATTTGAAATTATTTGAAAGTAGTTTGAAATAATCTTGAAATTAGAATTTTGAAAATAGAATTTGAATTTTGAAAAATAGATTTTGATTTTGAAAAACAGAATTTGAAAATGAAGTGTTATTTAGAGTCTTACATATAAACTAGACTCAATTGCTATATTTTCTCGAGTTCTTGAAATCTTGATATCTTGATACTCATGAGTCTTGAATCTCTTTGAATCTCTTAGAACTCTAAAACTGTACAGTATTCAGTATTAACTCCCGTATACAAACCTTGCTCACACACACACACCCCCTATTTATATACATATATTCTAGATAAAGATATTAGTATGTATTTTATAATCAACTAACAATGATAATTGAAATAAGGTTGTTGTCATCAAAATTCTATTCTCCAACATATAGTCCATACTCTAGCCTTGACAGAGCGATCGTGCCACGTCCTAGCAGGATGGACCAGCTCTTCCGAAGCATAGTCCATACTTAGAGACCGGTTTATTAAAGTTTGAAATTTCAATTTTTGATACCATATATCAAAGGTATAATCCACACAAGTAAAGCACCCTTATTAAAGTTTCAAATTTCTTATTTATTATAAGTCCAAAAGAAATCTAGTGGTTTATATTTAGGCATAGAGCATGCTAGAGATTACATCCTAATCCTATATGTGAGTGAGCTAACGTTGCCACTTTCTCTTACAAATATATTTACTATGAGAGAGATGGTTTATTGTCGGGTACAGAGAATGCCAAGGGATTAAATCCTAATCTCTTACATTGGTAGGCCTATGTTGCCATCTAAAACCAAAAATAAGAAATCCAACGACCCGAATCCAGAAACTAGAAAACCAAAGAGTCAGAATCCAAAAAGCAAAACTCTAAATAACCAAGTAACCAAAATCCGAAAGCCAATAGCCCAGAAAGATCAAAATCAATTGTTGATGATTCCACGCGAGCCAGGTCCTGGCACATTCGTATTCTAAGTTGCAGTAGGTGGTCGTCCCTATTCTAGTACTATAGTCTGATTCCTAACATACTGTGCCAGCTCTCTGCATTTGACTTTCTCCTCAATCATATTCCAAAGATGCCAATAATTGTTTGTATTATGGTTTTCCAGCTCATGAAACAAATAGTGTTTACCGAAATCTCTTCCCTTTGAGTTGGATCCCTCCTGGGAGGGTTTCTGAATGGAGCAGTCCTGTGAAAATCCAAATAAATCTATTTTAAAGAAGAAGTGAGTCCTGCGTACAAAGGGAATATCGGTACCCTCCATTGCTTCACATTCTGATCATTTCCAAACGAAACCATTCCTTTTTCTTTATCCTTATCGCTGCCAGATTCGGAAGATTCTCCACCCTTAGCCATGTTAACCTTGATCACTTCCTTGTCAGCTCTTGCATCCTCTTTTACTGGAATTTTGCCTGTTTCAAATTAAAATTTTCCAATGTCTTTCGATGGATCCCATTAAAGCAAGATATTAAATCCGAATTATATAAAGAAACTGCCATTTGCATAATAGACAGATCCGGTCAATCTACCGTTGCCACTGCCGCATTCAACCTTCTTAAGAACTTCCGCAAAGTCTCTCCAGAAGTGTAACACCCCGAATTTCGGTTAATGCTAAAATTCACTAATTACAGAATAAATAATCTCAGATGTGAGAATTGGGGGAAACGGGCTGCGTCATTGCGTTCGTCTCGGAAAAATACGCGAAATAGAGTCCGAGTTTTCGAGAATCGGAGTCCGTATGGTCCAGTTATGGCCTAATGAAGTTTTCAGAAAACTCAAAGTTCAAAACAGATTTAAAATTCAGATTCAAATTTCGAAATTGGGGCCATTGGGCCCAGGCGGGAAAATTCCCTCCTAGCTAACCAAGTCGACAGCCCTGTCGACTGGGCAGTCGACTTGGCTAGGACCCAGTCGACTTGGGTGTCGACAGGGGGTGCTCGGCCAGTTTGGCCTGGTGCACCATTTTAGGGTTTGGGCTGTGTTTTGGGGCTGGTTTCTGGAAGCTTCCGAGATCTGATGGTCCTAATCTAATTTAGGGTTAATCTAATGGCCTAAAACACTTGCCTAATCCTATAAATAAGACCCTAAGCTAGCCCTAAATGATCATAATCCTATCCTCTAACTAAACTATGCCAAAATTTTCTATGATCATGGCCTCCACTCAAAAGCCTAGCCTCCATCCTCTTCAAATACTATTTCTATGAAGGCTTTCATGTTCATACAAGCATCTTTGAGTTGTATGAGTGATCATTAGCTTGCATTCATCATCAAGTTGCAAGCTTTATGTTCAAGGCTAGAGTTTTTGGGTGATTTTTGGCAAGGGTTTGCTTATTGGAGTTTGGTGGTGAGTTTCTATAGCCTTAATAATCAATTGTTAAATTGATTATGATAGGATATGATAAGATATGGCTATGTTTGTGGATAAATGTGCTTATGCAAGTTTAGTATAGTGTATGTTGTGTGTTTTGCAAGTTGTATGCTATATGCAAGTTTAATGCTATGTTTTATGATGCTCACTATGCAAAACACTATGTTGAACATTGATGCATATGTAACATGTTATGCAAACTATATGTGAGATTATATGCAAGTTGTATGTAACATGTTATGCAAGTTATGTATTTGGTTTTATGCATGCTAAGTATTTAGTTTTGTGCATGCTAAGCATTTGGTTTTATGCATACTAAGTGTTTGGTTTTATGCAAGTTATGATGCAAGTTCATATGCAAGTTATGATGCAAGTTCATATGCAAGTTTGTCTCTTTTTATGATATGCATAATATATGCAAGTTTGCCTCTAAGTATGGCATGTTATGCAAGTTCATATGCAAGTTATGATGCAAGTTCATATGCAAGTTATGATGCAAGTTCATATGCAAGTTATGATGCAAGTTCATATGCAAGTTTGCCTCTATGTATGACATAAGTACATGCGCAAGTTCATCCCTTTTAGACCTATGACATGTATACAAGTTGACACCTTTATGATAGGTCTATGACATGAACATTTAAGCAAGTTACCATCTTTATGACATATGTGATTCATGCAAGTTTGGGTTGGTTATTTATGCAAGTTGGGTTTATGGTCATATATACAAGTTGACACCTTTTAAACCCATGATAATGCTAATGATATGCTAAGTTGAACCCATTGTGTGTATGATGAATCTTCTCTTTTGATGTATGTCATGTTAACGTATTTACGTGGGGACGATGGGGTAAAAATTAATGAACACATAAAATTGTGTGAAGTGGGTATGATTAAACATACCGTAAAGTGGATGGACATAATTGGGAATTTACCTATTAAGTTAGGTCTACCCATATTATGGAATTGGGAATTTACCTATTGGGTTAGGTCTACCCATATTCTTAAATATTTGTAATTAATTAGGGATAATTAATACAAATTATGGGGGTGATTAATTAGGTGTAATTAATCTACTAAGACATGAGGTTGGACCCTTTTGTAGCATAAGACTGCCCGGAACCGACCGGCAAATCCAGCGGCTACAAATGATTGGCCCAATGTGAGAGGTCTTAGTCATAAACTAAATACGTGACAAGTGTAAAGACACGAGGTTAGACTCTGTTATGGTGTAAGGCTGCCCGGAACCAACCGGCATATCCAGCTGCCCGGAACCAACCGGCATATCCAGCTGCCATAAAAGACAGTCTAATGTGAGAGGTCTTTGCAAAGGTTACGATCTTAATTAATTAAGGAACACTTAACCAAATTAGCATGTAGTGAGGCATGAGGGGTTAAGTGGGTGCCTTGGGTGGCATGAGGAAACTAGTGGGGGTGCCTTGGGTGGCATGAGGAAACTAGTAGGTTGCCTTGGGTGGCAATAGAAAATACAATTAGAATACTTAACCAAAGTGGAACATGTAATTAAACATGATTAAAGGGTTAAGTAAGTGCCTTGGGTGGCATGTGGGTGCCTTGGGTGGCATGTGGAAATCTTGTGGGGGCTTTAAGTGGCAATTGAAATATAATTAAATGACAAGCTTAAGTAGTAGCTTGTGGGGGCCTTAAGTGGCAATTGAAATATAATTAAATGACAAGCTTAAGTAGTAGCTTGTGGGGGCCTTAAGTGGCAATTGAAATATAATTAAAAGACAAGCTTAAGTAGTAGCTTGTGGGGGCCTTAAGTGGCAATTGAAATATGATTAGATGACTTAACCAAACCTTAACATGTAAGTGGGCATGATTATAAAAGGGGTTAAGTGGGATGCACTAGATAAAATGGCAAGCTTAAGTAGTAGCTTGTGGGGGCCCATTTCAACCAATATCCCAAACGTATCTTTGTGGGCTCGACCCAAGTCGAGGACGGGACACGCATATTGGGCTTGACTATAAGAGGCCAAAACAGGGTAGCGGTGGCAACGCGAGTCCAACGGGTTTCATATGCGTGTGTGGACCCGGGCTGGTAGGTAAGACGTTGTTGCATCGTGTAGATATAAGCCGTGCACCATTGATTATCAGGTTGCCACTTTGGGGAGTGATACACCCCACTGTGGGGCCAGCACGGGTATCTACGGTAGGGAGCCGATCGCTTGGGGGTAGTGGGTACACCTAGTGGAGATAGGGGCAGACGGCACCTATGTAGTCAGCTAGGGGTACGAGAAACTACTGGGTAAAATTACTAAGTACACTTAGTGGGATCAACCTTTAAGTAGGAATTACCCTTGGGTGGGTAGAACTGGTGTGGTGCAGTGTAGGAATTACCCTTGGGTGGGTAGATCTGGGGTGGTGCAATCTAGTAATTATCCTTGGGTGGATAAATGCGTCTTTTCGGTTATCTTAGTACATCCTGTGTTTAGTTGGCTACTTAGTGTAGTCATTATCCCCAGAGGTACCGTACCTTGTTAATATCATACCCTAATTACTTTAATGATTGTATTGTTAGGGTTATAGGACTCACTCAGACTTATGTCTGACCCTGTTGTTTCTTTATCTTTTTCCCAACCCTCAGGTTTTCAGAGTGGGCCTAGCACTAGTGGGCTTTGATCAGACTGCTTTATCTATCTTTTGGAGCTTGGACCGTGGATGCAAAGCTCAGTTTATCTTTTCTATTATGGCTATTAGGTTATGTAGTGGGATTATGACTTTTGTTTTTATCAGGATGGATATTATGTACTTGACTCTTATTAATGGTTTTGGTGTAACCAAACATGTTTTACTTTCCGCTGGAATGAAATGATGTTTTAAATTCTCAAGTATTACTTATATCTGTCTTGTTGTAATTTTTCTGTTCTATATTCACTTAAAAATACTCCACCGATGTTTTGGCATTCCCTTAGTGAGTGACAGTAGCGGGTGTGGGGTGTTACACGTGGTATCAGAGCTTAAGGTTACCAGAACAGATAAAATTTTTAGAAAAACTATTTTCTAAGAATATTTTTGAAAGGAGTATTTTCAAAAACATGTCTTTTAAGAGAAAAGTTTTTGAAAGAAAAGCATAATCCCAATAGCCATACCTATATCTTTCGAATTCTCCGTTTTGAATCTCTTCCTCTCTCGAGTTTCCCCTCCGCGTATAGATGATCTTTCTAAGATAGATAAGAATGGAAAACCACTTCAAGGAACTTGGACATTAGTCGGACTAGAAGTTGGTTCAAGAAGGAGGAGGACTTGTAGGTACCTATTGGATAGACGATGGGAGGAAGGCTCAAATAGTTGATGTTTAATGAAGGACGAAACCTCATTCTGATGGGAGGTTACGAGTGGAGAATGGGAAGAAGAGGGCTAGTAGTTATCCTTTTGGAGGAATAGGACACCTTATTAGGATTGTCCAAAGGGGCATGGGCAAGGTATGGAATCTCCTGGAGGGTAGTTGTATTCCCTCGCGGCTAGTGTACCAGATGGGGATAGGACCGTCTAGGTTGGAATTTGGATTTCTTTATTATCCGGTTCGAACTTTATTTGATTCTGACGCATTGAGTTCGTTTATCTCATCATTGTTAGTTGAGTCACTGCACTTAGACACCAGTTTAGTAGATGATCCCTTAGTTGTTTCAAACCCAATTGGGGGCTCCATGATGTGTTTGGGTTTGAAAGTTTCTATACTTAGCGTTGAGTTTAGATGTGATGCTTTTTGGGCTTCACGGGCTATGGGTTAGTTTTGGGCATGGACTGGTTATCCAGTAGGGGTGCCGTTCTTGATTTTGGAGGGAGAGTTGTTAGGCTTATGACCCCCTTGGGTAACACTCTCGAGATCTCTTGTAATCCCATGGAAACTGTTATGCTAAGTTATCTAGAATCACTTGACACGTCGGTTGAGAGTTTGCGATCTGTTAGAGTGGTCCGGGAATACTCGGATGTGTTTGAGGAGGTGAAGGGCTTACCTCCGGAGCGGGAGATTGACTTCCGACTATATCTGGTAGACAATGCCAAACCAGTATCTTGGCCAGGGTGCCACTTGGCTCCTCGTGAGAGGAGGGAACTCCATAAGCAAGTAGGCGATTTGCTTGAGAAGGGGTTCATAAGACGAAGTATATCGGAGTGGGGTGCTCCAGTAGTTTTTGCCACGAAGGCGGATGGGTCCCACAGACTTTGTGTAGGCTAAAGAGAACTAAATAAACTCACAAAGAAAAATAGACACCCATTGCCGAGGATTGATGATCTCTTTGATCAGTTAGTTGGCGCCTCAGTATTTTCGCAGTTGGACTTAGCCACGGGGTTTCGTCAGTTGAGAGTGGCTGAGGATAGTATAGAGAAGACTGCCTTTAGAACTCCGGATGGTTTTTATGAGTGGCTAGTGATGCCATTTGGTTTGACGAACGCCCCCGCATACTTTATTGATGAGAAGGGTGTTCAGGGAGTACCTAAATAAGTTCGTGATGGTCTTTGTAAATGACACCTTGGTCTTTTCTGGGAGCGAAATAAGTTTTCGTATGTGCTCAATAGGTTGAGCAAAGCCAGTTATGGAATAAACGGTGGTTTTGGAGCGAGACTGGCAAGGACATCCAGAGTTGGACAAGGGCTTAATTATTTAGCCGTTTTTACTAGTATCATCTCACGTAGGTCGTCTGAATTCGAAGGAGGTATCCCTTGGGTGTTTGTCTGATATTGGTTTAGGCCATTGGGGCTTGCATTTGGGGGATGTCGAGCTCGACTAGGGTGGTCTGCGTGAGAGATGGACAGTTGTGATGATTTTGGATGGGATTCTTAGCATCCTATGAGTTTGAGATAGCGTATACCCATGGCAAGGGTAACGTGGTGACGAATGCCTTAAGTAGAAAAAGGTTGTCCTTGAGTTCATGGTTCGTTGAACGACGGAGCTTAGAGTTTATTTCTATGTTTGACTTTAGACCTTCCGTTGACTTTGTACCCGGTTTGCTAGCCTCCTTGGAGGTTAGGCCTACTCTTTTGGGGCGTATTGGCGGAGCACAGCGGGACGACCCACAGTTGGTTGAGTTAGTAGAGAAGCTCATGAGGAGGGGGAGTCGTCCAGCCATTTGAGTAGGTACACCCTAGATGGTAAGGGGTGGTTGCGTAGAGACGGTAGACTTTGTGTACCGCAAGACGAGAGTTTGAGGAAGGCTATACTTGATGATGCACATCGGTCAAAGATGACCATTCATCCCGGTGGGGACAAGATGTACCAAGACATGAAGCGAGTTTTCTTTTGGGCCGGTATGAAGAAAGATGTGGCCGAGTATGTCGCTAGATGCTTGGTGTGCTAGCAAGTGAAAGCGGAACAGAAGAAACCCGGTGGGTTGCTTCACCCATTGGAGGTTCCGCTATGGAAGTGGAATAGTGTCTCGATGGATTACCGAGATCGAGGAAAGGTAATACGGGAATTTGGGTTGTGGTAGACAGACTTACTAAGAGCGCCCATTTTATACCCGTGGAGAGTAAGAGAACTGCTCCATGGCTAGCTTCAGTTTACATTCGAGAGATTATTAGATTGCATGTGTACCTTCCAGTATAATGAGCGATTGAGATCCTATCTTCACTAGAGAGTTTTGGAAGAGTTTGCAAAAGGCGGTAGGGACTCAGTTGTGTTTGAGTACTGCATATCATCCTCAGACGGACGGCCAGACCAAGAGGGTGAATCGTATTTTAGAAGACCTTTTGAGGCTATGTATCTTAGATTTTGGAGGTACATGAGAAGGGCATCTTCCATTGGTGGAGTTGCCCGACAGACTTAGTGGTGTACATGATGTATTCCATGTGAGGAAGTGCCTACATGAGACCGCAGAGGCGGTAGAGCCGAGCTTGCTTAAAGAAGTAAAGGTAGAGCGTGATGTGATTATTCGACGAGCTCCTACCCGCATCCTTGGGTTAGAGATTAGGAAGTTGAGAAACAGAGAGGTTCGACTAGTCAAAGTGAAAAGGGGAGAAGGTGAGAGCAGTGCTACTTGGGAGACAGAAGCGAAGATGCGTTCGTTATACCCATTCCTTTTTGAGGGTATGTCCTTTGAACGTCTCCTTTATCGTTTGTCTAGTGCTTATCTTATCTTTAGTATGTCCTCTCATTAGTACCTTTGACCTTTAGATAGGGTAAACCTATGGTTGAAACATGTGTTTGAGACATGTTATGTTTGATGGATGCATGTGGATGCAAGTGGTTGCTGGTGGTTGCTCGTGGATGCATATACACACACTCTAGACACTAGATCGGCTCAATCACTTCATATTGCATATTGCATATAATTGTGGGTAGGTAGCTATATTTATGGACGTATAATGATTGTGTTATCATATGGATGATGCACTTTGGTGAATGATTGTGCACTCATGTAGATATTGTATGTGTCGATAGGGTTCTCTCGCATACATAATGGATGCATGGCACTATCATGGTTTGCATATGTTCATACATTAGATAGGGAACATATACACACACTTTTTGCATATGCTCATACATCATTAGAAATTGTTTTAAGGACAATGGATGCCCGTGTTTGATGGATTGAGTAGATGGTTGTTTGGATGGTAGGATATGCATTCTCCTTAGCTTAGAGATTTCGGGGACGAAATCCTTTAAGGAGGGGAGAATGTAACACCCCGAATTTCGGTTAATGCTAAAATTCACTAATTACAGAATAAATAATCTCAGATGTGAGAATTGGGGGAAACGGGCTGTGTCATTGTGTTCGTCTCGGAAAAATACGCGAAATAGAGTCTGAGTTTTCGAGAATCGGAGTCCGTATGGTCCAGTTATGGCCTAATGAAGTTTTCAGAAAACTCAAAGTTCAAAACAGATTTAAAATTCAGATTCAAATTTCAAAATTGGGGCCATTGGGCCCAGGCGGGAAAATTCCCGCCTAGCTAACCAAGTCGACAGCCCTGTCGACTGGGCAGTCGACTTGGCTAGGACCCAGTCGACAGCCCTGTCGACTTGGGTGTCGACAGGGGGTGCTCGGCCAGTTTGGCCTGGTGCACCATTTTAGGGTTTGGGCTGTGTTTTGGGGCTGGTTTCTGGAAGCTTCCGAGATCTGATGGTCCTAATCTAATTTAGGGTTAATCTAATGGCCTAAAACACTTGTCTAATCCTATAAATAAGACCCTAAGCTAGCCCTAAATGATCATAATCCTATCCTCTAACTAAACTATGCCAAAATTTTCTATGATCATGGCCTCCACTCAAAAGCCTAGCCTCCATCCTCTTCAAATACTATTTCTATGAAGGCTTTCATGTTCATACAAGCATCTTTGAGTTGTATGAGTGATCATTAGCTTGCATTCATCATCAAGTTGCAAGCTTTATGTTCAAGGCTAGAGTTTTTGGGTGATTTTTGGCAAGGGTTTGCTTATTGGAGTTTGGTGGTGAGTTTCTATAGCCTTAATAATCAATTGTTAAATTGATTATGATAGGATATGATAAGATATGGCTATGTTTGTGGATAAATGTGCTTATGCAAGTTTAGTATAGTGTATGTTGTGTGTTTTGCAAGTTGTATGCTATATGCAAGTTTAATGCTATGTTTTATGATGCTCACTATGCAAAACACTATGTTGAACATTGATGCATATGTAACATGTTATGCAAACTATATGTGAGATTATATGCAAGTTGTATGTAACATGTTATGCAAGTTATGTATTTGGTTTTATGCATGCTAAGTATTTGGTTTTGTGCATGCTAAGCATTTGGTTTTATGCATGCTAAGTGTTTGGTTTTGTGCAAGTTATGATGCAAGTTCATATGCAAGTTATGATGCAAGTTCATATGCAAGTTTGTCTCTTTTTATGATATGCATAATATATGCAAGTTTGCCTCTAAGTATGGCATGTTATGCAAGTTCATATGCAAGTTATGATGCAAGTTCATATGCAAGTTATGATGCAAGTTCATATGCAAGTTATGATGCAAGTTCATATGCAAGTTATGATGCAATATCATATGCAAGTTATGTGGGGTGTTACAAGAAGTCTACTTGATCGTTGTGAGAGTCACAACATTTTTGGGTTGAGAGACATGGACACCGAACAGCTTAATGAATTTTTCAACCAAAATATTCTTGCTTCCTATGCTTTTTTTATTCCAGCTGCCTGATCCACATGGCAGTAATACCCGTAAGGTAGTAGAAATCACTTTTCCATGACATTGTTCGATGCCGCTAGCACTTCCATGTGGCGCAATTATCACATCAAGTGATGGTAGGATCCTTCTTACCGTCATAAACATCCAACATTGGCAATTCGAAATCCGGTGGGTTCCTAGAATTTTTTATATCCTATGTGAACGACATGCGTTTAACACAAACTAGATCTGAGTGAGATGCCCCACCACGGATAAACCATCGAATCACATCCACTATTCAATTTCCGCTTCCAAGCAACTGTGTGCAATCTTCCTAGCCTGCATCGGTGCCTGGTGTCTAATCCAGCATGAGCTATTTGTCGATTCCTAATGTGAACACTCGGTTCGACTAACCTGAGGAGTTGTCACAAGCACAAACCTAACTTCCAGAACTGTGGGAACTCTCTCTCTCTCTCTCTCTCTCTGCATCCAAATCTATGCACCCCTTGCTTGACTTGAGCCATATTTCCAACTCCAGAATCCAAAAAATGACAAACTAAAACATCATGAACTATTCTTCCATCGGGATTGGAGGAGTTGCCCCTGGTCGAGTAGGATCGGTACCGACTCGGGGATCGGTATCGGTCCTAGGCTGATTTGGAGGATCAGCCCCCAAGTCCCAGTGTAATCATTGGGCGCCACTTGCAGTTGTTCCAATGAGTATTCCTTGGCCCGACAACATTCAAAATTCTTCCATCCGAGCAGAAAATGTCGTCATAGCCTCCTCTTGCCTTCTAAGCAGTTCTTGTCATCCTATGCGTGTGTGCAAATCCTTCACTAATTTATCCATCTCTCCCCATGCTAGATAGATGGAGGGATTCCCAGTGAAGGAAACCTCATGACTTCCTTCCAATCCTGCTTCTTCAGTCTATGTTGTAGCATCAATCTTCTTACTTTTCACAATATTTGAATACTGGGTAATCAAAATCCGTAAGCAATCCAAAAGTTGTGCTCCCCTTTCTTGGTGCGTCAAGTATTGACGATTGATTTTGGTCAATCAAGTGCAACACCTAAATCCAAAAAAGTCAATTATAGAGTACTAAAGAACTAAAGAACACTACACCAAAAGAGACCGTTGGTAGCATTTAAAAAATGCTACCAAAACTATTGGTAGTGTTTTAATGAATGCTGGTACAGGTCCTGCAATGAAAAGTCTTAATTTTTTGGTTGTTTTTGTATAAACGCTACCATATGATTAGCGTAGTTGCATTTTCCAAACGCTACTGAAGGTCTGTACATGACTCATTTTTTTCTTTTATGTAGCATTTTTTATGCAAGTAAAAACTTTTCGTTGCATTTATTTTATGCCACTAAAATTTCATATGGTTTGCATGGTTGTGTTTTTCAAATGCAATTGAAGGTCTATACATGGGTAATTTTTTGCTTTTTTATAGCGTTTATTTTGTTCCATTAATAATTCAGGTGGTTTGTTATGTTTTTTCTGTAGTTTTCTAAAATGCTACTAAAAGATATTGATTATTTTGTAACATATTTTAGATGCTACTATATATTGTTAATGGCATATACTATTTCCAGCAACTAGTTATATAATGGCCATATTATAATTATCAACTATTGTGTAAAAGTCTGATTTGAAACAACAATCAATCATATAATCATCCTACTCAAATAACCCTAAACACATTAGTCACATAAATATTTTCCATAACTATTTAGATAATATTATTTGAAAAAAATAGTAAACTCACATGCCACAAGCATTTAGAAATAAATTTACACAATAATTACTAACAAATATCGTAATACATACAATATTTAAAGTCATGTCCATTGTTGTTGATAGTTTTCACTCCAGAAAAGCTAATTACCTATAGACAATATTAATAGGTCATTATTGAAACAAACACAAAATAATATTAACTTGAATAATTTATTCCACTTCAAAATTCATATTTGTACATAAACAATACTAACACTGCGCTCCTTTCACTTCACAACTCAGCCTACGCAGTTAAATCAATGAAATAATTATATATGCAAATTTAACGCCTAAACTTCTTGGTTTTGTTTGAATCGTGAAATAACTGATATACGCAACATGTTTTTCTCATAAAAAGTAATATGCTTTCTCACACAAAATTTCGACAACATGTAATGCCTTACACGTATTTTCATTACATTGTGTCAAACTAAATTGTTGATGCCAAGTCAAAGGCAGATGTTATTTTTGAGGAGATATTTTCTCATGATACTAAAACAAATTATTATAATGGTTAATGTGACAAAATTATTTTTACTACGAAGTGCTACTCATATAGTGCCTTGTTGCTCTGTGCCTATAATGGCTACATAGTTATATACCTAAAATGTGTTTCAATATAAATCAGACTGGGATAAACTGACTTGTTTAAGTAACAATCTTATATTTTTGGTCCTCCCAAATAGTTAACATTATATTTCGTTTCTTAAGTCAACTCAATATAGTGACTCATGTAATGTTTATTCCAAAAGTGTACTAAAAGGAGAAATTTACAACTACATGTATTAGAAGTGTATTGAAAGGATAATATGTGTATGTACAAACACATAGATTGGCATCTACGCATGAGTACCTATCATAGCCATACATTTAAACTCAGTTTTGATGCTAGGCCTCTTCGTGCTTTTAAAAATATATTATAATCTAGTTAGTTTGTTATTCTTACTTCGGAAGCATGGCTTCCCAACAAAAATGAACAAAATCTGATTCTAACCATTGTCAATGCATATCAAAGGTACAAGTTCAAAAACTTTATGCAAACCCAATAAGAGTCGAAGGGATGGATGTAATAACAATTACATAAAGTTCATATCCACATCTTAAGATAAGCTTCATAGTTTATTAAAGATGACCGCTCAGGGTCATACAATACATAAGTGATTACATGCATGAACTGAGCCAGTCCACAACTTATAAACTCTTTTCATTGGATAGCAAAATGCAGTAAAGAAATTGAATGCTAGAAATGATAATCAATGCAAAACCTTAAATTTCGACCAAAGACCGGGAAAGGGAGAGTGGCAGAATGCTCCTCCATGACAAAAAAAAATCACATTTCCCATGTAAGATTGAAACCATGTGCTTGATATCGTGGGCAGGGTGGAAAAACTGATAAATAAATTGCTAAGTGTAAAGAGACAGGACTATGGAAAGTCCTTGGATGGATGGGAAATATTTAGCGGACATTCTAGGATGGGGATACCTTATCATCATGTGATTGTCCAAAGAAGAAGGTTAAGGAGATTATTACTAACAATAATTGGAGTTGCAAGCATATTCCATGTAATAATGGATACAAAAAGAAAATCAGTGCCATTCCTCTCTACTTTTGTAGGTAAAATCACATTTGGAAATGGAAGCATTCAAGAGAAGACTTCACAACTAACACTACATCAGATGCTATCAAAACAAATGACAGACGAATAGTTTGATGTTCACTTGTTTGGGACAATAGGTTTTGTCCAAAACGACTCATATAACATATAAGGCAATGTTAGAAAGGCTACCAACAAGAAAAGATCATTGAATTATGGGGTAGCCAATGAAACTTAATGTGTGTTATGTAACAAATAGGATGAAAATCCCGCCCATCTATTTCAATTGTGATTATGAAAAAGAGTTATAAATTATTAATACTCGGCTTTTACCTTACAAAATGACAGTAATAGTTTACCAGAATTAGTCGCAAACCAGGGCAGAACCACCATGTAGTGAACTAGGAAGCCAAATTGAAGCGAGTAACCATCAAGGTAGCAATTTGGATAGTGCGGTGGGAGTGCAATTGATGAATTATTCAAACAAAAGAAGGTAGCTCAAGTTGTCAATGAATTGGCAGTAAATGGAATAATTTGTTGTATACTCTTTCATTTGTTTGTTGGAGAGCATACTACTAATGAATTTCTATCTATAATTTGATGGTAATTATCCCCTCTTAATCCATAAGGTAGAGGATATTAACACTAATTCATGTTGGGTTTGTGCCTAACATTCCCCTCTTTTTTAAATATAAGTTCTCAAAAAATCTATTTTTAAATTACATAACTGCTAGACTTCCCAACAATTTATATGGGTAAATGTACAAACGACAAAAGGCAGTGGAGGAGCATTCCTCCACTCTATCCATCATGTTTGTATATATCACTAGAAAACATAGCTCACGCTATTAATTAAGAGTATTTCAGTTTTATTTGCACATATTGTATCATGTATCCCTATTAAAATAAGAAAATATACATATTTACATATTCTCTAGTACCGCGTTCAAAGGAGAAAAATGCTAATTTTATATCTGCATATTTTGTAGTTTTGAATTTCAAACTAGAACCATTTCTAAATTCAAAGGATAAAAATACACTTCTAATTGCCCATTTAACAATATGCTTGATAGACGAGTAGCGTTTATTTATGTGCAGTCTGGTACACAGAGTTCATATAACATTATTGTTAAACTGAAAATTAATACTTACTAGAACTTGATTTCGCAACGACATATGTCGTCGGCCAAGCTACGGTAGTTTCAAAAGGATCTTCCAAGTATGTACTATCAAATGCATGTCTTCATAGTAATGCGTCATTAACTCTCACAAAGTCCACCCAAACTGTTACTGCATCTTTTCGTAATGGAACAGAGTGAACCATTGATATCGGATCAGTAGAAAAGATAGTTCCTCCGACCACTACTTATCCCATTATAGCCACATCAATCAACTTGCATCTACTCTTTACTACTAGATTTTAGCTTTGTAGGATAAGTAAACCAAAAAAAAAATTCTACAAGATAGGTATTATATTTGTTGTCAAAGTAGTTTTTCACTCTAACATACGGTTTAGTTAACATAGTAAACAAATAAAACAAAAATATGTATCCTATATATCATTATAAAAAATTGAATGAAAAATTCTTGTGTGTCCATATGTGTCTGTGTGCGTGTTATGTAGTGGATATTATGGGTTAATTGAATGAATGTGAAATGAAAAATGTAGTCGATATTCTAGGTTGGACCATTCTTTGGAGCTGTACTTGCCGCCATGTACAACCAGATTGTTATAAGAGTAGTTCCATTTGAAAGAAAATCTTAATAGTTCATTATTATATGGTGATTTTATTTCTTTCTTCTACTATTCTTAAGTGTGTTGTGTACAAATATCAGAAGACGGCGTTGTGTTTCTTAAGTTGATGAATGGTTTTCTTCTTAATTCCACTTCCATGTAATTTTGTACATAAGGATATTGTGGATAATTCTTGTATTTAAACTTTATGTAGATTTTTCTATATGTTGTAAGCTCTCGGAATTTGATCTTGTTGGCCTCTGGTTCTTGTTGCTTCAATGATTTGCTACTTTAACTACCGTATGTTGTGTTATTGTTGAAATTAATTTACATGTTATATTTGTTCACTCATATGTGAAAAGTTTGCTCGATATGTTCACTGAACCATGGTAAATAAAAGTTCAAACAATATTAATTCATATACCTATTTATATTTGTTCACTCCTATGTGAAAAGCTAGGCAACCAAAGTCCCTTACGAACTGCTAGTGCATTCACCTTAACCTCCCTCTCCCTATCTAGCTTCCATTAACCCAAAGTACCTCACAAACTACCTACAACATTCAGCTCAAAGCCAAACAACCAACCTTTGATAACAACCTGCAACACAACTTCAAGACATTTCCTCTCATCCGTCCTACTAAAACAAAAAATAGTCACTTCATTGTTCACCTTTAACCACCCACGGGTGCCATATAACTTCACACCTTCATGTTCAAAATTGCTACACACCTCGTCCTTGTCCTCTTGTACCATCGAACAACTGTTGTATACCATCTCACAACACCACCAGTCATCCGCTCGTCATCCAAACATAGCACCATACAACATCCTTGTCATCTCTGCCAATACATACTTGCAAATATTCTACCACTACCCTCGTCTATTGGCATCTTAGCCAATTCAACTTTACCATCCTCCAATAGTCACAACTTGCAACCATCGTACAATTGCCTCATACCTTATTCTGCAACATCTCCAACACTTCAAACTGTTGAAATAACTAATCAAAACATAAATAATTGATGAAGAACAAAAAAGTAAATCAGAAAGAGATGAGAACAAGAGAAGATGAATATAAATTAAGGGGTTACATCATTATTGAATTTTGAATTATTATATTGTACAAAAGATACAAAAGATTATAGTACTTAACCCTATATTCAAAGGGTAATTTATTCTCAAGCATATTCCTTATTATTCAGCATATTCTCTAACCAGCATATTCTAATATTCTTTCAACATTAAATGCTTATTCTTTAGTATATTCTTCGGCATATTCCTTAATCTTCAGCATGTTCTCTAACAAGCATATTCTAATATTTCTCAACATCCCCCCTCAAACTCACGATGTGAAAAATCGTGAGTTTTCCAAGTAGAAGTTACAAACTGAAAAGTATCAAGATCGAGCTACCATTTCAATATTGTTAGAGAGTAACGTCAAACACCAAGCATCAAACATTCAACTACAACTCCAAACAACTCAACAACTCCAATCCAAAACTTCAAAACAACTCAACTATCTTCAATCTAATCGGTAAGCAAAAGCTCTGAGCGGCCAAATGACAAAACTGGTCCCACATGTATTTGTATGTTTGCATCTCCTAAACATAAAAAGAAAACAAAATAAACTAAAATGAGATGAGTTTGCATATGTTTGCATCCCTCAAACATATCAAACAAAAACAAAACCAAATTAATAGGGATGATCAATATATGTTTGCATCCTCCAAACATACCTTACAATACCATCTACCACCTTCAATCAATGTTAGTTATCCTCCTAATAAACAGGGTTACCGATACAGACATCAAATGGAAAAAAAAACTTCAAACTGATGTTACTCTCTAACAACTCAATCAACCCATCGCCTTTACTTCAAAAGAAAGAAAAACAAAACACCTTTTTCTTTTCTTTTAGAATTTTTTTCATGACATAACTCTAATACGAATTTTTTATTTTTATTTATTTACCCAATCAACACCTAAGATTGAAATGAATCTTCTCTTTCGTGTGCCATAACTAGATTCAAGAATTATCAAATATCGGATCTCAAAATCACCGATCAACAAGTAGTAGATCTCAAATCTTCTACAACAACCTGATCTGATACCATGTTGAAATAAATAATCGAAACATAAATAATTGATGAAGAACAAAAAAAATATTAGAAAGAGATGAGAAGAAGAGAAGATGAATATAAATTAACGGCTACATCTTTATTGAATTTTGAATTAATATATTGTACAAAAAATACAAAAGATTATAGTACTGAACCCTATATTTAAAAGGGTTATTTATTCTCTAGAATATTCCTTATTATTCAGCATATCCTCTAACCAGAATATTCTAATATTCTTTTAGCATTAAAAGTTTATTCTTTAGCATATTCTACGGCATATTCCTTATTCTTCAACATGTTCTCTAACAAGCATATTCTAATATTTCTCAACACAAACAACCTTCCTACTTTATTGCAATACTTCCTCGCTAATCACCTCCCTACCTTCATCAACTTCAGCACACAGAACTTGATTAAACTCCTATCACATACAAACAACGGGTTACAACTCATTGCCCTCGGTAACTGATTCGACCACCACATCAAGACTAACACCTCGATTCTTAAACACACTAAACGTTCTCTCCTTACCACAAAATCAATCGCCAATAGCAAGCAACTTTCAACTATTGTTCTTTCAAGAATCCGTCCAATGACACTTCAAGAGTGACACCCAGACCCGAACTTCAATTACTCTGCAACCCCTTATACATAGTTGCTAGAACGACCACATCGACCATCCTCAAAATACTATGCAACATCAGTGTTTGAAGCATAACTCTACCTTCACATGTTTAGTGATGTGCCCATCTATCTTTCTTGTTGCTTTCAAGACTAGTATGGACTTAAGGTGACGAAATTAGAACATAAATATTTTATTAGCACATTTAAAGACTTAACAATAAGCAATATTTAGAGCTATAAACTAATTAAGGTTGTTCTATGCATGCATATCCAACGTTCGTGAAAGTAGGTGTACGCTATTTATTTATTTATTTTAAGCGAACTGGTTTTTGCTTATTCGTATAGCAAATATAACTTATGTAAATAAAATTACATCTATAGACAGTTATGAAATAGATAATACTGATAAATATTGAATGTTGTTATTTCTTGAATAGGAATCACCCAAATATTCCCCAAATTCTTACCTCACCTCCTCTGTCTCTTTCCATTATTACAACAGTTTATGTCTTTTCTCTCTTCCTCGTTGTATAAAAGAAAACCTTGTATTATGTACAAACTTTTAATTGTTAAGAACTTCCTTTTTTACTGTAATAGAATTTAACCGCTATACATAAACCCAATGAGCCACTCATTTTGATTATTTTGTTCCTCGTTTCCTTATATTAATTTTAGGGTATAAAAAAGGAAGCAAAACTACTTACTAGCCACCTTTCTGATTTTTACACTTTCACCTTTTCGATCTTCGATCTGTTTTCTTTTAAGTATGTCATATTCTCATAATTGTTTTACAGTTAGAGTTATTTCTGCTCAAATTAGTTTTGTTCTTGTAAATTTTGAATTCGTTTAATCGTTTGTAACTATGTTTTTGTCCAAATATACCTATGAAGTATGATCAAGAACATACATAAACTAAAAGCATACCTGTTTATTTATTAGAGTATGCTATATATGTCTAATTCCGAAATTATTTTTTAATACTAAGTTATCTGAGTATCCCTTGATTGTGACAAAGCTAAATTGATTTTGGTGTATCCCATTCCTAGTGCTCTTAACTGTACTGGTTTATCTTATCTTAAATTTTTTGCAATTGCATCTTCCGGGACATTCATTACTGAGTCGAATTGTGTGGCATTATCAATTTTTGTAATCTCGTCCTATATAAATTAACATACATTATATACAATGGTAAAAATGTCACAATGTTTAATTAGTGACAAAAAATCTATATACTTACAATAACATTTGCAACATCCTTGTTCACTAGTTCACCGTTCTTTTCTAGTATGAGATTTAATCCAAACATCTGTTCTAGATATGGATGATGAATCTTGATTATGCTTTTTCTACATTTAGAGAGACACTAAATAAATCAATCGATAGTATATTAACAAGCTAGGTAAATAATGCTATGTTTAATTAAGTAATCAAATCATCGGTAGATCTAGCCATTCCTCTATGTCCAGTTGTGTGCGGCAATTATTTTTGCCTAATTGCTCAATATTTCTCACTTCCTGCTTCAAAAAGAGATAAAAGAAATTATTCTAGATGAAATAAACAGATGTTGCATAAAAAGAATGTTAGGACAACATGAATAAATAAATAAACGAACTTTTCTACTCGTTCAACAGTATAGGCAAAAAAAAGTAGCATAAACATACCGTAAACTCCAAACTTAATTTCACCTTTACAAACTTTCTCCACTCGTTCATGTTTATTATATTTTAAGGTTTTAAACCAACTCTTTCCTCTTAGCCGTTGCGTTAACTATTTTTCGGACCAAATTTCTTATTAAGGATCTCTAAATAGTTCTCATTCGTTGAAATATGGTTAAAAAAAATAACATTCTTCCAGTTTAAATTTAGCCTACAAGTTTTTAATAAAAGTATGAACATGAGTAACCTCCAATACAAATTTCATACAAGTTAAAAAAATGGTAATCTCCCATACCTGAATTGATTCCCACAATATAGCTTTCAATTCTTCTCTTAGTAACCTCCAATCATTAAGTGTAAACGGAATAAACTCTCATCCTAGTAGCCCAAAAAAGGAAGATAAATGTACTAAGCCATCTCCTATGGGTACGGCTACTTCATTGACTTCAACTTCAATTCCATTCTCAAGATGTAACATGAGCTTTTTGCTCTTGATGGACCTCTAGGACTTTTTTTACATCAATATTTGCAGTTTTAACTTCATTTGGTTTATCGATTTCTAACCTGGCATCAACATTTTCTTCACAAGCTATTTCAACATCTTCATGCATCATTTATCCACGGAGCGTTTCAATTTCCTCATGTATTTTATTTCCTTCAAGGAGCATTTCAATTTCATTTTTTGCACACGGCATTTGTATTGTCTCATGCCATAATTCTTGTTCCTTGTCCACTACATTGCTAGCTTCAACAGTTGGTTTAATTTATTTAACTTTTGGCTTATACTTTGGGGATTTCTTATTCTTCAATTGTTGGCAAGTACATGCTAAGCTTGTACGCATATCCTTTCGCTATGAAAATATTTATTAACAAAACAACAAAATTAGACAAACAAATTATATGCCACCAGCTTGAAAATGTAATATCCAAAAGCAATGCATATACATAAGAAATGAAGGTGGTAGTTAAAGTGAGGAACATGAGCAAAATAATAATAAATCACAAGGCAAATAAAAGCCAAACAAATTGAACTCAACTAGAGAAATTTACGATCTTGGTATTTAACACTCTAGATATTATCTAAGTATTGGGCACAACGAAGAAAACCAGGCCCATAATTTGAACTATAAAGTATATGTGTCTATTAAATCTATATTTATACACCTTAGGACAATTGAGGACGGGGATAGGATTTCATTTTCCTCCAAGCTATATAAAACATAAGGATAAAAGGAGCGATATTTAGTATAATGCTATTCAACTTCGTTCTTCATATAGTAGTTTCAGGAATGCAGTTGGGTTGGCAGTTACAAGCATTTTGTTAAAAACATAAGAGTGAAATAGAATCTCCTTTATGAAATAAAAGAAAACCATACAGACAGCACAATTACGTTGTTTATATTTTGTGTAATAGTAGATAGATTATAGGATTTTAAATTTTAAAAATATGTATGTACTAATTATACTACGTTATTGGGCTGAGTGATTCCTAGTGTTTCTTTTTTGAAGAAGGGAGCACTCGGGATGTAGCCCAGGTACCAACGAGCTTAGTTCCATCCCTGAGAACAATATATGAATTCCCAATCTTAGACTTTCCAATAAGGTCTAAAAACTGAGCGAAGGCCACAACTCGATGCAGAATGATACCGGGAGCTATTTGGCTTGCCATGAAGAATATTAGAAGGTGGGTTTGAAATACTTGTCTAATATTTGGGTCTTCTATTATCAAGACAATATATTAAAGTTGACACATGCAGCAACTTAGTGGACAAATATTATAACATATATAAAGGGGTACTTATGCATATGTTTAAGCATAGTTGGAAATTCAGTCCGCCATTAAGCATTCAGTAATAATAAAAAATTAATTCCCTCAAAGTGCTGAATAGCATAATTAAATTATGCTCTAAGTTTATTTAAAACAAAAAAAATCAATGAAGTTTCAAGGAATATGATGTGTCAAGGAAACTCAAGAAGTGAAATGGACCTATATGATTTTCAAGAAATCAATGAAGTGCATAGTTTAAAAATGATATGGAATTTTCTTACTAAAACATAGGTTTTAATTAATGAGAAATAAATATTTACAACATAATTTATGTTGTGGTTGCTCTATCTATGCATCACTATCAGGTAACTAGAAAAGAATGCGATTTTTAGGACAACCGGTCCTAACTAGAATGAAGAGAATATAATAGATGGAAAATTTACAAGTTTATAATTTGATATATACATCAAACTTCTAGGTAGATTAGATCACACTTATTGGAGTTATTATGGGGTGATGATCTTAGAGTTAGCAGTATAGTTAATAATAGAGAATAAAAACTTACTTTACAATAAATCATTATCTATCAAGGTAATAGTGATTTTCGGTACTGGTTAAATAAAGCTGAAGGTTGTTATACTTTTAAGTTAACTATAGTCCTACATAAAAAAATTGTATTGAACAAGAGAAATGTATGTTTGGATTTGTTTTTTATTTTCAAAATAAGTTTTTTTTTTGGAGTTTAACAATATAATGATTTATATATGAAATGCACGATATATGAGACAAAGAAATGCACCATATATGAAATGAACCAATAAATATGTAAATTAAGAACCTATAAATAGTCCACTTAGAATTATGAAAATAGCGCATATAAAAGCACGAACAAAGAACATAGGGGTCAGAATCCAGATGGACAACTAGCAAAACTAATTTAAAGCAAACTACATACCTTAATGATGAAGATTATGTGCATCTTCAAGTATGTAAATCTTTACAATAATCAATAATATACCTGCATTAATGAAATAACAAATTTTATGAGATAAATATTTTAAAGGCTTGGAAAAGGAATATACATTGATTATTAATGGAAATGTAAATACCGAAGTTTAGGAAGATGGTGAACAACAAGGTTTATGGAGAAATAAAAATCATTATTAATTTACTATTTCAAAATACTTCATTCATTAACTATAATTACATAACTAGAGAGCGCGTACAACAAATTTTCGTCTTTAAATATTATACGCACACCAATGATATCCCAGTCCCAATATTATAATGCAAACCATATTAAACATCGTAGATATATGAGTAGTTTGGAAGAAAAATAAATGCTTAAGTTGCCTATCAAATACCAATATATTAGACTGGTTTTTTCTTATGAAAATACTGAGCTAATCAAGAGTATGCCTTCACAGTCTTCCTTAACATAGCTGTTGGCTAGTTATTCGATCAAGCCACCATGAACTTAAACATTCACGATTACATGGGTGAAGACACGATCTTGACTAGCCCAATATTTATACATAGGTTCACCAACGCGGCTTGCCATCCAACTTTGCAACTTGGCTCATGGTCCTCCCTTCATATGCGGCTCGTGGTCCTCCATTCATATGCGGCTCGTGGTCCTCCCTTCACCCACGGTTGATGGACACCCCTCACGACCCAACCAGTATATATAGGTCACGAACCGGTCCTACTTCTAGGAGAACATGGCCACGAATTGGTCAATCCCCATCAACTCACGAACCAAAAATCAAGGATCTAATGACATGTGTCTATAACGGCTATATTGACCACTTCTCCACTCACTCACGAATGACTCGGAGATTTTCGGGATGTACGCCACGTGTGTTCACGAACCTCCTATAGGAATTGCTTATAAATAGCCTAACACTTGGCCTTTTTGGGGATCTTTTAGCAATTGAGAGCTTCTATTCTACCATTATCATATTTCTTCCATTCCTAATCAGAATTAACTCTATATTGTTGAGTGAATTATCACTATAAAAGTGAGGTTGAAAGGAAATTGTGATTGTACTTGCAGTCAAACGTATAATCTGAATCGTATAAAGTGGACATAGGCTATTTAACGTCGAACCACTGTAAATTTGGTGTGTTTGCTGCATTTTATTTCATTTCTAGTTATAATTCTCTACGATCCCAGATAATTTGGGTGTTGGAGCCAAATTTAGGCCAAATAATAGCTAACGTTTTCAACATCAATATTGATTATGTCGCAATCTTCTGGAATATCAATAGCTTCGTTTACAGAATCATCTATCTGTAAATCATGAAAACATTTTGGTGTTGCTATCATTACAATGTACCAACTTGAAACTTGAAGAACCGTTTTCTTTTGAATAAAATTCTTGTTTCGCTTAAGATGTAAGGATGTATGGATCTTTTGGAAACGATGTTTGATTTTGATGTAAACTGACAAAAGTGAAACAATCTTCATCAACTTTTACTCCATTTCCTATATGTGCCCAACATAATTAAAAACAGGAATATAAAACATGTTGTCCATTGATGATCTAATAAAATTATATTGGTCAATATTCCATAATAAATGACGGCATCAGCTACTTGAGAAATATCTTTCGCACTTGGTCTGCACATAATAGTCGCATCATAAGTTACTCCACTATTATGAGTTTCTCTCCCTACATCTTTTATGTTAAACCGTTGTCCATTGATGATATATCCTTTATAAGACAAAGCATCATTCTTCGGGGCATATGCAATCCATTTCAGCATTTCATTGAAATCACTGGAGTCAATAGATATCTATAAAAAGTTTGATTCAAAATGAAAATATTCTTAAGAAAATGAGAGTATATTTAAAAAATTGATTAACGTTTCTTTTAATCTAATCAGCAAAAAAATTTAAATGTGCTTCCCAAAGCAATGTTGAATTTATCTCCATGCGCTTGTTTGAATTTTGTAATTCCTCCAAATGCAAACTAGTATATACATGGAATGTTAAGTTATATTTACTGGTAGAAACAAGTCAAAATAACCGAAAACATAATATAACATATACTAGCTCTAAAAATGGTTCCATCACGGTCATATTCATAACTACGTCTAAGTGGGCAATTTATTTCTCATTTAAAAATAACGTAATTGTCTTAGACCTTGAAATTGACTGTCCCCCGAGTATAACATTGCTTTCATAATCTTCATTTCGAGCCTCTGTCTCCTCAATCTGTCCTATTTTTTTCAAAAACTCACTGAAAAAATTGATGCATTCATTTGCAAGATAAGATTCGGCAATAAATCCCTCGTGTCGTGAATAGTTTCTTACATAAACTTTAGGTATTTTCATATGCATTTCAAAAGGATACATCTAGTGAAATTGAACCGGTCCGCAGATTAGTGCTTCTCTACCAAGATGAATTAACATATGCACCATTATATAAAAAAATGATGGTAGAAAATACTTTTCAAGCTCAAATAGAATTTCTATAATCTCAACATTGATTTGTTGCAATTTCTCTTGGTCGAGGAACATATGCGAATTATTGCTTTTCTTGCCTTATTTGACAATATTCTCTTATTGCTACGGGTAACAAGTGTGGCATTAAAACATAATAATCATGTGATTTCAAGCCACTAACTTTACAATTCTCCAACAATATACGATTTTTCAAATTTGAGTAGCAGCCATCAAGTCCTTTCAAATTTGAGTAGCAGTAACCCATAATTATTTTATATAATTAATTTTAATTATTAAGAAATAAAAAAAAACACTAACCTCCCAATATGGTAAATCAAAGTAAATAGATCTTGTTTTCCACCTTGATAGCTCAAATTTTAAAGGATATGCATCTTCATCATTTTATCTACCAATTATTTTCTTCCCTTTTTCGTTTCTTTTTCCCAAAATCATTTGAAAAATCTTTTAAAAATACATAAATATTTCATCCAATTAAAATTCTGGGTGCGGTATGTTTCTCCATGGTATTATCAAACCAAGTCTTCTATTTCCTCTATGCATCAAACATAAGTAGATATCTTCTGTGACACATATAGGCATTCTTTCAACTATAATTCAACCAACTGTGATGAGTATTAACACCACACAATTGACAAGCTTTTTCTCCTCTCACACAACATCTAGAAAAATGTCCATAGGCTGGAAAATCATTTATTGTCCATAGCTAGATTGCTTTCTATTTAAATAACATTTTACTAAATGCATCACAAGCTTCAACTCCATTACTCCACAAAAAATGCATGTCCTTGATCAAAGGAGCCAAATCACTACTAAAAATATAGCCTATAACATCAGTTTTTGGTCGATATCTAAAAGTTTTTTGAACGATGTCTTTGCAAGTGTAAAGAAAGGTCATGACTTTAGACATCAGTTTTTAACCGATGTATTAGACCATTTTTCCATCAGTTTTCTTTATAAATCTATTATAATAGACCATCTTTGCATCAGTTCTTTTTAACCAACTGGTGTAATAGATGGACTTTCACATCATTTTTTTGGACGTTTGATGTGATAGGCTCCTTATTACACCAGTTTGTTTAAACGTAACTATAGATACTGAATATGTGAGAATTAAAACCACTTTTGAATGCCACTTGGAAAATGAAGAAATACTTTAATGCATGCATGGGTTTTGCCAACATTAAAGTTTGTGCCAACCTTTGAATTAAAATAATCAAAGGGTGGCTAAACACGACAACTCAGGTGTCAAACGTCATTTCACATTTATTGCAAAGGAGCCAAACATGCTATAAGTAGAGGGCTTCTAGTCTCATTTCTCTTGTGCATCTATGCATCAATCAACGCATCAATAGAGTCAATCAAATCAGCAAAATCCATAAATTGTAGTGGCTTTTTTTTGTAAGAAAAAGCTTGTGTTCTCCTATTATAAGGGAGATAGTATGTCATTTGTGTTCTCCTTATTCTAGAGAGAAGGTGTTGTAATTTTGCTGTAAGGAAAAGACATGTGTTCTCCTATTATAAGCGAGATAGTATGCTAAATGTGTTTCCTTATTTTAGAGAGAAGGTGTTGTAATTTTGTGTTCTCCTATAATAAGAGAGATTGTACGCTATATGCGTTCTCCTTGTTTTAAAGAGAAGGAATTGTATTTTTGCTGTATTGAAATCCTCCTACACTTGCCTCTAGTGTCTTCATGTTCAGAAAGTTACTTGCTATGCACAATTATATTTTCTAACAAAATAATAATACTATTTCACAGAATCAAATATTCAAAAAATATTTTTATTCAATAAAATATTTTATTTCAATATTCAAAATAGTACAACTTTCAAAACCCATTATTGTACATTACACTATTATTCATACATTCTATTTCATATACGTTACACCTATCACTACAATACACTTAGTATCACTCAGTTTATACACAAATTCATATACACATGCTCATTGACACACCAAGTCTTCATTTGCTTTCAGTTCAATCCAGTCACCCGTATACCTGTAACATGAGGGTACTTTAACACAATGATATGTATACGGCAGTTTCAAGTAATGCATAACAACAATAATAAGCATGATAAGAAAGCGGTAAGCACAACAACTCGATCGCACATCACCAAATCAGGAAAATAAACATAGGTGCAGCAAGTCAAGTGCACATATAAAAAGCCAATGGACAACAAGCGCAGTAAATAACAATATAACCCGAAGTAATTACACAAAACAACTCAAATATAGTAAAATAGCAGTGAAGCAATAAAAAGTGGTATGGCATGCAAATTGCCAAGTGCACAAAACCAACAAGGCATATACAAATGCATAAACACATACATTAATATCTATTCTCATCATTAGAGCAATGACATGATAAGAGGAAAGACAAATATATGAAAATTAATAGTGGCCCAAAAATGAAAGAAAGCTCCAAAAATCACAATCGAATATTTTTAGTAAGTTTGAACAAATTCAAATCAGACGAGGTATCCAAAATCGAATATTTAGGGTTTCAAAATTCTATATAAATCTAGGATCATCACAAAAAGAAAGCATCGAAAAAAATAAAAAACAAACCAAGCAACATAAAACTCGAAATTCGGAGAACTCACAATCAAGCAAATCATAAAAATTCATTAATGATTTGAAGGCACGATTTGGGAAGGAGCAAAACCCTAATTTACAATTGGCAACCATCAAATCGTTCGAAAGGGATGAATGATGACTCGAATAGCGATTTGATAAGGGGTAAAACCCGAAGTTGCGATTTGGAGTGGAGACCAAAACCCTAATTGAGATCAGAGATGCCGAAGTTGCTACCATTTTTTTGATTTGGAGCAAAAGGATTTCGTGGAGATTGAATGAAAAGGGGAATGGAAAATAAGAATAAAGAAGGGGAAATAAAAGGAAAGGAACCGGAAAACGAAATAAAAGGGGGGAATAATAGCGACCAAAATATAATGGGGGAAATGGAATGAAATAAGAGTGGCTGTATTTTTTGTTTTTTTTTAAAAAAAATCGACGTTTGTTGTTTTAACAACCGATGTCTAAAGAAACATTTAAAAGATAGACACAGTGGATTTACCAACTGATTTAATAGAGTGATTTCTAAAGATTTGTTTTTTTTAAACAAGTAATATATATCAGCTATTTTGATAAGTGATGTCTATGAAATTTTTTAATATCGATAAAAAAAATTGATATTAAAAATTACTTCAACATTCGTAGTTTTATTAATCGATGTTAAAGCACCAATGTTGTAGCCATTATTTCTAGTAGTGAATATACATTAATATCGTTTTTAGGTTGCTTCAGACTGGGAAGTAACAAAATATTTCCCTTCTTTATGCACAATATGGGTGAGAGGTTGAATGTCACAAGCATCACCGACCAATAACTATATTTGGAACTTAACTTAGAAAATGGATTAAATCCATCTGTAATAAGACCAACTCTAAGATTGCGTGGATTGGCTGAAAAAGATTTCCAATGTTCATCCACCATATTCTATGTCATAGAATCCACAAGATGACATTTTTTCCATCATTACTTCTATTACTGAAATTCTATCTTAAATCCTCTGCCATTCTCTAAGATCTAAACATTCTTCTAAATCTTTAAAATTATCGAAAAATATCTTAGCACTTTAACTAGAAATCGTTGTATTATCTCCTTGGTATCTTGATTTATTTTCTATCTTGAAGAACCACATTTTGGACAAGTATTTAAATCTTTGTATTCTTTTTTGAAAGACAACATTCATTCCCACAAACATGTATTTTTTCAGAACCCATGTTAAATGTTTTAAGAATTTTTAACTTCATATAAAGTCTTAGGATGTATGTTATCTTTCGGTAAAAACAATTGTTGCATATTTAGAAGCTTGTCGAACCCATTATCAGACAGACTGGTCTCACATTTATGATTATACAAGACAATGATGGTAGATAATATTGTATGATCTGTACATCTAGGTTACAATGGACTTTCTGCATCTTCCAAACTTTTAAGTAACTCATTTTCTCCTCTTTTAGAATCAACATCATCCTTGTCATCAGCAAAAAAATATCTTGATTCATAACATCTTCATCTTCATGGTGAATCATCTTGAATAACTCATATGTATCAAACAAATTTGTTTTTTATCTATATTTATTTGCTCATCACGGCTATACCATCTGCTGCTCTTATATTTATGATCCATTCCTTTTATAATTAAATGTTCAATGAAGATATGGTCATCCTGACATCTAAGATTTCAAAAATCTATGCATAGGCTAAAAAAATTCTATACATTTCTCAAATTTGTCATTTCCACGTGCATAAAATTCAAAGCTCCTTGCCAATAGTCTACACATGTCCCATGACAAAAACTAAAAACAAAAAAAGATAGTTTTAATATTAGCATATATGTGTTAATTTTCAAAATATGTTTTAAATTAAGTATTGTATAGTTACCTATTTATTTACAACCAATCTTTTTTCATCGGCGATAAAGAAAACCAAAATTTTCTAGCTTTAACGTAGAATTCGCTTTTCTGATTTAATCAAACAAAATACTACATATTTCATAATTCGAATTTCTATTATCCAAGTCTAAGCTAACTGCAAAAATGAAGATTGATGTAAATTAAACTTGGTTCAAAAGCAATCCAGCTCACATAGAGACTTGCTTATAACAGCGATACAAAACCTACTGAAAGACGAAGATTCTTTAGATCCAGCTAACAATGAAGCACTAAAAATCATACTAGAAATCACAAAGAAGCTTTTTAGTGCAGTTGCACTATAGATCGCTTTCCTATAGACTTCCTATAGACTATTGTATACTCTAGCATAACGTACTTTAGGAAGACACCCGTATTCATTTTTTTCAGTTTCCTATTTCTTTTTCAGCATAAGTTTTGACTAATGGACACTTAAGTATAGGCTATAGTTTATTAAAGTTTATGCATATGTCATCACTGGCGGATCTACATAGAGACCAGTGGGGGCAGTTGCCCCCACTGAGATTTTTTTGCGTCTTGTATTTAGTGTTCTGACCTGTCTTTTTGCAGTATGGAATTGTGTCCAACCCTGTCAGTGGGGACAACTTTTATACTTAGATGATCATCTAAGGTTCATATCCAACTATTATTTCCTGCAGTATAACTTTTATATCCACTATTAATATCAGTTGATCTTGTGCTTTGTCATCTCCTTCCAGTATACCATATATCTTTGTCTCCGCTGTCTTTTTACAGTATTATTTCCTGCAGTATAAATTTCTTTGCCCCCGCTGAACTTTTATCCTGGATCCGCCACTGTATGTCATGTTTGGGAATAGTATGTAGTTCTTTTTGGCCTAATTGAAGTTCTGGTGTAATCAACACCTCATGCTTCCCACTTCGATAAACACAATTATTTTTGTTTAGTCCAACCCACAAGAAACTATGCAATTATGTTCATTCAACAACATTTTAAACACATGGTTCCATGCAAACTATTCTACACAAGAATCAAACGATATTTGCCTTCAAGACCTCATAAAAACATATTTAGTTAATATCACTATACAACCATTAACAAAGAGAAATCCTATTCTCGCAAATGATTATATACATGAAGACATTAACAGGCCTAAGATTGAATCAGCCCAATTCATTATCTCAATGCATCCTTAGCACATTATTGCTTTATTTACATTTTGTACCAGAAACGTTTATGTCATATGTATATAAATACATCATCTCTGTGCATTGTAACGTAACTTTAGACAATAACATGCACTAGATATTGGATGTACAAGTAAAAGAAATTTAGTTATATTAAAGAAGTGTTTACCCAAAAACCAGGTTGAATGCTATGTAATAAATTGCTAATGCCAACAAAACTAAAATGTTGTCTGCGTCATCAAGCACTTCAAGGCTCGTTGTGGAAATTAATAGAGCAACCTTATCATGAAGAATAATCACCAATATGAAGAAGAATACACCAGTTACAGTAGAATTTAGAACATAGACATTGTTAATGAATCATACATTTTTTTTCTATTTCCACCACTAGGTTCATTTGAAATCAGCACAAGCAGAGGAAATTAGATTAATTAGTAGGCTGATGATGATGCATTTAAACTTTTTTCTTGAGTCTAATCCATTATATTGAAATAGTGAATTAAATTCAGACTCATATATTTGTATTAAGTAAATAAAAGTACAACAATCCATGAACATGTAAATGGAAGGTTATTAGTTGGTCATGCTTGCTCACTAATTCTAATCGCAAACAAAAAAGAACTTCGTGTAAGAAATGTGTATATTAGTGTTCAACAACTCTTCGTATTACAGGACAACAAAGCAATTATGAAAAGGCAAATTCTATTAACACCACTATTTTTGTTTTTCCCACCCCATTGAAAACTAAAAAAATAAACTGGCAAATATACCCTTGTATATAACTCAAGTTACTTTATTCACTTTTCCATTTTGTTACTTTAGCTATAAAAAATATATAATGATACTAATATATTCTGAAAAGACAAATGATTCCGATGTATAAAATAATGTTCTTTTTAAATGATGTTTTATTTTAAATTTACTCTTTTTCAAATTTTACATCTTTTTTCTTAACGCTGTTTGATTTTATGATTTCTAGTGTAATATATATTTCAGTTATTTTTAATCGAACAGAGATTGCAAAACGAGTAAAAATAAATAAATATGAATTACTGCTTTGTTGTTTCTGGATCTATCTTTTATTTCTTTTCATTGTTAACATCCAGTTATTTGTTTATGAAAATATAAGTTGAAGGGTAATTTTGGTAAATTTTGGGGTGTGAAAAGCAATAAATGGGGTGATTTTTTTTTTTTAAATAACAGGGTGTGAAAGGCCAAACGTGGGGTGTAAATAGATTTAGTCTTATGAAAAAGGAAGAATCATCCATAACTTCATCTATTAGCATATTTGTGACAAATCTAATAAAGAGGTCTAAAGCAATTCATTTATTCATCTTCGCCATTACAGTATAAAGCAGATGACGACTACAAGAAGAGAAAAGTGTTCACCCTAAAGCAGTACAAGAGGCCTTTATATATAGGCTAAACATAACACAAAATACAATATTGCCCTTAAGAGAATATTAATTACGTTAACATCCCCCCTCAAACTCATGATGCGACAGCAATGAGCATCGAGAGTTTGTCAGTCAAAAACCGGAAACGTGAAGATGACAAAGATTTAGTGAACAAATCTGCAAGTTGCAAGGAGGAAGAGACAAATGGCAACGTCAAAGTGCCATTCTGAAGGTGATGGCGAGTTATATGGCAGTCAATCTCAATATGCTTGGTCCTTTCGTGAAAGACTGAGTTATGAGCAATCTGAATAGCACTTTTATTATCACAGTACAAAGGAGTTGGTCCTTGCAAGAAAACACCCATATCAGCAAGCAACCATCGTAGCCAAACAATTTCACAAGTAGTAGAAGCCATAGCACGATATTCTGCCTCTGTCGAAGACCGAGATATCACGTCCTGCTTCTTACTTTTCCAAGAAATTAGAGAATCTCCTAGAAAAATACAAAAGCCAGTAGTGGATTTGCGATCAGTAGGATCACCAGCCCAATCTGCGTCAGAGTAAGCACATAACTCTAAAGATGAGGTAGAAGAAAGCAAAAGAGTCTGAAACTGAGTGCCACGGAGATATCTCAAAATGCGAATAACAGCAGCCCAATGAACTGTAGTAGGAGAGGTAACAAACTGGCTGACTATGTGAACAGCATATGCAATGTCAGGACGAGTGATAGTGAGATAAACCAAACTTCCAACAATCGTTCTATAAAGATTAGGATCTGGTAATGGAGATCCATCAGAAATAGAGTATCGAGCATTGAGCTCAATTGGAGTATCAACAGTCTTATTATCTGAGAGACGAGCGCGCTTGAAGATGTCAGAAATATACTTGGATTGAGAAAGAAGATAACCTTTTGGAGAAGAAGCAACTTCAATACCCAAGAAGTAACGAAGGGGACCCAAGTCTTTCATAGCAAAACTTCGAGTCAATTCAGACTTCAACAAGTTAATCCCAACAACATCATCGCCTGTAATAATCATATCATCAACATAAAGAGAAAGCAAAATTCGACCAGACGAGGTACACTTGACAAACAAAGCGGAATCATGGTTACTTGAGCAAAAACCAAGAGAAGTAATCACAGTAGAGAATTTCTCAAACCAAGCACGGGGAGCCTGTTTGAGACCATAGAGAGCTTTCCTAAGTTTGCAGACTTCACCGGGTTGATGATCAATACCAGGAGGAGGAATCATATAGACTTCTTCATGAAGATCTCCATTCAAAAAGGCATTTTTAACATCCATTTGAGTAATATTCCAGTGACGAACAGAAGCAACCGCAATAAGAGTTCGAACTGTAGTCATTTTTGCAACAGGAGCAAAAGTCTCCTCATAATCCATACCATATTCTTGAGAATAACCTTTAGCAACCAAGCGAGCTTTATACCTTTCAATAGATCCATCAGCTTTAGTTTTAATCTTATAGATCCAACGAGAACCAATAGCACGTTTTCCTGCAGGAAGAGGTACTAAATCCCATGTATGAGTCTGATGAAGAGCAGTCAGCTCCTCAGCCATAGCACGTTGCCAGTGAGGATCACGAACAGCATCTTTGAAAGATGAAGGCTCAGAGAGACAATGTATAGAAGCAAGAAATGAAGAAAATGAACTGGAAAGACAAGAGTATTCAAAATCAGGTCGTCTAGTAGAATGACGATTTCTGATAGGATATCTACGTTCACTAGCATCTACTGTCTCAGAAGGTGATTGAGTGGTTGTTGAGTCAATGGAAGTGTGTGGATTTTCAGCAGGAGGTGGCTCATCATCATCAGCAGTGAAAGGATCAATATGAACAAGATCAGACATAGATATATTGTGAGTACGACCAGGAATTGTAAAATAAGGAATATGTTCAAGAAAAACAACATGCCGAGAGACATATAGCTTGTGACTGACTGGATCAAAACAACGATATCCTTTTTGTCCTGCACCATAACCAAGAAAAACACATATAGCAGACCGTGATGTTAGCTTACTTCGTTGGACATGAGGAAGAAGAACAAAGCATGTGGAACCAAAAACACGAAGAGAGGAATAATCTGGTGGACAACCATACAACTTCTCATAGGGAGACAAGCCAGAATTATGAGAAGTAGGAATTCTATTAATCAAATAAACAGAGGTAAGAGCTGCCTCTCCCCAAAATTCACTTGGAACACTAGCAGACAATAAAAGAGATCTAGCAGTTTCAAGAATATGTCTATGTTTTCTTTCAGCAACCCCATTTTGTTCAGGAGTATCAGTGCAAGAAGTCTGATAAATTGTACCATCTAAAGCAAGAATTTCCTTAAAAGCATGAGAAGTATATTCTCCCCCCAAGTCACATCTAAAACATTTGATAACAGCTCCATGCTGAGTTTTAATAAGAGATCGAAACTCATTATAGATGCCAAAAAATTCTGAGCGACATTTCATAAGATAAATCCAACAATAACGAGTGCAGTCATCAATAAAAGAGACATAATAACGAGAGCCTCCCTTTGTAGAAACAGGAGAGGGTCCCCAAACATCAGAATGAATAAGATCAAAAGGTGCAATAGAAAAATTATTACTTTGGGGAAAAGGCAAAGCAGAAAATTTTGCAAGTTTACAACCACTACAATCAGAAATATCATGAGTTTTCAATTCTCCCAAAACTCCTGTAGATGCTAAGAATTGTAATCGAGACTTAGAAACATGACCCAAACGAGAATGCCATAAATAAAACATAGACGATGACGGACTCAAACGAAAAGATGAAACATCCACACCAGGAACAGAAGCTGCAATCTCTGAATTTTTGAGCTGGTCCAATACATAAAGTCCTCCTTCTCTATGGCCGGTCCCAATCACTTTCTGTGACTTTGGATCCTGAACATAACATGCAGAAGAAGAAAAAGAAACCAAGTAGCCATTATCACAAATTTGACCAACAGAAGCAAGGTTTAATGCAAGTTTAGGAATGTAATAGACATTAGATAAGGACAGAGACGGTGTAATGACTGAACCAACACCTTGAACAGGCATAGATGTACCACTAGCACTCATGACAGGCATAGAAAATTTATGAGTCAAGGAAGTGAAAGAGGATAAATTAGGTGACATATGATTTGAAGCGCCTGAATCTAAAATCCAGGCAGAAGAAGATATACTTGATGAATTAGACAACAAACCTTGTTGAGATGTGGCTGCCATAGCATGTGGCTGAGATGCAAGGAATTTCTGAAATTGTTCAATTATTGAAGAATCTAAAGTAGGAGCTGTAAGAGCATTATGAGGGCGAGGAAGAAGAGGAGGTCCATTATGAGGAATTGGTGGTCGAAAATTTTTCAATTGCTGAGGTTGCTGATAGAGCTGCTGTTGCTTTCTTCTTTGTGGACATTGAGATTTCCAATGACCTTTTTGTCTACAAAGACTGCATTCATCACGAGCAACTGGAACATAAGGTCTGACTTGTGAATTTGAATTTGGTCGTGGAGGCACAGCAAAGACTGATGGAGTAGAGACTTCCTTTGCAACAGAAGACTGAAGACGAATTTCCTCTGCTAAAAGTTCACTAACAACAGAATCAACAGAAGGTAGCGGATGACGATGTAGAATAGACCCACGAAGTCCTTCAAATTCGTCACGAAGAGCCATCAAAAACTGTACCAATCTTTGTTCTTCTCTTCGAGCAATATAAGGTCCAAAGGCGCGTAATTCAGCAGATTCTGTGAGCGCCAACTGATCCCACAAGTCTGTCATAGCATCATAAAACTCCTGAATACTCATGCTTTTCTGCTGCAGAGCACGAATATCAGACTCCAATTGGTACTGTTTTGCAAAATTAGACTGTGTATACAATCTAGCAAGATGATCCCAAACCTCTTTAGCTGTTTCATATTTTGCTAATTGAGTACCTATCGAGTGCTTGACTGAATTATTAATCCAAGTAATAATTTTAGAATTTGCAATCTCCCACTTGTCAAACAAAGATACATAATTAGCAGTTGTTCTATCCACAGGCTTAACAATGGCACCCGAAATATAACCCCATTTTTGTTTACCTTTCAAAAAAATTTTCATCACATAACTCCAATAAGCATAATTTTTACCATCTAATTGAACACTAATAGCTTGGAGTGAATCATCTTTAACTTCATCCATATTAAATTTTTTTTTAAAGAAATCACAGATCAAATAAATACTTCGTCTCTGAAAAAGCAAAAAACAAAAACAAACCCAACTTCGGGTTCGGGTCTGGGCACAGAGAACAAACTCAACTTTCAATATCGGGTTCGGGTCTGGGATCTACTTCGGGTTAGTGAACGTCGGCTACAGTGAACTTCGGGTTCGGGTCTGGGCATAGTGAACGTCGGCTACAGTGAACGTCGACTCTGGGCTACAGATTGGGGTGCTTCGGGTTCTGGTCTGGGTTCGGCTTTGGAATTGGGGTTCGGGTCTGATTCTGGAACGGCGGAATTGGAGTGCTTCGGGTCTGGAGCTCCTACAGGTCTTCGGGTTGCTGAGAGGTTTGGGAACAGGTCTGGAATTGAGAACGAGAGTAAAACTTGAGGACGAGATCTGGACAAGATGCTGAGAAGAAAGTTATGGTTGCTGAGAGGAATTTATTGGCTCTGATACCATGATAAATCTAATAAAGAGGTCTAAAGCAATTCATTTATTCATCTTCGCCATTACAGTATAAAGCAGATGACGGCTACAAGAAGAGAAAAGTGTTCACCCTAAAGCAGTACAAGAGGCCTTTATATATAGGCTAAACATAACACAAAATACAATATTGCCCTTAAGAGAATATTAATTACGTTAACAATTTGAACGGGTGCTGCCGTAGGCCCCCTTGTCTGTTGTGCGTTAAAACAAATAATCAAGGATTACCCATAAACTATGGGTCATAGTTAAAGTGTATTGGGTCGTAGTTAAATGCTTGTATCCAAACGTATGTTGTATTTGGATCGTAGTTATATGTTGTGTTAAACGATGTTTGTTTTCTTTATTCTGTAACTTGGTGCATCTAACGATGTTGTATGTTTGTATTATTTAAGTGATTCAAACAAACTACATAAACTACGATATTTCATGAATGTATCGTGTGGATCGTCTTTGGTTTAGTTATAATTTTGGGTCATCCTCGGTTTAGTAAATCAGTCAAAAGCTTTGGAAATCTTATCTTAAATAGTGACCGATCACATCAGGACAGTGCGTAGAGCATATTCGTTACAGTATAACCTCAGGCGTAGCAGCGTAGGCCAGTACATAAAGCAAATTCGCTATAGTATAACGTCAGGCGTAACAGTGACCAATCAAATCATAACTTGTTTTATTCACTCGATACTATGATGATATATATCTCTAATGGTCTTGCTCACCTCTACTCACTCAAATAAATTTTTGTTCTACAAAACTAAGCATACCAACAACTATGCCTTCATGGCCCTCGTCTATGGATTATGAATTTCCTTGGAATCATCAAGCTCTGATGGCTAGTTTAAGAACTGATGTTGATTGGCTTATTGAATACCAAGAGCTGTACTACGAGGATGTGCGCCGTGAGTACCCAAATCTGAGCCTAGTTAAACTTCAGGAACCTATAGCTCATATCCCAGTTTTTGGTCATCAGGTAGTTCAACCTGTATATGAACATGACGTACTAGCGGCTACTATCACTAACCTTCCAACCAAAGAAGTGTAAGATCAATTCTTAGTAGTTCAACCTCCCTATGAACAAGAGGTACGAGCGACTTCACTTACCCGGCCTCCTAACGATCAGAAGATTAACTCATATCCCGTTTGTTGCCACTATGGGTATGCAGTAGAGGTAGTGGAAAGGGCGGACGGAGAAAATATTACTTAAAGGCTCCAATTATGCTCATTATGGCCGAACGACTGCAATTACTCTAAATTGACTGACGACCGTTTATGTCCAAGGGGTATTTCTTATGCCAACAAGTTAGAACAAGAGATTAGGCGACTTAGAACCTCTTTAGAATCCCTTAAGATTGAATGTAACATGTAGTGTGCTTGCATAATTATTTTCTTAGTTAACAACTATAGTGTCCTATGTTTTAGTGGTTATTTCCTAGTTGATATCTTTTGTATCCTAAGTTTTACTAGTTATTTTCTAATTAATATCTGTTGTATCTTAAGTTTTAGTACCTACTTATTAGAACATCTGTTGTGTCATAAGTTTTAGTATCTATTTCGTTGTTAACATCTGTTGTAATTATTTATAGGGAAATTCTATTTTGACACAATTTGGTGACACAATGAATTCTCACCATTGGATTGCCTCTTGAATTTCACTTACCCATGTAAAGACAAAGGATCCGATGGTACAGATCTTTTGTGTCACCATTTGTGTCATCAAATTGTGTCAAAATAGACGCTCCCTTATTTATATATTATATCAATCGTCAAACTAAAAAGATTTACAGTGCAAAAGGAAAACAAAAAATTTAAAACAATTTTATATGTGTATATAATTTTAATACAAGAAAAAAAACAAAAAAGAGTTGGGTAATTCTTTAATATCAAAACAATTTTAAAACTTAAAAAAAGGAGACAAAGAAATTTACAATTGTCAAACTAAATAAATGAGGGAAAAATGTACAACTATAGAAAAACAAATTTACAACTATAAAAAAAATCAAATGTAAAACTATTAAAAAAAAATCATATACCAAACTATTAAAAAAATCAGACTTTCTCTATAAACACATTTTTAAAACTATGAAAAATAATTAAACAAAAAATTACATAGCTTTCCTACAAAGAAAAAAAACATAAAACTAAAGAAAATTTCATTCATAAACAAGATATAGTGCTTCATAGCGTTACGGATTTATGGAAACCAATTAACCACAAAACAATTTTGTGAACACACTACACCATAATGGCCAATTGGCAACTCTTATTTTTTTCAACTGCCAACACTTATATGTGTTGTAGACTAGTGACACTAATATGTGTTGCAGTAGGAAAATTGTGTTACCAAAAATGTGCCAACACTTTTATGTGTTGTTATGCTTGGTCAACTCTTATTTTCTAAGGGCAAAAGGGTAAGTTCTCAGCCATAACCTAGTTGTTGCCTCAATTCTTTTTCCGCCAACGCTTATTCCTCTGAAGGCCGCGTCTTTAGCAATTAAAAAGAAAAATGGACTAACCCTAGAAAATTAAAATGGGGGAAAAGCAAACTACGGTGTCTCGATTCAAAGATAAAGCTGGAATCAGAGAGGGAGATGGAGTCGAGAGGAGCGACAGCAACATAATCTGAGAGCTCGAGAGTCTAAATTAAATCTAAGAGGACGAGATCGAGGATCAAAAGCGTGGTGAGTGTCATGTTGATAAGCTTTTTTCGTTTGAGATATATACCATCAGTAATATAGTAACTCATGCATGTCATGTTGATGTCTGACAGTCTCCTAATTACAATGTGCTGCGAATCCACTGCAAGATTGATTTAACGTAGTTAAACAAAAACGCCTATTTCATGAGAATTTCTCTCTAATCTGAATTAACACGTTTCAGCTTACTTTTCAGTGTATTGTTGGGTTGTCAAGAACTCAGCTTATAGTTTCAATGTTATTTGTTAATTTCCTTGCAGCATAACTTTGATTTTGATCTTGCCATTTTATAGGGAAACAGAAGATACTTGCCGCTGATACAGAAAATAACAAATCTAGAATTTGCATCTTGAAATTTGAGCTTCCATCACTCAGCATCAGTCTATTATTCAGGTAAGGAACTTTTTTTTTACCATTAAAGTTGTTTTTCTTAGTCAAATAGTTATTATATTAAAGTTTTATTCAAGAATGTGTTTCATTTATCCGTGTAAGCATGAGATATGAGTACCTAATGTAGCTTAACAGTCAAGATACCATAAATTTGTGTATGTTATGGTGGCACATAACGTGTTTGTCGAATTGTCCAGTAAGCTTTTTGTGCATTAGTTTACAGCAGTAAATATATTGCTATATAGTTAAGAAGTAAATATAATAATTAATGAAGGGTGAGAAATGCATTAATAACGACTTGATAATAGTCTTGGAATTTAAAAATGAAAGAAACAAAGGTTCCTGTTTATTGGAATAAGACTTGGAATGGAGTCATATTTTAGTCTTGGAAGCAAGATATTTTGAGAAAACAAATCCAAACTAGTTTTTTTTTAATATATTTACTCAAACTAGAATGAATCCATACAATCCATTTTTTGTTATCCAACTTATTAACAAAATATTTTGTACGTAGAAATATATCTACAAACAATGAATTAGTGGTTTGCAAGTAATTTTTTCAAAAAGTGATATCATGGTTGGAGAATTAATATGGATATAGAGAACATGCGAGCTATGACTAGTTATGATTAGTTGTTAAAAAAGGAATTCATTTGCGTAATTAGTTGTTCTTGTACCAACTGTTATCATACAAAATATTTCTTTATGACTGGTTGTAATTTGTTTTTTGTTTTTTGTAGTTATTTGAAATCTTTTCAGAATAAACTTGTAACACAAGTAGGATGGCAATTATCATTCACCAACATGAAGCTCTAAGAAAATTTAAATGCACATAGTTATAGACTTGAATGGTCACGAACATGCATATGAATTTTGGTTGCACAATAAGTTTATCATGTTTCTAATCTGTTTTTTTTTAATTTATTTAAAAAGACTGCATTGTGCCAACTTATTTCCGAAACACTCTCTTTGTTTTATATTTTAGTGTATCTTAATAAAAGTTCGCTAACAATACTTGAGTTATTATGCAGATTCATCAATCGAGAAGGTATTGACTTTTCGGATGCTTGAAACATGCAGCCTGTTCAGGTAACATTATAACATCAACACATTGGATTTAAAACTATTGGTACATTTAAAATACTAAATGTTTGATTGTCTACGTTAAGGAGTGGGAATTGGCAGAGAATTTGCAAGGGTATTGGAGTATTAGACCAGGTAAAACATCTTCAGATTTTTCTTTAGCTGAAATAACCAAATAATTTTTTGATCAACGTTACCTGAGTCCTGACATGATTATCAAGACCAGCACCCTTCTCCGCTTCTTCATCGGCGTCTCTCGCCTGAACCCTCCTCCTCATCAACGCTCCTCTGCTCCGCTTCAAGCAATGTCGTCACCCTGAAGCGGTTGCCACGGCATCTAGGAGCCGTCAATGCTACCCGGTTCACCCTGAGGGACACAAGCATCCACCAAACCGTCGCCTGCATAGACAAGCTCCAATCGACGATAGCACTGGAGCTGCTGCTCCTTCTTCAAAGCCGCGTCCCTTCATTCGGACCGTTGCCTGCGAATCGAACATCGCGCCGAATACCATAGCCTAACGTCATCACCCAGTCACCTCTTCTCGTTGCCATTATCGACCGAGTACAGGTGAGTTTTGCTCACGATTCACCTTTAACTCAAGTTTTTCAATCTCAATACTTGCAGATTAAAATGGGGTATGTTTCTTCTTCTTTTTTGTTAGTTTGTGTTGAATTTGATATGTTGAGTTTGGTAATGTACAGTTTATTCCTAAGCAAAAAACTCATAATCAACATGCAAAATAAAATTTAAAAGTGGAGTCCTGTCATCACATTCTACTCTTGAAATATCAGCTCTTTCCTGTTTAACTCGAGCCCAACTAAATATATACAAAGCGGCATCATCGAAACCAAATGATACATCACTTAGGATCATTTCTATAATCGAGTATATATTGTTCTTCTTAGGATCATTTCGCCAAAAGTACTATGTAGTGCATGTTCCCTTTGTTTTCCAGTAGGTTGTTAACATTAATATCGTGGTAGTGTCTGTATCATTCACAACAAAACAGTCACGTTTTAATATACCATTTTATTTTTGGACTCGATCAAAATGAATTTGAATTCTATTTATGGAGACTAGACTGGCTATTGCTTAAGCATATTTTCATTAACATAAATATAATGAATGCAAATATTTGTATTTTTATGTCGAAGTTTCAACCTTTTAACTTGGCCTTGTAGCTAAAGATGTCAATGGAGATGATAAGGAAGCAGGCTATGATTCTATGAAACAAAGAAGATAAGTAAAAGGGAAAATTGTTTTTTCGCTTTGTTTTGTAAAAGAAAAAAGCAAGTAGTTTTCAATTATATTCTCAACATGAGCTAAAACAGTAAAAACCTGTGGCGTTGCTTATATTTTCTCTTTGATGGTTTTTGTGGTTGATTAAGTGCTTCTATTCAAAGTGGTAAAGTGAAAATGCACGATTATGGGAAATAGTCTAAAAACATTAAACAAAAATGTGACTACCAATATGGCAAATTGGGAAAATAAATATCATTGTATGATGGGATTCACTTTTTTAATTTTTTTTGATGGTCTGCAGCTATGAAATAACTAGTATAAAAGAGGAGGATGTAGTATCTAGACTTGTTTGATTTTTCTATGGGTGGTTTCACTTCCAGGCCAAGCATTTTATCTAGGATTGTCAGCTTAAACATCCTCTATTATTTAGAGATAAGAAAAAACAAACACAATAAGCCTTTATTGTCAGTCTAAGTTATCTCCAATCTTTAGAGTCAAGGTTGATTGCCTCTGAGTAAAACTATCATTTACTAAGATATTAGCACTCAACATGCAGGTTAAGGTAAATTACAGGGAGAATCTGATGTATTTATAGGATAAATTGAAAGAGGTCAATTAGAAATAGGAAGCATTTGCAGTTGAGTCCACTAATTCCTGTCCATCTTGAATGTGCCTAATTTCTTTTATGTGCTTAATTTTCGTTCTTTTGGTTATTATGTAGAATGACAAAAGTTCACTCTAAAAGTATATGTTTAAATTTCATTTTCTTGTTAATATTTTTAGAATTTGTCTGATTTTAGAAATTGGTACAGTGAGTGACATGCACAAAATAAATCATTCACCCAATAATGTGCCTAATATTCTAATGTTGCTGTATATTTTGTAGCTTCTCCACCTATAGATTGGAATCTAAAGCTTAGTGCAGTAAGAAGGAGCCATTGTAGGCGGTATACAAGGTGACTTCAAAACCTAAAACTATTTTTTTTTCATATATCAATGTGTGACTTCACATTGTTTGAATGATCTTTATTATAACTCAATGGAATAAGGACCGTTTTGTTTTGTGTAGTTCAGTACAAATGTATAGGAGTTCAATAAATTTTATTAGTAAAATATCCAAGATTGTCCATTTATTAATCTTATTAATGCTGCATAGTTACTTAAATTAAATATGCTAGGAACTGTGAAGGTTAATTTTAATTGCATTCATTTCGTTGCTGTTTGGCTTTATCAAAATTAGCCCAAGTACACCATTATATGTTACACCATAAATTGTGGCACTTCCTGCACAAGAAAGGGTATTTAGTTATTGTGGTCAGTAAAAGGGTTTAGTTTTGTTGTCTCTCATGTTTTGATTTATGATCGACAGATTATTAATTTGCTTTTTAGTTTTATATATAGCTTGCTATGTCATGTTATAAGCTCTATGAAACCATCAGCTGAAATAAAATAAAATAATGTAGAATGGAAAAGAGCGCAGTTATTATCTGAAACCAAAGTAATGGATGAAGCACTTACCATATATAGAGAAACTCATGCTAGCCAAGGTGTTTGATCTTGACAATGATTGGTGAACAGCAAGCTGGAGCTTGCAGTTCGGAACATCAAGCTACGGCTTGCTGTTCGGAACAGCAAGTGTGCTTGCTGTTCCGAACTGCAAGCTCTTAGGCTTGCTGTTTCGGAATAGCTAGCCGAAGGGCTTGCTGTTAGAAATAGCAAGCTCTGGCTTGTTGTTTGGAACAACACGCGTAGGCTTGCTGTTCCGAACAGCAATGGCTTGAACAGCAAGCCTAAGAGCTTGCAGTTCGGAACAACAAGCTCTGGCTTGTTGTTCGGAACAACACGCGCAGGCTTGCTGCTCCGAACAGCAATGGCTTGCAAGCCTAAGATGGCCATCATTCCCCTTTGGTCAAATTTATATTTTTCATCGGCCAAATTATACTGTTTCCAAGGATAATAATGTAAACTGAATAAATAAAATTATTTTCTACCATTTAGCGTTGCTTGTTTTATAGATCTTTATAGGTATATTGCAATTTTGTACATTATCAGTTAACTAATTTCAATGAGTCATTTACATGATTTTGGTTTGCATCATTGGTTTACCTTGTATTTATTTATTTATTTCGATATATTCTTATCGGTATTCTGTATTTGTTTCTCAGGGTCTATGGAAACAAAGTTGTTGAGTTACCTCTTATAGGCACACGTGTGAATTATAAACACCAAGGAATGTGCCGCCTTCTTGTGAATGAAGTTGAAAAGGTAATTCAAACATGTTAATTATATTGTAAAATTAATTTATAGAAGTTTAATGTGGGAAATGGTAGCAAATATATTTGAGGAAATATTTATAGCGTGTTTCTATGCACACATATATACATATACACACATATATACATATACATATACATACATATATATACATATACATACATATATATATATATATACATATACAAACATATATATATATATATATATAGACATATATACATACATTCATACATAGGCCCAAACTGAGCCTTGGCTCAGTTTTGCAATTCACTTTTTATTTGCCAGTTTTGGAATGGTAACTTGTTATTTTTCAGTTTTGCAAATACACTTGTTATTTATTAGTTCTGCAATTTGTTATTTCTGTAAAAATGAGTGTAATTATATTTTGTAGGCACTTGTGGAGGAGGAGGGAAAAAAACCGAATTTGGAATGTAATGGCAACGGGAAATCAAATATGTGTGATCTTGACAATGATCCTATCTTTGGAAAAACTTTGTATTGTTTTTTGTAATTTGAACTTGATATTATGGCATTTTGAAATTGAAAGCATTATGCAAAAGTGACATTATTGAATTTGAAATATGGAAGTGTACCAAATACTTTTATTTGAATTGATATGTTGAATTATATATGTGATTGATAATCATAAAAACATGTTATACATATAAGTGTTGGCAATTTATGTATGCTAACATTTATAAGAGTTAGCAGGATTATGATACTGACATTTATAAGTGTTACCATATCTTATGGTTCCAACATTTATAAGTGTCAGCAATGAATATGTTTGTAACTCTTATAAATGCTACCATATCTTATGGTTCCAACATTTATAAGTTTTAGCAATGAATATGTTTGTAACTCTTATAAGTGTTACCATATAATATAGTTCCAACATTTATAAGTGTTAGCAATGAATATGTTTGTAATACTTATAAGTGTTAGCAGTTACTCTGTTTGTAACACTTATAAGTGTTAGCAGTTACTCTGTTCGTAACACTTATAAGTGTTACAGGAAATTCCTCACACGCCGTTCGTGACACATAAAAGTGTTATAGAAATTATTTGTAACACATATACTTGTTGGGAATCCACTGTTTTGGTGTAGTGACACCATATATATGATAAACCGTGTTCAAAAAACCGTTTATACGTTAAACGGTTTTCTGAAAACCGTTTAACTTATATATGATGTTCATAAAACCATTTATCGATCGCCGCTTTTAATTCGAAATGGCGATAACCGCTGCTTGCAATTTCAATCAACCCTCTTCTCCATGTTGCTGCTTGCTTCAGGGTCGGCCCTGAACTTCAAGAGGCCCAAGGCAACAATGTCAAAGGAAGAAGGCAGCAAGGCCTCAAAATTGCACTTGGTGGGAATCAAACCCCATACAACAAGGAGGGGGCCCTATGTATCTACCAATCTACTGCACAATCTTTTGAAGAAGCTTTGTAAATATATATCGAAGCCGCTGAGGCCCACCACCAGCCGGAGGCCTTAGGCGACAGCCTAGTAGACCTATGCCTAGGGCTGGGCCGGGCGAACTTGCCCATTTCGTACCATTTCGAGCTGATTCCCGTACTGTTGGGAATGCTCTAAATGTTTACTAATGGACACTTTGGTATAGGCTATACTTGACTAAAATTTATGCATGTGTCATGATTAGGAATAATACGCAGTTTTTTTGCCTAACTGAACTTCGGGTGGAATTAACACCTCATGCTTCCACTTCAAATAAACAAAATGGTTTCTGTTAAGTCCAACCCACAAGCTACTATGCAAATATGTTCACTCAACAACATTTTAAACACGTGGTTCCATGCAAACACTCCTACATAAGAATCAAACATTATTTGCCTTTAGAGCTTCCCAAAAATTGTTGAAAATGTTTTTATAAACATTAGGTGAATTATTGAAAATGTTGGAATGAGTGTATGAAGGGCTCCTATATGTGAATAGTCCAACATCATGGGACTATATGGAAGAAGCATGTATTTATACTTGTTTCTAAGAAGTCATGTTGGGCCTTGGGGCACATGCTTTGTCGTAAGGAGGGAGACCATGCATCTTGACCACCACACACGCGTACGCGAGGGACCAACTCGACTCGACCCGGCCCGGCTCGACCCAGTCTGGTTCAGTTTGGTTTGGGCTTGGGCCTTGACTTTGTGGTGTAGACCCTTATATTTTTGGACCAGAAAACATTGCATTTTTCGAACCGTTTATGAAAAAAATTCTGCCGATAATTTTTTTTGCAATGGTAAACTCTTGTCCCGTAATTTCAGCATATCCGATTTTTTTTCTCCCACTACTTAGTAAAACCCTAATTCCTGTCTATATATAGTCTTCAGCTATAGACAAGAATAGATACCGAATTACATATTCTCTTCTTGCCTCCTCCATTAAAATCTTCTTTTAGAAATATTCGAGCAGTGTTTATTTTCGAAAGTGCAAATCTGCATTGATTTGTTGTGTAAGAAAATCATTTATTATTTTTCAGAGGCTGTTTTATCCTAGAAGCGGCAGCAAAAGTACGAACTGGTTTGCACCTCTGTCTAGATCGCTGAATCGTCTCCAAGAAAGCGACGAAATACGTGACTCAGCCGTTGTTTCCCAACAATTTGAAGACGAACTGAAACAATGGCTTCGTCCTCAGTCCTAGACGATGCTTCTCCACCCTCTGCCTTCCAGATCCCTCTCGTGACTTCTGCTCCGTTCAGATTTGAAGGCTTGCATTTCAAGCGATGACGTCAGAAGATGAAGTTCTACCTGACAATGAGAAAGGTGGTAGTTGCGTTAACTACTGACAAACCGCAACTACCTGACAGGCCTAATGAGTATGATGCAACATAGATGGCATCCTCGACTGAACAATCAAAGCAGTTGCAGACCTGGATTGAACATGATTACCTATGCAAGAATTTTATTCTGAATGGACTGAGTAATGACCTATATGAGTACTATAACTCAGATGAAAAGATAGGAAAGGATATCTGGGAAGCATTAAAGAAGAAGTATGATACAGAGGAGGCAGGGGCAAAGAAATATGATGTGAGCCGTTATCTCAAGTACCAGATGACAGATGACAGGTCAGTAGAGATGCAGTCTCATGAGCTTAAAAAATAGCTCATGAGATCATCTTCGAAGGTATGACACTGGACGAACAGTTTCAAGTTGCTGTTATTATTGACAAATTGCCCCCAAGTTGGGAAGATTTTAAGAATGTCTTACGACATAAGACTAAGTAATTTTCCTTAGAGAGCTTGATAATGCGCCTCCGTATTGAGGAGGCACGCAAGTCGGACAAGAAAGAAGAGGTGTTGATAGTCAGTAACAATAACACTAATGAAACACCCCACCTCCATTAGGGTCACTCACAAAGGGAATGCCCTAATTTTGGTGGAGGTTTATAAGTATAAGTCACAGATACACAAGACAGATATAAATACACATATTTTTAAACAGCGGAAACAACAACAACTTTTATTTCATCAAAATACGTGTTACACAAACCATACCATAATTGTCTTACAATACTTCCAAAAACATTACATTTCCATAACTGTCTTGATTATCAAAGAAGCATAAAACATAAAATAAAGCAACAAAATCCCCATAATGATATCCAAAGCCATGATCCAAGCCAAAGAGATCCAAACCGTACATCTACTGTCTTCAAGCTTGCAAAAGAGTCTGACTAAGCTGAGTTGTTTCCTCCCTGTGGACCTTGGGGGGGACGAAAGAAAAGAAGACGAAAAGAAAAACGGTGTCAGACATAATGCCTGAGTAAATCTAGTGACTTTTCAGTATGTGAATAATAAAAGGATATGATAGACATGAACTGAAAACAGGATAGTATCATAACTAAGGGAGTGTAGTCTAGAATCGAATATACTATCGAACCCACACTGTATCTCTGCATTTACTAGAATTACTCTAACCGGCACCCCATGCTGAGGGTGAAGTGATCCTTTTTGTTTTCTAAAGATCGGCTCCTACTCGTACGTGTGTCTTACAGCTACCCCAAGAAGTGTAGATACCTATGCTGGTCCCACCATGGGGTGTATCAAGGCCCATGGTGGCGGCCCCGACACAATTACTAGAAGACATAGGTTATACTAATGGTGCCCCCAGTGCCCTGCTTGTCTGCTCAGGAGTGCGTGCACGACCGCACACCGTTAGACCTACACTGTGCACCTAACATTGCCGTTATTTGACCGCTTACAATCAGCCCAGTAATCGTGCCCCACCCTGCCTAGTTTCAGGGTACCGTTGATACCTAAATTGGGTTACTGCTGAAACGGGTCCCTACGTTACCAGGGTTTTCTAGTCAAACATGTTAAGTGGTTAAGTGTATGTATATACCTAACCCCCACCCATCAATATTTGTTAACATGTTCAATCTTGGGTTTCAGTTGACTTAACCCTACTACTGTCCTTAGCCTCTTGGAGCACCGACCACTCACATTAGACAGATATCACTACGGTTACTGGATGTGCCGGTTGGTTCCGGGCAAGTTTACATCGTAGTTCAGTCTAACCTCGGGTCTTTATTGGGCTCAATGTTAAACACCCACATTGGATAGGTATTGTTGTGACTACTAGACAGCCGGGCGGGTCTGGGCAGGTTTATGTCACAACTCAATCCAACCTCGGGTCAAACATGTCGTCTTTTCTAGATTTACATTATTTATGCAAACGTCATGTCGTCTTTTAATTTGGGTATAACAATTTATACCGCTAAAATGTCACAATCGTTGGTACGCGCCAAACATGCCAACATATTTATTATATCATGTTTTACACCCAACGCTATTACCCCCGTTTGTACGTACTAATGTTGGGCTCGACACAATTCAGCCCAACTTGATAAACGTGAGAGAAGGGGAAATCCAGAACATATAATATTTCAATGATACATAGAAGGTGTAGCGCATGAACCTACAAATTGGCGTTAACATAAACATTGGATCATGTGAACTTGCATTCAAAATTGGTATACAACTAAATGGGTGTCACATAGGATGGCATATGTAGATTTATACAAACTTGGGTTTTAACATATTAACTTTGCATAATGTCGAATACAAAACTAGCATGTTGTAAATTAACCCAAAAATGTCCAAATCTAATATATAGTCTATTTCTACATGAACTTTCATAGTTTATGTTACCCAAACTGCATTTAACATAGTTCTAATCATACTTGTAATGGATCTAAGATATATACATAAGTTTTGAGTCATGTAGGCATAAAAGATCTCAGATCTAGGATATGTTACATAAGTATATGGCCCATGATATCAACATAAACATAAACATAAAGCGGATATTAACATAAACATAAGAGGGATCTAATCATAGATTTTTCCACAAACTTGCAATTGCCATTACTTTCATATACAATCGTGTAATAAACTTGCATCGACCCATTTATGCCACTAATCAATACACATAATCACGATAGAAACATCACAATACACAAGATCTACATCATTATACAACAACAATACAATTCGATTCTCAATTACATCGTATCACATCATAATTTTATTCAGATTCTGAAAGACCACTGTACTTACAACGTGTGACGAGATCTTGTTTTCTGATTTCTGTTTTCTGAATTTGGAGGTGCTCTCCTTTGGGTAGCAATCTGTTGATTGATTTGATTAGACTTTAATTTGTTTCTTAGCTTGATTCTTGGCGGCTACGATCAACTCCTTCCTGGCAGCATGACGACTCATCTCTTATTTTCTTATGTGAATTAGTTGAGTCTTAGTGTGTATTTATAGAGTTTTCAAGTTAATTTGAGCCGTCAGATGCAAACAGGGAGGGAAATCAGACCGTACAGCACACCAGAAGTCGAACCAGGGTCAGACCCACCTGGTCAGGCCGACCGGGCAAGTTGACCTACAGGTTGACACCTAAGTCGACTGCGCAGTCGACTTGGGGGGGGGGGGGGGCAGGTCGACTGCCCAGTCGACACTAGTGTCGACCTGGTCACTGGGTGGGAATTTTCCCGCCCAGCCCAGTTTGAACTCGAATTCGAATTTTAAAACCTGTTCTGAGCTGTTTTTGAATTTCAAATTTATTTTGAAACTTCCGGAGATCATAACTCCTTCATACGGAGTCCGTTTCACGCAAACTCGGACTCTATCTCAACCAGAATTCTGAACGCAATGGCGTAAGCCGTTTTCCTTAATTCTTTCATTAGAATTAATTATATTTTTAAATTTATGAATTTCACTGTTATAAAATATATGGGGTGTTACATTCTCCCCCGCTTAAAAGGATTTCGTTCCCGAAATCTTCAAGCTAGGAAGAACGTATATCCTTACCATCCAATCGTCCATCTACTCAACCAACAAACACAGGTGTCCATTGTCCTTAAAGACTTCTAATGCTTTATGATCATATGCATTGTGTGTGTAAATGTCCCTATCTAATGCAGAAATCAGGAGGTCGACTGATCCAGTTGACCTCCTAAATGCGAATCATGTAAGTGTCATGAATCCATTATGTATGCAAATTTTTCCTACTCATAATTCTACATGAGTGCACAACAATTCATACAAATGCGATAACCATATGATAACATATAAAATTTTAAACATATGTGAACGAGAATACATATATGCATATGCAGTATGAAGTGACTGAGCCGATCTAAATCCTAGGGTGTGTGTGTATATGCATCCACGAGCAACCACTAGCAATCACTTGCAACCACTTGCAGCCATAATCCATAACATGTTTTCAAATACATGTTTGCATCCATTTGTTTTCTACCTAAGGAGTTAAGGAGAAAGGGCCGAATAAATATGCCTAAAAGATAGATAAAGCATAACTTAAGGAAAAAGAGAGATCAAAAGATGTACCCTCAAAAAGAAAAGGGTAGGCTGCGCGTATTCTAGCCTTAGTTTCCCAAGTCGCGTCTTCCTCAGCGTCGCTCCACTGAACTTTGACAAGCTTGACTTCGCGGTTGCGTAGCTTTTTCACTTCAGTTCCTAAGATGCGTGTTGGAACTCTTCTCACAGTTGCTTCACATTCCACTTCGGCTTCTTCTAGAATGGTAGGCTCTACTATTTCAGGAGACTCGTGTAAACACTTCCGGAGGTGAGAAACATGAAAGACGTTGTGAACTCCGGCCAGTTTTTCGGGTAGCTCTAATCTATAGGCCATCTTCCCAACCTTCTCGATGATAGGAAATGGTCCTACAAATCTCGGTGCTAGCTTTCCAGTGGATCCAAAACGAACAACGTTCCTTAGAGGAGATACCTTAAGAAAAACTCTGTCCCCAACCTCAAACTCAAGGTCGGTCCTTCTCTTGTCGGCGTAGGATTTCTGTCTATCTTGGGCCGTCTTCATCCTTCTTCGTATCAAGTCCACTTTTTTTGAAGTTTCTCTGATCATGTCTGGACCAAGAATAACCTTATCTGTAGACTCCCACCAACAAGTTGGTGACTTGCACGGTCTTCCATACAATGCTTCGAAGGGTGTCATGCCTATAGTAGCTTGGAAGCTATTGTTGTAAGCAAACTCCACTAAGGGAAGGTGATCCTCCCATGTCCCTCCAAAGTCAAGAACACAAAGTCTCAAAAGATCCTCTAAAACTCTATTCACCATTTCCGTCTGGCCATCGGTCTGAGGGTGATAGGCCGTGCTTAAACATAACTGAGTGCCTACAGCTTCTTGCAAATTTCGCCAAAACTCGCTTGTGAAGATAGGGTCTCGGTCACTAACAATGCTGGAGGGTATCCCATGGAGTCGAACTATCTCCTTGATGTAAAGAGACGCTAGGGATGAGGCGGTCCTTCTACTCTTGACAGGTAAAAAGTGGGCGCTCTTTGTAAGCCTATCCACTATTACCCAAATGCTAGTATTGCCCCTTCTCGACCTGGGCATCCCATCAACGAAGTCCATTGAAATGCTATCCCACTTCCACTGTGGGACCTCTAGGGGATGAAGCAGTCCTCCAGGCCTTTTCTGTTCTGCTTTAACTTGTTGGCATACCATACACTTAGAAACGAAATCTGCCACGTCCTTCTTCATGCCGTTCCAAAAGAAAACTCTTTTCATGTCCTTGTACATTTTGTCTCCGCCTGGGTGTATTGTCATCTTGGAACGATGTGCTTCCTCGAGAACCTTCTTTATCAACTCCCTTGCTTGTGGAACGCATAGTCTTCCGTCGCGTCTCAGCCAGCCTTTATCATCGATAGAGTATCTACTGAGGTGACTAGAAGTCTCACCCCAAATTAGCTTATCAACTACTTCAACTAGCTGAGGGTCCTCACGTTGTGTCGTCCCTATTGTGTCCAAAAAAGTAGGGCGCACCTCAAGAGATGCTAACAAACCCGATACGAAATCAGAGGAGGGCCTAAAGTTAAAACTGGCTATATACTCTAGGCTTTGCCTTTCTACAAAGAGTGGCTTAGGGTCAGTTTCTTTCAACTCAAGGCGTCTGCCACCACATTGCCCTTGCCCGGAGTATAGGAAATCTCGAAGTCATACGAGGCAAGAAACTCCATCCATCTCTGTTGCCTCAAGTTTAGATCTTTCTGCGAGAAAAGATATTTCAACGATTTATGGTCAGTGTAAAGTTCGAACTTCTCACCTAGGAGATAATGGCGCCAAGACTTAAGTGCAAAGACGATGGCGGCTAACTCAAGATCATGGGTCGGGTAGTTCTTTTCATGAACTTTCAATTGCCTTCCACCATAAGCTACTACCCTTCCTTCTTGCATCAAGACAGCGCCTAGCCCTGTCCCACATGCATCTGTATAAACTGTGAACATCTTGCTTCCGTCTGGCAGAGTCAGGACTGGGGCTGTTGTAAGAGCCCTTTTTAGGCGTTGGAAAGCCAACTCGCAATCCAAGTCCCAATTGAACACTAGATTCTTCTTTGTCAGCCTTGTGAGTGGAGCTGAGATTTTTGCAAAATCCCTTATGAACTTCCGGTAGAAACCTGCTAGTCCTAGAAAATTTCGGACCTCAGTTGCATTCTTTGGTGCATTCCAGTCTTGCACCGCAACTACCTTCGCGGGGTCTACGGCCAGCCCTTCTTTAGATACTACATGGTCAGGAAACCTTACTTCTTCTCTCCAAAAGTGGCATTTTGAAAATTTTGCCTTTAGCTGATGTGCTCGGAGAGTATCCATGATTTCCTTCAGATGTTGAGCATGCTCCTCCTCACTCTTTGAAAAGATCAAGATATTGTCTACGAAGACAACCACAAACTTGTTGAGGAATTCTCTGAACACTCTGCTCATTAGGTCCACGAAATAAGCGGGTGCATTTGTCAGGCCGAAAGGCATGACAAGCCACTCAAAGAAACCGTCTGGGGTTCTGAACGCCGTTTTATCAATACTATCTTCAACCACTCTTAGCTGATGAAACCCAGTTGCTAGATCAAGTTGGGAGAAAACCGACGTGCCTACAAGCTGATCAAACAAATCGTCGATTCGTGGAAGAGGGTGCCTATTTTTCTTGGTCAACTTGTTTAACTCCCTATAGTCAACACAGAGGCGAAGCGAACCGTCTGCTTTGGTTGCGAACACCACTGGAGCACCCCATTCTGAAATGCTCCTTCTAATGAACCCCTTTTCTAGAAGCTCTTTAACCTGCTTACTGAGCTCCTTTCTCTCTTTTGGAGCCATATGTCTGACAGGTAAAGCGACGGGTTTTGCATTATCTACAAGATAGATACGGAAGTCTATTTCCCGCTTCGGAGGTAAGCCTTTCACGTCCTCGAAGACATCCGGATATTCCCGGACTACTCTAACTGACTGCAAATTCTCGTCAGAAGCATCAAGCGACTCTAGATAACTAAGCATAACAACATTCAAAGGGTTACAGGAAATTTCTAGAGTGTTACCAAGCCGAGTCAAGAGTCTAACAACTCTTTTCTCACAATCAAGAATGGCACCGTTGCTAGATAACCAGTCCATGCCTAAGATCAAACCATATCCCGAGAAGCCTACAAACAAAGGCATTACAACTAAACTCAACACTGAGAATAGAGATTTTCAAACCCATACAAACCATTGACAAGTAAGCGGAGCCCCCAATTGGATTTGAAACTACTAAGGGATCCTCAACCATACTAGTGTCTAAATGCAGAGATTCTACTAACTCAGATGAAATAAAGGAGTGTGATGCACCAGAGTCAAAAAGTGTGCGAACTGGATGATCATAAAGATAGACTACACTTTCTACAAAAATATTACTACCTCGTTCCTGTGGAGGTGCTGTCAGAGCATGAACATGACCCCCTGAAGTAGATCCAACTTTCTGTCTCTGTCCTTTCTTCTTTGGGCAGTCCTTAGCTTGGTGCCCAGTCTCCCCGCAATTGAAGAAACCACCCATCTTTACCTTCTTCTTCCGACAGTCTTTCTCTATATGCCCAACTATGCCACAGAAATGGCACTTTCTCTTTTCACGGGACTTCTTGTTCTTTACTCCTTTCTTAAAGTCTATCTTCTTAGCCTGTAAACCTTCTTTCTTTTCCTCAGCCTTAGTCTCCTTCTTGCCGTGGTCTTCCTCATGTAGCAACGCCATGTCCACCAAGCTTTCATAAGTCGCTCCCGTGGACACATGGTCATGGCAAGGCTGTGTATAGGCTCATTCAGACCTTTGACCAAGTGAAGCGCCTTCTTGTGTTGGGTATTTACTAAGTCCAGCCCAAATCTGGCCAACTGATTAAACTGATTGACGTACTCCCTGACCGTCATGCTTCCCTGTTTAAGATTCAAGATCTTCTCTATTTGCAGGCTCCTTTCAGCTTGGGAGAGAAATTTCACTTCGAACCTTGTCCTAAAATCATCCCAAGTTTCTACTGCCCTTTGAGCATTAGTGATCTCCCACCAATAGGAAGCTTCATCTTTGAGCAACCACACTGCTAGCTGTATCTTTTGCCTATCATCAACTCCGAAGATGTCAAACAGATCCTTGGTCTCCTTTAGCCAATTTCTTGCTCCTGCAAAGGGTTCAGTTCCATGGAAGTCTTTCCCATCCATAGACTTGAAGTCTCTACATGTTTTGGCAAAAGCATTTCCAAGGGGAGGAGCAGGAGGAGGAGGAACTGGTGCTACTGGGGGAGGAAGGATATCTGCCGGGCCCGCACCATTTGTGGCCCTAGCTTCTAAGAACCTCCTAAACCAACCGGGTATCGGTACTCCTTCAGGAATGTTAAGGTCTCCAGACATGCTGAAACAGAAAGGAAAGATTCAAAACGAAGGACAGAGGGAGATAGTACACATGGCTTTGGGGGATCATGCCTTTTAAAATATAACACTTTTTCTAAAAAAATGCTTCTTTAAACTTTCTTTTGAAAATAATATCAAAAACTTTATCTTATCTAGTAAACCTATGCTCTGATACCAAGTGAAACACCCCACCTCCGTTAGGGTCACTCACAAAGGGAATGCCCTAATTTTGGTGGAGGTTTATAAGTATAAGTCACAGATACACAAGACAGATATAAATACACATATTTTTAAACAGCGGAAACAACAACAACTTTATTTCATCAAAATACGTGTTACACAAACCATACCATAATTGTCTTACAATACTTCCAAAAACATTACATTTCCATAACTGTCTTGATTATCAAAGAAGCATAAAACATAAAATAAAGCAATAAAATCCCCATAATGATATCCAAAGCCATGATCCAAGCCAAAGAGATCCAAACCGTACATCTACTGTCTTCAAGCTTGCAAAAGAGTCTGACTAAGCTGATTTGTTTCCTCCCTGTGGACATAGGGGGGAAACGAAAGAAAAGAAGACGAAAAGAAAAACGGAGTCAGACATAATGCCTGAGTAAATCTAGTGACTTTTCAGTATGTGAATAAGAAAAGGATATGATAGACATAAACTGAAAACAGGATAGTATCATAACTAAGGGAGTGTAGTCTAGAATCGAATATACTATCGACCACACTATATCTCTGCATTTACTAGAATTACTCTAACCGGCACCCCATGCTGAGGGTGAAGTGATCCTTTTTGTTTTCTAAAGATCGGCTCCTACTCGTACGTGTGTCTTACGGCTACCCCAAGAAGTGTAGATACCTATGTTGGTCCCACCATGGGGTGTATCAAGGCCCATGGTGGCGGCCCCGACACAATTACTAGAAGACATAGGTTATACTACTGGTGCCCCCAGTGCCCTGCTTGTCTGCTCCGGAGTGCGTGCACGACCGCACACCGTTAGACCTACACTGTGCACCTAACATTGCCGTTATTTGACCGCTTACAATCAACCCAGTAATCGTGCTCCACCCTGCCTAGTTTCAGGGTACCGTTGATAACTAAATTGGGTTACTGCTGAAACGGGTCCCTACGTTACTAGGGTTTTCTAGTCAAACATGTTAAGTGGTTAAGTGTATGTATATACCTAACCCCCACCCATCAATATTTGTTAACATGTTGAATCTTGGTTAAGTGTTTTCAGTTGACTTAACCCTACTACATGTCCTTAGCCTCTTTGTAACACCCCACCTCCGCCAGGGTCACTCACAAGGGAATGCACTAGCTTTGGTGGGGCGTTGTCAAGGTAAACATGCACAGAAATATTACAAAACAGAACATATAAAACAGCGGAAGAAAAACCAAATTTCATTACCTCATAAAATTACAAGGTCTAAAGCATTTTTACATCAAAATGCCTTTAAAAGCCATTACATTGGAAACCTGTCTTGCAATAGTTAAAGAAGCAAAAAACCACGGTCATAAAATATTCCCCAAGTAAAACGGTAAAGCAGCCATAGCCAAGAAAAATCCAAGCCATACAGGATGACCTTGAAGCAGAAGAAGTCCGAGCTAAATAACAGTATTTCCTCCCTGAAAACCTGGGGGGGGGAACGGTAGACAAAGAGACGAAAGAAAACGGGGTCAGTCATAAAGACTGGTAAGTCCTATCTACTTCCAGTATAAAAACAGGTAAAGATAACATGACATGCATAAACTGAAAGTAAACATAAGGATGATGACAAGATAAACAAGCTAAACTAAGGTAACAGGATGAACTACTGTATCAAGATAAACTACGGTCACTATGAATCAAGTATAACATCCCAAGGTTCTATCGAGTATAACATCCCAAGGTTCTATCGAGTATAACATCCCAAGGTTCTATCGAGCATAACATCCCAAGGTCTTATCAAGTATATTTGCCCTGCACCTTCCGTACTAGTATCCCAACCCGTGTCATGTGTTAGCTACAGAATGTCCCTTGCATCATGTCATGAAATGGTCCATGTCAACCTAATGTAGGTTTTCCCAACTCGTATATTTCTTTCCATGTATATGTTTAGTCCTTTGCCGTAAATCCTACGGGCTTACTCACGTAGTTCTATACTACTTCAACGTAGTTTCATTATCCTTGAAATCGTTTTGGACTGTCACCCTTGATCTAGCTGTATTTTCTTACCATGAATTCTCGAATGTTCGGCTAGGATTTATGCCACCTAGGACCACTAGGGATTACGCTACCTACTAAACGTTTTCGTAACTCGGTTGGGGTTTTAGCCACCTAGGACCGCTAGGGATTACGCTACTTACTAAATGTTTTCGAAACTCGGTTTTGGGTTTTAGCCACCTAGGACCGCTAGGGATTACGCTACCCATCCACCACGCCCTTTTTCCCACGTGTGTATCGTGAATCGTTTTTCCATGTCTAGGTGCACATGTATCTCAATGTGCCATCTGAGTCCCGTGCCGGGGCAAATCAAGAAATACAGGACTCGGTCGGGAGATTTAGGTTATCCGCCAATGCAGATATCAAGGTCTGTTTTTACACCGGTGGTTATGGTCCCACGTGACCCCTCCCTCAACTACTGAAAGGCAATCCAAGAAAATCATGCATGAGAACTATACTCCGGCCACCTATGCCCCACTTTCCTATTGGCCCTCCTCACCCATAACTAGATAGCAAGTATATGGTCTGTTGGGAGTTCTCTGCCTTTCCGCATACGTACACGATTGACTAAAGATGGTAGGTAGTCGACGACGTGCTATCACAGGGCTAAACTAGATATCGCCGACTCCACGCTAATCCACCCAAGTATTTAGGTTGCTCGCACAGCAACCAAGGCATACCCTTGGTTCTTCTACCGCATACCTTAACCTCTGTGAGCCCAGGAGGATCATCTGCAACTTCACAGAGGGATACCAAGAGTACCCTCATGTCCCCTGAAGCTACCGCCTCGTCACCCAGTTCGCTGGAGCCTTTATCTAAGTCAGATAAACATTCGCTCCTCCTCGTGTGTTCGTTTTAAACAATGACCTACCGTATCAGGTTACTCATCTATCTGTGAACTGGTCCAATTGTCTTGACTAAGAATTATTACTTAGTTATCCTTAACTAAGGTTTATCACTTAGTTTCCCTTCCCGTTATCCTTATTAACTACGATTTTCCACTTAGTCCCCTGAACTAGGGTTTTGTCTAATGGGTTAAGTGTTGTCATTCGAGTTCATGACTTACCCCGCCTACGAATCATGTCAAAATTGGCTAAGTATTCAAGTTCAAGGCTTAGCCCTACAAACCATGTATCAAGTTGGTTAAGTATATCAAGACGTTCATGACTTAACCCTAGATTATCGTGTCAGATTGGTTAAGTATGGATTAACTTAACCCTATCAAATCATCACGTCGGATTGGTTAAGTGTAAGTTAACTTAACCCCATCAAATTACCGAGTCGGATTGGTTAAGTGTAGGTTAACTTAACCCCATCCACTAGTCGTTTTTATAATGGTTAAGTATCATTCTTGTGGGTTTACTTAACTCTACCACGCATCGCGTTATCCCAGTCGGGTGTTATCAACCCATTTAGGTTAAACTAACCCATCCGCTAATCATGTTATATGGTTAAGTTCTTAAATAATCAAGTCCGGTCTTACTTAACCTACCCATTCATGTAATATCGGTTAAGTGCCATTAGTCAAACTAACTTAACCTTATCATGTGGCATTAAGTAAATTAATGCACCCCAACCTCTCACATTAGACTTTGTTGTGGTTATTGGTTACGACGGGCGGGTCCGGGCAGCTTTACACCACAACCTAGTCTAACCTCGGGTTTTGAGCGTGATATGACCAACTTCTCACACTGGGTCTTATTGTCTGTAGCTACTGGATTTGCCGGGCGGTTCCGGGCTAATTTATGCTACAAACTCAACCCAACCTCGAGTTGGCCACTTTCATGTTTTCCTACTTATCATGTTCATGTCAAATTTAGGCTACGACAAATTCCACGTTTTACACTTGTGCCCATTGTCCCATTACTTAATTCATGTTAAATTTCATAGCCCATCTCACGTTTGCCTAAACTACCCAAGACGTATTCCCAACGCAAGTGAAAGCGAGTCAACATAGTAGGAATAATATGACAACATATTGGCCTCAAATCATGTATGATAGCATAAATGGATTGGCCTCAAACATGTATGATAGCATAAAAGGATTGGCTTCAAGCATGTATAATGGCATAACAATAGGTTTATCATCATGGGCATGTAAATGGTCATGAGAGGTTTAGGTTCTTTTACATGCATAAGCCCCAAGTCAAGTTCATATGAATGTTCCACAAGCCAAATGGTTCTAAGGGTTCATGCCAACATTCCATAAGTAAAAATTCAATCTTGCATGATAAACTAAGTCAAACACAACATGAGTGGCATGATTTAATCACTAAGAAATAGCCCAAAGTCATAGGTTCAAGAGAGAGGCAAGACTAGATTCACATAGACTAACATACTTAGGTTTCATCTCATTTTATTCCATGTCAACATTAGAACTACCGTTTAGATCTAAAAGTAGCTAGAACTTACAAAGCGTGGCTAGAGATTTATGAGCAAACATTTGTCGTAGAACGATGTAGGAATGATGCTCTACTTCCTTGATTTGATGTAGAAAGCTTGATCCTTTGTCTTGAATCAAGTTTGTATGCTTAAGCCCTTGAAGTTGAAGATGGAGGCCATGATCAAGAGACATTTGGGCAGCACTTAGTTGTTAGGACGGTTTTGAGTGAATTAGGCTAGGTCTTAGGGTGTTTTTATACGAGTTAGGACTAGTTTAGGCCCTTAGATTAACCCTAGTTTAGATCTGGACCACTGAAAATCGTCACAGGCAAACCAACCAGACCACACAAGCAAGCAGGAGCACCAGGCCAACCTGGCCCGACCGGGGAGGTCGACCCCAGGTCGACACCCAGGTCGACTGCCCAGTCGACCTGGTCCTGGGGAGGTCGACTACCCAGTCGACTCCCCAGTCGACCTGGGTCCTGGGCGGGAAATTTTCCCGCCCAGTCTGTTTGGGCCTAAATTCAAAATTCGAATTTGTATTTGAACTATTTTCGTTTTCTAATTTTTCGTGAAACTTTTAGAGGCCATATCTCGGTCATACGGACTCCGATTTACAAAATTTCGGTCTCTTTTTCAAGCAGAATTTCGAGAAGAACGCAACGGCGCAACCCGTTTCTCTTGATTCTTATTTTATAATTTCATTATGCCCTGATTTCTTGTTTTAACATGTTATAAAATTCGGGTTGTTACACTCTTGGAGCACCGACCACTCACATTAGACAGATATCACTACGGTTACTGGATGTGCCGGTTGGTTCCGGGCAAGTTTACACTGTAGTTCAGTCTAACCTCGGGTCTTTATTGGGCTCAATGTTTAACCACCCAAATTGGATAGGTATTGTTGTGACTGCTGGACAGTCGGGCGGGTCCGGGCAGGTTTATGTCACAACTCAATCCAACATCGGGTCAAACATGTCGTCTTTTCTAGATTTACATTATTTATGCAAACGTCATGTCGTCTTTTAATTTGGGTATAACAATTTATACCGCTAAAATATCACATTCGTTGGCACGCGCCAAACATGCCAACATATTTATTGTATCATGTTTTACACCCAACGCTATTACCCCCGTTTGTACGTACTAATGTTGGGCTCGACACAATTCAGCCCAACTTGATAAACGTGAGAAAAGGGGAAATCCAGAACATATAATATTTCTATGATACATAGAAGGTGTAGCGCATGAACTTGCAAATTGGCGTTAACATAAACATTGGATCATGTGAACTTGCATTCAAAATTGGTATACAACTAAATGGGTGTCACATAGGATGGCATATGTAGATTTATACAAACTTGGGTTTTAACATATTAACTTGGCATAATGTCGAACACAAAACTAGCATGTTGTAAATTAACCCAAAAATGTACAAATCTAATATATAGTCTATTTCCATATGAACTTGCATAGTTTATGTAACCCAAACTGCATTTAACATAGTTCTAATCATACTTGTAATGGATCTAAGATGTATACATAAGTTTTGAGTCATGTAGGCATAAATGATCTCAGATCTAGGATACGTTTACATAAGTATATGGCCCATGATATCAACATAAACATAAAGGGGATATTAACATAAACATAAGAGGGATCTAATCATAGATTTTGCCACAAACTTGCAATTGCAATTACTTTCATATACAATCGTATAATAAACTTGCATCGACCCATTTATGCCACTAATCAATACACATAATCACGATAGAAACATCACAATACACAAGATCTACATCATTATACAACAACAATACAATTCGATTCTCAATTACATCGTATCACATCATAATTTTATTCAGATTTTGAAAGACCACTATACTTACAACGTGTGACGAGATCTTGTTTTCTGATTTCGGTTTTCTGAATTTGGAGGTGCTCTCCTTTGTGTAGCAATTTGTTGGTTGATTGATTTGATTAGACTTTAATTTGCTTCTTAGTTTGATTCTTGGCGGCTACGATCAACTCCTTCCTGGCAGCATGACGACTCCTCTCTTATTTTCTTATGTGAATTAGTTGAGTCTTAGTGTGTATTTATAGAGTTTTCAAGTTAATTTGAGCCGTCAGATGCAAACAGGGAGGGAAATCAGACCGTACAGCACACCAAAAGTCGAACCAGGGTCAGACCCACCTGGTCAGGCCGACCGGGCAAGTCGACCTACAGGTCGACACCCAAGTCGACTGCGCAGTCGACTTGGGGGGGGGGGGCAGGTCGACTGCCCAGTCGACACTAGTGTCGACCTGGTCACTGGGCGGGAATTTTCCAGCCCATCCCCGTTTGAACTCGAATTCGAATTTTAAAACCTGTTCTGAGCTGTTTTTGAATTTCAAATTTATTCTGAAACTTACGGAGATCATAACTCCTTCATACGGAGTCCGTTTCACGCAAAATCGGACTCTATCTCAACCAGAATTCCGAACGCAATGGCGTAAGCCGTTTCCCTTAATTCTTTCATTAGAATTAATTATATTTTTAAATTTATGAATTTCACTGTTATAGAATATATGGGGTGTTACAACTAAGAAGACCAAACCTGCTGTTCAGAAACCGAACCATAAATCATTTAAGAATCAGAACAGGCGCAACAAACAGAAAATATGCAAGGTAACCCAAAAGGACAGCAGAAACCAACCCAAATGAATGATTCTGGACAGTTGTTTCTATGTTACAACTGTGGAAAACCAGGTCATATGGCATGTAAGTGTCGGAACAGGCCAAGGTTTGCACCGCAGGCTAACCTGACTAAGGAGCCTCTTACAGTTATGATTACTGAGATTCACCTCGTTGGTGGATCAGAGGGTTGGTGGGTAGACACTGGTGCTTCTCGCTATGTCTTTCATGATCGTGACTTGTTCACTACATACACGGCTGTTGATAATCAGAAAGTGTTGTTGGGAGATTCTCACACCACTAAAGTTGCAGGGATTGGCAAAGTGGAAATCAAGTTTACCTCTGGAAAGACTGTAATTCTGAAAGATGTTATGCATACTCCAAAGATAAGGAAGAATCTGGTTTCTGGATTTCTCCTTAATAAGGCTGGCTTTACTCAAGTTATTAGGGCTGATTTGTATACCTTAACATATAAGGGAACTTTTAGGGGAAAGGGTTATGCTTAGGAGGGTATGTTTAAATTGAATGTTGAAACTAATAAAGTGACTACTTCTGCTTATATGTTGTGTGATTTTAATATTTGGCACTCTAAATTATGTCATGTTAATAAACGAATAATTCATAACATGAGCACCCTAGATATGATTCCTAAAATGACAAAATCTGAACCTGATAAATGTGAATTATGTACATAAGCTAAAATCCCAAAGAAACCTCATAAATCTATTGATAGAGTTTTTGAACTTTTAGACTTTATTCATTCTGATATATGTGAGCTTGATGGCACTTTGGCTAGACATGGACATCGTTACTTTATCACTTTTATTGATGACTTCTCAGATTTCACCTATGTATATCTTATGAAAAATAAAAGCAATACATTTGACATGTTTAAAACATTCAAAACTAAATTTGAGAATCAAGCAAATAGGAAAATTAAGAGACTTCGTAGTGATAAAGGAACAGAATATGAATCTACTTCAATTCTTGATTTCTATAAACTACATGGTATAGTACATGAGAGAACTGCACCCTATTCTCCTGAAACGAACGATAAAGCTGAAAGGAAAAATAGGACCTTTACAGAATTAGTAGTTGCCATTCTACTAAATTATGGTGCAACAAAACATTCATTGGGGGAAATTTTATTGACTATATGCTATGTTCTGAATAGGATCCCCAAATCTAATAATAAAATTTCACCTTGTGAAATTTTAAAGAATCATAAACACAATGTCTCATACTTTATAACTTGGGGTTGTTTAGCATTTGTTCGCATTCCAGACCCTAAGAGAATAAAATTTTCAAGTAGATCATATGAATGTGAATTTATAGGCTATGTTATTAATAGCAATTCATAAAGATTTTATGACCTAAATGCAATAATATAATTGAATCAAATGATGCCGATTTTTATGAAACAAAATTTCCTTTTAAATTAAGGAATAGTGCAGGCACTTTAAGTATGCCTATTAGAACAGAACTTAATGAAAATTCTAAAGCTGAACCTAGAAGAAGTAAAAGAGCAAGAAACATAAAAGACTTTGGGTCGGATTTTTGTGTTGTTACTATAGAGGAAGAACCCTTAAACCTCCAAGAGGCCTTATCTTCTTTAGATGCCGATTTTTGGCAAGTGGCTATAAATGATGAGATGGATTCTCTGGAATCCAATAAGACTTGGCATTTGGTATATTTACCCCCTAGTTGTAAATCTATAGGCTGCAAATGGGTGCTTAAAAAGAAATTAAAACCTGATGGCACTATTGATAAATATAAAGCACCACTTGTAGCTAAAGGTTTTAAACAAAAAGAAAATATAGCTTTCTTCAACCTTTTTCACCTGTAACTAGAATAACATCCATTCGGGTATTAATCTCACTTGCTTCCATTCATAATTTACTTATACACCAAATGGATGTTAAAACTTCCTTTTCAAACGGTGAATTAGACGAAGAAATTTATATGGACCAGACTGAAGGATTTGTAGTACATGGTCAAGAACATAAAGTATGCAAATTAGATAAATCAATATATGGTTTAAAACAAGCACCTAAACAATGGCATGAAAAAATTGATAACTTAATCATTTCACATGGTTTTAAAGTTAATGAAAGTGACAAATGCATTTATTACAAATTTGAGAATGGCATTTGCACTATTATGCCTTTATGTAGATGACCTTCTCATCTTTGGGTCAAACATTCATGCCATAAACTCAGTCAAATCCTTACTAAGTGCCAATTTTGATATGAAAGATCTAGATGAGGTGAGTGTAATCCTTGGTATTAAAATTACTAGGTCAGAAAAGGGACTTTCTTTGGATCAATCTCATTACATTGAGAAGATACTAAAGAAATACAATTACTTTGACTGTAAACCTGCATGTACGCCATATGATCCAAGTGTAAAGATATTTAAGAACACTGGTGAAGGTGTAAGACAGTCTCATTATGCGAGCATCACTGGCAGCCTTCGCTATGCCACTGACTGTACTGGACCCGACATCGCCTATGTCATGGGATTATTGTACATGTTTACTAGTAGACCTAGTATAGAGCACTGACATGCTATTGAAAGGGTTATGAGATACCTTAAACGAACTATGAACCTTGGATTACATTATGAAAGGTTTCTAGCTGTACTTGAAGGATATTCTGATGCAAACTGGAATACCTTATCTGATGATTCTAAAGAGACCGGTGGCTACATATTTAGCATTGCTGGAGGAGCTATTTCTTGGAAATCCAAGAAACAAACTATTTTGGCTCAGTCTACTATGGAGTCTGAGACGATAGCACTAGCCACAGCTAGTGAAGAAGCAGAGTATTTGAGAAATCTGCTAGATGAGATTCACTTATGGGAAAAACCGATACCAGCTGTGTTGATACATTGCGGTAGTACCGCGACTATTGCAAAAGTTTAGAACCGTTATTATAATGGTAAGAGACGACAAATACATCATAAGCACAGCACTGTTAGAGAACTACTTCCTACAAGTACCGCTAGAGTTGATTATGTACGTAGTGATGATAATTTGTCAGATCCTTTGACGAAAGGACTGTCCAGGGAGAAATTCCTTAATTCGTCTAAAAGAATATGACTATTGCCCTTAAATTGTTGAGTCACGCACAATGGTAACCCGACCTAAATGACTGGAGATTGAAAGAACTAGGTTCAATGGGTAAAAACAAGTTGTGTAGTGATATGAGTTGAACATGCTGTTTAATAAACCAAGAAGCATGTATTCCTGAAGTGATTAGAGGATGAGTTAATAGAAACTCTTAATGAGATATATACTCTATTTGGAGTGGAGTACCTACCTTCAGGAGTGCACTTGATAGACTCACCTTTGCGAATGTGTAAATGTGGCCATTTCCTATGGAGTTTTGGGCAGAACTTCTTGAGTGTTCATTAAACTAGGATAGATGTGCATGACAATAAATGCATAAGCTTATTTGATTGCACTATAGAAAAGGTTGTGTGTGGTTTGATGTCAGGAATAGAGTTCAAGACTACGTGCCACTCTAGTAAAAACTGAATCTTATTCACTATGCAAAGGTTCAAGTCGGATGACATCTTTGTTTATGCACAATCTTATGTTTTTAGAAACTGCTCAAAAATATTTTTAAAAATTCAAGTGGGGGATTGTTGAAAATGTTTTTATAAACATAAGGTGAATTATTAAAAATGTGGGAATGAGTGTATGAATGGCTCCTATATGTGAATAGTCCCACATCATGGGACTATATGGAAGAAGCAAGTATTTATACTTGTTTCTAAGAAGTCATGTTGGGGCCTTGGGGCTCCCAATACATGCTTTGTTGTGATGAGGGAGACCATCCATCTTGACCACCACACACGCGCGCGACCGACCGACTCGACTCAACCTAGCCCGGCACGGTCCGGTTCGGTTTGGTTTGGGCTTGAGCCTTGAGTTTGTGGTGTAGACACTTATATTTTTAGACCAGAAAACATTGCATTTTTTGAACCGTTTTTTTATGAGAAAAAATTCTCCACCGATAATTTTTTGAGCAATGGTAAACTCTTGTCCCGTAATTTCAGCAGATCGGATTTTTTTCTCCCACTACTCAGTAAAATGCTAATTCCCGTCTATATATAGTCTTTAGCTATAGACGAGAATAGATGCCGAATTACATATTCTCTTCTTGCCTCCACCGTTAAAATCTTCTTTCAGAAATTTTTGAGAAGTGTTAATTTTCGAAATTGCAAATCTGCACTGATTTGTTGTGCAAACAAATCAGTTATTGTTTTTCAGAGGTTGTTTTATCCTAGAGACAGCGGCGAAAGTACGAACTGGTTTGCACCTCTGACCAGTTCGCCGAATCGTCTTCAAGAAAGCGACGAAGTACGTGACTCGGCCATTGTTTTCCAACAAAAATATATTTAGTTAATATATCAGAGTACAACCATTAAGAAAGCAACCCAATTCTCACAGAAGATAATATACATGAAGACATTAACAAGCCTAAGATTGAATCAGCCCAATTCATTATTTCAATGCCGCCAAAGCACATTATTGCTTTATTTACATTTTGTACCAGTAACGTCTACGTTACTCCTTATAAATACATCATCTTTGTGCATTGTAACATAACTTTAGACAATAACATGCAACAACATGCACTAGATATTGTATGTACGAGTGAAACAAATTAAGTTATATTGAAGAAGTGTCTGCCAAAAAGACCAGGTTGAATGCTATGTAATAGAATTGTTAATGCCAACAAAACTAAAATGTTGTGTACATCATCAAGCACCTCAAGGCTCGTTGTGAAAATAAGAGCAACCTTATCTTGAAGAGCAATCACCAATATGAAGAAGAAGAATACACCAATTATGGTAGAATTCAGGACATAGACATTCGTAGGTAATACTACATTTTTTTCATTTCCAGCACTAGATTCATTTGCAACTAGCACAAGCGAGGGCAATTAGATGATTAATTAATAGGCTGATGATGATGCATTTATACCTTTTTCTTGAATCTAATCCATTATATGCAAATAGTGAAATAAATTCGGACTCATATCTTTGTATTAAGTTAATAAAAGTAAAAGAATCCTGGAACATGTAAATGGTAGGTTATTAGTTGGTCATGCTTGCTTGCTACCTCTAATCGCAAACAAAAAAGAAATTTGTGTAAGAAATGTGTATATTAGCATTCAACAACTCTTTGAATTACAGGATAACAAAGCAATTATAAAAAAGAAGAATCATCGAGAACTTCATCTATTAACATATTTGAACTGATGCTACTATAGCCCCCCTTTGTCCATTGTGCATTAAAACAAATAATACAGCCGGTTATTGTACATAACACTACGAAGCCACATAAACGAATTTCTAAAATGTTAATATTAGATACATTTTAATTGAAAATATACCCTCGATAAACTGTCGACATATAATCAATAAAAACATTTTAATTAGACAATAACATGCAGTCGAAAATTTGTGCAAAAGCACGTAAACAATTGAATTTTAGTTTTGAGTATGGATAATTATAAGGAGATGAATATGAAACTAGAACGAAAAATCTGTTGCGTTCATAATGTGTGAATCTATAAAAATATGACCATACGAATATTTGTAATTTTATAATGATATAGATAAATGTAAATGAATTTAATGAATAATGCCAAATGGAGAATCCAAGATTGATATGGCTTGTAATTTTAAAAGGAAAACAAATATATAAATGGATTAGATTGGGAATAAACTTATAAACCACACAATTGATACTTAAAGTATTGCACTTTAATCCTATAAAAATACTAGAAAACAACCATCATTACCATTTTTGACAACTAGTTCTCTAATTACCAAAAAAAAACATATTTTCATTGCCATATCTTCAGAGATTCACAGCTATTTCAGTGTTGACGTGGGTGAAGCACACATCTAAATTTTATCACAATATATGCGAAGGCACATTTCATACGCAGAAACTACCAAATGATTACATGTATGATAGCATTGAACAACAGTTGGCATTAGTTACATTAGCATAATGTTAACTTCAAGGGAAAATCCACTATATAATACAGCACAAAATTTATATAATAAGAAAGCATTTTCTTTGAACATTGTATGATGTGCAAGGTTGACATGCTATGATCACTACAAGAACATATGGCTGTTCCAACGGCTATTCGCCGTTGGTAGCCGTTGGAATAGAGTTCACGACTTCTGACGGCTTCCATCGGAGGCAACAGAAAGATTCTAACGGCTATTCCAATGGATTCCAACGGATTCCAACAGAAAAAACCGTTAGAAGCTGTTGGAAAACTATGTCCATATTGCCGTTGGAAATACTGGGTATTTTTTTTATATAACAGCAACCAAGCCAGCTTCCGGCCTCCCTGACTCATTTCATTTCAATCCATTTCCATTTTCAATCCATTTCCAACCAATTCCACATATATTCGTCACATATATACCACAAACAACAGAAACAACCAAAATAAATCCCATAAACATCAATATATATAACAAAAACTATCTACACATCCAAAATACCATCCAAGCATGTCTATAAAGAGTACCAATATATACAAACATCGAAAAAACCCTCCAAACATGTCAACAAAGCGTAGCAATATATATAAACCATCGAAACTCAACCAAACTTGTCTGATCATACACAAAACAAAACACAACCCCCAACCGAGCGTCAAAACACATACCTCAAGCTGCATCGTCGCTATGATCTCCAGAAGCACACGACCATGATTATGCACGTACTCTGTAACCTTTTGATTCAGCTGCTCAATCTACATACCCTGCACGCGATTCTGGTCCTACAGCTGCTCAATCAACGCTTGCAACTCCTTAATTTCTTTCTTGTCTTGTGCCTTCTTCTCTTGTCGAACCTGCAAATATATGTATAGAAGAAAACGATCAAAAGATACTCTTGGACAGAAATGAATTGAAATCATAACAAATACAAGGATTATTTACAAAGGGTGGATAAGGCCATTTTTTATAACATGCAGTTTTTATACAAGTAATTATTTGTATAAATAAATTTAGTAAGTAATTTTTATTTACAAGTAATTGTTACAACATAAATTTCATAGTCATTTTAACTGTGCTAATTAACATACAATTTTTATAACATACAAAATGAATTCATAACAAAATCATATTATTGAACATACAATTTTTATAACATACAAAATGAATTAGTAACAAAATCATGTTATTGAACATAAAATTTCATAGTCATTTTAACAATGCTAATTAACATACAATTTTTATATAAGTAATTTGTTATACATACATCATTATTAGTGAACAAAGGCATTTCTAGTAGAAGTAAGTCTTAATAGAGACAATTGTAGACGTAAATATTTAGAATACGATGATTAAGGTTTTTAAGTAGAAGTAATTCTTAACAAATAAGATAACACTTAATAATGTAGATGCAAATAATTTATGCTATTCAAATATATTACCGTCAGGTTACCGAATCTGTATCGCCTGCTCCATTGTGTTTTTCTCATAACAGCATCAAAAAGATTGTCTTCCTCTTCCTACGTCAACTCATCATGGTCCGACTCCTCAAGCGCATGAGCCTGTGCCTCCTGGAACTTTGCCTATAATGCAAAAAACAATTTCATGTGAAAATCAATAAAATGATGATTTTATTTTACATTAACTAATAATTTATAAACTAATCGATTCACGCTTGTAATATTAAAATACACATACATATGCCTTTGTCGCCTTATCATGATCATCCCACTGGTACGTGACGTTGCCGACCTCATCTACCTGCCTCGATGCACGGGTGTGAGTAAAGACATCCATGTATGACACAGAATGTCCATAAAATCGTTACTGTAGTTGGTAATTTGAATAATTCAATTCCACATAGTCAATCACTGAACTAATCAATATACATGTAATAATTAACAAATTTACCAAGTCCCCGCGGTGATGCTGGAAAGACTTGGATTCTCTGTGATGAGTTACTGGATTCTTCTTCCTGTTGGAGGTGTTCCTTTCTGACTCAGCCTGGAAATGTACATTGACAAATTATTTAAAATCGGTAAAAAATATATATATTCATTATAAATTTACCTTGAACTCAGGCGTGTCCCACTATGCAACTGTTAGCCAACTTTTTGGTCTAGTTCCCAAGAGCGCATCAGACACGCTCAACTCAACATACCTCGTGAAGCTGAGGCCGAAAGGGGACGCTCAGGAGTGCAGGAAATAGGATCAAGAAGGTACTACACCGCTTGTAGCCTCATGGCATCTAGAAGACATCCGCAAACCAAGGCCTCAGACCCCGAAGGAGCTACAAGCCTCAGTTACCCAGTTCCGGGAATCCTCGCGCCCCTCGGAAGGACTTCGCGCTAGGCATGATGAGGAATTCGCACCCAGCCGGATGCGAAATTCCACACCCGTGACTGGGTTTGAAATTCCGAACCCAGCGGGTGCGAAGCTTCGTACCAAAACCTGGGCTCGGAATTTCGAACCCATCGGGTGCGACATTTTGCACCCACGCCTGGGTTCAAAATTTCGAACCCGAGCCTGGGTTCGAAATTTCGAGATGCACAGGTGGTGGGTTCGAAATTCTGCAGGTGGCCCCCTATTTCCACCTAATCCTACCTACTCCTACCTACTCCCACTCCTATAAATAGCCCATGGCCTCACACTTCAAAGGGGTTGGATTTTCTTCACTTGAGACCTTCCTAGAGCTCCATGAACTCCATTAATGGCATCTCCTATTTGAGGAAGAAGAAGAATTAAATATTACTTTTCCCCAATACCTAGCATATGGCAATTATAAAAGTGAATGTAATAAGCATGGCTATACCTTGTAATTCTTGAGTGATTAATAAAAGTTCAACATTCTTCCAAAGTGGACATAGGCCTAATCCGTGGTCGAACCACTATAAATTCTCGTGTCATTTACGGCTTTCTCTTACTTAGTCTTGCGACCAAATTAACTATTCCTAGTAATTGGAATCTTTTGTGTTTACGACATTTTTTTCCGTCAACATTTGGTGCTTTCACTGAGAATCAAAATTCAAGATTTGCGTCTTTCTTCCACATTATCATCTCGACTTCGACAAGCTTAAGGTTCTTTGCCCAACCTGCTATCGGGTCCGCTTACGATGGTAAAGAAGTCAAATAACGCAATGGTCGGCTCTTCAGCCATAGCCGAGGCCGTTACTTCCCAACAACCTCAACCGGTAGATGTCCCAGCCCCTAATGAAACCGTCCCTCCTGTGGTGGACCCCGAAGTGCCCGTTACTCAAGATCAAATTCACGCACTTAGTGAAATATATGAAAACGCCGCAGTCAAGCTCAACCAAGCATTAAGGAATAACATTAACCTTACGTGAAAACTTCAAAAAAGTCAATGCGTTGTCATCCAACTTCAACTAACTCGGAACAATGCTCGACCCCGACCAACCGCCTCAGAAACTTCCTCTTCCGAGTCAAGGGGCCCATACCAAAGGAGGAGATTCACCCTCATCATCCATGTCGCCGCTCGTACCAATGCCCTCGATAACAATAACGGTTAAGCCAACGGGAATAGGAATGGCAACGACGACCAAACTACAGTCACATACAGCGAGGAGGCACAGTACCGAGACCGCTCTCGCATGGTTATCAATGACCTGATCGTAAAAACCAACATCTTCCTCGACACAACCCAATTGTCACTAATCAGGGTGAAGGGCCCACTATTCCAACGGTCTGCGCTCCTCCAGAACAGGATCCGCATCCCCCCTTTCCACCTCATCATCCACACCAAGACTGAATCCTAGATGTCGAGGACAGAGAGGAAGACGATCCAGACGTCCATCATAGAAGACGGCCTTGCAACAGAACTCCGGAGCCGTGTCAAAATCTGTAGATCCCAATGGTGGATCCCCATCCAAGTTACCTTCCCGACATGATACGAAGGGTCATGAGGGAAATGCGAGGGGGAGCACACGACGCATAGGAAGCCTACATTAGGCGTAACCCCTTAACGAGAAGAGTAAATGAGGCCGAATGGCCGAGGGACTTTAGCATGCCACAAATGCCAGTCTACTATGGTACCGCTGATCCTTGTGCCTTCTTGAATCGCTAGAATGGAAAATGGACTCGAGCCGGGTGACGATCCAGCCAAATGTAAATGCTTCCCGGTCTTCCTGTTTGGTACCGCTTTACTTTGGTTCTCGCTCCTCTCTCTCGATTCCATCAACAACTTCGGGCAACTAGCAACAGAGCTGGTTAAGCAATTCAGGGTGCACATTCCAACTCCAAGGAATGCCCTCACTTTATCCAACCTATACCAGGGGCCCGCCGAGTTACTTAGAAGCTACCTTTCCCGGTTCAACACAACTCTCGCTGAGGTCGAGGATCCAGATCCTCGCACCATACTCTTTTGACTAGCGAAAAGTGTCCTCCCTACTCCAGAGTTTGGGGAATGGATCGATCGAAAATAGCCCAAGAGCCTCGACGCCTTCTATGAGAAGGAAGATCAATACTTGTGCAAACAAGGGGCAAGACGGAATCGCCTCTCCGCCACAAGTCATCCCAATGATCCCCAAGCGGATAGGCCAATAACCACTTTAGAAATAGGCAAGACCGGGTGCCCTTTGACCAAAACAGGGGCAGGTCCCCAAAGGCAAAAACCAAACAATGGCAGGCCAGATGGACAAAACAACGGGCAAGCCCCAGCTGAATTAAGAAAGCCCGGCCCTCGCCAAGCTTTCGAGACCCACACCCTATTGAATGAAGACATAGAGACAATCTACTTGGAAACGTGTAACACCTTGCCATATAAGAAGCCGTGCGTTAGAGAATCAACTGACCGCGAGAAGAACACCAAGAGGTATTGTCGGTACCATGACGTGTACGGGCACGACACCAATGAATGCCGCCAACTTAGGGAAGCAATCGAGAAACTTATCTGTGAGAAACGGCTCAAGCAATATGCCTAAGAGCCCTTTCCCCCTGAAGCAAACTCGCATCCTCCAGTGCCAGCTCCACAGACAGCCACCAAGGGAGCTCCGAGACCATCTAACCCAAGAAGAGGAATCGTGATCAACACCATATGTGGCGGACCCTACCCCACACATGACATCTTTCGAAAAATGGAGGAGTATGTGAGCTCCATAAAATATGCTACTTACGAAGTCTGCTCTACTCTCCCTGAGTCCATCCCATCCAAGCTACAAAAGACCATGCGGGACGATATCGTCTTCCGAGAAAGAGAATCGAGGGGGATGGAAATCCTGACCACCGATCCATTAGTCATCACTGCCTAGATCGGTGCCGCTTCCGTTCGAAAGGTTTTAATCGACTCAGGGAGTTCAGTCAGCATCATCTTTTTGGCCGCTTATGACCAGATGAAATTTGGAAACGAATGACTTGATGCCATGTCACGCCGTAATTCATAGCTTCAATGGGGACTCTAGTTCCCCTGTAGGGATGATCGACCTACCTGTGGCACTGGGCGAGGGGGACCGAAGCCGAGTCCGAATTCCCACCTTCAGGGTCATAGACATCGACTCCCCCTACAACGCTTTCCTAGGGCACCACTTTCTCACCCAATTCCGAGTTTACATGGCACCATGATCTCTCCTAATGAAGTTCCCGATGGAAAATGGGATTGGAACCGTTAAGGGCAACCAAGTAAGTGTCAGGGAATGTTACGCAATAGAATGGAAGAACGCTTGAAACAAGGACAAGGGCAAAGCCGTGCCCATGCCTTCTTGTGCCAAGAATGTCTCAGCATAGCAATCAGCGGCGTCTGAGCCTTGGCTCAGGCGCCACTCCTGTCTTTCCGATGACCTCGACTCACAGAAAGACGAAGAGCCGAATACGAGAGGGCTACCCCGGTCGAACCCACAGTGGACGTTCCCGTCAACCTCGACGACCAAACAAGGGTGTTGAAGGTAGCATCAGAACTCCACCCAGCAATTAAAGAAGACCTCATATGCTTCCTAAAAGCCAATTTAGATGTGTTTGCATGGACTCACTTCGACATGAAGGGCATCGACCCCGCAATTGTTTGCCATTCCCTTCGCTTAGATTCCAGAATGCCTCCAATTAAACAAAAGCGCCGCTTTTTAGGGCCCGAGAGGTCCAAGGCCCTCGAAGAAGAGGTAGACCGTCTATTCAACAATAACTTAATTCATAGAGCTGACTATGCCGAATGGGTTTCCAAACCAGTTCTGGTTAAGAAAACCAATGGTAAATGGCTAACATTAATCAACTTCTCCGATCTGAATAAGGCATGCCACAAGGATAGCTTCCCACTCCCGAAGATCGACCAATTAGTCAAGTAGACCGCCAGTTACCAGCTACTATCCTTCATGGATGCCTACTCAGGCTATAACCAGATCCCGATGAGCCTTCGTGACCATGATCATACCTCTTTCATAGCCAACCTCGGGCTCTACTGCCACCGTGTTATGTTCTTCGGCCTCAAAAATGTCAGCGCCACTTACCAATGAATGGTTAACCGACTGTTTAAAAATCAAACTGGAAAGTCCATGGAGGTGTACATAGACGATATGCTGGTAAAATCTAAAAAATCAAGCGATCACGTCCATGACCTCTCCAAAATGTTCGATGTCCTTCGCCAGTACGACATGAAACTCAACCCCCTGAAATGCTCCTTCGGAGTCGCCTCGGGAAAATTCTTGGGTTTCATTGTCAATTCCCGGGGCATCGAAGCTAACCCAGAAAAAATCCAATCTATTCGGGACATCCGAGTCCCCGAGAACACCAAGGATGTCCAAAGTCTGAATGGAAAGGTCGCCGCTCTAAGTCTGTTCATCTCTAAGGCCACCGACAAATGCATCCCCTTCTTCGATTTACTCCAAAAAGGGAAACACAACTTCGAGTGGACCCTTGAATGCGTCTCTGCGTTCAAGGAACTTTTGGATCACTTAGAGCGACCACCTATCCTCTCTAAGCCTATAGACCATGAGGACTAATATATTTACATGGATGTTTCTGCACAGGCAATCAGCTTGGCACTAATACGCCTCGAAGACCGCACTCAACGGCCCATCTATTATATCAGAAAGCGGCTGACGGGGGCAGAGAAGAACTACCCAAAGCTAGAGAAGCTGGCATTCTGCTTATTGATTTCCTCTAGAAAGCTCCGACCATACTTCCAGTCGCATCCCATAGAAGTTTTCACTGACTAGCCACTACGTCTAGTCCTACAGCGACCCAAGGCGTCAGGACGATTATTAAAGTGGAGCATAGAGTTAAGCATGTTCGAGATAAATTTCATCCCCCGACGAGCCATCCTCGGCCAAGCGCTCGCAGATTTCATCGTGGAGTTCACAGCCCCGAGGAGGATACCACAGTGAACGCCGGAACTCCCGACACCAAGTGGAAATTGTTCGTAGACGGCTCCTCTAAGAGAAAATGGTGTGGGGCCGGAGTCGTGCTAATCACCCCTGAAGAACGCCCGATGTATTATGCGTTGAGGCTAAATTTCCTGATACTAACAATGACGCGGAGCACGAGGCCTTAATCGCCAGGCTTAGAATTGCGATCGAACTCAAGATATAGACCGTCCACATCTTCTCCGATTCACAGCTTATCGTCCGACAGGTACTGGGAGAATATCAAGCGAAAGAGGGACGGCTTGCCCAGTACTTGGCCCGGGTTCAGGGGCTACTCGTCTACCTCGAGCATTTCACCATCACCCATATACCACGCAAGCAAAACGAAAAAGCAGATTCACTTGCTAGAATGGCAAGCTTCGAAGATCCGCAACTTAATGGATTCTCCCCGGTTGAAATTCTCAACTCTCCAAGTATCAAGCAAGGGGAGACGAAACAATTATGAGCACCAAACCCATGCCCGAGTCATGGATGACACTGATCAAAAATTACCTGCAGCACGGAATCCTACCAAAGCACCCCAAGGAAAGGTGCGCGCTTACTCGCCGGTCATCCCGTTACCTTCTTATGGACAGGGTACTCTACCATAGAGGTTTTTTCATCCCCTTGCTCCGGTGCACAGCTCACGACGACGCCCTCCAAGTGCTAAGCAGTGTGCAGGAAGGCGAATGTGGCGATCACACTAGGGGGTAGACCCTGGCCAGAAAGTTTCTCAGACATGGTTATTACTGGCCCACACTCTATCATGACGCCGCAGACTACGCTTGCAAGTGCGATAAGTGCCAGCGCCTTCTCCAAGATTCCAAGAGCCCCGCCTACCGAACTATTTCAAATGGTCAGCCTATGGCAGTTCGCCATATGGGGAATCGACATCATCAGTACTCTTCCAATGGCGATAGGTGGGGCACGATACGCCGTCGTCGTAGTAGACTATTTCACCAAGTGGGTAGAAGCTGAAGCTCTTGCCACCATCACTACGGAGAAGATGATCAACTTTGTTGTCCGCAACATCATTACCTGCTATGGAGTGCCTCAAGCTATCATCTCCGACAATGGCACTCAATTTGAGAGCACCGAGTTTAAAGCCTTCTGCCAGCGCCACGGCATTGATAAAAGATTCTCAAAGGTGGCTCATCCTCAAGCCAGTGGGCAAGTCAAGGCAGTGAACAAGGTCATCAAATCCATCATCAAGAAACGTCAGGAAAAGGCTGGGGGCATGCGGGCGGACGAACTTCCTCTAGCTCTATGAGCCTACTGCACCACCCACAAGACAGCCACCGGTCATACTCCTTTCGCCCTCGCATACGGGTCTGAAGCCATCATTCCCATTGAGCTCAAGCTTCAGTCCCATCGAGTCACGTACTTCGATCTAAAGACAAACCAAGATTTACTTTTGGGATCACTCGACTTGCTGGAAGAAAAAAGGAACGAGGCTGATATCAGAGCCGCCGCCCAATGACAGCAAGTGGCCAGATACTTCAATTCCAGGGTCTACCACAAGAGCCTCAACATCGGCGACATCGTCCTTAAGCGGGTTTTTCCCGTGCCAACAGGGCTAGCGCCTCGCTGGGTAGGCCCATACTCCATACATCGAAAACTCAGTGATGGAACCTTCAGGGTCACCATTGTCGATGGAGCCAAACTCCCAAGGGCATGGAATAGCGAACATCTCCGCTGCTACTTTACATAACTCAGTTTACGGTTGTTTATGCTTTTCAAATGATTTTCTATTTTTTCGAGATCCAAAGCATTGTAAAGGCTATTACTGCCAAAGTTACCAGTAGAAATGATGTTCAATTTCCTATCTCCTTGTTGTTTACTTCTCACGTAATGCATCCTGTTAGTTCCAACAACGAGCTCGAATCACGCCTACAATTGCCACATCGGCACCCCGAGCACGGGAGCCAGCATCGCCATTTCAATTTATAGGCAACATCGAGTCTGGGACACTTGGCTATGCCCGGCACCCCAAGCGCGAGAGTCGGTAGCGCTACTCGAATCGCCGGCCTGCGGTACAACTGAGTCTAAACAACCACTAACTCGAACCTCGGCCCAGTGCCGAGGTCGAGGATAAATCGTTCCGCATCATAGTCCAGGTGGCTGGCACCAATCAGTGACCGACTAAGATCGATGCAAATCTCTCTTCGCCGGTTGCCGGTGTTAGTCGAATCTTGGAGCAGCACCAAGACCGACCATAAATTGTTTCTTCCCCTTAGCTCTCAAGGCTTGGGGCAGCACATGGCCAATCGGACCTTACAAGCTGACGATCGGGGCTGAAAACTACGCCGATGAATAAACGACGACTGGTTGACTCGCCTCAACCTGATGAACGACATGAGAGTCACCCACCTGGCGGACCGCACAACATGACGCCCTACGCCTTCACTACACTTGAGTTTAACCCCAGACCACCCAAAACAGCAGGCGAACAGCCTGGTTTCATAAACTACGGGTTCCCTGAGCTGAGGGGAACTTTACTGAAACCAGCGCTCTACCTCACTTCTCTGGAATAATATACCCAGAGGTGGCCCCTAATCGCTTTTGTGACAAGTGTAACGATAAGTAAGTTTATGCAAGTATAGAACGATGCAAAAAAAAGAACATCTGAACACTTGACATAAGCAACATTCTTTACTAATTCATATTTCCTTTTCACACACACACGCTAAACAAACTACGTGTCTAAATTTTTTACTTTATAATGACAGGGCGTACATGAGTACCACACCGTTTCTTGAAAAACCAAAAGCAAGGCCCGTACCAGCATAAACTATTAGCCTACACTACCAAAATGATAGTAACCTCTACTTAGGATACTAACACCAATCGTGCCTTTTCTTCTTTGCTTGTGCCTTTTTGTAGATTCAGCACTCGATGGTTCGTCACCAGTATCCGACCTCTTTCGACCAGATCCCCTTCTTCTCGATCGACCCTTCGGGGGAGTAACTGACTCGTGAGTGATAGAAAGGCGACGACCCCCAGCACCAGCACCGCTAGAGATCTCCATGACATCAGTAGTAATAGCAAGCAGCTAGGTACGGGGGCACTCCCGGCAGCAGATCCAACCACGGTCATGCTCCTCTTTGGGATCTCTTTTCCTTCCCGCTCAGCCTTCTCTTTGGCCTCTCTAGCGGCCTATCGCTCGGCAAGCTTCCGAGACTTGTGTGGTATAATGTCAATTGCCTAGGTTTTCTCGAGGGTGTCCGCGTCCCTCATCGTAGACACATCGGCACCCACTGAACCTCTGGCCAGGGAACTATGTCCGTCGACCACCTCTCCTTCCTCATTGAGAATGTCCACCATGTTAGGAGTTACTCTTATGTCAGAAAAGGTGTCAAGTTGGTCGCCGCCCTCTCCAGCGTGTGTCCCTATGAGGCCCGGCCCAGTTTCAGTCACTTGGGGGATCACAGGGGTGGGATCCACAGCCGTCGTAGACTCAAGAGGAACTGATAGAAAAGACACAGCCTTTTTAGTCCATAAATTCGATAATCATTTAATCCTCGAGGATGCAGGGTAAAAGGAGCTTACCTATGGTCAAGGTTGGCGTAGGAATGATAGGAAGGGTGCTTGTAGTGATAGGTAAGGCGAGACTGGTATCCCCCAGTTTCGGGAATTCGGGATTGCACTCGGTAGTGGTTTGGGCCAAAGCCTCAGGGCCACTCACTGTAGCAGACCCAGGGTCCAGGGGCTAATTGGAACTCCCCCTACAAATGTTTCTGTCACCACCACACTATCGGTCGGCATGAACTTCCCCTTCTCCTTAGCGAGCCTCGCCAACCTTTCGTTCCCAGCATCCTCTCGCAACAGCCTCCTTCCTTCCTCTAGCTTCTCACGTTCACCACTGTCCAGAAGAACATTTGCAAGTTGGAGCTCATCTAAAGTGCTAACGTCCACTTAGCGCAAGAAGGCCTCATAGGGGATTAATCTCTCCCAAGTTCTGGCAAGCTCGCGGGGATAGTCTTCGACCCACGAAATCCCTCGGAATCTCAAAGCCTTGACATACATATTGTGGATACTCTCCTCGAAGAAGGACCTAATGCGGAACTCCGCGTCGCTCAGCTGTCCCCTCAGTAGCTCTATCTCCCTTAAATATTCAAACTTTATACCCTCGGATTCACTCAGCACATCCCTGTTGCTAGCTTCGGCATCCTCCTTCGCCTTTCTCATCACTTCGAGCTGTCTCTTCAAATCAGCGACCTTGGCATTCTCAGCACACAACCTTTCATTTTACGCCCTCAAAATGACATTACATTCTGGATCTTGGTGACTCTCGCATTATCCCTCTCCAAGATATCACATGCTCGCTTTAGATCAACTTTGTCCTTTTTTTGAGCTGTGGTCTCGGTAGTTAAATCTGCCACGATCGCTTTAAAACTCGAGAGGGCATACTCCGACTCTCTCTTCAGTGTATCATGAGCCAGCGTCACCTCAGCTGCAACGAAAAAGCTATCGTCAAAGGGTCTGATAATGCACAAAAGAGAACTTACAATGAAGGGAAAGAGAACTTACAATGAAGGGAATGGGCAAACCTATCTTCTTATTCAAAGCTTCGATGGTGGTCTGCCCGGCGTCAATAGTCGACCTCTGATCAGCGAGCTGCCGATTCTTCTTTTTGATCAGCTCTGAGAGCTAGAGGGAATACTTGGTAAACTCGTTGGTCTGGTGATATGAGTCTTTCATATGCATCCGCACCTCCCCAGACTCTCTGTTAGGAGCTGGACGGAGGTCGGGGACAAATCTCAACTCATCAAAATAGCACCGGGGGAAATGACGTTTCAGAAACACCCTTTGCTCCTCTATGGATAGCTCTTGAAACTGGGGCTCTATCATGTCTGGCACCTCTATCTCGGTCTCTCCCTCCATTTTCGGCTGGCCAAGAGGTGCTTCCTTTTCCCTAGCAATATGAACAGGAGCCGGAGGAGCAACCGACGGGGGAGCTATCGAAGGCAAAGACCGAGATCCACCTATGTTGAGCCGAGTATCTCCCACGGACACGTGAATGGGAGGAGGAGGAGGAGGCATCGGAGATCGCCTATATCGATCCCGGTCTCGATTACCGCTGCCTTGTTCTAACGGAGGTAGAGCACCATACAAGCTGGCGGATCTTCGAAATCTCCCAAAAGAAGAACTTTGGAGAGGCTGGCGATCCCCATGCCCATAGCTTTGTCTGCCGCATCCATCTGCCTGATCACCTGCCAATGGAACAAGCCGAAGTTAGTCAAGTAACTCACGTAGGTAAAATGTCTGTGCTATGTAGTGTTCTGGATGTAAGCCCTAAATGTTCTCTCAACAGACCAGATTGTAGTCCGACCAAGGGAATTAGCCCCTCTGCAGCGCAAGTAAGTTCTTCCAGGCTCGTCGTGTTTGGCCATGGAGTCATTATTAAAGCAAGTCCCTTTAAACCATCAAACTGGCCCGCGGGTTCGAGCTAGGCCGTAGCCCTTAAGTAAGTCGCAGGAGACTGTAGTCCAACCAACACTCCTTCCCTCTCCCCTATCAGAGGCGGGACGAGAGTGCTCGACAACCTCTCATCTCCGGCAACCTCCTCTTGACCATGAACCTTGCCTCCGCGCACATTTCCTTGAGATGGAGCAGTCCTTTGCGATTCTCCTCCTGTTGGGGGCATTGTCCTCTTCTGCCCAATAGGGGTAGAACCCGCCACAACTCCTTCCTTTGGCACACTAATGTCAACCGCGGGCCTGATCACAGCCCGGTTGTTCGACAGCAACCTAGCGTGGCGGAGGCGATCCTGACTTATCAAGGTGCTGGTATCACAGAGATTCTCTGGTGTCGCCCGTAAAGCATTGAGGCGTTGCCGGTATTCATCTCGAGTAGACACCTATGGATTTCCTGTCATATTCCATTTAATACCATGAATAAAGGAAGGAATCCCAAAATTAAGGTAAGGAACGGAGTTATATAAAACTTACCTGCCTCAATCCACCTTCTGGCAAATCCGGGAGGGTAACTAACGAAAACCACTCGCGCTTAAACACAGACAGCCTGGGTCACGCCCCGACAAAAATTTTTGTAGCAGCTGTCGCTTCCAAAGACCATTGAGAGGGAGAGGCCGCACTCGTTTTCCTTAAGTGGAAGAAGAATCGAATATCTTCCCCAGTGGGCTCCCTGTTCAAAAACTCATGGAAGAGAACGTAAATACCCAGGAGAGAAGCATAAGCATTGGGATGTAGCTGTGATGGCGCGAGGCAGAAGTAGAATAACATATCCCAAATTAAGTTATTAGCCGAGGGCACACACCCGGCGAGGCAAGCTTATCGGTTCTAGGCAGTAAGGCCTTCGGGCAGCACATGGGCCCTGCCATCTCTCCTAGGGGCATGGGCATCATCTACTGATATGTTAAATCGCACTGCCATTTTCCTGACCGTAGCAGCATCCAAGCACGATGGTACTGAATCTATGTGATTCTCTAAAATCTCTGCATCAGGCAACATGTCCGGAGACTACCGGAGGTACGGGCTCATCCTCGCCCATGATATCTACATTCTCGGCCTCTTCATATTCATATTCCAGTAAGGGTTCGAAATTTCCAAACCCTCTGGATTCGAAATTTCGTACCCCCTGAATTCAAAATTTACGAACCCACTAGGTTCGAAATTTCGAATCCCCCGGGTTCGAAATTTCGAACCTCAAGGGGTTCGAAAATTCGAGCCCCATGGTTTCGAAATTTTGAACCCCAGGATTCGGAATCCCAAACCCTTGGGCTCGAAATTCCGACCCCACTAGGTTCGAAATTTCGAGCTTACGGTTCAAAAAATTCCAAGAAATAATAATAATAATAATAATAATAATAATAATAATAATAAATAAATTATTTTTCAAACCCCAGGTTTTAAAAACACTGCGCCACACTCTCTCGCATACGCATTCAATGCATGTGCATATCGACCCCTGCGCATCCACGGGAGCGACGCATTATGGGCACTCAGCGACTCGAGTACGGCGCATCCCCCCAACAATTGACACTTATTCGACTTTTGGATTACATGAAGAGCTAACGGCTTAACTACTATCTCAACCAACACAAAGCATATCATGACAAGACAAGACGTACTTTGGGGGGCAAATGTTAACCGGCTTTTTGGTCTGGTTCCCAAGAGTGCATCAGACACGCTCAACTCAATGTACCTCGTGAAGCTCAGGCCAAAAGGGGACGCTCAGGAGTGTAGGAAATAGGATCAAGAAGGTACTACACCACTTGTAACCTCACGGAATCTAGAAGACATCCGCAAACCAAGGCCTCAGACCCAAAAGGAGCTACAATCCTCAGTCACCCGGTTCCGGGAATCCTCGCGCCCTTCGGAAGGACTTCGCGCTAGGCATGATGCGGTATTCGCACCCATAGGGGTGTGAAATTTTGCATTTGTGCTTGGGTTCGAAATTTTGAACCCACACTTAGGTTTGAAATTTTGAACCCAATGTCTAATGACCCAGGTTTTTGTCGACTTTGGTTATCGCCATAAACTCAATGATGACTAACCAAACGTCGAAAAATACCGGTCATTAGTGAAAGAAATTAGAGGGTGAGGATAGATAAGATAGAAACTTAGAATAGAAGAAGAAGAAGAACACAACATTAGAGTAACACGAATCTCACAGTGGAACGAATAAATATATTTTATAAAATAACTTTGAAATACAAATCTGTACTTGAATATACATATCATTATCACAGTACAACACTTACAACACAGCGGAAATAACTATAGCTATATGATCCTGAAGCCTCCTGCTCCAGCTCTTCAAGTATTTGTAAATCCCGACTACTTGACCGCCCGTACAAACTTGGGCACCCAGGAGTTTAGGGAAACAAAACAAAATAAACTTCGGGTCAGTCATGGGACTGGTGTGAGTAAAACAGTTTAAAATAGTTGAACAAGTAAACGATATCTCATAAGACCATGCCGTATAACGGAACGGGGTTTTCCCTTATGAGAATCCAAATTATCTTTATATCAAAAACCTTTTGATATTATAATAATGTCTATCAACCACAATATAATAATCATCTAGCAGAAACGCTTTCATCTCACGTTCTACATATATAGTATACAATCAAAACCGCAAGCACGTATTGGGTAATGAATTCCAACTATGACAAGGTATGGAACCACCTTTCGCTAGTGTACCTCTAGAAAGGAATACACTGGGTTCAATAAGAACATCTTGCAACCCGACCACACATGACCGACCACTCATTTGGCTTGAATGTATCGAATGTATATCACCAACGGTTGGGATCAGCAACCGTTTCCTGAATAGGACAGTATCAATAATAGATTTTTAGAAGTAAATGAAACTCTAGATCAGGTGATTATACACCGTAATAGGTGCAATCTACATAGCCATGCTGCCTGGCCGATTTCCGTCATTTGCCAGATGATAAGGCTAGAAGTTACGCTTTATCATCAAATCAGATTCACTTCGAATGTCACATCGTCAAATCCATCAGATCACCGATTGACGTCCTCAACAATACATTATGTGTTAGCTAAAAGAAGTTTCCTTCTCCGCTTCCACTCTTGGTACGGTTGGAGAAATCAATATACGTGATCATCTGAAAATACTCTATCAGACATTCATCCATACAAGTCATCCAGGAACAGGATGAACCGAAGGTACTATTCAGTATATCCATCTTAGATACTGTTATCTAAGACATATACAATAGCGCTTGCACTTTACTCCGTCTTCAATTATCTTTGGCATATATGATTCGCAACGCTTATGCCAATACAGAGTGGTTCTTTGGATAATAATCCAATGATCTCTCCATATTAACAACGTTAAAATGGTCAAAACTTCGATATTCTGTGATTTAACTATCGAAGGAAAATACGTGTGCAAACAACAATATCATTTCCAGAAGGAAATTCTATCGATCAATCATTAATCACTACCATTCCACAACTATCAGACTCTAATTGGAAACTAATAAGAGAACAACTTCCCAAGTATAAACCCCGAAGGCCGAAACCAACATCAGATCGATACTCAGAAAACTATTCAACTTAACTAATCTCTAGTCAGTTTCTAATCTTGTTTAACTCTATTCATTTTCTAAATATTTCCTATCAATTCTATTTGTAAATGATTTGCAAATATTTCCTTTTCTATTATTCTATTTGCAAATGGTTTGCAAATATTTACTTTTCAAATCTATTCTTTGATTTTATAATTTCCCTTTTCTAAATATCTCCTATTTATAAATATTCCAATTTATAAATATTTCTTATTTATAAATATTCCATTTATAAATTATTTATTTTCAAATATCCCTTATCAACATTTCGGAATGTTATGGTATTCAACATATCAAATCACGATGTCCAATATCGTCCAAACACATAAAATCAACCACAGATTATAAACTACATCATATATCACAATATATGAAAACAATAAAATAACTGTTGAGGAATCCAGTCGGATTCCTCCAACCTGTTTCCCTGCATCCACATATGTTAAAAAATATAGATAACATCACTTTCAGTTCCATATGATATATTCTGTTAAACAGAATCAATATAGAAATTCAACTAACTGACTAGCAGTTCAATCAAATAGTCAACACACAATCAATCAGCCAATATTTAACAGTCCTAAAAATACAACATGAAATTATAAACTGTTCAGAGTTATTGAGATTTACTCACATTGGACTATCATCGTTAATTAACGATAATTATCGTTGATTCAGATCGGACAATTTATTTTGCTATAAATTGTAACGGGCTTCGATTCACTCCCAGTCAGTCTCTTTGTGCTTCTCCCGTTCATACAATCCCGTCGGATAAGTTTCCATCTAAAAATTTAAATTAAAACTTGGACTTAAAAATCAAACGGGCCTTAACCTTATTCCTTGGCCCAAATCCCTCAGATCCGCTCCACCTTCTCATACCCGACCGCTTCCTTTCTTCCACAAATTCTGATGCCGTGCTCCTCTCCTATCCACACAACCATGAATGGATCCTTCCCCACCCACAACCACATCGTTACTTCACGATTCAATCTCAAACAAAAACCAACGTTCTCCTCCTTTATTTCTCTCTCTTCTCATCACTGTACCATCGAGCTCGAGCTCGAGCTCATCAAAGGAAAACCCGTCGACGACGAGCAGCTACAGCAAAAAAAGGTGCGACACTTCTATCAATGGAAATCCACCAAATTTTCACCAGAAGCTCGAAATCATCTTACGAACCCAAATCCAACATTAATCCCCACTTCGATCGCCTTAATCCCTTTAAATCCCGAACCCTAACTTGCTTTGTCTACAAACCCACGACAGAACAGGCCGTCGAACTCACTCCAGTTGACACCGCAAGGAAGAGGACTTCGTACGAATTCAAGTATGAGTGTTTAGAGATTTACTGGATTTTATTTGATTTCCATTGATTTTTCCTTTTTCCAACTTTTGCTGTGTTCGGTTCATTTGGGTTATATAGGCTGTTTGGGGTTTGGTAACACTGCTGGCTGAGAAATGGTGAGGCGTGGCTTTGTTCATGAACATAGAAAATGGTGGGATTTTTTTTATTGGATTTTTATATTTTATTTTATTGGTTTTCTCATCGTCTCTAGTCCTTAAAAATCCCTGCGACCACATAAAGTACCCAAAAATCACCAAACTGGACATACTGCTAGAGTTTGACACCACGGACCTAACGAAATTGGTTTTGTCAAATTCCGACTTCTTTTGCTCATACAGTGTATTTTTAACTGTCAAAATACTGATTATTTTCCACTCTAAAAATCCATACGGCCACACAGTGACCCCAAAAATCAAGAAACTGGAAATCTAACAACTATTTGACATTGTGGATCCAACAAAATTAGTTTCATCGAATTCCGACTTCGTTTGCAAAACTGGCTATTTTTAAAGCTCTGAATGACCCATTTAAATATATAAATATATTTAAATATAATTAAATTAAATATACATAAATTTATATTATCGTATATCTTCACATATGATATCGTACAGCTCCAGAATATCATATTAGAATTTACAACTGATATTTCATTTTCCAGATTATCTCGATATTCAGTTTATACTGAAAATCTATTTATAACGTATATAAAGCATCGCAAATTATAAAGGAATTCCACAGCGACTTTTCTGAAATTTGATTTGGACGTAAATCAAAATCTACCCGACGAAATCCAGATTTTTCTCTTCCACTAGAAAGATATACTCCACCCGCTCCACATGTTTCTTGTTTCACAGAAATCCGGCTTAAAACGAATCCTGTATATTCAGTTGAAGTCCAAATCGCCAAATTACGAACTACAGCGCCATTTCAAGCTCGATTTTAAATTCTAATATAATTATACGTTCAAACTGTCGTTTATATAATATATTCGTTGTTCAAATTCAAATTCCAAGCTGAATTAAATATCACAGATGATCCAGTTCACACTATATCGCCATTTCAGCCAATTATGATTATTTCAGAATTAAATATATTATTTAATTTATTATTTTAATTAAATATTCATCATTATTTAATTCCACGACCATTTAATTCACCATATCACTATTTATATAATTAAATAAATTAATTATAATACCTCTGCCAATGCGGGTCATTACAATCTTCCCCACTTAAAATAATTTCGTCCTCGAAATTGCTAAGGTAGAGAACGACCCTATCGACTGGTTAAAACATATTTGTTCACTTCTTAACTTCAATTTCAACTAAACCAATTTAATTTCAATTAAAAATTTATTTAATTCTTATCAACGAAAATTTCCAAAAATCCTGAAAATTTTCTAACTCCTTAACTTTTCGAAAAATTTCGCAGCACCTCCTTTGTACTGGTCAATCTGTCAAACTCCAACTCGCCTCTCTGGGCCGTCTCCATCCCAAAAGAAAATCAAACAGCCAAGCGGCTTGCCAATTTGGCTCATAAATCTTATATCCATATAAACTGGTACCTTTTGTCAGCATATCGTTATATCCTTTCCACCTGTTATCAATTTAGTGGATACAAGGGTCATCCCAATCAAATTCCAATCTGCTTTTATCCACAACACAACCATTCGCTTATATCCTAGCCAAATTTCATTTCAACTTGAGTTTCTTCTCGATTCCCAACTCTTAACTTGATTATCACATTACACTTCAAATTTGAATCTCACAATCCAATTTGTCTTGATATCATTCTAATTCAATCTTAGTTACCACCTTACTGGCTTTACTTTAATTCAAATTTTTCTTTCCCAAATTTCTGTTAAATTTGTTTTTAATTCAAATAGTCTTTCCCTAGGAGTTTTCAAACAGTTTACTCTTTTCAAAAAAAATAATCAAATTTTCCTTTTGAACATGTCACCGAGCCCTTAATTAATATTTCATTAGTTAAATCACTTCTCTACTTCTTTATCAATATTTGTTAACCAAATTTTTTCAATAACCATATTGGCCTTTTATGTTATTTGGAAAACATTTCCGAATATCGCCTTCCTTTATTTTCTAAACTTTAGAAAATATATATTATTTATAATTGGAAAATATTCTAATTACTTCTCTTTTCCGATCTCGTTTATTTATATACTTAGGAAATATTCTTTATTATATTTCCAAGCTTACACTTATTTGAGTTAAAACGGATGTTGTGTAAAACATCGTTACGACAACCCAAATACTATATTCAACTAACTCTTATTCAACATTGATCTTCGAGCCTGAAATCTTACTATTTATTTGTTAATAATGAAATCAATCAAGTTGGGGTATAACTACCTCTCATACCTTGACTGAATAACATTTATAACGTCAAAACAGATATGACTACTTACTCGAATAATCAATACCATACAACTACTTATTCACTGTTAAACACGAATACGCTTCCTCTTTCTATTCTTACTAGATTTTATTCTTAGTCTTCCTTTTTGATTTTACTATTCTATTTCTAAGTTCGTTACCTTATCAACTTATGTATATATATATATATATATATTGATACGTTGATTTCTAACTATTAAATTATCTTAAAAATATTCTAACTCCTTAAATTCCCGGAAAAACTCGCCTTAACCTCCTTTGTACCAGGAGCATCGGGATATTTTAAATAGCCTCCCATGGCCCTCACCAATCCAAAGGAAAAAGAAAAAGCCAAGCGGCTAGCCGATTCAACGCATAAAATCTCATATATGAATTAAATACATACCTTTTCGTCGAGCATTCTATTTATATACCTTCATACCCTATCCATACCTATCTCATGTATATTTATACCTGCCCAATCTATTTTAACTATACCTAATCGTTTTAACTCAATTCGTTAATTAATTTGTTAATTAACTCTTTAGTCTATTTCACTTTTATATTTGAACATGACATGTTCAAATATAATTTAACTTGCTTATTAACTAATTTGAATCCAAATTTCAAATTTAAGTTCTATATTCGATTTCGAATATCCATTTACAAATCCAATTTCACCTTTCAAAGTTCAACTTCAAATTCAAAACTCGATTAACTTATTCCTCTTCGACTTAGTTAATTCTATTCAGTTTCTACTCAAATTTTATATCACTTCTACTATTCAAATTCTATATATCAAATTCTATTATCCAAATTCTATATATTCAAATTTTATAGTTTAAATTCCATTGGAATTCTATATTCAAATTCCATTTGAATTTCTATATTCAAATTCCATTTGAATTTCTATATTCAAACTCTATTTCAATTCCATTGAATTTCATATATTCAAACTCCCTTTGAATTTCTATATTCAATTTCTATATTATAAATCCCATTTTGAAATTCAACACAACTTGTCTTTCCCAAAACAAATTCAAAACAGTATCTCTGGTAGTAATTCGTCACTTACAACTCGAAAATGAATACTGATGATGCAGCTGTCATCATCGGAATCTATTTTCTAGCGATCGAAGTGAGTTCAATACTACAAAACCATTTCTAAACATTTCCACTTTGAAATTCATTTCAAAATATAATTCACACGGCTTGTAAAACAATTTAAAATCTCCCAGGATCTTAAATTTTCCTTACTCTTAATCCAAATTCATTTACAAACACTTATCCAATTTTCCAGAATTTTGATTCAATTTCTGGTTTAAATTTCAGATTTAACTCATCTGATTTCACGTATTTCACTTATATGAATTCTGATTGGTTATTTACATAACCATTTAATTTATAATCTTACTCGATTATAATAACAACCAATATATCCACTATATTATAATTTTGATACATACATATATCTTCTCTATACCAAGATATACCTTGGGTAAACTTATTTTAATTTACCTTTTTTTTTAAAACATATCATGTCGACCCATCGTATTCGAGTGTTTAGTAACTCCTACCGATACAGTGGATCAAATTGATCGACCGGAACTCATAAACAACTCAACCAATTAATCTCCACAATATAAAACCACTTTATATCAAACTACAAATACGCACTCGTATATATACACTCAAACTCAATCTAGGGTATTACTAACCCCATCTCTACTGAGTCACGCCACAGAGCCAAGGTAATTCTTAACTTAAGCTCTGATACCAATTGTAATGACCCGGGTTTTTTTCGACTTTGGTTATCGCCATAAACTCAATGATGACTAACCAAACGTCGAAAAATACCGGTCATTAGTGAAAGAAATTAGAGGATGAGGATAGATAAGATAGAAACTTATAATAGAAGAAGAAGAAGAACACAACATCAGAGTAACACGAATCTCACAGCGGAACGAATAAATATATTTCATAACATAACTTTGAAATACAAATCTGTACTTGAATATACATATCATTATCACAATACAACACTTACAACACAGCGGAAATAACTATAGCTATATGATCCTGAAGCCTCCTGCTCCAGCTCTTCAAGTATCTGTAAATCCCGACTACTTGACTGCCCATACAAAATTGGGCACCCAAGAGTTTAAGGAAACAAAACAAAATAAACTCCGGGTCAGTCATGGGACTGGTGTGAGTAAAGCAGTTGAACAAGTAAACGATATCTCATAAGACCACGCCGTATAACGGAACGGGTTTTTACCTTATGAGAATCCAAATTATCTTTATATCAAAAACCTTTTGATATTATAATAATGTCTGTCAACCACAATATAATAATCATCTAGCAGAAACACTTTCGTCTCACGTTCTACATATATAGTATACAATCAAAACCGCAAGCACGTATTGGGTAATGAATTTCCAACTATGACAAGGTATGGAACCACCTTTCGCTAGTGTACCTCTAGAAAGGAATACACTGGGTTCAACAAGGACATCTTGCAACCCGACCACACATGACCGACCACTCATTTCGCTTGAGTGTATCGAATGTATATCACCAACGGTTGGGATCAGCAACCGTTTCCCGAATGGGACAGTATCAACAATAGATTTTTAGAAGCAAATGAAACTCTAGATCAGGTGATTATACACCCTAATAGATGCGACCTACACAGCCATGCTGCCTGCCCGATTTCTATCATTTACTAGTTGATGAGGCTAGAAGCTACGCTTTATCATCACACCAGATTCACTTCGAATGTCACATCGTCAAATCCATCATATCACCGATTGACGTCCTCAACAATACATTATGTGTTAGCTAAAAGAAGTTTCCTTCTCCGCTTCCACTCTTGGTACGGTTGGAGAAAACAATATACGTGATCGTCTGAAAATACTCTGTCAGACATTCATCCATACAAGTCATCCAGGAACAGGATGAACCGAAGGTACTATTCAGTATATCCATCTTAGATACTATTATCTAAGACTTATACAATATCCCTTGCACTTTACTCCGTCTTCAATTATCTTTGGCATATATGATTCGCAACGCTTATGCCAATACAGAGTGGTTCTTTGGATAATAATCCAACGGGTCTCTCCATATTAACAACGTTAAATTGGTCAAAACTTCGATAGTCTGTGATTTAACTATCGAAGGAAAATACGTGTGCAAACAACAATATCATTTCCAGAAGGAAATTCTATCGATCAATCATCAATCACTACCATTCCACAACTATCAGACTCTAACTGTAAACTAATAAGAGAACAACTTCCCAAGTATAAACCCCGAAGGCCGAAACCAACATCAGATCGATACTCAGAAAACTATTCAACTTAACTAATCTCTAGTCAGTTTCTAATATTGTTTAACTCTATTTATTTTCTAAATATTTCCTATCAATTCTATTTGTAAATGATTTACAAATATTTCCTTTTCTATTATTCTATTTGCAAATGGTTTGCAAATATTCCCTTTTCAAATCTATTCTTTGATTTTATAATTTCCCTTTTCTAAATATCTCCTATTTATAAATATTCCAATCTAAAAATATTTCTTATTTATAAATATTCCATTTATAAATATTTTATTTTCAAATATCCCTTACCAACATTTCGGTATGTTATGGTATTCAACATATCAAATCACGATGTCCAATATCGTCCAAACACATAAAATCAACCACATATTATAAACTACATCATATATCACAATATATGAAAACAATAAAATAACTGTTGAGGAATCCAGTCGGATTCCTCCAACCTGTTTCCCTGCATCCATAGATGTTAAACAATATAGATAACATCACTTTCAGTTCCATATGATATATTCTGTTAAACAGAATCAATATAGAAATTCAACTAACTGACTAGCAGTTCAATCAAACAGTCAACACATAGTCAATCAGCCAATATTTAATAGTTCTAAAAATACAACATGAAATTATAAACTGTTCAGAGTTAGTGAGATTTACTCACATTGGACTATCATCGTTAATTAACGATAATTGTCGTTGATTCAGATCGGACAATTTATTTTGCTATAAATTGTAACGGGCTTCGATTCACTCCCAGTCAGTCTCATTGCGTTGCTCCTGTCCATACGATCCCATCGGATCTTGTTTCGTCGGATTCTGATATCGTATGACCGAGTTATACTATTTTTAAGTTTATGTATAAAAATTTAAATTAAAACTTGGTCTTAAAAATCAAACGGGCCTTAACCTTATTCCTTGGCCCATATCCCTCAGACCCGCTCAACCTTCTCATACCCGACCGGTTCCTTTCTTCAACAAATTCTGATGCCGTGCTCCTCTCCTATCCACACAGCCATGAACGGATCCTTCCTCACCCACAACCACATCGTTACTTCACGATTCAATCTCAAACAAAAACCAACGTTCTCCTCCTTCATTTCTCTCCCTCCTCATCACTATACCATCGAGCTCGAGCACTTCAAAGGAAAACTCGTCGACGACGAGCAGCTACAGCAAAAAAAGGTGCTACACTTCTATCAACGGAAATCCACCAAATTTTCACCAGAAGCTCGAAATCATCTTACGAACCCGAATCCAACATTAATTCCCACTTCGATCGCCTTAATCCCTTTAAATCCCGAACCCTAACTTGCTCTGTCTACAAACCCACGACAGAACATGCCGTCAAACTCACACCAGTTGACACCGCAAGGAAGAGGACTTCTTACGAATTCAAATATGAGTGTTTAGAGATTTATTGTATTTTATTTGATTTCCATTGATTTTTCCTTTTTCCAACTTTTGCTGTGTTCGGTTCATTTGGGTTATATAGACTGTTTGGGGTTTGGTAACACTGGTGGCTGAGAAATGGTGAGGCATGGCCTTGTTCATGAACATAGAAAATGGTGGGATATTTTTTTATTGGATTTTTATGTTTTATTTTATTGGTTTTCTCATCGTCTCTAGTCCTTAAAAATCCCTGCGACCACATAAAGTACCCAAAAATCACCAAACTGGACATACTGCTAGAGTTTGACACCACGGACCCAACGAAACTGGTTTCGTCGAATTCCGACTTCGTATGCTCATACAATGTATTTTTAACTGTCAAAATACTGACTGTTTTCCACTCTAAAAATCCATACGGCCACACAGTGACCCCAAAAATTACGAAACTGGAAATCTAACAACTATTTGACATTGTGGATCCAACAAAATTAGTTTCGTCGAATTCCGACTTCGTTTGCAAAACTGGCTATTTTTAAAGCTCTGAATGACCCATTTAGATATATAAATATATTTAAATATAATTAAATTAAATATACATAAATTTATATTATCGTATATCTTCACATATGATATCGTACAGCTCCAGAATATCATATCAGAATTTACAGCTGATATTTCAGATTCCAGATTATCTCGATATTCAGTTTATACTGAAAATCTATTTATAACGTATATAAAGCGTCGCAAATTATAAAGGAATTCCACAACGACTTTTCTGAAATTTGATTTGGACGTAAATCAAAATCTACCCGACGAAATCCAGATTTTTCTCTTCCACTAGAAAGATATACTCCACCCGCTCCACACGTTTCTTGTTTCACAGAAATCCGGCTTAAAACGAATCCTGTATATTCAGTTGAAGTTCAAATCACCAAATTACAAACTGCAGCGCCATTTCAAGCTAAATTTTAAATTCTAATATAATTATACATTCAAACTGTTGTTTATATAATATATACGTTATTCAAATTCAAATTCCAAGCTGAATTAAATATCACAGATGATCCAGTTTACACCATACCGCCATTTCAGCCAATTCTGATTATTTCAGAATTAAATATATTATTTAATTTATTATTTTAATAAAATATTCATCATTATTTAATTCCACGACCATTTAATTCACTATATCACTATTTATATAATTAAATAAATTAATTATAATATCTCTTCCAATGCGGGTCATTACACATTGGGTGCGAAATTTCGAACCCAGCGGGTGCGAAACTTCGCACCAAAGCCTGGGTTCGGAATTTCGAGCCCAACGAGTGCGAAATTTCGAACCCGAGCCCGGGTTCGAAAATTTGAGGCGCGCAAGTGGTGGGTTCGAAATTTTGCAGGTGGCCCCCTATTTCTACCTAATCCTACCTACTCCTGCCTACTCCCATTCCTATAAATAGCCCATGGCCTCACACTTCAAAGGGGTTGGATTTTCATCACTTAAGACCTTCCTAGAGCTCCATGAACTCCATTAATGGCATCTCCTATTTAAGGAAGAAGGAGAATTAAATATTATTTTTCCCTAATACCTAGCATACGGCAATTAATAAAGTGAATGTAATAAGCTTGGCTCTACCTTGTAATTCTAGAGTGATTAATAAAAGCTCAACATCCTTCCAAAGTGGACGTAGGCCTAATCCGCGGCCGAACCACTATAAATTCTCGTATCATTTACCGTTTTCTCTTACTTAGTCTCGCGACCAAATTAAATATTCCTAGTAATAGGAATCTTTGGTGTTTACGACATTTTTTATCGTCAACAGCGACCATCTTCTCAAACACTTCATCTTCCATCCACCTTGGTTGCTTTCCCCTTTTCTTAAGCTCGTTCATCTTCTCTCTATAATTCTTGGCGACCTTCGAGTTCCAGTGTCACTGAACTAGCTTCATGTCATCCTCCTACACATCTACTGCTCCCTGTATAATAAGAAACTCTTACTAATTTCATCTATTTGTGTTTAATTAATTAGTCTATTTGACGTACCAAGCGGTATAAATGTACCAGAAAATATTGCTAGATAGTTTCTTTGATGTCTGTGGGACTCTGCTCCACTTAGGCCAGGAATCGCTCATTCTGGCCATATACGCTTCCTTAGATATATCTATCACAGTCTGAGACGACTCCAACTCAAATCCCCTGCGTTAAATATAAATTATAACTTTATAAAATATAGTTATAGTATGTAAAAAAACATTAAATTGTTATTCTGCTAATTTTTATAATTACGCCTTGTCAGCCTTAGGCTTCAAATAAACAGCCGGAGGAGCTCGCTGTCCGCCACTACACTTAGCATGAGGGGTAATGCTACATCGTCTAGAGCCAGATCCCGAGCCAGAGCCCGAGTCAGAGCCAGAAGCAGGGTCATACATACTATATCAAAACTTCAAAGTTAGTTAAAAAATAATATGTAATTAAAATGCGCAAATAGTATGGATATGAATATGAGCAACACAACATGAATGAATAGAGATGCATTTTGAGAATATTTGAGTAAAATATACATTTCCTGTTTTTACATATAAGACATACTATATCAAAACTTCAAAGTAATTTAAAAAATAATTTTCATGACATATTTGACTTGGTATAATTTTCGTGACATACTATATCAAAACTTCAAAGTTATTTAAAAAATAAATTCATAAAAACATACTATATCAAAACTTCAAAGTTATTAAATTTTAAAGTTATTTAACTTCAAAGTTATTTAAAAAATAAATTTGTATAAAAACATACTATATCAAAACTTTAAATTTTATTTTAAAATTAATTTTAATGACATATTTGACTTGGCATAGTTTTCGTGACATACTATATCAAAACTTCAAAGTTATTTAAAAAATAAATTCGTACAAACATACTATATCAAAACTTCAAAGTTATTTAAAAAATAAATTCGTATAAAAACATACTATATCAAAACTTCAAGGTTATTTAAAAATTAATTTTAATGGCATATTTGACTTGGTATAATTTTCATGACATACTATATCAAAACTTTAAAGTTATTTAAAAAATAAATTCGTACAAACATACTATATCAAAACTTCGAAGTTATTTAAAAATTAATTTTATTGACATATTTGACTTGGTATAATTTTCATGACATACTATATCAAAACTTTAAAGTTATTTAAAAATAATTTCGTACAAACATACTATATCAAAACTTCAAACTTATCTGACTTCAAAGTTTTTACAAAAACATACTATGTCAAAACTTCAAAGTTATTTGACTTGGTACAAACATACTATACAAGCTCATTTATAAATTTCATGGCATATTTGACTAAAGTAAATTTATTTGTCTTAAATAACTATGTATGCATAAATCATTGTTCACCATTCAATCACAAACTTCAATATTTTTATATATTATACACATATTACATATTTTTCACTAGTATATGACATATGACATATATTTAAACCATTCAATCCAACGAATTTGACAATTAGGGTGATAACAATAGTAATTCGAGAATAATATGATACAATATACATATGCAAACAACTAGGAATCAAATCAAACACATACTAAACACAAATTTGTGGTAAACCTAAAAATTAGGTTTAGGAATTTCACCTAAACTCAAGAGCACCAACTGAAGAGGAAGGCTAGAGAAGCTCGGGGTTGACGTTGGAGGTGATGGCGGTGGTTGTTTGTATGGAAGAACTGAAATTGGACGAGGTGAAGTGGTGGGAAGGTGTGGAAAATTGGATTTGGGGATGAGGAGGAAAGAAATGAAGAAGCAGGTCAGGGTCTCTGGAACATATGCAGGAAACTTTCCAACGGTTTCCAACGGCCTCCAACGGTCTTTATTTCATCGGTTTCCAATGGCTACCACGGATTCTAATTTGTCATCGGTGGCCGTTGGAAACATGACGTTGGAATACATTGTTTCTCTAGTAGTGGATATATTTCATAAGATTAGCAACGAGATAATAAAAAGAATCTAATGTAAAAATGAAACTAAATATCTTCAAGCTTGAATCTAATGTAAAACATGAAACTAAATATCTTCAAGCTTGATTTCATCCTTGTTTATAGATCAAAATGTTTAATAAGCAAACATTTTCTGGGGACTCAATACTTTCATCCTTGTAAATCAAGCTAGATATATGAAATATTTCGGGAAGGAGCACAAATAAAAATGTCTGATTATATAGATAAAATGTCTGTTAATGTATAACACGTAAACTACAGTAGCTTCTATCTAAAAACCCACGCAAACTGAACATCTATCCATTTAAAATACTAAAAGAGAAAATTAATTCTATTCTTCCTTATGGTTACAAACGAAGATTTTTTTAAGAAAAAATTCATAGCTAATACTATAATAGTAGCCAGACATAATCACAAATTGCATGGTAACCAAAAAATCAAGAACAAAATCATGGAAAATCACACTTGTAAAATAATAATAAGTTGGTACATCTAGCACCAAAATAGTTCACCTCGGTTTCTCCATTTTTTAAGTTAGATAACTAGGCAACGTAAACAACAAAAATACCTACAACCAAGATTAAATGCGAGGAAAATCTATGTTGGAGGAAATTTGAAATAAATAAAAGAAGGGAAGAAGGAAAGCACAAAGCGGAAAAATCTTAAGTCCCACATCACGAAATGTGCATAGGCTTGCCTCTATATATGTAAAAGCAGGATATATGATATCAAAAGAAAGAAGAGAAGGGAGAGATGAGACAATAGCATGAACCATGGCATAGAGATTAATATTTAATGGTCAAAAAATAGGGACTTAGAATGCCGATGGGCTTGCGTGGATCCGTTATATATTTACGCACGTAGAAATTCGAATTTGTAATGCTTCAGAGCCCTTACAAATGAATAGGCGCGTCTGTTCATTTAACTTTGCCACACTTCTGAACTGTTGCAAACAAAAATGCGTGACTGTTTGAATCCAAATAGCCATAACTGTTGGAAAACTGTTGCATCTCTTCATTACGTACATAAAGGTTGCCCGAATTAATTTTGTAGCATGTCGAATTCCTCTTCTTCTCCTTCCTTGAACTATTTTTTTCCATTAAATTATTCCCAGAGCTCCGCCGAATTTCTGATAAATTATTCGAGTTATAGTTCTGCAGGCTATAACTCCATCATCTTGTCACTGCAACGATCAATTCAAGGATAGTGAATCGCTGTGTCTGCGCAAACACTCCGATTAAAGATATTCAATATATGCTCCGTTGTATCTTCGAATAGATTTGCCATTACTCGTGCACAGAATTAAGAGGGAAAATACTGTTTTAAGATAACGATCACCACATCATTCCTCAGAGATATGTGTATTCAAAAGATAAGGAGAAACAACGACAAATTCATCAACCAACAATCTAAAACAGTATTTATTCAATGGCTCCTCATAGTCTCAAGGAATTCGCCACTGATTTCACAAAATTTGAACGCTTCGATGGTGTCTATTTCCTACGTTGGCAGAAGAAGATGCATTTCTTATTGGCTGGTATGAAAGTTATTTATGTTTTGACTACGCCAAAGCCAGCAAAGATAGAAGATGCAACCATTGCACAGGCACGGGAAATGATCAAATGGGAACAAGATGACTATATTTGCAAAGGCCATATCTGTAATGCGATGATGGGCACACTTTTCGATATATACTATAATAAGGCAACTACAAAGGATGTTTGGGATGCATTAATGGCGAAGTATCTGATGGAAGACGCAATAAGTAAGAAATTTTTAGCCACCAATTTTTTTAATTACAAAAGGACTGATGATCGTTTAGTTGTAGAGCAATTCAATGATATCATACACATAATTAATCAATTCAGTCAACATAATTTAAATATGGATGAGGATATTAAGGTCTCCTCGATAATAGACAAATTACCCCTTATTGGAAAGATCAAAGGAAACTACTGGAATACAAGAAGGAGGATATGAGTCTAGACAGCCTTGCACAATATTTGCAGACTGAATAATAACTGAGGCAGAAAGATGCGCAAGATGAAATAGTTGTTGATACATCAAAAGTCTATATGGTGGAAGAAAAGCAAGCAAATAATGCTTCGAATAACTCTTCTAATAAAAATAGGAAAGGGCATAACAACAAAAATTCCTAGAACTAGAAAGGAAAAAATGGTGGTTACTACTTTTGTGGTAAACCAGGACAATTCAAAGGGGATTGTCTCTTCTCGAAAAAGAAGTAGCAATTTGAAAAAGAAAAGTTTGCAGCAGTCATATCGGAAGTGATTACGATTGAACGAGACAGTTCTTGGTAGATTGATTCTGGTGCTACTAAGCATGTTTGCATTGACAAGTATCAATTCAAGAAACTAGAACCAATTGAAAATGAAGATTACCTTTATATGGGAAATTCAGCGAAGGCAGCAATCAAAGGGAAGGGGATTGTGGATTTCAGATTCACATCCGGAGAAGTTCTGACATTAAATGATGTATATTATGTACCTGAAATTAGGAAGAACCTTCTTTAAGGAAGTCTTCTTAATAAGTTTGGTTTCAAACAAGTCTTTGAGTCAGACAAATATGTGTTGACCAAAGGCGGTATATTTATGGGAAAAGTGTACATGTGTGATGGTATGTTCAAACTAAATGTTAATATTAATAAAAGTATTAATTCTGCTTATGTTGGTGATTCATTTTCATTATGTTACAATAGATTAGGACACGTTGATCATAAACACATAGTTGATATGATATCTTTGAATCTAATTCCCAAACACCAAAATGATACGCTTGATAAATGAAGGATATGTTCATGTAACGACCCAGATTTTTGGATTATTTGAATTGAATATTTAAATCAGTTTTAGATATTATATTCGGAATATTATTGTATTTTAATATTGAATTTCAATTATAAAACGATGATTAAACGTTTGTATTTATATTTAATATAAAACGAACTCGAAACATCGCAATAGTTCATAATATTGAGTTTTGAACTTAAATTGAATATATAGAATCCGTTCTAAGTCAGAATTCGGTGAAACAAGAAACGTTAGAATCTATTTGATTATAATTTTCTAATGAAAGAGAAAATTCAAGATTTCGGCTTATATATTGTGAATTATGTTCAAATCAAATTTTAAAATAGTCGCTACGGAAATCGTTAATAAACGATAATGTTTAATTAATCAATTTAAAAGAATTTTTATATATGTGGATATCATTTGATTCGAAAATATTATTGTTAAGTTATAAATTCCATGTTAGTTTATATTTGAAGTGATATATTATTTTATTTTGAAATATATGATGATAATAATTTATTATTATTAAATTTAATTGTTTTTGAATTTATTTATATTATATCGATATTATATAAGCCGTAGAAAACAGTTATTTAGCAAACGACATCTGTTTTCGATGAAAGTAACTTTATTGAAATACATATCATTAATTATTGCTAGTTTTCCAGTTTGAAGCTAATCAGAGCTATTTTGTCGGTACGTGATATTTAAAGGTGAACCGATGAATATATTGAGATTAAATTATGGTATTTGGGCAAACAGAGTCAGTTTTAATTGAAATTAATTTCATTGGATCCGAAGTAACAAGATGTAGTAGTGTGTCTATTTCCGTGATGTTTGGAGTCTGTGTGCGCTTGTAAGTCATAAACACAAAGTGTAATTTGTTAAAGTAATGTTGGTCATTTTCAACGTAGATATCTTTAGTCATCTCATCTAATAAAAATATCCATGCAAACAGTTTTCTTAGCATGCGAAATCTAAAACTAAATCTCTGTTTTCTTTTCCTTTCAAATAGCTTATGCGTATTTCTTTAGTAAACCATGTGAACTGCAAACCGAAATATCTCTGCCACATTATTTTCTTTTTGACCAATCCTGTAAGTGCCCATGTGAAATCCGCCGTCATTTGAATGCTAATAAAAGAAAGAAAAAAATACATGCTGAACTTAACAAAGTCTAAGCCTACGCTGTATATATACTAGACTAGAAAATAAAACACCTTGGGTTCGTTTGATTTTGAACGAAAAGAGGAATTATTGGGAACGGAGAATGTGTTCTTTTTACGAAAGGGACATTTTGGAAGGGGCAGAGTTATTATTTTATTGTTTTTTGTATATATTATTTTTAATTGTTTGTGAATGGAGTTTGTTTATTGTTGAACATAATAGTAGAACGCAGAATACAAATTGCAGAATACAAATTACTGAAATAAAAATACATTTGCAGAATACAAATTGCAGAATGCAAATTACGGAATACAAATTACATAATTATTAAATATAGAAAACAATCTACTGTGGTGGATACTAGGGGGCGTACTGGGGTGGATATGGAGGGGGATTCATCTTAAACTGTCTGTATCGTAATGCTTGCTTGTGGGCCTCGATTTCAAAACACAACCAGCCTTTTGCTTCGTCATTAGGAAGAATCATGAATGTATCTTGATTATCCTTACTTGTGAGCATCCACCATTGTTGGTGTCCAACGTCGCGTCCGACGCTTTAGACGTTAAAGCTATAATTCCAACCGTTAAGCTTGAAGAGGCAAAAGTGTGAGACCCATCGTGGACGCATCGGACGCGTCAGATGCAGACGCGAACATTAACTGCCCAGTTAGCAAATCAAACGCTACCCTTGTCTCTTTGAAACATCTAACCTATATTCATTCACCACTACAATATTCGCACCTGCGTGAAGTACACCCCAGTTACGGGCTACCCAGTTCCTTCTCCATCCTACACTGAGATTTCACACATATAGCAACTGCTTCATCGCAGTGTATTTTCACCATCCATCAATCGCCTAGCCTACCACTGTAACACTACTAACCTAAAGCTTGGACAACACAGTTCTGCATATATATAAATACTCACTGAAATTCCTCCATCCATAAGTTTTATCGTGCTTCCCCTCTTCTATCTTGATGCACAAACTCCTCTTCTCTCCTTTTCAAGTAAACGGAAAGTCTCTTTCTAAAAAAAGAAAAAGAAACGATGTGAGTTCATTTTTCTAGCATGAGTTTACTGCACGGAAATGGTTACAGGAAGATGAGGGTGGAGGCTTGAGCAAGGAGTGGGAACATTTTTGTTTCCAATGTAAAGCAAGCAGATGGGTAAGAAACTGGGGTCTTCGCGTTTGCCAGGAGGATTCATTTCGAGGGAAAAGAAGAAGTATGGGGGACAAAAAAAAACGAAAAGGAAGGATGGGAGAAAGTATCAGGACGTATGTATGAGAAGTAATATATTGAGAAGAAGAAAATTGTAGAGAGGGACTGCGGATTGTGTAGGTGGGCTGCCGTGAACATTGGGCCGAACTGGGCTTGGGCCATCGATTAAAATAAAAGGATAATCAAAAGGAACTGCGAAGAGAAAAAGGGGTGGACAATTGTTGCGCAAAGCTACAGGACGTGGGGGGTTAATGTTTAACATGTTGGAGGATTGGTAATGAGGGTAGTGTAACGACCTAGCATTTTGCCCGTCTAAAGTCGGTAATTAAACCAACGCGAAACGTTCAAAACGACAGACTGTTATTGGCTTACACGGTTTAAACAGAAATAATACAGAATCACACAGTACAATAATTTGCAGCGGAATTAAATTCATATCAATATGAGAAGTAATATATTGAGAAGAAGAAAATTGTAGAGAGGGACTGCGGATTGTGTAGTGGGCTGCTGTGGACATTGGGCCGAACTGGGCTTGGGCCATTGATTAAAATAAAAAGATAATGAAAAGGAACTGCAAAGAGAAAAAGGGATGGACAATTCTTGTGCAAAGCTACAGGACGTTTGGGAGGGGGGTTGTTAATGTTTAAGAGGTTGGAGGAGTAAAATAATTTGCAGAATTAATACAGAATCACACGGTACAATAATTTGCAGCGGAATAAAATTCGTATAAATATTAGAGTTGTATACAATAATTGCACAGCGGAAAAATATATAATGTATACATGAAATTTTTAACTAAATGAAATTTAAATTTTTGTCGGGTTTTATCACGCGCGAGCATCTTCACATCCCCACATCCTCTCCAGTTTGCGAGCTGATATCTTTAAACCTGGAACACTTAGGGCCTACCCGAGTGTCCCATGTAAAACACAAAACACTCGAGTCAGGATTAAACTTATTTCAAGTAAGTCTTTTCGCAACGATCACATAAATATAATTGTAAATCTTGAGTAAATTAATCAAATAATTCGAGTATGCTATTTCGTGAACTACCGAAATATCCATAGGCAAATCAAACGGAATAACACAAGACAACATATGTACCAAAGAGTATACAAGACGAGACTATGACTACCCATATCGAAATATGCACGACTTCCAGTCAAAATAAAACTGACGTGCATGAGGCAGCCCAAAATATGCCACAATACATGCGGCAATGGTTGGGTGAATTAGTGGGTGCTACAATAAAAGGTATCTCAGTTACATGGCCAGAAGTTTCAAGGTAGTAGGACATGCAAACGGATGCGGTTCCTTTGTATCAGCCACAGACAATAAGGAAATTATGAGCGGTTGCTTCAAAACCCAAAATCAATGTTTAAAATACTGATATGAGTAAAGCTATGTGGGTTATTGGACATGTGCCGAGAAGGTTAGCAACAAAACTCACACATGCATCAAACTTTGCGAGTAATACAAAGTTCTCAGTGTGGCATCTTTGTACTTTAAGGCAGTTTAAATGAATAGACAGGTTTCTCATGAGCTTAAAATGTATCTATAAACTTAATTGCAAATATACCATGCTGGACATAAACAAAGAGCCAACCAGACAAAACTGAAATGTAGTTATACAGTGGACTTAAGCCAACATTTAAGGTATTCCACATGGGTCATTACCAAAATGCAATATTACATAAATGACTAGAACAATATAGTAAGCAAGTGGTATGGCGTGGAAAATGAAATAAGCCAGGACTTCTGTTAACCCAAAATCGAAAATTGCTTAGCTAGGAAACTTTTCTTAATAAGTTCTCGCTTTTGTGAACTTATGAGTTTATACTATTTAAGTTCTAGTTTATTTTGACATTAACGAGAAAACCATCTGCCAAAGTTTACCGGTCAGTATAGTTAAATACTTGTGCAAGGCAAATGCCCAAAATCATGACCCGAAAAGACAAAAAAGGGTTTTCCCAGTTTAAATTATAGGTTCAGTTAAGTAAATGTCCAAATTTCTACCAGATGTTATATTTACAAAAGCACAACTGGACAACAAATACTTGCATGAGTTCCAATTTATCTATTAACAGTAGAAGGGTTCTTGAAAAACATTTAAATCATTACATCCATGCTTGACTAGAGGTTACTAAACCTTGGAGTGTATGCATGAAAGGCGACAGAGCATACACTTGACTGAGACGGGCAAGATATGGGCAAACGGCAAATGGTGATTAAACTTAATTGCATGCTTAATTTGATGGGCATGTGCTACCTACTTCCTATTGTAATTGGAATTTTAGAGTTTAAGGTAAATAACCTTGCATAACCCTCTTGAAAGAAAATCACTTACACAAGGATTCATGCAATTATATTTGTCAACTAAAGGTCAAGTACATTACACGTCCATGCGCGCTAAACATAACCAAGCGTAGAGTAACTACTACATAATTTGTGAAGTGAAGCAACAAGGGACTCCAGTAAACCAACCAAATTACAATGCATGTGCACAGTCCAATTTCGCATGAAAATGTGAATGAATATGAATGCAACTTAACATGTGAATGCATGCGTAAATCCAAAACTTTGTCAAACAAAAATGTAAACAAGGAGAACCAACATGTCATAAAATGAAACTTTCAGCCTTTCAATTATACTTAGAGAACATACGAAGTAACGAGCTTGAAATGTTTAAAATCGTAAGTTAATCTTACATCCGGTCGATGAAGAAGAAGCGGGGCTGGAAAAATTGTAATTGTTCAAACGGTGGAAAAATACTGGAAAGAAGGCAACAACTCTGATGAACTCCAGCACTACAATCGATCGGAGACTGGTCTCTGGCAGTTAGCAACATTCCAGGGGTGGTTGTAGTTTCCCGGCAGTGAGGTGGACGGTCTTCGTCGCGAGTTCAGCTGAACGTAATGAAGGCAGAGACTTCGAGTTCAGGTGGCGACGCAGAGAGTTGACGGTTGCAAGTTCCCGGCCTCGCGTGGGGAAGGAAGGAGGGTCAGGTTTTCAACGTTAGTGCAAGGGGAAGGCTTCGGTCTGGCGATGGGTCATGCGGCGGTTCTGACGCCGGTCGGGAGGTGGAAAGGGAAGAGACCGAATGGAATTACTCAGTGGACACTGAATTGAAAAGAGGAGAAAAGAACTGATTTTGATTTTTGGAAAAAGGAATTGATTTCTGGAGAAATAAGTTTGGCTGAGGAAATAGACAATGAGAAGGAGCAGATAAATTTGTGGCGACGAAAAGGAAAGGGTATGATGCTGCTTTTAAAATTGAACGAAGGGAACGTATACAGAGAAATTCAACAACGTGTAATTCATTTCAGACAGAAATGGACAGGTGGTAGAAGACTTCAGCACAAAATGTCTGAGTGTTGTAGCCAAATCTTCAGCAAGATTTTTTTTTTTTGATATGGTTCAGATTTAAATTCAATGTACTAACCGGTGAGGGATGTGTCAAATGCACCTAGTTTTAAATCTTGTTAAGACGACCAAGACAATTTTAATGTTGCAAATTAAGATTTTAGTTCAAAATAACCACCACTTAGATTTCACAAAAATCCCAAATGTTACCCTAACTTTAAAATGCAATGTTATGCTAAATAAACAACGTTAATATCAAAAAAAAAATCTTTCCAGCAAAGCGTTATTTAATTTTCGAAAAGAAATTATATTTTAAAGTTATTATAATCATGTTCAAAATAGATAAATTAAAAATTTACGTAAAGATCCAAATGTATACACATTTTCCTCAACACCAACTCTTAACTTAAAATAGATATATTCTAATAAAATTAAATTATTTAATAAATGTTAATACATTTCTTTTAACAAATATTCATATTAGAAATTACATCAACAAAAGGAGTTTTCCTTTAAAAGTTCAAAACAAATAAAATTCTAAATTCTAAGTTGAAAACCACATATAAATATTCGTTTTAACCTTAAATCTTAATTAGTTATATTTTTAACTGTTGAAATTTCCGGTTTGTTACAATCTCCCCCACTTAAGGCTTTTCGTCCTTGAAAAGGAGGGTTGTAAAAGTAAAACAAATTTTACTTATAAAATGATGGGAACAAAATACATACAATTTCTCGTAAACTTGAAAATTTTGTCAAAATAGTTCATTTATACACAAAATTTTCATATAATTAAGTTCGTAGAACTTTTTATATCAACCTTTATTTATCCAATACTCAAGTCAAAGTAGCCCTTAGTTTCTTCGATACATGTCACAAGGCCAACAGACAAAGGATCAATAAATTCGACAAATTCAATTCTTACGAGCTTAAGTCAAAACAAGGCTAGCAAAAGATTCAATATCGAGATGGCGACCATTGGCAAAATAGTCCAAGTTCAAAATGCTCATTGGGTTCCCAAACAAAGTTACTCAAGATCGAATAGTTCAGGTTCAAGAATTTAAAGATAGGAAAAATCTCGGTAGTTCAACATGGGTTACTTGTATAAAATTAAATTCAATTCCCATTTCGTAAGTAATTATTCGCTAAAAAATTCCTATTTGATTCATTCATATTATTCAAGTGGAAAAATTTATCCTCTCCCCTAATTAGACATTTGCTATTATCATTTATATGGCCTCTTAACTTAAGTTGGCATTTTAAAATCATCTTCAAATTTTTTCAAATAAGGTTGGATTGCCAAAACATGTCTTTGAGCAAGTGGCTTAATCGCCCTTTTTATTTTATTCTCCTTCATTTATTTAACACTCATCAATGAATTTTTAAGTGAAACATCCCTTTTTGATCAGACTGCAAATTTTCAAAGCTCGTCGATTTAACTTGATACTAAAATTTCAAATTAAAATATGAATAAAGCGGAATTTTTCTTACATATATGTTATTTTAGGGCTGTGGATTTTGAGAACATCTAAAATCCTCTTTCTTAATTCATTAGGTTATAGTTATTTTAGTTTTTATTTTAGGTCCTCGTTTTATACATTTAATGTTTAAAATACATGATAACTCGAAGTTTGACAAGTTATTGTCGTTCTTACAGATTTTAGTCATACGCTGGCCAGGCTTACAGCTAAAATCTCCAAGTACTTGAATATACTTTTTTCAACTTCCAGTGCTTAAAAATCTTTAAAAGTAGATAATGGAAGTTCCAACCGATGCCAATTGTCAAACCTACTTCACGAATCGTAGATAAACAATGGTTACGCCTGGGTCCCCTAGGAAATATCCGCACCCATAGGAAATCGCTTCCCTGAAAATTTCGTCGTGAGCAAATCAACAGAAGGCATCTAACAAAACAAAAACCTGAGATACACAAAGAATGCGGCTAAGCTAGGAAAACACTGCCACCTTACACCCTATATCTCAAGTTGGACTGTAGATACACAATGGTTGCGCTTGGATCCCCTAGGAAACATCTGTGCCCGTAGGTACTCATTGCCGTCACAAATCAACCATAAATCGCAGCAAACACAATGGTTTCGCGAGGATCCCCTAGGAAACATATATCGCTGCAGGCGCTCCCAGCTCTGCGAATTTCCTTATGCAGTCGAAGGGAACATACAAATTTTACGCCCGGACAACCCAATCATCACATGAAATACCGATCAAATAAATTTATTATTTGCAAGAAGGTACTTCCCATATCTTAATTTGAAAACATAGGATACTATATACATAGTACTTCATTTCACATTTCGATATATCGCACTTACATAAGTGTCTATTTTCATAAGATTTCCAAATCATGTTTTCGAATATATCATTCTTGTATACCTTCCTTTGCATAAAATTTCATGTTTATATCAATTTCCTTTCAACACTAGTTTCCGAATTAATCGTTGTTCTTATATAAACCGATATATAAGTCTCGGAAACTTTAAAATCCATATTTCAATCTTCTAAACTTGACTCGATATTCAATGTCATCCCAAAAATCCAAAATTTTAAATTTGATTCGTTCTCAAAACCCCATATTTGATTCGTTGTTTACGAATATCGTTATTCAATCGATTCTTCATATCCAATCATTCAGACTAAAACTGCTTGGATCAAAACACATACATTTCTCAAATAATTATGTTCGACAATTTAAGTAAAATTGTAAGGGTTACAATAACATAGGTGGAGACAACGAGTTGAATAAAAGATAAAGCTTCACAATTTATAAAACGGTTAAGTACAAGATAATTTAAGAAAAATAGTTTAAGTAAACAATAAGGTAAAATAGATATTTTGGTACAAAATAGGCACATACGATAGTTTACAAAGAAAAAAAATTGGATAAATAAATGGGTTAAATAAGATCGAAAATACTATAAATTGTTAAATACAAATAGTCGAGTCAAAATGGAATGTTAGGCATAAAACAAAAGAGCTTAAGAAAAACAAAGAATATATACTATAAAAGTTAAGTAAAAATTTAGAAAACTTGGTATATATACAAGTAATTTATTGAAAATGGCGGAACTGTTTGAGGAATTGCGGATTAAAATATGAGTAACTAATAATTTAATAAGTTTTGATAGAATGGTAAACCATAATATTTTGATAAAATGGGTAGATAGATTTGGGTAAATAGTACATAAAACAAATTAAATAGCTAAGTCTAACTAAGTTTTAAATAAAGCAACAATTAGTTTTTCAACAATTAGTAAACAAGTTTAACAAATGATTCAAATAAAGATAGAACATATTAAAACAGGCAATACTAATTTTCATTGGATCTAAGCGAATCTCAGTACCGATTCAGCTTATCTTTTTTCAAAATCCTTTATACCACCATACAGGACTTATATTCATTCTTATTTCAAATATCACATCCTGTTAGAAAAGTTCACATTTCCCTATCTCTTGTAACCTTTTTATCTAAAATACCATCACGCTTCCGTACGCACTCTGATTATGCGTATATTCAAACTAGTATTCCAAAACATTTGATTTCAAATTTTCCGGAACCAAATCCACAAAATTAACATTTCAAAATCCACGTTTTCTTGCATACGTTGGATTCTATATTTCTATCACTTTTAATTACTATGAAAAGCTCATTTATCGAGGTTTCGTTACATAATATTTTGGACAAATTAAAGTTATCTAGTTCGAGTTCAAACACGATTTCACACGGCAAGAAGAGGTATGCATGGATCAAGTCATGATTCCATGTTCTCAAGTCAGGCGGAAATGCATACATAGGAGTTGAATACCAAATGAGCATCAAGAGGTATAATGGCTCGAAACAAAATTCCTGGCCCAAATTCATAAGGTATGATTGACATACTCAAGATTAATGGATCGAACCTAAACGATTAGCCTAGGCCAAGATAGGAAAGTCAAATGCACACAAGGATATAGATTTCAGCAGTTTAGTCATGGGATACTTGGTATTTTCATAAATTTTCCTCCTGAGTAAATCTTACCTTAACCTTTTCATTATACGTTGATTACCTTTCAACTCCATAATTTCCAAATTCTTATATAATTCGTATGTATATGCTTCAAAAAACCTTCATATCAAATGTCATAAAATTTCCAACTCACGTTACCAACATATCTTCGTACATATTTTCCATGTATAAGATTCCATCTCAAATCAATTTTCAAAAGTTTCGAGTTTATCGCTTCCTTATATGTTTATATAAGTTTCAAAACTTTTATCTTGATTATCTTGAAAAATTCATTTCAATTACAAAAATATTTTGGTTTCTAAATCGGTTCGATTTTAAACCTTATTGCCCAAATATAGATTCATATTCTCAAATAAATCTGGTATCCAAACATCTTAATCAAATTTTGCGTTTACACAGCGCGTATCACTTCTTCGATCGGTTCTTCGTACTTAATTTACTTGGACCACCATGGCCCGAATCGAATTACGTACAGTTCTAAATAGTTTTGAGTGAATTAGTAGTTTGGAACAAGTTTGAATAAAAATAAGATAAGAGCTCCAAATATTATAAGTCAAATAAATATTTAGGTACAAGACAATTTAGAAAAAATATTTAAAGTAAACCAGTAAAATTTGGATAAAATAACTACTTTTAGTATGAAACAGGCAGATGGAAATACGGTTAGTACGAATATAGTAAGAACATAACAGGTTAACATCAAGGGTTAAAATACCATAAAATATTAAAAAAATTACAATGTTAATAATAATACATGAAGACAACATACAAATAGCTTATAAAAGAGTCAAGTAAAATATTAAAAAAATTACAATGTTAATAATAATACATGAAGACAACATACAAATAACTTATAAAAGAGTCAAGTAAAATATTTTTAAATATTATATTTACAACATACAATTAGTGAAGACAAAGTTGAGGCTTAATAATTAAATAAAATGGCTAAGACAAAAGCTAAAATATGAATAATTTAGTAAGATAGTGTAAAATGATAACTAATTTAGAAATAAAAAAGATTGGTAAAATATATAGTAACTAAACACCAATTAAATGGTTAAGACAAAGTCTAAAATGCTCTATAAGTAAAAGTATAAAACTTGGTACGAAATACAAAGAAGAAAGTAGCTAAGTTCAAACTTGGCAAAGCAAGTTTGGTTATAAATTAAATTTAACAGAATAATTTAATCAAGATCGAACATAATAAAAGTAACTAATACCAAACTTTCAACCCGATCCCGGTCAATTTTAGATCTGATTCAACTCATATTTCCATATTTTCCTTAAATCGACTTTCGTCTGATATCAGTTTCGTCAAGTTCAAAGTACCTTCGAAAATCCCTACTTGGATTCTTTTGACCTTTTTTCTTTCCTTTTCGAAAAATCTCTTTAATATTCATTCCAAGATTTCAACCACTTGGAAACTGATTTGGTTTCCATTTTACCCTTGATGATTTTGAACACTCAACGATTGATTTTGACAATCTTTACCGCAACAGCTTTCATTTTCGAAAATACTTTCTTTAAAATATTTTATATTCAAATCTTCTTCAAAATATTTTATTTGAAAATCTCTTTCAAAAATAATTTATTTTTCGAATTCCGTTGATTCTAGCATCAACTAAGCTCATTCTAAGGTATTTTTACCTTATCTCTAATGAGTTTCTAAACTGAATAAGCCAAGCTTTGTATGAGCCAAAGCTCTGATACCAACTGTAACGACCTAGCATTTTGCCTATCCAAAGTCGATAATCAAACCAATGCGGAACATTCAAAACGACAGATTATTATTGGTTTACACGATTTAAACAGAATTAATACAGAATCACACAGTACAATAATTTGTAGCGGAATAAAATTCGTATAAGTATCAAAGTTGTATACAATAATTGCACAGCGGAAAAATATATAATGCATACATGAAATTTTTCAACTGAATGAAATTTAAATTTTTGTCGGGTTTTATCGCACGCGAGCGTCTTCACATCTCCACGTCCTCTTCAGTTTGCGAGCTGATATCTTTAAACCTGGAACACTTAGGGCCTGACCCGAGTGTCCTATGCAAAACACAAAACACTCAAGTTAGGATTAAACTTATTCCAAGTAAGTAATTTCTCAATGATCACATAAATATAATTGTAAATCTTGAGTAAATTAATCAAATAGTTCGAGTATGTTGTTTTGAGAACTGCCGAAATATCTATAGACAAATCAAATGGAATAACACAAGACAAGATATGTACCAAAGAGTATACAAGACGAGACTATGACTATCCATATTGAAATATGCATGACTTCCAATCAAAATAAATCTGACGTGTTTGAGGCAGCCCAAAGTAAACCACAATACATGCAGCAATGGTTGTGTAAATCAGTGGGTGCTACAATAAAAGGTATCTCAGTTACATGCCCAGAAGTTTCAAGGTAGTAGCACATGCAAACGGATGCGGTTCCTTTGCATCAGCTCAGACAGTAGGGAAATTGTCTGCAGTTGCTTCAAAATCCAAAATCAATGTTTAAAATACTGATATGAGTGAAGCTACGTGGGTTAATGGATAGGTGCCGCGAAGGTTAGCAACAAAACTAACACATGCAACAAACTTTACGAGAAATACAAAGGTCCTAGTGTGGCATCTTTGTGTTTTAAGGCAGTTTAAATGAATAGACAGGTTTCTCATGAGCTTAAAATGTATCTATAAACTTAATTGCAAATATACCATGCTAGACATAAACAAAAGAGCCCACCAGACAGAACTGAAATGTAGTTATACGATGGACTTAAGCCAACATTTAAGATATTCCACATAGGTCATTACCAAAATGCAATATTACATAAATGACTAGTACTATATAGTAAGCAAGTGGTATGGCGCGAAAAATGAAATAAGCCAGGACTTATGTCAACCCAAAATCGAAACTTGCCTGGCTAGGAAACTTTTCTTACTAAGTTCTCGCTTTTCTGAACTTATGAGTTTATGCTATTTAAGTTTTACTTTATTTTGACATTAACGAGACAACCATTTGCCAAAGTTTACTGGTCAATATAGCTAAATAATTGTGCAAGGCAAATGCACAAAATCATGACCTGAAAAGACAGAAAAGGGTTTTCCCAGTTTAAATTATAGGTTCAGTTGATTAAATGTTCAAATTTCTACCAGATGTTATATTTACAAAAGCACAACTGGACAACAAATACTTGCATGAGTTCCAATTTATCTGTTAACAGTATAAGGGTTCAAGAAAAACATTTAAATCATTACATCCATGCTTGACTATAGGTCACTGAACCGTGGAGTGTATGCATGAAAGGCGACAGAGCATACACATGACTGAGACGGGCAAGATATGGGCAAACAACAAATGGTGACTAAACCTAATTGCATGCTTAAGTTGATGGGCATGTGCTACCTACTTCCTATTGTAATCAGAATTTTAGAGTTTAAGGTAAATAACCTTGCATTACTCTCTTGAAAGCAAATCACTTGCGCAAGGATTCATGCAATTATATTTGTCAACTAATGGTCAAGTACATTACACGTCCATGCGCACTAAACATAACCAAGTGTAGAGTAACTACTACATAATTTGTGAAGGGAAGCAACAAGGGACTCCAGTAAACCAACCAAATTACAATGCATGTACGCAGTCCAATTTCGCATGAAATAGTTATTGAATATGAATGCAACTTAACATGTGAATGCATGCACGAGTCCAAAACTTTAGCAAACAAAAATGTAAACAAGGAGAACCAACATGTCATAAAATGAAACTTTCAGCCTTTCAGAACAGACGAAGTAACGAACTTGAAATATGTAAAATCGTAAGTTAAACTTACATCCGGTCGATGACAAAGAAGTGGGGCTAGAAAAATGGTGTTTGTCGAATGGTGGAACAAGATTGGCAAAAAGGTAGCAACTCCGGTGAGCTCCAGCACTACAACCGATCAGAGACTGGTGACTGTCAGTCAGCGACAGTCCAGGGGTGTTTGTGGTTTCCCGGCAGTGAGGTGGCCAGTCTTCATCGCGAGTTCAGCTGAACGCGGTGAAGGCAGAGACTTCGAGTTCAGGTGGCAAAGCAGAGAGTTGGCAGTTGCAAGTTCTAGGTCTCGCGTGGCGGAAGGAAGGAGGGTCAGGTTTTAAACGTTAGTGCAAGGGGAAGGCTTTGGTCTGGCGTTGGGTCATGCGGCGGTTCCGACGCCAGTCGGGAGGTGGAAAGGGCAGAGACCGAATGGATTTACTCGGTGGACATTAAATTGAAAACATGGGAAAAGAACTGATTTTGATTTTGGGATAAAGGAATTGATTTTAGGAGAAATAAGTTTGGCTGAGGAAATAGACAATGAGAAGGAGCTGATAAATTTGTGGTAACGAAAGGAAAGGGTATGCTGCTTTTAAAATTGAACAAAGGGAATGTATACAGAGAAATTCAACAACGTGTAATTCATTTTAGATAGAAATGGATAGGTGGTAGAAGAGTTTAGCACAAAATCTCTGAGTGCTATGGCCAAATCTTGAGCAAATTTTATTTTCTAATATGGTTCAGATTTAAATTCGATGTACTGACCGGTGAGGGATGTGTCAAATGCACCTAGTTTTAAATCTAGTTAGGACAACCAAAACAATGTTAATGTTGCAAATTAAGATTTAAGTTCAAAATAGATAAATTAAAAATTTACGTAAAAATCCAAATGTATATATATTTTCCTCAATACCAACTCTTAACTCAAAATAGATATATTCTAATAAAATTAAATTATTTAACAAATGTTAATACGTTTCTTTTAACAAATATTCATATTAGAAATTACATCAACAAAAGGAGTTTTCCTTTAAAAGTTCAAAACAAATAAAATTCTAAATTCTAAGTTGAAAACCCAGATATAAATATTCGTTTTGACCGTAAATCTTAATTAATTTATATTTTTAACTGTTGAAATTTCCGGTTTGTTACAGGTAGGGCTGGAAAGTATTGTTCTTTGATGGGCTGTTGGGCCTTAACAAAATAAGGGAATGAATAAATAGAAAATGGAAAGTATAAAGTGATGTTGTAGAAGTGATGGGTTGGAACCAAAATAAAAGCAGCAGGAATTTTTTACTTTGAGCAGTGGTTGAGAGGGAGAGAAGAAACATTTCGATGAATTAAATCATTAACCAAAGGGTAATTAATTTATTTATAATTTTAGTATTAATTAGTTTAATTTAAACTGTATTACTTATAACTCGTTAACTAGTGTATACATGAACAGAATGGAATAAATCAAACAACGTCGAAACCATAGAGATGACCTACATTCTGAAGTCAGAACGATAGAAGCGAAAGAAGTTGAAAATTTTAATTAAAATAAATGTATGCTTAATTTAACTAAACCAAACCATTTAAACAACGAACGCAACCAAGGTGAGTTAAACACACTCAGTTCTCCCACTTATAATTATTTTAAGTCGAGTTTATTATTTGTAAGCCATGTTTGGTAATGGTTGGTTGATTTGATAATTGTTTGGAGGTTGTTAAATATTGTTATATCAATTATTTAAGTTAAACATTGTTTAATTTAAGTGAAATGACACCGTTATTTTTAATGATTATTTCCAATAGGGGTAACTTACCTCGTTGGTTACGTTTATAATAATATAAATGTATTTAAATTAAGTTGGATGCTTGAATTATTATTATTGGTTGACCGCTATCAGTTGAATTGATTATTTAACTGCATATGATCATTATATGAACTGTTTAACCCAAGTGATTAAGTTTTTGATTACTGATTATTGAATCCAAACTCCACATTTGTTTTGATATTAACCAATAGGTGTTATTGGTTGAAGAATAAATTGCAGATGGCCAAAATACATATTGTTTTAAAAGATTGATTTGTCGTTAGGTGAATCGATAGGAATGAAGTTATGAAATTTATTTTATAACTGAATATAGATTTTTAAATATATTATTTTAATGAAGTTTATAAAAAGGAATTAAACCAACCATATATATATTGTTTGTTAACCACCAATCACCAATTTGTATCAAAAATCTTCCCGTGTGCGAAGCACGTGCCTCATCTTAATTATTAAATGGTTTATAAAACTGATTCTTTTTTACTAAGATGGGTAAGCAAGTGGGCAATGATTAATGTAATAACTGAGAATAATTGATTTTAAGAAATAATTAAAATGATATTATTTAGAAATAAATTATTGTTTATCTAAATAATAATCGAAGTAAATGAGATTATTTAAATTAATAATACTATTTATTAATTTAAAAAATAAACGAGTTAGAGTTGATTGATGGGTTAATCATGTTTTAAATTTGACCAAGCCAACTGCTTTAATGGAAATTGATAATTAAACAAATTTGTGCCAATTAATCTAATGAAGGAGTTTAGCGAACAATGTTTAACTTATGAAATTACGATATTTATCCCAGTTAATGATAAAGTAAATTTATAACAATTTAAAGGAATTACTTCTTAAATGAAGTTATTTTAAGTAAGTAATCGAGGTTAGTAATGAATATAATTGAATTTTAAAAGTGAGTTTATAAACGGGTTTACATTTAAACCGAGTCTGGTAAATTAAGTTATAAAAGTGATTTTATGCGAATACGATAAGTGTAAAATAAATATTACTTAATATGTGAATTAAGTAAAGGAAATCAAGATGAAAAGGGTTTGATATTAAACCAGAGTTGTATAAACGAGTTTATTAAAAGGGTGTGACATTAAAGCATTAATTTGAAACGAACATTGCTCAATAAGGACATTTAGTGAAATGGATGAGATTTGAAATACGATTTTCCAAAGAGAATGATTGAAAGGTTTAGAGAAAAAGGGAATTTTGTTTATGTAATTGAATTTGGTAAAGATTTAATAATAGGATTTGTAATAAAATCTGGATAATGAAATAAATAATTTAAAGAAATTAAGGTTTAAAGGTTAATGTTTTATTAATCATTTACTAAATCAATAAATTTAGTAATAATAATATATATTTAAAAAGGAGATTGTGACAACCCCATTCCCGATAAGACGGTGGCAAGGGTAATTTTTGGAATATAACACATAAATAGATAATAACAGAACAGTAATAAATAAATACACCAAATAATGTACAATAGAATACACTGGATAAATATAATCATCAAAGTTACACAGTATATAGGATCATACTTAGTACAAAATACAGTTCAGCTATACATAAATGTCTACTGCGGAAAAGAAAACATAATATGTACAACAGGAGCTGAACAACATAAAAAGAGATATATGATAGAATCCATCTTCAGCTCTAGCTATCCATAAAGAGCCTGCTAAAACTTGAATACAAGGCTGCCCACGTAGAAATAGGGGCACCCGAGTTTGAAGGTGAAACAAACTACGAGTCAGTCATGGGACTGGTATGAGAAATCTACTTAACACACTTTCAAATATGGCCAATCACAGGACCACGCCACTTTCGTGGAACGGGTTTGCTCCATTGGATTGCCAGTGCTTTTACACAAATAAATCTTTTAAACATCGCAATGCTTTTTATAAAAATGAAGCCATTATAAGACTCAGTTCCCATCACACAATGCAACACAAACCAGAGGATAGAGTTTTACCTTATAATGGCCAAAATATGCTTGATACGAGCAAAACAAATCATTTGATATTATTGCTAGTGTATATATGTTTCAAAAACAATTTCAATCATAACTATCGATCATAGACGGCATGGGTACCATATATCATGTCGCCATATATTTATATACAATCAAAACCGCACGGTGTCGTATTTGGAAATTGGATTTCCGTCATGAACCAAGGCAAAAGATAGCCCTCACCGAATTCGAGACAATCTAGCCCATGTCTCAGGCAAGTACTCAGTCAAGCCTTGGATCGTCAGGGCCGGTCCACCGATGTGGATTAAAATTCCTGAACACTGCGTTTCCCTGCCCTATGGGGCGTAAACTGGTCATCTCTGACCACACCATCGGCTCCGAAGAGACCGAAGTAAACCGAGGCCTCGCTTTCCATCATCCACATAAGTAAAATACCCAGGCGTGTAAAACCCAAAGCACCACTCCTAGCTAGAAGAAAACGCATGTCCTCCCTGATGTCCGTCTCCCGTTTCTGGCTCTACCGGGGTGTGAGGCTCGCGAAACAACGCTATACACAAAGCTACGCCACATAGGCCGTGCTTTGATCATCCACCACAAGACTTTGCTTTTCAACAGAAGCCTTGATCATCTATCACTTAGGTGTGCCACATAGGCAATTCACTCCGTGCGACTGGTTTCCATCGATATATAACCTCTGAGCTCGTACGTCTCAAAGAAGGGCGTTAAGCAAGAGAATAAATTCTCCGCCGCCAAACAGATGTATATTAATAGAGATCAATCAGCACAGAACAAAATCCAATGTCAGACACACAGTCCATTTACGTGTTCGTTCTGGGTCTGAACGAAACTGGAGGTACTCAATACCTCGCATATCCGTACAATCAACAAGTACGTCCGGACGGCTACTACTTCAGCCCCTTCAAGGTAGCTACTCCCATCATGAGCATCAGTAGCACCCCTCCTTTCGACGTGAAGATCGTCGGTCTTGCACCGTCTTCATATCTTTGACTTTCGATCGTCGATCAATTATTTGAAGTGAGAACTAACTCGGCCTTTTCAAATAATTCACGTATATTTAGAATTTCAAATCAATTTATTTCAATGGTTAAATTATTCAACATCACCAATTTTGTTCTTTAATGTAATTTTCACACCACATACATTCAACCATCAAAAATCACATAAACCGAGCAAATTCAGTTTATTTCCATTCCATATCGTTTATAATATTTTATCACGATTTATCGCTATTTTTATTTATTTAAAAATAGCCGCTTCTTTCAAACGACGCTTCAGGCCATAATGCGGCCGTGGCGCTGTTTTTCTCCAGATTTGATTTACACATATCTGAAAATCTAACCGTTGGATCTTCACAAAATTTATATCATTAGAAAGATTATTTCAAAACGAATCCAACAGTTTCAGTTTTGGGGAAACCCGGCGGTCGGATCTCACGCACTAATCGTTTGAAGTTCCGGTTTCAAAATACGAACTGCAGCATTGTTATTCGATTTAATTTAATTATATTTATATAAATATATAAATATAATCGATTCTGGCGCTGTTTTTCTTCATATTTGAATTAAACATTCCAGACATTCCAACCGTTGGATCTTTACAAAGTTGGTGCCGTTGGAAAGATATTTCCAAGGCGAACCCGATGATTGTGGTTTCGGGAAAATCCGATGGTCGGATCTCCCGCACTAATCGTTTGAAGTTACGATTTCAAAATACGAACTGCAGCGTCGTTATTCGATTTAATTTAATTATATTTATATAAATATATATAAATATAATTCTTTCATCGATTTCAAAACCCTATCCACTTTATAGATTTGATAAAAATGATATTTTTATCCAACAGACATTTATTTCAACACTTCACTATTTTCAACAATTCATGTATATAATAAAAATGTGATTTTTATTGTAAAACAATTTATTTCAAAACACGACTATTTTATATAGCTCATATAGATGATAAAAATATGATTTTTATTATAAAACTATTTATTTCAAAACACGAATATTTTATATAGTTCATATTGATGATAAAAATATGATTTTTATTATAAAACTATTTATTTCAACACACGAATATTGTTCAACACATGAATTTCTATTCAACACCTGAATATGGTTTCAACACATGAAAATAATTCTAACATATGAATATTATTGAAAATTTCAGCAGCATAACGACAGGGTAGTTAAAACTGGGGCCGTTCCTAGTACGGCTCCTCACTCTACCTTAAAGCCTCGCAGCTTTTGACAATGGGGATTCATGCATCTAGTTCGCACGCAAGCGACATGTTTTATTTTCATTTCCACAATCTATTCTAATTTTGTTTCAATCACCAATGGGTATTTTTCAACCACAATCAATTTCAATCACAAACAATAAATATCGTCCATGGTCTATGGACGAGGGGAGTGTGTATATATATATATATATATATATATATTCGTATATAAATAAATTTCGATTCACTTCAATTCATTTCAATGCACATACAATTTTTACAATGCATATATAACTTATACATCGAACATACAACTTATACAACGCTTATACATGAGGTGTACAACACTGATATAATTCATACATCGACTATATAATTTATACATCGTTGTTTTCCATATCGTTTATAAATTAGAAATCTCACATTGGGTTCCACTCCACCAAAAATAGCAAAGGCTCAGAAAAATATGCGGTCTCTTCTGGAATGTAGAAGACGTCCTCACGGTCCCGGTGTCTCTTGTTTCACCGGATTTCGACAACATACGAAAAAGATATTACATTCATCATGTTAATTACTTCCTGAAATAATTAAAATTAAATTACCTTAATTAACAATGTTTAAAAACTGTTACTATTTTAATTACCTCCCTCCCTTCAGTTTTAATGTCGCACCCACAGTCGATTTCATCTTCCGTCCACCGCCAATGCTTCCTTCACCGTGGAGAGGATCGGATACCTCCACGAGCTGCACCATCGCTAGCCGCACCTCGAGCGCCCCTTCCACCAAACTCGATCGCCACCTGGAGCCCCAAATTGGCTTCGTAAGGCGTGACTTCAGACCTCGATTTTGAGTCCGATAGTCGACGAGAGGCGATCTTCCCCGCATAGAAACGAAGATCGAACGAAGTACTTTAATTTCTGTTTTGGGGTGAGATCCAATTCGAACTGTGGTGTGAGAATTTTAGGGAAATGTTTCAGAGCAAATCATCCGTTGTTTTAAATGGGAGGCGGCTGCGTATGTTACCCTAGGGTTAGGATTTTTATAGAAAATATATTTATTTATTATTTTTTTATTTTAATTCGTTTAAATGTGATTTTCCAAACGAACTTCAATCCGAACCAACCGACTATCGCCCCTAGCCAAATACTCCCATTCCGAACACAATGGGATATGTTTTGAAAGCCCATTCGACTGTTTCAGTCAGTTTTCCTTCAAATTAAAATATAAAACATTTAATATTTAATTTGAACGTACATTTCAATTTGTCGGGGCCACATACTGATTCGAAAAATTCCAGAAAAATAAATCTAGCTATGTTTTAATGATACGGTCCCAACAAAACTAGTTTCGTCGAACTCTGAGACCGTTTGAAAAATGGCCCTTTTCTGGCTGATCCAATTTAACTGTAATTAACCAAAACACATTTTCCTTTGCCACGCTCACATACTAGCTTCAAAAATTATGACATTTGAAACCTAGAAATAACTTCACATCCCAGATCTAACAAAAGTGGTTTCGTCGAATTCCGAGGTCGTATGCAAAATATCTATTTTCACGGGCTATATAAATTCTATAGCGACCTTCCTAAAAATTCATTTGGCCATAGCTTTTGACTCCCAGTACGAAACTTTGATTTATCAGATTCGTTTGAAAGATATTCACTAAAAGATTTAAATATTTTTGGTTTCACTAAAATCCGTTTTATTTTGCACCCGGTACAGTCAGTCAAAGTTTGAATTCAATTTTTGAAACTACCGCGCCATTTCGGGCCATGTTTATAATTCAAAGTGATTATATTCAACTTCAAACATCGATCCAAACTACTTTCTCCTCTTTGTTATCTAAAATATTTATTTCAAATTTTTAAAATTCACTATTTTAGCCAATTTAAATTTTTTAAACTGGTTCAGATTTTACGGGTTGTTACAGAGATTTCAATAGTAAGAAGGTTTATAAAACCGTGTGTTAAATAAATAGTGAAATGGTAATTGTTGGTATTAGAATGGATATGGGTTTTGAATTACAATTCATATTTATCTAAAGATAAGCATGTTGTTGATCAAGGCCTGAGAGGTAATTAAATTACCCCCAACTTGAACGACTTCAGGATTGTCGAAGGATGATATTAGTTGTAAAAGGGTAAAGATGTTAAATGTTTTATTATGAGAAATAATAATGTAACGTTATCAAAAGAGTTTGAGAATATATTTGTATTACAAAATAAAAAGGAAATAAAGAGGGGCTTGAGAATATGGAATGGTATTTCCATAATAAAAGAATTAAAAGAAAATTTGTGAAAATATAACGATATTTTCAAAACTAAGGAAAGGAGGTTTGAAATGAGTTGATTCTGAAAAGGGTAAGTGACAATTTTGGTGTTCAAATAACGAAGCCAAAGGAGATTTCGTAATGACTGTTAAACAATGATAGGTTGAATCGATTATGTAGTTACTGATCATAACAAATGTTTTGAAATAGGAGTTAATCAGAAACTGAATATGATTTTTAGGACATATTTTCTAAATTTTAGAATAAAATGATTTGAGGGTATTAATATATTAAAACTGCTATATTATTTTAATGGCCAAGTGACACTGTGTATTCAACCAATGAATTTATTTTATTTTTATGATTGTTTATTTTGATAGTTAAATAACCGACTATCAAAATTTGGCCAACGGTATTGGTACGGAAAGACCGGGATCGAATTTATATTCGAAAATCATCCCGACTAATAAATACGAATACGCCAAAGATGCGGATCGAGATGGAGCAGTTGAAGACCATAGATCTTCATAAAACGGAAGAGTTACTTACAATCTCTAGTTTATCCCTAGAGACGCACTATGGCTCTGTCGTGGTAGAAATCTACGAGTTGTAAGGACTATTTGCTATTGATCTATAAGGTGATTCCTAGGATGTGGTAGGAGAATGCCTTCGGTCCATCCTTTTCTTGGATGACTTGTATGGATGATGATGTGAATGATAGCCAGATGTTTCAAGAGAATTATAACCCAAGCCTCATCAACCGGGAAATGACAAAAACGGGCAGGCAACATGGCTATGTGGGTCGCTCCCACTAGGGTGTATAATCACCTATACAGAGAAATTCCATTTCCTTCTTTAATCTTTTTGATGCTATCCCTTTCGGGAAATGGTTGCTGATCCCAACCGTTGGTGATATACTTCGATGCACTCAAGCGAAATGAGTGGTCGATCATGTGCGGGCCGGGTTGCAAGACGTTCTTGTTGAACCTGGTGTATTCCCCTCTAATGATACACTATCGGAAAGTGGTTCCACACCTTGTCATAGTCGAAATCCAATCTCTAATAAGTGCTTGCTGTTTTATTTGTATACTATAAATATGGAGCATGAGATGCAAGCGTTCTACTAGATTCTATTTATTCGTATTTAGACATCATTGTAATATCACATAAAATATTGATTTCAACATATTTTGGGTTATCGCAAGGTAAAAACCGTCTTTATTTATGTGTGGATTTGGTCTTACGATTATCCTTTTCTTTCAAACGGATTTTAACTTTAAAATCAAGTTGGATGTTACCCATAAATTTAGGGAGTTTTTTCTCACTCTGCTTCACCAGACTGACCCGGTATTTGTAATGATCGGGTTAGACCGGGTTGTACAGGCTCAGGTTATCAGATGCTATGAAGTTCAAAGACAAGCTGAATGAGTTCATATGTATGATGTATACCGTTGTTATTCTGTTGTGTATTATATATATGAGGACAGGCTATTATAACTATCTAGATGTGCTCTAATGCTGTAAGTATTATTTCAAGCTCTCAATAAAAATTATTTCTATACTACAATTTGTTTCACTGCGATGTGATACTCTGTGATGTATTAGTTCTTCATCTTATTCTTCTATTCTAATATCTCTTTCTTTCTTAACTTACCCTCTTATTTCTTTCTCCAAGCTTTCTGGGTTTTCGATACTTGAGTTTGGACACGAGATGTGTTAGTGCCTAGACTCGAGTGTCGAAATTCCCGAGACACTATAGTTCATTAACTAGGATCACTAGAAAACCATTTTTGTATAAACCAGAAAGTGCAAAAAAATTGTTATAACTTATTCATAGTGATGTATGTGATATACATAGTACTCATACTGTGATAACCCCAAACTTCCGTAGTACGAAAGCAAGGATAATCATTGGAATATAACACATAAAACAATAAAAGCAGAACAGAAATATAGAATTACAGTAGAAAAAGTACATCAAATTACTCTGGAAATAATATATCATCAGAGTTACACAGCATAATAGGATCATACTTAGTACATAATGCAGTTTTCAACTTAATATAAAATGTCTGTAGCGGAATCAAACATAATATACTAAGTGAAGTCTGAACAACATAATAGAAATGATAAGACCCATCTTCAGCTCCATAGTTATCCAGGATGAATCTAGTAAACCTGTATACAGAGCTACCTATGTAGAAAAGAGGGCACCCAAGTTTGCAAACTGAAACAAACTACGAGTCAGTCATGGGACTGATATGAGAAATCTAATTAACCAATTTAATAATAAGGCTAATCACAGGACCACGCCGCTAATGCGGAACGGGTTTACTCCATTGGATTGCCAGTGCATAAATAAAGTAAATCGTTTAAACAACGCAATGCTTTTTAGAAAAATGAAACCATTATAAGACTCAAGTCCCATCACACAATGCAACGCAAAACGGAGAATAGAGTTTTACCTTATAATGGTCAAAAATGCTTGATACGATAAAAACGGATTTGATATTATTATTAGTGTGTATATGTATCAAAAACATTTCAATCATAATATATCAATCATTGACGGCATTACTACCATATACTATGTCGCCAAATATAGGTTTACAATCAAAACTATATGGGTCATATTGGAAGTTGGACTTCCATCATGAACCAAGGCAAGAGATAGTCCTTACCGAATACGAGACAATCTAGCCCATGTCTCAGGACAAGTACTCAGTCAAGCCCTTAGGAGCCACAGGGCCGGTCCACACATATGTTAGTGGATTATACAAAATTCCTGAACAATATGTCTCTCCGCCCTATGGGGCATAAATAGAGCCGCTAGGGACTCAATATCCGAGGTACCTCATTTTCCATCATCCACATAAGTAAAAATATCTAGGCTTGTAAAACCCAGACACCACTTCTAGCTAGAAAGAAACGCATGTTCTCCCTGGATCCTTCTCCCGTTTCTGGTTCATACTGGGGTGTGAGACTTGCGAAGTAACGCTATACACAAAGCTGTGCTACAATTTGGTCATCAACCATAAGGCTTTGCTTTTCAACAATAAGCCTTAATCATTTGCACCTTGGCACACCACACTGGCAATTTACGCCATGCGATCGATAACTATCAATATATAACCTCTGAGCTCATACGTCTCAGAGAAGGGTGCTAAGCAAGAGAATAAATTCTCCGCCACCAACAAATATATATTAAATAGAAATAAATTTACATGGAATGAAATCTCAGACACACATCCATTTACAAGTCCGTTCTAGATCTGAACAAAACCGGAGGCACCTTATTCCGCGTCCCATATGTCCAATACAAAAGAGAGCTGCTCGCTAATCCGGACAATCAATAAGTATGTCCGGACAACTACCACTGTAACCCTTTCCTGGGAGCAAGCCAGTATAGGGCATCAGTAGTCATCCATTCGATGTGAAGATCGCTGGTCTTCAATCACCGTCTTCAAATCTTCGACATCCAATCATCGTATAATTATTTGAAATGAGAGTTAACTAGGCATTTTCAGATAATTCTCGAATGTACATACAATTTAAATCATTATTTTCATTTCATATCATTAATAATATTTTATAACGATTTATCGCTATTTTTATTTATTTAAATATAGCCATTTTTAATTAAACGATGCTTCGGGTCATAACATGGCCCTGGCGATGTTCATATTTCACAAAATCTAACCGTTGGATCTTAGCGAATTTTGTATCGTTGGAAAGATCTTTACAAAACGAACCCAACGGTTCTAGTTTTGGAAAAAATCTAATGGTCGGACATTTCGGTATAATCGTTTGAAGTTACAATTTCAGAACGCGAACTACAGCGGCGCGATTCGTTCTATTTTAATTTATATTTATATATAAATATAATTCGTTCAATGATTTCAACCAATTTTCATTTCAACATTTATCTCTTTATATATGAAATCCTATATTGCATTAAAAATGAAATTTTTAATGTTAAAACAATTTCTTCCAATATTGAACCTTTTATATGGTTCATATATATTACATGGAAATGAAATTTGTTTTATCATACATCTATAAATCAAAATTGCAATCTTCTATTTCAATAAAATATTACACTGAAAAATGTAATCTCTTATTTCAATATATATTTACCTTAAAAATGTAACATTCTATTTCAATATTTATTTATATTGAAAATGTAAACCTTTATTTCATATTGTACCTCCATAGTAAATGTAAACTTTTATTCATTCTTATATTTACATTGTAAATGTAAGCTTTTATTCATATTCTATTTACATTGAAAATGTAAATTTCTAGGTAATCTTTATTTACATTGAAAAATGTAAATTCCTATGTAATCTTTATTCACATTGAAAAAAATGTAATTTTATCTCAATATATGCTTACATTGAAAAACGTAATTTTTCGTTTCAATATATGATTACATTGAAAAATGTAATTTTCATTTCAATATATGATTACATTGAAAAATGTAATTTTTCATTTCAATATATGTGTATAATTCAATGTTAATACATTTATATATGACAGATGACTATTGTAACCCGTATTTTCTGAGAATATTAAATTAACAAATTAAAGAATAATTAATTTTAAAAGTGAGAATTAAGGGAAATGGGTTGCGCCATTGCATTCGTCCCGGAATTCTGCTTGAGATAGAGTCCGAGTTTGCATGAATCGGTGTGATGGCCCGCCCCGCACCAGCCGACATTTCCCATGAAAGTGTGTGTTGTGCCAATATCCGACTAGCACGGGACGGTCGTCAAAGCAAGAAAAGGGGATTTGAACTTACTAGTGAACTAACAAAGAACCTGTAGAATATCTCACAGCGCATGGAATAAAATATAATAATAACATACTTTGACATAAGATGGGTGAGACAGTGCATAAGATGAAAACATGACATCATGGCAGCGAAAAATCCAAATACAGCTTATGTTCCACATCATCATTATTACAACTTTAAAATTGTCTCTAAAGCAAAAGAAAGGGAAGGTACACTACTAATGCCCAAAGTAGTGACCAGCAGCGACACAGGGAGAATATCTATATATATCATACGTAGGAGCCTCCTGCTCGTCTCCGGTACAGCTATCCGTGCATCCACCTAACCTGTCTCTAGTCTGCCCGTTTAAGAGCACCCAGAGTAATAAGAAGAGACATAAAACTCTGGGTCAGACAAAAGTCTGGTAAGAGCGATAAGCATCAAAACAGAACAATAACAGGTATACTAAACCATACCTAAACGTGGACCTGCAACCAAAGAGTTAGTACAACATACCGCTCAATACTCTAAGGTGCCACTAACATATGGTGTACAGAATACGTGGGTGGGGGGGTGCATGTCATAGTGAAAGCAAACAATCATACATGGCAACCATCCTCACATATCTCACTTAGTGCGTAAGGCATGCGATATCCACTACTTTGATCACTAGACCCATCGAGGTAGTGACGGAGTCCGACTTGTATAACTATTGCTATCACCAAGCTTGCCCCATGGAGTCACGACTAAATCCTTACAAATGACCCCACCTCATTGGTCCATAGCCAATAGTCCTACCTAGGCCACTGTGGCCCTTAATCCGTCCATGTATTCTGCACTCCATAGTGATCCAAAGTTATAGACATCGATAGCCCCTTTGCACACGTCACTCATGAAGATAACTTATTGGTTCCCAATTGGATCCTGAGTCCTACTTCCCATTTGGACTACCTTGGCATCTCGGGTTTTGGTTTTCTCCAGATCGGTTCGGGTCTTCACTTTACTTTGCTTCAGATCGTGCTCCTTGAAGTAGTCCTATTCGTGATCACCCACGTCGGATCGGTTCGTGCCCCCTCCATCAGATCGGGTCGTGATTCCCCAGCTGGATCGATTCGAGTGCATCCCCTAGGCCTTTGCTTCCATCCGGGTCAGAGCTTCTGGTTCGTGGTTGGCACTTCGGTTCGGGTCGGGTTCTCTTTACGGATCGTGCCGCCATGCCAAGGTAGGATCGGATGAAGCAGTTCGTGAGTGGCATCGGTTCAGATCGGAGCTTCTTCTCTCAGGCAGGTCAGATCATGGAGCTTCCAGGGCGAGCGGGTCGGATCGTGCTTTCCCCCTCCGATCTGATCCGGTTTGGGTAATTTCCTGCACTTCTTTCTAACGACTGTTTTACGCCATTCGATGATGTTTTTGACCAATCTAACTTTTCTAATCAACCACAAAACATACCATACAATCATGGCAACATATAGAATTGACCACTAACACCAAAACGACAATTTGATAGGTTAAAATGGATCAAACATAGCCATCCCATATTTTCCCTTAAGCATGTTTAAGAAAAACTAATGATAAGATTAGTAAAACTTAACCAAATCAAACCAAACTTTTAAAAGAGGTCTAAAATAATATTTCGAAATTTATCAATATTTTTCTAGATTTTTAAATGTATAATTTCACTAATTAACACTAATTACCCTTAATTAACCATAATTAGTGAGGAACTATGCAAATCACTCACCTTAGCCACAAACAAATTACCAAATCTAAAATTATCTCTGTTTGGGCGCGAATACCAAGGCAATACAGCAGTTTTAATACTGATTTGATGAAAATCTTCCTCGATTTGATGTGGATTTGGCTTAATTAGCGATTAGAAGGTGATTTGGGGTGTTTTAGATGTTGGAGGCCATTACTAGGGTTCCAAGAATGAAAGTGGCGGCTGTGAAAGTGAGAAAAAGGGTGTTCTCTAAACCCTAACAGTCCTTAAATACTCCAAATCCTGAAATTCCCCTTTGGGCCTAGTTGTTAATCACCCGGTTAAGCCCAATTAAGCTGTTTTTCACCATTTGGAACTTGTTTTAGCCGTATCTCACAAACGGTGATTCCGTTTGGCTAGTGACCACTCTACGGAAAGGTAAACCATCATCCGGACCTAATGGAAGTAGTTTCAGGTCAAAACTCCTTTCCAATCAAAAGTTATGGCCGAAACAAGATCAACTAGGGATAAAACGGTCATTTAAAAATCAGCAAAAATCATGAACATGTGAAATGACCACAATAGTCGTCTCCCAAAGTTACATGACCATACGACTTCGTATGTGAAAGAAAGAAATATTCTACAATCCTTCGATGCGTAGAATGTGGGTCGTTACAATCGGACTCTGTATGAAGAAGTTATGGAGTTCAAAAGATTTCGTGTTTAAACAGAAAATTATATAATTAAATAATTAAATAAACAAAAGCGTTTGAATTTCAAAAATCACATACATTAGCTGGGCGGGAAAAATTCCGCCCATAAGGGTCGACTCCCCCCAAGGGGGTCGACATAGGTGTCGACCCCCCCAAGAGGGGTGTCGACCCCTCCCCCCCATAGGGGTCGACCCCCTCGCCAAGATCCAAACAGTGACGATTTGTGAGTTTTTGCTGAGTCACTAGGGTAGAGGTGGCAATTTCTGGATAGCTCTATCTTGTCTGGATGGTTGTGATTGCTCCTGGGTTGATCTAACGGTTCACATAAGTCTAAACCCCTATAAAAGCAACCCTAATCCTTTACCATAAATCACACAATTTCATTCCGAGGAGCCACCATGTTGTCCATGGTCGACCTAGCCTAGCCACCATTTCTTCTTCCACTAGGAAGCAAAACAGAAAGCAAGTTAGAAGCTATGAATCAAATCTAATTTAGAGACTCGAAAGTCTACGTCAAGGGATAGCTAATCAAATTCAGAAATCAGATCCCAGAATTCAAGACCTTTCTGTAATTTGTACTTTCATGTTACTTTCAGAATAAAATTCAATTGTGATTCTGACATTGTAATAAATCTGAATATGAGATTATGCCTATTTCTATATGTCTTTCTATATCCATTGGGTCTATCTCATTTGATATTATTATGTCCATTCTTTGTCTCTACTTTCCTTCTTACCTTTTTGTTTTTATCGCCAAGCTACTGCGAGCCTGAGCCAAATCTCATAAGAGATGAACGTACGTTGGAAATAAAATTGGGCATAATATATGATTTGAACATGACCGGTGCTAAAATTGGGCATAATATATGATTTGGACATGACCAGAGCTAAAATTGGGAAAATAATTAAATTATGTATAATTGGGCATAACTGATTTGTAACTAATTTGAGGACATAACACATGTTGTATTTAAAAACATAAAGTGTATCGAACATATGACTTGAGATTTGAGGCATAAAGTATACTGGACATATGACTTGAAATTTGGGGCGTAAATTGAACTGTAAACATGTAAAGCATAGTACATGTTGTGGTTTAAGACCTAAAAATTGGGGCATATTATATATAATAGTTTATGACTTGGAAGAAGGAGATTATGCATGAAAACCTATAGTAAGATAGGGATAACTGTTAAATGTGAACACGCCTAAATTGGGATTTTTAGGTAAATTGGCATGCACTATAATTAACGGCTATAATTTGGCATAGTTTATACTATGAATCATGATTGGGGGTTTTTGGAGAATATTTTGTATGGTGCAATATGACTAAACCTTACGGCATGTGTTGTATTGTGGATTATGACCATGATTTTGGGCATGTAACTTTATCGGCTTAATTTATTAGGCGAGATATGTTAATGGAACATTAAGTGAGGTTTAATTTGTTAAACTGAGTAATATGTTGAAATCTATTGAAAATGAATTTGTGGGGGCATAACTTGAAATTAGCTTTGTTGAGGTATAACTTGAGAATTGGAACATGACTAGTTTTGTGAATTTGGGATAATTAGCATATAAAATCTAGATTTGGACATGTATGGTAAATATGCTAAAAGATAAAATGCCTAACGCGAGGTAAGATTGAGTTGCGGTGTAAAACTGCCCGGAACTGTAACAACCTGTATTTTTACAACATGTTAAAACCATAAATCAAGGCAGAATTAATTTTTAAAATAAGAATCAAGGGAAATGGATTATGCTATTGCGTTCGTCTCAGAATTCTGCTTGAAATAGAGTCTGAGTTTGCGTAAAACGGATAACGTACGAAGAAGATATGGACGAACGAAGTTAGGCAGAAAAACCAGAAACCGGCCAGAATGCACTGGCGCACTTGGGAAGTGAGCCAGAACAAAATTGCACTGGCGCACTTGGGAAGTGCGCCCATGCAATTTTGCACTGGCGCACTTGGCAAGTGCGCCCAGGCCGAGCAGCAAGCCTGCACAGCTTTCTGGTTTGACCCTGGCTGGCCTGGTCGGGTTCTGGTCGAATTTCTGAGCTCTGCTGTGTCACTAGGGCTAACTTGTCACTTTTTGATTGGCTTCTCTTGAGATGTATGGCCTTGATTAACTCTAGCTTCATCGACGGCTCTAATTAGTTTGAAACCCTATACAAACAGCCTCCTAGCCTCATTCTCTTTACACCATTCTTCTCTAACCTTATGCTGCTCAAACTCTTGATGATCATGGCTTCTTCTTCTTCCTCTAAATTAAATCAATTAAATTAAAACATGAAGATTTATTTCTTGAAGATTACGGCTAGGAATTGAGGATTTGCTTCTACAATCAAATCAAGATTCAACAATTCGACGACTAGTTTATAGATTCGACTTCTACATCTTTCTTAGACCACGATCTGTAAGTTCCAGTTACTTTTAGATAAAAACTATAAATCTAATATGGGCATGTTATAAACTGGAACTGATTTATGTATGATTCATATCTATTCTTGTTTTCTTCTTGGAAATTGACTATTGGGAATATTTCCTATGATGTTGAAACTATTGTTAATAGCCTAAGATTATGACGATGAATATAAGACTATGCCTATGACTATGACGGTGAATATAAGACTATGCCTATGACTATGACGATGAACATAAGACTGCCTATGACTATGAACAATAAGACTATTTTCTATGACTATGACAAGTACAATTGTGGCTAATCACATATGATTCATGACCATGAGGTTATTGCCTAGAATTGTGACTATGAAATTGGATCTAAGCTTGATTTTCTAATCAGACCTATTTTCTTTATTTTGTCCTTGGATCTTGATTTTGGGAATTTTTCTATTTAAGTTAGATCTATCCATGTTGTTGAACCTAGATTGTTATTCAAACATTTTTATGTTCATAATGTTATGCCTGCGATGTTTTAAACAATTTATTCAGTTAGGTCATGCCTTGGAAATAAATTGATAGTAGAGCAATGTTTATTATGTTGATCTATGCATGTGGTTCTATTCTATTATCATGTTGAATTGGGAATTAATGAATAAGTCTATTCATATGTATATGAACTTGGAATATAACCTGTTATGACAAGTTGAGTAGTTTATCATGTTATGCAAGTTTTAGGTTGTGAAATCATATCAACATATGTGACCAAATGTTAGATCTACATGTTTATGTGTATATGTTAAACCTATGTCATATTTCAAGTTCACACTTATTCATATGTTCGTGATTGATTTGCAAGTTCACATATATGTAAGTTGATTTAGTCTATGTTGCAAATTCACATATATGTATGTTGGTTTAGTCTACATTGCAAGTTCACACCTATGATATTCATGTTGATTATTTTGCAAGTACACACCTATGATGTTCATATTGACTATGCCAAAAAGATGCCAAGTTTACCCCTATGTCGTGTTTATGTTAATGAATCTCTTTATTCCAATTTTGCGTACGTTAAATTAGGCTTGTTTTAGCCTATTATTATATGCCAAAAATCATGCGAACGAAAAATTAGGCCAAGATTGTTAGCCTAATATTTAGAAGGGGTAACGTTGGGAAAAATTGGAAATTATAGGAGACTTGGCATGAAACTTGCCTTGAAAACTTGACACGAACTTGACATGAAAACTTAAACATGGACATGACACTAGAATGAACTTGAAAATGGCCAACTCGAGGTTGGGTTGAGTTTGCAGTGTAAATCTGCCCGGAACCGCCCGGCAAATCCAGTGACTGCAAAAAATAGGATCCAATGTGAGTAGTTGGTCATATCGCGCTTGAAACCCGTGGTTAGACTGAGTTGTGGTGTAAATCTGCCCGGAACCGCCCGACATATCCAGTGACCACAACAACAGGTCTAATGTGAGAGGTTGGGGTGCATTAATGAATTAATGCCACATGATAGGGTTAAGTCATGAACATGAAAGACAACACTTAACCAACTTGAGACATGTTTTGTAGGGTTAGGTCATGAACTTGAACGACAACACCTAACCAACTTGACACGTGAATTATAGGGCTAAGTCATGTGTAGGTTCAAGCTGACTATGGTCGTGCACGTGGTCCGGAGTTGAAAAAGCAGGCATTGGGCATTAGTAGGTTTATCTGTGCATTCTTGATTCGTGTCGGTGGTTGGCACCATAGGGCTTGATACACCCTATGGTGGACCTAGCACAGGTGACTACATTCGTGATAGGGCCGTATGACACAGACACATGATGAGCTAGAACCTGTAGGGAGCCGATCGACTAGTGGATCGTTTCGTTGGACCTAGAAATGGGTCATTTCATGATATTGGGCCAAGGAATCATTTCATGATTAATATAAGACATGGGTTTGGTATTCTAGTACAGTTGATGCAGCGAACCTTGAATACGTGATGCTATACTTGATTTATACTTGATTTATCATGTTATCATAGTCTATCTTGCCCATCTTGTCATCATCCGTATGATTACTTTCAATTTATACATGTCATGTTACCTTTATCTGTTTTTATGTTGGAAGTCACTTGGAATTACCAGTCTTTATGACTGACCCGTTTTCTTTCGCCTCTTTTTCTTCCGTTTCCCCCCCAGGTACTCATGGAGGAAATTCTAGCACTTAGCTTGGATTTCACTTGCTTTCGGTTCATCTCATGTACGGTTTGATCTTGAGCTATGTTATGGCTGCATTTCTGCTACCTTTAGGAAATTAAGCTCCTTTTGTTGTTTCAAGTTTATGCTTCTTTATTTATGCAAGACATAATTTATTGTAATGGAAAATAATGACCTTGGCTATTTGATGTAAAAGGTTTTGACTTTTTTGAAAGGAATGAAATTTATCTTTTGGTTCCTCCGCTGTTTTATCTATGTTCTATCTTGTAATATTTCTGTGTTTGTTTACCTCGATAACGCTCCTCCAAAACTAGTGCATTCCCTTTATGTGTGACCATAGGGAGGTGGGGTGTTACATTTGGTATCAGAGCAGAAGGTTACCAGATTGGGCGAAAGTTTTTAAAACCTTCTAAATTATTTTCAAAAACCGTTTACAAAGAAGCATTTTTCAAGAAAAGTCTTGTTTTATTTAAAAGGCCATTCCCCAAAAGCCATTAGCACTATCCTTTGTTTCCTCGTTTGAATCTCTTCTTTTTCATTTCAGCATGTCTGGGAATCTTAACTTTCCAGAGGGCTTGCCAATAACTGGCTGGTTTAGGAGGTACTTAGAGGCTAGGGCCAACGATGCAGGCCCAACAGATATTCCTCCTCCAGCTGCAGCGATTCCTCCTCCTCCGCCCCCTCCTCGTGCAATTGCTTTCTCGAAGATCTGCAAAGATTTTAGAGCCATGGGTGGAAAGGATTTCAAGGGAACTAAATCATTCGTAGAGGCTAGGAATTGGCTCAAAGAAACTGAGGATCTGTTCGTTATCTTCGAGGTGGACGATAGGCAGAAAGTACAGTTGGCAGTATGGTTGCTCAAAGACGAAGCTTCCTATTGGTGGGAAGTTACTAACGCTGAGAGGCCGATTGAAACATGGATGGATTTCAGAATAAGGTTGGAGACGAAATTCCTCTCACAAGCTGAACGAAGTCTACAGCTGGAAAAGTTCTTATTTCTTAAGCAAGAAAGTATGACGGTCAAAGAGTACGTCAATCAATTCAATCAGCTGGCTCGCTTTGGACTGGACTTAGTAAATACCCCTCATAAGAAGGCTCTTTGTTTTGTCAAAGGATTGAATGAGCCACTTCACAGCTTGGCCATAACTCACGTACCTATGGGGGCTACCTATGAAAAGCTAGTAGACATGTCTCTCTTAAGTGAAGAAGACAAGAATGGCAAGAAGGAGGTTAAGGCGAATGAATCTCAAAACAAGAAGGTAGACTCCGAGAAAGGAGGCAAGAAGAACAATAACAACAAGAATGATAACAAGACACGCGAGAAAAGAAAATGCCACTTCTGCGGTATTGAGGGCCATATAGCCCAGGATTGTAGAAAAAAGAAGATGAAGATGGGAGCATGTTTCCAGTGTGGTGAAGCTAGACATATCAGCAAGAACTGCCCTAAGAAGCAAGGGCAAGCCCCGCAGGCAGTGTAACACCCCACGCCCGCTATGGTCACCCTCTAAGGGAATGCCATAACATCGGTGGAGTATTTTGAGTGAATATAGAACAGAGTAATTACAGCAAGACAGATATAAGTAACACTTGAAAATTTAAAACATCATTTCACTTGCAGCGGAAAATAAAACATGTCTGGTTACATCACAAAACCATAATAGGAGTCAAGTACAAATATCCATCATGATAAATAAAAATACATAATCCCAATACATGAACTGATAGCCATAAAAGAAAAGGGTAAGCTGAGCTCTACATCTAGGGTCCAAGCTCCAAGAGAGTAACAAAAGCAGCCTGATCAAAGCCCACTCGTGCTGGGCCCACTCTGAGAACCTGAGGGTTGGGAAAAAGATAAAAACAACGGGGTCAGACATAAGTCTGAGCGAGTCCTATAACTTTAACAATGTAATCATTAAAGTAATAAGGATATGATATAACTTGGTACGGTGTGACTGGGGATAAATGACTACACTCAGTAGCCAATCAGTCTTAGAGTGAACTAAGATAACGATAAAGACGCATTTACCCACCCAAGGATAATTACTACACTGCACCACACCAGTCATTCCTACTTAAAGGTTGATCCCTCCCAAGGACTTAGAAAATTTACCCAGTAGTTTCGTATACCCCTAGCTGACTACATAGGTGCCGTCTGCCCCTATCTCCGCTAGGTGTACCCACTACTCCCAAGCGATCGGCTCCCTACCGTAGATACCTGTGCCGGCCCCACAGTGGGGTGTATCACTCCCCAAAGTGGCAACCCGATATAATTAACGGTGCACGGCTTATACCTACACGATGCAACAACGTCTTACCTACCATCCTGGGTCCACACACGCATATGAAACCCGTTGGACTTGCGTTGCCACCGCTAACCCGTTTTGACCTCTTATAGTCAAGCCCAGTACGCGTGTCCCGTCCTCGACTTGGGTCGAGCCCAACAAGATACATATGGGTTACTGGTTGAAATGGGCCCCCACAAGCTACCCACCTAAGCTTGTCCCTTTTTCTAGTGCATCCCACTTAACCCTTTAATCGTGTTTAATTACATGTTTCCACTTGGTTAAGTATTCTAATCGTATTTTCTATTGCCACCCAAGGCAACCCACTAGATTTCCACATGCCACCCAAGGCACCCACTTAACCCCTCATGTCCCTCTACATGCTAATATGGTTAAGTGTTTCTTAATTAATTAATTAAGATCATGACCTCATAAAGACCTCTCACATTAGACCGTCTTTTATGACTGCTGGATATGCCGGTTGGTTCCGGGCAGACTTCTGTCATCAAAAGGGTCTAACCTCGTGTCTTTACTTTAATCACGTATTTAATTTATGACTAAGACCTCTCACATTGGGCCAATCATTTGTAGCCGCTGGATGGCCGGTCGGTTCCCGGCAGACTTCCGCTACAAAAGGGTCCAACCTCGTGTCTTAGTTGATTAATTACACCTAATTAATCACCCCCATAATTAATTATCCCTAATTAATTACACATTTTTAAGAATATGGGTAGACCTAACTCAATAGGTAAATTCCCAATTCCATAGTGTGGGTAGACCTAACTTAATAGGTAAATTCCCAACTCCATAATGTGGGTAGACCTAACTTAATAGGTAAATTCCCAATTATGTCCATTCATTTTATGTTATGCTTAATCATAACAACTTTACACCTTTTTATAATCATGCATATTAACCCCATCGTTTTCCCACGTAATTCGTTTACATAACATGTCATACATAGGGGCAACCTTGCATATGTTATGCACGTCATAAAAAGAGACAAACTTGCACATGAACTTGCATATAAACTCGCATAAAACTTGCATATGAACTTGCATATAAACTCGCATAAAACTTGCATATGAACTTGCATATGAACTCGCATAAAACTTGCATATGAACTTGCATATGAACTTGCATAGAACTTGCATATGAACTTGCATATGAACTTGCATAAAACTTGCATATGAACTTGCATAAAACTTGCATATCATGTCATATCACAAAGGCAAACTTGCATATGTCATGCATATCATAAAAAGAGACTAACTTGCACATGAATCATGTCATATCACAAAGGCAAACTCGCATATGTTATTCATATCATAAAAAGAGACTAACTTGCATATGAATCATGTCATATCACAAAGGCAAACTCGCATATGTTATGCATATCATAAAAAGAGACTAACTTGCATATGAATCATGTCATATCACAAAGGCAAACTCGCATATGTTATGCATATCATAAAAAGAGACTAACTTGCATATGATCTTACATATAAACTTGCATAAAACTTGCATAATCCACATTTACATCCATAGCCTCCTAATATCCTATCCTAATTAGTTTAGCAATTACTTGCTAAAGGCATAGGAACTCACCAAAACCAAGATTAGCAAACTTATGAAGTAAAACTAGTTGCAATATTTGAAGGAGAGGATGATTAGAGGTTGATTAGCTTGCAACTTCCTTCATAAACTAGTGGAGGCTCCTCCTAAGTTTGATTTTGGCGGCATGAGGCCATCATTTCTATTTTTAGTATGGATTAGGCTTGCATTAGGGTATATTTATAGGATTAGGGTGTGTTTTAGACCATATGATTAACCCTAGGCTAGATTAGGTCCGTCAGATTTAGGAAGTCTCTAGAACACAGCCCAGCCCTAGCCAGAA